>CM074187.1:6817449-8242449 GCA_037179385.1 Holothuria scabra | reverse complement strand
GTCACGTCGATAACGAGGTGAACAAACAGGAGCAGCATATTCCAAATGTGACCTAACAAGCGCCTGAAAAAATAACTTCAAGATTTGCTCATCCAGAAATGGATAGTTACGCCTAACAAGGCCATAACACTACTCGCCTTGCTGCCTTGCTCACTTGTTTCTGAATATGCTCCGCAAAGACAAGAATTCTGTCTACAAGAACTCCTATATCCTTCTCAAAATAAACTTTTCAAAACCACTTCATCTCAACTTTCATTGTATAAACTCCGCTGGGTTAATCATGGAATCTATTTGGAGAAACAGTTAAAACTTTGCACTTATCAGGGTGGAACCCAATCATCTGACCACCTGTGGAGTGATTCAAGATCATTGTGCAGGTTCTTTATGTTTTTGTATCATCAGCAAATAAGTAGACGGTATCTTTCACACACTGTATTGTTTAAGTCTTTCATATAAACAACAAACATCAAAGCAGTGTGCAGCCACTGCTGTAAAGGCTAATAGAGTGCTTGGATTGATCAAGAGGGATTTCATCAATTTTAGTAAGGATATTGTACTTAATTTGTACAAGCAGTTGGTAAGACCCCATCTTGACTATGCAGCTCAGGCTTGGAGTCCCTTCTATGAAAAGGACAAGTTTGTTTTAGAGCAGGTTCAGAGGAGAGCCACTCGCCTCATTCCTGAGGTGAGAAATTTGCCCTATCATGCTAGGCTTAAACATCTTGGGCTTACCACCTTGGAGCTGAGAAGGATTAGGGGAGACATGCTCCAGGTTTTCAAGTTCCTTTGTGAAAGAAATCCCCTGCTGACTTGTAGTTATTTAAGGGTTCAAGGTAATTCTCGGGTGCGTGGGCATTGTAAAAAGCTTGAAAAGCCTTTTGCAAGGCTTGACATTAGGAAGTTTAGTTTCTCCCATAGAGTTGTCAAAGAGTGGAATTGTCTACCAGACTGGGTAGTTAACTCCCCCTCAGTTCACTGCTTTAAGGTTAACATTGACAGGTTTTTCCATGGCTGTGGTAGAATCTGATTGTTTGGGGCTGTAGTCAAGCTTTGGTGGTTTGACTTTTGATTAGGGCTTGGTCTTCAGGGCATCTTATGGGGCCTTGGCCCTCCTTTGCCCTTCAACCTGTTATGTTATGTTATGTTATGTTATGTTATGTTAAAAAAGATAGGACCTAATTTACTGTGCTGAGGGATACCACTTCTGACTGCATACTCACTCGATTGAGCTACGTCAACAAAAAACTTTTGGTTTCTTCCTTTTAAAAATCTTCAATCCAATTCCTAATTTGGGTGATAAGTTTCTCCATAAGTCTTCTATTAGTACGTGGAACTTTATCAAAGGCCCATGTGAAGTCCATGTATACAACATAAACACAACCACCATTATCTGTATATTAATTTCGTCCATATATCCAAAAACTTCAATAACTGTAGTTTCGTCGATCTCCTAGAAATTAAGCCAAACTGTTTGTTACTAAACAAATTTTTCATCCTCATGTGGTAAACCGTGAATGAACGAATTATTTTTTGAAGTAATTTACACAGAACACTTGTTAAACTGACCGGCCTATAAATGCCTTCAAGAGATTTTTCCCCTCAGTGCAGTATACTGAATATTGCCAACTTTCCAGGCATCTGGAACTTTGCCAGTGGAAAGAGATAAATCAAATATTTTAGTCAAAGACTTTGTAATAGTCTGAAGAACCGGATCCTACAGCTTTATTAAAACAGGCATAGATTTGCCAACTAACTTATTTACATCGTCACCTTACATAAGAATGTCCTAATCGCACCTAAGCTCTGGCCCCTTTTCTACGTAATTACCTTTAAAATAGTTTTTCTTATACCTTGCTCTGACATTAACACATTGATCAAAGTAACATCTAAAACTGAACTGAATTCCGCAATGGTCACTACATTCTAGTGTCCTCCAAGGAGTTACCGTGATATTTTAAGTTTGGAAGCAATATTTGTAATATATTTGGCTTTACCCAACTCTGGCAAAGCTCTGGGCTGAAAAGCGCCATTAATTTTCTTCACGTTCTACTACGTCCTCCGCCGTAGTAGAACATATTTCATACGTGTGCACCTTCAGGGGAACTTCCCGTGTATCGTGTAACTGGGCAACTGTAATTTAGACACGTGTAATTACACTACAGTACTAGTCACTGTAACATTTGTCAGATGAGATCTGATCGGATGAGATCGTGTTGTCGTTATGCTTGTGAAGTTTGAAGTTATGGTGTGCTAAGTTTTATCGGACCACCACAGGGCAGCATTTCAATCAATATAATTACCAAAAGGACACCAAAATTTGCATGGTAATATTAGTTAATTCTGCCGATTGACAGCAGTGGACAAAGGAGCATTTTTCACTAGCGTAAATAGGCCTAAACTTAGCAACAATACCACTGAAGTGATTCCATGGGCATTTGGCTCAAGACCTAACAAACAGGAGCTAACACTGTCTAGTCGCTAGGCCTAGGCTATAGCCTTGCCTAGGGCATAACCGAATTTAGTGAAATAGTGTTACACATGTATTGTCATACCTCTAACACCAATTAAGGCTATAGCTATCAATTTTGGTTGTACATACAGGTAAATGGTTAGGCTAGTTAGAGCCGCTTTAGGCCTAACCTACTGCATGACTACAAGTACAACCTCAACCTGGCGAGTGAGCCTGAAATAGATTGGCTAGGGTTGATGTGACAATAGCGTGGAGTCATGGTTTTTCTCCAGCTGCAGCAGCCAACACCAAGCAGGCTACTGTATGTATGGGCCTAAGTTCAATACACTCTCAGCACATCTCTTTTAGGCCAACTATTTCAATGTACAGTAGGCCTAGGCTATTAGTCTTAGAGGAGATACTGTCACGATTAGCCTAGGCATATATACCCAGTAGCTGATAACTATAGACCTTGCCAAAATTCTTTATTCATAGGTCTAGTTGTTTCTGCTTAGGCCTATGTACCATTATCCTGAAAGCAAGTACTTCATTGTAGGCAGTGGCGTCATGCCCCCCTGAAAAATCCTGTGCCCTCCTCTCCCCCCCCCCCCCAATGAGATCCGAGATTTTTAAATTTAGGGATATGCCTACTTTACTCAGAGTGTGACTATGAAAATATTTAACATTGGGTTCTTCTTTTGACAAGAAAAACAGTAATTTTCATATTTTTCAACTTAAAATATGGCAAAAACACCTGGAAAATGCCATTTCCAGCTGTCTGAGAGGTTGCTTTTCCAAAAATTTCTGCACACTTTTGACTTTACTAACTGAAGGAAGGTGGTGCATAGCTAAGGTATATAACTGTTGTAGCAGGATTATATA
Source organism: Holothuria scabra (assembly GCA_037179385.1). Lineage (NCBI taxonomy): Eukaryota > Metazoa > Echinodermata > Holothuroidea > Aspidochirotida > Holothuriidae > Holothuria > Holothuria scabra. Next base: position 8,239,118 of record CM074187.1, on the reverse strand, counting down.
GGCCTACATTTTTTCCTTAAAGGTAAAAAGCAGTCCCCCCAAACTTATTTTGAAGAAAAAGCTAAATAACACAATTTTCATCTTATTTCTCTTCAAATTATCTTTCATTACATTTTATGACTTTAATATTGCATATTCTAGGTAAACCAAAAAAGAGAGAGAAAAAACAGTGTCACATGACGACTCCCAACAGCCAATCATGAAACTGGACAGTCTACTACACTTCTTGACTGCTCCTGCCCTTTAAGAGGATAACATCCAACTGCTTTCTCTTTCTCTTTCGAGTTCAGCTGTCCTTCTTCAAAATGTCAGCCAGATCCACTCTTGAAAGTTGCTTCACTAGTTTTGTTACCAATAAAATCTTAACTGAAGTTGCCCTGGAAGTGTTTCTGAGACCAGTGTAAAGACAACAGAAAAACCCTTAAATTACGACCTGAATACCTAACAAACCCCTTAAATTCCGGGATCTTCAGGGGGCTTTGCCCCCTGGACCCCCACCGAGACACACATTGAACTGCCCATCAATTCTTTTCTCAGCTTGCCCTTTTTCAAAATGTTGGCCAGATCTGCTCTTGGAAGTTGAATCACTGTTTTTTTTTTTACCAAAACTTCTAACTGGAAGTTACTCTGGAGGTATTTTGAGACCAGTGTTAAGTCAATGGAAGGACACTTAAGTAGCCACTTTAGCGCCTCACAAACAAGCTAAACACCGGGGCGTTGCCCCTGGACCCAACCAGGGGCACTAAGACGGGCCCCTGGACCCCACCCACTAAGCCTCGGGCTTCGCGCTCGGTGGCACCTACGGCGCCATGTGTGGAGTTTAGCAGTTCCCCCAGGGCTGCAAAATTGTTGTGCAGGGAATAATTTATCCAGTATCGCATCGCAATTTGCTACACAAACAGGCCAAATTGCTAGGCAAATGAACATTTGCGTAGCAATTTTTTGTGTGTATAACCCTTGCATTTTCACAAACAATGTGTGAAAGACCCCAAAATCTTCAAAACTGCTATGAAAATTTGAATGCTAAATTATTCCCTGTTGTGCCACCCCAGTGCCTCCCCAGAATGAAAAGTCTGGTGACGCCACTGATTGTAGGGAAGAAGATGATTTGTTGAGTGAGATTTTTAACATTGACTTTTTTCTGTGGCCTAGCTATAGGTGTAAGAAAGGGTACTTTGGCAGATTAGTAGGAAAGAAAACAGTCAAAAAGAAAGTAAAACTCTGAGGCAGCCCATTAGAGTTAGAGAAGGCAATTAAGCTGCTGTAACAGTCTGGTGACTTTTTTCAATTCCCCCAGAAGGACATGACCCTCTCATTTATCCATGTCAGTTCAATGCCACATAGATGTGTGACATGTCTACTGTACCAAGCTGTACATGTGACATTTATAATAAAACTGACTAAGCATGTAATCATATCCAAAGTTTTTTGTCTCATTTCACATCAAAATCACTGCATGTGAAAGGAAAGAAATTATTTGTGATTCTCATTTGACTCTTTATTTCAAATTTGTAAAATTTGTCATTGTCATCTTGCAGACCTTGTATTTAAGATGAGAACAAATCATTGTTTGGTGTTTAGAAGTGCCAGATGGATTGGAATACACTAGTAGTTGCAAAGGGGCAGAAATATAGCAAAAAGCTGTATACATGTATGGTCACCGTAAAATGGCTACTTCCAAAGACAGACACCAACACAAGTGTGTTTTGTTTGGGAAGAAAAATAGTGATCACTTTATTATTGACATCGAAAGATGCAGAGTAACTAGCTCGTATTAAAAAGAACTAAATGTACAGATTGTTCTAATGACAGAGTTTAGCCTTGTATGCTCACCTGGGTATGCACTTTGAATTTCCCTCCTTTTAAAAACTCTGTTCACACCTTTTTGCGTCAGTGAATGAAGGTCAACAAACACCAAATAGTGGTACATCTGACCCGTATTATTCCACCTTTGTTTATATCTCTGCTAGCTGTCCCTTATCAAGCTTGTGGCTTTATGGAACATGCTTGGGTGAAGCAGGAAGTTAGGTGGCATTTGATTACCCCACCAAACCTTGCTTTTGGTGGGGACTCGGGTGAAATGTCTAATAGTTAAACAAATATGTCATGTGGCCAGGCTTATTCAGTAGATCTGCAAAGATTTCTGTCTGGTTATGAAAGCAGCACAAGAGATATTTTTGGGAGGGGCTATATGAACCTCTCTGGGATATTAAATGAGATTTTCCCTTTAAGCCACATGGAATCAACCATGCTTCTCAAACACTATTGATAAGAAAACTTTACCAATACATCCGTGACTTGAGCCTTCATTAAGAATGAGAATGTTTTTCTGCTATACTTTAGTGTTTCACATCACATTTAGGTCCTAAGTTCACAGGTTACATTGTCTGTGGGAGTTTTATAAATGGGATGGAAATTGTTGGAGGTAGTTTACTTTAACCGTACATGTTTTTTCTCAATCTCGCAGAGTTTACGTAAAATTTCTTGCATGGTCTGCTGAAAAGAAAAGGTTACTGATTTGTACAGTGTATGCAATCAGGAAGGCTTAGGGCAAAATTTAGACAGACAAATGCTAAAATCTATACTTTAATTGCAGTTGAAATTCAAATAATTACCCTCAAATTTCAGTAGAAAAGTTGCAGTTGAAGGTTTGGAATGATACGCTGGCATATACATTATACAATAACTCTGTTTTCATTTTCTCTTCACAGCAATGGCTATGCACACAGCCTGTAGTTTGGTGACATATATTCTCATAAATGTCATCCTTCGAGGAATGATGGTATTTGCAAAGAGGGATCCAGTGCTTTATTGTGGAGGTATTTACAAAAGTTATTAAACATTGTGCCAATTAAGTTGTTCTGTCTGTGCATCAGTTTTATGTGACATATTACCAGATGACATACAAACTTGCTGCAGAAATCTCTGTTTTTTTAAAAGTTTACGTAAGACTCATAAATTTGTTCAATAATGTTAACACTTCATGATTTGATTTGTTGTTTCTTTGTGAAGCAACTTGACCAGTTACTTTCTGAGCTGGTTTGTACTACAAAAGCCTAACTTATTACTAAATGCTTGTCAGTCTGACATACTCTCTCTGAGGTTTGAATCTTTTCTTCAACCGTGATCCTTTTGTTTGCCAGAGACGTGCACACTGTTGCCACTTTATTTACTGGATGTCTCTTTATATCAATTTAATACAGTTTTCCCCTTTTATGATTGCAATCAGTTTCCTCTTTCTATGAATATTCTCTGTGCTGATCCTTCTACAGTGACATAACATTAACATTGTTCTGTATCACAGTTGCTTAGTGCTTCCACACTCTGGAAATAGATTTCCTGAATGACGCCCTTTCCTGTAAATAACCGAAATTCCAGATGCCTTTCCCAAAATTGGCTAATGGCAGCAAAGCAAATTCTACATAAAATTTGATTCTGATCAGAAATAATTTGAAAATCTGATTCAGCCCACTTTTCCTGACAAGCTATCCATTGATTATCATTTTCATTTTTTTTTTATTTTTACGAAAGCAAATTCAAGTTGTCATTACTTTCATGAATGGTATTCATGTTTGCACTTGTTGCATTGGAAGGTACAACATCAATGTTTGCCAGTTCTAACAGGCCTGTTATGCATAGATTTTAAGCCAGGAAAACGGTATTTTCCTGCCAATGATTGTGATAAAGCATTGCCATTTTTATTAAGAACACTCAATTTTACCTTTCAATCCTCAAATTACCTGGAGTTTTCTGAGTTTCCAAAAATTTTGTGGAAATCATCTCAATTTCCCAAAATTAACCATTTTCCAGGAAATTTCCCTTGAAAGTGGAACCACTGCAGTTGCTAGTATTGCTAAGAGCAGTTCTGAAAGAAAATCGATTTCATTTCTGTTTGCTGATTTTGCTGCAGTACCATATTTTGTATCATGTTTCTGTAGAACTTCATTTTGTTTGTGGAGTTCAGAAACGAACCTGTGGAGCCCATTCAAGCTTTGAGAGAATTCTTTTTGCCCCTCTTCCAATTCTTTAATCTTTTAATCTCTTTTGGCTTAACCTGTATTCCTACAGATAAATTCCAAGTCATGTATCTGTAGGTTGATATAAACTTTTATGATGCACTGAATTCATATACATTTCAGCATTGTATGTGGCTAGTTGGACAGTTTTGCAGTAGGTACATTTCTTATGTTACAACCTCACAATCTTTATCAATTAAGAAATTTATTCTGTGTGTTCTTATTCCAATGTTCTTATTCCTGTATCTTCCTTGAAATATTTCTAAGGTTTTGCTTATATTCGATACTGGTAAGGTAAAATTTTTGTTTCTCTTCTCAGCTTGCTCAGCTGTAATTGCAGAGATTCAGTATGCCATAGAAATGGAAGACCCAAGACGGACAATTGATGTTGGAAGTTTCAGAATTGATCCTAATGGGAAAAGGAAACATGAAACAGTTAGTTTTTTAATTAACCTTCTCACCAAAACCACTTCTAGTATAGGGTAACAGAAATTCTCAATTGTCTCAGCTCTTTGATTGACTGCTAATTCAAACAATGCAAAGTACCAAAGCTTATATTACACAGCATGAACTGTGCTGAGAGTGTTTTGATTAACATAATGAGCATTTCTATACTCACCCTGAAGCTATAAAATGGGCCTTTGACAAATTGATTTGTAATCATTATGGCTTAAGTCAAAAAACTAATACCATTACCACATATTATCATAATTTTGTATAACCATAAACCCAATAGTTGTAACATTCATCAATTGTTGTATTGGAAAAGCAAAGTTTTTATCACAAACAATTAAATATAATATGATGACATAGAAATGAAGATGGTCATTTAGGATTAGGGTTTGCACATCTTATAGTTAGATGAGGTTAGATGAGGTTTTCCAGCTCAGTTTCTGACCAATGTGTTTAAGTCTCCCTGGGGGCAGCCTTTCTTCAAGTTGTGTTGTACTTTTTAAAGTGTAATGGCCCTTTTTTTCAGTCAGTGATTCACTTTTTTAAGTCTTTAAAGGCACAATTCTCTCACACAAACAATACTAATTCTCCTAACCCTCTTATTTAAGCCCCTCCCACAATTGTCTTAAATTCATCCTCATCCAGACACAATCTCAGTTTATTGCTTCAGGGTGAGTATATAAAAAGCTCAATGTGTAATATCAAAATACTCTCAGTACAGTTCATGCTGTATAATGTAAGCTTTGGTACTTTGCATTGTTTGAATTAGCTGTCAATCAAAGGGCTGAGCCAATTGAGAATTTCAGTAAACCCCTACAAGAATTGTAGTTTGGGGTGATAGGATTGGCCCTTAGGAATATTACTGAAATTGTGTTTGACTTTATAACAATTTGAACACTTTAACATTGTTACTTTACCTAAAACAAATTCAATAAAATTTTTTGAAAAGAATTATTAATATGTAGGTAATTTTTTATTTTAACATTGTTCACAACTCTCCCTAGAACAAACTCTTTGGTGGTATACAAAGAATCCATCATTTTCCATCTCACACTGTTTTTTTATTTCCATCAGTATTATTAATTGCTGAAGGTGTTCTCACTTCACTGATTGATAATTGAACACATCCAAATACCTATCATTTATTGTCCGTGGAAACATTCTGTGGTTTTGAGGGATGCTTGAAGTCTTTAAACATGCTTTGAAGCAAAACAAAATCATTTGTTGAAAACAAATAGCTAGTAATGTGCTTAAAAGAATAAACAATGGCAAGAGAATACATTGGGCCTTGACTAGAAAGCATTTTACAAGTACAGTGGAAACTAGCTAAACAGTCTGAAAATATTTAAGGGTTCATGTGCGAGGGGGGAGGGAACAAGGTCAGAAGAATTGACAAGGCTAATCTACTTGAAAGATTACAACTTGTTCACCCACTTTTTTGTCATTATGTGGGATAGGAAAGATGTAATGATAAATGGCATGTGGTAGCAGACGGCGCAGCAAAAAGCAGTCATCAATGAATTTGCTTATTGAAAAATTTTGCACAATAGATCATTTTTGATGAACTGATGGATGCAACTTTGCAGTGGGTCGGACCATGACCTGTGGGCCTTCAATTAGGCTGGACGACCTTGGAATAAAGTTTATACTAAAGCAGGAAAGAATAAAATAGTTCCCTATAGTTTTAAAAGCCTTATTTCTTATTTAAACTGCTGCCAAGTCCTGATTTGTCATTCATTATATTAAAATACATCCTATATTTTTACTTTTTATAGATCAGATATGCTGGATCTGAGACTCATCTCCATGACTTAGTTGAAGATGTTTGCGATAAAATGACAGATTATGCAAAGAAGACAGACCCAGAGACCAATCAAATCAGTTACGTAAGATTTCAAGCCAGAGGAGATGAACCAATAGAGCTGGAACATGTGCAAATTGATTCTGAAACTGGAAAGAAACTGAAAATAGCCGTAAGTTTATAGTTCATCCTAACTCTGGATCTGTTCTTTGATTTGAAATCAATCATTTCATGAATAGGGTAAAGCAATTAATTTCATTCCTGCCCAACCTACCGGAGAAAATTTGTTCAAAGGTGGCAATTTTGTCCAGTAATTGAGAATGTCCATTACTCAATGCATACATTGGCAAACATGTCAAAAATGAAGAATAATTGTTGAACTTAACTTCGGACAAAAGGTGAATGCATAACACTACAACATTATGATACTGATATTGACTTGGATTGGCCTGTTTCTACTTTCCATCAAAATAACCAAACGAAACTGGAAGTAACTTGGTTGTGTGGGATGACAATTCTGTTCTTGATTCTTAGTTTGATATTTAATAAATGTTCTGACCAAAATACAGAAACAGTTTGAAATGCATGGACGAAACACAAATTTAAATTTTTCATTGATGATGTCGTCATTTTGTCTTGATTTGAATTAATTGGCATACCAAGTATCAAATCTTGTCCCTCTGGAATGATCTGGACTCAGTATATTGGACATGCCAAATCAATTCATGTCAGGCCAGAATAATTTGAAATTGGTACTGGACATGTGAAATCAATTTATATCATGTCAAAATGATTCAGAGTGGTATTTTGGCATACTTAGGCACATCTCATCAAGCCAGAATGATTTAAAGTGGTGCTGGGAATGCCAAATCACCTCACATAAGGCCAGATAAATTATTTAAATATGTATGGAAATGATGCCAAATCAATTCTTACAATGCCAAAATAATTTTGAATCAGAACTGAGCATGCCAATTAACTTCAAGTCAGGCAAGTAGGTTAGGTTAGGGTTAGATGAAGTTTTAGGGCCCAGTTTCCAAGGGATTGGTTAAAGTGGAGCCTTCAACAGGCTTTTTTTCCAAGTTGTGGCTCACTGGCTTGTTTTCCTTACTCTATTGCTTCATATGCTGAGCACCTAGCACAATGGCAGTAGGTTCTGTTTTTAAAGTCTTGGGTATGACCCTGCCAGGACCAAAACTCCCAACCTCCAGACTGCAAGAATGTATAAACATAGAATTACTGGTTTTCATTTGACAGTGTGGAAATTTCTTAGAAGAATATGAAGATGAATTAATACAACAGTTCAAAGCAAAAACTCATGACATTCGAAGCCAACTTTGCTCCGAAATAGCTGGTAAGTTCAAAGTTTTGTTCTTCATCATATTTGTAAATGTAGTGAATTTATGTTTTGTTTACTCTAGCCGTTGAAGAGATGAATTGTCAGGGCTCGAAATAAGCTTGAAAAAGGGCATGCCTAAAATTAGAAAAATGTCTGTTGATCTACTCCAAAGGACATTTACTGAGGGGCACCACAACTACCAGAAAGGGCCCAAATTGCAATGGCCATGGGTCATGTCATAAGAAGGTCACTTACAGAAACACTTACTTCTAAAAACCCAATATGTGGGCATGAGGTCAGGTTTTTTAGCAGAATGTTTACTCTGGAGATAGCACTTGGAGCACGTAATGGGGAGATGCTTGTAAGGTTGTGTATTAAGCTATGCAGCAATGCACTGCTTTTCTGTGTACATAGAACTTTTCTGGAGGAAGATGATTAGCTAAGGAGAGATGACAACTGCAGGCAGGAAATGGAAGTAAATGGACAGAAGCCTCAGGAAATAAGCATTACATTCATGGCTGCACAATTTCTGTCAAAATCTGCAAGGGGCAGTGCTTGATATGTGCCATCGGTTGTTTTGAGTCCTGACCTGCGGCAGCCATTTAAGTTCAAACCCTAAATGGGATTACACTCTATGACATAAAAACTGAAGCTATCTTTGTGAAGATATCTTTGCCCTTGTATTCCAATTACATTAGTTACTTCTTAGATACAGTAGAATAGATACCGCTATTCTGTGTGATTTTTTTGAAAATTTGCATTGTTTCATATGTTTTCCATTACGGAATATAAGCCTTTAAGGAGATCTGTCATGGCTACTTCAGTTTTTTTTGGAAAACTGCATTTACCCATTACAGTACTCAACCAATGAATCATTACTCTAGTAAGCTGCTTCAATGAGCAGCAGTTTTGATCATTACCATCATTACCATTCCAAAACAATAAAAGCCCAATAACTTTGAATTTCAAACAACAACTTACTACAAATTCTGAAATAAATGATGTCAAAAAGGAGATCAAATTACTTACAGTGAATTGAAGAACTACATCCCCTTTAAGTTTACTCTGAGATAAACTGCTATCAAATGACAACTCTAAATGGCCATTTACAAATCCTTAAATGGGTATATAATTGGTACTGAGAACAGTCCTTGAAGAGATTTAGCAAAGGGTTATTTTTGGTTTCGATGAAAAGAGAAACCTATGCATTCATGATGGCGTGTGTGTGTATGTATGTGTGTATGTGCGTGTGTATGTGTGTGTGTATGTATGTGTGTATGTGTGTGTGTTTGTGACACTTTGCTTGTTTACACGATATCTTGAGAAGGGAAGATCTGACGGTTCTCAAACTTGGTACACAGATACCCCATACAGAGAGAAAGAACCTTATTTATTTTGGTTGAGGTCAAAGGTCATCTGGGGTCACAGGGGGTCAAAAACCAAAATCCTTGTTTACGCAATATCTCAAGACAGGAAACTTGGATTAATTTCAAACTTGATATATTGATGCGTTATGATGTAAGGAAGAACCCTATTGATTTTGGTGGAGATCAAAGGTCATTTGGGGTCACGTGGGGTCAAACCCCGAAATCCTTGTTTACACGATATCTCATGGTAGAAAACTTGAATTAATTTCAAACTTGATATGTTGATGGGTTATGATGTAAGGAAGAACCCTATTGATTTTGGTGGAGGTCAAAGGTCATTTGGGGTCACATGGGGTCAAACCCTGAAATCCTTGTTTACACAATATCTCATGGTAGAAAACTTGGATTAATTTCAAACTTGATATGTTGATGCCTTATGATGTAAGGAAGAACCCTATCAATTTTGGTGGAGGTGAAAGGTCATTTGGGGTCACAGGGGGTCAAAACCCGAAATCCTTGTTTACACAATATCTCATGGTAGAAAACTTGGATTAATTTCAAACTTGATATGTTGATGCGTAATGATGTAAGGAAGAACCCTATCGATTTTGGTGGAGGTGAAAGGTCATTTGGGGTCACAGGGGGTCAAAAACCAAAATCCTTGTTTATGCAATATCTTAAGACAGGAAACTTGGATTACTTTCAAACTTGATTTATTGATGCGTTATGATGTAAGGAAGAACCCTATTGATTTTGGGGAGGTCAAAGGTCATTTGGGGTCACATGGGGTCAAAACCCAAAATCCTTGTTTACATGATATCTCATGGTAGGAAACTTGGATTAATTTCAAACTTGATATGTTGATGCATTATGATGTAAGGAAGAACCCTATTGATTTTGGGGAGGTCAAAGGTCATTTGGGGTCACATGGGGTCAAAACCCGAAATCCTTGTTTACATGATATCTCATGGTGGGAAACTTGGATTAATTTCATACTTGATATTTTGATGCGTTATGATGTAAGAAAGAACCGGATGTATTGTCATGGAGGTCAAGGGTCATTTGGGGTCACATGGGGTCAAAACCTGAAATCTTTGTTTGCATGATACATTATGGTAGGAAACTTGTATCCATTTTAATCTTGATAGGCAGATGCGTTATGATGTAAGAAAGAACCAGATTAATTTTCGTGGAGGTCAAAGGTCATTTGGGGTCACATGGGGTAACACCCAGAAATCCTGGTTTACACTATATCTCAAGGTAGGAAACTTGGATCAATTTCATACGTGATATGTTGATGCGTTATGATGTAAGGAAGAACCCTGTTGATTTTGGTGGAGGTCAAAGGTCATCTGGGGTCACATGGGGTCAAACTCCGAACTTCTTGTTCACACTATATCTCAAGGTAGGAAGCTTGGATTAATTTCAAACTTGATATGTTGATGCGTTTTGATGGGAGGAAGAAGCCTATTGATTTTGGTAGAGGTCAAAGGTCATTTGGGGTCATAGGGGTCAAACTCAGAAAAACTTGTTTAGGATAGCTCAAGGTATGAAAGGTGGAAGGATTTTAAAATTAGTATATAAATGAATTATGGTGAGAAGTATGAGGGGGTTTTTTTTGTGGAGGTGAAAGGACATCTGGGGTCATGATCGGTCAGACTTTGAAAAACTTGTCAAAATGTGATATCTCAAGGTAGGAAACTTGGATGAATTTCCCTATTAGTTTATGGATGTGTTATGGTGAGTTGAAAGTACTGTACCTGTTGTTTTTGGTGGAGGTCAATGGTCATCTGGTATCACCTGGCATCAAACTCTGAAAACCTTGTTTGCAGAATATCATAAGGCACAGTATGAAATTTGGCTTTTTGAATAGAGAAATTTTTTGGTTAAAAGAAAAACCAGTCACTTACAGGTGGAGGCAAAGGTTATTTTGGGTCGACACTTGTTACAAGAAATGTAGCATTTTATTGAAAAGAGCATGAATGTATCATCGAAACAATGCATTTTTGCATTCTGGTTTTGAAATGTCAGCTTGCATTACATCACATACAAGTGCATGCTTCCCAACTGCTTCATTTTCAGAGGAATTGTTCCCAATTTTTGCACTTTAAAGCCCATAATAATCAGAATTTTCAATCTTTATTACTCTTATGCACTAAAAAATTAAACTGATTTTAAAACTGATCACAAAAATTATAAAGAAACAGCTAAAAGAAGTTAAATTAAAGATCAAACTATAATAGCCGAAATAAAAACTTCACATTTTAACACATATCATGTGGTTCACTGCAAATGCTAATATTTTGAGTTTTGTAAATAGCTTAATAAGTTGCAAAAATAGGGCCGATTGAAACAATATGGTTTCACACACGGATTCACCCAATTTATAAACACTGCTTTGACCCAGTTTGTGAAATCATTGGGAGTAGTCGCCACTGCTCGTTGTATCACATTTTATACAATTAGCACACTATTGTGAGCGTGTGAGTGAGAGTGACTTTGAGGCAGCATATAACAGGCCATCGAGGGTCATAAACGTGGAAGTCTGTGGGAAGTGGATTTCTTAGTGAACAAAATTTTTGTTATTTTGTTTCTATGAATTCTAAATAAATATCTTATTTAGGAAAGATTAATGCCCTGTATAACCTCATTGTTTTATGGTTCAGTTTCATTGGCCCAGGCTGGGTATTAAGTCAGTGGTTTTTACATGGAGTGATACACAACTAGTAATGTAAGCTTAAGACAATGTAGGTGTAACTTTTATAGTACATTGGTACCTTTCACAATTAATTAGATCCACAAGAGGTTTGTTGCTGAGCTGGGATTTAATGACACATGAACATAAATGTGCTATTATGATGTCAGCTAGATTAAAAAGGTTAAATTCAAATAAGTTTCAAATACTGTTGGAATCAATCCCAATTACTTGACCCGATAGGGAATGCCGTGCATAGGCATATCCTGTAAGTCCAAAGGGGATTTACTCCTACAGAATGATTGCTTTATTGAGTAAATAATGAGATTATTGCAGGCTCTTCATGCAATCAGGTATACTAGTAAAATGGGTCGCTGGCATTTATGCTGCGTAGCTATAATGAAGTAATTCACCTTCAGCATATTCAAGTATTAAAAAAATCATTATAAATACTGTAGATGTGCTTTTAAAACTTGTTGCTGAGCAAATGAGTTTTACAGACTGACATTTTAGTTTGTCAACAATTCCACATCATAAGATTTACAGAAGAAATAAATTGTAGTCATAATTTTTATTGTTTTTCAGGATATTGCCAACCAGTCACAGATAAAGATGAGTTATGAAAAAGAATAAATCAACACCTGTTGACAAGTATTTTCTCCATCCAGGTCACATTGGTTTATAGCTTCTTCACCAGCTGCCTTTCAAACAAATATTTTGGCCATGATGCCACAGGTATATGGATGTGTGTATGTATGTTGAAGTTGCGTTTGCTTGTTTCCAGACAACGTCATAGAAGGGGAGGGCTAAAAGGTATTTATAGTATGATAATAGTCTTAAAGGCCCAATTTTCTCACCCAAACAGTATCAATTCACCTAACCTTCTTACTTAAGCTGCCCCCCACCCCACAATTATCTGAGTTTCATCCTCATCCAGACACAATCTCAGTTTATTGTTTCAGAATGAGTATAGAAACGCTCAATGTGCATAATCAAAACACTTTCACTACAGTTCATGCTGTTTAATACAAGCTTTGGAACTTTGTTTTATTTGAATTAGCTGTCAATCAAAGAGCTGAGCCAATGGAGAATTTTGGTACCCCCATACCAGAATTGTAGTTTGGGGTGAGAGGATTGGTCCTTCAAGCAAAGCCTAAATTTGTGCCCTCTTACTTAAGTTGCCAATCTTATCGCCAGTATTGTTCACTCTAATGAGTAGCTTAAAATGAGACTACCTCTCAAATATGGTATGTGAAAAAATATGTAGTATATGATACAGGCATAATAGTAAATAGGATTAGAATTTCTGGAGTGTTGTTCAAGTCATGAATATTCATGATGGGTTCAAAGAATATGTACATGTAGCCACAAGTAGTAAGTTTGATATGTTGATAATAGTTGAAAGCTGCAATGTGTGTCTTTGATTGCTTTTATTTGCCAAGACTCATTTCAAAATGAACATAGGTAGATCTGTAATTCAAAACATGAAATTTATCAAATATATTTCTTAGGAAGACAATGGGTTTAGTTTGCTTGTGCCAGTATTAAGTTGGTATTATTATACAAACATTTCCGAGACTAATGGTTAGGGTATTTGCCAAACAGATGGCAAGTTATACTGACTTTTTCAAAAGCAATCTTAAACTTAATTGAAAATGGAATGATACAAAAAATTCTGTTTTAAAAATGCAGAGAATTATCTATTTCATTTTCTGATATCCCCTTATAAGTGGTTTTCAAAATATATTAATTTTCAAAGAAATATTATTTTATCTATAGATATAGTGCATGATGGGATATCTGAGGTGTCTTCAAGGCACATTATGGGACAAAGCATTGTATTCCTTTATGAAGGTATGATTTCAATATTAAATATGTAATTATACCTCCGTGTTTTGTTGTAGCTAGTCTACCAGTATGGCATAACTTTCTGCTATATCTACATGAAAATATTTTTTGGTATTCTAGCAGCACCTGATTTCGAATTCAAACAGATGATAAGGAAACAGAAAAAGACCCACTTTATTGTCACTGATCTTAAGGAGAATTGAAGTTCTAGCTGATGTTATTTCTTGACAAAACTAACCATATAAGAAGGAAAACATGATAAATGTCCTAGCTGCATTTCTTGTGAGATCATTTGTTTTTCCATGATCAGATTAGTGGCATTGGATGAAACTTTCAACTTTCAGCCTAATTGTTTTTTAAGCGATTTTTGTATTAAAGGACAACCCTGTCTAATGGAAACTTTCATTGGTATGTCTCTAAGAACAGCAATAACCAAAATTCTATTTCTAAGAAGGGGTGGCACTGTACCTTGGCTGATATAAAGGATCTTGGGTTTGTGTAATTTAGGACTTTTTTTGCAAATGATGGCAAGGCACACCCTTGCTTATCAAAGTAGCACTAAATATATAGAACACATGCAAATTTGCCAAATTTTGGAAATTTTTAACCTCCTCCACATCAGTCATTACTTCGCTCATAATTTAGCAAAGGTCATGATTTTTATACAACTTAGTTAGGTGTAGTAATTAATTGTTGTAACTAAACTGCATCACATGAAGAAGATAAGGACTTAAAATTCATGAAATTTCTAATGCTAGATTAAAAGCCAAAAAAATTGGTAAAAGGGAATTGCCTTCTTTAAGTTAGCCTAATTGACCATGTTGGAAAGAGGTCGGACTATAAAAGTGCCTTGAAGAACTGAGTTAATTCGGAAAGCAAGGTAATGAAGGGAACACGATGAGCTAACTCTATTTTTATACTCATTTCATCTATGAAATGATCAATACTAAATTTGTGCTGCCATTCCATTCATTTTTCCTTTTTTACATTTTGTAGCTTTCTACATTGTTCACAATCACTATGTATACTTCTTGCAATGATTTTTTACATTTACAATGTGTTGCTATTAGTAGTTTGAAATTATTGCAAATTGTATCACCTCCAGCTAGAAAAAAGGATGTGTGTGATAGCAATGGGGATTGGCAAGAGGGAGGGGGAAGGTTCCAAATGGGAATGAAATATAGATGCAGAATCATAATTAATGAAGCTTTATAAAAGTTAGGGGAAGAAGCTTCTTCTGGAAACCCCTTCAATCCCCACCCCAGCCACCCTCCAGCAGAGCTTTGACCCTGTACTCTGAATCTATCGAAAGTAAATGAAGGCCAATTTGTTACAGACAATGTATATGTAACATCACATGGAGTATTTCTGATCAACATGCAGAGATGTGGTCATTGTTTTATGAAACAGAAACTCAGGGAAGTAAGAAGTATATGGTCATAAGTCATAACAAAAGCAGGGATTGTCTTAGTAGGTAAATCCCAAGTCACAGTATTGTAAGGTGTAAAAATGACTCCCTTGATGTGAAATGAAAAAGGTATTACAAAAAGTTAGATACGGTAACAAAGTAATCTTTATAGATCGGGGGCCTGTTCCACAAAGAGTTACGCACAATCTTAAGTTTGATTCCCCATACTTAAGTCAACAGTAAATCATACTTAAGATTGTGCGTAACTCTTTGTGGAACGGGTCCCTGTTCAGACTGATCCTAGGTAAAGTGTGCCTTTTACACTTTTATTGTACTAGTTTGCACCGTGCATCCTCCTCGTGGAATTTTTCTCGTGACGTCAGCATTTGATTCAATTTGGCATACTGGACGTCTCTGCTCATGAGCAGTAAATTTGGTAGGAATACGAGGGCTCAATAGTATCTTGGCAAGAATTGTTGCACACCAGACGCCAGTATGTCAAAAAAGAGGCGGGCAAAGCAGTGACATCGATGATAAACCTCCATAGGTCTCCTCAACCAGTTGATGGCAGAAATCTACTTGAATCCTTCTTTCTATTTCATCAAAATATACTCATGTAGATAACCTCATATTTTAATTTGTTGTTCAAAATCTATTCTATGTAAGGTCATTATTTACAAAAATTCAAATCGGCCTAGGAAATATTCAGAGATCATTTCCAACTCATCCATAAAGTTTTGTTCCTATTAAAATAGCAGACAAACCATTCTAGAAGACTTAATTGTCGCTCGCTGTGCAATGGTCTTTCGTATCTACTGTATTTTTTTTTAAATCTTGTTTTCACATTAGGCACAGAGTGCTTCATCTTACAAACGAGAAATTACTGAGGTTTTTATTGAAAATCAAATCACGGTTGCATTTTCATGGTTTACTGCAAGTGTAAACAACTTATTCCGCATGTTGTGATTCCTTTATACCGCCGGCAGTAATATGCATTGTTAGGAATAGACCCCATGCATTGACGACATACTAACATCATCCTTTTAACAGAACCTGAAATAAGCATTTGCCCAGCAAGTGTAGAAAAGAATGGGTGTATTCGACTGGTTAACAAATAAGCTGTCTGCATTTGTCTGTGTTGGTTTGTTTTGCCCATCAAAGGAGGGCGTACTTTCCGCTCTGTGACATCATATGCATAAGGTCTGTTATGTGTGTCTTATGCACTGTATAATCCGTGTCATGTGAAGGAAGTTATGTGCAAAAGACAAGACGAATTCACATGCAGAATATGATGATGATAATTACTTCAATGCCATCTTTCTAACTTAGTGCAGTCAAATGTGATATTTTCCCAAAAGTACTGAGCTTGAGAGGTGTATATCACGATGCAAAAGTACACTCTTTCTTGCTTACCGAGCGGCAAAATCGGACAATCGTACACATGTGTGGTAAAAAGCCACTGTCATAATCTTCACCTGACATCATAAGACATTCGGTTTGACGAGAAGCTCAGTGCTCATTGAAGTTCAGTGAAGTGAATCATTTATTACCTATGATGAGATAACGGCCCTTGAACCGTTTGATCACTTGCATTTTATTCCATATGAATGCATAGTAAATTTCAAGCGTATAAATGCATGTTATTTTATATTAAATTTTTCAAGTTGACAGTTATTATCATTGAAATAGAGTTAAAAGTTGGGACGTTTGTAGTAATTTGAGGCTACTTGTTGGTAACAAATGTTTGTTTAAATAGTTGCACTAATTTTCCTTTTTATTACCTCGAAATGTATACTGTTGCAAAATGAACGAAAAATTATTGGAAGGTACCAGAAAATCTAGAAGTGTGGTTTTGCAATTTGTTCCCATTTTTCTGTTCTCTAACTGGGCCTAGGAATGCAGACAGCCTGCTACACTGAGCAAGTTCCTCGAAGTCTGCAGCCGCAATCTTCACAATAATGAAACAACGTTCTGAGTCCGTGAAACACTGAGAAGTTTCGATTGCCGACTTGAGCTCCACAATATCACTATACACTAGGGATATATATTCAGGTTAGATAGTGGGTTTTTCATGACATAGTCCCACCCCTAAAGTACGAAACTTACGAACAAATATTTCGAAGCTGTACTTTGGACCGTTTGTATCATATCGACTTCACACAAACAACAATTTCCGTTAAAGATTCCAGCATTCTCCAATTGCATCCTGAGACCCATTTCCCAACTTTACCCAAGAAAAAAGGAAAAACTTTAAATCAAACGTGGTCAATTGGAGTAGAATGTTGTTAAAGATGGCAAGATTTCACATATACGCAATAGGTTACACAGAAACCTTGCATGATTGTAAAAGAGGAAGATTCATCCAGGTCGCCAACTACTTCAAACCTTATTCTCCTCATCTCAGTAGCCAAATTGAACAAGCCCATGGGACGAAGTTTGATTAAGATTCTACCAAAACATTCCATGAACGAAGGGATTACGTGAGAAAGTATGGGCAGCTGATAAGCAATTAGTCTAGTGTAATGGCGAAGTAGAATGTGGTATTTGTTACAATTTTTCAGTCACTCATAAGAACTGGACATTGAAATGCAAATAGCGCCACCGAAGTGCCTTTTTGGGTCACAGGGTCACCATGTGCAGAGCTGTAAATACAGACAGTTTGATCATGTTGCTATCCTAGGAACAGGAGTCCTGAGCTGAATGTAACATAATACCTATAACCTAGGTGTTTTCGTAGGATTTGAAATTTGCGGCAAACTAATTTGCATGAAATTTGAAGTAGTCTTCAACATGAAAACATCTCATATGCAGTTAGTCATTGGTCATGGGCAGTGCACACCTTTCGTTTTTTTTCCTTTCCTATTTGCTGGGTGGATTTTTTTTCATGAAAATATGTTAACTTTCATGCATCGGTCCATCGATCGTATACAAGTAGTTGGGTGAGTAGGCGAGTTGAAACCGGGACTAGAGGATACGTACAGAAACGGCCCAATAGGGTCAGCAGTGTCATTCAATAGAATCATTGCGGAAAAAGCATTTTTGCCCTGCAAGATTGTAGTCAGCGTCCTGTGACGTATATTGCTAAAGATGGAGTGTCATCTTTAACGAAATCTGAAAACGCAGGTCTTCGGTAACCTTTTCACGGATTACGTCACGAGCACGTGACCTCACGATTAATATCTGAAATATGAATATTTGAGAAATAAGTTATGAAGTCACTTGGTAGTGGCGTCCGGTAATCCGTGCAAAGGTTACCCAAGGCTTGCGTTCTGAGATTTTTTTTATGACGACACTCCATCTTTAACAATACATGTCACAGGACGCTGACTACAATCTTGCAGGGCAAAATTGACAAAGGAAGGTAAAAATATGTTTCAACTGTTAAAGGGTCTCTTAGTACTGTTCTTTCATACTTAATTTTGTCGGCCGTGTTATATCAGGGAGGTGCACTTTTTAGACCCCCGTAGTCATTTACTTGACACCCGTTTAAAGACGTCGAAAATGGATAAGTTACAGTTTCGAAAGTAATATTTGGTTAGTTAGTTAGTAGATAGAGTTTTACGGCCCAGTTTCCAACGTACTGGTTCAAGTCGAGCCGGCCTCGGCCCTTTTTCCAGTTTTGGCTCACTGGCTATTAATATTTGGATAAAAGGTAATCGATGTGAGAATAGCAATGACGGAAGATCCTGGCAAGGCCGCAGTTGTCCCAGATGGTATCTGTGAAAAAAAGATATGGAAGCAATAGCTGTACATTTTGTACCTTGCAATAATAGGACCGCGCGAAATGTTAGTGGCATCATGTTAGTAGCTTAACCTTGATAAGTAAAAATACTCCATGGGAGCACGTGTGAAAGGGGCTCAGTGAGTTGATACGGTATCATAACTTAATGAGTGTGTTAAAAGGTCGCTACCACAGTCATGACAATGCTTATAGCTAGCATAACAACTCAAGTTTCAAGTCCAAAAGACACGGAAAACGTTTAAGGCCTAGTTCTCTCACCCCAAACAGTACCAATTATTTTTCTAACCTTCTTACTTAATCCCCTCCCACAACTTGTCTGAAATTCATGCTCATCCAAATACAATCTCAGTTTATTGCTTCAAGGTGAGTAAAGAAAAAGTCTGAACGGTACTGCTGTGTAAAATAAGCTTTGATACTCTGCATTGTTTGAATTAGCTGTTAATCAGAGAGCTGAGCCAATTGAGAATGTCGGTACCCCGTACCAAAATTGTAGTTTGGGGTGAGAGGTTTGGCCGTTTAAAATTTTGAATTTTCTAGTGTCCTGAATTGTAACAGTGTTGTACCGTCCTTATTTGAAAAAGTGTCTGGTCACAAATTTTGAAAACCGACTTGAACCGTTTTGTACTCACTCGTAAAACAGTAACTTACAAGTAGGATACGAGGATTGTATAAGTTTGACCATTTGTCATTGGTATGTGAAGAAAACTAAACAAGTTTGGAAAAATTTGTTGATTGTCATGAACCAACTCAATGAGCCGCTTTAAGAAGTAATATTTTCAATTCATGAATAAATTTGAAATGCCCAAACCGCCCCTCCACAACGGCCAAAGTGGGATTGTAAATTTATAAACTTTTTTAAAACAAGAAGAAGAGATAGCTGAAACTTAAAAGACAAGAGAGAGAGAGTGGGAAGCACCACTTCCGGCAATCTGAAAGGTATCTAAGCCAAAATTATTTCTGTACACTATGCGCCAACCGGTGGTGGTGCTCCGCTAAGATGGTGTTGTTAATGCTCTCCCTCCACTTGAACTCTTTGCCCAACCAGCCTCCCCCCCCCCCCTTCAATGAAATTCGGGTTATGTCACCTTCTGCACGGGTATGCGAGAGTCACGCTCCCGAGCTCCTGTCAGGCTACGGGTCTGGGATATTTCTTTTTATTTCTACATCAATATATACACGGTTTTTGCATAATGTTTTCACCCCATGATCTTATTGGGGAGCACGTCCCAAATTTTAGGGCATAATTTTCATCATTTCCCCCTTTGGCGTTTCCACTGTCGTCAAATAATTTGGGCTAAGTTAGAGTCAAATGCGCTTTGAAAATTGCGTCGCGAAAATGTCTTCTTGAAAAAGTAGGCATGTCCCTTCACATTCAAATTCTGTTAAATATACTGAAATATAATTAAATACCCATATCTCTGAAACGGTAAAGAAGATTTTTAGGAGGATCTTATTCATGGCCCATTCAGGAGGATATCATGGCAGGGGTGTAGATCTGACTTGTGAATTGGGGGAAAAATTTTCCAACAGTCGGAACCTCAGATTGTGTCCGTGACCGGAGTCCGTCTATAAGCAACGTACTCACCTAAAACCTATTCACAAAAAAGAAAGAAAAAACACGCATGCACAGTCAAGTTGTTACGCATATACACATAGCAGGGATGACGTATAATGAATGCAGTATTATTGATTTAAATAGACTCAAATTGACCTTTTCTAGAATCCCTTAGGTCATCTGTAAAACGAAATGTTACATTTTGTTTATTCTGTTTTTTAATCGGTCTCAATTATTGGTTTCAGTTCCAGTATATTTCTCTATATCTTCCCTGAGGGGTACGAGAGACTTATAAAATTAGTACTGTAACAAAATGCCTCAGGGGCGTAGCCAGGATTTTCTTGTGGGGGGGGGGGGGCAAAGTCGACTCATCGTCCCCAATCTTGACCGACAGGACTATCTATGCGGAGCGCCACCATCAGTTGGCGCGGAGCGTACAAGAAAATTTTTGGTTTTAGAAACCCCTCAGACGGCAGGAAACGGCTCTTCCCGAGTGTTTTATGCTGCATGTTACCAGCCTGGAAATATGGATCTCATTTCTGAAATTTCTCATTTAATGCAAAAAAAAAAAAAGTAACAGTCTATGAAACATGTTAATACATGTTTCTAAGCGGGGTTCTACCATCGATTGGCACGGAGCGTACCAGGAAATTTTTGGCTTTACAAACCCCTCAGATGCCCGAAAACGGCACTTCCCGAGTGTTCTAAGCAAGAATATGTTCAGCCAGACTTCGAAATTCTCCCGGCTTCTTAATTGGAGCACTTGACAAATATTAAGGGTCTGAACATACCTTTAGCCCCCACTTTTTTATTTTTCATCGCCGCCACTGGGATGCGGCATTTTCTTGAGGGAGCGAAGCGCCCAAGTGAGGAGCCGAGCGAAGGAACGGGGAGCGGGCATGGTTCTCCCCCTCCTTCCCCAAGGAGATTTTGCAATTTTACATCAAAATTGAGCGATCTGGTAAACACCTAAGCTGGAATTTTTGACATTTTCAATCTTGTATCAATGTTTTCCTTATTCCCTCGAGAGTAAGCGTGAGGCTGTAAGAGGGTTACTGTACGAGTCAATGGGTCCCTAGGCAATTGTGTTAAGGTCTGGGCGGGAGTAAGTGCGCACTATAAAAAGAATTTGTACTTATTTAAAGCTTATATAGGTCAATTGTCCCGGCATTTGGGCCCTATCGGGCACAACTTATATTGTACTTCCTTCTTCGAGTCGGTACCGCACGACTGACACAAGAGATTATCAACTAAGTTTAGCGAAATGAGATGAAATTTCCGACATGTACATTAATCCATTTATTCTACTTATTAATTTACTTGAAAAGATGGGAAGGGTTTAAACTTTATTAGCTCTAGGTAACGGAACTGAGGAAGAGTGTGCAAAGCGTATCGAACATTTTGGGTTCTATCGCAGAAATAACTCTTTTGAAAGCCAAAATAACTAAACCGACTATGGGAAGGCGACAGATTATTCCCGACAGAGGGGCGGGCCATGCCAGCGACCAGAACAGCCGACAGCCCCTATGTCGAGGGGGTGGTGAGAAGGGGATAGGAAGGAGCCTAACTATCCCACGTCATTGCAGCCTGGAGTACATTTTGCACCATATTACTTAATATTTTAAAAGCCGAGTTGCGCACTGGTAGTGTTCTTTTGGGTCTGAATCGTGAAATTGCAAAGCGCGCGAAGCGCGCGAAAATTTTGGGTAGGCTTACAAAAATAACATAGTCTATGTAATCATTAAGAACAAAAAAGAAAAAAATAGAAACTGTAGGGGTTGTAGACCGTATCGGGGAAAACATACATTGTGTCGAAACCACCTGGAATACCCGATAAAATAGCCAAACTATGCTCCGTGAGTCGCTCACCAACTGACCTATCGCAGACACACACAAGAGAACAGCAACTAGGCTTTGTGATATGAGATGAAATTTACTACCTCTACAAAACCTGTGTACTCTGCCTACCCGTTACTTGGTTAATTGGCAGGAATAACAATCCCTGGATATGTGGAATGGAAGTATTGAAAAAAAATGGAGTGAATCTACAGTGTGCGTAGCGCGCCGAAAATTTGGGGTTCTTATTAGGGAAATTGTCCCTTGAGAGCAAAAAACAGGTAAACCATCGTGGAGACTATTCGCCGTCGGGGACTGCATACCTTATCGTAACATATTAGAGCCCCCCCCCCTCGAAAAACTGTAAAAAAATGCCCCCGATTCCCTCCCTCCTCTTGCCGTTTATCTTTTTTTTATTTTTTTTTGGGGGGGGGGTCTCCTTCATTTTTTCAACATCGCCCATCGCGTCCCCAAAATTTCTTTGGGGGGCACTCTGCCCACCTTGCCCCCCCCCCGCTGGCTACGCTACTGAAATGCCTAGTTTATATACAACAACAAAATAAATATGGTAAAAAGATACTTAGTGCCCCAAATATTTTCATTGGTAGGACGACCCCCTGCCGTCCCCAGGATCGACGCGCCTCCATCATGGGGCAATCGAAACAAATTTCTAATTACAACTACGTCAATGAGGTTGCAAGGATAGTAATAGGCCCAAAGAGCTCCCGATAAACCAGTGGCGTCGCCACGGGGGGGGGGGGGCGGGGGGCCTAGTCCCCCAGATTTTCTTCAGCCCCCCCCCCCCCCAATTTTTTTGCGTCCTGATAAAGTAATTGAAAAAATTAAATGTTTGAACGGAAATAAACTTTGAAGTATTTCCTTCAAAACAGTAAATAAATAAAATGTGTAAAAATTTAAAAAAAAAACATGGATGAATGTGTGTAAAACACATTTTGTGCCCACGTGTGAAATCAAGTAATAACTTCAAAATGCCTACTTTCACTAAATTAGATACCGTTTGTGATCTGCACTGCCGTTTATTGCATTTCACTTGGAAGATGAAACGAAAGTCTCGACGACAAACTTTAATGTGACTTTGTTAGGTTAAGACCATTTCTGCCTTTCGGATGGCTGATTGATTTACTGAAAATAAGGCAATCGTACACTGGAGGCCACTCTTACACCACCATTACTATACTTTATCATACACAAAATATGCCGTAAGTAGGTAAGGGTAAGGTACTGCCTTCGGATAATTCTTCCCTTCCATCCTCAACAAGTAGGCCTAGGCCTATGTCGTGTCTCACTCCTGCCCATGACAAGTGCCACTGTAGGACGATTTTTATCGACAAGTTCTCCTTTTACTAGTTGGCACTGGCGTCCGGGGGGTTCGTAAAATGTCCACAAGGTCCTAATTTTATGTGTTCCCCCCATCATCCATACTTCTGCTTTGCGGTTCAGTTATTTTGAGAGATTTATTCGTAGTTTTTTAACCCTTTACCGTTGTGCTCCAATCGGGGCATATTTGCGCGGA
This sequence comes from Holothuria scabra, assembly GCA_037179385.1. Classification (NCBI taxonomy): domain Eukaryota; kingdom Metazoa; phylum Echinodermata; class Holothuroidea; order Aspidochirotida; family Holothuriidae; genus Holothuria; species Holothuria scabra. Next base: position 8,215,524 of record CM074187.1, on the reverse strand, counting down.
CGTTGCACGTCTCGCATCAGCTTCCGTAGGCTATTGACCCCGTGACCTTAACTATTGTCTCTCTCGTTGTTGTGGCCGAATTTTCGGGTAGCTACTCGCAGTTTCGAGCCCCGCGTGAAACAGCAAAGATGGACGACAGCCACACTCTCCGCATGGGTCCAAAAGGACCCAAACAACGGCAAAGGGTTAATTTTGACTATGTAATGTACCGATGGACAAATACTGCACCATTTTGCACACTGTTTCTTTGGAAGTATGTATGTCTCTCATATCTTGTAAAATCTCTACAAAAACTAAAAATATTTTGATATTTTTCATGCTCCCCAAAAAGGGAAAATCCTAAAGCTTAGGCCTATAATAAGTTTAAGGTTTTGCCACATAGCACCATTTTGCATCTAGGAAATTTAACGCAAAGAAAGTTCCTCTTTGGGGGACACAACTACTTTTGGTTTTTCTGTTAAAGGGTAAGGTACTGCCTTAGGTAAGCTGAAATCCATTCAAATATTGCCGCTGGGTACATCCAGTTTAAAACACATGGGAAGTGCCGTTTCCGTCCATATGGGGGGTTTTAAAGCCCAAAATTTTCTTCTATGCTTCGCGTCAACTGATGGTGGCGCTCCGCTTAGATTCAAATATTGCCGCATTTGGGATCTACGTCCTTCTGAAGTTTACAATTTTTCCCAAGGGAAAGGGAGATATCGGTTCCCTTTAGTCTCATCCCCCTGGCCACAGATCTGATGTGCCCAGTTTTGGGGTCCCTAAAAAGTGTCTGTATTACCACTTTTCATTGATTGATTTTTTGTTCTCGTTATTTGAGAAGTCGCAGACATGAGATTCGTATTTCAAGGCTGGGTACATCCAGCTTAAAACACATGGGAAGGGTGGTTTCCGGCCATCTGGAGGGGTTTTAATGCCCAACATTTTCTTGAACGCTCCGCGCCAACTGATGGTGGCGCTCCGCTTTGATAGTCTTGCCGTGCCTGACCTTCGGACGTACCAGACCCCCCCCCCACTAGTTACCTAGGCCCCCAAAAAATCCCATCCTGGCTACGCCAGTGCGATAAGCCAATGCAATACCCTTCTTAACATAAACAGATAAAACTTAAGTAGTCGCTTATTCGGGCACAATAGACTGTTTCAGAGAAAAATTATTACTACTTCTTCAGCTCAAGTGCTTGAGATTTTAGAAAAAGCGTTACCCTACCCCGTCAGCCCGTGGAAGTAGGTCGATACCCTTTGAACCTGTAAGTCACAAATATCCGTATGGGGGTATTTTTGTGAGGTGCAAGAGCAATTTTTGTCCCAGTGATGGAACCATCATGTCATGTTTTGCTGACGTTTGACCGATTTGACTGTTTTTGTTCAAATTGGGGGGGGGGGGCGGCGAATTTCCCCCTGCACCCCTGACTCCTACGGAGATAAATTTTAAAAAATGTTTTCTAAATCAAATATAGGACTTGATATTGGGTTAGGGTCTCTTTCTTTCATGATTCCGGTATCATAATTGCAGAGTAGAGGAAATTGGGGCGTGACTTGTTACCAAGAAGCTGATTCGTCTATTGACATGATTCTCTCATTTGTCTGGGCAAAAAATATGCACCCGCCCACTCAATCATTTTAAGTTACTCATTAGGTTTGTCCCTTCAAATTCACACTTTCAAACCTTAATTACAACTCGTATGTTAAGAGACTTTGATTATTATCCGTAACTTTTTTTCCCTTTTTTTAGAGGTAAAAGAGTAAATATATTTCAGTTATTTGCAGTTGTAGTACCCGAAGCTCTCTTTGCACACAAAGTATTTACGAAAAGGTGATTCCACATAAATACACTTTGCTTCATATCTCATTTTAATTCCTTCAAGCCCTCCTCCCCCCTCAACCCATCCTAATCTTTATCAAAAGGATTGTCAGTTACAGTTACAAACAGGCAAAGGTACTGCATCCATTTACCATGAAGTCTGTTTAAATAATCTTGCCGAGCACTCTTCTATTCGCGATTGAACGTGGATCGATAGTTAATGTTTGTTTCTTGTACAACACACCATATAGACACCAGTCAATAAGCAAGGTTTTATTAAGTCACAACTTTATACAAGCTTGTTAAAATGTCACGGTATGGTTTTGCCGTAACAACTGTATATAATTTATTACATTTTTACAACAAAGATTGTTCGCTTGTCAAAGATGTAGGTCAATTAATACTGGCAAAACTAACCCAAACTTTGATGAATGTTGCCTTCACGATAACAAAAATTCTCCACCATACCCCGAATGGCAGTAAGCGATCGTCGTCTGCCAAGCTTACTGCATGTAAATCGCAATCAGAAATTTTAGTTGATTTAATAGTTATTAAACTTGTTCCGCGTCGCTTGTTCATGTGTACACGTTTCGCGCAGGTGTTTCAACATTTTTTATTCTGCACATGAACTGACAACATGGTATTAATGAGCAAGTGTTGGAAGCATACTAAGGATGCATATTGATGTATACAGTTGTCAAATTTAAAGGTGGATTCCAAGTTAATGGAAAGTTTACCCGAAGGATTTTAAAGTACCATTCATTGCATGTTGGAAGACAGCGAGGCAATTTTTTCCAGATCGGGGTTTACTTGTCAGAGTCTTAATTTAGTTTTTAGCTAAAACAGCTTGATTGATCAACCTCTTTGTAATTAACTGTTTTGTTTTGATATTACGTACACAACAGATCAATCAAAAATGTCAAAATTGTCTGACTAGTCACCCGACTTGTGAAGGTGACTGATTTAGTTCACCTAAGAAGACAAATATTCACTCTTAAAACTTGATTGAGTTACTTTCTAATCGGTTAAGGATACAACAACACACAAATCTTTTTAAATGTTAAAGCGACAAAATATGATCAACTAATTAATGATTTATTTCGATTTGCCTTTGTGAAAAACCTTCTTAAAACCAACATGGAACATGCTTACTAGGAATAAACTACTAAATGATACAAATTTTTGTTTTCTTGAAATTGAAAACTAAACAAGAAGCCTATGCATCTTAGGAAAAGAGGGAGGGAATAATGTCGCATTTAATTTTAAGGAGTGGACAAAGTAACACAATGACATTAAATAACATCCGCAATAGGAGGGTATAGAAGGTGGTGTTTCACAAATGCCTCCTTTGAGACATAGGCAGTGATCAGCTGGTATACTCTTCGAACCATAAAACGTCTGTAGGAGGTGGGTCCACGGACCTTACAAATCGGGTACCAGTGGAAAAGGAGTCTGAATTTTCATGATAATTGCACAATTGAAAACGACCTTAGCGACCCTAAAATCCGTTCCTCCCACGACCACTCAATAAAAACTGAATGTTACAATTTATCTCTTTTCAGTACTAAAATGATCCACAATATATTTTTCCCTCGTTAATGACAGACACATGTGGTGGGGTCTATATCGTGGCATTTTAGGAATTATATTTCAAAAAGAATGTGATAGTGTTTCCTGTGACGTAACTAGGAGGAGAGGGGTAAGCCGCGAGAGGTTTTCCTCCTTCTAGTATGAGTATCCAAAAGCTACCAGGAAATGATTTTCTGAGTGTGTAATTTTTGCAGTATTTTGGAAAAGTGTTCAACCTATTCTCTCTTTGGGTGACCTTTAACTGTTAAATGGGGGTCATGCAAAGAACACAGAGGTCTTTGGACGTACCCTGGTTTGTGCGTAACGAATTAATCCTTTAGCGTTGTTTTGGTCCTTTTGGACCCATGCGGAGAGCTCGGCTGTCGCCCATTTTTACTGTTTCACACGGAGCTCGAAACTGCGAGTAGCTACCCGGAAATTCGGCCACAACAACGAGAGAGACAGTAGTTAAAGTCACGGAGTCGATAGCCTACGGGAGCGGGTGCGGGGCGTGCTACGTCCGCTTTTCCGCCCACTCCCGGGCCGGACAAAAATGCCCCGATTGGAGCACAACGGTAAAGGGTTTAGAATCTAACTGTTTTTGTGCCAAGGTAGGCATGAACCCTGTGTAAAAGTATATCGAAATTCAACAATAGAGCTCCTTCTATGAAAAGTTGAAAGGAGCTGTTTCACAACTTTGCGAATGACAGCTTGAGCTTGAGCGGAAGTGTTAAAAAACCCTTCCTGGTACTATCCACTTGTTATTTGCTAACATCTGAACACCATTACCTCATCCAATCGACTTTCGACTGCAATTTTGTCTAAGTGATTACTTTAAAGGTAATATCTTATAGTCCTTGTGGTACATTGGGTTAATTGATTGGTTCTAAATTGATTTTTTTTTATTGGTTGGAATATTCATTCCAATGGCAATGATTGGTGAATAACCTTCAATTGGCTACAATTTCCGGGGACTTTCAATTGGGTCAAGCAAGATTGGATACATTGGTCTCCGCAACTGACGTGGACCTTGGATCGCACTCTTGCACGGGGAGCTCACAAGGGGCTCGCAGTGAAAAAAGTTTCGTAGGTCACAACTTGCAACTGTCTCTTTTATCACGGACTTCCTATATAGAAGGACAGACCATGTAACGCCTACGCATATCCGTAAATTGCCCTACCGTCTACGACAAAATGGCCGCCGTGAAGCTATACTTTGTATGATTTGAAAACCATTCTGTAATATTTTAAACAAAAGTTAAACTTGATGGCAGATAGTAGTCGCTGGCCTCTTCCCTTTTCACTGTCCATTGTAGTAGTTGTATATACATTGGCTTAGTGTGCATGATTTTTTTATTGGGGTGGCCAAATGTAGGGCATAATCGCTGGTTCAGGAAAGGGCTGTTGAAATGCATACATTATCCCTGCGGAATTTCTTCCATATAGGACGTTTTCGGTATATGCGACATGTACAAGCACGACGGTTTGTATTGCGAAGGAGGGTGGGGAGGCAGGAATCACATTCGCCAAAACTTCTTTTCCTTTGTGAAGATTATGCACTCTAAAAATATTTAAACGATTTTGTTTAAAAATTAGGATACTCACGAAAATGAGTATTTCTACTCGAAATAAGTGAGTACTTCAACTCAATTTGTGTAAAATTTTGCACAAATTCAGCAATTTGTGTAAAATTTTGCACAAATTCAGTTGAAGTACTCACTTATTTCGAGTAGAAATACTCATTTTCGTGAGTATCCTAATTTTTAAACAAAATCGTTTAAATATTTTTTAGAGTGTGTTAAAATAGGGTGTTCTAGGTGCCAAATGGTGCCATCTTCGAAAAAAGTTTGACCTGTATTGCCGTGTAAATTCAATAACGGAGTAGAAACCATGATGACGTGCTGGCGTTTCATATAATTTTTTAAAACAAAACATTAAAATCACGCATCAAGACAGCTCCAATTCCACATTGAAACCCGTCTGCAAATCATGAGGCCAGTCTTCCACCTAAAGATTCGCACGTTGTTTTAACTGCCGTCAGTGGCGTACGCAGGATTTCTCTGACAGAGGGGGGGGGGGGCATGCAGTATGTTGAGTGTTCGTCGGCCTAGGGGAGAGGCATTGCAGGCACAAGAGTTGCCCTTTGAAAATTTTTGGTCTTTTCAAGGAGCCTAGATGCAGAATGGTGCAAGATTTTCGAATTTGACAGGAACAGTGTTAAAAGCTGAATTGTGGTGGTTCATGTGGATGAAACTTGCAACTGTGTATCTTTACATGCGATCTAATGCCATTTACGCAACCTTTCGAAGTAAAATTTGTTCTTAAATTTGCATACTTTTAGGAGCCAAAATAAAAGAATATCGGTCGGCATAGATGAACAGGAGCATTTCGGTTCGAGGTTTTTTTTGGACACAAAACGTGATTTTGCTATGAAGACTATCTATGGGGAGCGCCCCATTGGTTGGTTCGGAAACTTTCGATAAATCAGACTCCTGATATGACCGGAAAAAGGCCTTTTCCAGACTTATACGAAGAATCTAAGGAATCGCTATCTTCTTTTGTAGTTTGCAATAAAATGCTTACTTCAAAATAAGTTTTGAAAACTGCAAAGAGATCAGAAACCTTTTAAAACATACATACTTTGACCCGATAAATGTAGTTTTGCCCGAAAGACTACTTAAGCGGAGGGCCACTATTAGCTGGCGCGGAACATGGAGAAAATTTTGAAATGTTCCATCCCAAGCCTCAGATGGCCGAAAATTGCGTTTCATGCTTGGAAAGAGAATCCAAACAATCTTCATGTTTAGGTTTTGTTTGCAATAACAAAAACTATACAACGGAATTGAAAATATGCTAATACTTCTCTATTGTGACTCTTAGCTAAATTCAAGGTCTGCTGAAATAGTCTGTGACTGCTCGACTGGTAATAGTTTTACCCTAACATCTCTTGCATTAAAAATGGCAAATTATTGCTCACCGCACATGAACCCCCGCTTCTATGCCTGCCAGGAAAGCAGTGGCATCACCAGACTTTTCATTCTGGGGGGACACTGGAGTGGCACAACAATATTGCAGGGGGGCATGGCTAAACGCCACACATGGCGCCGTAGGCGCCACCGAGCGCGAAGCGCGAGGCTCAGCGGGTGGACCCGGTGGGGGTGCAGGGGGCGAAGCCCCGGAAGCTCCTGGGTTTTAGCGTGTTTGTGAGGCACTAAAGTCGCTATCTATTTAAGTGTTCTTCTATTGACCTAACACTGGTCTCAAAAATACCTCCAGAGTAACTTCCAGTAAGAAGTTTTGGAAAAAAAGTGATTAAACTACCAAGTGCAGATCCGGCCGACATTTTGAAAAAGGGCGAGTTGAGAAAAGAATTGATGGGTAGTGCAATGTGTGTCTCGGTTGGGGTCCAGGGGGAGATGCCCCGGAAGTTCCTGGTTTTTTAACGGGTTTGTTAGGTATTCAGGTTGTTATTTATGGTTATTCTGTTGCCCTTACACTGGTCTCAAAAAAAAAACTTCCAGTGCAACTTCAATTAAGAATTTATTGGTAACAAAACTAGTGAAACAACTTTCAAGAGCGGATCCGGCTGATATTTAGAACAAGGAGAGCTGAACTCGAAAGAGAAAGAGAAAGCAGTTAGATGTGATCCCCTTAAGGAAAAAGTGTACGCCTATATAATCCTGCTTGAACGGTTACCTGAGCTATGCGCCACCTTCAGTTAGCGAAGTTGGAAGTGTGCGAAATTTTTGAAAAACGCAAACCCTCAGACAGCCGGAAATGGCATTTTCCAGGTGTTTTTGCGATATTTTTAGTTGAAAAGTACGAAAAGTACTGCCTTTTCTTGTCAAAAGAAGGATCCAATCTTAAATATTTTCATAGTCACACTCTGACTTAAGAAGGCATATCGTTTTTTAAAAATCTCAAATCTCATTTGGGGGGCACACGGGGGGGGGCACACGATTTTTCCCCTTGGTGACGCCACTGCAGGAAAGGAGTGTAAAAATCAAAAGAGTGAACTCAGTCACTCTTTGTTAGAGTGGAAAGTGTAAATTCACTCCATTAAAGTGATAATTCACTCCAAGAGGAGTGAAGTTCACTCCAAAAAGAGTGAAATTCACTTGAGGAAGAGGGAAAATTCACTCTTCCACGAGTGCATGCAATGATCACTCTTTTTTTAAGAGCGATCACCGTGGGCACTCCATCAAGAGTGAAACTTCGCTCGTTTAAGGGGAATTTCACTCTTTTTGGAGTGAATTTTAATCTTCTTGGAGTGAATTATTACTCTAATGGAGCGAGTTCACTTTTCATTCTATCAAAGAGTGACTAAGTTCACTCTTTTGATTTTAGAGTGTAAGGGATGGCCCCTCCGTTTTGAGAATTTTTTATAAAGGTAGGTGTCCTTGAGACAATCGATGCCACCAGGGAGTTACAGAGTCTACCTTTTCAAGTAAAATTTTGAATTTGACAAAGTTTGAATATTTTTAGGAATTAAAATAATTTGCATCATTGAGGGGCATTGCAGAGACAATCCTTCCCCTTTGAAGATTTTTGAGAAATTGGGTGATTTATAAAAAGAAACAAAAAGAAATTGTCATCCGTGAAGGGCAGAGTCCAATGCCTCCTCCCCTTACGCCACTGACTGCCGTGTTTTTCTTCTTTAGTTGTTACCAGAAGATGCTAATTAAAGACAACATTGAGGAAGAGTGTAAAGAACATGGTTAAAATAAACCAGTGAATCGGTCGAAATCACTAACCCTACTCTTAAAAGACTAAGGCTTAACAACTTTTGAGGAACTCGATATATAGGGGCAGGTACAACATGCCTCTGTTACTGAGATATACAGTGCTATAACCGTGGCAGTTTTCAGGGGTGCGAAGCGGGTCAATACTTTTCATTAGAACTGTCGTGGAACCCACGATATACCATTGAACAATCTTAGTGCGATTTAGACGTTATGAAAGATTAAAACAAGAGAACCGAAGATTAACGTGTACCAAGTACACATAAATGTATGGTAATTTCAGAAAGAGTTTTAATGTATAGAGTACGATAAAAATACATCCATATTTCGTATAAACGACACACCGTGGCTCCTTGCAGACAGAGAAGGGTGATTTACCTCTAATTTTTGGATTAGTATCTTGCCAGAAAACTGCCTTTATTTTCCTATTATATAATGATCATAATTTAAAAAGTGCGAATCATGATGACGAATGCGTCACAGACATGTCGCCAAATGTTGCATTTGAAATCATTTATTTCGATCACGAATGTTGCATGGTATGCAGACACATTCTCAGTTTTTCAAGCACAGAGGGAACCTGCTCTTTGCTCATCCGATATGTGTTTCAAATTTCATTAAACATGACAAATGAACAGGGGGTAGAAATATTCTCCTACTTTGCCCTTGTGAATACTTAACTCTTCCACAATCTCACACATTAGCCTATGCATACGGACAATCAACGAAACCGAGTCGATAAATAACGTGACTCTGTTCGAGTCGCTGTAGGAAATACAGCAAATAGACTGAAAAAAGCGAGGAACGCGTGAAATTTTTGGTACTTCAGATAAGTTTCCAGAAAGTGGTGCTCATGGTGTTTTCGTAGCTTTCTGGAACATCTGGAGCAGGTGAAAGATAAGCATGAAGCACCGCTTCTATACAGTTCATTTTTTTTCATTTATTTCAAAAAATCAGAATTCTATTGGAGGACTATAACCGGCCCTGGCCTTCTCTCTCAGTCGTCAGGAACGTGAATGGTAGTATACAGACTACATCTACAACGTGATTCCAAGGATTTAGGGTATAGCTGACTTTGATTCGACTTGAAAAATAAACTGTTACCATAATTGTACAAATACTTGTTTTTTCCATCTTAATATTAAGCTTGCTTTTTGATCACCTACTGTACTACTTCTCCCCGCATCACTTGAGATTAACCTCAACGGTCCTCCAAAATTACGTCATTCAGATTCCATGTATAATACCAGAGAATTAGAAGCAAAATTATTGTTTTAAAAATTAATCTGTCGGAACATTTGAAGTCTCTTTCTCGAAGAAAAAGGCACATTTCTTTCAATGGCTAAGTAGTTTCATAAACCAAACACTCGAAGCTTGTGAATACGGCTCCTTTGCAAGAATTTGCTACTCTAGAATGCACGATAAACTATCTCTAGGGCCGGATCAAATGGTCCCCGAGTCACGTGGACCTTACATGGCACTTGACTGGAGATAACCACCCCCTGGTCTGGTATGGGCAACCACCAGCTCTTTTGTAAAGTGTATCGAACTTCGCTTGAAAAAGTTTAAAAAAAAAAACATACAGCTAATGGCGTTGCCTGCTTGGGTGATCAGTTCAAAAGAGTAAAGTAAAATGCTTTTTTTTAGGTCTTTAATGAAAATCTGGATTACAGGGTCACACATGTTTGTCTTTTAAAGTATTAAATGTCCTTTGTACCGCCACAATGATTTTTGTCAATTACATCACTTGAAGCCCCACCCTTACCAATGAAATTTCGGGGAAATGTTTATTTTTTGGGATGCAAGGTTATGGTAATATCAACGTTGTTATCATCTTTTGCAATGAAATTGTTCACAAAATTTAGTCTTCATAAATATGTTGAAGAAATTGATAATGATAAATCGAGGAAACTGAAAACTAGAAAGAACGAGAAAAATCATGGGACATTCGTCCTCTACATTTGCAATGCATTTTTCAATGATTATCCCCCCCCCCCGATCTCACAGGACCGCAATCACTGCATAACAAACCTCTTCCTGAGATCCGCACCCGGATGCAATCCAGAACAGAAAGTAAAAATGTTATAATCCTGAAGCTCTTGTGTGTATTTGATATCAACAAGTGAAACGACAAGGAATCCTAAAGTCACAAAAACGGCCATATATTTACTTCGTAGCAAAACTGAACATTAAAAAACTCAGTGTACATTTCACATGTGAAGATTTTGACTTTAAAATATTACTGAATGACTATCTAAAGAAAGAAATTACGAAAATTGAATACATTTACATAATTGAAAGTGGATTTTCTTTTAACATAGTCAACCGGCAATGATCTTGATTATTAATAGTAAATTTCTTCTTTCATATAATAAGCTAATTATATATTTTATACAATAACGTTTCTTATTTTTATTTCTTGGCAGTGTTAACTCTTGAATATCTGACCGTTGTTCACTTGTTTATTTTGTACAGCCATTTCATTTTCAAGTAGTTATCGGAATTTCGAGAACACAATAATTGATTAACTTTGAGAAAAACAGAAAACCATTAGCGTTTGCAAATCATTACATTCAATGAAGTCCTCATCCCTGGGGCGTGATCTTCAATAACCCACAAGAATGGACGATTTCGGTCAATACGTCATCATGGTCATTATTGATTGAAAAATTAGTGGAATACTACGATTTATGAAGGTAGAATAGGTTAAGATGATGACGTAAAAAAAAAATGCGGGACTAGAATGGTGTTACAAAAGTTAAAAGTAGCGATACACAAAACTAGCATCTTTCTTGTGGGGGAATGGTGAAAATGACTAAATAATATTAACACGATAAAATATGATTGTTTCCCCAACTTTTACAAATAATATATATTAAAGGAGGGCTGTCTTGAACGTCCGAATTCGGCTTCGGAATTAGTGGGAGGACACACAACCGGAAATGACATGGAATGGGTTGTAACTAGACTTGGACTGTCAGCCGATTTCAACAGACTCCACAAAAGATGAAAATTTCATAAATGTTACTGATGGTTATATCAACTTATGGTTGCACATTTTATGGATAATAAACAGTTTGCCCTAATATACATTTCGGCATCTTTCAAAGCAAGTATTCGTCACCGAAACTCACCCGGAGTCTATACAAATTTTAATTGGTACAGTTCTTCAACTGGCATCAAATTAAAAATGAGGAGTAGCTCATATCATATTGCATACGCTGGGAGTGTTTTGGTAACGTATTTGGGCCTTGTATGCTCACCAGGGTATGCCATGAAGCAATAAACTAGGATTGTGTTTGGATAATGATGAGTTTTAGACTCCTCATTACCTTAAATAATGGGATTAAAAAGTGAGCAGGTTGGGAAAACTAGAGAAAAATTAGGACTGTCTGGGACGATGGAGAGATTCTTTCAAATTAAATATTTGGCAATTAAATGTACATGCATGCAGATGTTTTGTTTCCCATGTAACCTACTCTAGAAACGAGTTCAGCAATTAATTGTACTCATCACTTTATACCCACGTTCAGACGTTTGAATTCTAAGCATGTTTAGCCATTAAACACTATATGTTTAGCGATTAAATACATTGAAAAGCAAAATGTTAAGGAATTAGACGCAAGTGTTTAGTATTTATATCCAATAGTATTTGTCTTTTAAGGGCGTACCCGAAACGATGAGTGATGAGGTAGTTAAATCAGTTTTTCAGGCAACGTCTTTTATAGATTTATTTTAACTTATAAATGACAACGGTAGCCCATCCTTCATCATCATTGACTGTACAAAGAAATAATTACTAAATATTTAAAGTAAAAATATTCACTAATTTATACGGTGCATTATAGCACTCTGTAATTAATATCTCAGAAAGTACCTTGCCTAAACCGAAGAGAATCTTATACTTTGCACAGTAAGGTGGGTCGGTGTAAAAAGTGGATGAAACAGGGCTTTTGAAACAATTATTCTGTGTGAAGATGAAAGTCAAATATAAAGCAAGCTTTTCTAAAAGATAGACCCATCGATACTTGGCCATTGGCGGTGCCAGAATGTCAAAATTAAGGGTCAAACTAGGGACAAAGGAATATGTTGGGGACAAAAATTTTTCGGGTGCCGAGAGAAACCGAGCCTAAATGGCCCGTTCATACAGGTGGTGGTCAGGAGGGGAGTCTGCGGAAGCCATGCTTAGCATATCTCTGGAAAATTAAATCCGAGGAGAGGTATATTATTCATTTTGTCGGTCTATCTAATCCTATTTGCTAACTGACCGAAAGCGGGAGAGGGTGCCTTTGGGGTGTAAGGCCAAAAGGCTAAGGGAGCATGAGTCCCCCCCCCCCCGGCATTGTAGCACCGTTACTGTTCTAGGACATGTTTTGTTCTGAGTTATGTTTCATCTTAAGTTTAATCTTCGACACCATAATCAAATCGTACACTTAGGGTTCAACGTAACCTTTTCAGTTTTTACAAAACAATGCATTGATGTAGTCTACGTGAATATTTTTGTGCGAAATTCGCAACACTTATTACATTGACATTTTATATATGCTTTCACAGTAACTTTTATGTAACGCTTATCTTACCTTTTACTTGTTATTTTGCCTTTACACTTACTTTTGTCTTGAGAAGCAGTGTCAGAATTCATAAACTTGCCACAACATCGAGAAAAATTCTCGTTGTTTGTGCAAAATTTATACTTGTTACACATGTCAAAATTTGTCACTAGACGTACTTCTTAAATAATATTTTTTTGTGCGTAATATAGGCTGTGCTTAGACTTGGTTAAATTCTCCCTTCCCAATAACTTCCGAGAATCCCAGCTGTTAGTAAATGAAAGGATTGCAAACCGATCTATCCTGGTTCTGGGTATAGGAGATTCCATACAAGATAATCTCCTAAATTAACCCATAACTGTCTTATACATTAGAAGAGCATCGCGGGACAGAAACCTCCAAGAAATTTTCAAAGAAAACGTTTTATTACAACCAATTTTTAAATTTTAACTTGTTGAAGTAGCAAAGATACAACCCATGAAAAAGTACTATTTTCGGTATCACGGGAAGTATATTTTTACATTTCTTCATGCTATTCTTAACGCAAACTGACAGTGGTGCTACGCTCCCTCCCAAACCCCTCCTCAAAAGGTCAATCTGCATCCAGTCATGAATTTGCCTTTTCCGGAGTCTTAGCAGCATTCGGGTGATTCACAGAGCTTAATTACCCCCATTCTGTTCATGCATAGGCTATGTCAAACGTATTACTGTATTAACTTATCAGCTGGTCTTAAAAGAGGCAACAGTTTGAATAAAGACTGTAGAGCAAAGGATTTTCAAGCTTAAAAAAATTTCATTAACAATGACTGGTCACGTACGTCAAATTACTGAAATTGGTTTAAATTTTCATAATAATTCCTGATTAATGGATCAACCAATAGGTATGTTAACACTTGATTGTGTAAACAGCCTCTACGGTTGCCAAATAGACAAGAAATATAGGAGAAAAACTTACCCAATTTTACTTATTAAACATATATGGCTAGTGTTGGTGAGTTTCCTCCAACTTTTTTTTCTTATGGTGTAGGTAAAGGAAGGGTGCACAAACAAAACATTTAGCTCAAATTTCACAATGAAATCAACGATTAAAAACTAACAGTTGTTGAAGTGCACATAATAGGCAATTCACTGTGTTCTTTCATCTGTTGGCGTCATCCGATGAACTCAAGCAAAAGGATAGTAAAACACAGATTTTACCTTTGTACATCCTGATCTTGTAATCATTGACTGCAACTTTATTTTGCGGGAAAAGAATACAACTGAGTAAAATTTAAAAGCCTTTCAACAGGAAATGTTAATGTTAATGTTTTCTCATTTCTTATTTTACGCCTTGTGGTCTTGTTTTCAGGACACGGATGCCCTTCGGTTAACACTCAAACCATATTTAATTTAATTATTAAAAGTCTGGTCTTAACATTATTTTCTTGGTTTTATTTTCAATATTTTTGTATAGTCTCTTTTTCTCTTAAGACGGGCGGAAATATCTATATTTAAAAGAATAATCCAGAGCCAAATTTATCTTTTAATATGTTAAAGAGAAACATGTTCCAAGTATTCTGGTGAAATTTTCATTCTTTTCCCATGAATGAAAAATAAAGAAAAATAAAACATTGGTCAACAATGTGAACCTATGGCATCACACCTGCTTGATTCAAGTTCACTATTTAAAGAAAACTTAATATGAAAACTTCAATAGCTAGTACCGGTATCTCGAGAACTGAACATGGAAAATGGGTGAAACTTTCACCAGAACGCCTAGAACTTGTTCCTCTCCAACATAGTAAAATAAATGTGACTCTGGACTATTCTTTTAATCACTCAAACGAATTTTAAAGTTTATGTTTTATGAGCATGCGTAGAGAAGGGTGAAAACAAATTTGCTGAAGGTGATGGAGGGGACCGCGATGAAATCTCCGGTACTCCATTAGGTCTTGGTTGCCCTGCGCCTCTTAGTTGTTTATTTAAACCATTCGATAACGTAAGCGCTTCATCCGAAGAAGAGGAAGAGACTGGTGGCGCCATTGAAGTTAAAATTGCACTACCCGAAGAGAGACCAGTTGGTAACAGAGACGGCGGTGTAGATGCCGCTGTAAGGGGTCCGAGAGCAGGTCCCATTGGAGTCAAAGGACCAAACCAAGGTGGAAAAAAGTGAGAACCCCAAAGTCCATGCCGATTAGCAATCTTTAATCGTGCCATCATTTGTTTCTTCCATTTCGTTCTGAAAAAAAAAAGAAATAAAACAAAACCAGCCATGTTAGTACCAAATTATGGTTTAGAGTAATGGTCACAATTAATCTTATTTAGTTATGTCCTTCCATAAACTGTTATAAAAATTAAAAAATCATTGTGACTCGATTTTTAAAAGAAATTCTGGCGTGAGCAATGCGCCCGCTCAACCGACAACATGGGAATATTAATTAGTTAAGCGTGCATGAAACAAACTTAATCGTGTATGAAGGGACTTCGACTTATTTGGACCACATATTTGCACATCGCAGACGGGCAATTTTCTGCCCTCTACAGGGCTTGAAGTTTGCTTTGACTAACTTCATCTTTACTCATTTGCCCCATGAAAAAAATCGTCCGTAGGAAAAATCTCTTGCCAGCCCCTTCGGTATATTTTGTGGCCATGTGCGTGATACATTTAAGTAAACGTCTTCATGTGTGCTTGGAAAAATCCCTATACAGGAAGCTTTGTAAATGTTTCCACTTCAGTTGATAAAAAAAGTTAAAAACGCTATCATTGAAGAATTCGTAAAATATGACTCAAAAAGAGTGGAAATCAGATGGTCACAATTGGTGTAATTCCGTATTTTGAGATTTAGCACTCTTAATCATAGCTTGTTAAACTTGATAAAATTTGTTCTTATTTGGACAATAGCAAATTGAGCAATGGTATGAGATGGTATGATAAAATATAATGATTTTCATCAATAAATTGCTCAAATCTGTAAACGAATGTCCATATTTGACCAAAATATATAACGACAATGACATTTCAAAAGATTATGTATAAAGTGGGTCATTTTCTGTGAGTTCATGCCGAAATGTAGAAAGAAAATAAAAACAGTGCGTACCGGCATGTGTATTATCACTTGACAGTTACAATTACTCATGGCAAATCGAAACTTTCTAATTAACATAACATTTTTTACGATAGCTGTCAAGCAATACGTCGACAATGTTCAATTTACGAATTGACCTAAAACACTTCTGTATTTGTATTCTGTGTGTGTGAAACGTTTTCAAGACATCTACAAGGATTATAATTTAAACATATCGAGTGCTTTAGGATTTTGGAACATATTGGACCACTTTGCCAGTGTTCTTGACTTTTCATGTCATGCTTGTCATTAATAATTTCATATGTAGGTTGTTTAAATCACTGCAACCGACAAAACAAACTCAATATTCGCGTAAGCAGCTTTTAATCCCTTACCTCTCATCATTTTTGTCAAGATGAGCTTTTAACTATTTTCTCTTAATATAAGGTATTTCAATTGGCCCGTTTCGACATTTTATGTCGAACAATTTCTGCAAGCGATATTTTCTAAATTGATCATTTCATAAGAAATACTGGGAAGTCAATATTTCAGATACGAAACTTAATATAAGTAATAACCAAGTCTTGCTCGGTACTTGCTATAGGTGACGAAATCATGTGCTAATAAATTTCCCTTTCTGCCAATTTTCCCGCCATTTTTCTTTTCTTCGAACGTTTAATATCAACTGACTATGCCAGAGGATTATAGACAAGATGACGGTATTTCATCGATTTAAACTGTTTCAATTATCTCATCACCGCAGGCCGAACAAGCTGCCTAACTCCCTAAATCAATAGTGTTCTCAGCTAATTTACTTAATCGAAAAACCCTCTGTTCCTTTTGCGTTCAACGGATTGCTGAGGGGGAAGCGCTGTATTTCTCCGTCAGTGCAGTTTGTTTTTACTTCCATGTAATCGTTTTCCTTAATTAGATAAGCTCGGAAATACCATCAAAAGGTATTGATCCAACTTTGCCGCAGAAAAGATCTTTTTTGCGGTTCACGAGTCTTATTTTTCTGTTCGATGTTCAGATTTTGAATTATTGTTTGATAAAACGTGAAAATGCTTAATTGACAGGTGAGCTACGCGCTTGCGTGCGCACATTTGAGTGGTTTAACTTGAACGCAGTGAGGCATGTTTCAGAAGTTTAGGTGCTTTAATGTTACACTTAGAAATAATGTTAACAGTTCCTCCGGTGAAGGGGTAACTAAGACTACCGGGGGGGCTGTCAGTACGATACCAAACCCAATATTGAAAATGAAGAGAGTAGAGAAGAATTATCGAGGGCGACGGGCATACAGCTGTGAAGCCCGGAAGCTGGGGAGCTAGCCGCGACGCCATCATCATCGATTATATCAGCAAACTATATTAACACTCAAAGATGAGGCCAAACCAGGGCCGCTGACAAACAAATTCAATTTGCCTCATACTTTTTAATTGACCACTTTAGCCAGAGGAAATTCACTGCTTTCTTCCCCTCCACAAAATGGGGAAAACAATTACTTTATTCACATTTGCAGATTTACATACGATTTCAAATGCAAGTATACCTTCCAACAAAGTTTTGTTGTTTATTCTTCGGTCATAACTCATTTGTCAGTCATACCACGCGACTTTGCAAACCAATTTTCTGAAAATTAAGCCCTCCGGACAAATACAATAGAATTTTTCCGCTAAATTACCAGAAGGTTTGAGATTACGTAAAATAACAACTTAATTCGTAAAACCTCATTCTGATTTCTAAGAGTTGATCAGTATTCATGACAAAGTGCACTTGGCAACACATCACCTAAATCGAAAATCCGATTCGAGTAAATTTATTAACAAAGTACATTGATACAAAAGTCATAGAATGAATTAAGATTTTTTCAAAAATCACAAAAATCTGATATTTTTTTTAAAGATACGGGACAGAGAAATGAAAGGTTGACCATTTTCTCAAACTGTTGGTTTGAGGTGTGTTGACCCATAAAAGTACGTATGATTACATTTGAGCATTGAGGTGTTATTACATTAACTCCTCCCTGATTTGTGAAAAGTTTACTTCGGTGGTTGTGGAATTGCAGGTTAAAAAACGAAAGTATGATTTTTTTCTGTTGAAATGAATAGGTCCATGCAAAAGTAACATTTTGATTTAAAAGACGGAAGATGAAATGCAATTTGTCAATAACCAAATTAAAATATCTTAACCCTTGGTAATGGAATAGCCCAAGATTAATTCATGCCGTGATACGCGGTCACTTGACGGTTTGGCCAATAGAATCTGAGGATGATTACCAAGTATCAATGAATATGACACACATCCCTTATCCCCAAACTCCCCAAACTTTCAATAAGGTCACCTTCCAGAGAAATAAACTCACAAAAATTTAAAGAGAGAGGGGGAGAAATTGTATATAGGTCTCCTTTGGGAGAACGATGTTAGTAATATCACAGTGAGCTAGTTAGTTCGATAGAGTTTCATGTCTCAGTTTCTAACCAATTTTTCACTTCAGTTCTGGCTCACTGAATTGTTTCCCCTGCTCCATTGCTTATTTTGAGCACAACGCTAAATGGCAGTAGGTTCCACTTGAAAGTGTACCTTAAGTGCAAAAATTCAAAAATATATATTAAAGACCATGAAAAATAAATTCTAACAGTCCAACTCTCTTCGTAGGACATTCCTGAGCTGAGATATCTAATGTTGAAGTTTATTCACACAAATTAAAATGGTACATTGCGCAATAATTTGTGATGTCATTCTTTTACGACTCAAATTACAATCTTTGTATTTCTTTGTTTTTCCGAACGTTACTGCACCTTGTACCGAGGTGTGATAGCACTCTTATTCTTATGAAGTGATGTAATTAATTAAACCCTTCTTTTGCAACATGCAATGCAAGCAAACAGGAAGTGTTCAAGGTCATAAAAACATTTTTATTTTTGAAGGAAAACAAAGCATATTATGTGAGTTGTACAACAAGAAAGTCACAAACTATTGCGCAATAGACCAATTTTTTTAAGTGAATAAACTTCAACATTTTATATCTCAGCTCAAGAATGTCCTATGAAGATGGAAGTTAGGCTGTTAGAACTCATTTTTCATTCTCTTAAATATATATTTTTGAATTTTTTGACTTGAGGTACACTTGAAGTCATCGGTAAGGCCCAGACGAAAGTCGAATTCCAGACCTTCAAGTCGAATGCTCTAACCACTTATTAGGGCTGTAGTCGAGTTCGGACTTGGACACGTAATTTTAGAATTTGAAGGACAAGGACAGAGAAGTTGATTTTCCCTATTGAGTAAGTACAAGGGCTTGAGTCCGAGTCCGGACTCGAGTCCTTGAAAGTTGAAAATTTCCCATTTCCTGACTCAGACTCTCCGCCTTACCATACATTATTTTGACTTGTATTAGTCAACTACAACTTGACAAATTAGTCACATATCTCATTCGATTAATTGCCCTTACGCATTGGAGTCACTCGACATCATTTTGGAGGAATATGCACCTGTGCATTCAGCTCGAACGGTGGACTTACCCTATGGCTTGATAAATCAGCTGAATGTATTTTTGGTAAAACTTTCAATATTACGATTTTTCCTCCCAACGGGAACAAGTTTGATCTGTGACGTCACCTGTTCAATATTTCCCGTCACAGTTGTCCAATACTCATCGGTGCATTTGTTCTTTTCAATAAGACAAGAATAGGGCCATACATGACAGACCAATAATATAAATGGTCTGAGGGCCGTGAGGTTGGTCACACATTGTCCTTCATTGGACGTAATATTTTCTTAAGGAAGCAGCTAAAGTTTGGTTTTGCCGAACGGCCCTTTGCCAGAGGGTCGGGAGGACTTTGCACAACTAAACCTCATTGGTGCATCAATTAGGTTGATTCGTCTCATTTTTCTCTCTTCTTATTAGTCCCCTTTTCGTTGTTCTGTCTCATTCCCCCTCCCCCCTCCCCACCAAGAGTTATGGTTAAAGGGGTTATATTAGGGCTTAAGGTCAGAGTTTAGGGTTGGACACTAGGGTGAGGGTTAGGGAGCGACGAGCGACCAAAGTGACGGGACTATTACGAGATGGGCTATTACTATTATGAGACGGAGGAATATAGACATTATCTCTTAAAATGACGTGCCGCTTCAAAGGAGTGTAAAGATGAATGAATGACGAGGTCAACTTGGCTTCGTTCCGCGTTTGTGAATTTCAATGATCTTGCATCGATTTATTTTAACGTTACTCTACTTATGTACCAAATATTGTCTGTCTGTAACAGGGTCGTCGGAAGCGGCGGGGGGGTCTGGGGGGCTGCAGCCCCCCAATAATTTTGCCATATATAGTTTTTTTAATACAATGAAAACGTCAAAAAAGTGAAAGACAAAAATTAAAAGTAATGAATATCGCTCTAAAATTACATCTCCTATCAGTCATCCGTGAGCCGGCGATAAACAAAACAGAAAAAATCAATTCGATGGATCAGACAGCCATAGCGTGTAGCGTATTTGTACTATTCCCATCTTTTCAACATGCACAAGTGAACCCCCAATCCAAAATTCCTTCCGACGGCACTGCTCCATCAAAGTTGAGAAGTCTCGGGATTTTTGCCTGTAACTGAAGTTGCTCCAGTTTTAATAATTTATATTCATCATGATCTCATGTTGAAAGTTATATAGTAAAATAATTTTGAGAATACGTATACAGGCTCATTTTCCAATGATTAGCTTTAATACATAGCCTTACCATTTCATAAACTGTTACAGTGGTACATTTTATTTGGTACTTTTTTGATCATTTTGCCATTTGCTCATCTTTTTTTCTTGAAGTGAACATTTTATTACAACGAAAGGTCAAAATAATGACTGCTTAGATACTATTAACAAGGCCGGGAAATGTCATGTCCGGCTGTCTGAGGGATTGCGATTTTTAAAAATTTTCTGTACGCTCCGCGCCAACTGATGGTGGCGCTCCGCTTAGATAGTCAGCCCGAGTCAGCCGCGCCCCCCAATCAAAAATACCTTCCAACGGCACTCTGTAACAAACTAGCACTGATCGAGTGTGAAGTGGAGTGGCCAAATTGCACGCTCTAACTTCATTTTACCTTTAAAGGAACAAGCTCATCAACCTAGACAACGCTGGTTATTTCAACTAATTCGCAGTCCCTCAAAAACCATTATGTATCATACTGATGCACAAACCTACTGTATTGCCCAGGTTACTTCTGTGAGCATACAAAACCCTAATTAGTTAGTTAGTTAGTCAGTTAGATGGAGTTTTAAGGCCCAGTTTCCAACCAATTAGTTCAAGTCGAGCCGGCCATGGCCGTTTTTACAAAACCCTAATGTGTAATCAGAACAGACTACTATTGCTATGTACGTGAGTTACTCTGCATCATTTGAATTTGATTTTAAATTTGCTTCAATCCAATAATAGCAACTGGTTGAGAATTTGGGTTTTTCTCCATAAAATGCACTAGAGGTGATGAGTTGGGTACCTGTCTTTAATAATCCTGGTAATACCTTACTCAAATTTAAAAGTAGAGTGGTGTTGTTTCTTGACCTCGTTCTTGTGATTACTTTTGATAATATTGGTAAAAAATACCTTGAACAAGAAAAGCAGGTTATTTTTATGCAAATTATTTGTCTAATGGAAATATTATGTAAAAAAGTATGAAAGTTACTTGCGAGAGGAGGATGTATAGCTTTATTGTGTTGTGTGGACAGTCAATACGTGAAACTGTCTCTTAAGGAGTTGACATTCAGTTCCAAATATTAAAGTTTTAAAAAACGCTAATTTTCAAATACTTCAAAAAATAAAAGAACGATGGAATTGAAGACAAATAATTTAAGATATAATAAAATTAACCTCTATTTTAAATCGTAACCATGGACAGCTCTCGTTTTCCGATTCCGATCAAATGTCTCTAGTTTGGGAAAAGTTTTTCATTTAGTTCAAGTTAGTCTTTATCTAAGTTTCCCTTTCTGTCTCATTTCTCGACACCCTTCCACTGTACCCCTTTTTGAATAGTAATAATACTGACAGATCCGACTCCTGGTCATGCCTCCAACGCCCTGTTTAAATAACAAATATGGCCCGAGAATATGTTTATTTTAAGATCCGTAGGGATAGATAGATCATCCGAAGTTATTAAAAAATACAAACATTTGCAGAAAGGGAAGGAACTTTCCCTTCGTCGTTTATAAAGTTAAGAACTTCTCCAACGTCAACAAAATTAACAAAAAGTTATATTAATATGCTAATAATAAGGAACTTGAGGTCCATTTATCTTTGCTCCTTGAAAAATTCTTAAGGAAGATATGCCGTCAGACTTAGTTTTCTTCTATTTTGTATTTTCCTCTATTTTGCATTATTCCCGCTATGTATTAGTTATCAGCGAAGCCGTTTTTTTTTTTAAAGAGCCACGAGGGCTACAAGAAAAACTTATTGGTCAACCTCTAAAAAGGCATGCAAAATTAAAAAATACAATTACAATTCCTTTGAACATGACTAATAAAATATTTGCATAATTTTCTTAAAGCCACCACTTTTTTTCCTGTTTTCCTTGATGCGTCATCTTTACTCTAAAATTTCTTCCAATGCGGATTATGTTTGAACGTTTAAACAAAAGATATTATTTACTCTATTAAGGCTAAAAAATTTTAGATTGGTTTTATTTGATATTAGTAAAAAGACACACACCGGCTAACAGGATAATTAGATAATTTGAACAGCGGTTTATTGTGTCAGTATATTGACATAAAACACGTTGTTTGCATTTTATCTCGTTACTTCTACGTCAGTAATATATTGAGGCTTTGTGGAAAGCTGATCTAAGAAGAAATATTTACTCATTCAAAGTGAATTCATTCATTACTCTCAATGTATTTCAAGCTAGTTAGTTTAGTTAGTTAGTTAGTTAGTCTGCGTTAGCAGGGGTTATGACAGCGGGGAATGCAGAGGGGGGCAATGCCCGCCCCCCGTCGGAGAAGGTTGGTCCCCCTGGGGGAGAAGATCAGATTTCGTCGGGGAGCCTTCATCCATACGGTGATAGATTAGGTCCAATAAACTTCATTCTCCCCTCCCCCTCCCCCATCCGACGTTGCTATTGATTTTACGCTTAGGAGAAAACTTTATAATTCTTCAAGGGATCTTTCAAAATTCCCAAATTTCCAACAAAAAATCCATTTTTTTTTTCATTATAATCTTTAGATTCTCAAACATTCTGAAAAGAAAGTAAAAAATGTTCCTCTTTCCCCGTACCAACGACAAAATATGGAGCCTCGATCATCTTTAATTTTTTTTTGTTGCCTGTATGAAATGGGAAGATTGATCTACAATAAAGACTTCAATTTTCAATTTCTCTTCAACAAATAAAACCGTTTTCCAAATTAAGCGCATGCGTAGGAGGCGAGGCTGGGTGGGGGGGAGCTTAACTTTTTTTTAAAAAAAAAAACGTTTGAAGAAAAATCATTTATAGTCGGGTGTTCTGGCAGTTACATACTGTAGACAACTTTATCATTTCAGCAGATCTTGAATTTAGCCAAGACTTGAAATAAAGTAAAGGACTTTGGTATGTTTCAATTTCATTGAAAAGTTGTGCTCGAAAGGGTACAAATCAATTTCATCCAATGGTAGTGGTATATTATATCTGATAATTTTCTGATCACTTTGCAATTAGGCTACTAATTTTTTTCTGTTGAAGTGAACATTTCCTCGCAAACAAAACCTCAAAAATAACGATTGCTTTGCTTCTAGTTACAAGTCTGGGAAATGCCATTCCGGCTGTCTGAAGTGTCCAAATGTTCAAAATTTTATGTGAGCTCCACGCTAACCAATGGCGGCGCTTCGCTGAGAAAGTGTTTCGATAGAACAGTTTATTGAACATAAAAACGTTGCAGGCTTGCACATCGTATTCCGTTTTGTATGAATATTGGGAATTATTACTGATCACTGCCTTTTTTTCAAGTGAAGCATTTAATGGCAAACGAAAGCTCAGAATAGCGACTGCTTAGATCCTACCTAAAAGCCTTGGAAATGCCATTTTGGGCTTCTTATGGGGTAGCTATTTTCGAAACTTTATGTGCGCTCTGTGCCAACTAAAGTTGCCGCTACAGTTGGATAGTCTTTCGGGCGGAATTCATTTTTCGTGCAAAACATCTTTAGCCCCAAAATTGAAAAGCTTTTGTACGTCTATGTTTTCTGCTATAAAATTCCTAATATATATATGAGAGGAAGCCAAACTTTTTCGTCGAAGGTTCTAACCTGCATGATAATATTTACCTAGTAACCGTAGCAAGTTACAATCTACTCGATCTTTCTTGTAAGAAAGTAATATTCTTCAATTAAACCCCAAATATTTCATAAAATTGCAATTTTCTCTCCAATACAAGATTTAGATTGTCAAATATTTGTTAAAAGTGGAAAATTATTTTTCAGGAAATTTTGCAATTTCGGTGGATACTTCTGACATGGAAACTGAACCAACATCAATCTCCCGAAATTCTACTTAGTTAAGGCAGATCACTTAATACAATCCCCAAATTTTGCAATTCCATCTTACCAAAACGCCACATTTTTTCATTAAAATCCAAAATTTCTCCAACGTCCACCATACGCCCTAAATTATCAAATCTTTGTTTTCATGTAAGAAGTTTCGGGCAATTGAAGTCCAGTTTCATCTGAGAGCAGAGTTTGTACAATAAAATGCATAATCCCAAATGAATTTCAGTCACCCATACAACATTTTGGAGTTTGACCATTTGAAGGGCAAATTCTTCAACAAAAACCTTGATTATTTTTAATGGTGGTAGTTAGTTAGTTAGTTAGTTAGTTAGTTAGTTAGCTAGCTAGTTATTTAGTTAGTTAGTTAGTTAGTTAGTTAGTTAGTTAGTTAGTTAGTTAGTTAGTTAGTTAGTTAGTTAGTTAGTTAGTTAGTTAGTTAGTTAGTTAGTTAGTTAGTTAGTTAGTTAGTTAGTTAGTTAGTTAGTTAGTTAGTTAGTTAGTTAGTTAGTTAGTTAGTTAGTTAGTTAGTTAGTTAGTTAGTTAGTTAGTTAGTTAGTTAGTTAGTTGGTTAGTTAGTTAGTTAGTTAGTTAGTTAGTTAGTTAGTTAGTTAGTTAGTTAGTTAGTTAGTTAGTTAGTTAGTTAGTTAGTTAGTTAGTTAGTTAGTTAGTTAGTTAGTTAGTTAGTTAGTTAGTTAGTTAGTTAGTTAGTTAAACGGCCAAGTTTCCAACCTATCAGTTCAAGTCGAGCCGACTACGGTCTTTTTTCCAGTTGTGGCTCACTGGTTTGTTTTCCCTACTCCATTGTTTGTGCTGAGAACCAAGCACAAGGGCAGTTTGTTCCCTTTTGAAGCCTTCGGTATGACCCGGCAAGAACTGGAACTCCCAACCAAAATAAACTCAAATTTTAACATTAACGTGAGGAATTACCGATAACCACTTTTGCAATAATTTTAAGTCTGGTCAAACTAGATATAATACGGACGGTATAGTATACACGGTATACCCCTTAGATTTTAAGACCTTAACATGAATGATCACAACGAACAAATCCATTAACAAAAGTGATTAAGACAAAGGGCTCGTAGATATAAACGAGTAAGTACCCTTTCAGTTTACTCCAAGCAAAAGTCCAATTTGAAGAGTAATAACAGACATGTGAAGTTATAAAATCAGGAGTAATGAGCAATTTATTTCGAGCCATGAAAGGGGAAGGAAATTTAATTGAAAGGTTTCAACTCATAATTGCAGCAATGAATATCAATTAAGATGCTTCTTAAGATTAGAAGACGGAACAAGTTGAAGTAGTTCATGACCAAGACGAGCTAAGATCAGTTAAACAGCTGCTGGCAGTGGCAGATGACACTTCAATAAAGACGAACATAATAAATTTACCAGAGACAAGTGGAGTGTTGGATTTGAAGAGATAAATTAATTTATTGGAGACAGTGATACGATGCAAACCAAGAGATAAAGTATTGTATTTATACAAACCTCATGTTGACTTATACATCATAAGATTGATGTCAAAATATAAATGAAAGCAAAAAATGCCTTTGAACTAACTGATACAGAAAAATTATTTCAAAGTTTTCTTTGGATGACAAACTGAAAAAAGCATTTTTTTTTTGGCAATTTTGGGACTTTTCAAACGTTACCATTTCATTGCAATCAAAGCTGTTTAATCCAAACCTTATCATTTTATTGCTATCAAAATGGATTTGATTTATGTAGTTTATTATTGTTCCTGAAAAATGAAAAAAAAAAAAAAGAACCCCTAAATTTCAAGCCGTACCTTCGATTTTGGAACCACGTCTTGATCTGCGTCTCCGTCAAGTTGAGAGCTAAACTTAATTCAAGTCGTTTACTAACACTCAAATACTTATCAGCCTTAAACTCTTCCTCCAGTCGTTCGAGTTGTTTTGATGAGTAAGCTTGTCGAGGTTTCCTGTCAACTCCCGGTTTTCGAGGACGACGACCAACTGGTTTAGGACCTATCACAAAACGATTTTAATAATTTTAAACTAAAGAAAAAGAAAAGAAATTCATCAAATACGAGTTACGGACAAGAAGTTGTTATTAGACCTAACACCTTCCTGCAAGGACTGCACCAGGGTGTTTTGATAGGGGGGCAAAGCATGAGTTGGGTGCTGTCTTTATTCTCTTTCCCTTCTTTTCCTTCTCTTTTCACATTTCTTTACGAATAAAGGAGGCTTTTGCCCCTTCCTGACGCCACCTCTTCCTCCCTGGAACTTTCGGGTACAAAAGAGAGGTCGAAATAATCTAGATTGGGAATCATCTCCATAATACTGGAAATAAAAGAAGGCTTAGAGCTTTAAAGATTGTATGTCATGTAGCTAAAAAATTGGAATAAGTCATTTTGCTATCCGAATAATCCACTTAATTTGTTTCAGTTCTTTGACAATTATCCAATTGACCGCATGAATTAACCCAGATCTCAGAATGTTGTAGCTGAACAAACAGCGTTATTATCATATTTCTGATTATAGAGGATGCATACAAACATGATTCAGTCATAAGAGGAATAAGTAAGTTACATTTTTTCTTGAAGGTTTGAAAAATATCTATTTCAAAAATTCGAATGTGCCATTACAAATTCAAATAATAACAAGTAATCAGACTCAAGTAAACGAAAGATAAAAGACTAATTTTAGTTATTTTCCGTCCGTTTTAAGAAACCACAGGGTTCTTTAGTGTAGTCTGTGTGGATAAGAGTTAGTATTTAGTATTGTATCTAGTCTTGTCTCCCAAAGTCTAACCACTATAGACTTGGTCTTTAAATCTTTAAGTCCACGACTTTCGCTCAAGCATGTCACGGTTTGATTCCATATGATTCTGACTTTTCATCACTTGTTGGAAGTTAACAGTTCCTTCCAGTGGCCGAGAACATTACTCCGTTCTAGTATGCTGAGCACTGACTTCTATTTGATTAAAAACAGAGCCTTCCTGGTAATATTGACTTCGATTTAAGCCATAAAGAGGGCCCTCCTCATTGTGGATAGAGTTTTACAGCCCAGTTTCCAACCAATTGGTTCAAGTCGAGCCAACCCATTGTAAGCAAAAGGATTAGAATTGGTTATATTAGGATTAGCCATATTCCAAAGGCTTTGAAAGAAAGCTGTGAGTAACAAGTTGTTTACGTGAGTTCTGTAATTCCGGTCGGTTGAATGCAGTAGGCATTGCGAAATGGGGGGGGGGGGCGAAAATTCCAGCTCTGACTGCTAGCATGACTAAGGGGGTGTCCAATTGGGCATCGAAAAGCATTCAGTAAATTCAAGCTGATTGATATACTGCAACTCATTCTGTGCCCATTTTGATTCACTTAAGTCAAGATGGCTGTAACTAAAGTCAATATCTTCTTTTAAGTTGTACAAAATATCAAGACGGGTTCACTAAGGCGAACAAAATACATAACATGATACACGGGGTAAATGACTTAATGTTTCAAACTCCCCAAACTAAACTGGATTTGTTGTATGTGATTCCTCCCTTTATACAATCTTTTGAGAACAGTCAGCTAAGTTAGGGTACTTCACGTGTCTTAAAATTTTTATTCATTTTTATATCGTAGACTTTGCACTTTGTTAATTTCCTGCTTTTAAATTGGTCATATCAATTGAACACCTATATGTATAACCATTTTTGACACGTTCAAAATCCAAAGGTTTCAGTTTTGTCTCATATTGTGAACCAATTCTGAAGGTCAAGTGGAAAGGCCCATCATGATTGGAGCATTTTCCTTTCTGAGTACACCAGTAAGTGACCAGTTGACTGAAAATACGTCGAAAAAGGTCCGCCCCAAAATCTCCATTATATCCAGCAAACTTATTGAATAGTTCTTAGGAATCTATACCCAGATTTTTAATATATAGATTAAGCGAGTAATTTTTTGGCATGTCCTTGAATCAACATCACAAGTTTCAGTGTGAAAAGGCATAGGGTTACTTGAAACTGTATCATGAGGAAATCACGTGACTCTTAGTTAAATAATGGAAAATCATTCCATGCCTTGAAAAAGCTTGCTACTTTCAATGTTTAAATGCTTATTGCAAAATGTTTGAAGGAACAGGTAAAATATCATTGATCTAATCTTATCGGAACTGTCGTGTTTATTCTTTTGTCAACTTGAAAAAACGAGATTTGACAAGCTGAATTTGTTCTGCTGTAGCAACTGTAGAGATAAAAGGCACCCTGTACTTCGGGCCCTTTCACCACATGAAATCATCTCTAATCTTATCGAACACCGTGTTTGACATTTTATTGATGAACGGATTTTGTGCGCCTACTTTGAACAAACACTTTTTTACGTTAAGTACATTTTGCATTCAAGAGTTTTTTCAAGCTTCATCGCGCATCTTCTACGAGTTATTGATGAGATGAATATTTAACGAAGGGTAAGAATAGCTCCAGTGTCAGAGGGGTAGAAATTTACGCACCCCATACATGTATGTCATATTTACGCTTCAGTTAACGACCTAATTGAATTACCTTCATCAAACGTTGTCACATAAAGGTTAATTTTACTTTTCTTTTTCGAACAATTCTCAAGTAAATACGTTTTACTGCTTTGTAATTTTTGAGTGCAAATAGCATGCAAGAATTACCTTCATTTTTGGCAAGCCTCTCAAACGAGCTTGCACTATCGGAAGAATACAATCGTCGTACTGACAGAAAGAAAGATTCGTCCCTCTAAATATACGGAAGGAGGTAGTCTGAACATTTGTGTGAAACACATTTACTTTAGGTGAACATTGTATTTCAAAATATTTCAAATTTCTTTCAGGGATGCTCAGCAACCGATAATCAAAATGGCAACCACATATGAATAATAACTCACGAATGTTACCTTTATATTTTCTATTTTCTGAAGTATTTAGGTGATTTGCATCATCCCAGAATCATTTCAAATGTAAGCTAAACTCATCTAAAATATGAAGCTAGTACCATAATCATCTTAATGATGAAGTGTATGATAAACCATGCATGATAAATGATAAATTATTTCTAGATTTATTGGTACACTTCCTGTCATTCGTGTAAGGCTCATTTCCTAGTTCATGCTACTCAGTGTACAACAAAAGACAGTCACACATTGACAGTAGAAAGGTGAAGAATTTTCCTTAGTTTATTTGTCTATTATTTTTATTATTTGGAGAAAAGTTGAAGATCTTACTTGAAATGCTAAGAGAAA
Organism: Holothuria scabra; assembly: GCA_037179385.1. Lineage (NCBI taxonomy): Eukaryota > Metazoa > Echinodermata > Holothuroidea > Aspidochirotida > Holothuriidae > Holothuria > Holothuria scabra. The sequence continues at coordinate 8,186,130 of CM074187.1, read as the reverse complement.
TCCAAACTTTTCCTCAGAAATTGTCTTTACCGCCAGCATAGATTAAACTAAACAGCCAGCACAGATAAAACTTTTAACAGATAAAACTTTAAGCAGATTAAACTTCAAACTTTAAAATTTGGTTTTTAGTTGATCATTTCGGGGAATCTTTTAACTTTATAACAAACGTGAAATCTTAATATGTTAATTCATTTAAAAATTGTTTCGATGGATTTCATTGATTGTGCAATCTTGAATTGAATGAATCTGTTGCTTACAAATAGGCCTGATCGAATCACAACGAAGAATTTTAAAATGGAACATAGTGCTATCACGCTAAGCAATAGAGTGGGGAAACAAGCCAGTGATCCCCAACTGGGAAAAGGACCGGAGCCGACCCGACTTAATTCAGTTGGTTAGAAACTGAGCCGTAAAACTCCATCGAACATTTACAAAAACACTTTGTAATGTGTGGCCTATATACATGACCCATTTATCATCATCGTTATGGTCCTTCAAAGATTAGACGTGTAAAGACCGATACCTTCAGTTGACACCAAACTGTCGCCACTTGACAATACCTGTCAGGCGATAATGTTAATTTAAGTGCTTCATGCGCTAATCATATCTACAATACAATAGCTGTCTACCATCGATTTCTCGGGATACCTTCATCGTATCGTGTCTGCTAGAAACACTCTTTTGTTTGCCAACAATAAAAAGGCAACAGTTCTGTCAATTCGAGTGTTGCAAGAGCGCATGACACCAAACCAACCAGATGAATGTCTTTTAATACTTTTTAAAGTCCCCAGACAGAATGTATTTGGGATTTCAATGGAAATCGATGAAACGTTTGACGGTTTTTACTTAACCATTTATTGTTTAAATGTCTTCAATAAAACTTAACATGGGACAAGGGGACAAACGTACATAAACAAATAACAGCATCTTTTCTAAGAGGGTTTTTCACCAACGGTATCATCCTTCCAGAGAATTTATACCAAAATATGCAAAAAGAAAATCACTTCCAATTTTTGTTGTTTTATTTCGTTGCGTGACTTTTGCTCCAAATGAAAAAGCCTAAGTTAGAACGCCTTTGTGAAATATACAACAAACGAAACTATAAACGAGTCTACAGGTTACATTAAATTTCTCTGTGACTTTCTTGTAATTTTATGTTATTTTAATTAAGTTGCATGGATTTAAAGAGTGTTTAAGACATTTCTTAAATTTAGGATGAACATCCTTTCGCTTTAAGAGTCATATTTCCCTTAAAGGTTTACGCCATTCAGTAATTAATCTGCTTCATTAAATGCATTACCACTATCAATTATGTCAGTACTTCAGGCTTTTGTGGAAAATGGTTCAACCTGCACTATAAGCAAAAATTTCCAATTAAATTAAAAGGTATATTTTCAAACCTAATTATTTTTACACTACTTAAAAGACTTTTATCTTCAAGCAATAGCCTGTAATACATTTTAATACATGTCCCTTTGAAGGCGTATCATTCCAGGTTGATAAATGATAAGTTTATTTGAATAATAAATGGCATTTGTTTGTCTTAACAATAAATGTGGTAAGCAGCTTAAGTATGTGCACACAAATTTCTGAATTAGAATCCATCCACAGAACAAAGCGAGAAAGCCGGATAAACATGTTTCAAAGTCGGACATGCAATACTACATTCCATCGAGAGTCCGCTTTTCAGTTTGAAGACAATTAAATTGTTACCCAGACACTTTAAGTCTGTTCCAAGTTTGAAATAAAATAAAAGTATTAATTTAATAGTTTTAAAGTCATTTACATTACACATTACTTTCCAGTTTCCAATAACTGTAATATCCATTACATCATATCTTACCTTTGAATTTCTCAACTTCAGCAATTGCTTGGCAAAATAATGGCTAAGTTAAACGTTAAGTTTTTAAGTGGTTTACTTTAATACTTGCACATGACGACAACATGAAAAGTCTGTCGTTGTGTCTTCTTCACATATAAGCATATGAAACCGTTAATCGTTCTTTACTTATGAATAATGCAGACATTCCAAAGCCAAAATATTATTGTTCAAATGTTATTCTTCTGTAGAAATTGAAAAATCGAAATTGATTTTCTTATTTTCATAATCAGTGCTTGAACAAAGCAAATAAATAGTTTATAGACATGGATGCAACAGTTGTATCTGAGCACAAGAAACTACGTGCCGTTTTATAGTAGTCTCTACCTCCTGCAGGCCTGATACTCGGACAGAAATTGTCCTTATTGGGGGTAAAAGGTATGCTTGTTTTTTTGGCAAATTCACTAATATTTCATGGATAAAAAGCTGTAGTTCTGCTTCTACCTAAATCGAATAGCATAGTTATCTCAGTTATGACCCTCACGCTAACATCCTTTTTAGGTTAAAGGAAGTGTTCACTATGTGGGGGGGAAAGTTGAAATGATATGCCATTCAGTGTGTCTCAATGGTTATCGAGATTTAAATATACTTGATCTTTGATAGAGTTACAATTTTTTAAAAGGTTATCATTTTTAACTTCTTCCGTTATCCGATAGAAAGTAATTTAAAACAAATGCAACGTAATAGCAACTTGCAAAAAGAAAAAATGGCCTTATGTTCAAATATTTCTTCAACTAATTAAATGATAAAAAATATTCCTTACCTTGAACAAGGGGACGCGGCAGTCCAAATGGAGGCGTGCACCAAGGAGACCATGCGTGGGGTACAGTGGGTGGGGAGAGGGGTGAAGAAGGCTGAACTTGTCCTAAGCTCGTTGCAATCATCCAAGGGTTGTCCAGAGGTAGTCCGGTGTCTCTGATAGCAGTTGGTCGCAAAATGGCGGCTATGTCCCCGTTTCTCTGTTTTAAGTTTTCTGCTGATTGTTTTGGCAATAAAATTTCCTTATTGTTATTTAAATCGCATTCTTTTCTTTCCTCTACCCCCGTCCGTACCGGACTTACTTCTCCTAGGATGTTCTGGATAGAGAATGAATTGTTCTTGTGTCCGTTGTCTTCGTGGCAAGAGACTGGTGTACTTCTATTTGACGAGGGAGATGTTGGGACATCGAAGTCCGATCTGTTTGATGTATCGAATATGGGTTCAATTTCCATATTTGGACCAAACGTTGTTACTGTGTGATGGTGTGGCACACAAGACGATGAATCATTGCAACTGCTACGTTGGTTCGCGATGGACGCTCCGCACTCCTCCATTTCTTTTACTAAACACACTTTTCGAAAGAAAACTCCTCTTTATATTTTCCCTTATGTTAAATGATATTCGTTAACTACTATGTCCATGAAGCTGAACTTTAACCGACCAAGTCTAATTTAAAGTAAAAATCTTTTCAATAGCAGCAGATTTGGGGTTATGCTTTCTTTCGAAGAGAAAGTTTATTTTCCAATTAGGGAGAAAAAACTTTGCCATTAACGCCCATTTACAAGTTAAGTGAATTGCTCACCTTTTCACGAGCCATTTATTATGTTCCCTGGAAAACGTGCACCCAGTAACAAGTGATGAGTTGCAATGCGCATGTGCGTAGTCTTCAGAAGTGTAGTCAATACGTCAGAGTGCATCTACGCTGCCAATGAAAATCAATATAAAACCCTTGAGCGATGAATTAAGATTTGTCGCTCTTCTTTTCATTCCTATATGGATCATCTATGAAAGTATTTACCGAAAGTATTAGGTCTTAATCTATCAATGTTAACCTTGTATCAACGTTATCATAGTGTCAATGATATCCACTTAATGTTGTATTTTTAACCACATATTTGCTTTCCCAAGCTGACAAGTAGCCCGAGTATGTAGGGTTTATTTATGTCCAGAGCTAAAACTTCGACTTTGGAGTTCAAATCTTTATCGGATTTCATGCATTATTATTTGGCACTTCAGCATCGGGCTTAGGTGTATTAATAGGCTAAACAGGCCTTTATTTCAGAGTTGGCCATCGCATTGAATAGTACAAATATTGGTAACATAAGCACTCAACAATAAAGAAAGTCATTTAGGGTACACAATTTTCTCTCATTTCATAGATTTTTGCAAAGGTGTTGCTTGTAATTAACTTATTTGATGCGTTTCATTTCCAAAGTAATGCGGCTTTCTAGGACGTAGTATATTCAGTTTCAGATGTTTATAGTGCCTGGAAAATGTTTTAAGAAATGTTAACCAGTCTTTAGCCACAAAATCATGGAATTGTGCGTTCATAAGCAAACCTTATGGTCTTACAATATTTTCAAATCAGTTCCTAAAGGGTGATTTGTTAGCTGGTATAGAAGATGGACATTTTCTGGCGACATCTCTTTTCACTTTATGAGTTCAGCGTTTTCAGAAAAGGTAACGAGGCAGAGGAGTATTATAGTCCTTCTACTATCTCAACCGACACTTTGCCCGTAACAGTCATTTGCCACGTAAATCCTGGGACCTCATAACATGTGATACAAATTTTTAACTAGTCCCAAATTAAAGCCAACTGGGTTGGAGTTCTGTTCTTCTGTCATGATGACAGTTCACTGATAAGTACCCCCTGTTTTTTAAGAATCTCTTAGTACCTGTAAGAGTATTTGACCCCGAGTATATGTCTAAAGCGATCCGTTTGCACTGTAAACAATCAAACACTAAATCACCTCCGTCAAACAAAGTAAATTGACAAGTTTTAGTTTTAAAACGCAAATTTAACGCAGATGTGCTCCCAAAGCCACCCTCCCCTTCAGTAAGGTTTTATTGTACCATTTTGGTATAATTAAGCACGATACGGAGCACTTCTTTACTCGGTTGATATGCACGAGAATACAGATAACTGTTTATTGCCCATTTCAATCGATAATTTGGAAATAAAATGATTATTCGGCGACAGTACACAAAATACAAGTACATATGAAGAAAAATAAAAGGAAAAAATAAGAACATGTAAGAATAAACATTTAAAGTAGAAAGAAGTAGGTAAAAGTATAAGAACAATAAAATGCCGGTGACTCTCCCAAATCTTCCGAGTTAGTATTCCAAAGATTACTTCGAGGCACGTGTCTCTAAAGACAAATATGAGCGAGGTTTGACATTTTTCATCAAAAAAGTGTCCTATTTATCCTAGGATAGAAACAAATATTCGAGTCCAATCCGCAAACCGTAGGGGATTTCGGCTTTGGTGTGAACTTACCTTAGGTTAAGTAACGCACCTTAACAGTACACTGTGTATTTGTTGGTTAGTAGGACCTATAAATTATTCCCGGCCGGTTAGCATTACTTTCGTGGTTTTAATGGGTTTTCTCATTCTTTATTTAATACAATTAAAGCGTGAGTCTCTAAAGACAAATATGAGCGAGGTTTGACATTTTTCATCAAAAAAGTGTCCTATTTATCCTAGGATAGAAACAAATATTCGAGTCCAATCCGCAAACCGTAGGGGATTTTGGCTTTGGTGTGAACTTACCTTAGGTTAAGTAACGCACCTTAACAGTACACTGTGTATTTGTTGGTTAGTAGGACCTATAAATTATTCCCGGCCGGTTAGCATTACTTTCGTGGTTTTAATGGGTTTTCTCATTCTTTATTTAATACAATTAAAGCGTGAGTTAGAGAGAGGTACACTGGGAGAAATGAGATGGTTTCCATGGGAGAAAACTTTTCGGAAAGGGGAACCAAATCTGTAAAAATGGTCAATTGAGACTTTCAAAAGGAGAAATTTTTCTGGGGACTTCAGCCGCCCCTTCGTTTGGATTTTGCAGGTACATAATGTTATGCCATCTGCGCTATGCTACCTTACATGTGGAGAGAGGTTTAATAAAATTCACTTTTGGCTAAGATCATGTGTAGTATCTGTTCTTTTCATCCAGTCAAGAATGGAGCCATACATGACAGACCAATGATGAAAATGGTCTGAAGGCCGCGAGGTTGGTCGTTAAGTGTTGTCCTTCAGTGGACGTAATAGCTTCTTCGGGAAGCAGTATCAAGTTTGGTTTCGCCGAACGGCCCTTTGCCAGAGGGTCGGGAGGACTTTAGAAAAAGTAGTGAGTGCCTGAGCACAGCTATCACGAAAATGTAAAGGCTGCCCTTTGCCAGAGGAGGCCGTTCTATTCAGCCAGTCTAGAACGAGACTCCGCACCTCAGGTCGTTCAGTTGGTCATGCTGAGTTGAGTTGTCCCTTGGGGACGTAGCTCCTTTTGGGAGCAGAACTCATTCGGAAAGTGCTGTTTGGTTTTCGCCCCTGGCTCTTTGCCAGAGAGTCGGGGGACTTTTGAAAAAAAAAACTGTGAGCGAGTGCTTCTCGGCCTTTCGGCTAAGATCATGTGTAGTATCTGTTCTGTTTATCCAGTCTCGAATGGAGCCATGCATGACAGACCACTAATGTTAATGGTCTGAAGACCTTGAGGTTGGTCAAGTGTTGTCCTTCAGTGGACGTATAGCTACTTCGGGAAGCAGTTTCAAGTTTGGTTTCGCCGAACGGCCCTTTGGCAGAGGGTCGGGAAGACTTTGGAAAAAGTACTGTTAGTTAGTGAGGTTTCACTCTTACCTGGTGCCTTCAGTGATCACTCTTAAAATAAGAGAGATCCCTGCATGCACTACTTAAAGAGTAAACCCTTCTTTAAGCGAATTTTTCTCTTCTTGGAGTGAATTTCACGATTCTTAGGATGAATTTCACTAGTCTTGAAGTGAAGTGACACTCTAATGGAGTAAATTCATACTTTTGACTCTACTGAATTGAGACTTAATTCATTCTTTTGATTTACAGCGCAGTTGCCTTTATATTTTAGCCTAAGAATACATGTGCCTATTTACATAGGATAATAAAATTACACGGAAGTTTTCTATCCGAAAATGAAAGGTAGGTTGCCACCCTCTGCCCACATGTAAGATGTCGTTCGAAGGAAAAATGAATGAAATTTGAATCGCTTTGTTTGAACAATCTTTCGCAAAGTACCAAAAAATAAAATTTCATTTTCACTATTACTTTCTTTTCTTAAGGGATTAAACGCAAGGGCTTTTACAAAATTTCTAATGATAAACCTAGTGGCGTAAATAGACTCTTTGTCGGGGGAATGGGAGCATCCAAATTTTTCGATTTTATTTAAAGTGTGAACACCACCGCACTAGGCCGTTATTTCCGGCACGCGAAACGCTCCGAGATTTTGTCCCTGTTCAAACAAATATTTGAAAATATGGAGCTAGTATTGCGCAAAATCTTGGGATTCTGAGCTTCCTGTAATGAAATTTGAAGAGTTGGGTGGTTAATGAAGATCTTAATTTCCTATCTGCCTATTGGCAAATCTGAGACTGCACGACGACCACAGATCGTTGTTGCAACGTAATGCTATCTAAGGCCTAAGAGTTGAGGCTCTTTGGCTACATTTCAAATGTCAAGAGCTTATATTGGAGAAAGTTTGGAATTTCATGAAAGAAACTTAAAGAAAAATGTATGAAAATATCATTTTTAGTAGCCGGCGATACTTGATGATCTGGTGTCACATATGACAACTTTCCAATTTTGTCATTTCCAGAACTCGGAAAAGCTTACCAAACTGATTTATGAGCGAGAACTACTGCAATAGCGCGCGAAAATATTTGCATTTTTGAAGCAAATAATTATTGGAGAGAATTTGGAATTCATTAAAGAAGAGTTGGGAAAATCACACCTTAGCTGACCGATGTCACAAATGGCAAATTTCCGAATTTTTTACTTTCCAGAGACAGAGGGCGGGCAATCGCCACTGGAAAAATCTTACCGCTTCACTTGAAATGTTTATACACTCCATGACTCAGTGGTACCGTCCCATCAATTATCGATCCCCGCAAACATTTATATGAGCAACACATTCCTTCAGATCTATGGTTATGAGGGATACGGTATAGGTGTGTATTTGATGACAGGGTCATTGGTCTATATTCATCATTTTCTACTAGGAATGGTTCTCCAACAATCAGAATTGTCCCAAATCCTTCGCATACTACCAATAAGGCACTTTCACTGACGTCATTTGACGGGCACGCGTCTATTTTATCAACGTACAGGGTAAGCGTACTTGCAACAATCGCAGTATATGTCACAGTAGTTTCTAAAGGAATTCCGTGTGCGTCTGCTGTAAATACGCTTACTGGGTGCATGTTTTGCGCTTCAATGCCTGCCAAATTAAATCGTGTGACGTCATACGAAATTGCCTTATATTTGAGAGCATTACCTGAATATTGTACTAGCTTCTGTTGGCAGCTCCCATGAGAAGAACATCAGTAACATTTACATGCTTTCTACGAATCACTATGTAGAAGACATACCATCTGATTGGCTGATAAATTTCGTTGGAAAGTCAACACTCTTTCGATGCCGAGCGTGAATCCAAGTTGTCTGAGGGAAATGATGCTTGGTGCATAGGTCTACTGCGCTTGGCTGTGGACCGGAATTCATCTCTTGCCCTTCATCTTGTCATACTTACAGTAATAATTCAGTTCATTTTTAACAAAGGTATAGCACCAAATTGCATCTAAGCCGGATAAACTGGACAAAATGTTTTGCTTTCTCTCAAAATTCTCCACTAGAGATATGATGTACTTGACGGCGCCCTTCTTTTGTGCGAAAGTTTTGAGAACTTCATCAAGTGATTAGAAGCATATATACAAGGAATACGGTAGATTCAGTAGTTTGAAAAGTATTATGTTAGGGTAATATATTCTTCCTCAGACCCGTCTAATATAATTTAGAAACTGTCGATCAGTTAATGTCTTCCAACAACCTCGTATGAAAGAGGGACGGATACCATTCAAAATCAAGTTTTCTCAGATAGAGCCAGCCGGTCGACATGTATCTGCCTTGGCTCTCGGTGAAGATAGATTGTTTCACATATAGCTCGCTTTAAAAAGGCTAAGCACGCTTGGCGCGCTGAAGTTCCATGTACTTCAGATTGTCTGCAAAATATCTCTTTGAATAAAGTTGAAACTGGTACATTAAAATTGTAATTGGTGTTCAAGGGAATAATTACAATATGAAGTATAAGCATTTTCTATATTTGGCACGATCGTGGTGAATTTGCCCATCCCAGCCTGACGAAGAGTTTACCTCCTTGTTGGGCAAATTCAGACTAGACTTTCTCCCAGGCCCCAATCACACCGCGTCGGTCATAGGCTATAGTTATGAAAGTTATGTCTCCACTTTTTAGCAAATCCGCCCGCCTCCTACAGTATGTAGCGGAGAGAGGTATTCTAGTGAACTGGGGGTAATGTTCACTGTGTTCATTGTTTCTTTATCTCCTATCTTCATCTGCTCTCTGTTCTCTGACGAGACCATGCCTACGCCAGGCAGTAGCGGCGCTAAGGGGTTAAGAGGGGCATTCCCCGGATTTTGGTCTTGCCTCCACCTCAAGTTAGGTCAGTTAGGAGTTGGGTTAACCTAAAAAATAAATAACATACCTCTCCAAAGACGTAATTTTTCACTCAGAGAAATGATAAAATCTCAAGACTTCCGGAGGCCTCGCCCCAGGACCCCAACCACCGCTTTGAACTAGGTTTCGTGTTGCATCCATGAAATTTGCCCCAACATTATCATTTGACTCTAATTTGCCCCACCCCTTATTTTGACATCCTGGCACCGACACTGACACCAGGTTAAATTATAACTCCCTTGACCTTCCTCGACATTTTTTAAGGACACCTATGCACTAACTAACTGACTGACTGACTGACGGACTGACTGACTAACTAATCAACTAACTAACTAACTTACTTACTTACTAACTAACTTAATAACTAACTGACAACCCACTCAATTTAACTTAGTGTACAGTTGTAGTAGTCTCAGGCGCGTAGCCAGGATTGTTTTGTGTCATAGGGAGGGTTTTGGTGTTATGGAGAGGGGGGTTTGGGAAACGCAATGAGGGGAAATCTATGGATAGAGAAAAAACCCCGCTATTTTAGATGTTTTTTGCATTGCAAGGTTGGGTCATGGGGGGGGGGAGAGTTCTTACCCCCAATACCGCCCCGTGACTACGCCACTGAGTAGTCTGCAGAGTTTCATGATTGACTATTGGGAGTCATGTGAAATTGTTCTCATTAACTTGTAAAATTTAGGAGCACGTTTTGGTTAACCTTGAATATGCATTATTTAGATCCTGCTATCATGAAAAAATATTTGTAAGTGAAAAAAAGAATAAATGAGTGGGATGTGGCTGTTGTTTGGGTAAACTCGTTTTGCCCTTTGATATCTCGTTTCTATTATATTCAACTATCCCTAGCTTAAGAGGTAAACAGGTAAAGGATTACAATGGCTCATGATTCCGATCCAGGACGGGAACTGAAGGGATCAGTCTCCTCGAGGATGTATTCATCTCTCTGTGCTCTACTACAGAAATAAACTGAATGCCCCCCCCCCCCCGAACTTATAATTACAGTGGGGGAGGCTGGGCTAACGTGGCTCATCTTTACTTTGTTGCGTTATGTTCCTTTTTTTGATAATGTATGATCGTTATCGCATTTCAATTTGTCTTTAATTTTAACCGCCTTACCTGCAATAATTTTACAAATGTATGACCCCCACAACACTAATGCATCCAACTCTGCTTCGCTTTGTCTCAGTCTTCTTTTTCTATACTTTTATTTCCATTTTCTTTACTTAAATTTCTTTTTACGTTCGATCCTTACTGACGCCGTATACATATTACACAACTGTAATACCTCTTCAAAATTTTAACGTCGTTCAAAGGAATTATAAATTGTTTCTGAGGCCGCAATCAATGTTACATTTGCTCAATATCAGTAAAAGTTAACAACATCTGTTTACTTGATGAAGAAAAATATTACAAGTTCCGTAGGCGCATATTTATCAAGAATATGAAAACACAATTAACTGTTGCTTATATAGGTAAAACATGCTGTCGTAAATCCATGGTTTTCACTGCAGTATCAAATCTGAACCCAACAAATGCAGGACTGGTATTGATACTTAGCTCGCGGAAAGAAATTTGATATACAACTGGCGGTCGTTACAGATTTTCAATTAGAGAAACACAAACTCTTTACTTGAAAGCTTTTTCTCAAGAGGTTAATTACGTTTATTCTGAGATTTTGAAGTTCTTAATTAACTGTTCGTTACAACGGACTAATCCGCTACCCCTATAGATCACCTTAGGTTGTAGAGAGGTCACTCCATTACAGAAAATATTTGTAAGCTTCTAAGATAACACTTTAAATGAACACTGGTTTATATATAATAGGGGCCCGCAACATATTAAATTTGATACGAAGAGTTTTAAGTGTCGGTTGAAGGGATTGGATATCTGAATTCCTTAGCCAATATTACCGCAAGCAAGGAAACTTATCGATTTTAAAATAGACCTTTTTTGTTGCTGGAATTTAAGATTTAATGAGGGTTGCTTACCGTATGGCTTTCAGCAAAACAGCTATATCATTGCAATTTTAAGGTTTAATTACGGCTCAATGCGACGCTTTCATGCGCCTCTGTTTAAGAGGGATAGGGTGCAGAACATTGACGAAATAAACACATAGGGACACGTTAACACGGGCGCCAGCCTATCTGGCCGCGGGACATACAATGTGCATATGTGCACTTCGTGCGCAATTTAGCATCACAAACAGTTTCCTGATACGTATTTGACGTGGCACCTGCGGAATCAAGACACTGTTAAATGCTCAGTTTTTCCACCCTCCAGTAAAAAAGACAACGGGGACTGATACCGTCTTTGGGGATGAAACAAACGTGAGCAAAATATCTTTTAAGGCATTACAAACATCAGTAATTAGGGAAATGAAAATAACTGGATAAATAGAAGAGTTGTATGAGGTCTCGAAGCGGGTCACTGATAGAGGTACAGTTTTGAAGAAGTAACTGCTCAATTGACAAACATAAGGTTGACGTTTTATTCTGGTTTACAAAAAAGACCGACAGTTGCGCAGGCTACACTCAAAAAATGAGTTGAAATATGACTAACCCTGTATTCGTAATTTCCCCACCACATTTCCAACAAAATGCCGGAATGAAAGCTTCAGTTAAACCTTTTAATCGCATCAACTAGCATATTTAGTTTAACCAGCATATTTAGTTTAACCATATACTTTACGATGCCCTTTAAAAAAAAACAATGAGTCTCACGTTGCGTAATTCATCAAAATCTCTGAATAAAACAAGGAGGATTTAATTAACCGTACAGAGGATTTCTAATCTAACAAACATAAGCCTACTACACAGATAGCCTACTTTACAAGATTTCGTTTATGATAATACTAGGTAACTAACAACTTCGGCAGTTCGGGGAAGAGCAAAATGTTGAAGCTTTCCCTTAATGCGCACGTGGTTTGAAAATGTTGTGATAATTTTAAGATACAGAATCGAACATAACTTTCATTTAAAAATCTCATTAAGTTGTATCGATTTGTTTATACAACTTACTTTCCCTTTGCCCGTGAAATTCAAGGTTAAATCACACACTGTTGCCACCTGATTCAATACATTGTGTCTCTATTTTCTGTCTCTTAAGCAGCGATTCGCGACAAACGTACCTACTGATGGATCAGCTTTTTGGCGGGAAAAGGATTATTTTACGATATTGATTTGAAACTTACGCAGAGGTGCCGTCTAAATGGTCGAAATAGACTATTTCGTGTCTCTTTGCAAATATAGTGTTAGCACGTATAACACTACTGATCAAATCTTCGACTTAAAGCAAACAGAGGAATACGCGGTTTCTCTGTTTATTTAATTAATTTGTCACTCCAACGAGCAAATGCTTTGTAAGCCGTTGTTGGAGGAGACACCAGGCTAAGTTTGATGTATCATCGTATAGTTTAAGCTGACTAAAGGTTTGCAAAAAGCAGTTAGAGAAAAATAGGCTAGCAACGGAACGAATTTACAATTCAATGAAGATTAATACAATAAAGAAAATCAAACACTCCACTGGCCTCAAGGACAAAATCATGCGATGTCTTTATCATGGTTCTTTCTGATTTTTGGCAGTTGTGTAAATTCGTGTTTCTTACGAAAGTGCAAGAGAATTAAGCACACGTTTATTAGTTGTTTAACATTTGAGAACAGCGTCCTGGTGGGTAGAAGGAGCTTATGAACAGGAAGACAGCTAAGATAATTAAAGAAATACCTAACATGCATTTAATAATTAAAGTAAATCGACAGGGCATGATCAACAACCATTCGGCTGTCCAAATGATTTTTGCTGTTACTTAAAGAATAACATGACGTTAGCAGTAGCTTAATTATTAAACAACGGCCTAATAAGTAATATTACTAAAATGAGTTTGTTCAACTGATTGGCGTTAAACCACTGCTATACATATCACATATATTTAAAAATTACTGTCGAATTAATAGTATAATATTTAGTCGTTAGGTCTATTCAATGAGATACTGCAGAAGATGAATGAATACGTCGAAGTTGGTGTATACAATCCATAAAACTGACATAATTATAAAGCTTTTAACAACACGTCAAAGAAACCGTATCTTTTGATAAACTATAGGTAGAAACGAAGGTATAGGGAAGGAACCGCCGAGATCGCTGAAGAAATGGGTAACCATGAAGCCATGAGGTCCCGGATATAATCATGCCTTGTGATGGTCGTCCCTCGAAACTTGAAAAATTTTAATTGATTTGTTTCCTTTTGATAGTCTGTGGCTGGAAAGTAACCATCTAAATATTTAAAATTAATAATGTGTATAATAATATACATTTATTGCACTCACTGTGACGTGAAGGTCTGAGTACTTTTGCACGGTGTCAAGAGGCATATGCCGACCGTAAAGACGTAAAACCTTACCAAATCAAATAACCATGCCTAAAAGGCACACTTTTATCTAGAAATTTTCCAATCATCTTCCCGGGCATACACCGGCATCCCGTTAACACTTTACCGTTGTTTGGGTCCTTGTGGACCCATACGGCGAGCGCGGCTGTCACCCATCTTTACTGCTTCACGCGGAGCTCGAAACTGCGAGTATAGCTACCCGAAAAACAACGAGAGGGACAATAGTTTAAGGTCACGGGGTCAATAGCCTACGAAAGCTGATGCGGGGCGTGCTACATCCGCTTTTCCGCCCACTCCCAAAGCGAGCAAATATGCCCTATTGGAGCACAAGGGTAAAGGGTTAACCTTTGGCAGCGATTTTAGCTGAATTCAATCGATTCTCTGGCGTGTGGTCATTGGATGAAACCAAACGAATACAACGAGTCCCCCTCCCCTTCCGAAGAGCTTTGACTTTCGTGATTCCACTTTTGCACCACAGTGTCAGTCCAGACTGAATACCAGCGGAAATTATAGAGTATTTATAACGTCATTAAAATGTGACTAAAATGACAATGTGACTTGTCTCTTTGAACTGGTACATGGTGGTATCGGATGCGAACTAATAAGTCCAGAAAATACCAAAAAGACCATTTGCCTTTTGTAATTATAAGTAGTGTGGGGACGATGAACTGGTCATTAAATATGATTTTTCACCTATGTTGCTCAGAAAGGTTATACCTTCCTGAGCAAAGGGTATCTGCGATTGCGCAACCGAACACGGTATTTGAGAAAAGAAGCCTTTCATTGAGGAGTTTGGAGTATCTTAAACGAATTATAATTATGACAGGTATATTGTTTTAATTCTCTTCAGAAAGACATGGATATAGAAATCATTGAAAATCAGATCAAAGTTAGCATAAAGCAACGATAAACAAAAAAATTGGTATTTCAGGTACCGGGATCAATAAAAAAAATTCGCGTGAGATTTTATATTTCATTCGGAAGGACCACCTCTTTACAGGCACGCAGCCAGGATTGTGTCATGGGAGGGATTTTGGTGTCATGGGGTGGGAGTTGGGGCACGAAATAAGGGAAAGTTTAGGGATAGAGAGAGAAAAAACCGCTATTTTAGGTGTTTTTTGCATTGCAAGGTTGGGTCATGGGGGGGGGGTCTAACCCCCAAACCCTCCCCGTGGCTACGCCACTTCCTCTATATGATCTGATTTGCTTGAACGGTTTGTCAGGGTGAACATCATGTGGATAGGAAAAATCCTAAGAGAATACAAAGATACAAAGATATAACACTCTGAAAGTAATCCTATTTCTAACAAAATGTTTTATAAGGCAACGAAAATCGTAATTTTTAGTTTTCTAACATAACTTAGTATTGATGGGGAAGTTGTAGTGAAAGGAGAGGCTTGAGGCAACAGTGTTCCCGCAGCTATTGAAACAAAATGTTGAACCTATATAGCCGTGGACTACTTATTCCAGTGAGCAGCCATTTATATAGTTCAACAAATTGATTAGAAGTTACAGCGCGCCATCACTTCAGTCCATATCGCACACTGATATCGCACCGCTACGTGTTTTAACTCCCTGTTTTTTTATAACCTTTAACCGACTTTGAATAATCCACAATGCACACAGTGAAGTAAGGCGTGGAATAGGGGTCCAGTAGGTCTTTGGAAAGTGCTTACTGGTCATCAAAGGACCGACGGTTGTCGGTATTTTTCTTTTCTTCAATGTCTGTGGCCCAAACCGTGACGTAATAGAGCTTATCGTGTTCACCTTTTGATCATTTTTTGCAATTATTGTGATTTTCAAGTTTGGGCCGTGGGTTCATCCCGTTGGCTGCGCCCGAAGATATTAGAAGGCTATTTACTGAATACTAGGATTTGAAAAATAATAGGACTACCCAATTCCATACGTCCTACAAGGACGCTGAAAATGCGTTACCGTACTTGGGTGGGTCGTTGAAAAACGATTTATACGATCGAGACGGAAATTAAAAAAGAATGCAAAATGAATTTAGGATTCGAATATATACATGTGTTCTATTCAAAATAATGCCATCATGTCCCATATCCTCTCAGTCAAATGATATACAGGCATGCTTGCAAAATAGACTTGTATTACTCCAGATGACATTTGACCTTTTCCAAGAACAATAGGGACAATCATCCCACCATGAAATGTGCACTGCTAAATGTGAGATGTATTTAAATTTCCTATCTTTAAATACTGTGTTAACAAAGTTTTCACAGTTAGACTCTTGGTGACCCCAGATTGCCTTTTACTTCCACCAAAAGCAACAGGGACCATCCTCCCACTATGACGCATTCACTAATCAAGTGAAAATTCCATCCAAGTTTCCTAATTCTGAGGTGCAATGTTAACAAGGTGTCCATGATTTGGCCCATTGTGATCCCAGATGACCTTTGACAGTCAACAAAAACCATAGATACCATCCCCTCGCCATAACGCATCCACATACCAAAATGAAATCAGTTTCATATTTGAGATAACACGTTAACAAACTTATCAGACTTTGAACCCTGTTGACCCATATGACCTTTAACCTCCACCAAAAAGGGGACCATCTTCTAACCATAACACATGTACACACTGAATATGAAATATATTCAAGTTTCCTACCTTGAGATATTCCGTTAACAAGGAATTCGGACTTTGACTCCTTGTGACACCTGATGACCTTGACCTCCACCAAGCACGACATGGTCTTCCTCTCAATATACAGTAGGGCATTTATGTACAAAAGTTTGAAAACTGTGATACATACTATCTTGAGATATCGTGCTAACAAGCAAAGAGTCACAAACACACACACATATCCACAAGCACGCATGCATACATTCGCACACACGCCATTATGACTGCATAGATTTCTCTTTAATCGAAACCAAACATGCGGATGCGTTGATGTTATTCGTATGTAAAGATATTATAAACGTAAATACCAAACTCCTATCCCTATACTGTTAGACGCTGACTCCCCATAGACCATTTTCCAAATATCAATTGCAGTGAATTGTGGGATAGCGTTTTGGTGTTCGTCATTTTTTGCCACAATAAAATGACATTGACAAAATCCATTCATACCAAAAGTCTATCCCACAATCCTTTGTTATTGCTATTTGAAAAAAGGTCTATGGAGGCTCAACCGGAGGGGCGGACGTGTTCATTTGACATGCGCACAGCTCTGCTTGGTGATCTGCGCGTATAACTATGGATGCGAAACGGAAAATTCCATTGTGACGAGTTGTCATCGTGCGTCCATTTTCAAAGCAAGTTCTGTACGCGCACAAATGCATGTCTCCGTGTGCAGTCCGGAGTAACTGACGGGTACTTCGCGTGCTTGGAAAAAGAACGCAGTAGTTGATTTTGTGTTGTAAGTGCGTAAGAATGTAAACACGTGCATAGATGAGCGCTTGTGAAGATACCATAGAAACTGACCAATCGGGAAGTCAATGAACTTTAAACCAGGCGTTGTGCGTTAATGTTCAAATGTTCTTAAGAAGAACACCTCGAAGAAGCCTAAAACTGTTTCATGTAAGTGAATTTATTGAAGAACGGTGTTTGCAAGAAATTCAATGTTTTAAAATCACACGTATTCATACTACCGGAAGATATCAATTTGTCTGTTGGCCCACAAAACGACTGATCAGCGATCAGCACTTCCGCCCCTACGATTCGGCCTGCGTGAAAAGTCACCACGCCATTTTAAGTTTGGTATCTATGTTTATAATAGTAATAGATTGCACGACGCGGACGTCAACCACAACGCAATCACGTCACCTTCTGGGTTGCCTCAGCCGTTTCAGAACTTGTTGTAGCGTCAGTAGGTGCGTTCGATTTAGCGGCTCGAGCCGGCTCAACTGGCTCAACCAGTTTTTAACTGGTCGAAATGTGACGTAAAATACGTCACCGGCTCAATTAGACCACCTCGGAGGGCTGGTCGTTTTGGCCGGCTCAAGTTGTGACGATTTGATGACGTTAAAATCACTTTTGGGAAAGATCGATGGCTGGCTGAGCCAGTTGAGCCGGCTCGAGCCGCTAAATCGAACGCACCTAGAACAGAGGCTTTTCACATGACGTCATAATACTCTCCGGGGGCCATGTTGGAGTACATGTAACTACGTAGTAAACCACATTGGGCGCGCTTGCTCGTTGAATGTGTACATACCGTGCACACCACAATGCGCTCTGTGCAGTGCGTTCGGCACAAAGCCACGTGTATTTGGCATGAATGTCCTCCAGTATGGCGGTTCCATGACGTAATTGCAAAGCCTCTATACGTTGAGTTCGGAAACGGCATATACGCAAATGACGTCACGTCGTTGCAGATGAAGTCCGCGTCGTGAAATCTCACTAATATCTTTGCTCGTACGCATTAAATAACCTTCAAAGCGCAATATCACAACGTGGCATCAAACATTTAAACCATTAGCAGCAATACTTTTAATCAAAGAAAAAATGGGGTGTTATAGACCCTCTCGCCTTTGTTTATAATTGCATTTTTTTAGTTCGTTAGATGAAGTTAGTATTTTAGTATTAGAGTACCCTGTTTTTAAACAATCCGGGTCTCAAAAGTGAGAAAAAACGAAACAATGTGCTAGTATTGAGGGAATCGACTTGCAATGTTAAGGTAGAGTTTTCTCCATGTGCGTCTTCGCTTTCGTCGAAGAGTGTCACCTCTTCTCCCAAAAGGATTGTTGGTCTGCTAAATTTGCCTCAATTGTCATAGATTAAATCAAAATAAAATGAGATATTGAAATGAAAAGTCTTCCGTATCTCAAAAGGGGCTTACTTGGGACTCCCTTGTAAGTCAAATTGCAACTCTTAAATAGGGTCGATATTGATCCGTCTGTGAGTGAAACTGGCACCTCATACAACAGATTGCATTTTCCTGCGTTGTCACCTGCTTCCCATCCGTCACAGAGGTGAGTGAAAGAAGCTGCCACGCAAGCAGATCAGTACAAGTTTTAAGTTGGCTACATGTTAAAGGCAACCCTGCAACAGGTTGATGGAAAGCGCCATCATACCGGCAGTGCACGGAGTCTGAGGTAACTAAGATAAGATGCTATGTAACGGTTTAACTTGCAGGAAAATAATACACAGGCAACAATGGAATGTTTTCAAAGTCAGTGTTATTTTTTCCATTTTTATTGCCTTCGAAAATGATTAGCAACTTTATTTGACCCACTAGTGTGACAACGGAGCTAAAAATCAGGACTGAGTATTAGTTCCATGGTTCTTTTCATGAGGATATTATTACGTTTTACTGAAGAGCATGACTATGCATGAATTATCAATTAAGCAACTAGAAGGCGCAAATTAATGACAGTAGCAGAAAAAGTGTGTCATGTGTTTCTCAACTGTTCTCCTTACTACAAGTATTGGTGCGCTTGATTCGTTGCATTGTGTGCCGATTTGTCCTAAATCTCGCTAAAAATACTTAAACAAATTACATCTCGGATTATCAATAAATGTTAGATTTGCTTCTTTAAAAAGTATGTTGCTTTGGAAGATATAGGGGTGAGTATTGTTTGATTCATTATTTTTCACAACACATGAATTCCAAGCACCAAGCAAGGTGTTCCCCTTAGGCAGCAAGTCAAGACTGAACTGAACATGGACGGTGATCCTCAATTCATTTTATGAGAAGAAATGACTGCCCTTGATTCTGAAACACATACCCAGGTACAACTTATGAGATCGTTAACTTTGACCAAGTAAAGGAATTTATTTAACAGTTTAAGGTCTTACATGGGAAAACAACATGTCTCAAAGTACAACCCTAAAAACAGCAAAAAGATCATCGATAGGGCAATCACCGTTTCGACTCTATAAATATTTGCACTGATAGATAAAAGGAAGAAATTAATTAACTTCGCATTTCACCCGGAGGAAAAAAGTTTACTCCGCATTTCATTTTGGAGAGAATTTTTTTTTCTTCTTGGCATAGATTTAGCTTCATTTTACGAGCTTAAATTTCACAAGAGAGTTTGTACAGAATGTTCATTTTGTGATTGTTTTTTAGTCATTTAAACTTCCATATTACACACCAAAGTTAAATGTAATTGCTACAAATATAGCAGTGCAAATTGTTTTGTATAATCGAAAATCTTCCAAAAAACAAATATTTTCGGCGTAAGCAACATAATAACCTATGAAGAAGGTGAACCAATGGTTCCATTTTTTATTTATCTACAAAATAATCAGGGCCGTCGCGACTGGGGTGTGAAGGGTGCCTCACCCCTTCCCCCTCAAAAATTATCTCGTTAGAGCGACGATAGTTGGAAAATCTGAAATTCCAGTTGGAAATTTCTCATACTCGGTCTAGCTTTTTCCGACTGGGCCCAGGTCAACTGCAAATTCTTCCTAACTTGCCAAAATTTTCGCGCGCTTCAGTTTCGTCGATGTGGTACTTCAGCAGCATGTCAATCATATCTAAATTATGCATCAGTTCGATAATGGTTAATTCTTCGTGTGCAAAGGCTCCTCCCCTCTCCCTTGATTTTCAGTTTCCTACTAAGGCATTTAAGCTATACTTCCGTAGATATATAGTGAAATGGGAGCAGAACGGTTTTTCGACCAAGAATCTATTTTGACCATTTTCTCTCACAAATGGCTATCAAATTGTAGATAGATTACATACGAAAAGCGGAAGGAGAAAACTACCATCATCTTAACATCTACCTGGACTATCTGTCCACATGCATAAGACCTACAGTTGCAGAAAGAGAGGCACATATGACTTAGATAATATTCATTGCACAATTTGTTCAGGTTAGGTTAGGTTAGATGGAGTTTTACGGACAAGTTTCTAACCAGTCGAGCCAGGCACGGCCTTTTTACCAGTTGTGGCTCACTGACATGTTTGCCCTACTCTGTTGCTTATGCTGAGCACCCAGCACAATGACAGTAGGTTCCATTTTTAAAATCTTCTGTATGACCCGGCCAACAGTCGAACCCCGACTCCAAGTCTGATGTTTTAACCACTAGACTATGCAGTCTGTCGGCCAAACTTAATCCCAACATTACACCTATTGTAAGTATAAAGTGGTGCATTTAAGCTTTGTTAAACTATCTATATACACGGCATGAGATGAACAATTTAAATACATACCAGTTCAAGAACCAATCAATTCGAACTTTCTAGGTTTATTTCATAGATTCACATTGCGATGGAACGTAAGTGCAAACATGATTGGCTCGGCAAATTTCCTTGAAATTAACCTTTGCCAGCTGTATTAATCACTTATGTGGACTCCATTTTGGAGATTGTGAAATTAATTCAAATAACTTTGTGAATGCAAATTTTTGTTCAATTTCTCATTAAGGTCAGCCAACTTCTTTGATTAAATATAAGAAAAACATCTCTATTGATACTCTATAGTCCACACCTCAACAGGAGAAATATTTTAATTCTGCTGAAAAGAAAGAATGCTGTTAATCATACAACGTGGATCAATATGAACCCTCAAGTTTATAACTGACTTAAACAGCACATAGTGTGAGTTGCGTGAGTTGTCTATCCTTGGAGTCACACTCAAAATATAGTGTTTTACTATTACATAAATAAATGGCATACACACAAATTTATTTACAGAAGGGACAAAGTTGTATAGGTACATAGCGCCCTCAATAGTATGACACAATGGTCAATTGAATGTTGAAGCAGGGAGTTGTAAGGGACTTACAACTCCCTGGTTGAAGGTTGTTGTATTTGAATAAATCAACTCGACAAGAATGTAACACAGAGACAAGACTTCTCTCCATGAAGTCAAATTGGACCCTGAAGTCTGGTTGATTGAATGCATCTCATGTAATACCGAAGTGTTGCATGATGGGAGGA
Source organism: Holothuria scabra (assembly GCA_037179385.1). Taxonomy (NCBI): domain Eukaryota; kingdom Metazoa; phylum Echinodermata; class Holothuroidea; order Aspidochirotida; family Holothuriidae; genus Holothuria; species Holothuria scabra. Next base: position 8,164,537 of record CM074187.1, on the reverse strand, counting down.
AGTTTAAAGGCCAGCTTGGATTAAATTATTCCCAGAAACCACTTATGCGAGATTCAGCTTCTTTGTCTTACAGCAATCAATGGTTTTCAAATGAAGAGTTATTCAGCAAACATGCTTTAATTGCTGTAGATATCCTTCCCAATTGTAATTTGACAGTTTAACAAAATTATACCACTAGGAGTATGAGGTAGGGTGGGTCCAGGCAGTGGCATAGTCACCGAGGAAGGGGGGGGTTGGGGGTTAGAATCCCACCATGACCCAACCTTGCAATGCAAAAAACACCTAAAAAAGTGATCTTTTCTCTCTATTCACGAAATTTTCCCTCATGTGGCACCCCAAACCCCCCTCCTAATGACACAATCCTGGCTATGCTCCTGGGTCCAGGGGAATGCCAATATATTTAAAGCTACCAATAAATGTACATATACATTCCAACTGTAATAACCCTGTAATACCAACAACATAAAATTTCAGCAGTAACCTAAAAATACCAGAAATGCAGTCTTTGAAAACATCAGCATACATGTTGGTACTACTGCCATATACACATTTTGTTCATTAACAATGTTCATTACCAATAGTGCATGTTGATATTGCACTCTGCAACCACATATCCATGGTTGGTTGGGTAGTTAGTGAGAAAGTGTTCTACACCTAGATAGGTCCTTAATTGAACAGTAAAGTGGGTCAACTATCACAATACTAACATATACATGTGTACTATTCATAGTTGCCATATACCAGTAATGTATAGGAATGGTTGATGTGAAAGAAAGAACTATTACCAACAGCTTACTTGAAAGCTTTTGATGTCCATGTTCATGATTACCTTTCACTGAATGAAATAATTATATTTTAAGGTATTTACAGTAATGTGAATAACTATGCGTATAGCCTGACATTATCTTTTGCCATACTGCCACACCCTAGCTTGAAAGGCAGACCAAAGTTCTAGCCATGCTGGCCTGCTAAGGCCAGTTTTTGGTTTCAGGCAAGGTCAGGAACCGTAGTTGTTGCTCAAATGTTGAACGTGCAATGAACCTGTCACGACCATGATGCAACTTCTGGTGAAGGAAATACCTGTTTTTTGGCTTTTGCAATACTTGTGTGCACAGCACTAATATGGGAAAATGTTCTTTTAAGCCATCACCGTGTAAAGTATTTTTCAAAGGTTCCTACTTCAGTTCTTATTCATTGTCTGCTCTAGAATGATAACCACAGAAATTGTGCACAAGATGTAACAAGTTACTAACACCTCATGTAATTCCAAACCATAGTAACTATATTTACATGTTATTTGTTGTCAGTGCATTCCAATCTATGTGTTCACATATACGTGACACGGCATTCTATATGGAACTAAAAGAGATCAATGACTGGCACCATTCACAAGTTTTCCTTTGATTTTTGGTACCATCACTTGCCAACCAGCACAAAGAGCATATTGCCAGACTAACGGCTAGCATCAAATTCAATAAAAGCAAATGTCTGAAAATTTATGGAAATATATGCAATGTACAATAGCCCACATGTTTATCTGATCATTTGATATAAACGAGACATTTATCAGTGTCAAACCATCATGAACATTGCTTGCAAAAATTTCTTTAAGGCTCATCCTTCCCCTAGCTCCGGTGTTGTAGCTATAAGGTTCACGAGGGACAGTAATGATTGCACTGGATTTTGCACACCACAACAACACATGTATAGGGAGCAATTCAGAAATTGCCAGTCAAAATCCTCAAGCTAAAACCCTGAGACTGACTGAATCATGAGTGTCAGTGATTGATGCCATGCCCTAGTTTAGAATTCATCTAGATAAATGAAGACAATCCCAGGAAAAGTGGAATCAGCAACTATTTTTCACATTTGTTCATACACATACCATACAGCTCCAGTATTTGCACCAATCGAATCTTTGATACCCACTTTTGGAAACTTAAAACACAAAATGGGAAAATTTTACAATTTGTTGTACTCAAATGCAATGGTATTGCTGCATTTTTAATAAACAATGATTAACCAGAAAGCCAAAAGGCTTAGTGATTCCTTGCCGCTAAAATGAAAGGCTCTGTAATGTTTTTCAATTAAAGGGCCCCATAATGTGCCCACAAAGTACTGTACACATGCAAGGCATCCAATCTTCCTACATTGAGTTCCCCCTTGCCCCTTGTGAACCCATTTTGACCTCCACCAAAAACTATTGGGACCATTTGTTCACTATGCACCATCTATATGAAAAGTCACAGGACCCTACAAGTTACCTTTCTTGCAAAACTGTGCAGGAGGGCTTGTCAGGCTTTGACCTTGCTGGCTCCAAATGACCTTTGACCTTTAGGAAAATCAAATGGGATCATCTTCTCCATACAATCAACCTACACACCTCATATGAGCTTTGTCAGGTATACTGTTCTTGAGACATTGTGTTAACAAGGTTTTGGCCTTTTACCTTGATCGACCCCAAATGACCTTTGAACTCTTCGAAAGCTCTAATGGATCAACTACTTAATGAGACCAAACCACACACCACATATGAACATAGTCACATGTACCGTTCTCAAGATATTGTGTTTACAAGGTTTTGATCTTTTGACCTCTTGTGACCCAAAATGACCTTTGACCTCAATCAACAGCAATAGGGATCATCTACACAATATGGCCAACCTACACACCAAATATGAGATTAGTTGCTCTTACCTTTCTGTAGATATTGTGTTTACAAGCAATTTGTAAGAAATGTACAATTTGACCTCTCGTGACACGAAATGACCTTTGACCTCCACAAAAATCAATAGCGATCATCTACACAATATGGCCAATCCACACACTAAATGTGAGCATAGTCGCATGCACCGTTCTTGAGATATCTTGTTTACAAGCAATTTCTAAGAAATTTACCATTTGACTCTCGTGACCCCAAATGACCTTTGACCTTCACAAAAAACAATAGGGATCATCTACTCAATATGGCCAACCCACACACCAAATATGAGACTACTCACACTTACCCTTCTGGAGAAATCGTGTTTACAAGCAATTTCTAAGGAATATACCATTCGACCTCTCATGACCTCTAGTGACTTTTGACCTCCATGAAAATCTATAGGGATCATCTACTCAATATACCAACCCACACACCAAATATGAGCATAGTCACATGTACCGTTCTTGAGATATCGTGTTTACAAGGTTTGGACCTTTTGACCTCTTGTGACCCCAAATGACCTTTGACCTCCACAAAAAACAAAAGGGATCATCTACTCAATAGAGCCAATCCACACACTGTATTGAGCATAATCACATGTACTGGCCTTGAGATATAGTGTTTACAAAGTTTAAACCTTTTGACCTCTCCTGACCCCAAATGACCTTTGACCCCCACAAAAAATAATAGGGATCATCTACTCAATATGGCCAACCCACACACCCAAATATAAGCATAATCACATGTACTGTTCTTGAGATATAGTGTTTAGAAAGTTTTAACCTTTTGACCTCTCCTGACCCCAAATGACCTTTGACCTCCACAAAAAACAAAAGGGATCATCTACTCAGTAGAGCCAACCCACACACAAAAAGGTGAGCATAATCACATGTACTGGCCTTGAGATATAGTGTTTACAAAGTTTTGATCTTTTTACCTCTAGTGACCCCAAATGACCTTTGACCTCCACCAAAAACAATAGGGATCATCTACTCAATATGGCCAACCCACACACCATATATGAGACTAGTCACACTTACCCTTCTGGAGAAATCGTGTTTACAAGCAATTTCTAAGGAATTTACCATTTGACCTCTCGTGACCTCTAGTAACTTTTGACCTTCATGAAAATCAGTAGGGATCATCTACTCAACGTACCAACCCACACACTAAATATGAGCATAGTCACATGTACCGTTCTTGAGATATCGTGTTTACAAGGTTTTGAACTTTTGACCTCTTGTGACCCCAAATGACTTTTGACCTCCACGAAAAACAATAGGGATCATCTTCTCAATATGGCCAACCCACACCCCACATATGAGACTAGTCACACTTACCCTTCTTGAGATATCGTGTTTACAAGCCAAAGCATCACATACACACACACACACACACACACACACACACACACACAGGACATCACCATGGCATAGATTCCTTGCCTGCCTTTGGCAAGGAATAAAAAATGATGACTTCAATTCTAGCACAGTAATACTGCTTTGAAAATTTGCATTTTTTGTTTTAACTTTAGGGTAGAAAGCAAGGACTGGAATTAAGGATTCAGCAGGGCAATGCCATTTCCCCCATCAGTTAAAAGGGCATGTCATGTGAACTGAGAGGGAGGACACCATTTTGTTAACCACACAGGTAGGAGGGCATAGAGGCCAAATGGCTTAAATGGTCATTACATTGTATTGGGCAACAAAGCCGTTGCCAAAAATATGAAGGCCGTGGCCTTCATGGCCTTCGATTAATTCCATCCCCATAAAGCATTTTGAAGATACATCCTTCGTATTCAATATTGCATCAATCAAGTACGTCTTCTGTTATGTAATGTACATATTTGCAAGCTCAATCATCATGGCAACTTTCACAAAACTGCAATAGCATGTGAATCCTGACGTAAAGCTGTACACATGTTCTGTTTGGAAAGTTGGTTCCAGTGTTTGGATGCTGCACCATCATCAATAGAATGGGCCTCAAGAAATACTGGACATTAGGTCTATCAGCCCATATTGTCTCTGTTACCCCAGCCTCTTCTATGATCTGTAAATATATGAGAAAAATGAGACATATGAGGCATTAAAACTGAAAATTTTGATCTATACAAAGAATTGTTACAGAATAGCATGAAATAGTACAGACTAAGTAAATCTCACATGTAACATGTCTGTGCCCCTTTTAAAGGCATGATCTTTGGAGGAAAAAATAAGGACTGACAAATTAATTATTCGTTTCAAGAAGAAGAAAATTAACTAATATATCAAAAAGTAACCCCTTGAGAGTAAGACAATTCCACAAAACTCATAGTTGGCTGTTTCCAATGTCACACAGTTCACCGTGATATCACTTTTAAAAAACATCTCTGAGGAAAAGTATGAAACATGAACAAGGAAATGTTGGCAGGGTACCAAATGATCAATATCTCCACTGTATTCAGACAGCACTACATTTGAATACACCTATATTCTTGGCTGAAATTTATCACCTGTGCGATGGAGCATGATGGGTAAAATTTGCATTGGACAACCACTTTTGTCTCTTTGAGGTTGTCCAAAGGATGAGTAGATTTGATTTGCCATCAACTAGTTTAGAGCTGCCAACCTTGTCAAACCAAACCAGAATGCAAAAATGCATTGAGGTTTCGATGATACATACATGCTCTCTTCAATGAAATGCTACATTTCTTGTAACAACTGGTGACCCAAAGTGACCTTTGACTCCACCTGTTAGTAACTGGTTTTTCTTTTAACCAAAACATTTCTACAGATTTTTCATACTGTGCCTTAAGATATTCCGCAAACAAGCTGCTCACATCATAACGCATCAACATATCAAGTTTGAAATGAATCCAAGTTTCCTACCTTGAGATATAGTGTAAACAAGTTTTCTGAGTTTGACCCCCTATGACCCCAAATGAACTTTGACCTCTACCAAAATCAAAAGGGTTTTTCCTTAAATCATAATGCATCAACATATCAAGTTTGAAATCAATCCAAGCTTCCTACCTTGAGATATTGTGTTTAAAAGCTTTTCAGGATTTGTCCCCTTCTGACCCCAAATGATCTTTGACCTCCACCAAAACAAATAGGATTCTTCTTTACATCATAATACATCAACATATCAAGTCTGAAATGAATCCAACTTTCCTACAATGATGTATCATGTAAACAAGGATTTCAGGGTTTGGACCCCATGTGACCCCAAATGACCTTTGACCTCCACCAAAATTTCTTGGGTTTTTCCTTACATCATAACGCATCAACATATCAAGTTTGAAATGGATCAGTTTCCTACCTTCAGATATAGTGTAAACCATGATTTCCGGGGTTTGACCCCATGTGACCCCAAATGACCTTTGACCTCCACCAAAATTGGTCAGGTTCTTTCTTACATCATAACACATCGACCTATCAAGATTGAAATGAATCCAACTTTCCTACCATGATGCATCATGTATACAAGGATTTCTGGGTTTGACCCCGCGTGACCCCAAATGACCTTTGACCTCCACGAAAATATATCCGGTTCTTTCTTACATCTTAACGCATCAACATATCAAGTTTGAAATGGATCAGTTTCCTACCTTCAGATATTGTGTAAACCATGATTTCTGGGGTTTGACCCCATGTGACCCCAAATGACCTTTGACCTCCACCAAAATTGGTCGGGTTCTTTCTTACATCATAACGCATCAACCTATCAAGATTGAAATGAATCCAACTTTCCTACCATGATGCATCATGTATACAAGGATTTCTGGGTTTGACCCCGTGTGACCCCAAATGACCTTTGACCTCCACGAAAATATATCAGGTTCTTTCTTACATCTTAACGCATCAACATATCAAGTTTGAAATGAATCAAAGTTTCCGACCATGAGATATCGTGAAAACAAGGATTTCGGGGTTTGACCCCATGTGACCCCAAATGACCTTTGACCTCCACGAAAATACATCCGGTTCTTTCTTACATCTTAACGCATCAACATATCAAGTTTGAAATAAATCAAAGTTTCCGACCATGAGATATGGTGAAAACAAGGATTTCGGGGTTTGACCCACGTGACCCCAAATGACCTTTGACCTCCACCAAAATCAATAGGGTGCTTTCTTACATCATAACGCATCAACATATCAAGTTTGAAATTAATCCAAGTTTTCTACCTTGAGATATTGTGTAAACAAAGATTTCGGTTTTTGACCCCCTGTGACCCCAGATGACCTTTGACCTCAACCAAAATTAATAGGCTTCTTCCTCTCTGTAAGGGGTGTCTGTGTACCAAGTTTGAAAACTATCAGATCTTCCCTTCTCAAGATATCGTGTAAACAAGCAAAGTGTCACAACCCTAACCCTAACCTTCACAATAGACTGTCTATTGTTAGACAACCGAGGACTTAAGAAATCTATTGAATTTACTACCGAGGACCTGGAAGTCTATTGTTTAGGTCCTCTGTTTGACACAAAGACAAAGCCACACACACATACACACGCACATACACACATGCATACACACACACGCCATCATGAATGCATAGGTTTCTCTTTTCATCGAAACCAAAAAAGGAACTCAAATGGCAAGAAAAAGAATTTCCAGCAAAAAAACAGAATATTACAAAACAAAACTTACAACCTTGTACAATAACTGCACAGCATACTATTTTTGACAAGTTGTGCAGTCTGTGCCAGGGTCACAATAATGGGGTCTGGGGAAACTGAGTTCACTCCACTTGTACAGGAATGCAAGTACTGTGGGTGATATCTGGCATCTGCAGTGAAGTACACATATCATATGTGCAGGTCATGTATGGCTTATTATGCAGAACTTAGAAGTGCAAACTGCAAACTTATCAATTCATATCACTATGTATGGTAAATGGGCCTATAAATCAGAATTTTGAAGGAAAAAAAACAGAAATTGACAAGAAAAAACAGAATGCCATATTTTTATCTAGAAAAACAGAATTATTCTGGCAAAAACAGAATGGTTGGCAGCTCTGCTAGTTCCTTACATCAGCAAGAAAACATGTTATAGAATTCTCTTCAGGTCTAGATGCAGTCTTTATACAATGGTATGGACTACCATCCTTCATTGAGACACAGATAGAAATTTACAAAAAACAGGATAAAATATATGTTTTCTATGGCAGAGATTGTTCAACTATCACTTTTAATTTTCATTTGGAAATCCCAAATTTTTCTTTTGAACAACCTCAATCTGGATGCAACCTGTCTGATGGAACCTGAACATTTTCTTAAAAATCAGGCCAGAAATTCATATTCTATCAAGTTGGCACAACTAAGATACCCCCAAGCAAAGGGTTGTTGGAATATAAGGATGTTCGAACATAGGGGTGTCAGAATATAGGAGTGCCAGAACAAAGGGGGGTTGGAATATGATGAATCTATCACAATATAAAGGATGTTTTAAGATAGGGCTGTATCCAATTGTTCAGTTTGGTTTATCAGAAAAAAACTTCAAATGGCAGCCATCTAGGAAAATAAAAGCGGAACATAAGAGCTATGTTTCATCTTTGATTCATTTTTGCTGGAAAATCAGATCTGATGTGACATATGTATACTTTCTTTTCATATGTTTACCTGGCATGCAATAACTGCCTTTCTGTTTCTGAAAAGTTGACTTCTTCAAAAGAAGACTTCCTGTGAACTGTTTGTCATGTCTAAATGTTGCTTTCAAAAAATTTGATAATTTTCTGTAAGGCAAACGTATCATTTCCCATTATCACAACTGTCCTCATAATTAATATTTGCCAAGTCATGTTTCTAATGGTATTTCTCTTATCTTTTAAAATGATGTGCAGTAATCCTGTGGTGTCCTTTGATGTCATTGTTTTCATTGTTGCTATGCAACCTTACAATGTTACTTATATGGAAGAAAAGGAAAACATATTGTTTTGAGGAAATTGTTAATAAGGAAACCTGACAAACTGAGAAGTCATTTCACAAGAAGAAAACTGTACCTACACCTTGCAATATATGAAAAACATGCCCCACAGATTGGTCTCCAGAATTATCTACCCTTAATATATTTCTTTGAATGTAAACTTGGAATAAAATATCCCATCTGATCACATTTTTCTTTTTTACAATTAGGCCTTCAATGATGCTCAATGAACTCAAAAAGGAAAAGTTATGTTTAACAAAAACAAGAGATCCCCTGGGAGCAAGTAGTTATTTGCATAGTTATGAAATATGTATAACAATAGATTGACCTGTTTAACAAAAGGTAAATTTTGCCAATTTGAAAGGAAAAGCCACAAGCAATAAAAAACAAAAAATAATATTTTCCCTTTAGGTTTAAAGATATGTTTCCACATTTTTTCAATGGTTCCAAACTGTTAGTATTGGTGGATACATGTACATAAAGTTAGTGATCAGTGAAGTAATTGCATGAACATTATATGGTACAAAGCATTTGCATATATAGAATTACACATCCCTACATACAAGTGTGCAAAATGTTAAGTCAAAACAGTTTTTCAACTGATAGTCAACTTAGTCAAGTTCTCCCAAAGGTAGTGTTTTTTCATACAAAAAGCTGTCAACCTTGAAAAACATTTTTTCTGGCTTTGAAGACTTCACTATTATTTTCCCAAAATCTGGAGTCTCAGTGGTTTACTCGCTAAGAATACTCCAATAAATGCAGTTTATTCCTTAATTATGAATTCTCAGTCATGTGGTGTACCTACTATTTCTAAAATTCACTATCCTTAATATGGAATTGTTTAGGTGTTATTTAAGTTTAAAAAATTCATAGCTTTGAGTCTGCATATGGGTTGTCTTGTAGGATTTCAGAAAGTGTTGTGCCAAAACTGACTGGCTGATCCAAGCCAAGGGTTTATTTTTTTCCATCATATTAACTGGTCAGCTAGAAATCTACAATTAAAGGTTAAATTGAATAGGTTTATGCTCCTAAATCTTAGGAGTTGCAACTTCAGGTACAAAAATCATCAAGCAGGGATGAAGATAGTCAAATTTGAGGTCCAGGTAATTGTCTGATCTGGGAAAGTGCCTTTTACTCCGATGGCATCTACCCCATTTTTTAGGCATTAATTCTTCATTGTAACCTCATTTTACTTTAGGAATTGAATTTTGGGCTAGTTTTAGGTCTCATTTGGCAGATTTGTGGTGAGTGGGGAGAGGTGTATTTTCTTAAGAGTGCTGGGTGGGACTATGGAGTGATGGATGTCACTGGAAAAAACCACACCCCATGCAGCTACATCCTTGTCGTTAAGTAATATAGAGATTTTCTGCCAAAAGGTGAAGAATAGACTCTTTAGTGGTAGATGATTTGAAAAGGTGCTATTTCATGTACTTCATTTATAGAGGAAATTATCCCTGCAGACAGCTTAATCACTGAAAATCCACATGTTGTTTAAATGTTGGTTAAGGCAGGATCTCTGAGAAAATAAATCATGAAAATTTGATAAAGACTCGGCTGTTTCCAGTAAATAAAGCAACTCAATTTGCAGAGAAAACATGATGTATGGCATTGAATTGCACCCTGGACAAAGCTTGCTGTACAGACCTAATTGCCAAGGGTGGAAATGGTACAGCTTAACATAAAAAAAATTATGCTTGTAATATAGATGTAGGTCAGTGTGACCATTCTAACGAAAATATTTATTTTGTATGTCAAAAGAACTTTCATTGAGCCTATTTTCTTAATAATTAGAGTAATCTGTTAAGTGGAATAAAGAGCACATATTAAAATATCTTACCATCCTTCCAGTCATCCCATTCTCTTGCTTTCTGGAGGGCAGCAGGATCATCTGTCTCAATCTCTACTTCCTTCTTGACTTCTGAAGCCTCTTTCTCTTCTGCCTCTTCTTGAGGGGTAGGATTCCTACCAGAAAACAGCAAATGTTAAGAAAAATACTGGGATATATTTTGATGGCACTATTGCAGTATGCTTCTCTCTCACTGAACTACACTTTCTTGCTGTATGTGAAAGTCCTAGACTGCCAAAATTAATTACTGTGATATATCCATTTTTGAGAGCAAGTGTGACTGTATTTAGAACCTTAGGGTTATTCTCAAATATCAAATAAAAATGTTAGAAACTTTGGGTGTATCATATCCCCTTTAAATTGTTATTTTTGGTTATGTGTGTTTCATGTCTTTCTATTATTTTAAGTGTTTGGCATTATGACTGCATGTATTTATCTTTTTCAAGTCTTTGATTATAATATATTGTAAAATTTAGTACTTTCAGCTTCAGTCACAGATTGAATATTTGCACAATCAAAAAATAAAATTAAGATATTTTTAAAGGGGTTTGCCAGAGAAAAAGTTCATTTACTTTAAAATATGCAGAACACGTTTCTCTTTCAGGAGGTAAATACTGCATCTCAATTGCACATTGCATTTGGAAGATTTTCAAAGAATCACATTTTTTCTTGAAATATAGTGCATGATGGGATATCTATGATGTCATCACAGCATATTTAATTGACATTGTATTCAATTTATGATTTTGATGCCACTGCAGTCAACATTACAAAAATTGGTTGCTACTGTATACTCCACATATGGTATAGGGTTAGGCTAGATCTACAGGTAAAATATTCAAACATTCCAACAGTATCAAATTTCAAGGAACAACAGTGCGTTCAATTTCAATTCCAAAAATACAAAAAAAAAAAAATCTGATACAATGTGCCCAAATTACATAACATTCAGTAACTTTGTTAAAAAGTGGAGCTATTTTTTAGCAAAAGTAGCCAATCTTTAAACTGACAAAGGCTTATCTTGGTTTAGGAATATGATATTCGACAGGGAATCTGGAATGTTTTTCGTTCTTACAAGACCCTCATAAAATGCCACCAAAATATACTTTTAAAGTGCAATCATTCACAATAATTTTTACACTTCATGTCTTTTATCAATGGCTGAAAATTCTATTTTCATTTTGTTCATCTCACAGCTGCTATCTTATCAATTTGGCTGCTATGTATCATGACTAAAGAGTCTGGCATGGCCCACCAACCAAAACAGTACCTCTTCTGACCTTATGAATGAGAAGTGCATAACCTATGAACTGTAACCATTTCATTAAAGAGACACATTGCTTTACTATACAATACATGGCTTTTCCAAAAATCATTTCTTTGGACCAAAATTCAGATTTAAGTATTTTTGCATCATACCCATGAAATCTGGAAATCCATTCTTCTTGGCTGCTGTAATACAACATTTCTTTTAATCAAAATTTACCTGGAATCAAGCTGAATTTTTCCTTCATCAATTTCTTTCTGGTAAAACTCCTCCAATGTCATGGTAGGAAGACTCGGATAACCAGCACCAAACACCTGAGCTTGCAATTTGTCCCTCAAAAGAACAAATGGTTTCATGGGCTGCCAGTAGAAAGATACAAAAAATGAATGATTATATGACCCCAAATTTGCTCACAGTGCTAGAACTAGTAAAGCTTTTGCCTACCTTTACACAACAAAAAAAACATAAAGCAATTAGACAAATTTTTTTACTGCCACTGACCATTTAAAGGGCAAGAGAAGTCATCCCAACTGAAAGCAGTGAAGTATATTGTCTTGTTTCATGATTGGCTGTTGAGAGTCATGTGAGTGTAACAACCTTTTTTTTCTACAAATGTGAAAATTTTTAAGATATAACCCCTTGATTTGCATTGAATATGCAAAAGTGAAGTCATTAAATATATTGAAAGATTCTTTAAAGCCAAATAAGACAAAAATTGTGATATTTAGCTTTTTCTTTATAATAAGTTTGGGGGACTGGTCTTGACCTTTCAGGACAAATACACTCCCTTTATTTCCCCACTGCCATATAACAAGCACATTTTTACAACTTTGTCAACAAAAGAAGCCTTGAGTTATATAGCTCTAATAATCTAGTAGTACCCACAGCCCTTTTTTGCAGTTGTAGGACACTGGATTGCTTTCCCTACTCTTGTGATTATTGAGAGCATCACACATAACAGCATTGGGTTTTTCTTTTTAAAGTCTTTGGAACGACTTAACCTGGGCATCTGGCATGAGAAACAGATTCTCTACCACTGGACAAAACATGACATCTTCACAGCAAGAAGGCATCAGGTTCCATTTTAAAATCTTTGGTATGACTCAACCACAATTTGACCCCCCCCCCTCTTAAAAGGCAGATGCTCTAACCACTAAGGTCAATCATTTTGTTTCTTGGATGAAAACCTAATGATATCATCACTCTCACATAAAAGAACCATGAAGTTTTTTACTTAATAAGTTTATCCATATAATCATTTTGAATTATAGAGGTAGATACAGAAATTCATAACAACATTTAATGATACAAATTGTCACCATACCTAAAGGAGGCTTGCTGATTGTTACAGAAATTCTATGATTATTTTCACAGAATTACATTAATATTACACACCTCATTAGGAATCAAATAACTAAGTATACAGATGTGCAAATGAAGTACAACGAGCAAGTCATTTATCTTATGTCTTCAATCACTTGCTTTTTAAATAACACTTCCGGGACCACGCACTGTATACTGCTCTCACTTCTCTGCCTATGATACCAACAGAATGAATGGTCATTGTAATTTCTTGCCTTCTGTAAAAAAAAATTTGTATATAAAAGTTGTCCAGTATAACAGAATCTTTCATGTGATATAACCCTGGCTTGTTTTAAAAGGTCCACTACATAATCTTGTAACCTTTCAGCTGCATACAGTATGTCCTTGACCTAGCCCAACAAAGCTCAAACTCTAAGCTGGGCCTACCAGTACTGGTTTCAAGTGAGGCCATTATGATGCTAACTTCAACTTGATTTTGCAGCCAAAAACTCAACATGAAGATATATCATGTAATACACCACATAATATAGGCCTATAATAAGTTCATTTTCTGTACGATAGAACACAACTTGGAAATAGAAGGGGGTCTAAGAGTATATTTCAGGTCTGAATAAAAATGTCTATCCAGTAGTCATCAATTAGCCACATTGGTCTGTACATTGAGTTTGTGTTTGTCACCCATCAGCGACAATGGTAGCAAAAAGGTTAATTTCAATTGAAACAGTTGCAATAATACTAGCAGTACCCTCTTTGTCCAAGCTCTCCCTTTTAAATCAATGAAGTAGGTAAAACAAACCAGTAAGCCACAACTGTGAACTAGAGCAGCTATGCTACAGAATCAAAACACTTTTATGTATAAATGATCAATGGTTATCTTGAAGCAGTGGAACTTTGTGTTTAAGTTTTTTAAGTGTACCTCAAGTCAAAAAATAAAAAAATATATACATATATATCTATATATATTAAAGACCATGAAAAATACATTCTAACAGTCCAACTCCCACCTTCATAAGACATGCTAGAGCCAAGATATAAAATGATGTAGTTTATTCACTCAAATTAAAATGGTACATTGTGCAATAATTTGTGATGTCACTCTTGTACTACTCAAATTACAACCTTTGTAGTTCTTTGTTTTCCTGAATGTTACTGCACATTGTATCAAGGTGTGACAGCACTCTTACTCTTATGAGGTGATGTAATTAAGCCCTCCTTGTGCAACATGCTATGCAAGTAAACAGGAAGTGTTCAAAGTCTTAACACCATTTTTAATTTTAAAGGGAAACAATGCATATTATGTGAGTTGTACAACAAGACAAAGTCACAAATTATTGTGCAATCAGCTAATTTGTTTGAAGTTAATAAACTTCAACATTTTATATTTCAGCTCAGGAATATCCTATGAAGATGGGAATTGGACTGTCAGAATTCATTTTTCATGCTCACAAATATATATTTTTGATTTTTTTAACTTGAGATACAAATCATACAACAGAAATGAGAAAACATTGTTTTGGTGATCAGGTACAGTATCATGCATAAAAATGAAATATGAAACAAACTTCCCATACCTCATACAGTGCAGGTTGGTTAAGCTATTGTGGTGCACTGTGGTCATTTAAATATTTATAGCAGAGATTTATAATATCCTGATACTGTACATTTAATGATAACAAAATTGAAACGGTTATCAAATATTAAAACAAAAAATTCATTGATGATAATTTGATACTAAAAATATAAACATTGTAAAACATATTCAAACTACAAAGCAAAAGCAATATTAAACGCAGCTAGATCAAGATCAGTCTCATAGGCAAAAGCTGTTTCCAAATTCTAACCAGTTCAAACAAAACTATAGTTTTCCTACTGCTTTTCACTCTCTTAGCCCCAGTCTCTTATTATCTCATCGAAACCTTGGAGAAGAACAAAACTTCTGATGGTTGAGAGCTCACATCTGGTTTAGAGACTCAACCAACTGTTAACTTCTCCATCACAAGGCAATGGCTGGGCAAACATCTTGGTCAGATCAGACATCATTACTGTATGCAACAGTTACCTTATGCTTGATTTAGCAGAGGTTATTATTATACAAACAAAATTCAATAAAGTACCACAACTGCAGCTGGTATTTTAAACCCTCCCTCTTTAACAGTAGACTGAACAGGGGCCATACCATTACTTAGGGCTTTACAAACCAACAGAATAACCTTAAAGTGAATTCAATAAGGTATTAAGTTAAAGACAAAATAGTAGACTAAACACACACAATACTGCATTATGGGAAAAAAAAAAGAGTAAAAGCAATGAGCTGCAATGACCATTTTCTTTTGCAAAACTGTGTAAAAAACATAATAACGAAGTTATCAACTAATTAGATTATAAAGTTCTAATTCTGACTCCTACATATTATACCATGTTATAAGGCTACAAAATATTATGATAAAAAGTTAAAACTTCCTTAACATGGCAATGCCAGAAAGGATATTTAGCTACAGTTAGCAACCAGACAGTGTGAAAGTATCTCAATACACATTATGTATTAAGATAAAAATGATGTGTCTGGCCTGGCTCAAACTAATTGGATACAAACTGAACCATAAAATCTCAAAACTTTTCGAACCAGCTGTCCTAGGCAATCCTGCAACTTATAACATGAGTGATTAAAGTAAAACTGGTATATTATATCACAAGGCTTCAATGGTTTCATTTTATCTCTCCTTGCCTAACTTTGTAATTTTGATGCTAGATCTACAGACAGGGCTATCAACTGACAGTGAGATGCTGGGAGACTACCAATGTGGAGCAGGTTAATTGGTTTCATGGGGAGCATAATGACAGGAGGGATTTTGCAAAAAATACCCCAAGATTGCTGGAAATTGCACCTACTGTGACTAAATGTTACATGCCCAGAATTGCCAGTTTTGAGATATTACGTGTTCCTGGGAATTTTTCACTTCACAAAAAAAAAAAAAAAAAGAACTAGGACAGCCATCCTGCAGAATCTCAATAATTTGTAAAATATTATTGAGATCTAGTTTCCATTTTGTTGCTGATGATATTTCATGTAAGTCCTTTCTTTGTGCAATAGGATAACTGTTGTGGTGTGGTTGTTCAAGTAATATCTGCATTAAAAGATTATGCATCTTTAGTTAATACCCAGATGCATTTAATGCTCAAAGGTTATCAGATACACAGAGAACAATTTTTACAATGGTATCCTACTGTTACACTAACTGATGTGAATAATCATTGTGTACCATATTGAAACTCACTAAAGCAGAAATAATTAACCAGCTAGATTGAAATCAGTGACATCTTTTCATAAATCCAATAGTCCAATGAAAACTGTTTTCCTTCTGTATTTCCCTCCTTTTCCTTTAAAATCAATCTCTCAAATGCTGTTTTTACAGTCTCATTGAAATATTTAGGTAAAAATTACAACTTTTGAAGGTGAGAGCCATTTCTATGCTGATATCTTGACTGTTTACTTTGTTACACTTTTAATAACAAGTAGGCACAAACAACACCCGTGCAATATGATACAGATCCTCATATACACTTCAATAAACACTTAAGGGTTAAATTTTTTCATCACAACTTACTATAGACACTTTGATCATGCCTCCTGAACACATTTTGTGCACTAACTCAATAAATTGTAAGCTTATTCCTATCAAGATAATTACTGGGCAAATATCTGCTTATAGAGTCTTCAGTTATGGTCAGACTAGGCAAGATTATCTTACAGTTACTTCATGCTTGATTTAGCAGAGCCATAAAACCAAGCCTCTGGGGTGTAGAAGTTTAACCAAGGAGTCCTTCCTTGTAGAACCTCGGTTTAACTACGTCAACTTTCGGTCTGTAGGTATCTGTGCCTGACAACCAAAGTGCTGTGTGCAAAGAAATGACAGCTTCTTTGAAGTTTCCTTGACAACTGAAGAATTTTGCCCTAAAATTTGCCAAAATAACTCAGCAACACTAAGCCAACCATCACTTTTTTTAGTATGAAAAATTCCATTCTTTTGCCCCCAATTCAAAGAGCACCCTTTCTAATTCATGGACATTGACCACTGATCAAGTCACATTCTGTTGCTTTAAAGTGTACCTCAAGTCAAAAAAATCAAAAGTATTTAATTAAGAGCATGAAAAATGAATTCTGACAGTCCAACTCCCATCTTCCTAGGACATTCCTGAGCTGAATTTTTTGGCTTGAGGTACACTTTAGAGATATTTTAATCACTGGCTAGTGTGACACTATCTTAATACACGCATTGAGATCAAAATTAGATACTCCGAGTGGTACGTATTGCTGACAGCCTAAATCAAATGGTAACATATCCTGATAATGAAGCCATAGAAAAACATTATTTATGAGAAAATAACTTGTTTCTTTGTTGGAAGAAGCTAACATGATGATAGCAAGATTAACTAGGTTATATGGTATCTACAGCAGTCCCCTCAGCTACTCCATACTATGACCAGTTGGAGAATGACCTCATGTAGCATGATAGCTGGTTTTTTACTGTTATCTGGCGCATTGTTTGCATTATGAGTTCCTGTTGTAGGCAATGGTGAAGTGCACAAAAGTTGATGTTTACAAAGTATTTCAGAGTAAGCTACACAAGACAAATACAGATCCGATGATACATAAGGGATTAAAAGGTAAGATGGGTTCATTAGTTAGATGGAATTGTATGGCCCAGTTTCCAACCTATTGGTATCAGGGAAGAAGGTGCACGGCTAAAATGGGAATTTGGGCTTAGGTCTCTTCAAAAAAATTTTCTTAAGTAAGAACTCTTAATTACGATTTCTTGCCAGTATCTGATAAACTAGAGAATTAATGGTTCAGAAGGTCATAACTACATGTCCCTTGTTTGTCTTTACTAGTAAAAGTTCCATATGAGTTAAATAACCTCAAATCTCAAATGCCCTGAAGACAGCATTCAGAAAGAGTGTTCTGTGCTATCTTTTACTATGATCTGTCCACACCCCATAGACACCACTGAGTATCAATATGACAAACCATCAACACTGCACAAGAACACTTTAGTTTAAAGCATTTTGCAGGTATCATAAAATGAGCCCCACGGTAGTGTACAGAAAAGACAATAAAAAATTTCCAAAATAATAAAACATATCGCTAATCAAACATCATTACATTGGGCTGCCAAATCTTTTAAAAATTTGAAAACTGTCAGGTATTCTTATCTTGAGATATCGTATTAATGAGCAAACTGTCACAAGCACACACACATACACCCAAACATACAACATACACACCCACATACATACACATGTCATCATGACTGCATAGGTTCCTTTTATCACTGAAACCAAAAACAACAAAGCAAATCAAACTTTCAATTTGTTTTCGAGGTTTCAATGAAAACTCTTTTTACATAAAGTGTCATATCCTTTTAGTACAATTAAATAAAACTTCAAACTGTGATTACATAAAACCTTGAGCCCTCTCTTCCCACATCCCCCACCAAACATACCTTTGATCAGAACTAAATTAAGTGCACAGCTAACAAGATACCATTTCGATTTACGCTGAGTTACACAAGAGAGCAAGGGCAAATCTTAGGTAAGTGATTTAAGGGTCAGCACTGGGGTCAAGCATTGTCTCCACATTTATGAGAGTACACAATACATTTTTTAAACCCTATACCACAGGGCTCTTTAAAAATATGAGAATGAACGTAATTTTTCAATGGAAGCTTTTACCAATATTTGACTGATTTATTTGTTTGTTCATTCATTCGTTCCTTCCTTAGTTTGTTCATTTGTTGGTTGGTTGGTTTGTTCTTTAGTTGGTTGGCTTGTTGGTAGTTTCATTGGTTGGTTGGGTAATTTGTTAGTTGGTTGGTTGGTCCATTCATTCATTCATTGGTTTGTTGGTTGGTTGGTTTAGTTGGTTGGTTTGTTGGTTGGTTCCTTCTAGGTTTGTTTGTTTGTTTGTTCATTGATTTATTTTTTTTGGTTGCATTACTTCATTACTTGCCTTCAGTTCTTCAAACTTCCTTGCCTAGATGAGTATCTTTTCACTCAGTTCAAATCTGCCCATTATAATCTTTGCACTCATTAGTGGAAGGTACTTATCAGACAACTGGAAAGCGGGCCAAGATACCTATCAAACACTTGACTGAGTATATTTTCTTTTGACTCAGACTGTCAAGGGCAGGGAGGGGGATCATAGTATCCATGAGAAATTACTTCAATACTTTACATTGGTAAGCCTGCATCAGCTGCTGATTCTCCTGTTTGGTTCCCCAAACCAGTGTTGTTATCAAGTCACTAAATGTCCAGTCACAAGTCACGTCGAGTCACAAGCTGTTGAGTCTCGAGTTACGTCGAGTCTTTAGCAATTCTAGTCTCTTTTATTTTCTTTGAGTCACTAGCCACCTGTTCTGTTAATTACATGTTGAGTTACCTCGAGTTCATGGCATGATAGGTTGATCTTTTGCAAATGCAGTCCTTTGCTAAGTGACTGCACACTTTTGTTGGAAGAGGGGGGCACAGGCAAACGAGGGTAATTTTCTATGAGGGGACAAGAGCATGTTTTGCCGTAACAATGTCACAGTTTATCATGTTTTGCTGGATTAGACCAACTGCTTTCACCAGAATAAGGAGGGCGAGTTCCCCCTGCACCCCTGCCTCCTATGCCTATGGGGTGG
This sequence comes from Holothuria scabra, assembly GCA_037179385.1. NCBI lineage: Eukaryota > Metazoa > Echinodermata > Holothuroidea > Aspidochirotida > Holothuriidae > Holothuria > Holothuria scabra. Next base: position 8,144,809 of record CM074187.1, on the reverse strand, counting down.
GGGAGGTGACTTTAAGAAGGTGATTAATCTCCACACTTACTTTCAATTGAAATGTGATTTCACAACCCTAAATGTGAAGATTAGAATACACACATCTATAAGTTAGTACTACATTAATCTTTATACATTGAGCAGTGTAATTCATCTAATAATATGTTCGTCATAATGGAACAATCCGATATAATCAAGTACCTTAACTCCTACACAATGCTATAAAGCCTTCATTGAGTCTCAAGCCGTTCATGAAAAACACAAACCAGGTAGTATGCTTCTGCATATAATGTCATCATAACCTACAAGACACCCTATTAATTAATCTTGCTGCGAACATATAAACATTATTGCTACACAACAATAACGCCCCAATGTTATGTAAACAAGTGAAAATTATAATAGGGCTAAACTGGTTCATCAGCAGCCACAGGTTTTCCGTAAGCAAATTGATTTTGTTAAACTAAATTCTCAGATATTACCAACTGAATAGGCCTACCTGCAAATGAAATTTTGTCCGTTTCATCTTCAGCTACTTCAAGTCAAAATACCACATATACAGCACAGAGGCAAGGGAAATAGGTCATCCCATCTATGGAAGGCAGCATACTAGGCTGGGCACTGAGATCTAGGGAAATCTTAATGTTTACACTAGCAGTATGGCACCCTACCATTTTTAGTACTACACTCAGGGGCTCATCTTCGAGAAGTTTGTTGCACGAGTTATCCTGCAAAATTGACAGTGCTACACATGTTAAGCAGAGCTGTATGTAATTAGGATCCCCAATGTACAGATAGGTACGCATACAGAACTGGATACAACAGCAATGAAAGACAGTTGGTTTGCGTCCAATGATAAGAAAAAAATTTAGTTTTGTTAATCTCTGGTGTGACTTGAGTCATTATGGACAAAGACTTGAGTCAGGTCGAGTCATTCACTTCTGACTTGAGCCATGTTGGGTCTTTGGCAAGTGGTGACTTGAGTCATTACAACACTGCCCCAAACTCTCCCCTTCAAACTCTTTCCTAACTCCCTAGTCCTCTACAGTGCTCGGTTGAACCTCCTTTTCCTCCCAATGTGAAGTGTGTTTTGTAATTTCACTAAAAGAAATTAGGAGTACACTATGTGTGATCAATATCAAAATCAACTATTCATCTATTCTATATTAAAATCAAATACAATTGTGTCTTAATGGAGTAGGTTCATATAGTGCATGGTGAAAACCTTTCCTAATGAGTGAAAACCTACTTTTCGTTTGCTTTCTTTCGCAGCTGCTGGCTCAAAGTTTTCTCCCCTTTCTTTCCGTTTTGCAATGTATTCTAACATTTCACTTTCCTGGTAAATTCCTGGCAGTTCTTCCTGAGCCTTGTTGATCCAATTTTTAAGCAAAAGAAAACAGAATTCACGCTGCAGTGTAAGAAAACAGAGGTGTTTAGTGTCAAAATACAAGGACACAAAGATTATCTTGATTTTATAGCTAAATAGAAGGAAACATTTTAAAAAAAAGATATTTACATCTCCTTAGTTAAGAAACTCTCAACTATCATCAAAACTTGCCAAACATTTACCTTCATGCTTCATGAAATACGAATTAAATTTGCATACTATCCCTGATGTATTTATATCTTTCCAAGATAAAAAGAAGACATCCCTACTGGAGCAGCCACTATGGCTTATAATACATTGCATTTCGTTCTTAGGATAAAAACAAGGAACAAAAAGAAAGGCTATCCACTTTTCCTTAAGTACCAAGTAAATTCAACCTGTGGTTGTGAATCTTAAAGCCCTGCTTACCTCACCTGTTTCACAAATGGACCGTCCCATTTACCACGGAATGCTATCTGGCCATACCTCGAATACGTTGGTGGTATCCCGAAATTGAGGTCATCCAGCAGACGAACATGCTCTTGTTTCTTCACCTGTTGGATGATTTCAATTGGGGGGAAAGCACGATCCACACAAGATATTGCTAGATAATGCAATGGGACAGTTCATGTTGGAAACAGGTAAGGTAAGTAGTGACGAATGAGTTCCTTCACATTGTAATTTTTGTGATTGATTAGAGACATTGTTTTACACTTTTTTCTGACTATAAAGTGCAATTTCTCTTCCACATCTTGTTTGACCCAATGGCTGGGCATCCTACACAGATGCATTTTGAAAACCATACTCAGTTCAAAATCTAATCAAAGTGAGGACATTTATTTGATAACTTCTGATTCAGACTAAAAAAATAAGTACTGTTTTGCTATTGGTTAAAGTGACTTCTCTAAGAAAATAACATTTACATTCTACTTGGCTCATAGAACCGTTAAACCCCATCAAAACAGAAGGGCCCATCTCGTCAATACTGTACATATAAGATACTGTTCCAGAGAGGCCCATCATGATAACTTTCTTAAGATACTTTATTAGGCAAAGATGGAAGACATCATAAGCAATCACAAATCAAGATTCAAAGCAAAGTGGCATGGCTGAATATGTGGTGTGTGGGAAATAAATGGAAGGGGTAGGAATCCATGGGGAGGAGGGTGTTCACCTCCCCTTTGAGAAATTTTTCAATTATATTGTGTCCTTAGATGTCAACTGGTGCTATATTTGTCAATTTTAAAAGTAACTTACCTACATGACACTCACAGTAACACTTAGGGTAGACTATATTGGACAAAGATTTGTCTTCTTTTATCTTCAGTTTTAAATTTTTATTATCATTATATTTACTTCAACATTTACACAAAAGTGGTACAGAACCGGTCGTAATTTTTGGATGCCTCTGCGCAATACAACCAATATGTGTAACACATCATCAAAACTATACATGATTTGTCCACATTCAATATGACAAAATTCCATGACTTTTTCATGATTTTCAAGGACACTGACTTATGTTTCCAGGTTCTTTAATAACAGTCAGATCCCATATTTTCCACAAAATGTGAATCTGAATCTGACAATTGAGAAAATACACCAATAAATCTACTTCCTTGTATTACCAGACTTTCCAGGACCTTTGAAAAATGACTCATTTCCCTGACAGTTCAGACCTTGAAACTCAAATCTCACCATTCTATAACTTTCTCGATTTCTAAGACATGTAGAACCCTGAGGTATGGATACCATTCACAAACAAATAATTATATAACATAAAGAGTTTACCATAAAAAATTAATTACCCAGTCTCATAACATTTACATAAAAAACTACAAAAAAACAAAGATAAAAAAACAGATAATTAATATTTTGCTTCCAGAAATTGTTCTTACCTGCGTTTCTTCATCTTTTGTGGAAACATACTTCCAAGTTCCCAATGATTTTAATTTTTCTTCTACATCTTTCTTCTCTTTGTATCTTCTTATCTTTGCTGCTCTGTTTGTTTCCATTGCTCTGAGATTTGGTGGACCTGTGGCTTGGTTCTCTGGCTTGTCTTTCGACGGCTCCTCTGGAATGTCCTTTGATGAGAGACAAATATAATTACTTACATTTTAGAGAATGATCACTATATTTACGCCAATTAGTTGCAGATTTATAGAACTACCTTTGTATTGACTTATGGCTAATGTTGTGAAACCACCAAGAAATAACCTAGGCCTTGGAAGGATTTTCCAAAATGAGCTATATCAGGTTTACATTTGTGCTACATTTATGAGAATGCTTACAAACCTTTTGCCATAATTTGGCAACTAACAATTCCGAAATCTTCGCAGCTAATTTTGAACAGGTAAGAAACTGCTGGTGATGCTTTTGCAATTCTTGAAAATTCACAAGACAATTTGGTACTATTTTATTAATATTTAGCAAAATTCAGTCACAAACATTATCCACGGGAAAATTTTTTTCATGAGATACTGGCTTCAGAATAAAAAGTTGTTCACATACTAAACAAAAACAGCTGGGCATAAACAGAAAGTTGATACTGTAGTGATATCAAAGTTTCTATCATTAATTTCTACAATTTCTTTGCAGTAGCCCCTTGGTAATGAAGAGTGCAATGGCCCAGCAGACGCAATGCAGTTGGAGACATTTTTTTTAATGTTTGCAAGTATAAAACTGAAGGTACTTCTGCTGACAAAAATGAAGAGCTAAAATACACAACCTAAATTTTTCAGGCTCATCAAAAATGATTCCTGTGGCAAAAAATATCATACACAACCCAATTTAATTGAAATAAAATTGGAATTTGGAGTGCCGTGTGCTCATATATTCTGCAATAAAAATATTGGGACTTGGAAGCATTACAAAATGCTGTTTTTCTTTACTACATGCACCAGTTATATGTGGTAGATGCTACTATGCACATACCGAATTGCAACCAACCTTGTTACAAATCAAGGTTGAATTTTATGATGTTATTTTTTGATTGGCCAATCTTATGGCATGGCAATAGAAAACAGTTACTGTATGCTGGATAACTATTACTTTCCAGGTCTGAAAAAACTTCCATACCCAATTTGCACAGTTGCTGACTTCATAGTCCTTTTGATATTGAAAAGTTAGAAACCTTTTTATTGTTGTCATGAGCACTGGGGAATTTAGAGGTGGGAGGAAGATAGAAAACAATAGAAAGGTGAGAAAAGGGTACAAAATGCTGGAATTGGGGAGAAGCAGGACTTGAAGAAGACAGCGAAAATAAATAAACAAATAAATAAAAAAAAAGTGGTGAAAGGAGGGAGAGAGAGAAAGGGATAGCATTATTTAAAGTATCTTGAGGTGAGCATCTGGTATGAGTAAGAAAGAATATGAAGACATACAATGGTAATAAATGCAATGGTAAATAAAGTTTGTAGAAAGACCTGGTCCTGTAATCAACTACCAAAACATAAGTAAAATTTGCTGGAATACATTTTGCTGCACCAGTGTTTAATTTTGAGGAATCTGAGTTGGTAGTACAAAGGACAACCATGGGGCAACCATTTTGTGAAAATTGGTTGTCATGCCCAAGTAAGGTAGTCCTGCCAAGAACCATATTTTTTCAAGCAGAATGTGAGATGGGAGAGGTGCTATATTTTTTCTACAGGTCTATTTTCAAATCATATGATGGTCCTGTGATGCACATGATAACATCTTAATTTCTGTGATTTTCACTTTTGCAATGCATATGTTGTAGCCTACTCTTTTACTTGTTTTAAAGTTACCATATAAATTAGTCTGAAATGTGCAACTGCACCTTTTCCTGCCTTGGATTTCACATTGAATGCATCTGACGTGGTTACTTCACAATATAATCAATGAATTAAGTCTCCTGAGACTTTGAGAGTATAGAGCATCTGCTCTGTGGGCTGGACTACAATTGAAAGTCCTCACCCTTGAGGGCGAGTCTGTGACAGGAAATGGGAGATCAAAATTTTTTCTCCAATTTTTAAAATAATGATGGCTAGAAAATCCTGCAGTGCAAAAACAGACAAGGATGACATGACATGAATAGTAGGCATGGTAACTTGCATGCACAACAGTAATTACAGATTTTTCATCACACCCTTAAAAAACATGTTTTTGATAAATCCAGTGTATGATTAATATTTATCTAGCCATATGAAGTCCCACTGTTAAGTTGCAAGCTGAATACAACAAAAATTCTATGAAAAAAACTCTTGATTTAGTTCAATGTTAACTAGCCAGTCATATGCAAGATACAGTCAATGGGACTAAAGTGTATGAAGAGTTCTTGCATGTAGTTTACTGAATGCAGTTATCAATCCAGTTTGTGAATACAATCACATCACATACTTCCAATACATGGATGTCGCAATACATCTCGCAAGTTAAATTTGCTTTGGTTTGTTAATAGGAAATCTGTATCAAAACGATTAACTTCTCAAGAATATTTTTTGCAGTACAGAGGAGCAGCAATTCTAACATATAGACAGTCGTGCAGGTTCGTTGTGTCTGCATAGATACTGATGTTTCATACTTGACAATTATTGCAATCTGTGATGATAGCAAGTGCTCTCTAAAGCCATGTGAGAGACATGCTGTCTGTTTTATGGTTTTACTCAGAGTTATGAGGGTTGCATATACTTATACCAAGAAATGCTGGGACTTGCAATACAGTAGTGCTTTATTTCACGGGGGTTCAGGAGTCAGTATATGGGGAAAATACTGTTTTTACTGATACTGGTATCCAGCAGACAATGCCAGTGGCAGCCAATACTGAAAATTGTTTCCTGGTGATTAGAATAATGAAATGTTTGGTAGTCAGAAGAACAACCTCGAGCACGGGTTCTTGTAACATTTGGTTGTCCGTTGTTGAAAATTCTGGTCATCTTGGACGACACTAAAAACTACACACTGTGTACAAAATGCTTCCTAAGGTTCTCAGTAAGCTCCTAAAGAGTCTTTGTACTGTATTTCCACAAAAAACTTACAAAACTTATTCACAAAAACAAAAGACAAAATATACTGCATACCTCTTCAGTAAGATCATAACATTTGCATCTTGACAGAAAGTCTTTCCAATAAACTTTAGCCCTTTGAAGTACATCTGTTCTTTCATCTGTTGTGATTCTCATAGTTAAATCACCCAAAAGGCCTGGTAACAGGAGATACCTGAGTTATTTAATTGGAAGAAAAGAAACACATGAGATATTTAGGTGAAGTTTATGTATAACCAAAGATAAAAACATCAAAGGTCTTGTAGGTTAGAAGAAACATTAATTTTGTGTTGATTATTATTGCAGGAAAATTTCTGAGTATTTGTCTGGTATTAAAAATTCTGCACAGATGTAAGACTAGACTGCCTCTACTACTGTAAACTGTCACCAAACAAAGTGTTAACAGTCTTCTGGGCTGTAGATTTACTTGGTGTGCTACTGTACAAATCACACTCCTCAGGAAACCAAGGAGTGTGGAACAGTAGGTGTGTTGTTTTATTAAAATTGAATGGATTTGTCTGAGTTCCCACTTTTATCTAGGCATACCGTCACAAACCTCACAGTGATTTGAGGCGAGTGGTGGTGGGGGATTGCACTCACCTAAGAATTCAAGAGCTGTGGTAGAACATGACCACAAATCATTTTTTCTTAGCTTTAAGTCAAGAAACAAATGTGGTGCAGAATTAAAAATTGTGAAATAATTTCTGAAAACAAACTCCAACTGCCACTTTAATGAAATGAAGTGAGCATTATTTCTATTACCTCACATCACTTGAAGGAATCTCTTCTGCTGATTCATTCTTGCTGAACAACATCAGTTCATTGACCATAAGAGTTGACCGTTCTAGTAGCCGGATGCATTTTGCGAGTTGAGACTAAAACATAAAGAAAAGGTTTGTAAACAGTCAGAACGACCTTGCATCTTTCCTAACCTTATAAAAACTGTAGAGTAAAATTAACTCGTAATAAACTAAAGTAACCCACCATATATCAGGTGTTATGTGGGCTATGGGCCATACTGAGTTTTTTATCGGACTGGAAAGAGCTCTGTGAATGATTCATTTTCATATCAAAATCATTGGCCCGTGACATTTTGAAGTAAATCCTACATTTGTTCAAGATGAACAAATTTCAATAAAATACAAAAAATTAAAAATTGATAAAAACAGCTGTTTTTCAACTGCACATTTCTACAAGACATACAGTAATATCTGATCTGTTGTGGCGAGTTAGATAGAGTTTTATGGTCCAGTTTCCAACTTTTTGGTTCAAGTCCAGCCGATCACAGCCTTTTTTTCCAGTTGTGGCCCAATGGCTTGTTTTCCCTACTCCATTGCTTATGCGGAGCATCACACACAATAGCAGTAGATTCCTTTTTCAGAGTCTTTGGTGTGACTAGACCTGGGAAGCGAACCCAGGCCTTCCGCGTGAGAGGCGGATGCTCTTACCATTAGACCAAACACGCAGTCAGCTGTAGTGAGTCACAATTTAACTCTTCGTAACTATCTACAAGGAGACAAACAGACTAATCCCTAGAAGTATATTATGCTCTCCTAGACAAATCTCCTTTGTCATGTATTCTGGCAACCTGGACATCTTTAACACAGCTTTATTGCTACTGTACTAGGATTGTTACAAGGATCTTCTTAAGCAGAAGACGATCTCTGTATTGCATCTGCTCCATTTTGAGGCCCTAAGTATTTATTTATTTTAAGGCAAAGATTGATTCTCTGGACAATACAGTATGGCTGTCTTTAATGATGCCTGCTTGGAAATATACTGTAACTGAGACCTGCTCCTGATTCTTACCTACAGCATGTGACATTCTTGGTGGTGTTTTTGCAGTATGTCAATGAACAGATACAAGTCAAGTCACATAAAATCAAAACACTTTGTGTTGCATATTACTATGCATCACACAAAAGCTGACATATGGATTGTAGATGTTGCACTAGATGAATGTATAGTAGTAAAGTGTTAGATACATCGCATGCTTTGGCTGTTAAATTTTGACTAAAATGTCACATTCAAAGAGTATATTTCAAAAAGTTTGTAAAGGCAAGAAAATATTAATGTTAAATCAAATACATTTTCTGCTGAATTTTAATGCTTACTGAAACACTACATTTGCCCTTCAATCCATGATCTGGGGTATGTATGTCCAATGGGAAAACAATTTACTACCTTAAAATGTTAATAAAGTATTGCAGTACAGGGTAAAACTTTCAAAAGTTTACTTTGAGTTTTAAATTTTGCACTCCTTTCATCTGACAGACTGGTGAGGTCTGACTCTAGGAGAGCTATTAGCCTTTATTTTCTTGATGTCACTGTGTATATGCAAATCTAAAACCTTGTACCTATGCAGTGAATTAATGTACATGAGGTTATTGGACAGATACAACATTTCACGTAACAAGAGTATTTGATAGATTTAGGCTCATTGGGCCTAGCTACAGTATGGTAGGCTAAATTTAACTACCATTTGAAGGCTTAAATTAGTATAGGCTATATAAGCAGTGTGGTAACACTTTTGAGAGTCAGTACATCAAGCTGTTAAATTAAAAACCAGAAAGCCAAAAGGCTTACTGTAGTGATTCCTTGCCATCAAATACCTTACCTGCTTTCAAATTGACAGTGTTTGATAGGTTTTTCTTTACATTTTAGGCACAGAATTTTCACAATTTTACCGCTGGTGACCTCAAATGACCTTTGACCTCTACCAAAAGCAACAGACTTCTTTCTCTCAACATGACAAATCTATATACCAAATATACAGGGTATTGGTCACTCCTATCTGAAGATATCATGTTTACAAGCCATTTTCGGTGTTTTGCATTTTTACTGCTAGTGACCTCAAATGACCTTTGACCTCACCCAGAAACAATAGGCTTTTTCCTCTCAACATGACAAACCTATATACCAAGCATGAGAAGTGTTGGTCACTCCTATCTGAAGATATCGTGTTAACAAGCCATTTTCGGCGTTTTCGCAATTCCACCGCTGGTGACCTCAAATGACCTTTGACTTCTACCAAAAACAATAGGGTTCTTCCTCTCAACATGACAAATCTATATACCAAGTACGAAAATTGTCGGGCAATCCTATCTGAAGATATCGTGTTTACAAACCATTTTCGGTGTTTTCGCAATTTTACCGCTGGTGACCTCAAATGACCTTTGACCTCTACCAAAAACAATAGGGTTCTTCTTCTCAACATGACAAATCTATATACCAAGTTTGAAAAGTGTCGGTCACTCCATTGAAGATATCGTGTTTACAAGCTAATTTTAAAGTTGTCGCAATTTTACCGCTGATGACCTCAAATGACCTTTGACCTCTACCAAAAACAATAGGGTTCTTCCTCTCAACACGATTAATCTATAAACCAAATATGAAAAGCGTCGGACATTCCTATCTTAAGATATTGTGTTTACAAGCAAGTGTCACAAACACACACACACATACACACACACAACATCATGGTTGCATAGATTCCTTGCCTGCCTACAGCAAGGAATCAAAAATCAACAGCACCCATTTGTGGGTTCTGCCATTTGTTACCATGGTATCCCAGGTTAAACAGGGAGTTATTTGAGAAGGAACAATTTTTCTAGCAATATGTACTTAAACATGGTTTACATCTTTTGAGGTACTACTATTTGATTGACACTTCTTTTTATGTCTCTTATTAAATCTCTTGAGACTAAGTCCTTTTAATGATGATCTCTAGTCCATTCTTTGTTCCAAGTAAGCAAAGACTATTGTCAACATATGCTTTGAGTTGGTTGTTTGTTTCCCCCAGTGATAGAGTTTGTAATAAGAATTTTTAGTAGAAAAACTAGAAACAAATATTTGAACAATATGCTTCACTTGTGTCCTGTTCTTCAATGGATGGAGGTGTTGTTCAAGTCTATACATTTACCACAGATTTAAACAATTTTGTAATTATTAAGAAACAAAATTGTTAAAGTAATTTGTAGAAAGAACACTGCTATCTCCAAATGATATGATACATTGTGTCTCAGATAGCATCAAATGACATACATTTCACAATATTGCATGACAGCTAGCAATAGAATGATAACAAGTAGAGTGTAAGGAATGCATCTCTACATTGGATATTTGATAATGGGTCACTAATCCTAGATGATGGAAGAATTGAGATAAGAATTTGAGGGATAAAAGCAAGACTGCCTTCAAAGAGAAACATTTTCTCAAAAATAAGGAACATTGTTTCTCCTAATCTTTCAACTTCTTGGTTAAAACAAATCCATGGGTAGCAACTGATTGGTGCATGGTTTTTAGTTTTGAGTTTGTAATTTCATCATCCCCAAAATCCAATTTTCTGTACATGTGTATACAATCTTCTGTACCCTTTTTATGTTACTCTTTCCTTAGACCTATGGTACTAAATATTGTTGCAAAAAGGTTCCTTAAGCTTGATATCTCAGAAATATAGTTTAAGTTTAATCATTAAATTCTTTTGTACTAAGTTCATTTTCTCAGCTTATTTTCCTGGAGAATATGTTTTGGTTCAAATTGGTACAGTCTGATTTTGAAAGTGTAGATAGTGTAGTTAGGCTGTTAGTTAGATGGAGCTGACTGTATTCCATAAGTAATGGCCCCTATTAAGTATGTGTTGGTTAGTTAGTTAGATGGAGTTTTATGGCACAGTTTCCAACCTATTGGTTCAAGTCGAGTCACTTTTTTCCAGTTGTGGCTTGTTTTCCCTACTCCATTGCTCATACAGAGCATCACGCACAATTACAGAATGTTCCATTTTAAAGTCTTTGGTATGACCAGACCTGGGAATAGAACCAGGGTCTTCGGCATGAGAGGCAGATGCTCTTACCGTTAGACCAAACACACAGTTTCAGAATGTGTGCCAAGCAGCTAGGTGGATTAATGCTGGCATGTCTTTCAGTGGTTCTCAGCTGTCCCATCAAGTTATACCTAATAACTTTAACATATCGACCACTTCCGGTCACAGCCTGATATTGTACAGCTGAAATTTAGAAATATGAAGTCACAGTGATTCCACCCCCTGACCACAAACATGTAACTTGTTGGTTAGAGTCTTCCTTTAAGATAATGTGTTTGTGGCAACCTCTAACACAGAATCAGGGTCGCTGGCGGGGGGACAAGGGGGCCATGGCCCCCTGTTCATGCCCGCAAAAAAAAAAAAAAAATGCATGAAAAATAAATAAATTACAAAAGTAAAAGGTACTTTCGTCGCCTTGGCCTAGGCTGGCCCTACGCACTTCAAGGGTCATACTGTACTATTAGTAAACATATTCCAGGGTTCGGTCCGCATTTCTGTTGATGTCCAACAGTGCATCAACGCTGAATGCGAACACTTTTTCAATAGACTCAATCAGTGTTACAACAAATGCCATCACGGCTGGGCATCAAAAGAGTTGGTAAGGCATGCTCGCTGAGCTCTATGCTATATAGCTCAGTGGGTGCGCTTACAGAGTCACAATGGACGGTAGGTTCCAGTTTGTCTACTCTGTGTGCAACCGCGCAAGAGTTAAAACGTGCAACACCACAAATACACCCATGAGTTCTTGCGCATGCTCTATGCCAACCAATGCCAATCAGTGACATAAGTGTCAACCCTGTAATAGCCTACAGCACTACAATCACCCAAAACTGATCGCTCGTCGAAACTAATCAGCCAAATGTCACGTAGGCCCACAGTATAATAGTGAGCTTTAGATTGCACAATGCGGACGTCGGTTACAACGTATTGACGTCACCTATTGCGTTGTCCCTGCTATTTCACAACTTCTTTTGGCATTATTTCACGTTGAGGTCAAAAACAGCATAGACACAGATGATGTCACTTTGTTGTAGATCAGGTCCGCGTCGTGAAATCTAAGGCTCCCTATTCATGCATGATACCCTGTAAGCAGGTGGTCTGTCGAGGGCCAATTGACCGACGGAGAGCCATCGAAGGTCTGCTGGCTTGACACTGTGAAAAGTGCATGATGGGTAGAGAGTTTTTGTCAATCATCCTCATGCCTATCAGCGAAACGTAGACCCACACATTTTTCTGACAATGGGCCGACAATGGACCGTCAAAGGACTGATCAAATATTCCTGGCTACAGTAGCTGGGATAATTAGTTAGGCTACATACAATGTTCAAAATACAATTACCGTTAAGCATTCGAGTAGTGATCTAGTAAAGGAAATATGATATTAAAAAAGTCGAATCAAATTTCTTAATTTTAGGGAAAATATCAAGGCAAATAGGGAAAAATTCCACTACAAATAGTAAAATAGGGCTGTTTTACTGATCAATGTCTGCGGAGTGTAAAATTTGTGAAAAACCACATTCATTCACCATTTGCTAAAGTTGCCATTGAGGGAAATCTTACTTTCTTCTTTCCTAGACAGTGATTACTCACAGTTTGTTGCCTTTCAGCAGTCACTAAATACGTAATGAAAAACTGAAAATAGTGAAATACACCCAAACCCCCAACTAGTAATGATCAAGGGCAATATATACTGAGTATATCTTGAGGGGACATGATGAAAGAGGTGGGTCATTGACCAAGGGTCTTTTCCTGGAGATCCTTGAAACTTTAGGGAGAAATGATGACACCATAAAGAAACATCTTGTGCCTTCTGCAAGAAATACCAGATATACCTCACCGGACACCCAGAATGGCATCTTGAGTTCAGCAGAATTTAAGTTTCAAGTGAAAACTTTTTTCAAACGGAAACTCAAAAAGCGACTCCTTAGAGCCCTCTATAAGCCTGGGAAATGCCATTTTCGACTGTCTGAGGGGTCCCATATTTCAAAATTTTCTGTACGCTTCACGCCAACCAATAATGCTGCACAGCTTAGTCTTCCTGGCTGAATTTTAGTTTGAAGTGAACGTTTATCTGCAATTGAAAACTCAAAAATATTGACAGCTTGGATTGCCTTTATAAGCCTGAGAAATGTCATTTCCCACTTTCTGAAAGGTACAAATTTTCAAATTTTCTAGATGGTCCACGCCAACCAGTGGTGGCACTCCACTTAGATTGTCTTTTGGGCAGAATTACATTTTGCAGGCAAAAAATCTTCCCTAGTCTAGTGGAGTGATGAACTGAGCTGATCAGTACCTCAAAAGCAAGTTTGAACTTGAGAAAAAACACACCAGAATGAAAGACAATTAAACCTGACAAATGCCATTTCCAGCCATCTGTAAGCAGTTAAAATCCAAAATTTTCTTTGTACACTCCGTGCCAACTGATGGTGGCGCTACGCTTAGATAGTAAGCTCCAGCCCCCGAAAAATGTATCTCCCCTCCCACAGCCCTCCCCCCCAAAAAGAGGAAAAACCTATTTACGACACTGAATTCTTATGTACCACCAGCTGAAAACTAACAACAGAATTTGAGCTGTATGAAACAAATGAAGGTACTTGGAAAGCAAAAGTATCTTTTCCAGGCCTGTTTAAACACTTGCAGGACTTGACAATGTGTACAAATGGCTCTCTAAAGTATTGATAGGGTTTGCCTCAATGTCAGTTACTTCACCTTCAGCAGAAAGAGCATTTTTGAAATATGGGGATTATTAAATCTAAGCTCCGCTCCACTATGGTACAAACACAGTTCATATCCCTCATGCTTCTTTCTGTTGAACGGGAGGTGGTACTGTAAGCACCATGGAAACTGACGAGATTCTGAAAATTTTCGTGAAAAAATGCATAGACGTCTCGACTTTGGATTTTAAAATCAGCCCATACTTATCCAGCTAAGACTTATAGTGGACAGTTTCCTTTTTTTTGGTTGACATCGATTGTAACTAGTATGTTTATACTTTTTCTCAAGTTACAGTCGTGATTGAAATTTTTCCATGTTTCTCTACTTCTGCTGTGCGTGTAGAAAATGTTCCCTTTGATAAATCTTTATCAGCAGCTGACCATCATCCCCACTAATCGGCCTAAATTTAGCAAATTTACCCTCATACAAACCCTCTTCACCTTATTTCCCAGCCACTAAGATGACGGTTAAGAATGGAGACGATTTGTTGACTTTGTCCCATCCCCACACCAAGAACCTTGTTAAGTCTCTGAAGCTTATTTTGAAACTCTGTGATTTTTCTGCAATTAACTCATTTTTTTTTTCATTGAAGTGAACATTTTATTGAAAAAAATATTTCAAATTAACGACTGCTTAAACTCTACTTACAAACCTGGAAAATGCCATTTTTGGCCATCTGAGGGGTCGCAATATTTCAAAATTTTCTGTACGCTCCGTGCCAATCTATGGTGGCGCTCCACTTAAATAGTCCTTCGGTATGTTTGGCTCCCCCCTGTTCAATAATCCTGGCTACACCACTGATCAGAGTTCTGGTACTTTTATAGAGAAGAATTTTGTTTTACTGTTCTGTGACTTTCTTAAGACCAAATAATTTCCAAGACCTTCCTTGTTACATTTTACATGAAATATGTAAAATTTTTTGTTGAAGATGATAGAAACCTTTGATATGATGAGTAAACACAACTCTAAAGTTACAAGTGAGAATAGAACAATGTTACTTTGTTGAAATTTCAATAACTTTTCCATGACTTCACACAATTAAGTCTGAATTTCAAGACTTTTCCAGGCCTTGAAATAATTTTTCAAGTTTTCGTGACTTTTCCAACTTTTCCAAAACCCAGGGAACCCTGTAGAAAATCACTTATGAGCAAATTTATAATAAAACCTAAGCTATGTTAATTGCACATCAATAATCACTCTCATACTGTTTGTGGATGATTGCCATTGTGCACAATATTCAAAAAGTTTCTCTTAAAATTTAATTACTTTGATGACCTTGAAGAATGAACCACATCACCATTTGCAAAGAAATTGTGAAAGAAGACTATGAATAGGGCCAGGAGAATTGAGACCCTCATTATGTTTGTCAAGGAATTTATTGGCTTCAGAAATATTAAGAAAACACAAGAAAGATTTTCTGAACAGCACAAGATTGACTTTACACCTTAATGTACAACAGTATTATGATTTTAATTTTGTACACAATTTCAAAAATTTCCAAGTATCAAGGATACTCATTTTTCAACATCATTTCACTGTCTTTAAAGTTTACTTTTATCATAAGCAAAAATTAGGAGAACAATTCAATTTTTAAAACCACAATTCAGACCCCTCCTGTTTCCAATGTCCATGCAAAGCTATAAATCTCACTTCCTCTTGATACAGTATTTGTAAAGGTTTGCATAAAGGGGATTTGGAATATTGTATCCACTTTTGAACTTTTCCAATTTACAAAAGAGCTACTCCCTTCTAATCTCTTAACCTATAAAAAGGAATTTTAATTTATTTGTCCATTAAAATCAATAAAAGGTTTCTCAAATACAAGGTTTTTTTAATCAAAAAGGTTTATTTTTTAAATTATACCGGACAGCTGCAGGCTAAAACAATGCACCCAACCTCTGGTTAACCTTCGGTGAAGAGTTTACATAATGTTGGAGCAGTAGTGAAGACATTAACAGACGACTCTGCGTCTCCTACTGCAGTATTAGATTTAGCAAGAGATTGCAAGAACCAAATGTTTAATAAAAAGAGAAACACAAGAAATCTTGTGATAGAGTTCAGTGAACATGTTTACCATGAAACATACTGTAGCTAGGGGAAAATTAAGAAGTGTGCGATTGAAGTTCTTTGCTTGTGACCATTGATAACTTCTTTTCTGTCTACAGTCCTCGACAAAAATGATGGGACAAAGCAAGCAAACCAAGCGAACATATCACCATCCCCCACTCCCCCACTAAATGTTGCGACAGTCCTGAGACTTCAACATTGATACAGGGAACAGGGTTTGTCCCATGTATTTTTGTTGAGGATTGTTGGAAGCCTGTACAAAGGTAAAGGAATTTCAAAATTTTTGTTTTAAGTGCTTTAAAACAAGCAGGTTGTAATTTCATTTTTCAAGTTACAGGAAAGTAGTAACGGTTGAATTTCGCCGAATAGTATACTGGCTTGTCAGATTAGGGATGGGCCTTTGAATAAAGACATTTTTCATCAAATAGCTCATTTGAAGGAGGGGGATGGGGGAATAAATACTCTGGCTGGTGAGCGATTTCATTTATTTCCAATTTTTAATGTACTATTAGGGGGAAAAAGAAATTGAATTGCCATCTTATTGTTCGTGTTAGGGGGTGGGGGTAACATATTTCAGGATGTACCCAACGGTTAACGGAATGAATTAAACATCATAAAGCCCATGTTCTGGGCTTTCTGTAACAGTTCCATTTTAGAAATTTGAAAAGCAGCTTTTGGCCTGTAATTTATCTATTATGTCTGTTCTCCCCCTCCCCTGAAGGCTCTTTTGGGTCTTCTGAATGGATCAATGACAAAAATCTATGACCTAAACCCCATGGATGCCTTATTTTTGTCACTTCCCTGTCCCAATTAGAAAGACAGATATGGACAAAAGTCTGTAATGCTTGATAAGTTACACTACATCCCATGAAATATTTAAAAGCCGCTTTAATTGTAATGTCATTCAGCTATTGTTCTTCACAATGCTTTTACCGTGACACTTGTCATTGAAACACTACCTTCAAATTACACAACTTTTATCCACCAACTGACATCCACTGCCCAAGACTTGAAAACTTCTCCATATGCCTTGGTACAGGCTTCCAACAATCCTTGACAAAAATGAGGGGACAAAACAAGCAAAACAAGTAATGAATGGATCACCATCCCCCAACTCCCCCATCCAGTGTTGTGAGTTCCGTAAACTTCAACACTGATACGGGGAGTGGGGTTTGTCCCATGTATTTTTGTCGAGTATTGTAGCTTAATAGTGTAGCAATCTCTCTATGCATATGGTAGGTACTACAGCTAATGTAGTTTTTACAAAGAGGGGCCATAAGTTTCAAGTTCAAGGAGTGGAAACCAAGTTGATCACACACAAAAAAAAGGTCCTGATAATGTTTTGTTTCGTATTGTTTTGTTTTCTGTGATCCTCCCTTGTGGGAACTTCAGCAACGGCCCAAAGAGGGGTACTAATGCCACCCTGGCAATGCCAGTTTCGTGAGACAAACTCACAGTTTAATGTTAGTCTATGATTGTTGGGATAGCTAACTACAACCCAGAAAACTAGACATTTTTTTCTTTTGTGAAGGCAAACTTTATTTCTGCCTGAAGTAGGCCTACTAGAAGAAAAATTTTAATGTTGGAGCTGGGACTTGAACATACGACCTCATGACTTGAAGATATGGATCATTACCACTGTACAACTTGCTCCTACATTTTATTTGAAGGTCATTAGCTTTAACTGAATATGATACAGTACTTGAATAGTATGCAACCGAGGTGCATCTTTTCATATATGGTAGACCTCAACAGTTCTTGGTTAACAGACTTTGGTGTTTATGACCTCCATTTTGACCACTAAAGCATGCCAGATGATTGAGAGCACTTCAGTTTTAAGTAAGTGTTTTCACTGGTGCTAACACCTTAACACCGGGTAACCCAGGTACCCGACCACCATACCTGTCGGGTACCCAGGTTACCAGGTGTTACGGTGACTAAAAGATATGAACATTTTGTAACGTCGCATACTCCATAAGACATGCATGATAATTTTCACAGCTGTATTGGAGAGGTATAGGGATCACATTTCCAAGTTCAAAAACATTTGATTTGTCTGAAAGTTTTATCGTCTCGCTTTTTTTTTAAATCAAAATGACAAGTCAAAGAAACGTAACAGAAATCAGTCAAGCAAGAAAATTAGTACTTCCCAGGGTCTACAGTATATCAATTTGATATTGAATTTTAGGATGCTTTCCTACTCGAAAAGCAAGCATACTAAGAGCTCGAAGCTTCTCCTTTTAAAACACTGATTTAAAAATATCAACCAATTAGAGCCCTGTATTATGGTACTCTCTTACACGTCCAAAACTACTGATTGTAAACCAACAACGTCATGTTTGTGAACTTCCCTCACACTACTGTACAATGTGTGTTGGAATTATCACTAATGGGGTATTACATCCTTATGTAGCTAGCCCCATGTTGACATCCAGACATGGTTCACAGAGCTTTCACACATAAACTTCAAAGTCTGCGCAAGCGCCATTTTGGGGCAAAATAACGTAATATGTAATGGCCTGTTTCAAAACTTTTTTCATAAATGTTTACGGTGGTATTACATTAATGCCTTTTTACTTTAAAGATAGCAGCAAAGTGTTGATTAGCATAAAACTCAGATGTATAACCATTACAACATATTCGAGGATTATACTCGAGGTGGCATACCGTATTAATTATAAGATTGTATACATGCAAGGCTCAGTTTACCTAACATGACGAACGTTACAGGTACTGTCTTTGCAATCTGGGTGGGGGTGATATGTCTGCCTGAAACAGTACAATGTGATTTTGAATCACCGTCAAAAAAGCTTGCTTGAGTGCAAGGTATAAGTGATATACATGTGATGTGTGAGAAGTAACTCACTACGTGACGATTGCGCGAACAGGCCGCATGCTGATTAAAATTTCAACTTCGGAAATGAAGTACAGACAACTTTCAAACTTACACATAATTTCTAGGGGCTCTCTTCATTCTCAGCCTCGGAGAATGTTTACCAAATTGGTAAAATATTTTAGTACATTACCGTGGGCAATGGCGTAAATAGTGTGATTCATTTTAAAGGCAATTTGTTTTTAAGATTCGGGTAGGAGATTTGGAACCTGGTAATATGACTGTGGGCGGGTACCCGGGTAACCCGTGCAAACACTATTTTAAGTCCTAAAGTTTCAAGTCTTTTGAATACCTCTGCCCTGCACTTGAAATGTGGGATTGAAAAGGCTTCATGTATACTTTGTGAGTTCGTACATAGTGCAGTACACTGAGATCTCTTGCATTTCACACATAGCCCAAACACCCAACAGATGCTACAATACAATGCTTTGGCCACTCACAAACAGAGGTACACCTTTACTTGTCCTCATTATTTTGCTAAATAAAATCTTGAAAGACTCATGCAGATGATCTCCTGTACTGAGATTCAAATTGTTAGAGAAAGCAGAAGACAGAAATTTAAAAAAAAACCACAATATGGTTATTAGTTCCCCCCCCCCCAATTTTTTGTATTACTGTATCAGTTAGGCCTATTTTAATGGAAGTATGTCATTTAAAAAAGGGCTGGTAGGATTTTCAATGTTATGAACAATTTTATCCTGAGTCCAGGTGTTTGATATTGGCATGATGGTTTAGGTATATGTCCTGCAGTGAACCTTGGAGTTGACTGTAGATGTACTTTGTAGGCCCTAAGGGCCCTTACAACCACCACATGGATGTGTTATTTAAACACAACCAGAATGCAAAAATGCATTGAGGTTTCGATGATACATAAATGTTCTGCTTCAAAGGGTGCCATCATGCACCATTATCTTCTCATTCAAATGTTATACTAGGATGTTCAAAACATAATTTTGTCATTCCAGATGACCTTTTGATCTCAATAAAAGCCATACATAGCTAGACAGGCAAACAACATCGTATTAAAAAAGGTTCCTAGACTTTGATCCCTGGAGACAGCAGATGACCTTTCATTTCTGCCAAAAACAATGGGGCTAAATCGAGGGTGGAAAATCGCAATAATTCTGCCTATATCAGGATACTTGGCATCTCTGCCTTTGACCTCCACCAAAAATGACATGGACCATTTCCTGACCATAAGCCATCCACATACCAAATATGAATTCTATTCAAGTTTTCCTACCTTGAGATATCGCATGAAAAAAAAATCAAACTTTGACCCTCGGTGACCCCAGGTGAGCTTTGACCTCTGCCACAAGTAACAGGAGCATCTCCTGACCATAATGCATCTACATATTAAATATGAAATCTATCGAAGCTTCCCATCTTGAGATTTCATTACAGTATAAAGAGATTTTCAGACTTTGGACCCAGGTGTCCCCAGATGACTTTTGACCTCTACCAAAAACAAAAACAATGAGTACCATTTCCTGACAATACACATACCAAATAGGAAATCTATGTAGTTAGTTAGTTTTACGGCCCAGTTTCCAACCTATTGGTTCAAGTCGAACTGATCACAGCCTTTTTTCCAGTTGTGGCTCACTGGCTTGTTTTCCCTACCCTATTGCTTATTGGAAGCATCATGCACAATGGCAGTAGGTTCCTTTTTTTAGAGTCTTTGGTATGACTTGACCTGGGAAGCTAACCTGGGCCTTCCACGTGAGAGGCGGATGCTCTTGCCGTTAGCCCAAACACGCGGTCAGGAAATCTATGTAAGTTCCCTACCTTGAAATATTGCATGAACAAAATTTTCAGACTTTGACCCCTGGTGAAACCATATGGGGTCACCAGGAGGCACCTTTTTAAAAATCTTTGAAATAAGAAGAGTTTTCATTGCAACGACCAAAACAGTTTGTTGAATAGATTGAAGGGAAGTGCCAAGAAGGCTCAAGAAAGTAAGAACCTTTGAATAGAATTTACGTGTACTTACTAATGGATTTGATTGTAAGCTGTGGGGAATAAAGTTTAATCCTTTTAAATGTATGAACAGTGGCTGAAAAATGTTCAAATAGACTTCCTTGTAAAGCAAAAATATCAACTTAAATAATCACACGTCAGCACGTGTGTATATGTATGTATTAGGGATTACCATCATTGTACTCAATAGGGAAGGTAAGTGTTCATTGACACTGACCACTATTTTAATCACTAACTAATTGGGTAAAGTGATTTTTTATCTTTCATTCAACCATGAAGCACCAATCAATAATGCTTCCAACAAATTTCTAAACTCCATTCATCCATGTTCCTGTAGTCTGTTAAGTTCCAACCTATCCTACCTTCCACAGAATAATGTGCTCATTCCGCAACAGAAAAAGTGCCGGCTCTAATTTCGAATTAGGGTCCGGAACTTACGTCATACATAGATACGTACGCATAGTAATAGGGTTAGGGTTAAGGTTAGGGATATAATACACATACCAATATATGTGTACGTACATGCATACACATACGTATGCATAGGTAGAGGGTGAGGGTGGGCTATATGTAGGTGTATGCACACGTGGGTATATATACATCGTTGTACGTTTAAATACATAGCCTATATACACTTACGTATATGTATGCGTACTTGGTTCTAGGGATATGTATATGCTTGTATATATGTGTATACATACGTACACATACGTATATATATATATGTCTTTATATAGTATGTGGTACTATTAGACAGTACTTATATTATTTGAAGACCCTCCATCGGCAACGGTGTTCGTAGCGCAGTCGGCAAGCGCCCTGGTCTATATGCTATACTGTGTATACCGGTATGTCAGTGGTTCGAATCCATGTTTAACCATTGCTTTTCTTTCTTTCACAGCACTAACCATTCACTTCTTTCCACAGCAATTTCATCATACTGCTCTTCTCGAGTGAAGAAAAAAAAAAAAGAAACAAATTTTACTGGAAAATAAAAAAATAACTTTGTTTTTCTCTGGGAAAAAAAATAGAGTTTCAGCTCCCTCTTTTAAGTTGGAAGTTGTTTAAAATGATGTCATTTCCGGGCACTGATTCTAAATTAGTACCAAAGTGCCATTCCGCCAGGGCGGAAAGGCACTTTTTCTATGGCGGAATGAGCACATTTCCTATGGCGGAAAGTACCGATGGCGGAATGGCACGGACCCCCGGAGTTCCCAACCAAATTCGCGCAACTAGGCCCCACAGTGGTATAATGACGCTTGACACTAAACTGAAGGTGACAGTACATACAAACGCTAAGCTACATTCAGTACGCTTAACGTTACTTTAAAAATTCCCCCAATGAACCTCCTAAATTAGATCCAAATGCCCTTTAATAGCATCACCTGATACCCTCCATCTCCTGTAGACAATTCTGAGTTTTCTAACTGCTCGTAGATATCCCAAGCTTCGGCGAAGACAGCGGAGAGTTTTCTCGGCTTCTCATCCATTTTTTGTGGCTCTAGCAGTCTAGTATGGCACGCTAAAAGGCTCACGACATGTGATGATTTTCTAAACAGCTAAAAATACACGTCCATGTACCAAAAATACTGGGTGTGACGTCATCGCATCTCTCGGTGTTCAATGCTTCTTTGCCCACCACGGGACCCTGGGCCCAGAACATTTGATCTACTACCATGCTGCAATGCATTTTGGTCCTTGATACCTCAACTTGTCATGTCAAGGTCCACCAGTCACGAATAGACCCATGATTCAATAGTTCCAGTTCTTGAAACTGTTTCTTATCTATCAACAGGGCCAATGATTTCGCCATAAGACCCTGGGTCATCTGTCATGGAAATTAGAAGAAAAGGCTTTTTGTTCTCTTTAGTGGAATCATTAATGCAAACATCCAATCGGATCAAAACACACACAGGGCGTAACTGCGACATTAATTCTTTGGGCCCTTTGTATTGCCAGGGGCTAGCTATTGCATTCAGTACCGGCCCACGTGGATCTCGTTGGTAAATGAACGTATACATTTAGTACATGATCGAATGCAATCACTGCATGCAAGTATGGAATCAGTACATGAACGTATAAAATCAGTACATGATCGTAATTAAGCAATCAGTACATCGTGGAAACATGAGAAGTCGAGGCCACAAGCAATGTTTAAAGGGCAGGAGCACTCACCCCCAACTTGCAGCATTGTATAGTAGACTGTCCAGTTTCACGATTGGCTGTTGAGGGTCATGTGACAATGTTTTTACTCCTCAAATGTGAAATTTACTAGAAGTTACTGCTTGGTTTACCTTTAACATGTTATATTGAAGTGATAAAATAGTATGAAAGATTCTTTGAACAGAAATGAGATGAGAATTGTGATAGCTGTTGCTTCAAAATATTTTTGGGGGACTGCTCTTGACCTTTAACCAGGGGTGGCGTCAGCGAGGGAGGGGGGTTCATCCCCCCGTCGGGGAACACTGCCCCCCCCCCCCCCCATCGGGGACGCTTAAAATAATAAAAAAAAAACCTACCAGGACTGACGTTACTGGAAGGGTGAACATAGTTTTTTGTTTTGAAATGATATTTTAATACATATCGGAATCGATTTTCAATCACTTCTTCTTTGCCTCGTTATACCACATTCCATGACCCGTGTCCTATCTCCTCCCCCGTCTGGGAAGGACGACAATTTACTTCAGGGAGGCCTAAAAATGAACGTAAAGGACTTCAAGTTACTGGATGGATGATTATGAACTGTTTTTTTCTTTTTGCACTATTCCATTCTTTTGTAACGGTATTTTTAATGCCTAACTGAATCTGTTTCAATCGATTCTTACTAGCTCTGCCGTCCCTCATCCCATCTTCAATCCGCAAGGTCATGCCCAGTCGGGCAAGGCTGTCCGCCTTTCCCCTGTTGTAGAGAAAGCCCGATTTCGTCGGGGAGCCTTCATCTTCATGCCCACGATAAACTGAAAAAAGATGCGGGTCTGACGATAAACTTTAGTCACCCGAAGGTTCTTGATTTTGCTCACTAGAAGACCATATTCTTCAAGGAAACTCACAATTCCGAATTTTCTTGACAAAAATTTGCATGCAGTACCCAATGGTCTGCCATCTGGCCTGCCCCGACAGCCGAATTCTAGCAACGGTAATGAAAATCGACCAGCCCGTTTTCAGGTACACTTACTGATAAACAGTAGTGTGAGAATGTCTCCCGAATAAGTCTGACTGAAAAATTTATTTGAAAGTACCTTGTAACGTGACATGTTTTCAAATACGTTGGAACTTAAAACCATTTATAGTCTGAAATTCGGACAGTCACGTAAAAAATTCATTTATTTAGTGAACCTTGCAATTATAGTAATTCCGATGCATAGTCCCCTCCCCCGAAAAGAGACAAGACCATTACATTTACTTGTAGCAGTACCTTTTATCTGATACTTTTCTGATCATTTAGCAATCTGGGTTTTTTCTATCGAAGTAAAACTTTCATTTCAAAGGAACGCTCAAAATAACAACTGCTTCATTTCTATTTACAAGTCTGGGGAATGGGCCATTTCGGCTATCTGAGGGGAAAGATATTTTAACAATTTTCTGTACGCTCCGCGCCAAATGATGGTGACACTCCGCATAGATAGTATTTTGATCGAACAGATTACTAAACAGAACAAAGCATGCTTGTAAATTATTCTTCGTTTGGGGCAGTATTATGAAGTGAAAAATTTATTGCGAAAGAAAGCTCGAGAGCTGACTTCTTAAATTCTAGTTTCCAACACGGAAATGCCATTTCCTGCTGTCTGGGGTTCTCAATTTTTCAAAAATTTCTGTGCGCTCGACTTAGATGGTCTTTCGGGGATTACACTTTTCGGACAAAAACAGAATACTGCTCTCTCCCAAACTGAAACGACCCCGTACGCCTATGACAATAACATAAAATATGAAACTTTGAATAAATACGAAGCCAAAATTTTTCCTCGGGAGAATGTTCCAATATGGTATGAGGGCCTGAATCTGCATGGTGATATTCAGTAACCCCAACAAAACTACAGATCACCCCCTACTTGATTTTATCTCATGAGAAGGTAAGATTCTTCCATAAAACGCCCAAACCGTCACAAGGTTTACAACTTTTTCCCCAATGTAAGCTTCATATTGTTAAAAATGGCAAAATTTGACATTTCCGATGGATACAATAAATAATGGATACAATAAATAACCAAAGCCAACTGTGTTAATCACCCAGCATACTGCCTAATTTTGCTCTTGAAAGGCATTTTACTTAAAAAAGCCAAATATTCATTGTAACCGTACCAAAAAACAAATTTTCTCTCATTAAATTCCAAAATTTCTCCAATTTAATAAGCCCTTACTTTTCAAATCTTCGTTCAAAAAGGGAAAAACTTTCCGGGCAAACCTGTAGTCTCGTTTCGATTTAATGCATTACTTCAAAAGAATTTCAGCTGTCACCTATATAACGTTTTTTTTTTTTTGCCATATGAAGGACAGATTCTCCAATAGAGACCCAAAATTTTTCATGGTACTAACAAAAGCCAAATTTCTTTCAAAAAACTCCAGATTTTTAAGTATCTGTTCAAAAGGAAGCCCAAAATTTCGGCGCGCTACGCGCGCCTCAAATTCTACCAAACCACGTCCCACCGGGACATAACATCACCTCTATCGGGGCCTTGAAATTCTGGCCCTCCTGTCGGGCAAATCCTGGCGCCACCCCTGCCTTTAACCGTTATTTTTAAGCACGATTGAACTTGGGAGTGATGACTCACCTCATCTGCAGGGAGGAAGAGTTGAAACTGGCTATTCCCCAGTGGGGTAGCCAGACTTTTTCATTTGGGGGGGGGGCTGAGGGGGGCAAAGGTTGATATGGGGGGAATCACGAATAACACTATCTAAGCGGAGCGCCACCATCGGTTGGCGCGTAGCGCGCAGAGAAAATTTTGGCTGAAAATGTCTCTCAGATTGTCGGAAATTGCACTTCCCAGTAACTTTGGCCCTGTGAATTTCAGCTACATATCCCTTATTTTTGAAACAAAGGTTTGGAATTTCCGCTATGAATGTTTGCTTTATTTTCCGATATTAAGTGCCAGTGTCTTAGCACGGCAGGTTATGTTTTATAGTTCTTTCGTTTTTGTACAAAGTTCATCGTATCCTTATTGTTTTAAATGGTCCTTTGAGGACTATGAGGCTTAATATTCTGATCGAAGGGCAGGGTATAGCTCTAAACTTTCACCATGGGCGTCCGGAAGGGGGGAAGGGGGCCACTCCCCCCTCGGAAAATCAAACTTGTGAAAAAAATAATTAAAAATTGAAATAAAAAAATTAAAAATAAATCATCAAAATATCTTCACTATCACAGCGTCAGTTTTTACTCGTGAAATATGCGGACATTTGACCAGGAATAGCAAAAGAGAAGATGGTATGCTGAATAGTGAAATCGTAATTTGGGGACCATCATTCGTGATATCTATTGGAAATTTTTAATTGTAAAACCTTTGCCAAAATTGTACTAGTTACTCAGGTATGTAGTGTGCATATGGCATCCGACTATTGATGAATGCGTTGGTCTTGGTTTGGTCCCGTGCTGATCTCAAGTGGCGACGGATGTAACTGGGATGTACATGGTGAATATGGGAGGGGGGGGGGGTATGATTCATAATTTGGTAACGGATATAGGCCTATATTGGCTGTTTGACAGTGGTAAGTTTTATCGTGCATAGGCGTGCGAGGCCGCGCTCGACAGGCAGATTTCCCTTCAACAATTTTTTACATTGAAAATTCTAAAAATCTAATAATTATAGACATGAAATTTCTGTTTCAGGACTGGGTTCATGGAACTTATATCACTCGCCAAGTGTCGTTTCCGGCCGTCTGGAGGGTTTGTAAGGCCCAAAATTTTCTTATACGCCCCGCGCCAACCTATGGTGGCGCTCCGCTTAGATAGTGTACACAATTCAATCATCCATAAATGCCCTTGCCCCCCCCCCCATGTAAAAATTTCTGCGGACGCCCATGACTGTCACCCATACCTCGAGCTATTTTATATTATATTTATTCGATAAGAAGTGAGGGCAGTAACAAAAGCAGGGGGGATCTCATACTTAGCATGAGCATTGTTCATATTTCATAGATAAACCCTGTCATTTTGATGGAGTCATCAGAGGTCAGAACTCAAAATCTTGCAGACACAATATACACGAATCCGGACAGCAAGTGATAGTTTGATTTCAGTGGGCCATAACTGGGGTCCGTTACCTTTTAATCTTTCAATTTCTTTGCTTACCTGTATCATGGATAGTTGTTCCTTAATTTGTATCTTCATTTCTTCAATTTCACTGAACATGAGTGTTTTGAATTCATGTAAACAATAAATGAAGACGATTTAAGACTGATGACCCCACTAATAGCCGCCTACAGTCACTAAACACAAGAGCTAATTGGATTCGTTAATAGCAATGAGTGTGACTTGTTGTGATGTATCTCACCCATGTTGCAGCATTTGCATCACACATATTGAGAATACTATCATAGACTTACGTTTCAGAGGCAAGAAATCACCAAGCCTTTCTATTTTATACTAGATCCATGCGTTGCAATCGTATTGATTTGTGTTCTACACCAATGAATAATAATTCCCATTTTGGCGAAAAACGAAATATGATGCGCACGCCTTCCAGTGTTTCTACAATAATACCAGTAAACTAGAGTAACCCATTATGGGGCTATTCGTGGAGGTTTCAATGTGATGGCTGTCTATGATTGTTCTCTCATCCTGGTCCTCTCCCCTCCCCTCGTGGCTGAGTTGCTGCATATGCCAAATCATGGCGCATTGTATACTCCTGAATTTTTACCCGCTTCAGGGGGATGTACGCTCTCCAACGGGTAGCAACAACCTCGCCAATTGACAATGAGTTGCCAACGGACCGAAAAAGATCATTTTCCCCCTTCTTAACATAGGAGAGCAGCTGGGAAAACCACACTGAGTTGACTGATACCACAAATGACAAATTTCCGAATTTTTAATTTCTCAGAGCCATGGGCAAATCGCCCGTGCCCCTTGTAGCTATGCCACTGATACTTGTAACTTTCCACGTGAACGTACAGAAGAGCTACACTACCGGTACTTCTTTGTTGGTTTAGCTAATGACAATAATCATCCTTTCTAATGCATACCGATATGAACTCGTTATGTACTATTTTTGTTCATGGATTTCATTATGAACAACTTGTAAAAATAAAAGAAAAAAAGATGATTGTTTTTTTCAAGTTTTGATTTTCCAGGGGATGTGCATCCCTTGCCTCCCTGTGGACACTCATGTGTTCCATCGATATTTTATCCATCCATGTTTAACTTTGCCAAACCCATTTCCCTTTATCCTCTTTCCTTCCCATCAGCAATAATCCCCATCACTTTGAATTTATTTTTCTCTTCTTTTCTTTTTTGTGATCCTCTCATATTTCCCCTTTCTTCTCCTTTCAACAATGTTTCAAGTTTTTCATTTTAATTTGGCATACTCCCTGTATAGAACCTTGATGTGTACACTGGGTGAGGGAGATGTTCCCATGGCTACGTTACTTTAAAGGCCCAGTTTTCTTATCCCAAACAGTACCAATTCTCCTAACCTTCTTACTGAACCCCCCCCCCCCCCCACAATTGTCTGAAATTCATCCTGATCGAGACACAATCTCAGTTTACTGTTCCAGGGTGGGTAGAGAAAAACTCAATTTATATAATCAAAACACTCTTAGTACCGTGTATGCTGTGTAATATAAGTTTTGGCACTCTGCATTTTTTGAATTAGCTGTCAATCAAAGAGCTGAGCCGATGGAGAATTCGGTACCCGAGTACCAAAATTGTAGTTTGGGGTGACAGGTTTGGCCCTTTATGTTAGGCCTTTGCCACCACTGTGCCTCAGACATAAACATGTTGAATGGGGATTGAAGGAAAAAATGCCCTCCCACGAAGATTTTTGTCTTTTGTGAGGAAAGACAACCTTGAGCTTAAAATGAGGCGTCATATCCATTAAAAAGTAATTAAAATTCCGTCTATTTTCTCCTTTCTGTTTCCTTTCTTAGTGTGCACCAATCTTAAATATCAGAGTTTTTTAACAGTTCTTTGTGCAGAATGGCTTAAATGCATTCCACAAGTCAAGCAAACCCTTAGCATTACCCATTATCTTACCTGAGAACCTCCTGCATCTTCTTGTAATCAGTCAGACTAAAGCATAATTATCGCCACATTGTCGGACGTCACCTTTAATTATAGGACATATTTGTACAGTCAAACGTGCATTGTCCCACAGTACTATTTCTTGCCATGGACGTGTGCTTGTGCTGGAAATACTTTTACGGCGCAGGGCAATCGAATGGCGTGGCATTACAAAAAAATACTTCTATACTGAAAGGAATCATGTGTCTAACTGTCTTTTTGTGATTTGTTAGAAGTTCCCATCTTGATGTCATTCGTCACTCTAATGCCAACGATTTCGTGACAACCTTGTTCCCTGGACAGCCTCCAGGACGTTGCCACTGATTCCCCCAAATTGATTCTTTAGGGTCACAAGAGAGACGGTGAGAACCCAGCAGCCCTTCGGTCCCTGTTAAACTCTTACAATTTGTCCACTACGGTTTGTTTAGCCTTCACGGTAAATAGACTTCGTTACGCCCGGTTGCTTTAATGTCAAGCATGTTAATATAAACTTAAATGAAATGAGCCGTCTGAGTTTTGTTCTGGTGTAATCTAAGCTGCACCTTTACTTAATCGGAGTGTGCAACTTCTGTTCTTTTATTTTATATGTTTCTCTGAAATATATAGGCCTAACTATGTATATTTGCATGCAAAGACGTCATCAGCCTACTGCCATTGACAGTATTAGTAGCTGTCTCATTTTACAATTTTTTTTCGCCCTACCCTTATATTTTCTGGAGAGACAACATAAAGAGCCGGGTCCATCAAATGTGTAAAGGTTTACAATCTTTGTAAATATGAGTATCTTCTTGGCTAGAGCATCTATTATTTGATATCGACTCACTACTGTGTGTAAGGTAAAAAAGGGAAACCTCTAAAACTTTTACGCGAAGAAATAGTCAACATAACCTAGTAGCCGGTAAAGCATGTTCTATTTTTATCTGTGCTTATGACACTGAAGAAAAACTGTACGCCTTGTCACAAAAAAGGCGTAAAAGTGACGAAATTGGCAAATTCAACAATCAAGGGTTCGTGGGTTCGAACTGTAATGTGTAACAGCCTTCAATGTCAACAAAAAATTCAGAGGAATTGAATTTAAGATCATTTGTGGTCTCATGAAAATGCAGTAAGAACTTTGCCGGATTCTGGACGACGTCACAGTAGATCCTTGTCTTAAATTCGATTTTGAAGTGACGTGATGCACCGTCGAAAATGGGAACGTTTTCAAGGTATCTTGTCCAAGACTACGTTTTACAAGGATATGGTGAGACGTCATTTAAAAAAAAAAATCCACCACAATTTTATTCCATGTTTGTAAGATGACAGATCATCTCTAATTAATCCTAGTCTGCTTTGCTAATCCCTTATCACATTGAAAGACTAAAAACAAATCATCTCCTTCTGTAGATCAGTCTATACCTCAAAACAATGACAAATCATTTTTAGTTTACTTCGATTGCAAAATGAAACTAATATTGATTAAAATGGGGGTGGGGCTATCCGTAGATTATTCTGGATCATTTTGTCTTCATATTGTTGAGTGTTACGATTTGCAGGGTGATTAAATATTAATTAATTCAATTAAATCGAGTTAAGCAAAGGATGATTTAAATCGAGTTAAGCAAAGAATAATCTACACAAATCGAAAGGAGTATACAAGGTTAACCAAAGAGATTTTAATGTTGAGGGAACAGTATATAACTGATGAAAGCATTACCTGCAAAAAGTTTACTCAGTCTAAGGGTGAGTTGATGATACACGTATATCCAAATTGAATACATCTTTCCATCTTTTGTCAACAATGTTTTATTTCAAAGGAGTATGAGAGGCCTTCCATTGGTGGTGTTTGGTCGTTTGCAATTGGAGGATTATCTCCACGAGGACAAGTCTGCAATATTTAGTTCAATAAGCGAAATTCCAAGAAACTCACTCCATGGTTTTCTTTTCAACAGAGGAAACAAATCAGACGTGTACGTCACTGAATATTGTAGGCAAGGGCGTAGAAAGTGGATGGTGGATAGGGATGTCGTCACGCCAAACAGCCAAAAACATGTGGGCGGAGTTTCCAAGCATTGAAAGGGCCTTATGATATGCCCACCGAAAAATTAGGCTAGTGATATAGTACGACATAAATTAACTCTATTTTTGCCACAAGATACCCGCGTTGTCGAAAATTTTTGTCATAGATTTCCGTTTCCCTGAAATATAAGCTCCAGATTTCAAATATTTAAAAAGAAAATGCAGAATTTTCCATTTTTGTCGCATAGTTTTCATCGATCCGCACAATAACATATGTGACTCAAAAGAACTTCAGCCGCCATGATTTCGTTTAAATTTTAGTCTCGAAAGGCAAATTTTTTTAAATAAAAAATAAGAAAGATCCTTTTCACCTAGGCAAAATCCCAAATTTTCATTCATAAAATTTACTAGTGTTCTTTCATTTGGGGCTTATTCTGTCTCAAATATTCATCTAATAAAGACAACAAGTAAATGTCCAATAAATTTGTCGGATAGTCTTAATCCGTGGATCAGTAAGATAAAATATGTAATTCCAATGATCTTCAGTCGTCCATTCGATTTATTTAGTTTTGCTCGTAGGATTCTTCAATGAGAGCTTGAAATTTTCCCACTGCCTTGCAAAAAATTCCAAATTTTCTTAACAAATACAGACATTCTTCATATTATATGCTCCGTTTTTTACATAGCTCCGTTATATGCTCCACATTTTTACAAGGTTTGAAGAAGGCAAATTGTTCTTTCCCGACCCTTTTGACTTATTGCCTTTGCCGGTAGTTTTTCCGGAGATATTTGTTTTAAGAAAATAATAAACAGTCTGATAAATGAATGAGAAGATATGAGGATTCTTTACAAATTCAGACATTTGATAGTACTGTAAGCAGCATCCGAGGCTTCTGAGATCTAGCAGTCTAGTGTTCTACGTTTCCCACATGAGAGGATCGTTTGAACCCTCTTCTAGGAAGGTAATCACATCCATCGGGTTCAGTCCCTGACAAAATCCCCTATATATGTTTGCTTTTGAATTTAATAAGGTGAATGTATAAACTCCCTCTCTATATCGTTGCCTTATTGAGATAAAATACCACAAGATTATCCTTTTACTACACATATTGTCACGATGCTTAGGCCAACGATGAGATTTAAATTTCTCAAGTTAATGTACAAGAAATGGTGGATGGATTGACCAACAGTCCGAGTAGTAATAGAGAATCCTTTGAATCTTAAAGTGTATCTTAAGTCATAAAATTCAAAAATATAAATTAAAGAGCATAAAAATGAATTCTAACAGTCCAACTCTCATCTTCATAGGACATTTTTGACCCAATATATAAAATATTGAAGTTTATTCCCTCCATTTAAAATGGTACATTGTGCAATAATATGCGATGTCATTGTTGTTCTACTCAAATAACAATCTTTGTGTTTCTTTTTTTTTCTAAAAATTAGTGCACCTTGTACCAAAATGTAAGATAGCACTCTTACTCTTATGAGGTGATTTAATTAATTAAGCCCTCTCTGTGCAACATGTTATGCTAGCAAACAAGAAGTGTTGAAGGTCATGAAAACATTTTTAATTTGAAAGGGAAAGAAATCGCGTAATGTGGTTTGTACAACAAAAAAGTCACACATTCTTGCGCAATGGACTTATTTGTTTTAAAGGGCAAATGCAGTCACCTCAATTTTAACAAGGATAGTAGTCTATACTAGTTTGTGAATGGTTCTTGACAATCATGTGACATTTTTTTTACTAAATTATGAAATCTACAAGTAGTAATAACTTGGTTAACCTTGAATGTTGAATGTTTCAGTCTTAAAATGTCCTGAAAGCTTCTTGAAAAAAAAATGACAGAAAAAAGCAAAATTTAGTAGTTGTTTCAAAATAATTTTTGGGAGACTGTTCTTGACCTTTAAGTAAATAAATTTCAACATTAAATAGGCCTTTATCTCGGTTGAAAAAGTCCTATGAGGGGATGGGCTGTTAGTATTCATTTTTCATGATATTTAATATGTTATTTTTATTTATTTTTTTAATTTTAACTTTAAGAATAATGCTTGATTAATTTCTTTAATACAACTGAGTTGGGCTAACGTATTTACAAGAGTGAGCTTAATTGAGGTTATTAAGAATGAGTGGGAAGTATCGTTATGGTAAAACGAAAGATCGATTTCGTTCTTTTGAAAGAGATATTGTGTGTGGAATCGAAGAGAGTATCATGCTATGTATGTCGTGAGATTACTCCGCTATACTGCATTCAAACAATCGTGGATGCACCGGACCCCATCTATGTATGCAACAGCACGTCCGCATCTTACGGAAATGTAGATACGGAAGAAGAGGGAACACTTCCGGTAAATGTGGGAGCCAGAAAAGCTGAGCATGATGGAATAAATGACTGATTTATGGCTTCCGAGCAGTTGAGGATTAAGAGGTTTTCTGGACACTTTTAATCGAGACGTTTACGTCTACAATCAAATGTAAATGGACTAAAACGTAAGCTATAAAGTTAACAGTGTTGTTCTTATACACGAATCTTTCCCAAACTCTCATATGCGTCGAGATCACCTGAGGTGATTACGCACTCAATAACCGTGTTGTTTCAATTACCATCTCCGTAAAAATACCGAGGGAAATGCCAATGTCGAGCTACTTAAAATAATCTCTCGTTCTAAATTTTAGCTCCACTGGATGTTAACTACTACGATTTTATATGAGACTGAGGGCAGAACAAGTCACTTGAAGTAAACCTTAATACATGACACACTACGGACGTCATCACAATTTAGCTATGACTTGCCAGTGTCACTACGTTTCAATGTGCAGGGGTCTTACTAATGTTTAATTGCTCGGGTTATCTTCTTCAAGCAGAGTGTAAATTTCCTTCCATCTATTGAAAGAAGGAATTGCACTTTGTTGTTACTGATTGACTAGTACATGTTAGCCCCTTTTATGACATTGGGTGATGGACAAAACACTTTTTGCTGTTTTGGCTTGTCATAAATTACAGTGTACTGGAGGACCGATGTTAAGTTATTGGGAACTGTTTATTCAACTGACCGTTGTAAAATCCTTCGTTTGCTTGTGTTCAGTCAGTCCATAAGTCCATAAAACATTGATCTACAGAAGTTTCTATACTTGCATATACTATTGTAAAGGTCTTCAGCGAAGGCAGTCGTGGGACATTGTAAACCGCTATTTATATGCTTTGAATTAATAGTCACAAATGAGAGAGTAGATGCGATATTGAAAGGTTGACTAGAAGGTAGTTCTCCCAGTTTCCTTTAGCTATTTGAGGCCCAGGGGCACAGACTGTACGAAATATTTTGTGGGTGTCATGTAATATCATACTATCATATGTGTGCTTCCCACCGAGTGATGTATTGCTGTAAGAGGCAAATGGAATGCAAAAAGTTTGTTTGAATATTCAGTATTTACGCCATGGTCTTTATTATTTGAATGTTATGTAGTTTCCGTTGTCGATTCATTTGCATATAATTTTATGTTACGTAAAACAAGTTAGTTTTGATAAGTTTTCTATGAGTTGAGGAGAGTTCTGATTTGGTCGCAATACAGTTAAGTTCGTTTTCGGCCATTCTCGTCTCTATTCTACTTCGCCCACGTTTCCGAAATACCCAGCACGTTACATTGTCGTTGTGCTCGGTGCTTAGCATAAGGGCAGTGGAGTAGGGAAAACAAGACAGTGTGCCACAACTGAAAAAGGCCGTGACCGGCTCGACTTGAGCCAATTGTTTGGAAACTGGACCATAAAACTCCATCTGACCTAACATCACCCACCGATTGATGGATTTATCTACGGCTTTGTTTGATTCTATTCACAAATGGTTCTGTCAAACCATTTACTCAAATCCTCTAGGTCGATTTATCGGGAGCTTGCACTATCTAATCTTGCGCGCTCCACGCGCTTCACGACGTGTTTCCTTTAGCCAGCGAAGAGGAAAAGGTCTTTTCCCTCAGTTCATCGATACAAAGAAAAAAGACAAAAACAACCGAGGAGCGGCAGTTCAAGGGGGCTTCAGTCACAGCGACGCTACGCAGGCTATGTTTTCTTTTACTTTCTGATATCAACTCACGCGGAAAAGCATATCAGCACAATATCCAAATTACCATGTTCAATACTCGCCTTCCAAATAGATTTTGTTGGGGAATCGGAGCTCTCATGATGATGAGACTGGATCTAAATTTTTTCTAGGGTCACGACAAAAGAAGAACAAGCCAGAGAGCCACGACTGGAACAAAGGCCGTGGCTGGCTCCGTAAAACCCCATCTAACTAACTTACCAAAGGAGAAATGCAGCCACACCAATTTGAATGAGTGGTCGTCTGTTGCGTCTCATGATTGGCTCTTGAGAGTCATGTGACAACATTTTTTCTCTTTAAATTATTAAATTTGGGCAGAGTACACTCATTAGTCTACAATATGCAATCTTTAAGTCCTAAAATGTCATGAAAGAGTATAATAAATAGAAATCTATGTGATTTGGATATCATAAAAACAAGTTTGAGTGACTGTTTTTCCACAATACTTTTCTGGGACTCCAGACATTTATTTTTGCACGACGCCCTTGTTTCAGTCACAAATGCAGGGACTCAGTTTGCAAAATCTTTTACTTGAAACTCAGTTTATAAAGCTTATTCTCCCGAGACAGCATTTTTGCGTGGGCTTCTAAACAATATTATATGAAGGGTTCGTGTTGAAGAAAGAGTTTTACCCTCATCGAAAATTTCTCACAGTTTCTAGAGTACTTTTACGGTTGATTTACTTTGCAAAGGTTTGACATCACAAAAATGTACCGTATCCAATAGAGAGCCCTCACTTGACGTCACAGCAGCATTTCACATGACGTACTTCACAATCATATTCGAGGGCAACCCCTATATATATAGGTATACGGACTTGCCCTCAGACATAGCGGTTGTAAATGCCTGGTTGACGTTGGAAACCATCTATATTACAGTGATTTCCTCTCATAACTTTATGTAAGGTTCAAATAAATGATATTAAACGCGTCGTCCATCAACCGATATTTTCCTTTCTGTTAACCAACCGATAGCGTCCAATTGACTGGTTACAGAATGGTCTGTTCACTTGCTAACTTATTTGACGAGAAAGAAGATTTTCTTACCCTCAATAAGTCTGTCATTCATTACTATATAAATACGAATTACTTGCAATTTATTTGGGGTTAAATGCTTCCTTAACTACCGTACGTTTTGCTAATTAAAGAGGCCATTTGCCTATTAAATATTGAAGAACCGTGGCTCTGACGTTCACCGTCGAAATCAAAGACGAAACTGGTATTGCTATAAAATCTCAACAAATCAGAAGGATTTAAAAGGCAATCAGAGTTATTTTTACAATTTTTCACAACTTTTAATCTCTTCAACATTTAAACACTGACTGAAAAGGGCTCATTTAGTTCATATCGATAACTTAAAGAGAGTGCTAAAGGGTCACTACCACATGACAATGCTTATAGTTATAGGAAACCGAGTCAAGTTTCATGTCCAATAGTTATTAAAAAGTAAAAAAGGGTGCCCTGATTCGCAGTGGTTTTGTGCATAATTTGAAAAAAAGTGTCTGGTTACGGATTTTTTAAAACCAAATTGAACCGTTGAGTTCTCACTCATAAAACAGGTATTTGTATGTAGGATATGGGGATTGTCTAAGTTTGCCCATTTTTTTCATTTTTCGGTGAAGAAAACACAGGTTTGGACAAATTTGTCAATTTTTATGAGCCAACTCAATGAGCCGCTTAAAAAGTGAAACTAACAAAAAATGATCCGCAATCACAGTTGTAATATCGTGATTGGTTACAGTGTAGTGAAAACTGTCAAGTCTTGTATCAGTGTGTAATTTTGTTACCCGACAAATATTCAGAATTTCATAATTTGCATTCAGCAGTTATTAAGTAACACAAAATGAACGTTGCTTCTCACCTGACAGACCTCTTCAATGTTTTTATATTCTGGTAAAAATCAGTTCAGACAGGCAAACGTAGTGCTTGAATAAAAGGTTCATATTCTCCGGGGCGATGCTCACTGTTTAAAAAGAAATTTCCTTACAGGCTAACAAACACTAGAATAATTCTTTTTGAACCCACATTATACTTTTACATAATTTTTGATACATGTGACCTCACATATTAAAGTCGTGGTCATACAACAACGAATTACGGAGGATTGGGTTTCATATTTGTGACTTTTGTTAAATCTTCTTCACCTCTGGTATAAATCGAGTAACTCCAGCTGTTGCCAATCTTTGTAAATATAAGTTTGTATCGCGGAACTAAGATAATTAAATTTTTGCTAGTCATTTCGTGAGGCCACATCAACAGACGGCTTGAAGGGATTACGTATGTCTTATAAAAGCTGTCTTCTGTCTTATATACATATATAATAAAAATGTATTTCGTTGAAATTACAAAAAGTGCTTCCGAGTTTGTCTTAGCTACCGGTATTTAAGAATTTATTAGTCTACTGGGATTTATGCACTGTCTCCCATACAACGGTACCCGTTTCTAGTCCATATGACTTGAAAACTTGTTTTAGAGGGCGAGTTGTGCATTCATTCTGAAATCTTTGTGACTGGGCTTATATTCGTTTTCGTGACAAAAGTAGTGGGAATCTTTAATCTTTAGGCTGTATTTATGAACATGGTTCTTCACAATAGTCTTGATAGATTCGTGTAAGCGAGAGGCCAACCATGGGATGAAAGTCAATTTAAATAAGGTTGTCTTGAATATACGTTGTCAAACTTTTAGCAGGAATTTTAGCATGAGAAGGCCGTTCTCCTCCCCCTTTTGGAGAAAGAACTTAAGGTCTCTATGCAACTGTGTGCCATGCTTAAAGAAACAAAGGTAATAAAGTAAATAGTGACCATTTTCTGCCATTTACCCCCCCTACCCCTTCCCCGTGGTGGATTGGTGGTTGTACAACATGCTTAAGGATTTCCCCCTATAGTAAAAGGTAACCTAAGGGCTCGCACCGTATTTGAACTGTATTTGAAACCAGATTTGAACTTAAACCACATTTGAGATACCATATTTATACTTTATCCATTCATTTACTTCACACAATATAACAAATCCGTTTTTGTGAGTCGTTAAACCTCATCTCACTTATTAGCTAACAAATTGCTTGAAATTTTCGTCATTATTTTGTTTTGAGTCAAGGGTTATATGCATGGGATTTAGCATTTCATATAGACAATGATATAAAGACAATTTAAG
The DNA here is from genome assembly GCA_037179385.1 of Holothuria scabra. Taxonomy (NCBI): domain Eukaryota; kingdom Metazoa; phylum Echinodermata; class Holothuroidea; order Aspidochirotida; family Holothuriidae; genus Holothuria; species Holothuria scabra. Next base: position 8,106,518 of record CM074187.1, on the reverse strand, counting down.
ACTGAAGGACCCACTAATGGTCGCCTTCATTAGCGTACCAGTAGCTGCTATAGGACTTTTCTATAGCATATGCTATTTCATGATGTGATCTTCCCAACTTGAGAATCACATGACATTTTTTTCCCTGAATTTTGAAATTTTGGAGAAGTAACTCATTATTTTTCCTTGGATATGTATAATTTAAATATTCAAAGTCATGACATACCACGAGACTTACTTAAAAGAGAATTAAGATGAAATTTGTGACATTTAATTGTTGTTTCAGTATAAGTTTGTGGAGATTGAATTTGCTACCTCAGCTCAGTAAATCTTGTAATAGTTACACATTGTTACGTTCTGAGATATGTCAAACGTGTAAGCCGGATGAACATTCTTATATTTTTATAGATCATGAAAACTTTTGCCACAGTAACACAATTTTTCTGCCCCCTCCCCCCCCCCAAAAAAAAGGGGCCTCGCCCACTACGCCTATATTAGATATTCCTCTTACATAGGCGTAGTGGGCCTCGCCCACTACGCCTATATTAGATATTCCTCTTACATATAGTCCACCTCTTTATCCAGTAAAATGTACCGATAGTGAACATAGAACAAATTTCGACCCAGAGAAAGTCGATTAAAATAACCGCTCGAGATGCATACATCACACGCTATGTGTCCAAAGCACTAAAGTAAAGTAAGGGGGCATGGGTGGTCGCTTGCACCACTTGAGGTTTGGGGTGTTGTGTGAAACTGTGAATACATTGACTGTTCGGTATAACCGTCTGAAAAATGTTCCGGTCCGATAGGCATACCTCATTTTTAATGATCATCCACGGAAACTGCAAAACGAAATGCAAAGGTTTCCGGGGCTTTCATCTGGCAGTTGTAGTCTGTTTTAAGGTTAACACACATTTTACATATATTGGTGGAATAAAGGTTACAGGTTTCACAATAATAAGGATGTTCATCTTTTGTATGGGCGTGATTCTAAAGAAACACGACATAAAATCGATAAAAAGTTCATTCCCTTGTTTTATTAATCCCCGAGTCATACCAAAGACTTTAAAAATGGAACCTTCTGCCGATGTCCTTAGTGCTCAGCACAAACAATGAAGTAAGGAAAACAAATCAGTGAGCAACAAATAGAAAAAAGGCCGTGACCAGCTCGACTTGAACCAATTGATTTGAAACTGGGCCGAAAACTCCATCTAAGTCACTAACTTTTTGTTACTATGTAAAAAATTCATAAAACAAACATATTTTTTTATGAAACATCAAGCGTTTCAATAAATACCGAGTTCATGGTAGTGGAAGAAACTAACTCACCTTCACACCAATGTTTGGTTTTGACATCAAACATTGGTTTTCTCTTCATTTTATACAGAGGGCGTCCTGATAACATACTATGACTTCGTATGCAATGCCATCTAAGGACGTGATCAGTAACAGAATTTGCGTCTGCGCATGGAGGGAAAATTGTTGGGATGAGAACGGGAAACGTCCTTTCATATGTTTCCAATTTTCGAGATTTTCCCAACCCAAATGACGTACACTTGATTTTTTTAACAGAACCAATTTAACAGAACCCCATTTGGCGACGCGCTTCGGCCCTTTCTTATGCTAGTCCCTGGGTCCTGTAGTGGTTGGCAAAGCACCCTCCTAACACCTGCATGTACATACATTGCTGCAGCAGTATCTTGAATTGTTTTTAGAGACTTTTCACGTTTCTCCACTGGAGTGCAACGATAATATCAAAATTTTGTCGTGCTGTTCGTGTATGTGTACATAACAACAAGAAATTATTTCAAGAAATAAGTTTCCCACAGATGGAAATTCAGTTGATGTTGCTCAGGAATAATTTGTTCACCTAAACTTTTAACATTTCAAATGATGCAACGTCCATGTCTCTTCTTGCGCATAGTATTTTGAAGAGATGTAGCTATTGCTGTTGGACAGTGTCTGAACCATATTTTGTACTCTTTGTTGGGGCATTTCAAACACAATATTTCCCTTTAAAGTCATCTGTGGTAGACTTGAGAATGCGATTCGAGCAAAGTGGTTTTATTTATCAAATAGTGTCACTTCCGACTTACTAACCAAAGACACAGCAATTTTCAAAGCCCCTTTACCGATGCTTCATATATCAAAATACCCTACTATCGGTCAATTAAGGTGAATGGAAGGGTGGGGGAGCACGACGAACAGGATGTGGGTCAACTTGAGAAGTGATGCCCCTCTAAAAGTGTCGGTACATTGACAATCTGCTCTCGGTACATTTACCTTATTTTCATCACCTTTCCATAACTTCTGACTCAAGATATACTACTGGTCCATGAAGAGCCTTTTGAATTTACGTAAAACTATTTCAACTGGTACCCAATCCTAATCATTGTAAATGTCTAAAAATGTTTGGTGGGGCCACTCTGGCGGCGCCTCCCCAAATAAATAAATCAGTATGTATAAGTTCTCCAAAATTTATGTTATCTTTGTCGGACTATGTGCACTGGGAAAAACATTTTGTTTGCATTATTTGAAGGGCAAGAGCAGTGACCCTGAACTTATTTAAAATTTAAAGCAACAGCAAAATCTCACTATTTCCTTCTAATTCTCTTTAAAATTCCTTTCATAATACTTTGAGACTTAAATATTACATGCATGCTGATGGTAAACCAAGCAGTGACTCCTCACAAATTTCACATCGTCACATGACCTTTTAAGAGCCAATCATGAAACAGGGTATTCTACTATACTAATTCAAGTTGGGGTGACGGTATTTCTCCTTTAAATATGAATGCAAATTTACTTGATCTACTTGTTTTGATTATTAACTTTACCACAAAACAGTGAATTGTTTTCATCCAATTAAGAGTAATAAAAATGATGCATAGCATATGCATATAAGCTTTGACGACGCAGACTCATGAAGATGAAGTTTAGTCTGATTCCATTCTTGCCTGTCAGTCTCCAATTTTGGTAAATAGTTTAATTAGTTGACCTTCACTTTAAAGATTTTTCAGTAGCTTCAAATTAATTTATGTGATCTTATATTCTGGGGATGTTCAACCCTTCTAGATGAAAAAACAAAACAATCAATGGAAATTACGAGACAATATAAGATGAACCCCAGACGCCTCATTCGTCTTCCTAGTCGAACGTGGCACATCGTAGGTGCTTCACTTGAAATAACAAAGTAAAACTTTCCTGGTATATGACTAAGATATAAACACACTTAAGCATGTACATTTGAAGTGCGTGGGAATTAAATGTATAACTGGAAAGCTGTTTAGTTTACAACAACTGTAGATTCAGATTGCCTGACAAATTTATGTCTGCCATTATTTGAGGTCTGGAGGAAGAGAAATCAGGGCAGTTCTCTTTTGAGAAGGAGAAATTTAATTTGTAACATACTTATAATCAACAAATAATTCTAAGTTCTAATTGAAAAACAGGTAACTTTCTGTATGTTCTAGGAAGTTTTGATTTACTCATCTAGAGGAGCGGTTATTTCGAAGCAACATGCTCCGTGTACTGATCCATTTTTTAGTTTCTAAAACTACTTAATATATTTTAACACAAATTGTACTTTAGATTGTGGCATATGTGACACCAGACTGCTTAAACGGAACTTCAAACATTTTTTTAAGCCCCAGGCTACACCCCATCTCCTTAGACGTGCCCACAGTCTTCCTTCTATCCTCTGATCGTAAACCGCTTCCCATGGTATGCGATCATATGACACCTTCTTGAAAACTTTTCTGTCTTAGCCACTGGAGATAACCTCCTGAAGTTAATGTAAGTAAATTAAACCAGAATATCATCAGTTGAGAGGTAAATCCATACTTAACTTACCAACTATCTGATTGATAATTGCGTTTCGAGACGGATACGGAAAAAGAAGCATATTACTGAAAAAGCTTGTAGATTAAATTTACAGTAACCTTGAAACGTACTTTAATTTTGAATATTACACATCGTATGACAGTATGAGGTATACTTTTGAACTCAATGCCCTTAAACCTCGTAAAAGAGGAGTAATGATTACTGAACACATTTTAGTTCCACTTCATAAACATAACTTTAAAAAGAGTGAAATATTTTTTAACATTTTGATGACGGTTTCTTTTTTCAAGAGCCACCTGCTGTCAAGGCTGCCCCATCCTCACGAATATCAAAATCGTACTGGTCCGTCATGTTTGTTTGCTTACTGTCCACTATGAACATGTACCCACCTAAGTATGTTCAGAATATATTTCGTTATTATTCCAAAAAGAAATGTAAACCAGTAACGCCTTTGATTATAAGTTTTCCAATGATAACCACCCGATCACCATATTTAGACTGTATCTTAGAACTACTCTCTAGGTCAGAGGTGAGCAACCTACGCCCCGCGGGCTGCATGGGGCCCGCCAGTGATTTAATTGCGAAAAAAATCAGTCTATTTTACACCATCACAACAAATGTGCTAGCAGCTTTGCTTATATCGGTAGTAATGACGTTCCTCAATATGCGTCTCATACTTATCGTATCGTATTCAAAGATCCAAAAATTTTCCAACGGGCTAAGTAATGTCAAAAATATGCACTAATTTACCTTAAAATTTGTCCAAAATAATGCAGCAGCAGTTATTTACAGTAATTTACCTTAAAATTTGTCCGAAATGATGCACCATGCAGATTGCGCCTAAGGACCCTGAAATATGAAAACAATTTCCAAAGGACTAAGAAATGTCAACAATTTGCAATAATTTACCTTTAAAATTTGTCCAAAAAGATGCACCAAGCTGCATTTAAGGACCCTCAAATATCCCCCCCCCCCAAAAAAAAAAAAAAATTGAAGTGGAGGGGACACCTCTTTCCCTCTAAACGCTCCCCCAGGACGGCGATCCCAAACAAGGTTCAGCTCCCCACTGTTGAACAGCTTTCTACACCTATGGAAAATCTAGTTGAAAACTGTCAGTGCCAGACATCTCATCGAATGCTGTAAGGTACACATATTTTCCCCATTACTTATATCAAGAATACTATATTGAGATTAGGCTTTTGTGAATAATGATTTATATTTCTTGAAAGTTCTCAGAATTAAAGTTTTGAAATCAACAGCAGGTCGTTGGTTAAGTGCGGCCCGGTCAAATTTTCATTTCCCATATCTGACCCTTTCAGTCAAAAAGGTTGTCCACCCCTGCTCTAGGTTATTGGTCATAGGGTAATTGCACATTCAATTAAAAAATAATGGTTATTGCTTGTGACTTGATTCGACTTGAGAGAGAATGACTTTGGCCTGGACTTCACCTTGAAGGTGAATGGCTGTTCCTTGACTTCACCTTTATGAAATTCGTGGCAAACCTTTTGATGTTATCTCTAGCTACCTTTCTGAAAGGAAACAACTCATGTATGTTAACGATGTCTTATCTAATTATGCAAGTAATGATATTGATGTCCACAAAGTTCTCTTCTTGGATCTTTATTTTTCTTGATATATGTAAATGATATTCATAATGTAGTCCGCAATGAATCTGTTACATTTTTTGTTGATGACACCAACGTTTATGTTTACGATAAAGACTGCGTTAAACTTGTTTGTAAGGCATAAGCCGTTTTAAGTCAGTTCAAATTCTGATTTGACTTCAACCAACTTACTCTCCACTGAGGCAAAACTAACTTTTCTATCTTTCATCATAATGAAAGCAGTGCTCATTCCTGTTCTGATGATCATTTCACACTGTAAGACACTGAAATTTGCAGGACTGCCTGTGCTAAATACTTAGGTTTACGGATCGATGATAAGCTCTTGTTCAAAAAACATATTGATGACCTATGCAATAACCTCGCTAAATACAACGGCATTTTCTATCGCCTTAGGACCTCACTTCCCCTCTCAGTTACTGTCCAGCTCTATTATTCTCTAGAGTGACGGAGCTATAGGGATTTCGGTCAGCGGGCGAAAATGTTCTGCAGGGGCACTTCGAACGAGTAAATACCTTGAGCCTCAGCACGATCGAAGCCACGGCTTTTCAGCCTTTCCATTTGATTTTCCGACCTGGTAGAAGACTTCTATCAATACGTGTTTAAATTTTCTGTCGATGGGCCTCCGCAGAAGAAAATTCGGGGGGGGGGGGCAAAATTCTTTTAGGGGGGGGGAGAAGCTCCGCGTCACCAAGAGTTGGCGCGGGGTGCAAGAAAATTTTGCCCCAAAATGCCTCTCCGATCGCTGGAAATGGCATTTCTAAAGCCACTGAGGGAACTGTAAAGAAATGTTGGTGTTAAATTTTCTTCGTCTTTTTCTTTATGTTTTCTTCGTTTTTCATGTTTTTTATTTTCCATGGGAGAGAAAGTTCTCCCTTGTCGCTACCTGCGGACACACATGTTTCTATATATCCCTCTCTTTCACATTCTAGGATTAAGGCGGTCATTATATTTTGTGATATTGTCAGGTCTCGTTTTAAGATTTTCATGTAATATTGGGTACTTTGAGAGGATTAAGATTAAACCTGTTAGAGCTTAATAGCAAGCAATCTTACAGGGGGGAAAGTTATGGAAATTAATCACCGTTCGGTGTATATTTTTGGCATCTGGAAATCAAGATACGTACACGAAGAAAAATTAATTGAAGTAATTTACATGTGACCACTCTGAAATAGCCAAGACAAAAGGTCTGCTTGGCTCTCTAGATACCGAATTCATAATAAATAAAAGCAGCCTAAACCTAGACTTATTAGATGCAATCTGGCTTTTGAGACCACGAAAGTACTGAAATAAGCACTTTCATGGGATTATCGTGCAGTGTCAGAAATAGCCATTTATCATGAGAATGGTCACTTGAAGAAAAGCAAAATCGAAACTTCTTATTAAAACCCTTAATCATTACCACTATTATAACAGTTTTATTTTATTTTAATCTAAATTTTCTCTTCAAATGATTTTGAAAAATGTTTTGAAAGCTATTTTGGTATCTTCATAAACCCCTTTTATTGTCTATGTTGACAATTTTCCCCGACAACAAGAGGGCTAATTGCGCTACAATTATTGCTCCCCCCTTTGAAACATCTTTTATTGATCTGGAGGTTGAGGGGCAACATTCATTAGTGCGTATAAAGCATACGTTTCGGAAAAACCTACCCTATATTACGGCAAACTCTTTAAATCAGAATAAAATGCAGATAGTACAGTTACGGGCTGTTTGAGCATTTTGTTATCTGGGCCTTAAAACAACGTTATTAATTTATGTCTTTTGCCAATAATGGTGCAAGAGGTAAGTATGTTCAAAACCTAAAAAGGGCGCCGACAGACGATTTTGGTCCGTCGGGGGGGGGGGGGCAACCTCCCCTGACCATATGGCAGATCCGCCACTGATTCTCTCGTTTACTAAAATTATGTTATAGAATAGAAATCTTTGGTGTAGCTGGTGCCTACATTTTGAGACCCCTTCAAGTATACAGAATAGAATTCTAAAAACAATCACTTTTTCGCAACGGCGCTACCTTACAGACTAGCTAAACAGTAATCTTGGGATTCTCAAGGTTAGAGACATTTACACTCTTAAAATGTGTACATTTATATTTAAATATGTAAATAGTAAACTGCCTGAAGTATTCAGTCTGTAGCATTGTTAACCCCCAAAGGTCCCCACATGTTCCCCACCCCACACAGTTGCGTAGCTAATGGGGGCAAGGGGACAACTTGCCCCCCCCCCCGGAAAATATTTTGGGGAAATTTGTGGAATTTGGGGAAATTTCAAGTTGACGAAAGAATACTTCCTTTTCCTATTTATTTAAATTTTTCTCAATATAAGTAATCGTGGAACATTTCTTATGCATAACTCGTATTTCCATGCAACGTATTTTCCAGATCCCATCTGTGTCACTGCAGCATGAAGCGCGCTTGACTCGCGTTCCGCAGAAATACCCTCTCTGCAGCAGCGTGAATGTTCTCGGGTACAGGTGCAGGGTATTTTGATCAGTTCATCGTATACTGCGCAATACTGACAGACTATAAGACCGGAGCATAGGATACCATCATCGAGCTATAGTTCCCTACGTATTGTTAAACTAACGTTATGATCATCAACTTGATGCACTATTGGATAATACGTTGCTAATAAATAGTAACGTAATCATAGCCTCGTGAACGAAATGTACCCTCTTTTAATTATCACAATTTCCGTCTGTTTTCGTCCCACAACCATTATATTTATATTCGATTGAAGGCTGTCAGCAATACATACCGGTAGAACTCAGAGTTTCCAATTTTTCTTTTTTATATATATTGTGAACATATTATCCCCTTAAAAGTTTTTTAGAATAAGAAAAATGTGACACTCTAAGCAGGCAGGAATGAGGCACAGGGAGTGTCATTTCCCTCAATCCTAGGGGTGCTTTTAGCGAAATTTCCCCTGGCGGGACGCTCCGCACGAACCAATGGTCGCGCTCCGCGTATCACTCTCACCCGTCACTAAAGTTGAAAACGCCCCGGTTTAGGTTAGGTTAGCCGAGGTTTAACAGTCCAGTTTCGAACCTACTGGTTGACAGCGCCCTACGTTAAATTTAAGCATTTAATGGCCTCCCATCCTACGAGCTACCAGGCAGGTTATAGACTGATCTTACTCTGCGTTTAACCATGGATGGAGCTAAAAACAAAAGCTTACCGTTGTCTACATAGGCGTGATTACGGGGGGGACTCGGGGGCACTTGCCACTGGCCCATTTTTTCCACAACTTGGTTTTTTACGTCTTAGTCTGGTTGCTTTTGCTACAGAAATACAAACTGAAACTGACAGAGCTTCGTAAGTGATACTTAATTAAGTTGTATAATGTTTAAACATTTCATATACTACACTGAAAACCAAATAAAAACAATATTCTTCCATTTAATGTCTCAACGATGTTTTGTTTTTTTCGACACGCTTCGCGCACACCCGATTTAAATATTTCAGTTTCATTCCTGAGATGCCTCAAAAGTTAATTTTTTGGGCGCGCTTTGCGCGCCCCATCATAGACAAAGGCTGAATTCACATCACAAGAAAAGCCCCCTACCTTTAGTTCTGAAGAGACGATCCTGGGCACCAAGGAGGGAGCTCCCGAAGAACCTCAATTTTTAGTAATCCATTCTCCCTCCCCGCACTCTCTGCATTATCGATTCCGGCCGACTTTAAGAATGCGGAGTAACGATAACATTCCTTGACTTCTCTTGTATGAGAATGACTTGTGTATTGACTTCACTTGTAGGGTAATGATTTGTTCCTTGACTTCTCATGTCACAATGAATTGTGACTTGAATGGTGACTTGATTTGGCCTTGACATTAACTTCCATGACCTGAAACTTGACTAGACCCTAACTTGAAAGCATAGATGACATGGGGTTTGGCCTCAAAACGACTTAGTTTCAACACTGATGTTTAGAATAAAAAGTTTCTTTTTTTTGTCAAAATAACATATTTTCTATAAAATAAATATGAGAAATACTTTGTATCTTGGTGACAAATAGTTAACAAATTGTTTTCGACATTGAATTCTAAGGATATCGTTGACGCCATCTTTGAGTTAAACAAATAAAACAACTTGATATATATGTTTGTTAATCGTGACCATGGTCACGATCTTACTTTCAGCCCTGATACTGCAAGTGACCCTTATTAAAAGAAACTTCCTTGAAGCCGCCTCTGTCCATTATCTACGTCACCGTCTCATCGACGTAATTGAAAAATTTATCTACTTAAATGTTAACATCTCGTACCATTATATTCGAAAGATTTTTCTTGCAGAGAATGAGGCAGAAAAACTAAACGTCAGGCGATTGTGATTGGTGGATCGAATTTTCAAAGTGGCCTATCAGCCTATAGAATTACAGATAAGTGAAGGTCGAAATATCTATGTATTGCACAATCAAAGAAACAGACACAGATTTAAACAAAACTCCGATTGGGGAATGACACACTTATGAATAAGGGCGAAAGAGGGAGAGAAGTCGAAAAGCTTCCAGCTAATATTCGTTTAGAAAAAGGAAAGACCAGCCAACTAACGACGAAATAGGAGAGTATAAACAGAGGAGAAAACGAAGAATTGTATAGATTTGTATATAGGAAGGTATACACGTGCCGGTGCAAATTTGTTTGAAAAAAAAAGCTAAAACTACAAAAAGAACGAAAAGTCTTTTTCGTTGAGATTGGTGAAGAACAACTTCAAGGAATGGCTCTTTCAAGATGTCGGACAACAGAGTTATTCTGCTGGTGCGCCATTCTCCTGGTTTTGGTCGCTCTTGTGGTCCCACTATCGTCCGCACAATCGATGGAAGCTAGCAGAAAGAGAAAACCATACAAGTTTATGCGATGGGGAAAAAGATTTTATGATGACACAGGTAATTTTTGCATGCATACATAATTATTGTATATGTTTATAAACAGGCTATATATATGTAGGTAAAAATGTAGCCTTTTCCAGGTAAATATTACACTCGTTGCTTTGAAGTATGTACAAATTAGTACCACACAAAAGTAGATCAACAGGAATTTCCCGGAGTTAAAGAAACACCTGTTGCATGTTTTTAAGATTAACAACGTAGAAAAAAGTATCTGCTTAGGCAGAAAAATTTTGGAAGTTGGCAGCTATTTGTGTTAGTAAATAACATTACCAAAAATAAGCTTGTACTGGTAAAGATTTGCGAAGATATTTTTCACAGACAGTCATGTCTGAGTGGCTTTTAAGTGTAGTTACCAATGTTGTGCATGCTTACCTGTAGGCAAGAGGGAGAAGCCCTCCTCAAAGATGGTTGGGACTTTTCATCATTTTTTTTAGAACAGTCTGCCCTTCCTTTTGAAAAAACGAAATCGGAATTGGACTGAAAGGCAAACTGTGTCATCGCTTTTTTTTTTTTTTTGGGGGGGGGGGGGCGGGGGGGGGGGTATTGGAGGGATTAAGGTTAAAATGGCAGAGTGTCAATTCATAAGCTGCTTTAAGCACTTTACACCTCACACGTAAAAGTTGTGTCCCTGTCATATTTATGTCGCAATCCTTAAGCAGAGGTCGCGTTGGCTAATGTACGATCATGAAACATCCCAATAGAAAAAAAAAACTTACTGTTCTTGGCGAGGTTTAGCCTCATAAACACCATGCTATTTATTACAAGCCCTTTGAGACTTCGCTGATCATGAAACAGATGTAAACACTATTAATGTATTGGGAAAAAATGATTGGGGAGTTTATTGGGCTCTTAACCAAACAAGTTGTACAGAAATGTGACAGATTTATTCCCTTCTAGCCCGTATCATTTTTGCGATCAAATTGTTCCTTTTTGTATCAAAAGGCTCTATTTTGATTGTCATACAAGTACTGTGTATCTTGAGTCATCGTAAATTTATTTGAAAATAATAACGAAAATTTCAAGCACACTGAAAACTAACCACATTCGACGAACAAAAACAAACTTTTATTTAGCCAGTATAGTAGCTGTAAGTTCACATATAGTGGGTATGTATAGTAAGGTCTAAATATACCGTATAGTGAAAGAAAATACCTCTATGACTGTTGTGGTAATTCATAACAATTTCAGTTTTCATCATTTGGTCAGTAGTGAAGGGCTTTTAAGAGATTTGCACCCTTTTAAAGAGTAAGGGGACCTCTTCATTAACTTTGATCAACAACTGTCCGTAGGCCTCTCCAGAAAAATGAGGGTAAATCTCTACTGAAATGTTTGGGTATTTGGAGGGTTTCACCATGACTTGCCAGACTGCGGTACATCACATAAAAAACCAACAATATTATCGTCACAGCAAATCAAGCACTGTCTTATGGACCATATCAAGTATTCAGAGCGGGAAAAAATGCCTTACATTAAGAATCTGAATTTCATTCAGTCAGCTTTGCAATTTAAGAAGATTGCCCTTTTACTAGTTTAAATACAAGAAGAAATGAAACAAAATATGTCAAGAATGCCAGATTGAATGGAATAAAAGAAAACAATTGGAAAGCCTAGTTTTTGAAGGCCGTCAATTATTGCACATGGGCTACGACCCAAATATCAGACTGTCTCAATGATATTTTACTATTTATATCTAATTTTCATGAAACTTGTTCGATATGTTTTGGAAGTGACTGAAAAGGGTCCTTTCTGTCGGAAACATTTAATTCACATTTGATTTAGGTCAAATGTCACATATCATCCACGAAAACTTTAATGTAATTAAACCCGACGTTTGACTCTCAAATTAGGTCAATTCGAAATCCGGGAATTACACCTGGCAGTTGCCGAATAGGAACAATACTGTTATAATAGCTTACATGTTGAAATATAGGCGCTATAGTCTAAACATTCCGTTAAGATTAACTTCAAATGGCGAAAAATTGCTCAAATAAATTTAAACGGAACATTTCCCTATTATTTTTCTAGCAACGACTCACTGTAGATTTAATTTTATTTCTGATTTTGTTATTACAATTTTTCAACAAAGCCTTCCGCATACTTTTAGTGATGTTGATAGTTGAAGTTATCATTACAAGTAAGAAGTAAATGCATCAGTAAATTTGAACAAGTTTTTTCAATTCTTTGAAATAATAAACAAAAACACAAACTAGCAATTTATAAAATGATTATTTGGGCTCAACTCCCCAACAAGCAGACAAGGTTAGTTACGTTTCCCATTTGTTTTTTATATCTTTTAAACAGTTTCAATTTTCAGAAACCTTTTCTCTAAGTTAACAACCAATTAGCATCATTTTGACGCCCTCTATTCCACTCAATAAGAAAATTTACATTTAAAAGGCAAAAGCAAGGCTTCCCTACTTTTGAAACAGCAGCTAAAATCCCACTATTTTCTTCTTTTTTCCCTACTAAGTACATTTCGTGATGTTAATCACTCCTATCCAATGTAAACATATGGGAAACTACTTCTAGCAAAGTTCGAAATTAAAGAGAAAAAATATTATTACATGATTTTCAAGAGCCAATCAAGAAACAGCATAGCCTTTTACATTAATTCCACTTGAAGTTACTATTGCATTTTACCTTTTTTAAGTTTGATGTTTTCTTTATCAGAGAGTAATTTGTCAGATGGATGACCCGGGTGATGCCATGGACACTTTGCATTTCCTTAGCGACCACTATTCAAAAAATAGCCAAAAGGGGATGTACTTCAAAAATCATGCATCCCCACCCTGCTCCATTTACCCTATTAATGTCCTCTACTTTCTGGATCATGAGTTTATGTCCATTGTCCTAAAGGGGAGGACTTCAATTTCCTGAGCTGGAGAAATTTTTGAGACAGATAATCAGACAACGCATTTAAATTTACCAATTTAAACTGATCAGTACCATTGCAAACTAGTGAACTGAACAAACAAAATTAAGTCCCCCAAAAATTCTGAATGGTTCCACCGCGATTATGTCGGGCAACCTTTTGTATGCAAAACATTCCATGAATACTATCAAGCTAATCTATTTGTAAAACTACTGGCAATTAACTAAATTCCATCAAAAAATTAAATTTTGCTGTTAAAAAATATTTCAGAGCCAAATTTATTTTTGGTAGGCCTATGCTTGCCTCAAGTATGTTCTATGAAGGAAATTTGCCTCATTCAATTGCTAATATCTCAAGAAACAAACATGTGAAAAGAATAAAAACTTCACCAGAATGCCTAAAATATGTCCCTCATTAACAAATCAAAAATAAAGCTAACTCTGGTCTATTCTTTAAAAGGCTGAAATTTTAGTGTTGCTATATAAATGACGTAAATTATTAAAATTTGGCAACGCATTAATAACTCAAATAAATTATGAAAGCTGTACTTTAAATATTTCCTCATTCGTGACCTGTCTGATGATTCCTTGCCGTCCCCTAGTCATCCAGTACCTTGTGCATCTTTTGTATTCTGTTTCTTCTTTAATAATTTTTGTTTTCATGAGAGTTATCTGTCTTTGTTGTGAAAGGTCTCTTACCTCAAACATTTCTAATTCTACCGATCTTCTTACTTAAACCACTCCCGTCCCTGCCTACAATTCATCCCCATCCAGACTGTCAGACACAATCTCAATTTAGTTCTTCAGGAGGAGTATGCAAGACCCCAATGCGTAATCAAAACACTCTTAGCACGGCACATGCTGGGTAATATGAGATTCGGTACATCCTTGCCATTTTTTGAAAAGCTGTAAGTCAAAGATCTGTGCCAATTGAAAATTTCTGTGGACTACTAAAAATAATTGTAGCTTGGGATGAAAGTATTCGCCCTTTAAACCCATCAAATTTGTACAGTTTACAGTTAACTTGCTTTTGTTATTTAGTTAAATCTGTTTTTTTATTAATGTAAAACTTAGGTATTTTATCTCGTCATAATGTCCATTGTAGTGGAGAAACGATAGCAAGTGAAATGAAATGGAAAAACAACCTCAAAACTTATCAAACCATGTCCATCCTCAGTTAGAAGGGGGCTCTTACGATTTTTACTCTTCTACAATAGTTTTCAACAAGAGTATATGCATAACATCCAAATTGTGAAGAGCATATTTATCGGAAATTGGGGTCATTTTCATCCAGAAATGGATTTTACGTGTAAATTGAAATAACAAGTCACTTGTAAAACTGCTACACTCTAAAAAATATTTAAACGATTTTGTTTAAAAATTAGGATACTCACGAAGATGAGTATTTCTACTCGAAATAAGTGAGTACTTCAACTGAATTTGTGCAAAATTTTACACAAATTGCTGAATTTGTGCAAAATTTTACACAAATTGAGTTGAAGTACTCACTTATTTCGAGTAGAAATACTCATTTTCGTGAGTATCCTAATTTTTAAACAAAATCGTTTAAATATTTTTTAGAGTGTAGGGATTGGTTTAGATTTCGATGTACACACATGAGGTCAAATATCGCAACATCAACATAGGTCTCACGATGTGGCGGTATGAATTTAGCCAAATGAATACGCACAAATTAGCGTTTTACCCATGGTTTATATTCTACATTGAGCACATTGTGGGTCCCATAAATATCACTCTATGGTACACGTAAGTTTATTTTTCATATTGTTAATTCTGAAATTATTCCCGACGAAAGGATACCTTGGGCCACCTTGCCTGATTTGTCCGAATACCAGTGGGAGTAGCCTCGGTGCGGTTTGGGGGTTGGAACCCCCCCCCCCAATGACCCAACCTTGATATGCGAAAAACACCTAAAGTTAAGGTTTTTTCTCTCCCCTTTGACCTTTCCCTCATGTCGTGATCCACCCCTTCCCCTGTGTTACAATCTTGGCTACGCTACTGGCGGATACTTGTCTTTGTTCATCATCAGTCCAACCGTCAGACGAATCCGATTAGCGCTTGTTTTTAGTGACTGTAGGCCGCCATTAGTGGGGTCCATCAGCCTAAAACCGTCTTTATTTATTGTTTACATGAATTTCAAACCCTCATATTTAGTGAACTTGGGGAATTTAAGATACAAATTAACGTACAACCATCCATGATAGAGGTAAGCAAGTAAATCAAAAGATTTAAAGGTGATAGACCCCAGTTCTGGCCGACTAAAATCAGACCGTCACTTGCTGTCCGGATTCGTGTATAAATTCCAAATTCACCAATTTTGTATTTGATTCTCCTAGGTTCCCAAGGTTCTAACTTGAACGGCTCATGGGTCCTACGGGAAATTCGCAAACATAATTTTCATGTCTGCTATCTTGCTAGTAGGCTAAATGATAACATGGCTGTTTATGGTTTTGTTCAGTGTTATATATTGCCATAGCATGTCATAAAATGGTGTCAAAATGGTTTGTTTAATAACTATATTAGAGATTTCAAATATTCTTGAAAATTCACATCAATGAGAAAAGAGAAATTCTATTTCATTAATTTCATCCTTAGGCCTAAGTGCTAAAGTGACTCTCTATGACCTCGGAAGGTCAGCACGTGTAGCCAAAATAATAGTACTCAATAAAATAAATAAAAAAGGGGACTAACGTTCAACCCCCATTGTGCTAAACTGAGGCAGCAAAGCGTTGGATGTGGGGTCAAGACCCGCCTCTGGACATTTCAAAATTAAAAGACTGAAACATTTTTTTTACAAAATAGGATCAAATTTTGGCGCATTACTTTCGCTCTTAAGACCTTGAGTCTTGGCGATGAACCACCGCCACACCCTATTATGCACACATCCAACTATTCTTCAGTCACTCATATTTTCTTGAAAAGTTTTTACTGCATGAGAATTAGCTGATGATGTTTAAGTCGTTTTGATTCTCCAAAAAAGCAGCTTTTTAAAAGGACAAGAGCTGTAGCCCTAAAAGTATTTAACATTTCAATACAAAAATACAGTTTCCAACTGTTTTCACCAAATAAGACACCTTATACTACGTAAACAAGAAGTTCATTAGTACATGTATTTATCGCGGTTCATATAAAAAAAATAGTGAGTGAGCATTAAATGTGCAGTTAACTTTGTGTGATTGTTACATTGTTTTCTTGAAAAGTTTTTACTGCATGAGAATTAGCTGATGATGTTTAAGTCGTTTTGATTCTCCAAAAAAGCAGCTTTTTAAAAGGACAAGAGCTGTAGCCCTAAAAGTATTTAACATTTCAATACAAAAATACAGTTTCCAACTGTTTTCACCAAATAAGACACCTTATACTACGTAAACAAGAAGTTCATTAGTACATGTATTTATCGCGGTTCATATAAAAAAAATAGTGAGTGAGCATTAAATGTGCAGTTAACTTTGTATGATTGTTACATTAAGTCGTACTGTCGAGTTGGTTTGTACAGTTTCTTGAAAAAGTATAGTAAAGGCACCGTAATTGACGCGGCCCGACCGTGAATGACCCGCACTCAAAAATTACCAAGTAGCACATTAGTACCGTAGGTAATACGAGCCTAACCCTGTTGGAACTATCCAGTGGTTCGTTTAACACGATGACGAATCCATTTCATGTACGTTTGTATCTAAATGTGATTAATTTTCAAGCTTTTCCCAACTACTCCCTACAGTTACATGTATTTTTAACATTTGGAGATAATACTCCACCAAAATAACGAAAATTACCTCGTTCTGGCGTACACTGCCCGAAGTTCTCCTTCATCTAACGTAGTTACTCGTGTTAAATGTGATGAGTGCATAAACTAGGCTATTAGGTTTTTTGCTTTGTTTCTAACTTGACCAAACTTAACGTCTTTCTTAGGCTGGTAAGGTCAACAAGTGAAACATGTTTTTTGCATCGTACCGTGCGTACTGTGTGTGAGACTCAAAAACGTCTTACAGCTGAACAGATTCGCGCCAAGGACTAAACAAAACGGCTTGCTACGTAGGTACCTATACGTAATTGTACAAAGTCAATATAAATGGTTACACGCTATGGAAAATGCCCAACTGACGGTGCCATTTCGAGTTTGACGAAGCAGAAAATTTCGAATTGAATCGGGCTCTCTTTACTTAAATTTTGGATTGGGGATTGAGAACTGTGGATAGTAATACATCCGTGAGTCACTAACCATTTGGAAATGGCAAGCAGGAGATTGTTAAGATTTGTTCTATTCTGTATATCAATTTTGAAATGGTCGCGTGCGTCATTCTAGGTCCCATCATGCTATCAAAAAACTTGACGGGAACTTGTGGATTTCATAACGTTAAAATTTTTTCATCTCAACCAGTAATGGTGCTCACGCTTACGTCAGTGATTAACATCGGTTGGGATAAAGCATGCGCAAGTGCACATGCGTGTATGTTAGGTGTTCAACGTGTTAACGTTTGCGATTGCACGCAGAGAGAAGACGTCTTGGAACCTACCATTGCGAAGACAGTGTTAGCCCACTTTACCAACTCTTTCGACGCTAAACCGTGGCTGCATTTGTTTGTAAACAATGAACGAGTGTATTGGATTTCTCGTGTGTAATAAATACCTCTTTGATTTTCGTTCTGTTCATTAACTTTTTACTTGCAATCAGAAATCAGCATGAACTAAATTTGTACATGTATAAAGACAGAAGACGCTAGCTAAAGCTGATGAAAGTTGATGCCTCCGCAAGAAACAAACTTCAAGAAAGGGAAGCCCTGAATTTAAAGGGCAAAAGCAGTCAAACTTATTTAAAAATTTAAAAGCAAAAGCTTGTTAAATTTTCTTTTACTCGTCTTCAAAGTATCTCATATATTCAATATTCCATATTCATATAAACCAAGCGATAACTTCCATTAAATTTCTCATACTGGGAGGAATAATCAGTGGCGTCTCCAGAGTGTCAAACTGGGAGAAAACTAGGGGAAAAGATAGTGTTGGGACAAAAATTTCTAGCACATTTCTGGAGGAAGGTGTCCGGGGGAGGGGGTAGCATATCGCTGGATGGAAAATGCAGTCTCTGGAGAGGTATTTTACTTATTTTTTCGGTTAACCCAACCGTCTGACAGATCTAACTTGGGATGGGGTGGGTGGGGGGGAAACAAAATCTAGTGCACAAATGCCCCCACTTCCCCACCGTAGTGTCACGACTAGAAATAATACTGTCACATGATCTTAAAGAGCCAGTCATGGAACAGGAAAGTGCACTTCACTAATCAAGTTGGTGAAGCTGTTCTTGTACTTTAAACTAACAAGGACACTCATGATAGGCCTATGATTGAAGGTAATACATATCAAAAATATATATAGAACACTCCACTGCAGGATAGGAGAGCGTTATGTACTAATATAATGATAATTACTGTAGGCTGATGTTCGTAAGAATGTACTCCGAAATTTTTTCTTTTACTTTTTTCAGTAGCGAAAAATATCTAGTTTCAAGAAAGGAAGGAGATAACAAATACTGGCTGAAATCTGTGAATCAGTGCAGTCAGGCGGCAACAGAAGTGTGGTGAAAATTTGTCTCTCAACACACAACTGTTACCGGATAACACGTAACCGGTAAACTGTTCTAGGGCGGGTTAACAGCATCGTAACTTAGATTGGTGGGTAGGACCCCCAACCCCAACCCCCAGAAAAGATTACATTAGAAAGTAAATGGAATCTTCTTATATTAAAAATATGACCCAGAGGACCGGTAATTACTAGATTTCTAGATATTTTAGGTCATCCCTTAACGTACACGTTGAAGTGGTTAGAGCACCCGACTTGCAACTGGGAAGTCTGAAGATCGACGCTTACAAAAGAACTTAAAAACTGAATCCACTGCCACTATGCTTGGTGCTCACCATAAGCAATGGAGAAGAAAAAACAAGTCAGTGAGCCATTACTGGAAAGTGGACCATGGGAGGCAAACTTGAGGCGACGTCGGAGAGTAAAAGAAAAAAATAAAAACAGAGAGCACAAATGAAAATGTGAAACAGTTCTGCTGGATAACATTAACTTATACAACATGAAACATTGCAAGGACATTAGCGGACAAAGCCATATTCAAGGTAACGCTTCTTGAAGAAGTTAAGTGACAACGACCAGTTAATCTTTTAAACTTACCGCAGTTGTTAACAAAATTATGCTTCAAAACAGCAGAAATTAAATCAAATAAATTAAACATCGAATACGCTGTCAAAGCATTGGCAAAATACAAAAAGACTGAGGACTTTGGAGTTTCATGGAAACACTTCTATCATGTAAAATCAGAAATGCTCTGCCGAGGGAATTTGGCAGCTTTAAAGGAAAAGAAGAATATTTTGGTGACGTTTTAATAACATCATCGACAGCTTGCACCCTTTTCCGGTAACAAGCACGTAATGCATTATTTTCCATGAAACGCTGACGCT
The DNA here is from genome assembly GCA_037179385.1 of Holothuria scabra. Taxonomy (NCBI): domain Eukaryota; kingdom Metazoa; phylum Echinodermata; class Holothuroidea; order Aspidochirotida; family Holothuriidae; genus Holothuria; species Holothuria scabra. Next base: position 8,086,837 of record CM074187.1, on the reverse strand, counting down.
TGTTAGATACCTCAAAATTTAAATAACAATGGAACAGCTCAATTAGACGTAATCTGGGCCCACGAAATGATGCACGAGTACCCTTCCATTGTTGATGAATAATTATATCCATTATTTCTTCCCGAAAAAGGGTGAAAACGGTGTGGTTATTCAAACGTATTTGTTGTAGAATTCCCAGAGAGACTCATTAAAACAAATGAAAAATTATCACTACGCAGTCAACATGCTATGCGAGTTAAAGGACATTTAAAACTGAGTGCAGACAAAAGGCGCAGTAAAATGTAAAAATTACACAACTGAGATGGAGACTTCAAACATCATAGAAGTTAAAGGACAAACGTAGTCGTCTCAGACTTATTGCAAAACAACAGTTGATCTCACAAATGTAATTAAATAACTATTCCAGGTATCTTTCATTAAATTTCAGGACATAGATATTGTGTATTCGGAATAAATGAAGCAAGGAATCCTTGAATAAATTTCACAATTGAGTGAGAAAAATATGGTCGCATGATTCCCACGGATAAAGACTGAAGTTTATAAAAACTAGTTTAAGCTAGATAAAAAGGTTGTTTCAATTATCTTGCAAAAATATAGATTTAAGTTTTCCATTTTCGTCGCTTCTTACGACAGACGGGGATAGACTCATTCAGTGTTTACCAATGCCGTCGCTTCTTGCCGTCAAAATCGTTGGTATGACATCCCAATAGACCTTGTGCATAGACCTTGCATAGATATCCTAAGCTTTAGCTGGAAGGAGGGCGCTAACGGAAACGAGCTAGTCAAGACGGATGCAACTGTCCGTGTCCGGTTACGTGCAGCGGGAATGAAATTTCATGGCATGTTTCATATTTTCATTCACCAGAATCGAAAAAAATCGTACCGAGCGCTGTTTTTATAAGCGTATGGTGCCGTTCGGTACGATTTTTTTCGATTCTGCATTGCTGCAAATGAACGCGGGTCAAGCAGAACATTTCCAAGTGCCACCGAGATCCTTACAAGTTTCGCATTTGCATGAATGTTTTGTGACAACTGCATATGCTACATTTATGAAATATGATAGTTGTAACTTGTAGGTAAACTGCAATGGCCTTTCAACCAAATTTGTAGGCCTAGGCCTATTTGTGTTTATGGGCATGTGGTTTGAAATGAGCGGCCAGACTGCTGAAGATGATCTAGACTTTAAAACCCGCACTATACTTGAAGAAAGTAAAGGTGGTGCCAGATCGTTAGGAGCACTAACTTAACCCTAACCCTTACCTAACTCTAACCTTAACGAAAACCGTAACAAACAAAAAACAAACAAACAAACAATACACAGAGTTCCCGCTAGACCGGCGTTTCTTAAGATTAGCAACAGACTGGGCAAAACAAACCAACACAAACCGTGCAGACAGCTGATTTGTAAACCAATCGAATACGCGCACAGTCTACTACTAGGGCACGGCGAATCGTTATTCGTGTGGCCACGTGTTCCATCGTTCTGCCCAAAGGATGACGTCAGTATGTCGTCAATGCACAAGGTCTATTGACGACATACTGACGTCGTCTTTTGGGCAGATGAATAGGACACGTGGCCACACCCATAAGGATTCGCCATGCACTTGTAGCAGACTGCGCGTATTCTACTGGTTTGGGATTCAGCTGTCTGTACGGTCTGTATTGGGTTTTTTGCCCCGAAAGGAGGGCGTACTATAAGCTTCCGCACTGTGAAATCATGTGTACAAGGTCTATGGTCTACATTCTGTGCGTCGTGACGCAAGAGTTCAAACACGCATGTGTGATTCCACATGTTCTATGACAACCAATGCCAAACACTGACGTAAGCGTGAACAGCCTAATACAGAGGGCATATTCTGCAACCCCAAACCACAGGGGAAGCTTTTTCTTAAACACTGCGCAGCGGCTCATAAAATTTGGCGAATTTGTCTGTGTGGTACACTCCAGTGTAAGAATTTCTAGTGTAGCCGAAAGCACCACAACGATATCGGATAGGATTGTAGTCCGATTTTTGAGTTTTAATTAGTTCTCCTTATCGGATAGGACAGCTGGGAACCGAAATTTTGCCATGCTATGTAAATCTATAATTTGTTCCAAAAGACTACGAAATGGAACATAGACTAATTATTTCGTGACGTCACATCGAAAGACAGATTAGGTGTGTTCGATAAAAGTTGTTTGTCAATGTGACGTAAAAAAAAAAAATAATAATAATTAGATTTACTTTTTTGTAATCCTGCGATAAAATCATACATCGGAAAATTTAGGTTTCCTCTTACGGAAGGATGGAGAAGATTTTGACTCAAACTCACAAATTTCGGTCCGATATCGCTGTAGTATGAACCGCGGTTTAAGTGTCGTTCATGGTGACTTAATATACAACAGCAAGTTGTCCATTAGTGACAAATTTTAAGTTCAGCTTTCGCTTCTACATGATATTTTCTAGGATGATAAGTATCTCACTTGAAATCATTATCAAATTACGAATCATTTCTTTCCTAAAAATGAAGCTTTATGGGAGGTCAAGAATCGTAAGAACATTAGTAGTGAATATCGATATCCTTTTTCCCCTGACTTCATTGAGTGAGCCCACTGAATGTCCAAGTGGTTGGTGCATCCGACTTGCAACCGGGAGGTTAGGTCTGGAGTTCAACTCCTGACCGGGCCATCTGTTCATTCACCAAAGACTTAAGTAATGGAACCTATACTGATATTTAAATGAACCAGTGAGGCACAACTGGAAGTGATCGGCCGGACTAAAACCTGTTGGTACACTGAGTTGTAAAACCTATTCTTAGGAGCCGACGTCACTGGTTACGTACCGTACGCAACCAGAAGAGCCATGCTGTGTAAATGTCTGTACCCACGATAACGCAGATCTACATGCATTTGCCGTTTCCGTGGTTATTAAATATTCGCCTTTTCGGTAACTGAAATCCGTGCAACTGTGCAACCTAACTCAATAAAGCGTCACTATTTTTTATTGACTATCCAGGTTAAATGCAACTATGCCGATTTCTGTAATTACCTCACCTTTTTTAAGCACCGTGATAGCATACTTTTCGGATCTACTGTCATTAATTGTGGTTTTTACAAAAGAGATTTTCAAGAAGCTGATAGTCGAAGTTGTCACGTTTTAAGCCTGGAAAAGATATTACACAGACACACAAATAAAGACGACAAGATCGACAATTGTCGTTTATCGAATTTGCCTCAATCAGTGGATACTCTCTAATCATGATAAATTTCATCATCGGTTTGGAATCGAGGGCATTATCATGTCAGAAGTCACTCTCCGTGATTCAACCTGACTTCGAATAGTCAAGTTTGAAGGTGACATGGACAACGCTTTCCCTTCAGTATCACGACACGCTAATGTACTGTAAATTATATTGCTATCTTAGCTACAAAATACATGCATTCAATCATAAAATCTATGAACAAATTCTTTTATGATTGATAAGCTAGTCTTATATGATCATTGATAAATCCCCATATGGGATATCATATACATTTTACTGTAAGTCTGATTGAAAATAAGACTAGCCTTTTGTTCGATAATTTAACAAATAATAAGTTCTAAGTCGTGATAATTTCAGAAAAAATTAAGTCGGTTGTAAGATGATACAAAAACTTTTATCATCCAAGAGGGGAAAAAACAAAATTGCAACTGTTACAATAAACCAGTGCAATAAACAGATCATTGACCAATCTTTACATCTTGTAAACACCTGTGTGATTAGTGTCCCTTGACAATGCATGACCAACAAACTGAAGTGATCTTATCCCGCTTCAGTTTTGTTTACGGGGAATAACAGTTTTGAGAAAGTGCATAACTTGACGTGATAACAAGATAGCTCATCAATATATTACCAAATTTACCCTTAGGAAATTGATCAACAGCCGACCTAGAGGAAATTTCACGAAAAAGGACTTAAAATTGTCATAATTTGATAAATGTTGAAGCTGCCACTTGCAGACGGATATACTTGATTGTTTTAGGGTAGATAGAATTCTAGATAAAAACTCGTGACAGAAGAAACATCCGACTAAGTGTATTGATATAGGGGTTAATATAATGACTTTAATTCTTAAAATTTGGGGCTTTTTGACAGAAGGCAGAACCACCCCTATTTCCTTCAGTCACTGACCTCAATATTTTTTGTTGTGAAAGAGGGAGCAAATTTGCCTGTGGTGGAGTGACGAGATTACATCCCTGCATTTATCGTGGTCATTCCGTTGGAGTACACACGTGACTTTGCATCCAAACTCCCAACGGACTGACGTAGTCGGTTCAAGTGGCTTCCCCGGCACGAGTGCTTCATCGATCTGTTCAACATATAAATTGCCAACTTAACCACACATTGGCCTCCTTTTTTTCTTCCTTGTCGTCTTAAATTTCATTATGCAAAAAGCGATATTTCCTTGACAGTTTGCAGTGTTCTTTGTTTCTAGGGAAGAACCGCTTGTTGACTTTTTGGTGATGTCACAGTTCTGACTGTCTTTTGGCTGGTAATTTGTCATACAAATGTGTGAATTCGGGCGTGACTGATCCCGCAATACTTAATCACGTACGCCTAGTTGGTAGCACTTGAGCAACAGTATTTGAAGCAATTCACCTCATATCGTAAATTGCAACCTGTGCTGCATGAATTGGTTTCCTTCTCCACAGTATTTTCGCTTATATTCTGGTCCTTCTCTTTTTAGATGTTTCCATCGACCACTATACTATCGGCTGGCATATCGATGAGTGACGCTTGCATAAACTCCATATACGTAAACTTCAAAAGTGACTCAATCACTCAAAATATTGATAGACCTCATGGATACGCTTTGCAAAGAAGATATACAAACAAAATTTGCAATACAGCCGTTCTACTTAGACACGATTTAATTAATTTTCGTAGCCACAAATTTAGCGGAAATGCCACTTGTAGGGACAGAACGTGAGAAATATATATCTTGATCTATAAGACAGTGCCTCTTGGGCGCTCACTGAAATCCAGCTGTAGGATTATCTCAGTATAGGAACTCGAGTGTTCCTTCGCCGGAAAAAATGAGGTGATCACATGATCTGTCATGTGATTTACATGTGATCTGAAGAATGGTTTGTCTTGATCATACACTTATACATCTTCAGGTCTTGTGAATATAGTTGTAAATTAAGTAGACCATTGATATTGACTACTATAGGTCTCCGAATATATTAAATATATTTTAAATTTTTGTCAAAAATTTTTAATCAGCGAGACTTACGACAATCCTTTGCCGCATTGAATTGTGCGCCACCGGGAGGGACACAGCAAACCGCGTTCGTAGCGTTCCTTGTTCCGTGCAGCAAGTTCGTGTTACACTAAACATTGCCTAAACCTAATTGTCTAACCAAACTGAACAAAAAAGTGTTTAAGCCCCACTTTACGGGAGATTAAAATGCATTTTTGCATGAAAAGGTAATTCTGGCACAGCCCAGTAAGCAAACCACACCCGTATAGTACAGGTGGATTAAGGAAGAATAATTTCACGAAATTTTCAACTATACTCAAATTTTGGAACAGGCTGTAGTTTCGGTAACGTTTTTTTTTTGTCTTATCTATTGGAGGATCACGTGCGGATGTGCACACCTAGTAAACCGAACTACGACCTCACTTATATCAGAATACATGCATGATGAGAGTGTCGTTTATCAAGAAGATATCGTTAATGACTGCATTTAACTAGCTAACAATCTCATTCACAAGAACAATCTTTGTACAGATGAACTCAAAACTGGGCTTAAAAATTACAAATCTTTTACAAACCTCATTACAAATGTGTTACGCAATCATGAACTAACTAAAGTCATTTAACAATGCTTTCATCTTCCAATCTTACAGATGTCCTTGAAGTCGGCTCTTCAGAAGACATAGGATTTGAACAGCAACAGCTACCGACAGAGCTGCTGCTTCCCATGTTTGGCGACAAAGAAATTATATGCATGAGAGTCAGCGAAGGCGGGCTGTATCAATGTTCACAGTACACAGCAAGGTATATAGATATAAACGTTATTAAAGTTAAAGGCAATAAAATCGAAAAGATTCAAAGATTTCATCAGCCATGCGAGTTTTTTTTTAAAAGACACTCTTTCGAAACAGAATAATTATGTTTTTAGTGCGATATCAATGTCTTCCAATGGACCGGGTAAAAAAAAAGTTCCAATTCTTGTAATCTACTAACTAAAGCCACTCCCACGACTGTCTTAAACTCATTCTCATCCATATACCGTCTCAGTTCATTCACTCATGGTGAGTAAACAAGACCCAAATGTGTAATCGAAACACTTTCAGTACATCACATGCTGTGTAACATAGGCTACAGTGCCTCTGCATATTTTGAAATTTTTTGTCAATCACAGAGCTGGGTCGATTGAAAATTTCAGCAGACTACTGCAAAAATGGTAGTTTGGGGTGAGAGTCAGTGACAGCCTTTGACATGCAAAATACAAGTGTTCTGTTGTGACCGCATTGATACACTCTAAAAAGTGTTCTGTAGAATTTACACAACATTGTGTGATTAGTCCACCAATCAACAAATGTGTAGAAAGTACACGTGGTTGTGTGTTGTGTGTGTGTGTTGTGTAAATTTTACACAACCATGTGTACTCTCTACACATTTGTTGATTGGTGGGCTAAACACACAATGTTGTGTAAATTCTACACAACACTTTTTAGAGTGGTATATTGGAATGAGATCAAATATGGCGAACAAATGTTCTGTCCAGAAATCAGAAAAAGAATAGGTGGAAAGGGTGCCCAATAAGAAAAAACTCGGATCATTACACTTGAATATGTAAACAACCTGGAAGGTTACCTATGCGTTTGGGAAGTAGTTTTATTAACTTTCATTATTTTTGTATAATTTATGATTTAAAGTTCTTCTTAACATGAAAAGCATTCGGCCATTAGAAATGGGTCCCACATTTTAGCTCTTTTTGTCCTTACGTAACTGTTACTTGATCTCTCAGTGTTGTCGCCTTTGCAAACACCCTGAGTCCAGCAATTGATCTGTTCTGCACATACACCATGCTCATTGTACTTTAATTGGCCTAAGACAACTGTATGTGATTAGTTATGGAATACTAGAAAGCACAGTTCAAATGCTTGATAATAGCGTAAGAGGAAGTAAATTGTTAAACGAATGTTCCGGTGTAATTCCTGTGGTCTCAAATAAAAGAAAATAATTTTTAAACGCACTCCCTTACAACTCCGCATCTACAGATTGTTCATGCATGACTCAAGGTATTTCTGTGTAAAGATTGGTTATCCTGGCTAAAACACACTCTGACTTGCTTCGAGGTTATAAAATGTCATGTAATACTGGCAGATTACTTCTAAAATCTTTTGTTGTTCCTTAAAAATTTAATGAATTTGACCTAGAAACTTCACACCAGTGAAACATTGCATAATATTCGTTTAAGGTTGAGCTGAAAATTTCGTAAACTGAAAAGGGTTGCAGCTTTAAGCGTGTCTGCATATTGCATTTGAACGTTTGAAAATTATTATAAAAAAGAGCTCTCAATTAATCTGCTGGTATGACTTCACAGATTTCCCATAATGCAATGTGTTACTGTGTTTTAAATAATTATCTTCTGAACGCCTCATGTTACTGAGATAGAATTTTCACCAATAAACAGAAAAGTACCTTGATATTTTGATGATCTTGAAGTTTGTTACCGGAATATCCCTTTAAGCAAACTAACCAAGTAGACTAGTACAGTAGAGGCAAATGACAAGGTTTGAAGAAGCTACCTAACTCTAATGGTTAAATCTAGGCATGGATACCAGGCTACCTTACGTGTTATGCAGGTCAAGAGCAAAAAGTACTTTTAAATACAAGAAAGGTATTATTTTTTTCTATAGAAACACAGTTGACCGCATAGGCGTACGGGGGGGGGGTAATTTTTTTGAAGGGGTAAGAGCAATTATTGCCCAAATAATGGCACCATTTATCATGTATAGCTCATGTTTTGCCCGAATGGACCAGTTGTTTTTGCCCGAATTGTGAGGGACAGTGGCCCCTTTTCACCCCTCCTCCTACGCCTATGGTTGACGGCTAAATTATGAATACCCTTTGTGAGACTTTACTGACAGAACTTTGCTCTCTTACTTCGCAGGTCAGATACCTTGAGACATAAATAAACGGTCCAATCATCGTCACCTCAGGTTTGAAGGGATTTCTCTGCTTCAAATAGCCGCATCATCATTATCATCCATCATCATCAGTTTGTTAATTACTATTTGTACAGAAAAAATACCGACCGATGCTGGTATTCTAAACATCGCTCCACTAAAACGTATACACTGTATTATTCGCTTCCAATGACAGCTGGTTCGTAAAAGTACAGCCTAACAGGTATTTAATACCGTGAAAAGAAACTAGGATTGTCAGATGACCCGTCTTCCACTGGCTTAGACAACATTGTGTAGGCGAGATGAGATGACCGCAGCGATGCCGTGTTGCTTCACGCTGACCGCTGACCGACCGTGAGAACACATTTGGCAATGCCGTCCATATACGCCTGTTGCATGATAAGACGTAACCGATACAAAATGAGTCTCTTGGTTAAAGTTGACAAAGGTACCCTTTATAATCAGGGGCTGCGCCATGGTATTTTGACAGGGGAAGAAATCATGAGTTGAGTTCTCCTTTTCTTCTTTTCTCTTCTTTTCCTTCTCCTTTCACATTTTCTTGCTAATTCAGGGGGGGGGGGGAGGTAGCCCCTTTTTATAATGATACAGGAAAAGTATAGTTCCCGGACAGCCATAAACTTTGACAGCTCGCAACAACGTGAATTATTTAGGCCTATGGCTCGCTGATAAGTTACAGCGTTATTTGAGATTATGACAATACTCTCACCGTAAGCTGTTGTTCTTGTCATTAAAGTTCATTGAAGAAACTATGATAATACTCTTTTTTAATGAACACGTGGTCAATTTTTCAAATACGGACAAATACAATGTAGCCTATCACAGGAAGTGCCCTAAAAGCCAACTTTTAAGCTAGACGTACCCTAGATCGAGTGTCTACAAGGAGTTCATTCATTCATCTTAAGAAAATTATATTGCATAGATCCACATGTTTAGCACATTCAACACTTTAACGAATCCATTATGATGTCACTTTGAGTGGGTCTAGAAAAAAGAGAGCGACACACAGCCGAAAAAAAAAACAAAAGAAAAATGCAGAAAGAAGAGAAAATTTTCAGAGGTGTAGATAACTATAGGCTCTGCAATTTTAAAGGAATAACATGGAGCAGTACTTTAGACAAATTGATTAGAAAGGATGTAACAAAAATTTACAACTTATATAGAACCCGAATGTGTGGAAAGGTTATCGTTTTTGCACATGCACGTTTCAAGCTTCTAAAGTATTAGCCTTATCTGTCCATATCGTGCACTATTAGTGTCACGCATTATGTGATGTAGACAACTATTTTGAAGAATTTTCATTTATATGTATACATTAATACATAAAGTATATATATTAACTATTTATTTATTTATTCATGTTTCGGTTCCTACTTTCAATTATGACAAAGGCTATTTAAAGAAATGTTATATGAGCGATTCGAATAAAACTCACAAGAACATATCACAGCACCAAGTTAACATGCATTCAAAGTGTTGCATTCTTGCATTCTTGCTGTCCATTCTTGTAGGAAAATTGTTTAAAGGTAAAGAGTAGTCCCCCAAAACTTATTTTGAAGAAAAAGCAATTTTCATCTTATTTCTCTTCAAAGCATCTTTCATTACATTTTGTGACTTTATTATTGCATATTTAATGTAAACGAAGCAGTCATTTCTGGTAAATTTCACCTTTGAGGAGAAAAAAAAAATTGTCACTTGACTCCCAACAACCAATCATGAAACTGGACAGTCTACTACACTTCTTCAATTTGGGATGACTGCTCCTGCCCTTTAAGAGTATAAAACCATTTTTGTGTTTTCTGGTCAAAGTTTGTAAAAACGGCTCCAGGACGCCGAAGGAACACATATCATTCTGTTACAAGAGTTATTGTGTTTAAATGCCAAAGTAATCTGTACTTATTTTTAATTGATATTCGAGCTCATGAATAAAGTGTATATTGCGAAAAAGTAACTTACGGTATGTCTTCCATTATTTCTATTTAACTTCATTTTTTCAGCCTTAGTGAAGTGAGGGGAGTATGCCTTTTCATTTCACCTTCATGAGCCAACAAAGAAAGGATTTAACATCCGTGTAAAAAAATTGCAGGGATCAGGGGTGGCGCCAGCGGAGGGGGCTGGGGGATTCCCCCGTCGGGGGTCACTGACCCCTCCGTCGCGGAAGGTCAGTGGTTTCGTCGGGGAGGCCTAAAAATAAAAAAAATAATAATAAAAACCTACAAGGACAGAAGTTACTGGGTGGGTGTTCTTGACCATATTTTTGTTTTGTAATGCTTTTTTAATTCATATCGGAATCGATTTTCAATCACTTCTTTTTAGCTCTGTTAAACCTCATTATGTACCTTGTCCTATCTCACTCCCCGTCGGGGAAGCACAGCATTTTTTCGGGGAGGCCTAAAAATGAAAAACGTAAAAGACTGAAGTTACTGGACGGACGATCATGAACTGTTTTTTCCTTTATGAACATTTTTTCCTTTGTTCTTTTGTAACGCTATTTTAATGCATATCTGAATCGGTTTTTCACCACTTCTTACTAGCTGTGCTATCCCTCATCCCATCTTCAATCCGTGCTTGCAAGGTCAAGCCCCCGTCGGGGAAGACTGACCCCCCTCCCTATTGTTGAGAAAATCTAATTTCGTCGGGGTGGTTTTATCTACAGGATCACGATAAAAGATATGGGCCTGATGAATCCACTCACCCGGATAAGGGAGCTGTACAGCTCCCTGCCCTGACGATCTTCTTGATTTTGCTTACTCGAAGGCCATATTCTTCATGGAAACTCACAATTCTGAATTTTCCTTACATGAACGGACGAGTGGTTGTTCATGTGCATATAGTGCCCAATGGTCTGTCATCTGACCTGCCCCGACAGCCAAATTCTAGCAACGGTAATGAAAATCGACTATGCCGTTTCGAACCACACATAATGATGTAGAGTAGCATGAGAATGTCTCCCTATGAGTCTGATTGAAAATTCATTTGAAGCCACTTTGTAACATGACATATTTTCAAATACGTTGGAAGTAAAAATCATTTACAGTCTAGAGTTCGGACAGTCACGTAAAAAATTTCATCCCTTTAGTGGATCTTGCAATTAGATACAACGAAGATTCCCAGTAGAGTAGAAAAAATTGTATTTTTTCAATTACGTTGCATAGTTTCCCCCGACAGCCCGAAAAGAGACAAGACTATTACATCTAATGTAGTATTGCCTTTTATCTGGTGATTTTCTGATCGCTTAGTAGGTAATTAGCAAAGCAAAACTTTCATTTTAAATAAAGCTCAAAATAGGGACTGCTTCATTTCTAGTTACAAGTCTGGAAAATGCCATTTCCGGATGTATGAGGGGTTAGAATTTTTTAACAATTTTCTGTACGTTCCGCGCAAATCATGGTGGCGCTCCGCTTAGATAGTGTTTTGGTCAAACTGATTACTGAACAGAACAATGCATGCTTGCAAATTATTCTTCGATTTTGGACAATATAATAAATTAAAATTTTATCCCGAAAAAAAGCTCAAAATAATGACTACTTTGCTTTTAGTTACCAGCCCGGGAAATGCCCTTTTCTGTCTGTGGTTCTCAATTTTTCAAAAATGTCTGTGCGTTTCACTTTGATAGTCTTTCGGTAAGGATTACATTTTTCGGACAAAAAAGAAAGCATGTCTGCCCTTCCCATACTAAAACGCTCCCGCACCTCTATTTCAATATATAAAATACAAAACCTCAAATATATGGGAAGCCAAACTTTTTCCGCATGAAATTTTTCCAATGTGGTCCGAGGGCCTAAATCCAGTGCCTGATTATATACAGTAACCACAACAAAACTAAAGATCACCCATTACTTGATTTTTCTCATACTACGGACATATTCTTGTGTACACAAGCCAATTTTTTAATGTTCTTTCAAAAGCCAAATTAAAATTTAAGATTCTTTCTCCAAAATAAACTCTAGGTTTTTAAGTTTTTGTTCAAAAGAAAGCCAAAATTTCGGCGCGCTACGCCCGCATCAAATTCTGTCAAATCACGTCCCACCGGGAGTAACTCATCAACTTTGTCGGGGCTTTGAAATGCTAGCCCCCTGTCGGGGAGCTTGCCCCCCTGTCGGCAGAGAGAGAGTAAAGGGTGCAAACAAGGATGTAAGATAAGAGTTAGAGGGAATGCAACTACAGTCTTGATTTTAATTTATCACCACTATCAAACGTGCATACTTTAAATGTAAAGAGTTTCTTCAAAACCCATAATGAGTGGAAAAGAACCTGTTTCCCTTGCTCCGCTTTGGGGTTGGGTCTCATAGCACATAATGGGTCTAGAAAACTGGGAGAGTAGTTAAAGAGAAACTTAGTATAGATCTGAATAAATGGATAACTTCTGGAAAGTGCAAAGTAAAGCATGCTAGGAAATGGTTGGTACAATAAAGGTTTCTACAAGCTCCTACTGTAAAGATTGTCAATAACTCATTTTTACGGGACAGTTTGAGTACAATAAGTTCAATGTGTCCCTCGCTTGTCACCATTCATTGGGCGTCACAAATTACTCAAGAAGATTAGAATAAGGATGATTCATTTTTGGTTTCGAATTATTACTGGTAGTGAACATGAGCTGTCGCATGTGGTGTATTAATTTTTAAGAGCCCTTGGCGATAATTACATTTACAGCTCCCCTTGGATAGCTACGTTATAAAAACATTCTAAATTATTTTGCGACTGTCTTTTGTGGGAAAATAACAGAACATTTAGGCGTAGGCCAGTTATACAATATTTGGTTCTCCTTTCGAAAATCCTGCTTAAATAATTTAATAACCGACAGATTGAGAGGTAATTTATTGACAAAGTGTAACTAACCAGAATGGCATGTTAGAGTCAACAGACATTCATACTGTAAAATATACAGTATATTTAAGCAAAGTTAATTTCTAAAAGTGTTTAGTAAGCTTTAGTCCTCCTAAATATGTAGATTTTTCGCAAATATAAATAAAACAACACCAACATTCCTTCAATGATTGTTAGATATAAAAATTTTGATTTACACATAAACGAGTTTTTATTTGTGTCCCAATGATCAAATCGGAGATTGTTTTCTCTTTTTTGAGTGAACGAAGTGGGTAATGTATTGGCAACAAATATATCAGAACCAGGGCAAGTGCCCTCAAAATGGAACTCCTTTTCAGTCTAAAAGTAAAGAAGTTCGGCTTAAAAATACTGAATTACTTGTATTCGAGAATAATGGACAAATTTTACTTACTTGAAAAAGTTGCATTTTCTATTTAGTTTTTTAAGACTGGTGCCAGTATTTTAGTCACTTAAAAGTTAATTGCGTAATTGCATTGTGATATATTTTTTTTCTTAAATTCTTATGCTGTGATGCTATTTTTTGTATTTATGTATATATACTTATACTGAGTTTTTAAAACCTCTTCGGAATTGAAAAAGAGGATTATTTGACCTTTAACGGTGCGCCATCAAATCAGTAATTGAAGTGAGGTAATTACAGAAGAACTTAAGAAAGAATAACGGTAATCACACTCTAAAATCCAGAGTGAACCTAGTCACTCTTTGATAGAGTGAAAAGTGTAGATTCACTTCATTAGAGCGATAGTTCACTCCAAGAGGAGTGAGATTCACTCCAAAAGAGTGAAGTTCACTAGAGAAAGAGGGAAATTCACTCTTCTACGAGTGCCTGCAATGATCACTCATTTTTTAAGAGCGATCACTGTGGGCACTCCATCAAGAGTGAAACTTCGCTCGTTTCAAGTGAAGTTCACTCTTTTTGGAGTGAATTTCAATCTTCTTGGAGTGAATTTGGAGTGAATTTCAATCTTCTTGGAGTGAACTATTACTCTAATGGAGTGAATTCACACTTTTCACTCTATCAAAGAGCGACTAAGTTCACTCTTTTGATTTTAGAGTGCAAATTGTGGTTCTATATTCTGTTTATAGTGCGCATTCAATTCCATGGAAAAGTAAAATATTTAGGTCCTATAGTACGCATTTACTCCATCCATATTTTGCCTTCTGAGTCATACCGGAACAGTAAAAAATGTTGCATCTCTTCGGTAAGAGTCTAACTTTTCTCAGGTACCCTTGCAGTGTGGTCGACTGCGGCAACAATCCTTCTAAAACCTTAAAGGCATATTCTGGAGACAAAATTTGTGAACTTCAAAATAAGCAGAACAATTTTCTCTTTCAGAAGGTGAAAACTGCGTTTCAATAGCTTATAGCGTTCAGAAGATACAAATTTTTTAAGTATTGCAAATTTTTCTTTTGATTTGATGCATCATGGGAAATCTGTGATGTCATTGTGGCACATTAATTTGACACTGCATTCAGTTTATTTATAATTATGATGCCCCTGCAGGCAATATTAAGCAACATTTTTGGTTGTGCCCTACATATGGTAAAGGGTAATGTTAGATCTACAGGAAAATATTTTCAAACATTCCAATAGTATCAAATTTCAAGGACAAACAGGATGTTCAATTATAAAGAAAAACAAAAGGAATTTGAAGCAATGTGCACACATCACATAACTTTCTGTGGCTTTGTTGAAAAGCAAAGGTATTTTTAACAAACATAACCCATCTTTAAAGTGAGATATCTTGAGTTAGGAAAATGGTATTGTGATAGGGTTTGAAGGACATGGTGTGGAATATTTTTGTTTTTTCTACAAGACAGAGGTAAAAAGCCACCAGAACATGCTCTTAAAGGGAAATATTGCGTCTGTTTTGCAAGAAAAATTCATCCCTATAAAAAACTAATATTTATCGACACGGGCTGATAGATTATCAAAAAAAGATAGTGTGGTAGCCTTCTTCTCGAGATGTAAGTTCCCCACAGATACAAATTCAGTTGTTTGTTGCTTAAGAATAATTTCTGCAACCAAAGTTTTAACATTTCAAATGATGCAACGTCCATGGCTCTTCTTGCGCATAGTATTTTGAAGAAATGTAGCTATTGAAGAGGTTTATGGTTAAGACTGAATTGTTGGATATATAAGCCATTTTCTTTTTTACTCTTTTTTGGGACATTTTTAAACATAATATTTCCATTTTAAAGCGAAATTTATGTATTTTGTTAAGGTGCAACTTACAACGACGCCTGGGAAATGTGATTCGCTGTATAGGAGATACTTGGACCATAAATTTTTGCGGTCAGGATTGAGTCATTAAAGCGGCGCTCTGTTTGGATGACATCCCAATGGTCTTCTGATGACGGGCATGGATCCCTTTGGGAAAATTCTTCGATCTTACTCTGAATTCCCCATCCCGGCGTCATAGGATCGATCGTCCTTTTGTCGGAGTTATGCAACAATTTGATCCTCGTGACTTAATAGGTCTCATACTGATAGCTTTAATCTTTACATAAATGAAATATTTTACTCTCTTCCATAATGACAATTTTCGACTTTTCAAGAACTTCCGGGCTTTGTCCTGCTCCAGAAGTGAAATGAATGACCGGGAATTCAACTTGGGGGCTTTATCATTTTCCTATTACAATAGAGTGTCCTTCAACATGATGTTCACTTTCATGAAGTCAGTGCAGAACCACTATTATAGCCTTAGCCAAGCACGGTAGGTCAGTTGAAAGGGTTTGGGGAGAAGCAAAAATTGTTATGTCACACATCAATTGTTTAAAAAAATATGTTATTGACAAATATTTCCCTGACTTTAGTCACCTGCATCTTTATCACATCTGATTAGAATCAAATCCACCTTTTTGGTGGATAATTACCTGAGTTTAATCAACATATTTATTGTAATAGGTAAGCGTTGTAAATTTTACTTGATCGTAAAGAATCTATCTCTCGTCCTTGCTTCAGATGAACGGCGAATCAAGTTAATTGAAAAAAAAAACTATTTTTAGGCAAATCTCGTGGATTTATTACAAAACCTTCAAAGGAGTACGGGAGTATTTGGGTGTCGGAGGGCAGAAGATTCTCCACAGGAAAGAGGTAATTCCATCCAAAAGACTTTCTAAGCCTGGAGTGCCACCATTAATTGACTGACCCGGAGCTTACAGAAAACTTTGAAAACTCGCAAACCCACACAGCCGAAAATGGTACTCCCCAGATTTGAAAGCACAGTTTAGCCAGTCGTTATTTTAAGTTTTTTTTTACTACGATATGTTTTAATCAATGAAAAAAAATGAAAAAGTGCAAAATGATAAGAAAGTTGGCCTAATGAAGTGAAAGAGGCAGCCATATCTTGGTGTAAAGAAAGGCCAAAGTCGAGTTATCGTTTTCTACTTGAGAGCCGTCTTGAGACGATGTATAGTGGAAGGGGTATCATTAAGAAATATGGCTCGTCACAAGATGTCTTTTGGTTAAATGTTTGGGCCACAATTTTGGTCACAGGATAAACATGAACACTCTCATCTCTGTCCGTGAGGGCCGGCAATTGAAAACATCTGAAAACTTTCACCAGTAGAATATTCGGGGAAGTTTTTGTCCTATACCACGAGGTGGGGGGGGGGGGAATAATTGCCTTTTCCCATAGACTGTTATTATGTGCTACAAATGTTTGTATTCCCTTGATTTTCCATGAAAATTTTATTCTTTTCTTTCACTACGTTAATGTCAGTTTACTTAGGGTGTAAATTTTTGAAAAAATCTTACATTCGACCATTTCGGGCATTGTTTAGCTATGAAAGTGGTTTTGAAATAAATTATTTTTTACTATTAACTGCCCGAATGTGTCGCACATGTTTGTGCTCTCTTTGATGTATCATGAAAATATTACCTAGAATGCAAGCTACTATTTATTTTTTGGGAAATTGTCTAAAAGAGTTCTGACATTTGGCCCCATTTTGGGCAATGTGTCAAGCAAGATAAAAAGTGAGTCTTGTGTTAGCTGCTGGAAGTTTCGCTAATTTGAAGAGTTACATATGATTTTTCAGGAAAATGTCGCCATGACTATGATGCCTTTTTTATTCTTCTGTCATTTTTTTAGAATCTGGGCACGTTCATAGAGTAAGTTTCAGTGTGATAAAAAATAGGTCATGCCAGACTTTTAAAGACCTAAATGGCTGATAGAATTTTCCAGATTCCTGCCCGAATGTAGAAGTTTGCAAAAATTAGAAGGGGCAGTCTACCTACCCTCAGTCTCATATATCTATGAGTACTACCAAACTTCAGGTTTGATGAAAGCCTGGACAAAGCTCTTGTAAGAGTATTTACAACGTTCAAATGTACTGATAATCACTTCAGGCCCTGTGTGCACTGATCTTATATCAGGACAGCATGTGTCGGCAAAAGTTGCCAAAACACCTTGTGCAGGGAGCTGCCCTTGTTAATAACGCCCTTTCTATAATGAAGGGTGGTGCCCAGGTCAGGGAGGTCAGGACAGTGGTGTCACCAAAGGGAGCACGGAAGGCATTTCCTCTCCGGGAAAGCCGTTTCCCTCAGTAACCTCGTCTTAATCCAAATGTATAAGTCTTAAAACTTGATTATTCATCCAGAGGTATGCTAAAACAAACCTACCCACCCCCCGAAGGTCACCGGGTTTCTCCCTCGGTTTTGAGGTGAAAATTATTTTCCCCACATTTCATCTGTCCCCAATTGTCCTCCCCTACTTTTGAAATACTGGTGCATCTAATGTGACTGGGTTAAGGTCCATGCTCCATCGTAAAAGACTCCCTCATCCCAGACAGGCCCGGAGTTTTGTCGATATCGTTGGAAAGGTATTCGAACCAGAATTATTATAACAACAATTAAAACTTAGGGGGCCCGAATGGATTTATGAAATTTCCCCCTATGTCGTGGCTTGCATGCAACTCGACTAGCTTTCTTCTTCACTTGCATCCTCTCAATCCAATGAAAGTTCTGCTCCACAATCATACGTTTTTAAAGTCCTCCCGACTCTCTGGCAAAGAGCCGTTCGGCGAAACCAAACTTTTAACTCTACAATAAAACGCACGTACAGTATACCTACTACTACTTACTTGTGTACCGGTAATAACTTAATACATATGTACGTAATAAAAAATACACGTCCCAAATAGGGCTTCGTATCAAACACAAAGTATTAAAACGATCATTAACACCATGGGCGTCGATTTCGGGGGGGGGGGGGCAGGGGAATATGTCCCCCTTTTTTGAGTGGAGGGGACACTAACGTAAAAGTCTCCCCACTTTTTGTGACCTGAAACTTGAAAGTAAGGTACTCTCTAAACGACTATAGCATGTAGGTTATGAAAGGTGTGCTCTACCGATTACGATCAATTTCTTTATCAATAATTACACGTTTATACTTTGAAAATCCTCCAATTTTCGCGCGCTCCGGGCGCTTGCAGTCTCATTGATGTTCTTTTTTCACTTGCATATGAAACGTACATTATTTGTCGGTCTCTATGATTATGCCGATCGTTCGTGTGCATATGCCGTTCGGTGTGGTCATGCAGGAGCACAACATATAGTAATTTGAAGAGGAATCGTTCCCTACTATGTTTTAAGGAAATTTGTAATCTTAAGTGAATGACCAGCCTGGCAGGCTTAACACATTTAAAGCAAAATGTCTAGGTGCACAGTTTGCGAGCAACTTTTTCAGAAAAATAAATGATTTCTAATGCAAAATTTCGACACGAGCACATCACACATCCGTATGACCATTTCGTATTTAGACCGTTATTAGAGAAGTAAAATCACACTGAATTTTGCTAGATTAGAGACTTCAATCTGGAATAAGAGGTACACCTCCATCTTCTGTCTGCAGATAGTGTGTGATGAGGTTCCGTTCGAAATGTCGAAAGGACGAATTTTAATGGTTGTATTTTTTGTATCAACAATCTTACACCAAAGGTCTATGCAACGGTGTCTCAGTATAGCACCAATGGGCACCACCCCTCTATCTGAGATTTTCGACAGTTCGACGGTTTTCTGCAGTAGATTGAAGTGTGTTTGGATCAGGTTATGGATTTCTTTTGGGTTGGTAAAGTAGGTCCTCACTCCGCAGAAGCCTGAAGTAGAATCAGTTCTGTAAAACTATGTTGTAAGAACTTATTGCAACCTTTTCAATATATATATTATAATATATATATATATATATATTATAATATATATATTGATATTGATATTATATATCAATATATATTATATATATATATATATATTGATATATATATATATATAAATATATATATATATATATATATATATATATATATATATATATATATATATATATATATATATATATATATATATATATATATATATATATATATATATATATATATATATATATATATATATATATATATATATATGTGACGTAGCGATCTTATATCAATTAGTGAAATAGTGCAGTATTGAATAGTCGCATGAAGACCTTAGGTCATTTTCCTCAAACATAGGCATTGCCTATATTATAAAACTAAGCCTCAAGCAGGATTCGAACCAGCGACCTCCCTCTTACAAGGGGGATGCTCTGCCCACTGAGCCATTGAGGCCTGTGTAATTGAGCACGGTTAACTTATTATAAATACTGTTGGGTTAAGTTCTCCATTGTTACGTCAGAGGAATGTCATAGGAACGCGTCCCCTGTAATATTAAGTAAGTTCTCCATTGTCAGTTGACCAAACAATGGAGAACTTAACCCAACTATTCAATACTGCACTGGTTCACTCATATATATATATATATATATATATATATATATATATATATATATATATATATATATATATATATATTTATATATATATTTTTATATATATATATATATATATATACACATGACGGAGAAACTGTAAAACAACGGTGCTACATAATTGAAAGGCTGGATCTCCGAGGAGATACAAATAGCGGAAGGCTAGAATTTAGATGAACTAAACAGCCAAAAGGTTTGAAGAAGAGCTTTCGAGGAATACTACCTCTTTATCAATACTTGTTCAGAGAATGACCTATATATATATATATTTATTACTATATATATATATATCTATATTACTATATATATATTACTATATATATATATATATTTATATATACAAATATATATATATATATGTGTGTGTGTGTGTGTGTTTGTGTGTGTGTGTTTTCGAAAAAATCATGGATATACTTTAACTCTATTCTGTTAAAAATAATTCTCAAACTATACAAATTTTCAAACATGCAGAGCGATTTAGGCATTTTTTCAACGTTGTGCTAATTGACAACTAATGCCCTTATCACTAGCTTCTTATTACAACTAACAGAGTAGCACAGCAGCGAAAGCTCTGTGCGACTCGTTGTCTAGATGATTCGACGTTTTATTTGCAGAAAACAGGCTCCTTTTCACTGGGGTAGGGGGAGAGTGGAGACTTCCAGCCCCCCCAAAGTGATCAAGTCCCACCCCCCCCCCCACCCCCCGAAAAAAATATCCGAGATGGTGTATATACCTTAATGCTGTATTTACGTTTTTCAAAAAACTGACAAAAAGATCTTTTACTTAGAGCCCATGGGCTTGAGTGATAGCAACCCCATAGAATTGATGAAACGTAGATAGAAATGTAGCTTGAAGAGTAATTTTTTCAGATTTTTATGTTAACATTGATTTTTTAGGGATGGACTATGATTTCACCAGGTTTAAATGTTGATAGTGCACGATAACTGATTGACTATATTTTGGGGTTAGGGGAAATCTAAGTAGCAATTACACTGGAAGTAATTGTTACTTCTTGATTAGTGACCCCATCAAAATGTTTTGTTGATCAAGTCTTTCATACAAAAAAAGTAAAACGCATTACAGATTTGGCTGAGCTATCCCGAATGAGAATGACTTATGCCACGGTCCCTGTATTACTGTAATGGATAAACATGCTTGTGACTTCTAATGTTACGAATGGGGTGGGGAGCAACGAAAAATCGATCTGAATTCTTAATAGGGACTCTGCACCCCTCCTCACCTGCGCAGGTGAAAGGGGACTTCCCGTCTGTAAGTGGTTCAGCCTTGCCAAGTAGTGTAGCACTAAAGACCCTTCATGATGCGACATATATATCCAGACTTTAAAATATACTTTTTTAGAGGGTGACATAGTGTCCGACGGTACGACGGTGCAGATAAAGATTGAACCTGGCTAGGCCATCTACCGTACCTAATAATAAATCACACGATACACTGTCAGCCGAGATGGAAGCACGTCGATGGGAACGTTTCAATCAAATATGAGCTTCAATGTTTTCATCCATTTTCCAGCTCGTACGGGTCCAGTCTGGTAAAATCGTGAGTGAAAGCGAAATTAGATCGCAGTTGATTCCAAGAGCTCGAAAGCATAGGAGGTCGCAGGATGTCGCAAGCGATTGCCACGGGGATACCTACACAGCCACAAACACCTAAAGACTCTTGACATTTCTTGCGACCTTCTGTTGAGGACGTCGCCTTAGTGAGAGAGCGTTTGCTCAGAGCTACTCTCAATTGGTCGCAGGATGTTGCAAGATTTTTCAATATTTTTAATACCATGTGAAACCATCTTGACTTGAAGCTGCAATATTTTGCGAGATTTTGTGAGCACTTGGCCTTCAGATGTGAGAAAACCATGTTCCACATGTTGAGGTTCTCGTTGGTAAGGTTAGGTTTGATTAGATTGAGTTTTAAGTCCCTTTTTCATACCAATTGGTTCAAGTCGAGACGGAAACGGCCTTTTCTCGTGAGTAGCAGAATGAAGCACAGAAAAGCAAGAACGCTCAGCGCATTGGTTGCTTAGCTGGCAACGGCCGGCTGATAGTCTGGCCGATCCAATGTGTTCTCCTTCGTTATCAAGAGTAATAGCACACTTACCCTAACGTTGGAAGTCGCATACACTCTCTTATTACATACCAATCATTTAATAGCACGGACATTGCAAGGCGCGTTCCTCTATCTTTGGCGTCTTCTGTTTCTGTTTTAAAGGTTACCTGTCATAATTCGAAAATAAAATAATCATAAAACATCAAGTCACAAGTAAAGTATCTTCTCACAAGGCCGTATGGTTCTCCCATTTGCATCAGTTTAGGAGAACAAATGAAACAGAACGCCTTAAAAGGTAAAGTGAAGAAAATAAAAAAGAGGGGAATTAGATATAAAAAAGATTGTACAGCAACATGTGGATTGCTCATCCACTGATGTACTTCAAATGTGTTCTTCAGGCCTCTGTATGACCAAAGTGACCTAAACATGATAATGGTCAGTCACAACATTTCATTAAAACGTTTAAAGTATTGTCACATTTAACATTTCGTCTCGTAAATAACAAAGGCGGACATGTATTTTACAGGTCTACGGCGATGTTTTGAAGCAGTAGATTGCCCCATCAACCTGGCCCCCTCACATAAACAGTTCAGGCCCTTAAAATGACAGCGAGGATGACTTAAATGTAATCTTTCCAGGGTTGCCTAAACTGTGGAGGATTATTTCCAAACCGGATAAAGGATGTGGCAAAATTGTTGTTTTAACCAAAATGTTATTTCTTAAAATACAAGTCGCAGTACTTTGTTTTCTTTATAATTTAAATATTTTGTTTTCAAAATTTATCTAAGATAAATGAATCCGATTTGTCTGACTAAAATGAATGTCATGACTTCACCGAAGTCATACGTCCTACTTAAGAAAGCTGGCCTTTTCGTGAAGAATCTACTTCCGGTTTGTAGTACAGTAGTAAGTACATGAAAAGACAGTCCTTTTAAACGGGGAAAATTCCCCTACACATGTAAATTTTTAGTCTAAAGGGAAAACATTATGTCTTGTGATCCGGGGAAGTGCTTTTGTACGGAAGCTTAAAAGTGCCACAAGATCACAATATCTTTTTGGCTAGTAAGTTAACATTTTTCAGAAAAATGTCAAGATGACAACATAATATCTCGTCAAAAAACACAAAAATTATGAAATGAGAACTTGTCACATCTCGTCATTTCAACAATTTTCTGCAAAATGTTAAATTCCTCACATCTTTCCAAGTGTGGAAAGCTACATTTTTCTGAAAAATTACAAAATGACAACTTATTATATCTCGTCATTTCAACAATTTTCTGCAAAATGTTAAATGTCTCACATCTTTCCAACTGTGCAAAGCAACAATTTTCTGAAAAATGACGAAATGACAACTTATAATATCTCGTCTTTTCAACAATTTTTTGAAAAATGATAAATTTCTCACATCTGTCCAAGTGTGCAAGGCAACAATTTTCTGCAAAATGACGAAAAGACAACTAATCATAGCTCGTCATTCCAACAATTTTCTTCAAAATGTTAAATTTCTCATATCTTTTTCAAGTGTGCAAAGCAACGGATTTTTGAAAAATGACGAAATGACAACTTATAATAGCTCTTCATTTCAACAATTTTCTGCAAAATGCTAGATTTCTCACATTTTTCAACTGTGAGAGGGGAACAATTTTCTGAAAAATGATAAAATGATTACATGTCTTTTCATCAGTTTTCTACTGTGGTTCTGAGGGGACATTGCATTTTCTCTATTCAAATAAGGGATATGATACATTACCCAAAAAGTTGCTTTATTGACATGTTTTAATTTTCGGATTATTGGGAACAATTGGAAATGATCAATTGTCGTCATGTTGTTTTTATAGTTTGTTGAGCAACGGATGAAGTGAGGGAGACAAGAGGGGGGTTAAAATAAATTAACACCAAATATTGTAGATGCCTGGTCACCAAAACATTTGGTTGATTAAGAGTATATGGCTTTGGACAACAAATCAACCGGTAGGCTGCAATGGGTGAAACCCTTAGAGGGGCAGTTTTTGACACTAAGCTGATCACCAAGTGACGTACCCATAGATAGTTGATACCCGAGCGGACCCCCTGTGTAGACCAATCCAGGATATTGTTGTCACTTTGAATCATCATGAAAAAACCAAGCATATCCAAAATATCATTTCTCCATTTCCAGTGCTTACAATACTATTTTGTCGAAATCCAACAATTCTGAAATTAGCGTTGGAGTCCCCAGGCATACGCAGTATTACAGGGGCAAGGGTATACTTCCCCCACACTTTTAAAGAGTTTAAGAATAAAAATAATAAGAAGGGCGAAAGGAAGGGAGCCCAGAGAAATTACAAGACTTTTCAATAGCCTATTATGATTTAATTTTGCAATGTTAAATGAAGGAATACATGATGAACATCAAAAGCAATAAAAATACGAGCAAAATTTTCTCCGCGCGCATCACGCGCACTCCGAGAACAAACTCACTAATACGAGTGAAATTTGAAAATTCTTTTCTCCTACGCGACAGAAAACTTAGACCGAAGACAATATTACTGGCAGCTTAAGATTTTGTGCAACTTTAAACAAACTGACAAGCCGTAGTATCTGCCGGGGGCAAGGGGCAAAGTGCCTCGTTGACGTTTCGACCGGGAAGATCAGTTCAAACCTCCGGATTGAAAAAAGGCAAATAAGGAAGAGAGAAACGGAGAGACAGGGATAAGAATATGAGTGAAAGGGAAGGAGATTATTTAACTTCAGAGAGACTGACAAGATCTGCCTCTTTACAAGTAAAATACATTCCATTCCGATGAATGTCCGTCTGATTAACGCAGCGAAAAGTTCAAAACAGTTTTTTGTAGCAATCCCCCCCCCCCAAGATTTTCTTCAGGCCCCCAGATTTTTTGCGTCCTGATAAAGTAATGGAAAAAAATTAATGTTTGAACAGAAATAAACTTTGAAGTATTTCCTTCAAAACAGTAAATTAATAAAATGTGTATAAATTAAGAAATAAAAAACATGGATGAATGTGTGTAGAACACATTTTGTGCGCACGTTTGAAATCAAGTAATAACTTCAAAATGCCTACTTTCACTAAATTAGATATCGTTTGTGATCTGCACTGTCGTTTATTGCATTTCACTTAGAAGATGAAACGAAAGTCTTGACGACAAACTTTAATGTGACTTTGTTAGGTTAAGACACTTTCTGCCTTTCAGATAGCTGATCGATTTACTGAAAATAAGGCAATCGTACACTGGAGACCACTCTTACAGGACCATTCCTATACTTTATCGTACACAAAATATGCCGTAAGCAGGTAAGGGTAAGGTACTGCCTTCGGATAATTCTTCCATTCCATCCTTAACAAGTAGGCCTATGTTGTGCCTCACTCCTGTCCATGACAAGTGCCACTGTAAGACGATTTTTATCGACAGGTCCTCTTTTTACTAGTTGGCACTGGCGTCCGAGGGATTTGTAAAATGTCCACAAGGTCCGGATTTCATGTGTTTCCCACATGATCCATACTTCTGCTTTGCGGTTCAATTATTTTGAGAGATTTATTCGTATTATTTTAATGTTGACTACGTAATGTACCGATAAACAAATACTGCACACCATTTTGCACATTGTTTCTTTGGTAGTATATACGTCTCTTGTAAAATCCCAGTCTACAAAAACTAAAATTATTTTGATATTTTTCACGCTCCCCCAAAAGGGAAAATCCTAAATCTTAGGCCTATAATCAGTTCAAAGTTTTGCCAAACATAGCACCATTTTGCCTCTAGGAAATCTAACGCAAAGAAAATTTCTCAGAGGGGGACACAACTACTTTTGGTCTTCCTGTTAAAGGGTAAGGTACTGCCTTAGGTAAGCTGAAATCCATTCAAATATTGCCGCTTTTGCGGCTGGGTACATCCAGTTTTAATCACGTGGAAAGTGCCGTTTCCGGCCATCTGGAGGGGTTTTAAAGCCCAACATTTTCTCCCTTTATTTATATTTTTGTACGCCCCGCGCCAACTGATGGTGGCGCTCCGCTTAGATAGTCTTGCCATGCCTGACCCTCGGAGGTTCCAGGCACCACCACGTGTTACCTAGGCGCCCCCCCCCCCCCCAGAAAAAAAAAATCCCATCCTGGCTACACCACCGTACCAAAAAGAATGAGTAGTCGCCCACTTTTCAAAACGACATGTACTAAGTCCTATATTCTCAACCTTTTTCCATCTTCGGACCCCCCGTTGGGAAAAAGTAAATCCCTTTATTGTATTATTATTTATTAATGGGGGGATGGTCCTCTCCCCTTGACACGCCACTGATTCTCACCAACGTCTCCTCAGGGACCCTAAGTTGTGGTACGTACGTCAATCAAGAGTTCATGTGCGAAAAATCCTCTAAACATTGAATGCACTGTTTTCTGCACGCATCAGGTACGGTTTGCACTCAGAGTGAGGCCCCAGCCGGCCCCCGTGCCATTGTTTACAGACGTTACTTTCTTATTGAGTGGTGGAAATCTTTGTATGACTTTTAGGACCACAGGGCCTTCAAAATCGCCTAAAGTCGCTTACCATTAAAACAAATCAAACATCCTGTTTCTCGCCCTAGACACACTCACGGTACTCTTTTTAAAGGCTATGAGGGGATCGAAAAGAAAAAGAAATGAAAGAAAAAAAAGATAGGCAAGAGAAAAGTGGACGGAATATCGGTGGGAGAAGGGAGGGGGATCGGGTTAAGGGACAGTTGCACTTGACATTTCGAAACCGTTAATGGAAGTTTGCGTACATGAGAAAAAATACTGAAATGCTGAAAATTTCACTGCCCAGGTTATGATTTTGATGTCCTTAGAACCTGTGAAATCACATATAAGGGTTGAACCCAAAATTTTTCTCTTCATGGAACAGTAGATCCTTCTTACCTGGCTTACTTCTCCCGACCAATGAACGAATCCTCTTCCCTCTACATGATACACAGGTTGAGTACACCTAAAGCACATACGCAGACTAAAGATATTTAAATGTATTTCTCATACCGTGCTACAGAATGCTTTTATAAAATAGCTTAATTATGTGCTTGATTCAGTTTGCACAGAATGTAATTTTTAATTTGAATCAAATGTACCCTTTAGTTTCTTAATCTAAATTTGATCATAAAGCATAAAATTTTAATTAAGAGAATGTTTAGATGGAACGTATTGATATACAAGGTAAGGGATATGCCATTTCCCCACCTGGGAGGTATCTTTTACCAAGATTTTCTTCCAAGGTCTTTGCTACGGCTACACACCAAGTGATGGTGGATTTCCCAGTGGAGTACCAAAAGAGGGAGGGGCATGCACTGCATACCAGTATTTTACATGGGTGTCATGTTACTACGCTAAATAAGTAGGATTTCCAAACATATATTCAGCTCAAAGCTTTACCAAAGAGAATTGGTTTGCCCCCCCCCCCCTCCCTCTATTTTTTCTTAACCATTCCTTATTTCAGTTCATATTTGTGTGTTCAATTTACATCGTGAAGTTACTTGAAAACAACATTTTAGCTTGATAGCACTTCCTTGCAACAGGAGAACTAAGATTTTATTTCCTTTTGGTGAAAATGCAATGGAAGTAAGGGTGAAGTGGCAAATAATTCAAAATTGTGAAAAAACGCTATCTGTAGAGCATACATAAACAATAGATACCGTTCATTTTGGTAGGTCAAACCGAGATACTAAAAGAGAGAGAAATAAAAGCACTGAAAATAGAGAATCATATTTAACAATGGAAAGGGGTCTTATATTCGAAAAAAACTCATTCAGTTTCAACGAACGTACTTCATTATCCACTATCTTTAAAATAAATAGCTCTTCTTCCATACAAGACTGAAAATTACTGTAGAAAAAAAGTGCATTTGGAATCCTATTGTTTATTTTACAATTAAAGATAAAGTATTTTGTATGAAGGATGCAGAAATTTCTTGAATGTTTAAAGCATGTACGTAACAAGGGATTGGTAGTGTTTAAACTCCCAACTAACCAACCATACTATCTTGTAGTTCTAAATTTACAGCGGTTAAAGGCACGTTCTGGTGGGTTTTCGCCTCTGTCTTGTAAGAAAAACAAAAATATTCCACACAATGTCCTTCAAACCCTATCACTGTACCATTTTCCTAACTCAAGATATCTGACTTTAAAGATTGGTTACTTTTGTTAAAAATACCTCTGCTCTTCAACACAGAAAGTTATGTAATGTGGGCACATTGCTTCAAATTCTTTTTTATTTTCTTTATAATTGAACTTCCTGTTTGTCCTTGAAATTTGATACTGTTGGAATGTTTGAATATCTTTTCCTGTAGATATAGCATTACCCTTCACCATATGTAGAGTGCAACAACAATGTTGATTAATATTGTCTGCAGAGGCATCATAATTATAAATAAATTGAATGCAATGTTAAAATAAATGTGCCACGTTGACATCACAGATTTCCCATGATGCATCAAATACCAAGAAAATTTACCTCGCTAGGAATTTCCTATGCTACGGCACTGAGATTTTTCCAGAGTCACAGGATCTTTATCGGCCAAATGTTGGGGTGACCATGCCTCTGCAGTATTCGGGATAAATGCTGTTAATTTGTTTTAGACCCACCCAGTGCCCCCATCTCATTCACTCCACCCCCTGCTCAACAAACAGTAAAAACACCATGTCGACAACTGATCTGCTAACAATTCTGTCATGTTCCAGTAGAATCCGAAACTTAAAACATGACAACTAAGCAAGTTGGTTAAGTAACATCAATTAAAATATTCCACGTTTGAAGAAGTGAATGCGATGTCCTGTCAGAACCACGGTAGGAATTGATAGCAAGGAAAAACATTGCTAAGTTGTCATTCAATCATTTTGCATAAAATTGTTGCAGAAACCACACGATCCAATAAATCGTCATTTCAACATTTTTCCGAAAATTGTTGCTTTGCACACTTGAAAAGATATGAGAAATTCAACATTTTTCAGAAAATTGTTGAAATGACGAGATATGATAAGTTGTCATGTCGTCATTTTTCAGGAATTTGTTGCTTTGCGCACTTGGAAAGATGTGAGAAATTCAACATTTTGCAGGAAACTGTTGAAATGACAAGATATGATAAGATGACATTTCATCATTTTTTCAAGAAATTGTTGCTTTGCACACTTGGAAAAAATGTGAGGAACTCAACATTTTGCAGAAAATTGTTGAAATAACGAGATATGATATGTTGCCATTTCATCATTTTTCAGAAAATTGTTGCTTTGCACACTTGGCAGGATGAGAGAAATTTCACATTTTGCAGAAAATTGTTGAAATGACGAGATGTGATAAGTTCTCATATCATCATTTTTCTGTTTTTTGACGAGATATTATGTTGTCATCTTGACATTTTTCTGAAAAATGTTAGCTTACTAGCCAAAAGATATCGTGATCTTGTGGCACTTTTAAGCTTTCGTACTTTTGTGTTTGCTTGATTACTTGATGGGATTCAAATCGTTAAGAACAGTGGCGCAGCCAGGATGGGGTTTTTGGAGGGCCTAAGTAACAAGTGGGGAGGGGCCTGATACCTCCGAGGGTCAGGTATGACAAGACTATCTAAGCGGAGCGCCACCATCGGTTGGCGCGAAGCGTACAAGAAAATTTTGGGCTTTAGAACCCCTCCAGATGGCCGGAAACAGCACTTCCCACATGTTTTAAACTGGATGTACCCAGCCGAAAATGCGGCAATATTTTAATGGATTTCAGCTTACCTAAGGCAGTACCTTACTCTTTAACAGGGAAACCAAAAGTAGTTGTGTCCCTCTCTGAGAAACTTTCTTTACGTTCGACTTCCTAGATGCGAAATGGTGCTATCCTTGGCAAAACTTTGAACTGATTATAGGCCTAAGTTTTAGGATTTTCCCTTTTTGGGGAGCATGAAAAATATCAAAATATTTTTTTAGTTTTTGTAGAGATTTTACAAGAGACATACATACTACTAAAGAAACAATGTGCAAAATGGTGCAGTATTTGTTCATCGGTACATTACGTAGTCAAAATTAAGATACTACGAATAAATCTCTCAAAATAATTGAACCGCAAAGCCGAAGTATGGATCATGTGGGAAACACATGAAATCCGGACCTTGTGGACATTTTACAAATCCCCGGACACCAGTGCCAACTAGTAAAAAGAGGACTTGTCGAAAAAAATCGTCCTACAGTGGCACTTGTCATGGGCAGGAGTGAGGCACGGCATAGGCCTACTTGTTAAGGATGGAAGGGAAGAATTATCCGAAGGCTGTACCTTACCCTTACCTGCTTACGGCATATTTTGTGTATGATAAAGTATAGGAATGGTCGGGTAAGAGTGGTCTCCAGTGTACGATTGCCTTATTTTCAGTAAATCAATCAGCCATCCGAAAGGCAGAAAGGGTCTTAACCTAACAATTGGTCACATTAAAGTTTGTCGTCGAGACTTTCGTTTCATCTTCCAAGTGAAATGCAAGAAACGACAGTGCAGACCACAAACGGTATCTAATTTAGGGAAAGTAGGCATTTTGAAGTTATTACTTGATTTCACACGTGCGCACAAAATGTGTTTTACACACATTCATCAATGTTTTTATTGGAAATTTTTACACATTTTATTTATTTACTGTTTTGAAGGAAATACTTCAAAGTTAATTTACGTTCAAATTATTTTTTTAATTACTTTATCAGGACGCAAAAAATCTGGGGGCCCATCCCCCCCCCCCCCCCCCCCGCCGTGGCTACGCCATATGTTAAAAATCTATGAATCATGGGTCAAAGAAGGAGTTCGATCTCGATTTCATTTTATTCAATTTAAACAAAATTATTTGTAGGCTATCTTAGGAAGAAACTGAAAAAAGTGCAGAGTGCAACGCACATAAAATGACACGTAAACGGCGAAAGTTGGAGTGTAAAAGCTGACATTAAACATCCAGAATAAAATTTGTTTTTTTTTTCTGCCGTCATTTACCCTCCTTTTGCATACATACTTGCTAAATGATTAACTCGACATTGCTCAACCTGGAGCCAATTTCACCAACGTTTAGCGATCATCGCTAACGCCGAACTTCATCGATAAATCTTAAATCGATCGCAATTTAGCAACGGTTTTTTTTTTCAAGTGATTTTACTAAACTTTAGCGACCAATTTTTCATCGAATTTGTGTTGTTTGTTATAGGTTTAGTGAAACCCAAACTTCATCGCTATTGCTACTATAGCGATACAGCAATTTCTATTTAGCGAGCGCCTTAGCGATGATCGCTAAAACTGATGTTGGTGAAATCGGTTCCAGGTCCAAATGAAAGTGATCCCGAAGTCTTTGGTACAAACCAGCCAGGCATGTGTTCATACAAAGAGGAAAACTAAAGGATAGAAAGACAAACACAAATACAACTTAAAATTTATAAGAGCAAAATATCTAAATTTATGAAAACAATATATTTTGTAGACCTGAGACAATTAAATATGATTTTCATGACATTTGACAAGTGAGAAGGTAAACTCACTTTATCAAGTAAGGTTCCAAATCGCTTTAAAAACATTTTTCGGAGACAGAATCCAGGAACATCAAAATATACAGAAACACTTCCTCTTTCAGGGAGAGGGGGGATTGCATCTCAGTAACATATTGCGTTTCGAAAATATTAAATTCTAAAGATATATAATATTTCTCTTGGGATGCTGGGCATTATGGGAAATCTGTGATGTCATTTCGACTCCTAAGTTTTACATCGCATTCAATTTATTTAAAATATTGACTCCTCTTCATGGAATATAAGGAACACATATGGTGTAGGGGAATGCTAGATCTACAAGAAAACGTATTCAAAAATTTCAACAGTATCAAATTTTAAGGACAAACATGACATTCAATGATAAAGATAAACACATAAAATATCTAACACATTGTGCCCACATTACATAACTATTTGTGGCTCTGTTGAAAAGTGAAGGCATTTTTTAACAAAAATAACCAATCTTAAAAGTGAGATGTCTTGAGTTAGGAAAAGGGGATCAAGTTGCGACAGCATGGTCTGGACCATTTTTCCCTTTTTGCAAGAGCTTTAAACGTAGTCAGTTCTCACCCTAACCTACAATTTTTTGTTGTAGTCTACAGAAATTCTCAATTGGTATAGTTCTTTGGTTGACACCAAGTTAAAAAAATGCAAAATACTGGAACTCGTACCGTGTTACACAGCATGTATTAAGACTGTTTTGATTACACATTGGATCGCATATATAGTCACCCTGAAGCAATACACCCTAAAATCAAAACAGTGAACTTAGTCACCCTTTGATAAAGTGAAAAGTGTGAATCCACTCCATTAGATTGATAATTCACTCCAAGAAGAGTGAAAATGTTATCCTAAAGTATTATAAAAGAGATTTTGAAGAGAAATACGAAGAAAATTGTGAGATTTAGATGTTGCCTTAAAAACAAGTTTGGGACGACTGCCTTAGAGAAATATTATACATCTTTGGATTTTAACATTTTCGGAACGTAATTTTAAATGAAATCTTAGCAAGTTGGGGGGCTAGAATAATTTTTCCCTGAAACTAAAATTTTTCACTACCTTCGCAATTTTGGTGTATCGCTCCAAGACGCTATTTTGCACACATGCATGCCTTGTCTTGGAAGTACCTCAAGAGTCGAGGAAAGCGCCTGTAAGGAAATATCTGTTTGGATTTTTGGAGGCATTCACATAAACCCAACTTGAAGACATACCTTTGGAACGCTATCTGCAATCCTGGACAAAATTATCAGGGACAAATCCTTCATCTCAATTTTGTTTTCGAGGGTGAGCAGGTGAAAAAAGTTGCACGCTTTCGCAAAACACACTCTTCTCTTTCTCAACATTGAACAAGGGGTGGCGGGAAAAATACACTGTAAAAATGGCTCAAATTTGCTGTAAATTTACAGAATAATGAATAAAGAGAAACATAAAGATTACAGAAAAGTTCTGGTAATAAGTTTCCAGAACTTTTCTGTTTTCTTTCTTTATTTATTTCTTTTGTTGTTCTGTAAATCCACTGTAATTTTTTTAAAGTGTATGCTGATGTGAAAGGTCAGGCAGTGTCCCAGTACTTTTGTCAATGATTGTAGGGAAGTTCCCTTTTATTCTGATAAAGAGATGGTTCTACGTTTGCTCAGTCGAGAGGTCAGGGATAATAGCTCATAATAGACCAAGGACACCTCCATACGGCCATAGCAGGTATTCAATATGTATACCTCTTTTAACATACATGTATGTTCAACTGGTATTATGATGGCAGGAATAATGTCACTGAGCGGGAAAATGCACCAGTGGTCGGTACGCACTAAGGGCGTTTGAATATATGATTAGACTATGTGTTTACCAAACATCTTTGATCGCTCGGTTATCAAGTAGAATTTATGCCAGAGCTACATCTTTATAAGTTTCAAATGGCATATACCTACTTATCCCAATCTTCAGACTGAGCAACCGATAAAGGACTAGGTTGAGCGCCGAGTAGAAAAGTTAAATTGCAAGAGCAGTCGTCACAAACTTATTTCAAGCAAGCTAAATCTCACAATTTAATTATTTCTATTCAAAGTGTCTTTCATAATATTTTCGGATTTTTATATTGCATACTCAAGTGTAAACCAAGCAGTGACACCAAGTAAATTTCACATTTGAAGAGGAAAATATATCCTCATATGACTATGAAGAGCCAATCATGAAACAGGGCAGTGTTTTAACTCCTTCAAGTTGAGATGACTGCTCTTGCCCTTTAACTAGCCGACTTTGTCTTTGCCTTGCAGACAAGGGGAAATACCCTAAACGACAAGGCTATGCTAATTCAGTATTGTGTGGTTTTTAATAACATGACCACATGTTTGTTGTGTCATTGTAAAATTATGGCCAAGAGATTTATGTTCTACAACATGATTAAACGATGGGGTTCATAATAAAAAAGAGAAATGTGACGGTTTATTCAAGTTTCAAAAAAGGACTTGAGACCTTTTTCACACTCCAGTTCACATTACTGTGAAGTAAATGTAACTACAGTCTATATGATTACATTGTCGTGAATTACTTCGTAAATAAAACGTTTTATGTCCTGCGTTATATTGCTGTTGTGCTTAATCGCAATTTTACGTCAGTGCCAGGTCTATAGAGGAAGCAAACGTTTCAAAGTTCAACTGTTTAAGGAACTGTTTTCCTCACACGTTTATAATCTGAAGATGTACTTCGGTACTCTTAACAATAGCACTCATAAATTAACATACACTCACGCAGTTTAACCCCACCAGTCAAATAATCACGAAGGATGAAAATTTAAACTCACATGTTTGTGTGTCGAATAGTGCAAGTGCTCTTAAAATACCGCAGACCTTTCGTGATTTTGAGGCTTACTATGAAATCTGCTAACGGCAACGATTAGACTTTTAAGCATCTGTCGAATCCAGACAGACGAAGAGTCGTGAATATATTATACTGCTCTTGTCGCAGTGAGCCTTAGACTTTCTTTTGGGGGTAGTCGCCATCTCAAGATAAGTTTGCGAAAAGAGGGAAGGAGACCTAGGCACGACACACTGGTACTGGGGTTTGCTGCTTTGAAGCATGGGAGGCGATCCGTCCTTGAAAGTTGGGGGATAGTCGGTGTCAAATGTCTAACCGCAGCGCCACAATCGGTTGGCGCGGAGCGTACAAAGAAAATTTCGGCTTAAAATAAGCCCGAGATCACCGGAAATTTCCCTTTTATCTAACTTGAGATCATATCAACTGTCAGAAGCGTATTTCATTAAAAGTTAGAAAGGCCTATCGTAAAAAGTATGGAAAAGTAAA
This sequence comes from Holothuria scabra, assembly GCA_037179385.1. NCBI lineage: Eukaryota > Metazoa > Echinodermata > Holothuroidea > Aspidochirotida > Holothuriidae > Holothuria > Holothuria scabra. Next base: position 8,052,153 of record CM074187.1, on the reverse strand, counting down.
AGGCTGATTGCCTTGAAACGGGAATAAAGTTTCTGAATTGAGTGAAAATGAATCATTTAGCAGTGGCGTAGCTGGACTTTTTTCGGTGGGGGCAAACACCCAAATTTTCCGAATTTTTAATTTAAGTGTGAACGCCATTTCCCCGGGGACGCGAAATTTCTGCCCTTATTCAGCAAATTTTTAAAAATATAAAACTTGTATTAGAGAAAAGTTTAGTTTCTGGGTTCCCCATGTGAAAAGTTCGGAATAACTGAAGAATCTGTATTTCTTTTTTGAAAAGGGTCGTTGCTTCTACACAATGTCATTAAAACCTGCAAATTGCCGCCGACGACATTATAAAAGTCAATACCCTATATTAGGGAAAGTGTGGAATTTAATGATAGAAAATCCATGAAAATAGCACTGTTATTGCCGATATCACTTAATGATGTGGTGATTCTGTCATTTCTACAGTTCGGAAAAGTTTACCCAACTAGTTATTGAGGGAACGCAACAAGCAGCAACTGAAAATTTTTGTTCGCGAAGAGCGGGGAAAATTTTGTACATTCGAAACGAATAGTTACGAAAATGGAGCTTTTACTTGAATCCCCCCTGTAGCTACGCCACTGTCTTTGAGTATCATTGATTTCTTTATTTTGTATATCTTCCATTTCCATAGTAATTTTGAGTTATTTCAAGAGGTGTCGGTGCATATCAGAACATTTCTAGTTTCTTGTCGACACTCCTTGGGTTCTTCATAGTTGTTTAATGAATCAATTTCTATTTTTGTGTATACCATTCTCACGTCTCTTTTATATTCTTAATAAAGGCCTGAATATTAAGTAATTGTTTATAATTATCAGTCATTTATTAGTATTCTAAAATATGACCTAAAAATTTAGCAATTGCATCAAACGTTTTCTGAAATAAAGGGCCAATCCTCTCACCCCAAACAACACTTTTTGCAGGGGTTGGAGAAACTCAATTGGCTCAGATTTTTGATTGACTGTTACTTCAAACAATGCAGGGAACCGAAACTTATATCACACAGTATGAACTTTTCTGAAAGTTTTTGATTATACACATTGAGCTTTTCTATACTCACCCTGAAGCAGTGTAAACTGAGATTGTGTCTGGACAATGATGAATTTCAGACAATTGTGGGAGGGGCTTAAGTAAGAAGGTTAGGAGAATTGGTACTGTTGGGGTGAGAGAATTGGGCCCTTAAACAATGGTTATATTTTTTAAATGAGAATAAGAAAAAGTCGATAAATCTGAACCAAAATGAATAAAAATAACAACAATTATTTCCAGAGTAAAAATCACTGTAAGAATCGTGTGGAGCTTAAAGGGCAAGAGCAGTCCCCCAAACTTATTTTGAAGCAACAGCTAAATATCACAATTCTCATGTCATTTCCGTTCAAAGAATCTTTCATAATATTTTATTACTTCAATATAACATATGAAAGGTATACCAAGCAGTTTCTTCTAGTAAATTTCACATTTTAGGGGTGAAAATGTTGTCACATGACCCTCAACAGCCAATCATGGAACTGGACAGTCTGCTTTACTGTTTCAAGTTGGGGTGACTGCTCCTGCCTTTTAAACTCATCTGCAGAAGCAGAAACCCAGGTTGTAGCAGAATTAAATGTTTCAAAAAGAGAAAAAAACGTTTCGGTGCCTCGGGCAATTATGTAAAAAGTTTTCAGCAATTTTGATGGCATTTAAATATTATTAATTTTTTCACTGCTTGTAAAATTCCCCTTATCAGAAAATGTATGTTAGAAATAAATATCGTATTCAGCTTCTATTTCAAGCAGAGAAATAAACGTATGGATGGTCACTTTCGAAGGTGACAGGCGATTGCGGATACTGGTGTATATGGGTTATATGTTCAGGTTTAGCTACTTCATGGGAGGGTGTACAGAACTTGAAGCTACAGTCATACGTTCCCTTCTATTTCAAAGTCGGGGGGGGGGGGGAGGGGAGGGGTTCAGGGCAAATTCTGGCCCCACCCCTGCTTTTGGTAGTACACATAGGCTTTTTAGCCGGGGCAATAGGACAAGTACCCCAGTCGATATTTTTGGGCGGACGGCGGTGATGCATTTTGGGGGCAGAACACAAAACTTTATTACAACAAAACTCAAAGTCCGCCTATATTCTACTTACAAGCCAGGAAAATGCCTTATCCGGCAGTCTGAAAGGTCCCAGTTTTTCAACATTTTTTAAACGCTCCCTCTTGCAGGATTTCGTATTTTGTGTAGAGAATCCAAGATCAGTAGCTGCCAGGGGAGTTTATGTAATATGTTGTTGAATTAGATACCTCCAAACATCCTACCATAGCATTTATTTCTTTTTGTTCTATCATGTAGATATGTCACCATTTGCGGAAATAGGGCAATACAAATATTATTTTTCGGGCAGATTGGGTTTTTCCCCTTATAAGCAGAGAGTAGTCTACACTCGTATGGTAGTATGTGTTAATTCTGACACGCTAAATATAGGGGCGGAAGATGTTTTTTTTTATTGGGGGACCACAAGTTTTCGGCAGCCGACATAACGGTGACGCCGTAAGGCGTCCGTTTTGCGCGAAGCGCAAAACCCCATTCGGCGCGGGGTCTAGGCGCCCGCTTAAGGGCTCCTGGTGGGGTCCAGGGGGCAAAGCCCCAGGAAGCTCAGCGAGTTAAGTAATTTGAGAGGCTCCAAAATGGTCGAAAATCATATTTAAATGAAGGGTTCAAAACTATGAATTTGATTCAGGAGTGTGGTGAGGTAAGGGACGAGAACGGTATCGTGAAGTACTATGACATTTGATTAAGGAGAAACATACTTTACAGTAATTTTAGGGGGCAAAGCCAATATGTTGAAGCTACTCAAAATTGAACATGTGATTGATAATTTGAGACAGGGCACTTTAAAGAGGTCCAAAGTGTTTTGGGACATTTTATCAATAGGGAGTTCTATTTAAAATCCCGAGGCAATATGCGTGGGGTCCAGGGGCCCGCAACAGGGTCCTCGGAAGCTCTGACATTTTAGGCTTTTTAGTGAACTTAATGGAAGTGAAAAGGTACCTTTGCATAGGTATTACTTATAATCCTTAAAGGGACAGTATCACTGGGGCAAATGTGTGTCACTGGTGCCAATAAGGGGACAAAAACCGTGATCACGGTTTAACGTTTCCTTAAAGGGACAGTGTCACTGGGGCAAATGTGTGTCACTGGTGCCAATAAGGGGACAAAAACCGTGATCACGGTTTAACGTTTTGATTGGTTACAGTGTAGTCGAGACTGTCTACACTTGCTTCACCATGACCTATTCGATCCCTACGAGGTACAAATATTATATCATTTTCAATCTGGAGACGCCAGGACATTTCTTATCATAAGTAATCATTCCGTTGCCCGTTAAGTAGATTTTCTTTAATTAAAAGGGAATATTCAGTCAAGCAAACTGTCACTCTAGTGAACCTTGCCTTTAGTGGAAAGTTCCATTAAGGGGACTGACTTTTAATGATACGAAACGTCCGAACTCACAAAAGGTAAACAGTAAGCCCTGATGACACAGTAACATGGATTAAAGTTTAATAGTTTCAGCGCGTAGTCAGGACTGCGTCACGGTTGGGGGAGGGTGTAAGCTGGAGTGTGACATGACGTTTGGAGAAAATGCCGTTGTTGTTTCGCAGATACGAATAGGTTCAATTAATGTATGTAAGTTGTTAGTAACCACTTTTCTGCCGGTTTTACTGTATCAATTTTGTGTCATAAGGAGGGATGCAACCTCCACACCCGTTACCTATACAACTGACTAGAATCGAAACAACTTTGTTGTATGAACCAATGCTGTTGGAGGAGGGATTTACAATCTAACACCTCTTCCTCACCACATAACTTTCAGTTTCAATTCCAAACAATTAAGTTGAAAAGCTGCGTTGAAATTGGCAGACTATGAAACCCAACAATTAAAAAAAGTCTTAGAAAGGCTTCTCATCAGTCACGCAATTTCTGTCTAACCTTTAAAGAGGACTTACAGTCACGCCAGTTTGGATTAGTGCAATTGTAGTCTGACGTGTTTCATGATTAGCTCTTGAGAGTCATGTTACTATGTTTGGGTAGATGCGCACTGTTTAACAAGGTGTTTCTTGATTGGCTCTTGCCATTGTACAGTATCGATTGTATTCTTTGTTGGAGTAGGGATTAGGCTGGGAATTAGGGCTAACGTTAGCCAATTCGGAAATTTCTTGTTAAACAGTTCGCATCGCCCCCTATATTTTCTTCACTACATTATGAAATTTTATGAGAGTAACTGATTTGCTTTACATTAAATGTGCAATGTTTGACTTCTGAGAAGACATGATAGATACTTGGAGGCAAACTATTAAAAATAAACTGTAGAATCTGCAGTTTTTGTTTCAAAAATTGTTTGGGGTAACTTCTTTTGTCCTTGATATTTTAGGTTCGGGTATTCTTTTCCTTTTTGAGAAATGTGTGTCATGATGAAAAAATAGCTCTGCAAGCTGGAAGCTGTTTCAACGACATCACGTGGCCGCTTGTGTCCCTCAGGTTGTCTCTCTGAGATACGTCTTGCCCATTGGACCCGCCCACAATTTTTTCAAGGGTGTCTTAAAATTTTCTTTGAAAATGAAATTTTAAATCTTTAGGGTCTACATGTCGAGGTACTATGCGAAGTTAATTGTTTTTGAAAAGCCAAAGCTCAGTAGAAGCAGGGTGCTCCCTGACAGAATTTCAAGGGAAGTATCGTAACCCTAGTAAAATAGCTAGCTCGATTTGCCGGGGGGGGGGGGGCTGTTCTCAGGGTTGTCAATTTTCACTCATTCAGTTTAAGAGTCAAGCATTTCAGCTTAATCTCACGCCAAGGCTTACAATGAATGTCTCCATTTATGGAAAAACGTCCTCTTAACGCGCAAAAGATTTGTAATGCAGATGTAGATATCTTGCTTTTGAACAAGGGTCAATTCCAACGGCTGTCCATTCTTGATATAGGCCTATTACACGCAATCATTCCTTACAATGCAATCTGCCAGTGCCGCCAAAGATTTCACGTGATCAAAGAGAGTATCATACGACCCCCCCTTTTCCACTTTTTAAAAGTCACTTTAAACATCGTTTCCTCGAGCATAAGTTATGAACATCGATGAATTTTTGGATGGTAACTTGCTAATCAATAGCAACTTAAAGGCCCAGTTCTCCCACCCCTAACAGTACCAATTCTCCTAACCTTCTTACTTTAGCCCCTCCCACGATTGTCTGAAATTCATGCTCAACAAGATACAATCTCAGTCTATTGCTTCAAGGCGAGTGAAAAAAAACTCAATTTATATAATCAAAACACTCTCAGTACCGTTCATGCTGTGTAATACAAGCTCTGGTACTCTGCATTGCTTTAATTAGCTGTCAATCAAATAGCTGAACCAATTGAGAATTTTCGTTCCTCCGTACGAAAATTGTAGTTTGGGGTGAGAGGTTTGGCCCTTTAACCATAGGAGCCTAACAGGAACGAAATATGCCCTCATTTACATTTCTATGGGGGTTCATTCAACCTCCATTAGCAGGATCAACTTTAGGCGGTCAGAATGTTTCTTTGAAAGTTTGAAGGGCATGAAACATCTGAAAAAGTCATTTCTGGACATACAGTAATAAGATGTAATTATTCCCAGCCGTCACTGACAATCTAGTGGCATTTTTTTTTATTGAAAATTCCCTTTGGCGGGATGCCCCACGCAAACCAATGGTCGCGCCCCGAGTCAATTGTCCCCCACCTAATCTCACTCTAAGAAGGGCCCATTCTTGGTGTTGTTACAGTTTATCTGGTAAAACTAATTTTCTGAAAATTTGTGCAATTTTTCCACTTTTTTGTTGAAGTGAAAATTTTATTGTATACGAAAGCTAAAGATAACGAACGCTTCAAATTTACTTACCGGTGTAAGTCTGGATAAGGCATTCCCGGCTGTCTAGGGTCACGACATTTCAAATTTTTTGTACGCTTAGCGCCGACTGATGGTGACGCTCTTCTTAGTCTTCTAGGCGATCACCACTTCCCACGGTTCCTCAATTTACTTTTGTACGTCATCCCTGAATAATTTGTACGTCAAGGGATTTTGTGTCACGCTATTAGCTTACCTGTAGGGTCAGCCATGTTGCACTCGTGTATGCCATAAATGCTCCTACGATGCAAACTGTAAACAGAAAAATGCCCAGGGGAAAGCGAACTCAAAAGTGTGAAGTCACATGAAGTTGGTAACATTGCATTTTACGGCCCAGTTTTCAACCACTTGGTTGAAGCACGGTAGAACGGCCTTTTTTCCAGTTGTGGCTCACTTGCTTGTTTTCCCTACTCCATTGTTCATGTGACGTTGCATCAGACACATCTATGGGTCTCGAATTGAACCAATATGTTGGAAAATTGGCTGTAAAACTCTATCTTACTAACTAAAAAACTAACTATCTATGGGTCTCCACGCATGACTTATCAACTTTTCAACTTCACCAGGCATCGATCACCGACGTAATTAAATAAAGTGTCGCTTATTTTTGTTTGCGTGGTATACTTAGTCACAGTTAAGTGACTGCATTTGGCTCCAAAGTTATCCTCAAAGTTTTTTACCGTGTGTCAAATTCATTCACTTCACCTTGACATTTGTCAAGACAAAAGTAGTATTACACTCCTCTCATGCCAAGAATTGTCTTTCACTTTAAAATATGGAGGCATTAATGCAATAAGAAGTGTTGGGAGGCATCAAGAGGCCTCACGGAAGTTGAAATAACAACAATAAAATCACTGAAAAAGCAGTAGCTAGTAAAGAGTAACAGGGGCCCAAAAAGATAAACACTTCCTAGTAAAGATGCTATTTAAAAAGGAGAAATAAGACGGTTTAATTATTGAAAAGAGGTCTGGCGGGAAAAGTTATTTCACAGTGGAACTGAAAGACTCCCCAACTTATCCCTTGTACACCGTTCATTATATTGTCCAATAAACCCATCGTCTTGGTCAAGACGTTAGAGTTAGTACATTTCCATTTTCTCACATTTTGTATGATGACGGCATTCTTCAACTAGACAATACGTTTTATATGGGCTGTGTCTTTGCAACTACTCCTAGTGTTATAGAGTCACCTAATTCTAGCAGAACTTACAACCTCAAATAGTTATAACTTATTAGTGCTGTTAGAAAATGATCAGATGATAATTGCCTTGGCGATTACGTCATTTTGGTTAAGTCAGAATAGACCTGAAGATCTGATAAAAACATAAACTAACAAAAACGCACACAGCATTTCATCCTTAGTATTATAGAAATTTGGAAGACAGTAGAAGAGGGCGTATGTATACGTCCTTACCAAATATATTATAAAAGTAGATACCAAGCTCCTATCCCTACACTGTTAGACGCGCTGACTCCTCAAGGCCTAGGAGGCTCAATCGGAGGGGTGGACGTGTTCATTTGACATGCGCACAGTTCCATTCGGTGACCGCGTGCATAACTGTGGATACATGACAGAAAATTCCATTGTGACGAGATGTCAGCAAGCGTGCATTTTCAAAACGAGTTATATACGCGCAAACTTCTTTTCTCTGTGTATACTTCAGAGTAAAAGAGACGCGCACTTTTCTGCGTGCTGGGAGAATGAACGCAGTGGTTGTTTTTTCGTTGTAAGCGCGTAAGAATGTAAACGCGTGTATAGATGTGCGCTTGTGAAGATACCATGGAAACTGATCAACCAGTAAGCCAATGAACTTCAAACCAGTCGTTGTGCGTTAATGTTCAAATGTTCTTAAGTAGAAAGCCGGCGTAGAAGGCTAAAACTGTTTCATGTAAGTATAATTTATTGAAGAACTGTGTTTGCAGGAGTTGCAATGTTTTAGAATCACACGTATATACACTACCGGAAGATATCAATTAACTGTTAACTTTCAAAACGACTGATCAGTGATCAGCACTTCCTCCCCTCCGATTCGGCCTCCGTGAGGAGTCACCGCGACATTTTAAGTTTGGTATCTATGTTTATAATATCTTTGGTCCTTACGAACGTTGTGTGTATTGTCAACTTTGTCCATGTTAGTCAACCTGGGATCCGCAAACCCCAAATTAGTCCGTGAAATTTATCTTCATTGAAGGGATCCGCATCATGAGTCCGTGAATAAAATAAGGGTACGCAAGAGTCGAAAAGGTTCGCTAGTGAGTTATTTCAACAGCTGAGAGATGTTAAAGTGGGCATGATGACGCGGCCAAAGTAAGTTGACCTTACTCACCACATTAAAAAAATATGCGTAATGACATTCGTGAAGTTAAACGACTTGAAGTAAGCTAACCTACACCAAGTGAGCCCATGTCGGCTTCAATTTCGACGCATATTCCGCATTGACGTGCGTCCTCCGGTTATATAGCTCACTTACCGTGCCTCCAATGACGTCATCATCTTGAGACGCGCTCACATACGTTTTTCGCTTTCGGATTTCGAATGGACTGAGCCTGGCCTGTAATTGGGAATTCACAACGTTGTATTTCGGTATTTATGGACATAATTTAGTAGGGAAAACATTCACCCTATGTCAAGGTGTACCCAAAGAATATTTACCGAGAAACTTTCTTTGGCCGTGTCATGCCCACTTTAACATCTCTCAGTTGTTGAAATAACTTTCTAGAGAACGACTTGAAGTTAACTAACCTACATCGTGACCTTCAATTGGCTTCACTACATTATTGTGGAATGCTTCTTCCTTGCATATAGTTCACTGGGCACGGTTAGCAACACTCTACCAGGAGCTCACAGCCAGGTTGTGGCTTCTGTTCTATTCAGCCAGTCTAGAGCAGGACCACTCAGTGTTTGCCCTTTGGAGGGCGTACTTGTCCATTTGGGACGTTTAGCTCCTTAAGGGAGCAGAACTCCTCCGGGAGTAATCGTTTGATTTTCGCCCCTTGGCTCTTCGCCAGAGAGTCGTGGGGACTTTTAGAAAAAAGCTCACAGTCATCGAATCACGTGCATGGTAACGCGTGTTAGCGAGTCCATCATTGCAAACACCGGTGCTATCATAGCAGTGGGCGTGGTCACTGAATTGTGAATTGGGCTCTGCGCGGTGACTTCCAGTATTCGCAAGAGCAAGGCTTCACCAAACAGCTCATACGGAAAAGACACGTTCGAAGTGGGGACGCGCTTGTTGTGGATTGCCAAAGATATTATAATGTCTTTGTCGTTTGCCCATGCATGTTCATAGTTGTTCTGTATAGCGCCCGAACCGCGTCTTTCTTGCACAAAAACAGAACCGTTTTCACACGGGCGCATGTGCACGCAAGCATATTGGCCAATGGTTTGCTCCGAATCCCCACCATAGTCCGCGCCTTTTGCTCTGTAGGCTATGTTGGACGAGTATTGTGAGTGCAATCGTTTTCATGAAGTTGTTAAGATAAAACTTTACCGAGCGTTACATTTTAATAGTTCCGCATCTATAGATGCGCACTCTTTAATAGGACGAGGTTTGTGCCGCCAATTGTGTCATTAAAGTCAGGTGACCTGCTGCGGCAGTTTTCGAAATTGGATTTTGAACGTTTTCCTTCAAATATCATTTATGCCGAATTGTATAAGTTTTTAATTGAGTGTGAGATGATATTTGTAAAATACTGTATCGAATCTTGCAATACACAAAAGTTTTCGTGGCCGTATCATGCCCACTTTAAAGGCATATTTTCATCATCCCAAACAGTTCCAATTCTCCCAACCTACTAACTTCTAGCCCCTCCCACATTTATCTAAAACTCATCTTTATCCAGACACAATCCTAGTTTATTGCTTCATGGCTTGTTCCAGTGGCCATACAAGTCCAAAATGTGTAATCAAGACACTCTCAGTGCCCATGCTGTGTAATTTAGCTATGATACATTGTTTGAATGTGATGCCAATCACAGAGCTGTACTAATTGAGAGTTTTGATATATGTATACTGAAACTGTAGTTTGGGGTGACGAATGACTGCCTTTAAACGTTTTTTCGCTTTCGGATTTCAAATTGGGAATTCACATCGTCTTTTTCCTGTTTTTATGGACATAATTTAGATGGGAAAATCTTCGCTTTATATCAAGGTGTACCCGAGAATATTTAATGAAGTCTTACTTAGGCCGTGTCATGCCCACTTTAAATTTTTCATTTACTTTTAGGAGAGATGAAACTCAGTGTGTAAAGTTATGAATTCACGAAAACAGGGTCATTTGTAGATATCTCGACTCCTTCAAAGAAAGCCCTTATTACTTCACCTCACGCAGAACCAAGCTGTTTGAAAATTCTTAGTTTGACCTAATTTTTGTTTTTCGTTCAATGTGTAATATATTTTGCAGCTGTGGCCTAAGCAGGGGTGACCTCTTCCCTCAACATCGAATAATCAAATTTCACGTCCCTATATAAAAACTTCCGGGATGTTTTTCCTTCCCTGATGACACCCCATCACACACTTTATTTATGATTTCCTGCCGGCATATTAATCATTAAGAGGTACCAATTCTAATCAGTTCTGATGTTCAAAATGATACAGTATCCCCTCCCCTACGCTTTAGATCGTTCCCAATGCCAATCGAGTATTCATTCTGCACTGTTACCTCACGATTCCTCAGTAAGACACTTAATTGCACCAACATAAAAATTGTGTAATACATAGTTGCAAACTAGGGAATTCATAACTGAAAGTAGTAAGAATTTGGCTACGATTAGCAAGAGACTTTTATTTTTTACTGTTTTGACTTCAAAGTCACATAATGCTGTACTATTTTGCATTGAAAGCACTTTCAAATACACAAAAGTACATCCTTTCCTTAAACTCTCCCCATGGTAGCAATCACTTTCTTAGGGTCCTCCAAAAAATTTCCAAATACCAAAAGGTGCCGGAAACTAGAAAAGGTTGACGGACTATACACTACAGCCTATACTAAAATGCAAAAAGTTGAATGACTGCTATTAGCTTGATAGTTGATTTGGTCAGAGGTGGTCCTGGGGTTTGCCCGACAGTTGGTGGGCCAACAACATGAAACCCAAATAATGAAGAGGAGTCACCAAAAAGGGCGGGGCGCGAAGTGCTTCGTTGCGAGTCATTTGCACTTGCGTACGTGATCACCATTACCTCCATAACGAGCAACGTGACATTGAACTTTTAAATTAAAAGTATGTAATTGGAACTTAAAAAAAAACTTAATCCATTCCAATAACCGCAACGTGCTGTCATAGCTGTGGTCAAGTTGTGGTCAACAGAAGGCTGAACAGGCTCGAGAAGGTGAAGAATGAGCAACCGGTACCTATCTAGAAGCATGCAGGGTCCAGGGAGATGGAACAAGTAACAGGGGCTCAAAGGATAAACACCTCCGAGTTAATATGTTATTTATGAAGCAGTAAGAAGACAGGTTTTAATTATTGGAAAAACGTATGAGAGTGCGGAATGATTGGATGTATTTCATATTCGGTATGTGAATGCATTATGGTCAGAAATCAAAGGTTAAATTTTGATAGAAAGTGAGTTACTTGGAACATATTGGTTGAGGAATACACTTTAAGTATTTCTACATCAACATAATTTGGTAATTCAACAGTTTATTAGACATCATATTTGGAGCTAACACTTTTAAATCTGCAAGACCATCATCAAGCACAGTAAAATAATCAGTGGGATATGGCCTTGGGCAATAAATTACATTAAGTCCAAGGCCATTACATGTAAGGTTCCCAAAACACCTCCTCTCCGATTTCGGGCCAGAGGGCATCCAAGTAAACTTACTGGTAAGGATGAAGGGCTGCCTCAAAAGAGAATAGTCCAACACTGATGGTTTGGCAGTGTAACTCCAAAGATGGTAATTTCATGCAAGTACAAATGCAACCAGATAAAAAGGGAAACAAGTAGAGGAGACACATATTTGAGAGAAATTTTCATTGCACTATATTTTTATAAGACACTATCATATCCAGACAGTGCTATGTTGAACATTTTTGCCATGAAAATAAGCAATTTTGCCATGAAAGTAAGCAATTTTGCCATGAAAGTAAGCAACTTGCCATTAAAGTAAGCAATATTAGCAGACAATGAAATTTAAAGCACAACGTATTTCCAAAATAAAATTAATTTGAAGAAAACGAGCAGGAAAACATGACTGCAAGCTATTGTGAAACGAACGGTGCTTGAGAGAGTTGATAAACAAGTCAAACTGTACCTGCTAACAGTATATTTTATAGTGTAAGAACATGACTTATACTAAAGTGTGCCCAAATTGATCAAAAATGCACCCCAATGAAAAAATATTGGCACACGGCATTTTTTTGCTTAGGAGCCAGTCTAAGCAAAAGTTGGGAAGCTGGGAAGCTCCTTCCTGGGTAATTTGGCTATCTGGAGGGAAATTTAAGACAATTGGAAGGCAGTTTCTTTTTACTGTACATGAAAATTTTTTGAGAACTGTATGGATTTTTATCCCTTCCAGGGAAATAATTTTTCTCCCTTCCTGGGAAATAAACATTTGTTTTGCTCTGGGAGCCAGTGGCAACTAATTTTCTCATCTTCTGAACATCACCAGTGCAAAAGCATTTACCATGGATCACTACTACCCACTGCTTTGGCGTTGTTACCAAAAATATTTCCTCTGTCAAAGTCCATTGGTACAAAAGCTGTAAAACTGATAGAGATATTCTGAGAGGGGTCTAAGAGGAAAACTTTCTTCCCCTTTGAGACTTTTAGATGTGGCAAGTATGATTTTATGAAATCTAGTGGATTTTTTTTATGATGTAAAATTATATTGAAAAAAAGGACATATTTTCTGTTGGAAAAGAGCAGCAGCAGATGAAAAACTGGGTCAGTACTTCCTAAAAATATTTCTCCTCAGATTTGGAAAACACTGATCTTGAATCTTCAGTGACAGGTCTTAAGCATTAAGAGTCCTCTTCTTTTTTCTAATAATGCCCAAAAGCCAAATTAAATTACTTCGAAAAATGTTACAACCCCAAGGGGCATGAGACTTAAATGAGTCCAGAATGTCAGCTTTATGGAATAATAGTGAAATAAATTACTCCTTGACCCTTTACCGTTGTGCTCCAATCGGGGCACATTTGCGCGCCTCAGGAGTGGGCGGTAAAGCAGACGTAGCACGCCCCACATCAGCTTCCATAGGCCATTGACCCCGTGACCTTAAACTATTGTCCCTCTCATTGTAGTGGCCGAATTTTTGGGTAGCTACTCACAGTTTCGAGCTCCGCGTGAAACAGTAAAGATGGGTGACAGCTGCACTCTCCATATGGGTCCAAAAGGACCCAAACAATGGTAAAGGGTTAAAATAAGTCTGCGGAGTGTTTACTGCAAACCTGATGCTGCTCTCTCTGCGTGTGTGCACAGCCCTGTGCTGCAGATACCTTAGATTAACCCTTTACAGTTTTGCTCCAATCGGGCACATTTGCGCGCCTCGGGAGTGGGGGGGAAAGCCGACGTAGCACGCCCCGCATCAGGTTCCGTAGGCCATTGACCCCGTGACCTTAAACTATTGTCTCTCTCATTGTTGTGGCCGAGTTTTCAGGTAGCTACTCGCAGTTTCGATCCTTTTGAAACAGTAAAGATGGGTGACAGCCGCGCTCTCCGTATGGGTCCAAAAGGACCCAAACAATGGTTAAGGGTTAACAAGTTTCTGCTCAACAGTTTTTAGGTGAAGTGTCTTTACAAACATAATTTCTTTGGTTAAACTGGGACCCATATCTGTAAGAAATATGTATTCGGCAATTGCTAAAGTTATTTATAACATTATAAATATTAATCCTATCTTATAACTAATGAAATAACTTTGAAGAAATATATTTTGACACTATCTAGTTCTTTTCAAAGGAAACATTTTTTTTATTCCATCTCACAAGTTAACATGAGACCCTTCGTAAACACTTTCCTGTCTTTAAGGATTGGTTGACAACCACAGGAACATTAAAGAAGCATCAGATGAGTGACAGCAATTGTTGAACAGTACGGACCAGACACCTGCCAAAATTGCAAGTTAGTTAATTAGATGAGATTTAGTGACACACTCACAGGAATGTATTATATAGTGCCACCAAGAAAAGAAAAAGTTACAATGTTGAAGTAAAATTAAAAAAAAAAAAATAAATAAAATGGAGATCAATTTCCACTAAAAAGATTGCAAAGGCAGTAGTAATGTCAGAAAGATCTAATATGTTCAATTTCCTTGAGAAAGCCAAGGATAAAAGAGAAATCTTGCTTGAACAAACTAGCTATAGACGAATCCGATTAGCGCTTGTTTTTAGTGACTGTAGGCTGCCATTATAGGGGTTCATCAGCCTAAAATCATCTTTATTTATTGATTACAAGAATTTCAAACCCTCATATTTAGTGAAATTGGAGAATTTAAGATACAAATTAGTGTAAAACCATCCATGAATGAGGTAAGCAAGGAAACTGAAAGATATAAAAGGTGACAGAACCCAATTATGGCCGAATGAAATCAGACCATCACTTGCTGTTCGGATTCATGTATAAGAAATCAGGCTTAGATCTAGGTAATGGCGTTGACTGCCAGCACAATGGTCACCACCCCTTGAAAGTTCCTCATGCAGACCCTCTTTCCAACATGACAATGTAAGTGTTATTGACTAACTTACATGTCAGTCAGACAATATGACTATAGATATGCTCACCCATGCTTAAATATCGAACACACACATTGGGGGATGGATTAACTGTGACTTGGGCACTACATTTACAGAAAAATAAATGAAAAAAATATGGCTTTGTTGCCACAGAAATTATTCATCCATAGATACATTTTTCTTCTTCTTGTTCAACATACATTACCTTCTTAAAAAAAGGAACTGGTTAAGTAACTTCCTCCTAATGGCAAATGCCTTCCACCCAAAACAGCTATAATAAACGGATATGTGTATTCAAACAGCACTAGTATTTGTTCAGTTCCGGAGCATGGCCTCCTCCAAACAGAACCTTCTTTGAATTAAAATGATGCTTTTATTTATGGCATTTTTTATCCTCTTCAAAACTGTATTCAAACACGTCAAATATCTATATTTATTCTTTGCAGACACTCCAACGTTCTTCACTGCCTCACTTGCCCTAGCTGTTTTCTTCAGATGCAGCACCAGCAAAGTAAGTGTCCTGTATTCTCTCCACAAATCTCGTTAAACTTGGAAAACTGTTTACAATATCAGCCATCTTGTCATCAATCAGCTGAAAAGTGAGAAGGCTGTACAGGTGGCCAAATACAAGGGCATCTAGTTCTGATGGTCTGAAAGGCAAAATGATGTCAAATATTCTAAATGGAAACCAACAGTTTAAACTAAATGTTCAACTGCAGACAAACACAGAAAGACCATTTCAATCACTTAACTGTGGCAAGTTCCATATCAACAGGAAAAGGTTTAACCAGTGAACTACAGAATACATTTTATTTTTAAGTCACATCCTTATGTTAAAAGCACAGAGGAATACTTTTCTGGTAGAAAATGAGAAGTACCCATGACTTTCAGCAAAACGGAAAACAAATTGTCTGTGTTGCGCGTTCATTTGCGAATTGATCTTATATTTTGAAGAGCTACTTTCTCGTGATTTCTAGAACATTTATCTACCATTCAACTACCTACATATATCAGCAGATTAAAGTTCTCTGAGGTGATAGCAAATAAAAATTTTTGCATGATAATAAAATGACAGGGTACAAGTATTGCAACCCTATCAAATACACGATTCTAGGAACAACATCACAAATACAGCATTTTGACCCTTGCAAATTAATTTTTCCAAATTTGGAAAATATTGCCTGCATGAAGGAACACCCTTTCTTGCTCCCGTTGATTATGGGCCTGGCAGTGGTACTTCTTTAAAAACTCTAAGATGTTACCTGTCCAGGAAAAAATAATACTGGTCCCCAAGCTTGTCAGACAATGCCTTGCAGGCCATTTTCAGCTCTTCATACACCTACAGGAAAAGAAAGAAGAGAATGCCATGTTATCACCAGTGGTGGCACTACATTGGAGCAAGAGGGGGAAACCCCCCCCCCTTGATTTTGTCCATGCCCCTCCCTTACTTGCCCCCCCCCCCAAGGCAGTTAGAACTTAAAGTTAGGTTAACTTTCTCCAGTGGCTTAATTCTTCATTTCAGAGATTTTAAAACCTCAGAGCTTCTGGGGGCTTCACCTCCTGGACCCACACCTCCAGAAACCGATGCTTTGTCTCTATTTTCAGCTGCACCAGATCCTTTGTTTGCAGGGGTACATCAAAGTCCTCTAAATGTTACACCAAAGTGACCCGATTGGTGCCTCAGAGGTACCTCCATATTCTACAGGAAATGGTGGGTCAATTGCATGATGCATGATAGAGGAATGTGTAAATACAAAAAAAAGAAAATGGTTGATCATTCTTGACCAGCCTTGGCAGGATGATGTGCATGAAAAACATTTGGCCTTAAAATTTCAGGTGGTCATTTATTTCCATATCCATCAAGACCTCCTCCTATCAGGTAATTGATAATTAACCTACATTTGGCATAGTCCTTGATGAGCCCAATACATTTCTAATCCAGATTTAATCTTTAACCCTTTACCGTTGTTTGGGTCCTTTTGGACCCATGCGGAGAGCTCGGCTGTCACCCATCTTTACTGTTTCACTCGGAGCTCCAAACTGCAAGTAGCTACCCGAAAATTCGGCCACAAGAATGAGAGAGACAATAGTTTAAGGTCACGGAGTCAATGGCCTACGGAAGCCGATGCGGGGCGTGCTACGTCCGCTTTTCCGCCCACTCCCGAGGCGCGCAAATATGCCCCGATTGGAGCACAACGGTAAAGGGTTAATCAAAAATATCTGCACCAGTCGCCTAGAGGGTTGCGTGCACACACGCAGAGACAGTGGCATCAGTTTTGCAGTAAACACACTCCGCAGACTTATTTTAACCCTTTACCATTGTATGGGTCCTTTTGGACCCATATGGAGAGTGCAGCTGTCACCCATCTTTACTGTTTCACGCGGAGCTCGAAACTGCGAGTAGCTATCCGAAAATTTGGCCACAAGAACGAGAGAGACAATAGTTTAAGGTCACGGGGTCAATGACCTTTGGAAGCCGATGCGGGGGGGGGGGCTACGTCTGCTTTTCTGCCCACTCCTGAGGCGCGCAAATATGCCCCGATCGGAGCACAACGGTAAAGGGTTAACCTACACATTGACTAAAACTGCAACAAAGTAACAAAACAGCTTTACAACCCACACTAACCGCAATAATCATGTAATGTCCAGCATGTAGAGATTAAAATCACCAAATGGACTTGTTGTATTAAGCTTCAACTTCTGACCCTCTGGTCTAATTAGTAATTACCAATGCAAACAACATGTCCTGTGAATAACTTTTGAGATGACCAATTGCATTGCTATTGTTAATTCTTCAATAAGAACAAATATTTTTTCATAGAATTTGCTTTTCTTATCAAATGAATTAGAAACAAGAAGGAGGGGACTGGTTTTATTTTTTCACAACTAGCACTGGGAGAAACATACCTGTGTTCCTCACACAAATCAAAAAGGGAAAGGGGGAGGGGGAGAGATGTAAAGACATTACTAAAGACAATTACTTTGTTTATAATTATGAACTGCTAGAAGATTGGGAACAATATCCACACTCAGAATTATTATCTATTATCATAGCTTACACGAGTACTATCCATTTTCAATTTTTCTATGCCATGGTGCCCCAATCTTCCACCTCCCTGCCACCTCCCTTCCACCACTTCCTGTGATCCAGTCCTTCTTTCACTGTTATGAATTCATCTTTTGTTTTATTTTGAAGTTAAAGGATTAAAATAGAAACCTTAAGATTGGAAGATATCCAATTATAAAATGCACAAAACAGGATAATGACAATAAATGATTACTAATAATGAATATTTTAGTGAGTCCTTGTCAGACCCACAGCAAGACCTCTTTGAAAAACAGGATATATATATCTAAGACTTAATTAACATGAATCCTTTCTTTTCATTTGAATACAAATGCAAAAAGAGCTGTACTGATTATTACTTAACTTAACAAAACCTTATCTGCCTTTTCTAAGTGTGTACTCGATTTAGAATATGAAATCTGGCAAAAACCGGACTTGAAACACAACAAGATTTTGATAAAAGGAAGGGCTTTAAGGTTACACCAAGTTTTAATATGTTTATGGGTACTTCTTCTAAGCGTTATAGTGAAATTTGCATTGAGAAATCTGATGTGTGGTTCTCAAGATATGAACAGGAAAATTGATTACATTTTCAACCGAAAGTGAACTTGAAACAAGCTCATATGACATCATATTCTCACAATAATGGACATTCGTTTGTGTTTCTTTAAGCTTCACAACCAATTCTCTCGTAAACAATCCCATGTTACCAAAATATGCTTGCATTAGTGGCATGAGAATTTGACAACATTTGCATTCCCTACAGGGGTTCTTATCCCTTTAAACTTTGAGGTCAACAAAACAGGCTGAAAGAGCATAGGAAAACAAAACAATCTTTGCCAATGTGAGGAAACGGTGTAACCTCTGCTGCCCTCTAGTGCTGTGAATGTGTTACGATTAATAGCTAAACAATCGCTTGTGGAATAAATGTTTAGTACAAAGCTACAAGCGATTAATCCCAAAATTTATTTTGGACAGTTTTTTATCCATTTGTATACTCTGATGATCCCTACTTTTTGTTAAATGGAACATTCTGGGCATATTTGAACCTTGTAGGCTTCAAAGTTTCAGAATAGCTTGATTTTGAACATATCACCTATTATTATTTCTGCATTACAATCAGAATCAATCACTACATACTGAAATTATATTTTTTGTGATAAGGTAATCGCGATTAATTGCTAAACGATCGCAAATTATTGAGGTTAAGCGTTTAGTTATTTTGCTAAACGTTCACAGCCCTACTGCCCTCAAGCTCACTTGGGAACACAAATCTAGTGAATGCATTTACAGATATCTCTAGGAATACATGTACAATTTGAATGGAAACTTCACCACACTGTGTAGGTTTGGTTCTTCTTTCACATGTGAAAATTAAAGTTTTGCTTGCCTTTAAAAAGATTGCTCATCTGTCCTTGATATTTTGGTGCTATGAGGAGATATTTTTCCATCAAATATTCCACTGCTATAACACGAATACATAAGCTAACAAAACATGTTATTTTCTCCAGATACTTTCACAGGGCTTACAATTAAGTAAATGTATTAACAGAAGATTTAAAACTTCTTCATTTGTATTGCATTACGTAAGTGGAAGGACATGTTTGTCTTTGATATATCGCTTCCCAGCACGATAAAGCTACTGTACCCAACTTAATCAATCCAAACTGGCAAAAAGCTTAGTAGTGACACACCTCAATTGTTTTGCAACTAACTAAGAAGTCTATACATACCTCATCTTGAGATTTTTCTAGCCAGCCTTGGACTTTGAGGTATTTTTTTGCTTCCAGTTGTTTGTACCAGGGTAATATTTTATTTAGTGGCCATGCATATGGTGAACCATACCTTGGTTTTGTTATTTTTTCAGCAATTGGATCACAGTACCATGAGAGAAACACCTTTTAGAAAGTAAGAAAAAAAAAATATACTGTAAAAATATATGTATGGTACATTAGACCTTTCTCTGTATCAGTCAGTTTGCATTCATTTCATCCAAACTTGATTCTTGTAATTGTTTGGTATGCCCGATGGAAACCTGTGCAGAGTGCAACACATTCAAACTTCTGCTGGAAGGATCATTTAATGTAAAAGCAAGCAAGATCATATTATTCCTATACTCCTTGAACTTCACTGGCTACCTGTTTCATCTTGCATACCATTTAAAATTCTGCTCCTTATATTTTGTGCCATCAAAAATGGATCCCCTTCCTACATTTCCAATCTTGCTACACCATATGTATGTACCTATAGAGGACTATGCTCTACAGACTGTAATCTCTTAGTGTGTCCAAAGATCTTCCAGATATCTCATGGTGAAAGAAATTTTGCATATTCTGCACCTCTATGGTGGAAAAATTTTATACCACTGATGATTAAAAAAGTAAAAGCCTTGCAATTTTCACGAAAAGACTCAAAACTTGCATGTTTGTGCACTCCTACGAATCAGTGTAGTTTATAACTTGTTTTGTGGAGCCATTTGCACTACACTTTTGAACAATTGGATTTGGCACTATATAAGATCATTGTTGTAGTTAATGCTGTTGTTGTTGTTACTGTTGCTTTTGTTGTTGTTGTTTAAATTATTATTTTTATTACTACTATTATTCAGAGTAAGAGGGAAAGATCCATATTAAGATTACTGGCACAGGAGGCATGACCATCAGAGCTGTGTGTCCCACCAGGGGAATTTTTTGCCCACTAAAACACCTTAAGATTGCTGGAAATGGAACTTTCTGTGACTTATTCAGTAGGCCAGTTCTACGCTCGGAATTGCCAGTTTTTAGATGTTTCATGTTTGTGGAAATCTTAAAGGAAAATTTGATCACAACAAAAGCATACATACACTTTGCAAAATCGATTTTTAATACATACTGATAATGAAGGTGGAATAAAATCCAATCAATCATTTTTGATAAGACACTAAAATAAATCATTCATGGGGTTATTATTGTGTACAGTAATTATGTATTAGCAATGGAGCCAATAGTGCATTAATGAATAAGAACTTGAGCAGATGGACCTTTACATTAACAGAATAAATAATAGCTTCATCGATAGCTCCCCTCTTGGAAGTTGGTAACAAAGCAATGATGGCAAGATATTTATCATGGTGTAAACTGCAGTGGAGGCACCAGGACCTCAAAAGTGGGGAAAGGGCAAATAGGGGACAAAGGAAATGTTGGGGGCCCCAACATTTCCTGTGTAGTGTCAACCAAGCTCAAAGCACAAGTTTCAT
Organism: Holothuria scabra; assembly: GCA_037179385.1. Taxonomy (NCBI): domain Eukaryota; kingdom Metazoa; phylum Echinodermata; class Holothuroidea; order Aspidochirotida; family Holothuriidae; genus Holothuria; species Holothuria scabra. Next base: position 8,031,253 of record CM074187.1, on the reverse strand, counting down.
CTATAAGGTCCATGGGGAATGCCCACAGAAGGTCTGTGGTTTATCATTTTCTCAGTGAAAAACTGAGCCATCCAGCGGTCAATATTGTTAACTTTAGTCATAGAATGTAACACTGTCCCAGAATGTAATGTTGAAATTTTGATGTGGACTTGTTTTGGTATGTCTTTCCCTGAGCAACAGGGTACTGTTCTTGGATAGAATTTTATAAGTAGTAACGCAGCATGATTGAGTTTTGATTCGCATTATTTTTTAATCAATAGACATTTTGCATCATGGACAACGAGTGAAAAACTAATGCTTCAGCATGAGAGAGTGAGATTGTTATCAAATGTATGAATATCTTGCAAATTGCATAAAAGTTGAAAGCCCTAGAGCTGTATGCATATTAGACCCATGACTTAAATTACTAGGACCCATTGCTTGGCAGTCACAAACTGGGTCTCAGGCTTGATTTTAAAGACCAGACTTGTGACTTGCCTCTAAATATCCTGAGATTGGAAGAACTTGGGATTCATTTGTATGTAAGAAAGGGTATAATTTAGAGGTTTAAAAATGAATTTCACTCATTCATCTGCCATTGTCTTAGTTTGTTCCATTGCTAAGAAATCAAATGTTGAGATTTATTCACTTAATGCCAAATAGTCCATTTTGCAATAATTTGTGACATCCATTGGTCAACTCACATTGAGTGTTTTTTCCCCCTTTTGAAATTAAAATACTGTGGTGTAAAGAAAGCATTTGCACATTCAAGTCAGGTTTTAGTCAACTAGTAACAGAAAGAGCACTGCCACATTTTGGACCAAGGTCCAGTAGCTTTCAGAAAACAAATATATACAAAGAATGATGTCTAAGTAGAACAACTGTGTCATCACAATTTACAGTAAAATGTACCATTTTAAATTAAGTAACTTCAACATTCTATATCACAGCTCACGAAGATCCTGTGAAGGTGAGAGTTGGACTGTATGATTTAATAAATTTTGTAATGCTTTGTGATGCATGTCTGAAATTTCAGACTTCAGGTTGACTCCAAGTCAGCAATATATTGCTTAGCCTCTATGGTTTCTACAAAACTCAGCAGGGTACATCTTTAATATTTGAGCTGCATCCAATAACAAGGCCATGCAGTCCTTGTCAAACACTAGCAAATATTGTAAAAGAGAGATCCCACTAAACACAGACAGATGTAAGGTACCTATAACTTTGCCTTAAAGGGACATTCTGACACACTAGCCTCCCAAATTAATGTGTGGGGCCTAGGAACCGATTGAAAGTTCCCAGGTTTAGAGCAGCAACAAATGGAATTAAATGGGGATACCCAGGAATCCTTGGGAGTATTTACAAAGTAGTCCACATAAACTTAAATAGTTACCAACAGTAAGCTACCACTGAATGTAAACTAAATTGATGGTCACAACTATAGCAATTGACCAATAGATCCAATACAGGCATGATGATGTAATATCAAACCTCAGAAATGCACAGTTCAAATAAACATTGTGAAAGCAATAAAGAGGGAAGAAAATAATATTTTGTCTTTAAGTTGTCAAAAGACACATGGCAACCAATCCCCCCCTTAACTACAGGAGTATGTTTTAGACACTGGGATGTAGCAGAGGGATTGGTGATAATATGTAAAGCTGATATTCAACGAGGGTTTGAAGACATAAAGTTCCAACTGACAATACAGGCCAAACTTCAACTAAATGAATATGCAGCCAGACACCTTATTTGCAGCACACCCTTCTGCTTTGAAACTGATGTGTTGTAAGTTTGTGGCATAATTTCTCTGCTGGCAATTTTTTATCGCAAATGTGACTTTTTTCAAGCATTCTGTACTAGTCACTCATGAGTGGGAACAGCTACACATGTAAGACCTAATTAAAAAACATTTTCATGTTAAGGTCACCAAAGGTACATATGAAGTGCAGGGCCCATTGGGCCCAAAAAATTTATAGCAAAAAATAAAGCTGTCATTAAACTCTAATTCAAATTTGATGGACAGAGCAAATCAAAACAATTGTAATTTGAGGCATTTAAAAAAAATTGATTCCACCTAACTCCCACCCACAGCGTCTTGCTTACACATATTTTCTCAACAGATGAAAAAATCCTGTCATTTCATATTATAGAATATCAACTAGGAAAAACTTTTTTTGTATTAAGGGCAAATCCATAGTTGGTCCTTCTTGTATCAAAGGACAATCCACAATTTGTCCTTAATAAAATAATTGCACAAAAATAAACCAAGCAAACATATTAAAGGGGACCTTCATGGTTATTTTTTCGTAAAGGCAAAGGCAGACAAACCATACTTTAATTGCTCTTGACGTTTTAAATAATTATTTATAGTTTTAAGTTTGGCAAACACAGAGAAGAGGGAAATAAAAATTAAATGGACCCCCTCAAAAGCAAATGGCTTCCTTTGTTGAGCACCACCTATGAACCCAAGGATACCCTAAACAGCATGAACATGAAGCCTTTGTTATGCTGCTTTAACATCTGTAGACCCTTTTGATGGAACAGGAAGTCACTGTGCTCGTTTAAAAAAAAATAATGCTCATTTAAAAAAAAATAATGCACACATATTTTGCAAATATTTCATTCATTCAAATTCTGGGTGATAAAAAACACAACCAGAAGGTGCACCTCCCTACCTTCAAAATACCAGTTGTAAAGAACAAAGGCAAAATTGAAATTTCCAACTCGATTCAGGATCCGAGTCTGTTTTCAGCCATACTTAGAATTGCTCAGAATGAATGACTAGGAAGTCAAAATTGGAAAGGAATTGTGCCCACTGGAATACCAATGGACTTGAAATTGTTTTAGGTGGATTTGGATACAACTCTACCAAATGGCAATTGGCAGAGAGGAACCGAACAGGGTTCTAATTCGAAGCAAGATGGGGGAATAAAGGCCTAAACTTGGAAATTACATAACACTTTCTAAATATACAAGGGAGTATCAAAGCCATTGTGACCTTAGGTGATGATACTGTAATTTTCACTGTAATTTCCATGAAGCATCATGGCTAGAGAAGGGAAATACACAGAATGACCTCCAGCACCTCTAGTATTTTCAACCATGATCTTCAATGCCACATTTAAATTGTACTTAGACTAACTTTCGATGAAGGAATGCGGTGCTATTCTGGGCAAAACTGACTGTGAGGGTGGTTCATGTACTGTCTACGTAGACCTCTATCATTATTTAGCAAATGGTGCAACTACAGTCTGGAAATCTCGGGTGGACAAATTCCCCTCCTTCTGCAGGTAATGGCTCCTGAAATGTGCTGATGAAATACCTACAGTTTACTTAAATTTTCAGTTGCTGCTACTAAAATCATTATGAGTTAATACTCCAAACAAGAAAACCTGCATGATGATTGCACAGCCTCAAACAGTTTTCACAAGTAATTATGACAGGTAGACTTGTTACTCTAATAATGCTAATTCACATCTGATTGGATTGTTGGTAACAGCTTGCAAAATTTATTTCATTCTTAATGGACATAGAGGGAAGTGATTTGAGTTGTATGAAAGTAAAACTGAAGCTGCTGCAATTTGTGTTTGAGGTGTAACTATTGACTTGCTTCCACCATTTTGTAGAGGATAATTAGTTACATATTTTTACAAATCAATTCACAACCTTCTTCTGGTTTAAACCAGTCACATCCACAGCAGTTATGTGATGTTGGATTGTGTCTTCTACTCCGTTGCTTTCTGAGAATCATAACACACAATGGCAGTAGGTTCATTGGTATGACTGGGCCCAGGAATCAGATCCACCCCCTCCCCTCCACCTGAGAAATGGAAGGTCTATCACTTGACCAAACATGCAGTCTCTGTTTACAGGACCTATTCTTTTTCAGGGTGACAAGGTTTTCTACACCATCAAAGAAGAGCAACAAAATGCTTTACAGAGATACTGTAAATATAACCTCCAATGTATTACTGTAGCAAACAACAACTATTCCAAACATCATGTACTGAAAAATTTGCAAATGGCATGAACATTTTGCATCTGAGTGTATTCATAATTTTTTCTAAAGACAATGCGCATCTAAGTAAAATTTCTGTACCTGTAGTACAAACATACTGAAAGCAGAGCTGCATTTTACAAAAATCACAATACTTCTATCAACCAAGCTAAAAATTAGGACTTTTGGGTGAATTGTCCTGGCTTGTAGAGTCTTAAAACCTGGCAAAGATTTTCCAATTTTTTAATGGAGCCAGTCACATAATTCTTACTATTACATTTAATTCATTTACTGGGATCATTAAAAATTAGTTAATTGCTTCAATTGAGCTGTTTCCACATACTACCACTGCCTACAATTAGACCATTTATGATTACGTCCATGGTTGTCACTGTCTGGCACAGGAACATGTGCATGCATGTTAGGTGCGGCCAACTCATGATTGCTTGCAGAATGTAGACAAATCATTATCTACATTTCTTGCTATGAAAATGTAAGTGCACATAATCAATGCTGGTGTCAAACAGCTATGATGTCATTCATTTGTTAACATGAATGAGTCTGTACACATGAGCACTTGCAGCTTTCCACAAACTTATGAAGCCTAATCCATGTCATGACCCATGAAATACACGACAGTACTTACCCTAAGGTAATGGAAAACTTGTATGCTGTTTCAATGAAGTGATAGTTGATTTTTTTTTTTTTTGTGAGGACCAATTCCTCCACTAAATAAATTGGCAAAATTGCACACTACATTTGAAGGGCCAAACCTCTCACCCCAACTACAATTTTGGTATGGGGGTACTGAAATTCTCACTTGCCTTAGCTCTTTGATTGACAGCTAATTCAAACAATGCAGAGTACCAAAGCTTATGTTACACAGTATGAATGGTACTGAGAGTGTTTTGATTATATAAATTGAGTTTTTCTATACTCACCTTGAAGCAATAAACTGAGATTGTATCTGGATAAGGATGAATTTCAGACAAATGTGGGAGGTGCTGAAGTAAGGAGGTTAGGAGAATTGGTACTGTTTGGGGTGAGAGAACTGGGCCTTTAAACTGGAATCTCTTTCCATACCACATTCATTAATTCGAAACTTACAAAATTTCTCACAACTCCACTCTTTTGTAGAACACTTTTTTCCTTGTTCTGGATTGCAAAAGGCCAACAGGTAACCATTTGAGAAGTTAAGATTTACAACATTGTAATCATATTTGTAACCTAGCATTAGCTGAAGAGGGTAGAATCAAAGCAGGCATCAATCTGGTTTGTGGAATGGGGTGAGGGCCAAAAATTTTCCAACAACCACAACCCCCTCACCATGTCTGGAACCGGACTTGTCTATAAGTAATCCACCTACATGAAGGCTAGTAAGGCACACATATGCACAGACAAACAAATACACACATTCACATTGGAATGCACATACACTGAAAGCAATGTTTTCTTGAAGTCATCTGTATACTTAAATGCAATATTTTCTTTGTTCTACTTGTTTTTTAATCTGCCTGGATTATTGAGGAAACAAAAGGATATATTCACCACAGTATCTCCATTAGGGAAGTAACTTCCCCACTTTCCTCTCCCCTCCCCCCCCCCCCCATGTAAGTCCCTGAACCTCTGCCATGATGACCTTACCAAATGGGGTCTTGACTACAAGTTATGGCATGAGCTGTGATGCCTATGTAAAAATGATACCATTCTGTTGCCTAATTGCCAACTTAAATCAACACATCAACACTACAAATAGCTTTTCTTTAACTTATCAAATTTTATACTTTCTTCATTTGTTTATGAAAGTTGAAAAATATACAAAAGAGAACCATGTGGCTAGATTGCAAATGGCTGTGAAATAGGTCAGATTTCAAAAAGGATGACCTAGCTAGCTACTAACCTCACAAAAAAAAAAAAACACAAAAAAAAATGCAAGGAACAAACAAAACTACACAGGACAAAATGGATGACCTATTATCCTTGACAAAAATATAGGGGACAACCCCCTTTCAGAAAACCTCAGTCTTCTGCAATATTGACTGGGAGAGTAGGGAACAGAAAGGTGGATGGTGATTTACTCATTGTCTGTTTTGTTTTGTGCCATATCATTTTTGTCAAGGATTGTAGTTCATCAAACAATCATCTCTCACCTCTGCATTGTAAAATCTGTTAATGGTCAGGGCCATGTAGGCCTTCATCTCGGACCTCTGAGCACCACTTAGTTCTTGAGAGAGAGATATTCCCTGAATAAAGAAATTAAAAACCTCCTTCAAATTATGAAACAAAATACAAAGCGGCCATACATCAAATAGAGTGCAGTGTTGGGGGATATTCACTTTTCATCCTTGGGATAACCAAGCAAAAAAAATATATGGCTATATTTTGTTAATGGCCATAACTTTTTCTGAAACGAGTTTCATGTTTCTGCTACCCTTGAGAAGACAGAGAGTGGAACTTGAGCTGTCACTTTGTGGACAAATGGTAACAGAACGCAGTTGCTTTAATTACTGCAAGGTAAGTTTAAGGTTAAAAGTAGAAATTTGCAAATGAGAAAATAAAAAGGAAGGACCACCACAAAAAGAAGGAAGAGAGAATAAAGACAAAGCATGTTTATTTCACATTTTTTCACAAGAGATATTGACAAAGGTTTATTCCAAATATCATATTGTCTTGAGCAAAAATTACTGCAGTAACAAAAATTTTCTATACTTCACCCGACGCTAATAGCGTGACACTGTTTTGGAACAACCTTTAAGTATGAATTAATACCACAGGCCCACCAACTATGAAATTTAAAGTGTACCTCAAGTCAAAAAATTCAAAAATATGTATTAAAGACCATGAAAAATAAATTCTAACAAACCAACTACCATCTTCATAGGACATTCCTGACCCGAGATATAAAATGTTGAAGTTTATTCACTCAAATTAATATGGTACATTGCACAAAAATTTGTGATGTCACTCTTGTACTACTCAAATTACAATCTTTGTATTTTTTTGTTTTTCCGAACGTTACTGCACCTTGTACCGAGGTGTGATAGCACTCTTAATCTTATGAGGTGATGTAATTAATTAAGCCCTCCTTGTGCAACATGCTATGCAAGCAAACAGGAAGTGTCCAAGGTCATAAAACATTTTTAATTTTAAAGGAAAAAAAGTATGTTATGTGAGTTGTACAACAAGAAAGTCACAAATTATTGTATTGTGCAATTGACCAATTTGTTTTGAGAGAATAAACTTCAACATTTTATATCTCAGCTTACAAATGTCATATGAAGATGGAAGTTGGACTATTAGAATTCAATTTTTATGCTTGTCAATATATATTTTTGAATTTTTTGACTTGAGATACACTTCAAGGGTGTGACAGAGAACAACTAACCTTTTGTTCCTATTTAACCGAATCAATAGACATTGAAGAGGTCTTTTATGTCAAAAGAAATGCCAATTATTTGTTAATTACTATTGAAATGCAGGCCTTGAATTATGATGTGCATGAGTGCAATCCCACTCCATCACTCTCCTAAAATCATTGTGAGTAGTGTGACTTTTTGTGTACCTCCACGAAGATGGTGTCTCATATAGATCTATTGAAGTTTAACGAAACAGCACTCCTACCACACTCCTCAATTTCTGAGGAGTACCATTTGTAGCATACATGGAAAATTTAAAACTCAAGGCCTGGAAATGGGAATTTTATTCGGGAATCGAATTCCACACAGACACAAGACTAGACAGCTTCATCCATACTGTGTTCAATCACAATGTAAGATCATGACAAAAGGTCTTTTATTGTTACTTTTAACTAAATGTAAAATTGTTGTGCAAGTTTAAGCAATTCCTTAGATCTTTATAGTAACTACACCAACCCCATTTTTCCCTTGTAAAATGCAGTTGATGTCAAATAGTATAACTACTCATTCAACTGTAGTTTACATGATGTATGTCCACTTGAATCTGGGCATTCTTGACTAGTAAATAACTTCATAAGGAAACACAAATGTACATTTGACTACACCCTCTAAACACATGGGATAACTGTGTATGTGTACTTGCTCATCTGAAACAATAACATCTCACCTTAAGATCCAGATACTCAACAATTGGGTCAAACTCTGAAACAATCTGTGCCCCAACTTTAATAAATGGCACACCACCTGAAAAAAAAAGAGGGGAACGTTACTTCAAATATTGCAAGCAGATCTGGTATAACTGAAATGGAAACACGGTGTAAGCCAAACAGTAGAATGTTACACAATAAATTTGGGGTGGTGAGGAATGCATGGAAAACCAGAATGCAAAAACGCATTGAGGTTTCGATGATACATAAATGTTCGGTTTCAAAGAGTGCCATCATGCACCATTATCTTCTCATTCAAATGTTATACTAGCATGTTCAAAAAATAATTTTGTCATAACAGATGACCTTTTGACCTCAATAAAAGCCATACATAGCTAGACAGGCAAACAACAGATAGATAGATGGACAAATAACTATCTTGAAAGATCGTATTTAAAAAGCTTCCTAGACTTTGACCCCTGGAGACCCCAAATGACCTATCATTTTTGCCAAGAACAATTGGGCTAAATTGAGGGTGGCAAATCGCAATTATTCTGCCTAAATCGGGATACTTGGCATCTCTGCCTTTGACCTCCACCAAAAACAACATGGACCATTTTCTGACCATAACACATCCACATACCCAAATAAGAAATCTATGTAGGTGCCCTATCTTGAAATATTGCATTAACAAAATTGTCAGACTTTGACCCCTAGTGACCCCAGATGACCATTGACCTCCACCAAAAACATAAGGGACCATCTCCTGACCATAATGCCTCTACATATCAAATATGAAATCTATCCAACTTTCCTACCTTGAGATATTGTGTTAACAAAGTTTTCCGACTTTTACCCCTGTTGACCCCAGTTGACCTTTGACCTCCTCCAAAAACATAACAGAACATCTCCTGACCATAATGGATCTACATACTACATATGAAATCTATCCAAGTTTCCTACCTTGAGATATTGTGTTAACAAGGTTTTCTGACTTTGACCCCTGGTGACCCCACATGACCTTTGACCTCCACCAAAAACAATAGGGACTATCTCCTGACCATAATGCATCTACACATCAAATATGAAATCCATCCAAGTTTCCTACCTTAAGATATTGTGTTAACGAGATTTTCAGATTTTGACCCCTGGTGACCCCAGATGACCTTTGACCTCCACCAAAAACAATTGGCGCATCTATTTACTAAGTTTGAAATCTGTCAGACATGAACACTGGTCTCCTAAACAATTTTACTTGAATGATATTGTGTAGATTTATTGATGATATTATAAATATAAAGCAAAAGAAGTAGAACATATCATGATGTGTTCTACATTTCTGTCACAATCCCAACAAGTCAACAAGTCTGGAATAAACCATGGCAGGTGCTGCCTGCAAGTGATATAAAGGCAAATTTAAAAATGGAATCTTTTCATTTGCAAGGGCATCTGAAAGGTGTGTAAAGTCAAACTGCACTTTTAATAATAAAGTTTGTAAATTGGTAATTACCTGATGGTGACATGAATTCAGCATTTGATCGAAGTCTTAAAGCAAACTGCAGGTTGCACATGTGTAAAAGTGTCTTAACAGCCATACACTGAGCTTCCTCAGGTAATGTGATCTGTTCCTCTGCACAAAAAATAATGGAAATTCATTACATTGATAGTTACAACAATTATTGCACAACTGGAAAAAAGGCAGTAGCTGGCAGTAAAGTGGGCTGTAAAACTCCATCTAAATAACTAACAAGTGCACGCATTTACAATACAATCACTGACATACTGTATATTTAAACTAGTATCTATGGTGCATTACATAACATGGCCTAGTTTGATGTATCTAACCAATGCACAGCCCTCTTCAAGGGCTAGATAGCCTGGTTTAAAGGAATGATCCTCTCACTCCAAACGGTCCCAATTCTCCTAACCTTCTTCCATAAGCTCCTAACACAACTGTCTAAATTTCATCCTGCTCCAGACACACTCTCACTTAAATGCTTCTGAGTGAGTATACAAGACTCAAATTGTAATCAAAACACTATCAGTACAGACTGTACATGCTGTGCAATATCAGCCTAAGAACCCTGCCTTTTTTTTGAACTGTCAATCAAAAGGCCGTGCCAATTGAGAATTTCTGTGGACTACTGCAAAAATTGTAGTTTGGAGTGAGAGGATTAGCTAGCTCTTTATGTGACTACATTATGCGAAGGGTCTATAACAGCTTCATGTCAGGACCACTGGCTATAGCAGCGTTCATGTTACATAAGGTGTGTGAGCCAAGCAACTCTATCACCTGCTGTCTTAAAGTTAAAATTTCTAGACTGAAAATTTGTGCATGTTTTTTTAGTATGCAAAAGCCTTCAGTGCATTTTCAATGTGGGTCTCTCACTTCTTTAAAATTGATATCCCTTCCAAATTTCTTTTTGAAGGATGGAATTTATATCCCTAATTCTGGAGTTTTGCACTATAACAAAAAATTACTGTACAGTGCATGGCATGTCCATACAAAGTTCTGTAATACAATGGATCTGCAGTACACTATTCAGATAAAGTTTGTCCCATACTTTGAAATGGCTGATACAGTTCTACTTCTTCATCCATACCGGTGGCTTGTAGATTTCTCAAACCTGTAAGATGAGGGAAAAATACAACTTGGTTAGCTTGTATTTATCTAGTGACACCCATAACCTTCTTTCTAGTTGTAGGTCACTGAATTGTTTTCCCTGCAGTATTCCAGTCACCATGGGGACCATAATGCATAATGACAAAAGGTTCCATTTTTTAAAGGAAAGCACATTTTCCAAAATTTGAAAAAAGTTTATCCAGGATTCTAGGTATGATAATTTTTTAATGTCTCTTTTAGACCATGTGACAAAAACATTATCATTTTTCAAACTTTTCTACAAAACCTTTTGCTTCCATTGAAATGCCATCTGTATGTTTTAAAATGTTATGAATGACACTTCAATGTTCTAAAAATAAGTTCAGGAGACTTGTAACAGTCTTTGATTCTTTGTGGATGAGTCAAAGCAAGTTTGGGAACCCCTTCTTCCTCTGTTTTTATAAAGGGAGCTTCATCATTTAGGCTCACCAAGGACCCATATTGTTTCAAGATTATTAAATACAGTACTGGAAAAATTAATCATCTTCTTTTTGGAGAAAAGTTTTCAGAGGATTTTATGGCATATGTGGTGTCAAATTAATGGAATTCTACTTATGAACTGCAAAACTACCTGAAATGCAGGTTACTGTCAAGGAAGTGAGTCATATGATCTGGCAAAAAAAGCATCGATTGGTCTCTACAAGAGCTGAAAGCTTATACTGGTAACTGATTCCAAGCTTGAGAACTCTGAGTGAAAAAAGCCCTTTTCATATTTGATATGCAGTAAACCCTTGTGTAATATGTTGTTGTGATCCCACAGATAAAGTGAAAGTGTGACTCAAAACACCCCTTTTGGTTACGGTATGTGCACGGTCCTATAAGGAATGGGGCAAAACATTCTGGGGATTGGTATTTGGTACATGGTCAATTTAATGAGAAACGTACTGAGTGATGACAATGTGCATGAATATTATTATAAATTTTATCTCCTCGTAATCCATTCCTGTATAGTTACACATTTAACTTAGAAGTAATTTATAAGGTAAATGTCAGAGGATGTTAATATGATAACTTTCAATATTATATTAAACAATGATATGATGGGTACTGAAGTACACAGCAAAATCATTTTTTGCATATTAAGTGGGACAATGCACACTGTTTAACAAGAAATTTCCTAACTGGCTAATGTAACCCTAATCCTTAAAGGACCGATTCTCTCACCCCAAACAGTACCAATTCTCCTAACCTTCTTACTTAAGCCCCACCCACAATTGTTTGAAATTCATCCTCATCCAGATACAATCTCAGTTTATTGCTTAGGTGAATATAGAAAAACTCAATTTATATAATCAAAACACTCTCAGTACCATTCATGATGTGTAATATAAGCTTTGGTACTTAGCATTGTTTGAATTAGCTGTCAATCACAGAGCTGAGCCAATTGAGAATTTTGGTACCCGGGCACCAAAATTGCAGTTTGGGTTGAGAGGTTTGGCCCTTTAAACTAATCCTTAACCCGAACAAAGAATACAGTCGATACAAAACAATGGCAACAGCCAATCAAGAAACACCTTGTTAAACAGTGAGCATCTAGGCCTACCCTAATAGTGCAACTTATGCCATTAATAGATCACTTCTCGCAAAAGAAAAACAGGTTGCAAATATACCAGAAGAATTAAAAATTTTTTAAAAATTACGCACATACAGTATTAAAATTATGTAGATTATTATGGTTATATACATGTCTCCAAACACTATAGCCAACAATGCAGAGGAATTATTTTTAGTGAGGGATGGATGGTTGAGTGGCCTATCACAGGAGCATATCCTGGAAAGTTTGACTGTTTTCATGTGCAACTATGGGATGTGAAAATGTGCACCAAAATTTTTGGTTCATGTACCGGAACACCAACTTCAATTAACTGCATAAGATGTATTGCCTTGGAAGCATTTTTATTGCAATAATTTTCCATTCATAATGTCTCCAGACCAAAACATATCTGAATTTGTATACGGGAAGTATGAATAGCATTCCCTGTCTTCTTCTTCTTCTTTCAAATATGGTGACACACCCACTTAAGGACATTAGCACACCAGTTACGGACTGTGAGATTGGTCAGGCCTTAAGAGAATTGGTTATGAATTCCTCAAAGAGACTGCTCGGAAGATCATTTCAATCCCGAATAGTTTTGGGGATAAAACTGTATTTGAAGCAATTTGTCCTAGCAAAGGGGGAACAGTATAGTGCAAAGCATGCATATTAGGAGTAATACAGGTGGGCATACAAAGGTCAGACAGAGGGCTATTGGCTTGGCCACAGATACCTTTGGCAAGGATTTGAAGCCTACGACCCCTGCGGCAATCAGAAAGCATGCCAAGACCAGGATCTTTCAAAAGGGTAGTCATTGATGCAACATCACATGAGTAGTATACTCACTGGCTATAAACCAAGCAGATCTTCTTTATGCTCCCTCTAGTTTATCTTGAAGTGAAACTTGATTTGGATCCCAAACCGAACAAGCATACTCTTAAGAAGGCCTTATCAGGCAATTCTAGTTGTTTTCCAGTTTGTACAGTTCTGTCATTCTGTGGCTTTCCTCATATATCTTACCTCTGCTAACAGCTACATTTTTCCTGCCTAGAATAATCCTACAACTGCCAGCTTACACAAAATATCCAGACAGATAGGCTACCCAAGGCATAAGTTAGCCTATATAGGCCTAGGACTAGGCCTTGCCTAAGTAGCCTTAGCCCTTGAACAGGGCTGTGTGTTACGTTAGCCACATATGGGCTAAGCTCATTACACTCCACATCACAAAAGCCGATTTATTGGTAACTTTTCGATTGAAAGTCACTTGCACATCATTTTGTGGTACTATAAGTTCGATGTGTGTAATATTTGCCAGTTTAGAATGTGTTTTGTTCTGAAAGCCTAATGATGGGATTTTTTGTGTTAGCGGCGCAAGGGCTGTGATGTGGAGTGTAATGAGCTTTTGCCAATCAATGTAACGTAACACACAGCCCTGTTCAAGGGCTAAAGTAGCCTAGGCTAGGCCCTATGTCTCTTCTTCCAACAAAATTGCACACAAGCAAACCTTCTGCGTGTATAGATGCTGCTTCTTCAACAAGAGATGCCATGTGGACTTCAGGCCAAACAAAACACCCCAAAAAAGAGTTTAACTTTTTATCTTCGTGGCTACAGTGTGACTCCGTCTAACCTTCTGTGCTCCGTGTCCACTTCACTCTAATCAGTGAAAGGACTGGGACTCGCCTCTTCGTATGTAGCCCAGGCCTAGAATTAGTTCCGCGATGGAATAATTTTACCTTGTTCTTGATGTTTGCTTGAGATTTAGTTTGAACCAGTAGTTAGGCCTAGAAAAAACCTAGGCCGCTATGCCTAATCTTGACAGATCGTGTAGTAAAATACAGACTCCAAGCGTTGAAGTAGGTCTTACGCGATCTTGAGAAAATGTAGCTGGTTGGTGATTTTGTGACCCGACGGGTGTACAGAAGTAAGTTGAATGATGTTCCTTGCTACAGGTAATAAAAAGAACATGCTGCAGCAACGGTCATTGTTTTCCTTCTGCTTTTTAAACCACTTCACCTTCCGGAATTTTGCAGAAGTGAAATAAAGTTCAGTTTTCATCTTTATTACATGTGGTGCATTGGTCAAGTCTAAGCTATCTTCATTCTGTCACAAACGTACGTGGTTTAAGTGTTCATAATCATATTTAAGAAAGCGTTTGCAGACGACATTAGGCCTAGCCTCGCACTAACACTAACTGTAACAGCAACATTATGTACTGTAGGCTCTAGCCTATGCTTACGCTAAGTTACAATGAACAGTTCCCGCATTGTGACAAGGCCTAACGTTAGGCCTAGACTAGATTAGTCTTTGAAAATGACTAATGGCCTTTTGAAAATGCAACCTCCACTTAGTTTTACTCCACACTAGTATGGAGTAGGCCCTCCCATTAAGTGTAGTCCCACAGTCCTGTTTGACTTCAAGGACTAAGCCTAGCCAAGATGCAGTAGGCCTAGCATATTATTACTCCGGCAAGTGTTGGACCTGCCAGTGTAATAATAGGCCTATATAATTTTACAGTCTTCTTTGTTGAGGATGAAGTCCCCCAATAAAGTGATTCTCTGTGTTTTGAAAAAAGGAAATAGGCCAAGGCCTAGCCAAGACCTACATAGCCTACTAGTACTAGGCGTAAGCCTAGGCCTAGGTAGGGTTTTTGTTACAATTATCAATTTCATCATCATCATCATCGGACGTTGTTGGCCATAGACAGAATTCATTGTAAGCCACAGTTCGCTAACTTCAAAGCCTGGTATTATTGAAGTAAACCTTAGGCCTACTTCATTCCCAAACTTTATCGAAATTTGACTTAAACAGGTTTAAAGAAGGGACCATGACATGGGCAGTGTGAGGGACTGGATGGACTGTGCCTCACCCCCCAGCATATCAATAAGGGCTCTATCATAACATAACATAACATAACATACATAACATAACAGGTTAAAGGGCAAAGGAGGGCATTTAAGGCCCCATAAGATGCCCTGTAATCCAAAAAACCCCTTCAAAACAAAGCAAACCACCAGCACCTAAAGAGCCCAGAAAGATTAGATTCTACCACAGTCATGGAAAAACTTGTCAATATTAACCTTAAAACAGTGCACTGATGTCGAGTTAACAACCCACTCAGGCAGGCTATTCCACTCACTAACAACCCTGTGAGAGAAACTGAACTTCCTAATGTCAAGTCTAGCAAAAGACTTTTCAAGCTTTTTGCAATGGCCTCTAACCCGAGGATTACTCTGGACCTTTAAATAACTGCAAGCTAACAAAGGATTCCCTTCAGATAGAAATTTGCATACCTGGAGCATGTCCCCCCTAATCCTTCTCAGTTCCAAAGTGGTAAGCCCAAGCAGCTTAAGCCTTTGGGAATAAGGTAGATTTTTAACCTCAGGTATGAGTCGGGTAGCTCTCTTCTGAACTTGGCATAAAAGCAATTTGTCCTTTTCAAAGAAGGGACTCCAGGCCTGTGCAGCATAGTCGAGATGGGGTCGAACCAGCTGCTTATACAAATTTAGCACAATTTCTTTACTAAAACTCCTGCATGATCAACCCAAGCACCCTATTTGCCCTTGCAGCAGTAGCTGCACACTGCCTAGATGACTTTAAATCTCCTGTAATAACTACACCAAGGTCTTTCTCAGAAGTCACTTTGTTCAAATGAGTACCATTCATAGTATAATCATGGTGGGGATTCTTTGAACCAAAATGGAGGACTTTGCACTTATCAGCATTAAAAGACATTTGCCAAGTCTGAGACCATGAAAATAACCTATCCAGATCTTTCTGAAGCAGTAAAGAATCATCCTTTCCTCCAACCTTCCTAAAGAGCTTTGTATCATCAGCAAACTTACTTATACTGGAAGTGATAGAGCTATCAGTATCATTTATGAAAATTAAGAAAAGAAGTGGGCCAAGAACAGAACCTTGTGGTACACCACTTGAGACTTCTTTCCAGGAAGAAAAATTTCCATTGACAACAACTCTCTGAGACCTACCATTGAGCCACGAATTGATCCACTGAGCACACTTGCCTATGATGCCTAACCTATGCAATTTTACCATGAGTCTACCTAGAGGTACTTTGTCAAAAGCTTTTTGGAAGTCGAGGTAAATGATGTCCACACTGGAACCTGAATCGAGAGACAAAGAAACATCCTCTGGGTCCAAGGCCTGCTAATGATCCCCTGTTAGATTAAATATGGCAAAGCTTTGGTGGGGATCCAGGGAGTGAAGCTTTGAGGATATTCTCAGGTGAAAAATTTTGTCTCAAGATCAGTGCCATAGCCAGCGAGTGGGGGAGTTAGAACCCCCCATGACCTAACCTTGTAATGCAAAAAACACCTAATTAAAGCATTTTTTCTCTCAAGCCTAATTAGCTTTTTCTCTCATGTCTTGCCCCATACCCCCCACCATGACACCAACCCCCCCCCTTCCCTCCATGACACATTCCTGGCTACACGCCTGCTTTGGATAGTACATTTGGTTACGGTTTAGGAGTGTGGGGCCTCTGGGGG
Source organism: Holothuria scabra (assembly GCA_037179385.1). Classification (NCBI taxonomy): domain Eukaryota; kingdom Metazoa; phylum Echinodermata; class Holothuroidea; order Aspidochirotida; family Holothuriidae; genus Holothuria; species Holothuria scabra. Next base: position 8,014,510 of record CM074187.1, on the reverse strand, counting down.
AGTAGGCTTTGTCTTGGTTGATATGCACCTTGATGTTGTCATGAATAATTCCAGTTTGTAATGAGTCATTTGAAAGAAGAAAAATTTGGGATAAACCAGAAATCTAAAAGGCTTAGTGATTCCATGCCGCTGAAATGTAATTTTTTTCCTCAAATTGACAGTGCTCCATAATGTTCCCACAAAGTGTGCAAGCTCCCTAGCTACATTGGGATATCATGTAACCCGCACACCAAACATGAGCATAGTCACATACCTTTCTTGAGATAATGTGTTAACAAGGTTTTGACATTTTGACTGCTTAAGACCCCAAATGACCTTTGACCTCAACCAACAATAGGGATCATCTACTCAATATGGCCAACCCACACACTAAATATGAGATTAGTCACACTTCCCCTTCTTGAGATACCATGTTCACATGCAAATGCATTGACACACACACACACAATGTCACCATTGCATAGATCCCATGCCTGCAGGAGGAATAAAAAAAACAGAAAAGCCCATTGAAATAGTTATCATTTTATAATTTGAATACTGGCAGTAATGATCAGGGGGAAAAGAGATCAATTATCCTACCTAAGCAGAGGGCCACCCCAAGTTAGCACAGAGCATGCAAGGAAATTTTGGCAGAATTCAACTGACAGATCACATTTGCTGATGGTATATATTTACCCGTTGTGACCGTAACACAATGAATATAGGCAAGGAATTATATTCACCCTTTGACATTGGATATTAGCAAGGAATTATTGCTGGTAAAATAATTTGGCTCACCTACAGTATAAAAGTCCATAAAGTAAAATGCTTGGTGTTGCTTGTTCTGACTTCGTGGTAAAATAGAGAGCAAAGGGAAACCTAGCTAACATGCAAACCTGATTCAATTTTACTTTTTTTTTTCATTTGTTAGGACTCCATTGACTTTGGGGAAAATTCTTACAAAAACACTGTATTTTGTCCATTTTCAAAGTTCTGATCACAAAAATTGCCTGGTTTTAATGATTAGGGCGCATACTTATTGCAACGTATGTCTATGATGGGACATTTAATTATGTAAGCAGGGCACTATCTGTGCCATTGTTGAATAGATTATGGTAGAACTATGGTAGTACTTTTTCAGTATTTTTGCTTAGTACTATAGTCTGTGGTCAGTTTTCAACATTTTATGGATTCACCAATTGACCAAAATAATCATGCACTGCATGAAGTTATCTTTTCTATTATGTCAGTGCAGATTACCGTTACTGTTTCATGAAGATGTCAGCAAAGAGGAAAACAGACGAAAAACAAGATAAGGCTGCTAAAAATTTAAAGGGGCCTCGTGGTGATAGGCCTAATAAGGACACAGGGTGTGATGACATAAACGAGCTAGCACAGGATGCAATAGCACACACAGGTCTTTCACTCCCATTGGAAGATATTGATCTCACATCAACCACAAATAAAGATATAACAGATGAATTCCTGAAAATAATGGATGACTTTTTACAAAAACTGAGTGATTTAAAATTTGGTAAAAATGTCTGTTATATCTATAATCCACTTATCTATGCCAAAGAGACTCATGAAGACTTTGTGAGAAAATACTGCAAATCAACAAAGAAAGTCCTGTTTCTAGGAATGAATCCAGGGCCTTTTGGAATGGCACAAAATGGGGTGAGTATGTGAAAATAACTACAGTAACTTCATCTACCTAGTAAATAGCATGGGAAATAATATGTAATGCCATTTCTGAACAATATTTTTATGAACTTTGTTATTATATGTTAACTTATAAGTAGAAACGAGTAAGTGGGTAACAGTAAGAGAGAGAGAGAGTACTGGTTGTTCAGATTTGGTTCAAAGGCTAATTTTGCAACAGAGGGTTTAAATAACCGTATTTAATTAATAATTAGGGAAATGAAGCATAAGTTCTTGAAGTACAGTTACTGTAACTCTGTGTGGTGTGATTTTTCTCAACAGGTCCCATTCGGTGAAAGAGATCATGTGGTCAATTGGCTCAAAATTACTGGAAATGTAGGTAAACCAACCAAAGAACACCCAAAGCGGCAAATAGTAGGGTTGGACTGTCCAAGGAAAGAAGTTAGCGGTCAGCGTTTCTGGGATTTGTGGAAGCAGCTTTGCAAAAGTCCTGATAGATTTTTTGAGGCTGGTTTTGTCTACAATCATTGCCCATTGGTTTTCATGTCTGACTCGGGTAAAAACATTACACCCCCAACACTTCCTGCAAAAGAAAGAAAACCCCTGAATAAACTATGTGATGCAATGCTGGTTAAACTGCTCCAACTTTTGCAAGTAGAAGTAGTGGTTGGTATTGGAAAGTTTGCAGAGGAACGGGCAAAGAAAGTGGTTGCAGAGGAACAGTTAGAGAATGTGAGAGTGGAAGTCATGCTGCACCCAAGTCCTGCTAACCCTCAATCAAACAAAGGGTGGGATGGTATTGTGACAAAACAACTCAAAGAATGTAATGTACTGAAATATTTCATTGATAAATGATAATTTAAAATTTAAATTAGTTACTTTATAAGTAAATGGTAATAAAATTTTTTGTATCAATTTTTATCAAGTCAACTATACTGCATATTTTCAATTTGTCAGCACACTTGCTTAACTGAATATAGCATTCTGATCACTTTCTTTTGTGGAAAGATTGTGAAATTTCAAATTTGTTGATTGGATTTGTGTTTTTAAATGCAGCACATTCACAAGAGATTTTCCTGGATTTTGTAACCCAAGGAGATCTGCTGCAAGTCTGGGATTCCTTATTTATTGTTAATGAGAAGTAGCAATTATAGAATTAGAATGTCCTAGATTGTCATTGTCATCTGTAGTGAGATTTTGTGGTGATCACCATCTTTATTTGATGGTAACCTTTTTAAAGTTTTGTATTATTTAACTGCTATGAATTTGTTCAGAAGGAAAAATATGTGGTTCATTGCAATGAAATAAATCAGCAAGAATTTGGGGAACTATTTACCATAATTTTCAATTCAATTTGTACTGTATGTTGTTGTTAAGTATCAGGTAGTTCAGACAATTCAACTTTTAGTACCTCTTGTGCAGTGTTATGCATTAATTAATGCAATCCTTGCCCTACTAATCTTAATATTCATAGAAGGAAGAGAAATAAAAAACTGAACAGTCAGACTATAGATATCTTTTGCAAGATTTTATTGTCATTTATCAAAACTTGTAGCATAATACTCTTTTTCCAACGAGGCCATTATATTGCTGTCATATATATTTACATACACTTTTTTACCAACTAAAACTTAATTATCACAAATGCTAGCAATCATATTCTGTACATACAAGCTTAGAATGTACTGGACATTCTGTGAAGAAATGCATACAACATCTTAGGAAATTCTTTTAGAAAGAGAATATTAGAGATCAAAAAAATGAAATTGCATTAACTGTTCCATTCTAATCAAATCATTGTAACTGCTTACACTTTGGAAAAATACAAGCCTAGAATTGGTACAAATTACTGATGCCAGTTGAACCAATGGTCAATGTTGTGTAGAGGGCAAGAGCAGTCACCTAAACCTCATCACAAAACAACAGATAATTCTCAATAATATCCCCTTATTTATCTTTGTCATGCCCTTATTTACATTTCAAGAAATATTGCATATGTGAGGTAAAGCAGTGGATAAACACCTTATAAATTTACAATTCATACAATGCTGTTATGCTTACACCTGTTTATAGATCACCAGACTTGCAGTTGGGAGGTTGAACATTAGAGTCCTGGCTTGGTCATAGCAAAGACATTAATTACAGCAGCGATGCTGCAGAATCTTGATACTTTGTGAATGTTAAAGGGCCAATCCTCTCACCCCAAACTATAGTTCTTGTAAAGGGGAACAGAACCTCTCAATTGACTCGGCTTTTTGACTGACTGCTAATGCAGACAATGCAGAGTACAAAAGATTGTATTACACAGCATGAACTGTACTGAGAGTGTCTTGATTATACATATACACACTGAGCTTTTCTATACTTACCCTGAAGCAATATAAACTGAGATTGTGTCTGGATGAGGGTGAATTTCAGTTAATTGTGGGAGGGGTTTAAGTTAGAAGGTTAGGAGAATTGGTACTGTGTGGGGTGAGAGAATAAGGCCTTTAAGGAGACAAAGTTTTCATATTGTTGCTGATGATGATTCATGTAAATACAGACCTTTTCTGGTGCTTTGCATTGCAAGATTATGCATCTGTTGTTTATATCCTTATGCATTTCACACTCAAAAGTGATTAAATTTACAAAGGACAATTTTTACAACAATACTGTAACACTTAGTGATGTACCTAATCAATATGCACAGTATTGAAACATTGTAAAGCAGAAATAACTAACCAGCTAGGTGCAGATCAGAGACATCTTCAGACAAATCTTTTATCTTTTTCCTTCTGCATTCCACACTAATATTTACTCTCAAATCAATCTCCCTAATGCTATTTTCACAGTCTCATTCAAATATTTTGGTAATTCACAACTTCTGAAGGAGTGAGAACTATTTCTCTGCTTAAATCTTGAGTGTTTGCATTGTCACACTGAACAAGTAAGTAAGTATGTTACACATCCTCAAATACACTTTGATAAACTCTTTGAGAGGTAAATTTTTTCATCATAACATAAAGACACTTTGATCATGCCTCCTGGACACATTTTGTGCAGTACACTGTAACTCAATAAATTGCCAATATGCTTATTCTTCTCAAGATAACTACTTGGCAAATACCTGCTTACAGAGCCTTCCATTTATGGTCAGACTAAACATGATTATCTTACAGTTACTTCATGGTTGATTTACCAGAGGTATGATACCAAACTTCTTATATCTGAAAGTTTAACTACAAAATGTAAACATTCTCAGTCGGTAGGTATCTGTGTCTAGCAACCAAAGTGCTGTGTTCAAACAAATGGCAGCTTCCTTGAGGTTTCCATGACAACTGAAGAGTTTTAACACAAAATTTGCCAAAATAACTTAGTAGCCTTAATTTTTTTTATTAGAAAAAATTTAATGTCTTTTGCTGCCGACCCAATCAGCACACTCTCAAATTCTCAGAGGCACTGACCACTGATCAAGTCAAATTCCCTTGTTCTGAAGAAATTTTGCCACTGGCCAATGTGACTGTATCTCAATACATGTTATGCATTGAGATAAGTATAAAACCTACCACCACTGTGCTTGGCACTCAGCATAAGCAATGGAGTAGGGAAAACAAACCAGTGAGACACAACTGGAAAAAAGGCAGTGGCTGGCTCCACTTTAACCAATTGGTTAGAAACTGGGCTGTAAACTCCATCTAACTCACTAGCTCCTGCTTATAGTCAAGTGACCAAATGCCAAGATATGACATTGAGGTCTTATGTCCTTAGAAATGCCCTTAAAAGTGAAAATCTACATCTTTGAGGACCACAGTGCATGATTTGTGGATGTGTTATGGTCGAATTAAGTCTTTTTTGTGGAATTCATCTGGGCATGGTGGGTTACAATTGAGTGTTGAGTGGCTTGAGTGTTTCGTGCCACATTGGCAGAGGATGTAGAAAACTATTGTTTATATAAGAGAGGTCAAAGGTCACCTGGAGTCAATGTTGGGTGTACCTGTGAAAAACTTGATAACATTTTATCTCAAGATAGAAAGACTTAAGAGATTTCATAATGTGGTATGTGCACGCCTTATTATCAAAGATGGAACCCAACTGTTCAAGATGGAGGTTAAAGGTCATAAGGGGTGAAAGTGTAAAAATTTTTAAAAGATATATGAGGTAGGAAGCTTGAATTGATTTTAAATCTTCTTGAGATATCATGTTAGAGAGCTAGTGTTAAAAACACACATTCTATCAAACTATCATGACTGATTGGGTTACTTTCCATTGATATAAAAAAATAACTAGCAATAATAATACATACTGTTCTCACACTAAAGAAGATTGGCTTCGTCTATCTCAGCCTCATTCCCCCTTCTCAGTTATAAAATGTAGACAGCACTGCAAAAGTTATAACAAACCTTACTGTATTTGCATATATAAGACACAACTCCATGCATTATATTAAAGGCAGTCATTTGTCACCTCAAACTATAGTTTCACCAGGGTAGTCTACAGAAATTCTCAATTGGCACAGCCCTTTCATTGACATCATAACAAAACAAAAATAAAGCACAGCAGCTCTGAGCTTTGTATACTCACCAGGGTATGTCCTGAAGCAATAAACTAGGATTGTGTCTGAATGAGTATGAGTTTTAAGCCCAGTACACACTGTCAGGACACCAAGTGACAAGACGTCCCATCGGCTGTAGTGGTGGCAGCGTGGCCAGTTTCACAACTAGAGTTCCAGCATGTCATATTGCCATCCGTCTGATTGAACAAGTTCAATCATAGTTGGATGCAATCAGTGCATTTTAATTCCGGGTAACAAACCCACAACTACCAAAGTAGTGCCTACAATTTATGCAAATTGTCTAGGACTGAGAGTCTTTGGTAGTCATGGCAGTGTGTACAGGGCTTAAGACAGTTGTGGGGAGGGCTAAAAGTAAGTAGATTAGGAGAATTGTTCTGAAAATTGGCACATAGATGCCACATATTAAGAATAAGAACCCTACAGTATAACTAAAGACATACAAACTATTAAACTGTAAAGCAATGCTTCTACTCATGTCTGTGATCAACCACATTGCTTTTGGGGGACCAAATCATATATAACTCTACTTGGTGAATATGATAAACAAATAAATTATAAACATGTTTATTATAATCACACAATCATCATCAAGGTTCTGTTTTTTGTGATTCAATGATTTCTTTGCTGCAAGTGGCCGCAATCTCCAAGTATTGTGAATTGTTTTCAATGCTTAAGAGCCACAACTTTTCTAACATTTCTTTCATAGCACTTTTAACTTAATTTCAAGCACCCGCAATGATATAAGGCTGAGACTGTTTGGTGATTAATTGCTAAACAATTGCAAGTGGAATAAAGGTTTTATAAAAAGCTACTTGCGATTAATTGCAGACCCTGATTTCTTATCTATCTGAATATCAGCATATTTCTGTCACTATTGTTCATTTTCCATCTATTAAAACCTTTTTCTCCTGCTCATGTTCACAAGAAAAATGGCCAGAAATATAAACATTTCAACTAAGATAGGGTAGTTATCCACGCAAACTGTATGTTTATATTAATAAGTGCACAATGAAGTGTTTCCTGACAATTAGCTAAAACTGGTTTGATTCAGTTCAGTACAAAACCACTTCGTATCAACTTGTGGTAAATGTGGAAGATTACTGATTCATGTTGTCAATGCGAAAAGTTCTCGCTACAGCACATACAAGTGTTTGACCTTCATAGTAGGCAGGTGGTTATTACTTTTCTTCAAACAATTCCAGCATGCCAGACCTGCTGCTGTGAGTTGGGGAGTCTTGTAGTTTGCATTTACATACAATACATTACCTGAACACCAGTTCTAGAAGTTAATGTACGAAAAAAAAAAAGCCAGACCAAACTTATAGGAAATAATCCCTACAAGATTACAAAATTATGTGATTAAGCATTTAGTAACTTAACAACACACTCACAGCTCTAACTGAAACAGTCAAAATTGTGTAAGACTTTCGCCATATCAGTCATTGTTAAATTGCAGATTGTAATATTAACTTCCATTAACAAGCTGAAAACAAACAAAAAGCACACAGACTGCAGCTTCACCAATTATGGCTCAGTTATGAAATGTAGACAGCGGAAATGATTCAGATGAGATATTCCTCTTTTAACTTTTTAATGAAAGCATTCTGTTTATATTTAGCCTTTTCTATGAATATGATGCAAAAGACCAAACAACATCTGTAAACAGTGCTTTTCATAATATCAAACACTATTTTTCTTTCAATGTACAAATAGAGGTTAGGATTATGAAAGCATTGTATAAGACCTGTTTACAATTAACTGGAACAATGTCATCACATAAGGGCACCATACAAACTTTATCACTGATGCTACATCCAATTTTATTTCACATATTTTCCCATATTAAAATGTTTAATATTACACAAAGCAGACATCTGGTGCATATGCGTGGCTGCTCTTTATTCTGAAATTTGCTTCATTGTGGTCAGGGTGAAGATATAGGGTTTCAGCATCAGTGCCAGAATGTCAGTAGCAACATCAGAGCATCAGGGAATAATTTATCCAGTATCACATCGCAATTTGTGACACAAACAGGCCAAGTTGCTACACATATGTAAAATTGTGTAGCAATTTTTTGTGTGCATAACCCTTGCATTTTTACAATGTGTGAAAGACCTCAAAAATCTGAATTTTGAAAATTTGAATGCTAAATTATTCCCTGAGCACTGAAGTATAATCACACAGAAAACTGACCAACAGACCAAACAAATATGAATAAACCTTGAATACATGAATGCTTATGGTCACATACAACTACTGGTTGTCTTGCCATCATTCAACTTGTTTTCTCTCCAAGAAGTGTTGAATCCCCAATTTGTCTAACATGTTTTCACAAACAACAGAAATCTCCTCCGATATATATCAGGGATGTGCCCATGCTGGGCCGCACTGGGTGTTGAAACCCAGCACTTGTATTTCACCTGACATTCATCCAGAATTGCGAAAAACACCTGGCACTGTTTCAGTTTCCTAAACCATTATAAAAATGCCTATGATTATTCAAAATCATTCAGTAACATCCACGGTAGTGTTGAACCAGTAACAAAGACTATCAAAAATTTTCCAAAGGGGAAAGGGACACCCACCCTCCCCTTAGCCTAGGCCTAGACCTTTCCCCAAAGATGAGTTCTGATTAAGAATACCCAGCACTCAGAATCAAATAGGCACATCCCTGATTTTCCATCTGCGAGTATCCATTCAATCCATGGAAAAAGGTATTTTGAGCATTTCACGTTCACAGAGTTGATGGAATGGGTCATACCTTCAAAGAGCAAACAAACTAACCCCCTCACAATGTGCAAATACCGTTGGCATCCAGGAAAAGGGAGTACTTTTCATTCGTTTTTACATGAGATTGAAGTTGTGGAAATAATGGTAGCTATGCACTTCTGCTCTGTATCATTCAGGCAAGTTTACATAGGTTTTATGCATAACGAGCAAGGTATGCAATAGAGGAATCTGAATAGTCAATGCTGATGGTCTAATTTTGTCTGGCATAACTTGTATTAATTGTCTTTATTCTTGCAAATTCTTTGCTTCATTCAATTTCATTGAATATGAATTTAGAATTGCACATAGACAGTTTAAGGCTGAAGAACCCTGCTAGTGGGTGCCTTAACTCAGATTCCTTTAAACTTAGATAAAAAGTAGCAATGAATTTGCACTTTCATTTCAGATGAAATCATTATAGGCCTGTGTTGTTATGTCACCAAGAGCCAAGAATAAGCTGCCATTGACCTATCATCTGTGTCGTGATCTTGTTGAACCTGAGATGGAAGAAGATGATGATTCTCTCGTCCTGCGTTTTTGATATGAACTTTCTGAAGCTTGTGTAGTATCATTTGCAATCCTGTATAGATTAAAACAACAATAATTTCATTTTTTTTAAATATCTATGATATTAATTTCAGGATTTTTAACCTCTCACCCATGGGTGGTTACCCTTTTAGTAACCACCCCAGTAAGGGTTGCAAACCACTCATAGTGGGGTTGTAAAAAACAATATTTGAAAATATGCCACTCCCAGGAATGGAGACAAGGGGTGTAGGGCAAGTGAGGCAACAACCACCCCTCTTTTAAGATGTTTCGATACTTCTAAATGTTTAAAATATCAAAAGTACTGTTACTGTAATTCCAAACATATGTTATAATCTGGGTTTGCAATATATTTTTGCATATATTTTCACATATTGCAATCCTATAGCTAGGAATCAAATAGCCTTCCTTTGAACTTTTACAACAACAAACCCACATTAAAGAATTCTTTCAGTAAAATTTGTTAAAGCTAAAATATAAATGTACCTTTCAAGAATAGGTTTAACTTCCTCCACAAGGTAATTGGAAGGATCAGGGGATGGGACTTGAATCAGAAAGTCTGCGATATACTCAGGTCTCAGGCAGAGAGTGCCGCTGGTAACAATTGTTTCAAGATCAATCTGTGAAAGAAAATTGTGTACGACAAGCTGATAAATTTAATTAATTAGATGAAGTTTATGGCTCAGTTTGTATCAACTGGTTTAAGATGGTCCAGTCACAGCCTTTTTCCTGTCGTAACTCACTGACTTGTTTTTCCTAATTCCCACTCCATTGCATGTGCTGAGCACCAAGCACACTGGCAGTAAGTTCCATTTTTAAAATCGTCGGTCGTTGGTTCAGTCCAGCCAGGGGTCAGACTCCAAACCCCCTGGCTGCAACTCAGATGCTCTCATCACTTGACTACATGAAGTCAGTACCTGATAAAGGGGCACCTCATGAGAATTCCTGTTTTATTGATATTGCCCACTGCTAATTCTACCAGTATTGATATTTTAATTCTCAATGTTAGATGGCAACAATATGATACCAAAATTTGGAAAAAGAGAATGAAGGACTGCCACAATGGAGTAGTACCATCTTATTTTGAAGAAGTAAGGTTTTGACATATTCAAACTATTAAAAGTTAAACATTTCAAAAAAAAAAAAAAAAAAATAGAAATGAGTACTGGTCATGAAATGTAGGTAACCAAAGTAGATATGAGCAATATTGATAAAGATAACAAGAATCTAAAAATGCATTGAGGTTCCAATGATATTCACATATTTTCTATTAAAAATAATGTCATGATGTCCCATATCTTCTCAGTCATATATTGCACTAACATGTAAAAGTAATTTTGTGTTACTCAAGATGTTCTTTGACCTCCAGCAACATTAGGTACCACCTTCCCATCGTAACATGCCCGCATAATAAATAAGAATCTACCTAACTTTCCAATCTTGAGATATTAAGTTAACAAGGTTTTCAGATTTTGACCACTGGTGATCCCACATGACGTTTGAACTCCACCAAAAATGATAGGGACCATCCTCTAACTGTAATGCATTAACATACCAAACATGACATCTATCCAAGTTAACTACCATGAGATATTGTGTTAACAAGTTTTTCACTGGTTGTTTAGGATGATCTTTGACCTCCACCAAAAAAAAACCTGACCATAGTACATTGACATACTATATTATAATAAATATGAAAACTACCAAAGTTTCTGATCGTGAGAAAGGTTTTCAGACTTTGACCCTTTGTTACCCCAGGTGACCTTTGACCTCCACCAAAACCAACAGAACTTTTTCTCTTAATATTGGGCATCTACTGTATGTACCAAATTTGAAAAATGTCAGGCTGTCTATGTTGAAGTATTGTGTCAACTAACAAAGTGACACTGACACATACATCCCCAAACACACACACAAACACAGCACATACCACCACTTAAGGCCTTACAGGGTACACAGAACTGTTCCCAGTAAATGTCCGGAGTTCCCCTTTAGCCATTTAAGTCGTGAAGCATGTGAATGCCACAAGCGAGGGCTCATGCATATCACTTGACAGAGCTCATTGCAGTGTCCGAATTTTTGGGTAGCTACACCAGTTACGAGCTCAGCGTGAGCAAGGAAAGACGTGCGAGGCTTCAGCTCTCAGGAGCAGCTTGTACCCGGCAAGGTATTGTTTATAGGTTCAAGCCCACACACACACATGCCATCATGACTGCATTGGTTTCCCTTATCACTGAAACCAAAAATGGAAATGCTCAGAATTTAATTGTTTGGAGACTGAGCCACAAAACCTTGTCCAACTTTACCTTAAAGTATATAGAAAGGGCAAACACAATAATCTATTTAAAGGATTCTTCCAGTATCATTACCCTACTAATTGGGCACTGGACAAACAAACAATTTTTTAAGGCTTTAAAGGTGTCCTCCTAAGGATTCAAATTTCTAAACCAATTCCTTTTTTGGTATATTTCTTTTTTGTTTGACCTCATTGTTAAAAATTGAGGGACTAAAAAAGATTTAAATAAAAAAGGCTCATTATAGTTGAATGAGAAATGACCTTTCATGGCTTCAATCATTGATACACATTGGATAAGCTGATGCAAGTCTCCCAAATGTTTCCATTACTACACCATTTTACAAATCAGAATATACGTCACATTTTTCTCCAAAACAGGGTCAACAGTTTTTACCACAGGCAGTTTGTACTAGTGGTTTGAACCACAAAAAATATCACAGTATGAGCAGGTTTATTGTGAAAAAAATTAAATGGTCAAGCCCTTCTAAAAGCCACTTTTATGCTGCCAGCGAGGGCGGGCTCTTGCATATCACGTGACAGAGCTCATTGCAGTGTCCAAATTTTCGGGTAGCTATACCAATTACGAGCTCAGGATGAGCGAGGAAAGAAGTGCAAGGCTTGAGCTCTTATGAGCAGCTTGTACTTCGCAAGGTATCGTTTATAGGTTCATGCCAACCTGACTGCATTGGTTCCTTTTGCTAATGCAAGGAACCAAAAAGGGAAGGAATCTTCAAAGAACAATTTAATGAAGCTTGTATTTTCACTGTGACATGAAGCTTTCCAGAGATTAAGGCCAGGTGCATGTTGCCTTACAATGACAGCCACTGGTGTTATGTCTTGTTTAAAACTTGTTTTGAAACAACAGCTAGATCTCACAATTTTGCTCTTATTTTCTCTTCAAAGTATCTTTCATAATATTTTAGGACTTCAACATTGCATATCCAAGGGAGTTAATTACTCCAAGTAAATTTCACATTTGAGGAGAAAAAACTTTGTAAGATGACTCTCAAGAGCCATTCTTAGTTTACAATCAATTGGTTTAAGTGGGATTGCCAAGGCCTTTTCACCAGTTGTGGCTAACTGGCTCATTTTCCCTAACTCCATTGCTTATTCTGAGCACCAAGCAAAATGGCAGTAGGTTCCATAGATAATGTTTGCGGTATGACCTGGCCAGGACAAAAGCCCCAGTGGTTGTGGATGGTTTCAGTATTCTTTAAATCTTTGACATCCCACAACCCAAGTGACCTTTGAACCTGCTTCCTGTTTCAATAATTATCAAGCCCTTGATACAGCACAATTTTACGTTAAATGTCTTTGACTTTCATTGTTTTACTTTACCTCCCACAAATTTGGGTGCTACAATTATAACTCATAACTCCTAAAGTAACTTTTTACCAAACCATCTGCTGAATCTACACAGCTGTCTCATACATGGTAAAAGCATGTTAACAAAGCAATTGATATCATCTTCTTACCGATCCTTTGGGTACTTTTGATTTGGTGAAATTTAGGAAAAGATGTGTGGCTTCATTCTGAACACCTGATGGAAATGGATACCTCGTAGAGAGTACTGTACCACATCCTGCCTCTAATATCCTCTTCAATCCTGCCACTCTTTTCTCATCAACTATCAGGAGGACTTTCCATCCATCAAATGCTCCTTTATGATCCTACAGAGACAGAGAGATCCAGGGTTACAGATTCAGGGTACCAAAACCAGTTGTTGATACAAATACTGTGAGAGTAATAATCACGTGATTGTGACAATACATGAAATAGCCCTCAAACTCAAATCGCCTACAACTAAACAGTCTAAACACCAACTTTTGGCCAGTAAGTCTGGTTTTACTTGATGTTAGCACCAAAAATTAATCACCACTCCAAGGGCCTATTGAATTTTATCATATTTTTATTGTTTTTAGGGTTGGAATGGCTATAAAATGTAAGTGCGATCACCAAGTAGAAACCCAATTTGCCTCTCAAAAGTGAGGTTTTAGACTGTTAGTGGCTGTTGATTTGAGTAAGGGCTTTTCACATAATGGATGACCATTGTCTTTAAACTGAGGGAATTGCTAACAACCACTATCATAATTATCATTAAAGAGACCTATGTATCAATAAAAGTACATTGTAACCCTTAAGCCAAGTCACAAGTGGAGTAAAAAGTGGTCAAGTGGCAATTCAAGTCACTCCCCACTTTCCTCCAGCCAAATAAAGCACATTTTCCAGTCAAGTTAAAAGCCAAGTACAAAACAAAACAATCGACTTGAACCAATTGGTTGGAATCTGGGTGGCAAAACTCCCATGTAATTAACCCACAGTCTGGTCACCTTATTTTTGGCTGTTTTGCATAAGTAGGCTTCATTAAGATCATAGCTAGGCAGGTCACACGGCAAATGACAATCACTTAAGTCGGAGAGATGATGCAATGTATGTGGAACGTCATGGAGATCACCTTTGCCAATTTTCTAGACTAATATATGACTGCAGTTGACACCAGTGAGAGTTGGTGACTTGTCATGTTACAACATTACAAGAAAAGTACAACAATAGGTAAATAAATGTCTTTAAAAACATCGTTTTATGTTTAACAAGACCTCCTTAAGCTAAAGTCAATAGAAACCCAGTAATCCTATTCACTTCACACTATTCAGCCTTTTTGTCTCCTTATGGTTGTCTGTTCACTGCAGTTTTGACTAGCCTTTCATAAAGTATGTCCCAATACAAGTATTGCATGACTTACACTGTAATAAATTAGGTTTCAGATCAAACATAAAAAACAAATGATCAGACACTTCCAAAAGGACCAATAAGATCTAGAAACAATTAAGTCATCTATTGAGACATGAAACTGAACTGAATAAAATAGATTTCAACATCTACAGAAGCTTTTGGGAAGTGAACAAAATGATCATTCTGTAAAAGATCTGAAAAATTCAACCAGCAGAATACCTTTTCTTCTGACTGTAACTTTTCCCGCCATCGTTTGGGTGCATCGCATAGACTCACAGCCATTGGTTTCATTTTTCCTGTGAACATGCTAGCATTCAGTTCATGTGGTTCCTCCTACATAATGAAAAAAATACAGACACTTGTCACATTAACACAGCATTATTTCTGCACCAAGCACACATTTTGATTCTACAGCATTTCATTTTCACAGCAACAGACAATTCTAAAAACAAGAGACGGATTATCCACCCTCTGAAAGAAAATCTTATACAGAGCCAGACTTCTTGGTCTCATAATGTTTGTATTATTTATTCCATTCGGAAGGTTGCAGACTGCTCACTTTTTATGATGCTTACATTTTATGATGAGGGTGCTCTCCAATTTGGCTTCCAGAAAAGCCTTGCAGTTACATTCTCCTCTCCAAAAATAACCACCATTTTACCCGTACCCACCCTTACCCCCCAAAATAACTGCTTTTCTAGATGATTACTACCAAAATCTTCAACATGAACTCAGAAAGCAAACAGAGAGCAACCTCGTGATAAAGATACACCCGTTTAAATAACTTTACTTTGAAGTGATCCTTGAGTGCCATGATGTCCACAGCATGGTAAGAGTTAATACCTAGGAAATTTTACAAATGGTGCATAGGTTACAACTGATAGCTTACCTTATTAAAGCATTACTTAACAAACTATTTAAAATAATAAAGAGAGCTAAAAAGTACTCAGTGAAAAACTTGGAACTTAGAGCATTTCCAAGCCTCCTGACGATAAAACCCTTGCCCATGTAAAACACTCAACTGAAATAAATTTGTTACGATAAATTTGACATATAATAGTGACTCTTACTTCTATAAATCTTCCAGCTTTTTGACATTCAACCATGTATGACCTGTGAAGTATCCATCTCCCTGAAGCTATAGCTGAGAGGTATTTCTCATTTCTTGTTGGAGAACCTATAAGTGAAACCATTCATAACACATAAAATAAATTGAACAATCTAATTTAACCATTACACAAGATGACAAAATATTTTTTCTTTTTACGTTCTGCTTCCTTTCATTCAGATTGTGTATTCAACAACAGGAAAATATGTAACATTGGCTTGTCCATCATATTGACATAACCGTAACATTTCAGGAGACCATCCAAACAACAACACTGAAATGAAGATCCCTCACAGATGTTGTCACAATTACATTCCATAAGCCCCCTTTAAAAATAAAGGCCCAAATTATGAAAATCAGTAATGACAAAAAGCAACCGCCATTCAATTTAATCTCAACCATGTTTCAATGGGTTAGAAACTGAGCTGTAAAACACCATCCAGCTACCAAACTAACCCACCCCTTGGTTGAAGAAACCAATTGGTGTGCTTGTACATATGAGTATGAAAGGGATTTATGCCAAACCAGCCCAACAACCAGTGCTCACATACATGTCGATGCACAAGCATTGAACATACAATCTATAGACTCATTTTAAGTTAAGTCACTAGTCGGCTCTGGTTGACATAGAAAATGTGAAGGAACATATGCCTGCATGTTAGGGTTTAGGCATGCAGAACTCTCATAATTGAAAGCAGAATGTAGATGAATTAGAGCCTACATTTCATAAATTTCATTTGCAATCTTCACAACAAACAAACTCCTACTACAAACATAAACCATGGCCCAATTAAATACAACTCTTCAAGAACTAATTTCATTATGGAAAACCTGTGCAGGACCTTCAATCTCATCAACGATACTTCCTGTCCCTTTATTGATTTAGACAAACCCTTGTCTGGAAAACTCCAAAACAGAGCCCAGAGAAACCTAAAGTGCCTCCCAATTCCCCAACTTTGGATACATTGAGGTATGACTGTGTGGTCCTTTAATTGGGAATGAAAATGATTGTTAAAGTCATAGTTCAACAACCACAGTAGCTATACTTCTTGATAGTACCAATGAAAGAAGACTCACTAACTGTATTTGCAAGGATAGGGCCATAACTACATTAGGAAGATACCACAGCCTCTAGTCACTGACTCTATTTGGAAGCTAGGTTAGGGTGCTATGTATGTTGAAAGGATACCACAGAAGGGGCAGGTACCACTACAAATGAGCAACTGGGTTTTCCTTCAACATAACACAAGGATGGAGGAAATATGCATGCTGTTATTACTTCATGAATGAATATGAATACCTTTACAAAATACATGAATATTCATGCCTTCATATATATATAATTGCCATTGTTGACTCACCTACAATCATATGAGTACAGTTTGTGCTGTAGTAAGGTTTTTCAGTTGCCTCTCCCCCTAACTGCTCTACTAATGCACTGTAGTCAATCTTCTCCTGTTCTGATAAACCCGTAAACAAAAACACCTTCTTGGATGAAACCTCCTGAAAAAATACAATATGAATATTTATAAGTAACAATGACACACTGCTGAATGATGGGATTAATAATGCTATCAAGCTGGTCAGTTAAATGGAGTTTTAAAGCTCAGGTTCTAGCCAATTGGTTCAAGTCGGGCTGGCTGTCAGAAGGTCGCTAACTATACTATTCCTTTAAGTTGAAGTGAAATGCTGTGCACCGACTAGCGAGTCGAGATAAAAGCCTTTAGCTAAGTGCAATGCTCCTGTCCGCGTACCAGACTAGGGTTAGTGCAGTATTGGTATTGCTGTGGCACGCTGGGTGTATTTTGATGTAAAATGTATGCAAATAGCGTTTCTTTGTTGAGTGTTTGTCGTATGTATGTTTGGGCAGAATGTGGTGTCACTTGAGCTTGAAAGACAGGTGGAGCAAGAAGGGTGCGGCAACAGACATATAGTGAACAGTATTTTTCTGTGAGCTGTTTAGCAGGAAAACTGAAAGATTCCAGCCTATGAGCAGAAGGGGAACGGTAACTGGTTAATTGAGTAAACCAAAAAAAATAAATTAGCAGATGAAATTTGTTGAGAATTCCTGCTAAATTTAGCAGATGAAATTTTTTGAGTATCCCTGCTAAAGTTAGCAGATGAAAGTTCGTGAGAATTCCTGCTAAATTGTCAGATGATTTTGGGGTACTGTTGCCAGAACTGTACGAGGGTCGTAGACGTGAGAGTGACAGCAAGGTTGCATTTTGAGGCTGGAGATGGTCATTTGCATCTGTTTGTCGAACTAAGTTACAAGTAAGTTTCTATTTATATTTAATTTCTTACGTTACTATGGACTGGAGTAGTAGTGTTTTGTAAGGTGGTGAGAATTCAAAATGCATTTAGAATCGGCTGAAGAGACAGTAACGATTTATGGGGTAATTCCATACCTTTGTTTGAGGAGACTGTTAAATGTACATCGTTTTAGTGTAGTTTTTTGTATGTCGGATAGTCAAAGATATTGTAGTCATGATAAGGAGAATAAAATACCTCCGTGAATTTGCTCTTGTTGGGGAATTTTCAAGGCATGGTCAAGTTGGGATTCATTTAAAAATTATTCAGTTTGGGTTGCCAAATATTTCTATGATTTTTATTGGCAGTAAGAAACCGAAATAGGGTTTGTTTGGAAATGGTGACGAGCTGGGGCAAGTATCATTTCATAAGACAAGATTTTTTTTTAGAATTGTTAGACCTTATATGTATTTGGCAATTTTGTGTCCAAATAGGTTTTCAGCTTTTTAATGACGTGCTGGGAGAGGGTGCGACCGACTACTGTAGCAGTGGACCTGTAGCAAAGACGCTGGCGCCGCAAGGAACGATACCTGGCACTGGTGTTGTATATCACCTTAACCGTCGCTATATTTCCTACAGCATGAGTTTTGTTTGGGTTAAAAGCATAAAGGAAATTTTGGAATAAAAGAAAAGTTTCTTAAGCGTGGGGCTAAGAAAACTGCATATAATATAGACATCAATTGGAGGGAATTTTTAGTATCATGGAAGACGAATAATGTTGGTATAGTTTGTGTTGAACGAAAAAGTAGTAAACCAAGAAGAGGCTGAAAATGAATGTTACAACAGGAGGAAAGACTACGAAATAAAAGAAGACACTATTGTATGCGGTTTTTTGTTGGAACATTGGATTTAAAAAGTATTCGAGGAAGAGAATAAATGTGAACACTTTCATTAAATTACATTGAGAACTCCGACGAGGGAATTGTAGTTGAGTAGGATTTATGTACATATGTAAATAAAAGTTTTAGTGTTGGGCTAAACGGAATGTATGCCTGATTCATTTCATGTGGATTGTAAAAACTAACTACAAGTGCGGGGACCTGTGTGACACTGGCCATGACCTTTTTTTCAGTTGCGGCTCACTGGCATTGGCTTGTTTTCCCTCCACTGCATAACTTCCATTACACCATTGCTCATGCTGAGCACCAAACACCATGGCAGTAGGTTCCATTTTTTAAGACTTAAGTATGACCTGCTCATGAGTCGAACTCCAGACCTCAACTGCAAGCAGGATGCTCTAACCACTTAAACGTACAGTTGGTCAAAGCTATCAAAACATGATTTTAACTAACAAAGTGTTTACTCTACTGGAAGAATAATCATGCAGAACTTTGACACACTGCCCCTAAATGCTAAGATACACAGACTACAAACATTTTTTTTTTTATTTTCTTTCAAAACAAGGTCAGTATTTCATCTATCTGAACCCTCCTAACCATACCCAGTTGTAACGTAATAAGGCTGAGTACCTAAAGGCAGTGGCATTTGAAACGACAAAGTTTACCGACAGGGAGGCCTGTGGTGCGAGAGACTATTGTAATTAAAGATACCGCAACTGTTTCAAATTAGGTGGTGTATAAATTACAAGTTGCAACTATCCAGGGTGTGCACATTCACATTCAGATAAATGAAATTCTTTAAATTCTAAGGACCTTGACTTATAAGTCCAGGACCACTTAAAACAGTCAGACCCCATATTGCCATTTTTTTTTAAATTGTTCCATAAAATAGTGTACCTAAACATTGATGAAAATTGGGACAATCAGTCTTCATCCTTAAAATTCCCTGACTTTTCCAAGACTTTTTGTATAATTGCCATTCTCCCCAACTTCCATGATGTGTAAATTCTAATCTCAGTTTTCTTTGACTTTCAAATTACAGGACCTACATGAATCCTGGGCTCTAT
Organism: Holothuria scabra; assembly: GCA_037179385.1. Taxonomy (NCBI): domain Eukaryota; kingdom Metazoa; phylum Echinodermata; class Holothuroidea; order Aspidochirotida; family Holothuriidae; genus Holothuria; species Holothuria scabra. The sequence continues at coordinate 7,994,649 of CM074187.1, read as the reverse complement.
TTCATAAAAGATTATTTATGAAGCTTCGCAACTAAAAGTTGGAAACTGCCTTACAAAGAATTCCTTGGTATCTTTAGTAGAATTTAAGTTCGTAAAGCTAGCAACGATTCAATAATTATACATTAAAAGCGTGTATCTTTTTTGTCAATGAAAGAGGCTGATGTAACCTTTGACTTAAGCCTTCAAACTTTTATTGTCTGTCCTAAACATCAGCAGCAGCAACAGGAAAGGAAAATGGCCAGCATATTGCTAGAAAATAACAATTGTTACATTTAAACATCGACGTATTGGACGTATGCTAAGGCATTTCTATGTAACTCCTTCAAATTTTATGGAATTTTTCATCAAGCAGTTTATGATTAAGATACCTTTGGTAGTTTTTCATTCACGAATGAGTGGAAAGCAAAAGTCCCTGCCCCCCCCCCCCCACAATCTACTGTGCATGCTCATGGGTTTCATTTTGAATAAAGTTAAAAAAAAGACTAAGGTCTGCTGGTGTTTGAGCCAAAACCATGAACTGTGTAAATCATGTATCGATGGAGGTATAAAAGGTAAAAAAGTTTAAGTCACAGATACCACATAGTAGTCTTTACATCCATTAAAATATAATTAACACTTTTCAATATCTTTGTCACAAATTATTGTTTCAGCATATCCTCAATGAACCAATGGAATCAGAAAGAACAACTGCAGGACAACATGTAAAAAGAAGCCCATCAGTTGCAGGTTATATGCATGCAATGATAATAAGCAATTTAAGGATATTGACCTTGATAACCCCAGATGATCTTTGGCCTACACCAAAATCAACTGGGACCATCCTTTGACCATATTGCAACCACATACTAAGTACAAAATCTATTCAAGTCTTCCACCCTGAGATATTGTGTTAACAAGGTTTTAGAGTTACTTCTGGTGACCCTGGATGACCTTTGACTGCCAACAAAATCCACACAGACCATCTTCTGACCATATCACATACACATACTTAATATGGAATTTCTTCAATTTTATTAACTTGAGATATTATGTTAACAAGGTTTTCAGGGTTTTGATCTCCCTTCACCCCAGAGGACCTTTGACCTCCAGTACAAAAGAAAGGAACCATCTTCTGACCATACTGCATCAACATACCACATGTATGTTTAATACTCTAATTTTGTTAGATAGTTTAGTTAGATTTCATTTTCAAGCTGCACGTTGATTTATTTATGTTTGGTAAATAAAAAATCACAATTATGTGCAGCAGTGGGTGTGCTGATTGCAAATCGATTTATAGGTTACACTGATACAGCTTTTTCTTCATACAGCTGTAATGCTTCTATCATGCTACCTTTTGGTGAGAGGCGGGGGCAGTAGGAATACTTGAGACTATAATGTAATCCTGTTTGCCAACACTGGGGTGGCCGAATAATTGCCTGTGTAGCTTTGATTCCCTCACCCCAGTGATCTGGTAGTGGCCCGTTTCCCATTGGGCCTGTTTCCCATAGGAGTACTTGGGGATATAATGAGTTGAGGAAGGCAGGTAAAGAATTTTAAGAAAAGTTATACACATACCAGTTCTGATTTCCTTGTTGTATCATTTATTTCTGTACGTATTGGGTTAACGGCTTTATAAAACAATTCCTTTTTTAATGCTTGGCATTTGAAATTTTAAGTCATTCTTGTTTTTACAATGTTTTGTGTTGTTGATGAGAAATTGTATGAATCCTTCATTAAAAGCATTTGTAATTAAAAATACATTGTAAACTACAGAAAGTCTTTCACCCATGAAACTTGTTCTTTTTTTACACATGCATAAACTCTAATGCACTTCTGCTCTCGGCCAAAGGATTTTCATCCTGATGAAATCCAGCCCAATGCTCTCCATAAAGCACCTTCACGGTTGCTTAACCCTTTACCGTTGTGTTCCGATCGGGCATATTTGCGCACCTCGGGAGTGGGCGGAAAAGCGGACGTAGCCCGCCCGGCATCGGCTTCCGTAGGCCATTGACCCCGTGACCTTAAACTATTGTCTCTCTCGTTGTTGTGGCCGAATTTTCGGGTAGCTACTCGCAATTTCGAGCTCCGCGTGAAACAGTAAAGATGGGTGACAGCCGAGCTCTCCGCATGGGTCCAAAAGGACCCAAACAACGGCAAAGGGTTAAGTGAAGTGTAAATAATGCTCTCAGCTCCCACTGACCACTCTGCTCATTGACTGACTACACTGAGATAACAGCACAAAGCTTCCTTATGTAGTCACACTATGTCTTTATGGAGAAGAGTCTTCGGCACCCTATCTGCAATTTCATGGTCCACTGGGCCAGGGAGTCTTTATCTTAATGTGCAATTAAAGAAGTGAAAATACCCTGCAAAAGGCCTCAAAATACAGGTTTTTGAAGCATCGGAGGAGTTAGCCTAATGTTACCTTTTAATGACTTCACTGCCTTTCACATAGAGTAAAGAAAATGTAAAATACTTAACAGTCAAGGTGATGTTGTGAAAAAGGAATCCTTATAAGGCTGGATAAGGTAAAATGGAGATGATGGACTAAGTACCCTCCTGCATGAAAAAGATGACATATTTCCAAAAGGCCTTTCTTAAAGGTGAAGTTCACCTTTTCACCTTTTAATTAAGGCCCAAAAGCTGAGGTATTTGTACAACATCTGGTATGACTGTTTAACCAATGTAGCTATGATGGCCCCTCCCTCAATGGTTAGATGGCTAGTCATTGTATTACCAGCTATTATCCCCCAATTGCTGGAACACTGCAAGCATGCTGTTCTGCCAACAGCACCATACACTAGCAGAAAAAGAGGCAAATTTATTGGAGGCCGAGTCCCTGATCTCCCCTGGTTCTGCCATCCCTGGACAGGAGAACAACTATTGGCCATCATGAGTTTTTGAAAGTGTAGAAAAATGTTTCAAAAATAACACAGTGCCATCTACATTCACATTCCTTTTAGGAGATGCCAGTTTGTATTACCACAATTATAATTGTGCCACCTAACAATTCCTGTGCAAGCCACTGCATACAAGTCTGCTGAAATGGCACTTAAATTTGGAATGCAGTGCATTTTGGTTGTCAAATAGTCCTGTAAAGGATTGGTCCTTTTCCAAAATACCTACTTCTTTAAACTTGTTTTAAGTTTTCCTTCAATCCAAATGCCATGTCCATCACAATGGCTTTGTTTAATGCACTTAGTACACCATCAATTCCTATGCTAATGACTAACTAATCCCCAAAAGGAACATGTGACACTTTTGAAAGTTCTTTTCTGACTTATTCATCCCACCAATCATGGGTAAAGTAATGAACAATTTCAGTACAGCAATGCAAACAAACTCTTTGTAAGTTGCTTTACCAAATAGAAGTTACGACACTTCATAAAATAAAAGAGGATTGCTGAACTTTTGCAAGATTAATCTGCCTAAGTAGGACACAAGAATCTTTGCAAGTTTTATAAAATAGAGCCCTGCTATCACAATTTGGTCCATCAGTTTAATACATTGATGTGCAATATCATACCTTCTGGTGTTGATCTTCTTCTGGTGGTTGGGGAGCAACAGCTGGTTTTGCATTCGGAAGACGAATTGGAGGAGGAGTCTTCACATCAGTTGGTGACCCATCAATTTGATTACCAGACTGGAAATTTCCTTGGTCAGTGAACTCCTTGACTGCTGCCTATAGAAGGAGCAAACCATGCATGAATATCTCAAAGACCACATTCATGTCTCTTCTGCAGAATATCAATAACTACCTTCAGTTTCATAGCAAAGTACCAATTTTATTCCAATAATGAATTCAAACTTCACTAGCTCTTCACTAATGACACAATTACTTCAAAAAAGCTCATATATATAATAACTTTTAAAATTTTTTAAGGCAGTACAGAAATACCCCTGATACACATAACATATACAGACATCATGGTGACATCTCTGATGTTCATTAGTTCATGGGTAAGTCAAGTCGTCATTTTAAATCGCACACTAACAGGATGCTCCCTCAAACTTACAAAAGTGTATTGCATGATGGAAAATCTATGATAAATAAGCATACAATACACTATCAAAACTGTTTTATTCCCTTCATTTGGACACCTAAGAAATGTGGTGAGTCTTACATTTCCCTTTGAACAAACTTCACAGCAATCTGCACTGGATTCTACTATAAAAGGACTGCTAAATTTCCAACCTTCAGACATTCAAATTTCAAATAAAAACAGAAGACTTTTGATGCAATCTACCTCCATGGCAGGACATTAAAGAACCTTGACAAAAGTGAAAACATTTTTGGACACAATAAACCAGCAGAAGGTTTTAGGGCACCTTGGAAAAACCCCTAGTAGGCAGTTCAAATACTGGCTATGTTAAATGACTGGCTATGTCACCATCACAAAGCACATGGTGTATTTATGACTTGGGGCAGGGAGAGGCAAGACCCCCATGCAGGCAACAGTCCTGAAAACAATAAGATAAAAGTATTAACTTTAGAATACTCTACACCTGTAACTTTCTATAATAAACTATTGATATGTTTTAAATGAGCAGATAAGATGTCCCCATATCAGTTTTAAAGGCATGAGTACTCTCTGCAAAACTTGTACCTAAACATAGGCTCCATCTTTCACATCTCCCCTTTGATTTATAACTAGAAAGCCAACAGGCTTAGTGATTCCTTGCCGTATGATATATCATAGCAAACATGGAAACAAACATGACATGCATGAGATCCCATACAATTATCCTACTTAATTGAGATATAATACTAGCAGGGTCAAAACTTTTTGACCTCATGTGACCCAAAATGACCTTTCGACCCCTTAAAAACAATAGTGATCACCTTACCAACACATCCATCAACATGAGTAATTCAAAATTAAGCTTAGTACAGAATGAGTATGGAAGTACTACCACCATGGTATGAGATCCCTCACAGTTATCCCCCTAAAAATATTATGTCTACAAAGTTTGATCTAACTGTCACCTCAAACCTTTGATCTCCACACACAAGAGGAATTTCTCACACAGCTTTAATATTCCAGAAAACTGTCTCATTACTTGATAAAGCAGTATTTTGAAACCATTTTTATCAAAAGTTTGGTCAATGGGGACAGCTCTCCATTCTGAAGTCTCTTTGTTCCGATGCCTCTATGTTTCGAAAAGTCTGCATTGAGGTTAGTGTTTAAACAAGCCCTCATCGACACACTCTCCTACAAGCATTGGATCAAATACTGTGTTCTCACATACCCCGCGCTCGAGGTAACACTGTATTACCTCACGCTCGAGTAACGTGGGAACGCGGGTTAACGCAGGGTTGGTGTTTAAATTTCCATCCACCTCAAATCGCAGGGTTAAGCAGTTTTAAACATCGCGTTTGTTTTAATCAAGCAAGGTCACAGGTATTTATTGCACTGATGACAGGTATTTTCTTACATTTTGCTGTAATCGGTGTGTGAAATATTTGGTCTCGTTACTATGGTAACACTATCCAATCAACGAAACACTGGGTACGTGAGAACACAGACTGGAAAACACGGGGTTAGCCTGTGGTTTTGTCTGATTGTAAGCACAAGTTAACACTGGGTGTTGCAGGGTATGTGAGACCAAGCCTAAAGAGACATCTGAACAGAGATGTGTAACCTTGGCTATTACTGATGGCAATTTTTGCTTTATGGGGAAATGCCCCACCCATTGTCTATGGTATCCTTTGCAAATTAACAAAAGCAGATATCCCTATTAATCCATAATTTAACAAGACTTTTAATTCGCCTTTTGTCTACTTATACTGTAGGTACAGCATAACATACAGTACAAGTTTTCCTTGTTTGATACACAGTATACAACATTATGCTTGCTCTTATTACCTGAGCTACTTTTAAATGACAGCAGCAATGCAGAATAAAATCTTAATACTTTTGAAAAGTGTCATAAGGGTAATCTTGAAGCAATGGTTTTATGCATTAAGCTTTATGGTACACTTTTTTTTTGGGGGGGGATAGTGACATGGATAAAAATGAAATGTGAGACAAGAATTCCCACTCGATGATGATATTTGACATAGCTATATAATCCTTCACACAGGGGTTACTTTTTTGGTGCGGTTATCCAAATATAAGCAGAGATGAGGCAAGTAGTATGCTGATACATTTTATGCTATCAAAAATTTAAAACAAATTCTAGAATGAAACTAAGTGACAAATAATCACTGTAGAGCATATTGAAACTGTAAAGCAGAAACACCAATCTAGACAGACACCAATGTTTAAAGTTTTGTTCAACAAAATTCCTTATACAAACACACTATTTGTTCAATTCCACCAGCTTCTATGTAAAGGACACTAATTTCTGAATGGTGTCAATCTACAGTATTTCTAAGATGACTTTCAGTTTAGAAACTTGATCAGTGTACATGAACTTCTCCATCTCCAGACAATGGCTAGGCAAACAACTTTTATTTGTGGTCAGATGAGACAAGATAATGTGGACAGTTATTTTATGCTGGATTTAGCAGAGGTGTGACTTTCATAGAGGTCTGACATTTTGATCACAAAAAGAGTACTGAATGCCTGCAGGGAATGGCAGGAAATAGGAGTATATACAAACAATGGGCTGTCATGGTTATGTACTGAGATAAAAATAAGCTTTCTTCAGAGGGTTTATAAGAGTCAATTAACACCACTTATACAGTAAAAAGCTTAAGTCAATTGAGCTGTATGTTTGTATGAGGTAATCCTTCAGGACACTGTGGGGATAACTGGCAGTCAACTGTGAAAAATTGGGCGAGATAACTGTGACCAAATGGCAAAGAATGGGTCAGTCACAATTTGATTCACTCTATTAGGCAATGACAGTTCATGTGTGCTGAAGGGTATTTGATACCAAATGATCAGTGTAAATTAGGTTCTTTTTTGTAAAACTAACTAACTGTGGTATATCTAATTAATCAATTCCCACTTCCAATTAATGCATGCTTGCATGCACATGTCCTCATGAGGACAGTAGGCACAAGGTTTGTCAAATATTAGCACTTTTTGCCACTAAATTTAATGTTTTCTTCAGGTTTTCTTTAAGGTTATTGAAAAAGCAATGTAGGTATGTTATAAAAGATTCTTGTGCATCACACAGAGTACTCTCTGTTCAAAGTTTATACTTATGAAGTTCCATATCAGTCATCTACTTAGTGTGCACAGAAGCATCTTCTAATATTTTCAGACTATGTCCCTAAATGACCCTTATACAGACTGTTTAAACTCACATGTTCCACATCAGTTTCATGAAAATCTATTTACTTGTGGCTGCAAAATCAGCATACCCATGAGCATTGAAGCATGTATGCCAGCCTGATGAACAGATTTTGCCTTTTAAGATTTTATATTTTGCTCTGCCCACTTTTTCATGTATTAATACTTGGAACTTAATGTAATAACAGGGCACAATTTCATGCCAGAATCAACATACTGTACAGTAACTACCATGTGATGTGCCTTTTTGTGCACCTTAGACCTTCTTCCTATGAGTTTGCTTCAGTACTTTACAAATGCATTTTCAAAATTACCTCACTAAAGAATTTACATAGTGAAGTTAATAAACTGTTCCAGAAAAATCATATACCCTATGCCTATTACATTACACATGCCAAATTATTCTTACCCTTTCACCCTAACCGCTCATGGATATTAACTTCAACAGTTATATACTCTTTTGAGATATAGTGTTTGCAAGGTTTAGATGTTTTGAACTCTTATGACCCCAAATGACCTTTGACATCCAATAAAAACAATCGGGGTCATCTACTCAATATGGACAATCCACTTAGTAAATATGAGATTCCTGGCAGTTACCTTTCTTGACATATGGTGTTTACAAGTTTTTGAGCTTTTCATCTCTGATGACCCCAAATGACCTTTGACCTCCACCAAAAATAATTGTGATCATCTACTTAATATGGGCAATCCACCTGCTATGTATGAGATCCCTCACATTTACCCTTCTTGAGATACAGTGTTTACAAGGTTTTGACCTTTTTCCCTCTGGTGACCCCAAATGACCTTTGACCTCCATCAAAAACAATAGGGACCATCTACTCAATATGGACAATCAGCAAGGTAAGTATGAGATTGCTCACATTTTTCCTTCTGGAGATATCGTGTTTACAAGCAATTTCCAAGGTATTTACATTTTGACCTCTGGTGACCCCAAAAGACATTTGACCTCTACCAAAAAATATAGGGACCATCTACTCAATGTGGACAATCTACATGCTAAGTTTGAGATCCCTGGGGGTTACCGTTCTTGAGATATCGTGTTTACAAGCAGGCGTCACACACACACATACACACGTATACGCGTTTCTGGCGCCTATCGGGGACATGCTCATTATACCAGTCAAGTGGGGATATTCTGTTTTTCCTAGTCAACTGGGGATAATCACAGGTCATAATCAAGGTGACTGGGGATCCTGAAAAATCTACACACACATTTTCACACAAATTCAAACAAAAAACATGGAAATGTGGATATACCTCAGATCAAACTGTAAAGCTACAGGCATTTATCTGACACCCCACTTTGCATTATTTTGGACTTTCTAAAACCGGGGATATCCCCGTTTCGCGGGGTATTCCCAGTTCTACTGTAATTTTCATGCGTGTATCCCCGATTGACCCCAGAAACGCACGCGCACACACACACACACATACACACACACGACATCACCATCGCATAGATTCCTTGCCTGCCTTCGGCAAGGAATCAAAAACATGAAAGAGTTTCAGAGCATTAATCCATCATGTAATATCCATCAGAGCTAGCACCAACAAGGACAATATAGTATTGGGGCTCCTGCAACCACAGGGGAACAAATTTTCATGACATTTCCATGACTTTCCCAGGACCAAATAATGAATATTCATGACCTTTCTCTTAATGTCTTACACATGTATGCAATTTGAGCTACAGAGGAAAAATAAATTTTGATATCTGTGTGAGAAAAGTTTTAAATATTACATAAGAGGATGAAACAATAACTCTTTGTGAAATTTGACAAAATTCTTCAATGGCAATACCTGTCCCATTTCCCTAAATTGCAGAAATTTCCAGGCCTTGAAATGATTTTCCAAATTTTATAATTCTACCAGTTTTTCCCTGACCCCTGGCATCCTGTGGTAGGAATTTAGCAAGTCTATAATGAAAATAAAGCCAAAGGATAAAACAAAATTCCAAATATTATGACTGTTTTAGCCCTTTGACCTTACAACATGACTATTACATACTTTTCTTTGGTTTTCATCTTCTTCCTCAACTCTGCTATTGTCATCATTCTTTACATCCTCTCCTCTCAAGCGTGCTATTGCATTCTCTCTGCACACTCGACTGGTATCGTCATCCCACGTTATCACACATTTGTCAAACGTCTCTGAATCATTTTCCTCTGTGGGTTGAGTCAAAATGTCAAATAAATATTGAAACCTAATTTGTAAGTAACACAATATGCACTTCAGTTAAGACTTCTCCACTAAAGGAAAGTACTTAATTCAGAGTAAGTTCAGTTGTGTTAATGTACATGTGCTATGAGTGCATTCTACCCACCTATAACCTGAGGAGACTATCTATGTGCTATGCATAGGTTGGTGCACAGTGCCCTATGCATTGTTAGAGCAGCATTGGCTCATTGGAGGAATGCATACCAGGGTTCTAGCCAGGCCATTCAAACTGGGTGCTGCACCCAGTTTGAATTTACTTTTTTTTAAGTCAGCACCCAGTTTGAAATTTCACCACCCAGTTTGAATCTCAGTGCCCAGTTTGAATCTCATCACACTCATACTCTAAACATAGGCTACATAGTATCAGACAAATAACATTCAATTGAATGATTGTGCTGATACTGGAAATAACCAAAAACCATGCAACTGGCCGCAGACAATGTCATTTTGGCCAACATCATGTGAGAATGATGCAACGTCTATTAAATCCCACCCGGTTTGACGTTTTTCCTGGCTAGAACTCTGCATACCTCGTAACTTTTGACCTTTGGAATAAAACAGGAACTCCGAACTGGCTCTTCATGGGGCTGAAACAACCATTAAAAGACAAAAGATTACTTAGCGCCATATACACAACTCAAAATCAGCCTTTGCAGTTCTAAAAACAAAGGTACCTAAGGTTGATAGCAGATTTGCATAGTTTTACATCTGTTCCCAAGTTTTGGACACAGTTTCAAAATTGAAAGCATAAATTACTGCACAATACTCAACTAATCACAGACCAAAAAATGTAAATTCCAGAAACATGGAGTGTTTTGAAAAATGAAAAAGCCTATTTAGACATCTTACCCAACAAAAGCTGCTCTTGACACTGGTTTTTCACTAAACAAATATAAATTTGAGTTTGAACTGTTTCAAATACTCAAATGATATTGATCGTAATCAATACAGAACAATCCTTGACATGAAAGTTGATGTAGACTGAATGTTGAAAAAAAATAAACAAAGCACTTCTAACATCAGATATGTAAGCAAAGAATAGGTCGTATCCAAGACATTTGTTACCCAGTATTGTCAGCTGGGAGAGGGGTGTAAGGAGAGTTTCCCTTTCTGAAAACTTTCCACATCAAGAGAACTGAAACCTAGGTGCAAACTGGTGCTATCTTTTTCTGTTTTAAGTATGTTCATGCTGTAGGAATTACTTTTTATTAGAAAATATTACAAAATTCCCTGATAACTCTCCCCACTCTTGGCTATTCTAATCACAGCAAATATGAGATAAGTCACACTTACCCTCCTTAAAATATAATGTTTACAAGCAACTTCTAGGGAATTTACCATTTGACATCATGTGACCCCAAATGACCTTTATCTTCCAGGAAAATTGATAGGGATCATCAACTCAATACCGCTAACCCACAAAAAAAATATGAGCATAGTCACTTGTATCTTTCCTGAGATGTCATGCTCAAAATTTTTTGACCTTTTGACATCTCTTGACCCCAAATGACCTTTGGCCTCCCCCCAAAACTATACAGGGATCATCTACTCAATATGGCCAACCCACACACCCAAATATGAGCACAGTCACATGTACCTTTCTTGAAATATCCAGTTTACAAGGTTTTGACTTTTCAACCGCTCCTGACTGCAAATGACCTCTGACCTCCACAAAAATCGATAGCAATCATCTACTCAATATGACTAACCCACACAACAAATATGACCACAGTCACATGTATCTTTCTCGAGATATTGTGTTTACAAGGTTTTGACCTTTTGTGACCCCAAATCACCTTTGACCTCAATCTACTCAATATGGCCAACCCGCACGTCAAAAATTTGAGATCTGTCACACTCACCCTCCTTGAGTAATTGTGTTTACAAGCAAAACCATCACATACACACACATACATACACAGCATATACCCATACTCAAACCCTTGTGGGGTACAGAGAACAGTTCCTCGTAAGGAAATCATCAGAATTCCCCTTCAGCTGGTTAAGTCATGCAGCAAGTGAATGCCATGAGGGAGGGTGGGCTCTTGCATATCTTGTGACAGAGCTCATTGCAGTGTCTGTATGAGGCTTGAGCTCTCATGAGGGGCCTGTACCCCCTAAGGAATTGTTTATAGGTGCACCCAGGCACACATACACACACAACATCACCATTGTACAGATTCCTTCTGCTGATGCAAGCAATCAAAAGGATTTACTGAGAATTTTGCTCAAGACTTTGAATTTCCTTACATGAAAAAATGTCCTGAACTCTTACATATCTGGAAAATATGGTGGAAAGTACATGAAGCTCAGGGTCAGAGGACTGTATGGGTTTGAAGACATAGAGTTGCAGTAATCCCTTATAAGCTTTAATTAAAATGCCTTCAAAAATTATGTGACCTCAGGATGTTACTATAGAAACAAGTTATCATGATTGGATGTAACCATAGCAACACGTTAATATGACGTGAATTTAAAGATCCTGTCATTCTAATCAACCATCACGACAATCTACAGTGTGAGCTAATAAACAAATGGAAGGCATTCTTTTGCTATAAATACAGCAGTTATATTTTTTATATTTTTAAGCACCCTCATGGTGACAAATGTCACTTACAGCATGATAAGGATTTAAAAACACTCATTAATATGATGAGAATTCAATTCAATGCTCACCAGAGTTTTTCTTTGATACAGGAGAAGCTACACTACATTCCCTCCGAGATCTTGTCAATCTACGACTACTTCTTCTATTTTCTGCTGCAGTGTAACTTCCATCCTTGTTACTTCCATTTGAACTTCTCAGCTGCCGCCTCCCTCTTCTCTTAGCACTATCAGAGTTTCTGCACCAGAAAAAAAAGGGTGGAAGATTGGAGAACAGGTGAGGAAACTTAAGCAACTCTGATGATATTAGAGGCATACTTCAACAGCTTTCATTTCACACTGTCCTTGACAGAATCCTAGTTATTATTGAAAACATGGCTGCCATTCCCACCAATCTTCTAAACCAAACTAAGGACAAGATTTTTTTTAAATACTAATATTTCAGGTCTTTTAGGCATTTCCTTGAGTTCCAACAATGTGTTTAATTAGTTTCTTCACAATAGTACAAAAGCAAAGACATGCCTTAATTATTGGTAGTCTGCATGACACAATTTTCTTAATAAAGGCCGCCATATTTCAAGGTTATTTTATATCCGAGTAAGTTAAGTTCTCATGTCAGCAGTGGTATCTATACACTATAAGACATATGCAAAGAATATATTATCAATCACATGAAACCTTAACTTCTGTTCTCCCCCATTTGATCTTGCAAAACCATGCTTCTACACTTAGAAAATCAAGTGTTCCTCCTGAGTTTCTATTATAAAGTAGGTCCCTGTTACATTGCATGTATATTTATAAGCCAGTGTTAAGGATGACACTGATGTAAACATCATGATGCCTGTCTCTTTCCTATCCATTTCTAACTACAGGGTTCAAACACTTTTGAAATTATGGCATAATTAAAGATTCAAAATTTGATAAGAACTCCTTCAAAGACAAACATCAAAACTGACATGTGCCTATGAATAAAATTATTATGCAAAAGGTGATTTGATTAGCAATTTTGATTTTTGTTTAGTATTTTGCATTGCAAATGAAGACAAGTTATGATTTAGAAATACTGAAATTAAAGAATGTTTCCTCACTTTGAAAACTAAAATGGAAATAGCACTGAAATAAAAAAAACCATAAAAAGTTCATCCGGGCTCTTGCATAAGTTGTAACTTTTGTCCTTACTTGAAGGCATACCGTTGTGTTATTTTACTGGGGTCTTGGATGAAAGCAAGACATATTCAAGACAATTTGATATCCTTCAAATCCTGTAGCAACACCCTCATCTTAGTTCAAGATACCTCATTTTAAGGGCTGGTTGTTTTTGTTGAAAAAACTTCCTCCATTTCTTAACAAGGTAGCAGATTGTTATGTAAAGTGGTCAAATTCCTTTTGTTTTTCTTTATAGTTGATTGAATGTCCTGTTTGTCCTTGAAATTTGATAATGTTGGAATGATTGCATATCTTTTCCAGTAGATCTAGCATAACCTTATACCATATATATGCTACAGCAAACAGTGTTGTTAAATACTCCCTACAGCAGCATCAAAATTATATAAATTGACTGCAATGTCTAATAAATGTGCCACAATGACATCACAGATTTCCCATAATGCCCCTTTTCAAGAAAAATTGTACTTCTTTGAAAGTAAGTATTTTCTGCACACTTTATGCTACTGAGAAACAGTTTTCACCTCCTGAAAAATAAAATTTTTCTGCATACTTTTAGGTCATTGCATTTTGTCTTCAGCACATCACTTTAAAATGACTTTGCTTCCTCTTTGTCGCAGCTACACTTACCCTGAAGTGGCCATTATCTGAGCAAATTGCCTCTGAAATTCTTCCCTCTGCTCATCTGTGCTGCCTGAATTTTCCTTGTCTTCAATTGCATCTGCTTGGGCAATCATGAGTTGTTCTTCTTCCATTGATAAATCATCATTTCCAAACCCTTCTGATTCTCCATCAGGGGGCTGAGGACTGGCGGGGGCAGCCTGGGCCGGAGGGGGGCTCACTTTGGATGAGTTGTACACCGCGTCAGTCACAGGTGCCTGGGACAAAGACTAGAATAAAACAAGAAGAAAATTATCACCTTCATTGAGAACTCTTTGAGGTAAAATCAATCAACTTAATGTACAGGCCGTATTGTTGAATGATCTGACCTGTAGAAATCAATGAACTTATGGCACAGGCCAATGTATGGATTCTTCTGAGATTTGACCAATCAAATCATGGTACAGGTCATAGTATGGATTCTTCTGAGATATGACCAATCAAATCATGGTACAGGCCATACTATGGATTCTTCTGAGGTATGACCAATCAAATCATGGTACAGGCCATAGAATGGATTCTTCTGAGGTATGACCAATCAAATCATGGTACAGGTCATAGTATGGATTCTTCTGAGATATGACCAATCAAATCATGGTACAGGCCATACTATGGATTCTTCTGAGGTATGACCAATCAAAACATGGTACAGGCAATAGTATGGATTCTTCTCAGGTATGACCAATCAAACCATGGTACAGGTCATAGTATGGATTCTTCTGAAGTATGACCAATCAAATCATGGTACAGGCCATAGAATGGATTCTTCTGGGGTATGACCAATCAAATAATGGTACAGGCCATAGTATGGATTCTTCTGAGATATGACCAATCAAATCATGGTACAGGCCATAGAATGGATTCTTCTGAGGTATGACCAATCAAATAATGGTACAGGCCATAGTATGGATTCTTCTGAGATATGACCAATCAAATCATGGTACAGGCCATACTATGGATTCTTCTGAGGTATGACCAATCAAATCATGGTACAGGCCATAGTATGGATTCTTCTCAGGTATGACCAATCAAATTATGGTACAAGCCATAGTATGGATTCTTCTGAGGTATAACCAATCAAATCATGGTACAGGCCATACTAAAGATTCTAGCTCTGAGGTATGACCAATGAACTTATGGTACAGACCATAATATGAATTCCTCTGGTGTATGACCAATCAACTTATATTACAGACTATTCTAAGGATTCCTCTGAGATATGACCAATAAACTTGTGGTACAGACCATACTATGAATTCCACCAGTGTATGACCAATCAACTTATATTACAGACTATACTATGGATTCCTCTGAGGTATGACAAATCAACTTTATAGTACAGGTCATACAATAGATTTCTCTGAGATACAATCAATGAACTAATGGTACAAGACATATTTTGCATAATAATGATATAAATTCCAGACCAATTAAGACAACTGGTCATCAAAAATATCACAGAAAAATGAAAGACACTTTACAACCTGTAAAATATTGGTCCAAACATTACAGTTTTGGAATATAACCTGGAGAAATTCTTTGGAAGAAGTGAAAGTTTAGGGTTTACCAAAAGAAAACTGAAGAGAAGAGATATCTTATTGCTAAATGTGACTATCCATTCAAAAATGTGACAGATTCCAATTTTGTTGTGTGATCTGCTACAAATGATTCAATACTGGACTTTACACATCACATCTGCATACACAACAAAAGAAAGATTAGTTTCAACATCCCCCACCCCAATCTTCATTTCCTCCTAAAAAACTTACCAAGCTCATATTTGGGTTGACTGTGTGTGGGTACAACTTCTCATCAAGTCTCCTATTAGCTTCCTCACAGGCATAAACCCATTCAGGACTTACAATGCATACACCCATCTTGCGAGCCTTACGAAATTCTCTGTTTGTATTATTGATCTTGCCCTAGAGGTTTAATGAGACATACTTTGAATTAGTAAGGACTATGTAAAGAAAACATATAATATCATGCACAACAATGTTGATAAACGGTAGTAACACTAACTGCAAATCAAGAGTGGCGAAGCCGTTACCACTGAGCAAATGCTAAACATAAGCTTAGTCCCATAGCACAATATGAAGTAGTAATCCCATAACACAATAATAAATAGTGATTCTAAAATACAGTACCAGAGGGTCTGTTCTTGTAGGTTAGTACAAATCCAAGCCTCTGAAGATGGTCCAAAACAAAGATGAAAAAGTCCATATAAACTACCAGATTTTATTATTCAATAAACACAAAGTGAGGCACAATGAGTAGCAAATGGCTTGCCATGCTCACTTCTTGAGTTAGTTAGATGGAATTTTAATGCTCAGTTCTAACCAATTGGATAAACTTGGGCACGCCATGGCCTTTTTTCCAGTTATGGCTTGCTGGTTTCTTTTCCCTTCTCCATTGCTTATCCTGAGCACCAATCACAATGGCAGTAGTTCCATTTTTAAAGTCTTTGGTATGACCTTCTTGAGAGAAAGTTATGTTGCCAAATTATTATAATAAATCTTAATGGCAGTGTAAAAAGTGTACCTTACAAGAAGTCAACAGACCACTATGAGATTATTTTAAGGGAAGGGGGGGGGGGCTTTATTCTGTGAAATCACCACTTCTGTATTTTCCCCAAAAGCAGAAATTCTGGGACCCTTGATCCTGTCAACGACAGAGAAGTTTCAGGTGACAAATATAAGTACACTATTACTATTAAATAATCTTATGCATGTAAAGAATGTATTAATTCATGTAATATTCACTCAGCAAATAATGATAGCTAGCTTAATCATCAAAACTATCAGGCAAACTTCAAAACTGTCTGGAACTGTACTTCAATTCAAAGCAGGAACCAGCAGTTACACTGGGTGAAGCAAATGTCAGAATACTCAAAATTCAAACTCACCCCTCAGTCCCTTGAAATTAACCCTGGTCAGTCGCAAAAGCATGCATACCATTGTTTTTCTATTTTACCTCTAACACTTGATCTTTTTTTCCCATCCTGCCTTCAACCTTTACCAAAATATAATACATTGTTTCTCTAAAGATGTCAAATCTACACACTATGTTTAACCACACCCATCACTTTTGTTTTGTAACATCCTTCATTTTAACATCAGTACGTGTACAAACGTGCACATCATTACATCTATACATCTTTTTGCCTTGGGCAATGAATTGTAAGAGCTTTGTTTCAGATGTTTTCATTTGAAAGATTATTTTGGCCAAACAGGTAATGGATGGGTCTCTATTAATCAACATTTCTCATTTCACGAAATACCTGTAAAATACTGGAGGTACTACATCTTATCTTCCTTTAAACAAATGTCAGAAAGCTTAAGATCATCACAACATACGCCATTATCTCCAGGCAGAGGTTCTGAAGATTTAAATTTTGATCCAGCTCTTGAAAATTAAAAACTGCCGCAGGTTTCTTTCTTGACAAAAAAGTAATGTTTTTTCTTCTTTCCCTAATTTTAGAGAGTTACCCCTGACAGAAAGATCCTCCATCACTATCATTCCATACAAAGCTGCATGATTGTATTTTAAGCTTGGTGAAAGTTTTTGATGGCATCTGACAAAAGAAAGTCTTAAGCATATACCTGAAATATGTAGTGAGTACAAGGTGTGTCTAAACTCCACTGCAGATTCCCACCAAGGTATTGCACAATTTTGCTTAAGTCTCCATGACTGTTGGCCATACTTTTACTTATGCAGATAACCAGTCCATGAAATATGTTTCTTTCAGTCTCCTGTAAAAGAACGAAAGTTGTTGTTGTAATTTCTTTAGAAATAACAGGTAAAGGTTTAACTATGGGCCATGCATAAGTACAGGATAATACACCATCCCTTTATCCTTGTTGTTCATAAACAACAACATCTTCATTTAAAAGGGAAAGGAAAAGTGAAATTTCTTTTGTAAACAACAATGCTTAACAGAACAATCCCCAGTAAAATGAATTAGAGTAGGATGAGTGCATTTCTGTGACCCTGAGTATATCCAGAGAAAATGGTTGGTCACCTGACCTTTATGAACCAAAAGAAGTTGATATTGCATAATATGAGTGCAGACAAGCTTATACAGTTTAAATTATCCATTGAGAGTGTTTCAGGACATGAAGCAGTAGAAAATAAGGGAGAGACTATGCAACAGTCTGAAAACAGTCACTTTGCCAAAATTATTATATTAATAGTAGTGCATATTCCAGACTTTGCCCTGCACAACTGACAAAAATTTCTTAAAAGGAGGGGGGGCAACCCCCTCCCCCAGGACAGTGATCACAAATTACATAGCTCTCAAAAGGGTCTGACAACAACCCTGTAAGGGAGTTGCCACTAGCAAACCCAAATGATAGACCATGCATTAAGTCCTCAAGTTATATAATTAAGTGTGTTGTGCATTTCAGAGTTTGATTTTTGTTTCTCATTTCTCCTTTTATGTCTTGGTCTTTGGGGTTCAGCCATTTTTTATTACAACAATATATCTGAGGGATTTACGATTAAGATGTCACCAGTAATATTAATTTAAAGAGAGGGCACAACCACTGTAATCATAGAAAATTGTGAGAAAGGAAACTATTATATTGTACAACATCACCATAAAAATTTCATCTCAAAATAAAGCAACCATGCTTTGAAAATTAATTATGCACTTGAAATGGACCAAATCTGGCTGAAAAAAATGACCATCTCTTCTTTAACTGGGACACTTTATAGGACTGGAAAAAACTTATTTCCAGGTAGCCATAAAAGTTCCCACAATTTTCTTGTTATGAACAAAACTAGCCAGGCCTTGAGCTTTAGATTTTCCAGGTGTACTACAAAATGCACTACTCAGAAAAATTTGGTTTTTGGTATGGATATAATGAAAATTTTGGATTTTTATTAAGTGATAGGCCTTTCAGGAGCAAAATTAGGTGGAATGTGGAAGAGATTACAGAGTTGGCTTTGGTTATTATTGTAAGGAGTATTCATAAAATTGGACAATTTCGCCATTTTTAAAAATCTGAAGCTTATATTGAGAGAAAAATTGTAATTTTATGACAGTTTTGGGATTTTATGGCAGAATCTGACCTCCTTAGGGATCACTGCCATACTCACTTGGCCCATACTGCCCGGATAAAGGTTAACTCAGGAGAGCTATGAATATGTAAAGTTTCATTTATTTTATGCTGACATAGGCGTACAGAAGTGTTTTAGTTTGCGAGGGGACAGAAATGTCTTTTTTTGTCTGAAAAATGTACTCCTGCCCAAAATACTATCTATGTGGAGTGCACAGAATTTTTTGAAAAACTGAGGTCCCTCAGAGAGTACAAAATGGCATTTCCTGGGCTCATAACTAGAAACAAAGCAGTCATTACTTTTAGCTTTCTTCTGCAATAAAATTTCCACATCATAACATTGCCCCAAAACGAAGAATAGCTTGCAAGCTTGCATTGTTCCGGTAGGTAATCTGTTAGACCAAAAAACTATCTAAGTATCTAAATAAGAGGTATATCAGTATACCTCTAGAGAAATAAATATAACTTCAGTGTAATGATAACTGAAAACAGGATTGCGATTCCTTTTCCAGTGTAATTGATTACGGCTGCAATAACATGGCAATTTTTACAAAAGTGATTGATTCCAATTACTACTTTAAAAAAATGTAATCAATTGCAGTCATTAACAATTATTGATTACAATTTTCACAAGCCTGATCATCTGCGCACTTATCCCTATCTAAGTGCACAAAGAATTACACTCCACACAGAGATTTGAGGAGAGTGATGGTATGCAATCGCACTCCCATGCCTCTCAACTGTCCGTACTACCTTCCAAATACCAATATTTCCTTGTGGAGAGCTTCCAAGCTTGAATTTCTCTTCAACAACCCAGTTGACATCTCTACACGAACTCATACATTGACTTAAACAGATGATCAGCAGTTTACTTCAGAACTCTACACCAGCTCACTTACACCTTTTGTATAGAAACAAATGAACTCACCTTTTCAGGGTCCTTCTCCATGACACTGTCATCACCTTCATCCATGTTTCCTTCACGGTTTCCATCTTTAGTATTTTCTATAGCAGTGACCAAATTCTGGTAGAAGAAAACCTCTTGAGGCTGAAAGAAAAAACAGCATGCAAATGTCAACAGAAACATATTTTATAGTTTCAATTAAAAAGAACCAAAATATTTTGACTCTTCCTTCAATTTCCACCAATTAAAACCAGAATGCAAAAATGCATTGAGGTTTCGATGATACATAAATGTTTTAAAGAGTACCATCATGCACCATTACCTTCTCATTCAAACTACTAACTAACAAACTACTACATACTAGCATGTTCAAAAAATAATTTTGTCATTCCAGATACCCTTTTGACCTCAATAAAAGCCATACATAGCTAGACAGGCAAACAACAGACAGACAGATGGACAAACAGCTATCTTGAAAGATAGTAGGCTACTTAAAAAGGTTCCTTGACTTTGACCCCTGGAGACCCCAGAAGACCTTTCGTTTCTGCCAAAAACAATGGGGATGAATCGAGCGTGGAAAATCGCAATTATTCCGCCTAAATTGAGATACTTGGCATCTCTGCCTTTGCCCTCCGCCAAAAACAACAAAGACCATTTCCTGACCATAACCCATCCACATACCATTACCAAATACGAATTCTGTGCAAGTGCCCATTAAAATGTCAAACTTTGACCCCTGGTGACCTCAGATGACCTTTAACCTCTGCCACAAACAAAAGGAACCACTTCCTGACCATAACGCATCCACATATCAAACAATGAAATTTATCCAAGCTTGCTATCTTGAGATATCATGTTAAGGAGATTTTCAGACTTTGACCCCAGGTGACCCCAGATGAACTTTGACCTCCGCCAAAAACAATAGGGACCATCTACTGACTAAAACGCACCCACATACTAGGCTAAATATGAAATCTACCCAAGCTTTCTACCTTGAGATATCGTGTTAAAAAGATTTTCAGACTTTGACCCCTGGTGACCCCGTATGACCTTTGACCTCTGCCAAAAACAAAAGGAATTACTTCCTGACCATAACGCATCCACATACCAAATATGAAATTAATCCAAGCTTTCTACCTTGAGATATCATGATAACGAGATTTTCAGACTTTGACCCCATGTGCCCCCAGGAGACCTTCGACCTCCACCAAAAACATTACAGACCATCTCCTGACCCACCAATCAAGCAATTTTTAGAGAATTGCTTCCATTGAAGGTTGATATATATCATTACACCACACACCAGTAGCTAGATGAAGTTTCAGTACTTCAAAGCAACGATCTTTCACAAAGTATAGGCTAGGCCATAGGCCTAATACAGTATCCACGGCGAAAGTAGCCGACGAGCCCTATGCAGACAGCTGCAGGTCCCACTACGATATATTTAATTTTGACACCTGCCCAATCTACCCCATTTGTTTCATTTCTAATTGCCTCCCAGAAGTAGTGTGGCTTGAAGCCACAACAAAAACTAGGCCTAGGGCCTAGCCACCTACGTTTACAGAACAAAATGTAACGTTAGAGCTAACAATAATAGGCTACGATCAAATCTAGACATCGTAGTTTTCACCGGTCATTTTATGTTTAAGTTACCGCCTGAGCTGTGTACTGTGTCAATAGTCGTACGTAGGTACGTTCGCAGCACATAAACAAGACTTGCTAGCTGCTAGCTACATGCAGGGTGTACTATACATGCCTTCAGCTGGCTGATCGGCTACCTAGCTAGGCGTACGTGTATCGTTAAGCGCTTAGAGAATGGGTGTACTTCAATTGGCAATAACATGACACCCTCCTTCAATAATTACGTTCGAAGCGGGGAATCCCCAAACTTTTAACGAAGCCGCTTCATTCATTAAACGCAAGCAGCCAATCAGTGAGTACGATTCTTCGCAACAGAAGTTCGTTGATGTATAGCACGAAGCAGCGGCATATAAACGATTTTCAGCCGGCTGCTAACGTGTGCAACTGCTGTTATGTACGCTGTTGGTCTTGATAAACAGCGATGGAAACATTTTTGAAACTTTTTTCAGTTCATGACTTACAAACACTCCTACGTGATACAAGGACAGGAATAACATGGTTAGAAAGCTGAACTTGTAATTTTTTGAAATTTGTCGATTTCAAGTTGAAATTTTGGGAGACGTACGCTAGTAGCGAATTGACAAGTGGCTGTCGAAATTGAACTATTACGGTGAAGTGCGCAATGGCGCACAGGGCACTTAAAAGACACTGTGGTGTATGCATACGTTTAGTGCTTTCAAATTTCATTGTAAATTATGTTCTTTACAAATGTATTGGTGGTGTTGAAGTAAAGCCTGTCACAACAGGTATATATTTGGGGTTCACGGATTAAAACGTCCCCCATGACACTGCACACAATCACATGTAAACTACAGGGGGTTGGGTGGATAAAAGGTGAATGTCATAGCTCTGCGCAATTTTTTAGCTTGTTGTTCATACTGTAGACATCGATTGCTTTGTCAAGGCAGCTAAACTTGTGAAGAAGGACTATACCTTGTTTACTTTACGCAAGTCAGAGTCCAAGGGCATGAGATGCGATTAATCGCATGTACCATTTTTCTAAACGATTACTTGGCTGGCGATTAATGGCTAATCGCTGACAGCCCAAATACCAAATATAAAATCTATCCAAGTTTCCAACCTTGAGATATCGTGTTAACAAGGTTTTTAGACTTTGACCCCTGGTGACCCCAGATGACCTTTGACCTCCACCAAAAACAATAGGGTTCTTCCTCTTAATATGGCGCATCTATGTACCAAGTTTGAAAACTGTCAGACATTCCTATCTTGAGATATCGTGTTAACAAGCAAAGTGTCACAAACACACACACACACACATACACACACGCACACACACACATACATACACACATACACACACACGCCATCATGATTGCATTGGTTTCTCTTATCATCGAAACCAAAAAGGATCTTGAATAGCAGAAAACTTGAAACACTTTGCAAGAAGTATGTTCACCAGATAATAGTCTAGTTTGTGGATAGTGTAAGGCTATGTTTCCAATGCATGGCATTTGTAGCTCCCAGAAGTCTTGAAAGGTTACCCACAAATTTAATTAAAATTGATTGAACCAAGTGCTTCTTTTCACCGCCTGAATACTGTAAATGGTTGTACCCACACAGCCCAGTTTACTGGATTTTGTCAGACAATTTTTATATAAAATGTGGCTGACTATTAAGATGTTTCATTTTAATGTGGGTAGGGGCAGAGATGTCATGGTAATGACACAGACATACTGATATTAATGCTAGGGAAAGGAGTTCAGAGCCACTGAACTGAGATTACTATTAAACACTCATGTTGGTGGCTAAACTTGATTGAGATGAAACAAATCTATCACGTTAGGTCATTGAAATGAATCCATCATGATAGGTCATTGCTGATTCTGACGCAACAGTATTTAAATGTTTTATGTCCACAGCTACCAATTATAACATGAAATATGTTTATACAAACGTTTGATGAACAATTTTGAGGCTTCTACTGACTAGGAACAGTTATGTGCTAATTAAACTTCTGTATATGCATCACTGAAATGGAGGGGTTTGTGTAATGTCCCATTTTATTCTGACAAGATGCAAAATGTTGCAATATTTGTCATCTTTTGGATGCATGTGTCTTCCCTGACAATTCCTGAATTTTCAAAAGAACAATTAGCATTGCTACAAAATGAACTGCACAAATAAATACAAAAAGAAAGCCGCATTAATGAAACACTAAGGTTTTCATATTAACTTACATTTAATATCAAAAAAGTATTAGACATGAAGACACAACAGTAGTGGACAGTACAGTGCTTACTGCAGTGACCATCATCAAGGGTGAAATCTGGTTAGCGCTGGCTGCCAATGTCTACAATAGCTAAATCCCAATCTAAACAATAGTAATAGACTCATTTACTATTAAGTCAGTGTTTGGCATAGAGCATGCACAAGAGCATATACATGTAGATTGCATGCCTTAAACCTTAGCTAAGTATGCATTTAGTGTGGCTGGCTGAGAAGCATTTCATCACCCTTATGTTGTTACTGTTGCACTTAAATGCTGGTAATCTTTGCACGGCAGTGGGGGTGGATTACCAATTGGGATGTAATATGGAAGCACTCTATTTGCTCCAGTTATGTGACATCTAAAATGAATTTTCAAAAGGAACATACCAAGCTAGATTTTCTTCTGTGGGGTCTTTTTCCTGCCCCAGATGCAGGGGTTTGCTGTACATCTAGTTCACCAAAACTAAATCTAGGGTGAAATCCCTTGTTTCCTTTCAAGAATCTCCCTGGTGTAGATGGTGTTTCTTCAGCTGAATTTTGACCATCCTCACTTCTCTTTATCCTTTTGGCACTTTTATCCTCCGATTCACTAAAAGGTCTCTTCACGGAATTAAGGGTCAGCTTGCCAAGGTTTGGGGTTTTAAACACATCAGACTTAGGATGGATTTCTTTTGGAGTAACATCTACATCCATGGCCACTGGGTTTGCTCCGAGATTGTCAGCATACACTGGAATCTCTGGTGATGCTTGCAATGAGGTGTTTGGAAGTCTCTCAACTGATTCTAAAGGCACAATGGCTCTGTCCACTAAAAATGACTCTTCTGACAATTTTTTACCTTGTTTCACACACTGGAATAGCCAACTTTAAAAAAAGAAAATCAATAAGCTAAGCTCACTGATTAAAGATCATTCCTACAGGTATTTTATTTTTTTTTCAGTTAAAGTGAGGTAAAACTGGACTGCCTCATTTGTATCATATATCACACATGCCTAGAGATATATGGTATTATAAGACCATAGATGCCACCAGCATTTACCAAATAAATCTGAAAACTTTGTAAAGGTGTTAAATTGACAAATAAACAATTCCTACCCTCAGCCAAATTTGTTGGGGCTGAGGTAAGAAGCAGGCTTGGGTAATCGTAATCAGTAATCGTAATAGATTGCAATCGATTACACATTTTGAAGTAGTTGTAATCACAATCAATTACTTTCCTGAAAATCGCAAAGTAATTGCAATTGTAATTGATTACAATGGCAAAGTAATCGCAATCGTGGTTTCATTTCTGTTTACATTGCAGTTGAATTGAACAAAGAAGTAAAGTTACTGAACAATTTTTTCAGTGCTTGGTTCTTCTGTTGGAATGACAAAATTTAATTGTCCCTCTTTCTTGAATGTTCCGGCTTAAAATGAGTGAGAAGTGCATGGGTTCAATAATCTCTACTTTGGGAGGACTTGGTTCTGTCCGGGCTTATCTAGAGCAATGTCCATGGCCTTTTTTCCAGTTGTGGTCACTGGATTGTTTTGCCTACTACATTGTTTATGTGGAAAGAAAATGATATCATGATTGCAATCATGATTACATTGCAATGTAATCACGATCTAATCAATTACTTTCAATTTTAATTGTAATCAAAATCGTAATCATAAAATATGCAGTAATCACAATCGTAATCGATTACATTGAGATGTAATCACCCCAAGCATCGCAAGAAGATTTTCAAACTAAGGCCAACATGATAGGAGGAAATGAACTCTAAAATACAAAGAGGAAAACACTTAAATAAGATCACCCACTCCATTTTTATGACCATTGTTTCATTATATGTTGGACAACTTCCAAACATGCTACAAAGCATATCATTTGTAAACTTGACTCATAAAGATACTTTATCTCAGAAAGTATAAAAGGTCTGGACTTTTAGTATGTGTTAGAAAAGAAATCAGATTTCAAACGAAAATCAGAAAAATGGCAACTCTAAATTAAGGGTGAGTCCTCCCTATATTGGCCTAATAAGCAAGTTTGCTAATAACTTTGAGGGCTATGCACATAGGCACATCCTCCAAATCGTCAGGAAAACAAACCAACTTCCCTTCAACATGTGATTCAAAATATGAGTTTACATGACAATTTGGTGAAGTAGTTCTATTTTGATCCATCCACAAGATGAGGAGGAATCTTATATGTGGTCTTGTTTGGTAGACTGTGTCTAAATTGTATTTTGATGCAAAAAGTTGGTTTCTGATCTGCTGGAATGTAGAGCTGTGACCACTATTCTTCTTCGGGTTGACTATGCACTTAGATTTATGCTAAGTGTTGTATGCAAATACTGTACAAAAGACTGGAATACTGCACACTATGTGCTGAGCTGTGTTTGTGAATCCAACGCTGTGCCCCATGATTCCATGCACAAATGAATTACCAAACTCACTCACTACCCAATCAATAAATCAAGTAATCTTAGATTTGACTTGTTCATGCCACTTGTACGAAAGATTTTTAACATACTACTTGTTAGGTACCCCATATCACATACATTTGATAATCTGCATATATACGCAATTCTCACACCCCAGCAAAGAAATGCTACCGTTTTCCAGTGTCCAGGAGTGCAAGTAATTTATTCCAGACAATATAGAAAGAAATGTCTTTATGCAGGCAAGACAAATTGTTAAAGTGCCCATTTTCCAACCTCTTTTAACCCTTTTGCGACTGAAGGGGATCCATCCACCTATATATTATGCAGGCACAATATGTACAGGTTCTTTGAATGCTAGGTTCTTGTATGGAGGCTGCCTTATTTGCATTCCGTGTAGTCCAAGAGGGTGCACCTATGTGTAAACATCTCTTCAAGCCTATTCCATGTTCAAAAAAGATTACACACAGGCATAGGTTTACAGTAAGTTATTTCAGGGCACAGTTGTACAATGATTTGGCAGTGAAACCAAAAGTATATAGCCCCGGTACATTATGGTTTCACTGGGAAACCATACATAGTAAATGGGTAAAAGATGCTTTTGTAACACTTTCTTAGTTTACTCGGATCAGAACCGAACATTTCAAGTCGACACTTTCGCTGCAGCATGTGAGCCTCTAGAGGAGTCAGCAGACCTGACAATGTAAGAAGAGGAGTGTGAAATCTATGTTTATAATGTTTTTGGCCTCAAGGGAGATAGATGCCTTTCCTTGTTAACACCGAATAACACAATACAAACAAAACATCTTCATGAAAGACATTACTTACTCTTTAGTGACAGCTGGGATTTTCCACTTTTTTGCAGCATCATACTTGCTACCTGAGGGCTTCTCCAAGACAAGATGGCTATTCCCCTTGAAATTTTTCTTTGGTTTCCTCAAGAAATAGTCCTGACATAAAGCCCCAAGACTAGATGCCAACTGGGTCAAGAACTCCTTTTCAACAGCTGAGTATTGACTGCAAAGAAGAATATACAGTTTGTTTCTCTTACATAAACACCAACAAACTTCAGCATTTTAGAAGAAAGGTGCTAAATCACAGGCAGGTTAAAGTACAACATTATGGAGAAAAACTGTATACTTCCATGTTGCTACTCTTTAAGTATTTGATGTTCTGAGTACACACAAAAAAATGTATGATATCTGCATACTGCATACACAGCCGACTATAGAGTTCATACAGCATCACAAGACAGTGGATAGTTTCAAAGTACAGTATGCTTGTGGGCCATTCAATATGCATTTGCACAGGACACTACCATAACATACATGTATGTGGTATAAATGTCATTGACCAACGTCACTGTGTTGTGGGTCTTTCTATTTTGCCATTTAGGCATCTACAATCGATAACTTTTACTATGGTACTGTTGTGCACGCATATCAAACACATCTACTGCGCATGACCGGTTTCATTCAGTGTGCCAAACTGAAAGGTGCTGACATCACATGCATGACCTATGAATACTGCATTGTGAGCAAACTGCAGCCAATTAGCTGTGTCTAGTGTTGAATGAACTGTCATTCTACCTTTCTGATGATGCTATACGAGATCAGCAAATTTGGAAAACCATTGGTACACTGTTAAAAAGTGCGCATATCTGAAGAAAATTGCAATAAGAGCAGAATTTGATGTACTTGTTCGCTGAACATTTAAACTGAGAACATGCAAACATTCTTGACACATGCATCATCATCGTACATGAATTGCAATCCCATCTTTAGATTGCACTTCCTGTATATACATTGATGACACTCTTTTGTCATTTAATTTTTGACATAATTTTTCAGTTAATCTGTTACCCATCAGATTACGAAAACAGCTAATTGGATACTGAATCAACCAAAATTTCACAGACCTAGTATTCCTTTGTTGAGAAGAAATGATTTTAGTACCACAGTTTTATTTTGATAAGGGGAATTGTTACAATTTGGTTTTCATGGCCTCTGACTGAAACTCTAGCCATGAGGCTGCACCTTTCAGTGGTTGGAGCATCCAACTTGCATTTCAACTCCTGGCTGGGTCATTTTTAAGACTTTCAAAATAGAACTGACAGCTGTTGCCCTTGGTGCTCAACAAAAACAATGGGAGTTGGCAAAACAGCCAGTAAGCGAAAGCTGGAAAAAGGGCAATTGTCTGTCTGATATAAACTAACTGAAAACTGGACCATAAAACAGGGTTCCTACACCTTGAGGAAAATAAAATTTCAAGATTTTTCCATGACTATTTCATGATCTGAACATGACTTTTCCATGACCAAATTATATTAGATTTGACAAAACTTGAATGACACCATGATTTTGACAAACAAGAGCCCAATGGGCACTGTGGTTCCTTGGTGGATATTATAAGAACTGTACAGCCAGTCTCCGAAATAGAGCTAAGCAAAAGCTCATACATTTCTGTGGCCTTACTTACATTCAACTTTTATAATGCTGGTGATGCTTCAAAAACAATACCTCATTTCCATATGTATTTATGCTTGTAATCAAACTTGATATTATCCCCAATAAACAATACACAATGTGGTCAGAGAGAGAAAAACACCCCTTGTATTTCTCTCATAAGTTATTTTTACCTGCTCTCAAATAAAACTTGCTATTACTTGAAAACAATCTATCATTTGTCCTGTTTGCTACCTCTACACAGAAAACAGGGTTTATTCAGCAGTTAAGCAGAAAGTAAGTGATTAATGGGGTGTGATAATAGAATGAGGATTAGGTTACCCCACAGAGCACAGCAGTATTAAAGAGACATACTGTATAATCCATGCATTGCTTCCACTGGCAGAGAGACCAGCTTAATGCAAAGTGACCTGTGCTCAGTGAAATCTACAGATTTCAGTTATTGCCCTCTTAAAACTTTGAATGATCCAAAATATGTGTACAACCCAAAGGAACCATTACTGAACGAACGTAAAGGCCAAATTTCTAAGGTGTTTGGGTGCGTAAGCATTCAAAACCAGGTGAGATAAAAAAATCTATTGAAACTATCTTTATCTAGCTTACAAGATTTTCTAAATAACATTTCCAGCGGTTGACCTCCAGTGACCTTGATGACCTTTGACCTTAACCAAACACAGATTGATTTGAAATCTGTCCTTTCTACCTTAAAATACTGTGTTAAAACGTTTTTCAGTGTTTGACCCCTGGTGACCCCAGATGACCCCTTGACCTTCACCAAACATATCCAATTTCATCCTTACACCATAACACATCCACACACCACGTATGACATCTATCCAAGTTTCCTACCTAGAAATATCGTGTTGAGAAGGTTTTTAGTTTTTAACCTCTGGTGACCCTAAATGACCTTTGACCTTCACCAAAAACAATAGGGCACACCTTCTCCCTGTGACAAATCTATGTACCAAATCCAAGTTCCATCCAACCTTCCCTTGTTGAGTTAGAGCATACCAAAGCAAGTGTCACACACACACACACATGCACACACACACACAAATACACACACACACACGCCAAGCTGACTACATAGGTTCCTTTGCTACTGCAAGGAACCAATAAATGAATAGTTTATTTACTTGTAAAATTTAAAAGGCTGATCTGGGATAAATAGCATGACCTATCCATGACTTCTGTCAATTTTACAATACTCCATGACTTTTTCAGGCCTGGAAAGTGAAAATAAAATTACATGACTTTTCCAGGTCACTAGAACCCTGATAAAACCTCATCATAGAGAATCCAGGTTATAAATATAATCATGAATTTACAAGGTTAACCTACAGGTGATATTGATAATGGTTTTGATTTGGTTAGTTAGATGGAGTTTTACAGCCCAATTTCCAACCTACTGGTTCAAGTCGAGCCGGTTTTGATCTGGTCTTTATCAAAGCTGTCTCTACTAACTTTAATGCAATCGCATGCAAAGTTTTAAAAAAGTTGTTTCCTTCCTTGAGATAATCTATTTTTGAAGGATTTTAGTTTGACTCTCTGGTTACCTTGTGTTAGGATTATGAAAATTTTCCACCCACCTTATCTTGAATTGTTCTATTTTCAAGCAGTGAATCACAAGTGCACATGCCTTTACACACACGTAATATCTTCTCACACTCCTGTACATGTGCCTACTCAAGGACAATCATTCATACTTACAAGATTCCTTTTGCCTTTAGCAAAGAATTCCAATGGAAGGAAAAAATGAAGGGAATAACTAGCGCAAAGTAATAGAATCAAGGCATCAATAATGCCATAGGTCAACTACCATTTCCCTAACACACAGGTAGAGTAGTATTAAAGTGTTAAGGGATCAGAGCCTATGAACTGTGCAAAGTCCATGTAACACCTTCAATGCAACAGATGTCAACTGTTACAGGCTGGCGCAAATCAGGGTTGCACATCTTTAGAAGCATTTTTAATGATTGTGTGCACAATATGGCAAGTAATTCTCCTTAAAAATATGAAGAGCTTATTTATACCCCATTTTGCCAGACCTGTCCATAAATGATTCCCATGGCAACATCATACAAAACCAAATGCTGATGGAAAGCAATACCATGTGTGTCACCATCTGACCCTTTGTGACATCAAATGATATTTCACATCAGCACAATGTACAACTAACCCACCATGCATCATCTACAAAATACTCTGAACTTTGACTTACTTCAAAAGTACACTTTGATGACTGATCATCTCTTTTTGACCCATAAATGACCTTTGATCTACTTTACAAATACAACTTTCATGACCCATCATCTGCTTAACACTACAGCAAAATGTCAAGAGATTTGAACATAACCACTAGATGCTGAAGGCTTTTGCATTTTTACTACTTTGACCTCTCTTGACCCCACATGACCTTTGACCTACTTGCTGATACCACAATTTACAAGCCTTTGATGTGTCTCACCAACCTTAATGAGGATCAGTCAAGGAACATACAGACAACATTCTTTTTTCCAATCTTGATGGAAAGAAAGACTGAGATGGACAAACACATTGTCATGACAATAGCGCAACCTGTTGAGCTGGTAATTTATGAAGTCATCAATTGCACATCTCAATTTAGACAGAAAGAATGTTGTAATGGAAAAAACACTTACTACATATACCTTTTAAAAACAAATCTCTACAAACTAGGAAATTGTCCAATTTTAATATTTATTTAAGCTTTATGTTTTCTTTTCAAAGATGTCTGCATGACTACCATCTTGGACAAAACTCCTTGGAACACCCCCGCTCCCCTTCGCAATGTTGACCACAGTTAGCCTATTCAGGGCATACAGTCACTCTTTCAGGGCAACATTGAAAGGGGGAGCAGGGGAAGGGGAATTCATGTAAGCCTTTGAACTGAAATTCAAGAATATTATGGCAAAGTGTCCCAACAGTTTTGTCCAAGATTGTAGATCATGCACGAGGGGAATCAGCACTCAATGCTAGATGATCAGGTAGAATCACACGCACATCATTTACTTTACTGATGCTTTTGTAGGATGAAAATAAATGAAACACAGTGGTTGCACACAAGCAAAGCCAAATAAACTTAAATCTTCCTGTAATGTTGTTTGCTTTTCAGCCAGATAGACAGGACTGGTATAAATGAACACCTTCCAATACTAAAATATATGAAAGAAACATCTCACCTGAATGATAGCACACAATTTTTCAAAGGTTTTGACATTGTGTTATTCACAACTGGCTTGAATAAAAAGTTTTCAGCAGTTGGCAGAAATTTTTCAGCTTCTAGACACATCTCCAGCCAACAAATTGTGACAACTTCTCCGACTGTCCTTTGGACTTCACACCCCTCCAGGGGCACAACAGCAAAGTCTGGAACAGCTCGAGATCCTTCCGTCACAATTTTCCCTGTGAGATAATCAAAACACAACTGTATGGTGTTTGTGCACTGTTATATAAGACAACCTTACAACAGAGAAGAATACAAAAAACTTTTTCTGAAGTCCTCCCTTTGGCAAAGGGCCATACGGCGAAATCAAACTTTAAACTGCTTCATGAAGAAGCTATACGTCCACTGAAGAAGAATACTTGACCAACTTCACAACTCCCAGACCATTTACATAATTGGTCCGTCATGACATATAGCTCTATTTTAGACTGGATGAAAAGAACAAGTACTATACACATGATCTAAGCCAAAAGGCCGAAAAACAAGTTACATGGAGACACCAATAACTATGACAGTGAGCCTGATAAAAGAGCAACTTAGAAACTTCACAATAAAAGTTGTAGATGAATCTGCGATAAGTATAGTACAGACTCTTTCATACAAATACTAACGGCAGAAAAACAATTCAATACTTTTAGTTGTGAGCTGGAGAAACTGACAATTCTGCCAAATCAGAATAATTAGCACTACTTTTTATACACCATATGTGATCCTGTAGGTGAAGCCATCCAAATTTCTACAACCAAGAACGTAACCAGAGCATGAGAATCACATAGGATAGATGGAACCCCAACAGGAAACCCAGGAATCAGAGAACTAAGACAAGAAGAGGTCCATTTCCTACAACTTTGTTATTCAGGACTGTCAGCAGTCTATGGGATATATTCTCCTTTGAGAGAGTATTTCACAGAGACCTGCCTCCAAAATGGTTACCTTTTGCTGTTTTTCAAGTATATTCACACAGTAGAAATTCCACCCCACCCTTGGCCAAAATATTTGGTCTGGAAAAATGAATTTACCATGAGTTTTGTTCCATTACCTTAAATCAGGAAATTTCCTGAACTTTTACATCTTTGAGGAATGAACATCACACTAAACACACTTCTTGCAATCATGTCAACTTATACCTACTAGCAGGAGACAAGAAAATTAGTACTGACCAGTCTGGGTCTGATTTCACTAACAATAGTTTTAGAGATCATTGCTAAGTTGCTCGTAACTAGATATTATCACTAGTAACGAATTTTAGGTTTCAATAAACCTATGACAAGTTCGTTAGTTGGATAGTTTTACGGCCCAGTTTTCAACCTATTGGTTCGAGTTGAGCTGGTCACTGCCTTTTTTTCAGTTGTGCTTGTTCTCCCAACTCCATTGCTTCACAACTTAGCTACGAAAAATTGATCACTAATGTGAAATCATTTTGAAAAATTGGTCGCTAAATTGTGATTGATTTAAGATTTAGGAATAGATTTCAGAGCAGGGGATGATCGCTAAATGTTAGTGAAATTAGCCCCTAGCATGGTCCAAAGATCAAACGTATCTTGTAAACCACTTAGCCAGCATACTCATAGTCACAGCGGCCTTCCAACCATGCATTATTCTTGCACTTACATTGGCTGCATCTGTACTAGTAATAACATAATAACAGAGTGTAAAACTGAGATGGTGCATTAACAGAAAACTATCACAAAGATAAAACTTCTTATTTGCAGAAAACTACCACACAGGTAAAACTTCTTATTTGACCCTTTTTAAGATGCATTGCCTGAGAATATTTACCAGCTGGCTTATTGACCAGAGTAAGAGGCTGTTCACATCAATAATCAACCCCTATAGACCAAACAGACTGACCTATTAATTTGTATACAATGTAATCACTACTTTGTTGGATTAGTTAGTAAGGTGGAGTTTTACGGACCAGTTTCTAACCTATTGGTTCAAGTCAAGCCAAACACACGGTCACACTACTTTGTTGGAAGAAACCCTTCA
This sequence comes from Holothuria scabra, assembly GCA_037179385.1. Taxonomy (NCBI): domain Eukaryota; kingdom Metazoa; phylum Echinodermata; class Holothuroidea; order Aspidochirotida; family Holothuriidae; genus Holothuria; species Holothuria scabra. The sequence goes on along the minus strand of CM074187.1, from coordinate 7,960,804 downwards.
AGAAGAATTTGAATAAACTGACAAAATCTTCTTGGTCTTCTTACAGAAAATTTAATTTGCTCACCTTCAGCATCCATAATATGTGAATGTATCTCTTCAGTGTCGGCACTGGAAAAGCCCACAACTGTAAAGATTTTATCTGCAAATATGCCACGTTTTACTGAAACAGATAGAATCAACAATTTAAAAAAAAAAAATAACATAAAATGTCATTTTCAATATTTTCTTTTAATTCCTTTAATGGGGAAGAAATTTCAATTTTGTTGCAACAAACATATCAATTTGCAAGTGTTTCATTTTATCCAATTATGCACTTAAAATAAAACTACAGAAAGTATAAGGTTTTAAATTTCAAGACCATATGGCAAATTTTCTGGACCAAACACCCAAATTTTAAGTATTGTTAAGACCAAGATAGCATTCAAGACTTACCATTTTTTCTATGGTGTGGGAACCCTTATTTCATTTTTTCTACACTCTGGGAACTCCAAGCTAAGTAGAAAAGCTTATTTTCTTCAGTGGTTTTTAACTAAATCATTTCCTCTATTAATACTTTGGAGGATCAGATATCTCCTCACACTGTCAATTGAGAATGTTGCATTGAAGAAATGATCTAGCTAAATCACTGGATGGGATTCAAATTTTGAGACCAAATGTCAATTTTTCCGGATCAAAGACCCAAACTTTATGTATTTTCAAGACCATGATAAAATTCCAGACCTTTTCATGACTTTTCCTGTTTTTTTTTTTTCTAATTTTTCTACTGTGTGATTTAAGCATAAGAGCTTGTTTTCTTCAGTGGTTTTTAACTGAATCCGTACTTCCATTAAAATTGCAACAAACATCTTGATGTTACAACAGAGGTGAATCAGGGCTTTAGCCTTTTCATACTTTCTGTCTCATTCAACTGTTTTACATCAAACTTCTTTGTCCATGACTATTGCATAACAGGGAAAATTAGCTTTGATTCTTGTGTTTTTCCCTGCTGGTTGAAACTTAATCTTCTTGTCCATTACAAACAATGTTTTCTTCTTCTTATTTGTTCTATTATAAATAACTTCAATCAGGAGAGTGACCTTTGACAATGTCGTAACATAATAATATTTTGCCCTCAGGCTGGAAACACAGCTAGCCCCTTAGCAACTAGCTTGTACATTAAAATTATTTTCACAGTAATCTGTTACATGTGCATTCTTAAAGATACTTCTCATCAACTCATTGTACGGATAAGTTGTAATGACTGACTTAATGGCAGGCTTTATTTTATCCAGCTGACCCCTCATTAAAATCAAATGAGATTGTGTTTACAACTTTTCTGGTTCTTTTTTTTTTCTTTTTTTTGGAACACGTACTACATAGTATTCAGGAATTCTTCAAAACATTTAAAAGAACCTCTAAGAAATACATCAGTAATCAGTGCATGATTTTTTTTTTAGAATCCACTTTCACATGTGTTTCAATCCACTTTTAAATTTTGTAGACTTTGCAAATAAAAATAAAGTAAAACAACTTTCCACATCCCTGCCAGTCTTGCAACACTATTCGTAATCCATCACTGCCATATTTGTATAAAACAATCCAAGCCATTTCCTATCAACCAAAACTCTTTTATGCTTTAAGAGGGACAATAAGTCACCCCAAACTTATTCTGAAGCAACGGCTAAACCTAACAATGTTCTTCTTGTTTCTCTTCAAAGTATCTTTCATGATATATATATTTTAGGGCCACAGCATTACATATTCAAGGCAAACCTAGCAATTAATCTAAGTATGTTTTACAACTGAGGGGGAGTTCTGCGTGTCCAGGATATGTGACCTTCTCTAAGTGAAGTTTGAAACGAGTTTCCACACTGAAAGTATTGTATGTGTCCAGGATGTGTGACCTTCTCTAAGTGAAGTTTGAAACGAGTTTCCACACTGAAAGTATTGTGTGTGTCCAGGATATGTGACCTTCTCTAAGTGAAGTTTGAAACAAGTTTCCACACTGAAAGTATTGTATGTGTCCAGGATGTGTGACCTTCTCTAAGTGAAGTTTGAAACGAGTTTCCACACTGAAAGTATTGTATGTGTCCAGGATGTGTGACCTTCTCTAAGTGAAGTTTAAAACGAGTTTCAACACTGAAAGTATTGTATGTGTCCAGGACGTGTGACCTTCTCTAAGTGAAGTTTAAAATGAGTTTCAACACTGAAAGTATTGTATGTGTCCAGGACGTGTGACCTTCTCTGCGTGAGGGTCAAAAGAGTTTCCACACTGAAAGTATTGTATGTGTCCAGGATATGTGACCTTCTCTAAGTGAAGTTTAAAATGAGTTTCAACACTGAAAGTATTGTGTGTGTCCAGGATATGTGACCTTCTCTGCGTGAGGGTCAAAAGAGTTTCCACACTGAAAGTATTGTGTGTGTCCAGGATATGTGACCTTCTCTGCGTGAGGGTCAAATGAGTTTCAACACTGAAAGTATTGTATGTGTCCAGGATGTGTGACCTTCTCTCCGTGAGGGTCGAAAGAGTTTCCACACTGAAAGTATTGTGTGTGTTCAGGATGTGTGACCTTCTCTGCATGAGGGTCAAAAGAGTTTCCACACTGAAAGTATTGTATGTGTCCAGGATGTGTGACCTTCTCTGAGTGAGGGTCCAAAGAGTTTCCACACTGAAAGTATTGCGTGTGTCCAGGATGTGTGACCATCTCTGCGTGAGGGTCAAAAGTGTTTCCACACTGAAAGGATTGTATGTGTCCAGGATGTGTGACCTTCTCTGAGTGAGGGTCAAAAGAGTTTCCACACTGAAAGAATTGCGTGTGTCCAGGATGTGTGACCATCTCTGTGTGAGGGTCAAAAGAGTTTCCACACTGAAAGTATTGTGTGTGTCCAGGATGTGTGACCTTCTCTGTGTGAGGGTCAAAAGTGTTTCCACACTGAAAGTATTGTATGTGTGCAGGATGTGTGACCTTCTCTGCGTGAGGTTCAAAAAGAGTTTGCACTCTGAGAGTATCGTGCTTGCCCAGGATATAAGAGTATTGTGCATGTCCATCTTTCTACCCCTTTGACATCATATCATTATAACATCATAACCTTTGAATTGATTTATTACAAGGTGAATGTCTCACTAACTGTTGTTAAAATAAAAAGACTAAAATCTACATTGGCAGCTCTCAAACATTTTCTAATTTCTGGTGAAGGTTAGCATGATAATCTGTAGTACATCCAACATTTTAAAATGTTTGCAGTCAATCTGACATTACCTCTCTGTTACCATCTTGTTATTCTTACCTTCAGGTTCCATCACCGTCTCATCTGCATCCTCATCATCTTTCTCTCCTCCTGCTGGTTGGTCTTCCATCATTGTTACATCTTCCTTATCTATCTCAGAGAATAAAATTTGGGATATCACTTAAAAGGGATTTTCCAGAGACAAGGTCTATTGACTTCAAAATATGCAGGAAATTTTTCACTTTCAGGAGGTGAAAACTTCAGCTGAACAGCACATAAAACTTGGAAGATACTTATTTCAAACATAATGCATTTTTATGTTGAGATTTAGTGCATTATGGGGTATCTTAGACATCACTATGATCACTGCCGCACATTAATTTAACATTGCATTCATTACATTGAAAATTTTGATGCTGCTGCAAAACACTACATATGGAGTGAGGTAAAGCAGGATCTAGAGGAAAAGATATTCAAACATTCCTAAGGTATTAAATGTCAAAAAAAAAATCAGAATATGCCTTTAAGTTTGTAATGAAATTATAATTTTGAATGATGCAGCTAACCTCAGATGAAGAAGAAAGTGACAGGCAAATGATAAAATACACAAAAGACAGTACATAAATAGATCACAATATATATATATCAAATAATCCATGTGTTCTAGTACAGGAGAATGACTGATGAGATGTTATGTGTAAAAATTTAATGGGTCAAAGTCTGCCAATTGCTGGAGGCACATGAACAGAAACACAAAAGCAGAATGTCAAAATAAAATTTGCCTCTAATCTCAAGTCTCTGTGTCGGTTAATTTCTTATGTTTCTTTGGACACTTTTTCCTCCAATTCAATACCAATTGCATTAACATATCTTTGTCACATTTACCTGTCTGGGGAAGGTACTGGTTGACTATCGACTCTGAGGGGTTTTCCCCAGTCACAAATGATTTACGGGCTTTACTTTTCGTCTTTTGTCGATTGCTGATGATAGAAAGACATAAAAAATTCATATGAATAGATGCAGAACAGTGCATTGAGAGGTAACATACATCATATTTAAAGATTAACAGTACAATGAGATAAAAGATTAAAGGGAAATGCAGTCAACATAACTTGAATTTATGTAGTAGACTATGTAGTTTCATGAATGGCTGGTGATCATCATATGGCAATACTTCAACACCTCAATTGTGAAATATACTAGGAGCTTGGTTTACTATAAATATGCAACACTTAGGTAGTGAAATATCCAAGGCTGGAAAAAGTGTTTATTTCCCAGGAAGGGAGTAGCATTATTTCCCAGGAAGGGAGCAAAATTTCCCACAGTTCTCCCTACATGTCATTTATAGAATTGGGAGATTTCCCTTCAGATGTCCAAATTTTGGAGGGAGGTGCTTCCCAACTTTTTTCCACCCATGGAAATATCATAAAAGATATTTGGAAAGAGAAATAATAAAGAAGTGAGATTTAGTTGTTGTTTCAAACAAAGTAACAGATGACTGTTATTGTCCTTTAAATACTACTTAAAAGAAACAAACACTTAGAGTATACCAGCAATGGTTTGAGTATACCAGCACTGGTTGAATTACTGCTTCCTAGCTGGAATACTTTTAATCTAGACATACTAATTACTAACACAACTCAGAGGGTTCAGTCTCCATGCAAGCCGCAGAACCCCATCTGACCTCCTATTTTTTCTTGCTCTTAGAATAATGTTGTGGCATGACTCTTTTAAATGGATACTCTTGACTAAAGGAACAAGCAGGACAATACATTACCAAAATATCTTGTGTTACATGGTTCTTGGTGGTACAGCATTTTTTATGCATAGCCCATGGAGAACTTAGAACATTTTCTACAAATGTCACTATTTAATAACTAAATATTTTTTCCGTATTTCACTTTCAAAATGGTTAAGACAGGATGGACATTACCTTTCCACCCAACTGGTAGGCATGGCATCTAGCAAAAGAGTTGTGTGACTCATGTTCCCTACAAGTGGTTATATGTATGAAGAAAATTTTTAGTACAAAGCATTGTGGATAGGGTTTAGTATGTGTCACTTTTATCAAAAAGACTTTACTGTGGAGAAAAATAATGCACACCAATATTCTATCCCACAATCCTTTGTAACAGCCACTTGGAAAAGGGTGTATGAACACAGTTACACGGTAATAAGTCGATAGCTCTAGTCATTTTCAAATCATTCAGTCTCAACAATAAACCCCAGCAATACCTTCACCTCCTCAAAATATTATGTACAAGAAGAGTTATGGAAGTTGCATCTTTTGAAATGTTGAAAGTTTGGGTGAACAAATTATTCCTGAGCAACAAACAACTGAATTTCTGTCTTAAGGAAACTTATTTCTTGAAAAGAAGACTACCATACTGCCTTGTTTGTAATTATTTAACACTCTTTGCCAATTAATATTGGTTTTAAAAAAGGATGAAAATTCCTCGTACAACAAACAAATTATTTCCCTTTAATGCTTTCACTACAGAAGGAGGTCCATCGGATCATAATGAACTATGTATATTACATACACATAGTACACATGTACCAGTTCTGCAAAATAGTACATTTTTTGTATGTATTTATAAGGTTTGGCAGCAAGACCATGCATATATAGTCATGGTAAATTATGGTTTCACAGCAAACCATGCATAGCCAAGGGGTTAATTAAACTATCTCCATTACTTCTTTGCCAGTAAAAAACTTGACACCTGCTACGATCACAGGTGTCAGGTGGAGGTACCAGCACTCTATATTACTTTACCACACTCACTGGTTCTACTTCCCTACACACCACTCCTTTTCAAAACACAGAGTAAACCGAGCTCAAAATGTAGCATTCACTATTCATTACCAAACAGATGTATGAATTTGCCTCCATTTTCCACTTTTTGAAACATTTTGATACATTGTTTTAATTCAAATACTGTCATGGATTGTACTAATTCATGCACTGATCAGCATAATTTCACATAAAATGTCAAGTACATATGCACATCACAAAATTACACTGACATCCATTTGCTAATAATCCCTTCCAAACACCCCCTCCCCCCAGATTATTTTTGCCCTGGCTACAATCATGCTTTATAAAGCAAATTATTTCAAATAATCATCTACAGTAATAGATTGATTCAAACTCCTGAATTCTTTAATATTTTATGGAACTAGAAGGCAGACTATTTTTTTTTTTTTTTTGCAAAATTCATGAACTGACTTACACTTCTTGGAGTGGACTCTCGCCTTTGGCAAACTGTGGTAAGATGTATAAAGTCTCTGGTTGTCGTTGATGGGTTTTGTAACATTCAATCAGCCACATCACATTTAATATGTATGCTCTATGGAATATACAGAGGGAAAGAGAAAACTGGGGGTTGTAAGCAGGAAAAACAATGTCCATTTGGAAAGATTAGTCCATTTGCTAGGATGTGTTTTAAGATTTGTAGGTGAACATGTATTACCCATTTGCAAAGATGTGTTTGCAAATTGGTAGTTGAACATGCAAAAAAGCCTGATACTTGTTTTTCACTTTTGAGCAACACAATGCTTTGTAAAAAAATCATGCACTGGTCATAGCACAGAGCATGTTATACCACACCGGACAGTAAACTATTTCAACAGAACAATAATAATGCTTTTGTTTTCCATGGCAATTTCCACTCAAAGTCTATCATCTTGAAGAACAAGTAATCATGCACTAATAAAAACAAAATTAAAAGCAAATTCTCACCCAAGGCATGGTTAGAATTGAGCCATAAATCCTCATTAAACTAACTTATCCAACACAAATGCATGATAAACATATTACACTGTATATCTATATATGAAAAAGAGACCAGTGTTTGGACTAGTGCTAGACCATCCACCTATCGGATGGGAAGGGGGGTGGGGAATTGATTCCCATGTCAAGTCACACAAATGATCGTCATACCAGAACCTTCTGCATTGTTCCCCATAAGCAATGGAGTAGTAAAAGCAATCCAGTGACCCTCAATCAAAAGAAGACATTGAACACTTCTAGATTAAAACAGGAGGTTAGACGATGTGGCATAAAATTACAACAAAACAAACCAAACTATAATGAAAAACTGGCTGTGCAACTACAGTGTGGTGTATCAGAGGATAACATTACATGCAAAACCTTTGCAATCAAGTATAGAGACACTGATTAGCAAACTGTTACGTGACATAACTGAAGTTGTTATCTGACACCACCATAGTTTGCCCTACAGCTGTGAGAAGCTATCAAACTAGGAATGAGGTTAACAGAGTTGTGTTACAAATGACTGCAACTGAAAAAGCCCCATTTAAGATGCAATTAACTGATGTGTTCCAATACATAGCAATGTATCACTCACTGTGACAGATGAACTAAATGACCATCAAGACTTAACTACAACGAGAAGTACAGAACTTTTTACCTACCAAACAGAACATTTCTGAAATAAGCACTTGCGACACAGTAAAGAGAGACTTGGTGTCAATACAATGTTTTGACAAGTTAAATTTGCTTTGATGATAACTTCATCTAGCAGGAAATTGTACTATCTTTCATCTTACCCTTTTCAAAGAGTTCTAAATACATTCAGGTGCTAACCTCTAAAACTGAGATCTTGCCTGCTTTTTACATTCTAGCCTAGTACAATATGCTGACCTTCTTTGACAAGCCAGTTCTTCTTCACATTTTTTAAACTTTCGACACAAATGTCTAGGGAGTATCATTTAGTATAAAAATTTTACTTATCATATATACCCACTGCCATAGTGTTTGGTGCCCAGCACAGGCAATTCAGAAGGGAAAACAAGCCAGTGAGCCACCACTGGAAAAAAGGCCTGGGTCAGCTTGACTTGAACCAATTTGTTGGAAATTGGGCCGAAAAACTCCATCTAAATAACTTATTACATATGTATTCAGAGAGCAAACACTGCACTTGAATGACTTACATAAATTCTATATTTGTGGTAGAGTGCTTGAATATTTTTAAAAATTGAATCACTTGCTACATTGCTTTGATAGGATCCATCTTATCCTCCAATACCATCGGTTACACAAATTTCAGAGTACAGCCAGTCTTTGCCTTCCCACTCTGTACTGATACCACTCTTTATGACAAATTCATGTACCTTAATTCCTAGGTACACTGTAGATTTAACAATGTGACTGTAAACTGACTTTAGAAAGCTAAACATTTAGGAGCTCCATATCTTAGACTTGAGCCACAACTGGAGAAAGACTTCAGAGGGCCTGACTTAAACTAAATGGTGAAAAACAGAACTATTAAAAACTCATCTAATAAACTTAGACTTGAGGAAAACTAAACAGAAAAAACACAAAATAAATTAGACTAAATAAATACTTACTCTGCCATTTTAGCATGGAACCTCTTCACTTCCTGTGGAACACTCTCCCCTACTAAAACATGTGTCACTGCTTCGTTCAGCTGACTGAGTCTTGTACCTCCTCCTGAGTTGATTATTCTCCTTAATTTTTCAACTAAATCAGCAGCGAAACCACAGAGATATATCTGTAAATGAATAAAAAAAACACAAAAGAAATTTAATAATTCTGCAAATATATTATTAACCTTACATTTCTCTTAAACTTAAGATGTCCAGATAACACATTCTTTGCATGCTACTCTAAGGCAACAGAGAACTGAAAAGAAAATTGACAAAAGTTTAACAATTAATTCAAACAGTTAAATCTTTCAATCAAAACTAGTTCCCCTTGAATGTTAAGAGGCTGGAAAACTCCATGTTGACAGTCCAGTGTATTCCATGAGCAGTTTTGTAAGGGTGCCATACCAGGATGAAATCTGAAGTGTGTTTAGGAGCTTAGACTTAAATTTATCAGCCCTACAAAAATCGAGCCATCCAGACAGAAATAATCAATTCAAAACCTTAAAACAGACGAAACAGCACAGCAGTATTAACTTCAGTATGAATATTGGGTAATTTTTATAAATGTACTAAGGCTAGCCATAAAAAATGTCATTATTAAATCAGACCCAAACATCTATTTCAGGAAACATTTTTCAGAGAGAACACCATCTGTCTTTGCAGACAGTTGACCACTACTAACTTCTAACCTTCAGAGCACCAAGACAAAAATTAAATTAGTTAAGGACACCGATGTCACAAAAAGTTAAAATGATTACCTTACATCCATCCAAGAAAGGTTCGCTGGACACTTGATCAAGATGAAGCTCTTCTAAAGCTTTCACACCTTCCTCGATGCTAACTTTAACATCACGCTCATTGTGAGAGATTGTGTTACCTTTAAACTCTGTCATATTAAATGTAGTCATTGCTGTTTCATCAACACTTGACAGGTTACTGATGTTGGAAATTGTGCTGATGTCAAAACCCTTTGAGCTTGTTACTATGAAAAGAATGGAAAAATTACACTTCAGACATATGAGTAACATAATTCTAAGAATATATTTACAAAAGATTACCAAACAAATAAGATGATGATCAGACCTCATGACTTGCGAAGGACAGAAAGATGAATACCAGCCTCTGGTATACAAGAGAGAAAATGAGGAAATGAGGAAAAATTGGAAGTGTATGGTCTTCCAACTGGAAACACGACCCTACTACCTGTTTGTTGTTACTGTGACATGCATGCTACTTTAGATCTGTTTCTTAAAGTTGCATTTTGTCACAAGAGCAGAGTAGATGCATCAGGCTGGTTTGATTTCCACAAGCTCATACCAATTGTATATTCTCACGACAGCAGCAATGTACCTTTTAGCACATGGTGGTTTTCTCATATGACTGATGAAGTACCATTTGGATGTTGCTTCCAAAGAAATGACATCAAAAAGCAACCATTTTCATGTAAAATGCAAGTGCTGCCCTCTAATCAGTGACAGTTAAAAAGGCGTACTGTCACCAGTAAGTTCCTTGGTCCACCTCTTGTGTTCACATATCACGGATACCCACAGGTTTTCCTTTATTGAGTTGCGTAGGTTCAAGTGGCAGTACTGGTCACTTTTGTTGTGATCCTTGTTGGGTTCATACTCATCCCCTGACACTCTCTGTTTACTTTTTGGTTTAGTTTATACAGCTTGTCTTTTCTTGAGTATATTATGTAAATTAGACTAAGTTTCTTGCAGCAAACTGGCCTCCTATATATGATATTATATTGATACTACATATTGCCGTGTGTTAACTGTTGGTCAAGTTTCTTATATATTTTCCTTCAGGTGTGTTCATACATCTGTTTAATTATGTCAGGCTCACTGGTGAGTGCCCTGTAATGTTTAAAATGTTTTCCATGTTATGAAGTTAACAGAGTATGTACCTATTTATGTAAGGGTAACTTGATATACCCTAATTTTTCATAGCAGGTTTATCCCAGTCAACACAATTATCCCAGCTGCCACCCTTACCCCAGCCACCCTGACAACGTAGTTACCTGTTGCCTCATTGTGTGACCCAATAACCCTCTAATGATTTTGTAAGATAAGTCAGACTAGCTAATAAATATTTTTGGAGGTGTTACATGCCTGAATGTGTTTATAGGTGCATGTGTATGACGGATGTACAGTATACTTGGGTGTTGTTTGTCTTGGGTATGTGTGTCTCGCTGAGAATATTGACCAAGCTACCTCTATCCTGTTTTGTGCTTGTTTGTCTGTGTGTGCCTGAAATTAACTTTTTTAAAGGTTACTTTGTACATACCACTCCTGTAATGTATTATTGTTTTTTTTTTGTTTTTTTTTCATTTTTTATTTTTTTGTTCTTTTCTTCAGTTTAACTGTGCCCCAAAGACATGGGTGCAAACAGAGGGTTGAAACACATGACATCTTACATGTAGTTTATATTTTGAACCAGACAAAATGACAGTTTCTTTGAAATGGTCAAGCCAATGGGAGTTCCAGAGATATCCATGATGAATGATGTTTGAATTACATAGGCCAGGAGATGTGCAATACTGCATTAAAGGGAACCACAGTAAAGCCCAAATCCTGACCTCTGCAAGACAAACAGAAGAAACCTCTTCCTCTTTCTAAGATGATAAGTTTCTGCCAGCATCATGTTGATGATACTAATTCCAGTCCTCCTTCAATGGTCTCAGAAATCAGGATGTCTGTATCTGTCAGCACTCTCTAAGATTGCAAACTAATGTTTCATGATGATACTACTCTTAAACAATTTCTTTTTAGGATGAAGAGCAGAGTATATTTCAATTATCCAGGTAAGTGGAGAAACAGTAAAGAAACAACTCTAATCAGAAAATGCAATGTTTAGGATGAATACAGTGCATCCTGATATAATTACAAGCATCTCACTTATGAAATCGTGCAACACCTGGCACAAATATCCAATAAAGTCACTGCTCAAACAAATCAGGGAAGAAGGGGATCTACATGGCACATGTTTAAAAATCAGAAAATGTCAGTGGTTTTGTGGTCCACAAGAAAACAATTTTAAAAGTCAACAGAACCATCTATCAAAAAGGTTTTTGCAAAACTGAAAATATAAAGGGCAGCATACTGAAAAGGACAGGTGCAGAGTGCTATTATGCTACAAATTTGAGTTAAAGTATGGATGTGCATCCATTTCGAAGTGCATATAATTAACAAACAAAATTCCTCAAACAAAGAAACAACTTATACTTTAAATAAAATAGGCCATACAGAAAAAGCAAATAAACAAAACGAGCGACTGTGAAAGAACGAGGAGGCCGGGTGCAACAGAAAAAATGTTACTTACCACTCTTTCTACTTCCATCTTTAACAGGAGTAGAGGTATGGCGTTGTTTGGATTCTTCAGATTTTTCTGGAGGATACAGACTTTCATCCTGACTGTATCCTTTCTCTACCCCATCAAAAAGCCACTATGAACATGGAGACAGAAATTAAATTTATCATGTTATTGGGATCTGCTATGTCTTTTCATTTCTTTTTTTGAAACTTACATGCATGGATCTAACATCTAAAACAGTTTCTATCTATATGATACAATAAGTCACACTTCTAATACATTTACTCATCTATACAATTCCATGACTCTCCATGATGTTTAACAATAATCATGTAATGACTTTTCCATGACCATTTGAGACTTCCAATACACTTTCTGATTTTTAAGAACATAATTACAGCTGACATTAGAAGTCAGTCAAGTGTAAAAGAATTTTTCAAAAATTATGAAATTCCATGACTTCCAATGTGACAATTACAATTTTCCATGATATAGACCTATTTCCAAATAGCAATTACAAAGGATTGTGGGATAGAGTTTTGGTGTTTATCATTTTTGTCAATGGCATTTTAATTCGGTGAAAATTAACGCACATCCAAAACTATATCCCACAATTCATTGTAATTGCTATTTGGAAATAGGTCTATTAAAGGCCTGGAAAATGAATTCAATGATTTGCTTTGTTTACCATGACCTGTGGGAAAATAGTTACTAACAGGTTAGGGCAAGCAAGGTATTTAAGTAAATGCCATTTGACATGAAAAACAAAGGCAGATGTTTCACTTCATAATGCCCTTACAATAGTGTTTGAAACAACAATGACTCAAGACCTTCTTATCTCATCAATTTTGTTACTAAAAGAAATTTTAATAGTGAAAACATTAACACTGCTAAGCTGTATGATAAATTAGTCAATGAACAGACAATTCCAAATTGCCAATTGATGGTCTGGTTTTGTCACGCAAAGCTGGGATCCATCAGTTTAAATCTTTGAAATTCTTTGTTTTACTATATCGTGGATGATTGCAGACTATAAAACTCCTTGGTTCCCTCAATTTCACTGAAGATGAGGGTTAAGAATTGTAGACAGGCAATAAAATTAGTATGATTTAAGGCTGAAGGACCCCACTAATGGCCAATTTCACTTGCAACTTGGATTCGTCAGTGGGTGTGTACCACAGCAGATGTATCTTTGCAAAATATTTATACTTCTGAGATAAATATACAAAACAATAAAAACCACTAGTTACTTTACACTCTCTGTGGTTTCCTGTAGCATTTATTGAGTAGGGTGGCCATCTCACTGATTTCTGCCAATATACCTCATACAATTGTTTTTAACTGCCACCTATACTGTACTAGTGATAGTTTTGTATCCCCATTGGTGTCGTACTGGCATCATTTTATCCCATGGACTAATCACCTCTTAACCTGTAAATCCAGGAGATACCCTACTCTCTCTCTACATGAAGTATGTTAAGTATCAATGTCCAACATGTAAGTTGTCCCTTGATTGGTCATACATGTTGCAAACACAAACACTCTTTCTTCAGCATTTCAAATATTTTATTGTTCATAAAAGCTGACAGGATGATACTGAAAAGACTGAAAGTTATTTTTCAAATTGAGAACCAAATATTTTGACAAACTCCTTATGGGAAATCACTAAATATAACTGCCAATATTGTATTTATAAAACTCTTACATGGCATACTAGGAAAATAACTTCAATCAATATGGCACCATGCAACATCACTTGCAAACACAAGAAAAACCTTCAACCACCCCCCCTCCTTCACTCCCTTCTCCCTCAAAACATTATACACTAGAAGAGGTATAGAAGATACTCATCTTAAACTTTTAAGTTTGGGTGAACAAATTTTTTATCTCTGAGAAATCTTTTTCTTTAAAAGAAGGTTGTGATTAATTAATGGCTTATTTTGTGTCCATGAGTTGTAAAAGAAGTACCATAATTAACCCTTTACCGTTGTTTGGGTCCTTTTGGACCCATGCGGAGAGCTCGGCTGTCACCCATCTTTACTGTTTCACGAGGAGCTCGAAACTGTGAGTAGCTACCCGAAAATTCGGCCACAACAACGAGAGAGACAATAGTTTAAGGTCACAGGGTCAATGGCCTACGGAAGCCAATGCGGAGCGGGCTACGTCCGCTTTTCTGCCCACTCCCGAGGCGCGCAAATATGCCCCGATCGGAGCACAACGGTAAAGGGTTAATCCAAAATATCTGCACCACTCGGCTAAAGGGTTACATGCACACACGCGGAGACAATGGCATCAGCTTTGCAGTAAACACACTCCACAGGCTTATTTTAACCCTTTACCGTTGTTTGGGTCCTTTTGGACCCATGCAGAGAGCTTGGCTGTCACCCATCTTTACTGTTTCACGCGGAGCTTGAAACTGCGAGTAGCTACCCGAAAATTCGGCCACAACAACAAGAGAGACAATAGTTTAAGGTCACGGGGTCAATGGCCTACGGAAGCCGATGCGGGGCGGGCTACGTCCGCTTTTCCGCCCACTCCCGAGGCGCGAAAATATGCCCCGATCGGAGCACAACAGTAAAGGGTTAAGCAGATCAAAGGATTTGAACAAGAACCCACATTGGGAGATGAAGCAAGGATTTATGGAGAATTTAACAATTTTCAATGATCTTTCCTCACCTGTATTGATACACAATGAAGCTTCCATTTCTTAGCATATTCATATTTGGGACCTTCGAAGAAAAAGTGAAGAAATTATACGAAATTTCCTTGTGAGATATTACTTGCAATGTTTTGACAATTTAATTTATGACAAAAGAACTTGCACAACTTCCTTACAGTTTGAACACTGTGCTACCAAACAAAGATGATCATTTTCATCGTGAAATGGTAAACTCAAAAAAAATTGTAACTTTAGCTAAATTATACTGGTCAGTTTCAAAAACCTTTGTATAAATTTATAGAAAAGTAGCTAAAGGCATTTCAAGGATATTTATTCCAGAAAACAAGTTCACAAACCTTTAGCAGCTCCAACAATTAGATGTGTACTTTCCTTAAACTTCAGCTCCTTGCTGTATACTCCACCTGTATGGGCAGAGATTGACAAAAGAAATAAGACATTGTCCTACAAGCCTATCTACAAGCCTAATCCACCTCTAGCCAATTTTCTTCTTTTTTTTTATTTATATTTTCAGCTCTCACAAATCATGTCCTCAATGGTATACTCATTGTTCTTATAATGAAGTGACTGCACTGAGTCCATAATATTTATTAGTTTCTACTTATGGTACCTAAACTTTTAGAAGTGTTTTATACAGGGCCATCCCAGCACATGATATGCAGTAGCAGCCATATGGCTGGCAGATTAAAGTGAATTATTTCCTCTAATGCACCATTATTTGAACACAGTCAACCTTTTTGATTGATTGGGCCCGATAAGAGGAATGAAAAATTGACTGAATTGCACTAAACCTTTGACCTCCTGTTGATTTCAAACCTTTCAATCTAAGGACTTTCTTAAAACATGAATCTTTATTTACAAAACTTCACTCTACATAATATTGTTAATAAGTAATGGGGAAAATAGGCTGGCCTTTGACAGCAGTCAATGAGATGGTCTCTCACTGACCGACTTTATTCATTTTGGGTGGTGGGAAAAGTGTCAAAAAAATCAATAGTGGTTTGTACATTGCTCAGCCCTGATTAGATAAAATATTTTATGAGCATTCTTTTCATTTAATGTTTGAAAAACCCAACTATAAGCATAATATGAAGGTTCTCTAACCATTTTCAGTGATCAATTTTAAAATGTGTTTCTTCTCATCCACTTGAAAGCCTGTGACACATACATTACAGCCTTTAAATGCAGGGCATTTGTAGAAGGAAATAACTTCTGGATCTGTGCCATTGTAATATCTGTAAAAGAAGAGTGATGAAAATGATAACTGCAGGTATATTTTGATGAGTGTCAACAAAATGTTACTCCATCTCACATGCACAGAAAATCCCCTGTGCCCTTGAGGAAAATTCTGTGCATCAGCAAGAAGCATGAGATCTGGCTACCTATCCACTGATATGTTGCTCTTAAATTTAGAGAACCGCTTGGCACCAACTACGACCTTTATAATTTCAACTCATATTGTAAATGTTTTCTATCCCTTGGCAAACACAAGGATCTTCTGGTTGCAGTAAAAAAAAAAACAGGGGTGAGGGAACCCTCTAAGTTATGTTTATCTCTGTACTGAATATATTTATAGAATAGTATAGCTGTAATACTTAAAATAATTTTTAATACTACATATTACATCTAACCAAACAATTCTACCTTGAGATATTATGTTAATAAGATTTTCAGGGTTTGACTTCAAAAGATCCCATATAACCTTTAACTCTGCCCAAAAAGGACACAGACCATCCTTTTACCGTAAAGAATAAACATTCCACATATATTTCCTACCCTGAAATATTGTGTTCACAGGTTTTCAGAGATGACACTGAATGAGCCGAATGATCTTTAGCCTCCACCTAAATAAATAGGCATCTTCCTCTTAATAACAAGTTTGAAAACTATAAGACATTTCTATCTTCAGACCTTTTGTTAACAAGCAAAGTATCACAAACACACACACAAAAACCACACACACACATACATCAGCATGACTCCATTGGTTTCTACCATCATAACCAACAATGAAATTATCCCAGCCCTGATTAACAGTCATCAATTGTTAGTATTTGAGAAAAGTCAATTTTTCTTGTTGCATATTTCATATCCCATATCTACACTGTAGCTTCAAATATGTGTACGCACTGTTGCAACATAAACCTCCGGTAAAGGATAAGTAAAATACGGAATAGTTCTGTTAAGTTATTCACATTTCTGCTCCTAAATATGGCAAAAAGTAGACCCCAACTACAGAGACTTTGTTTGCCTGACAGGTCTAGAAATGGCAAATGTTGGCTGAAAGCACACATGAAAATTTTTAGCAAACCAATATTGTATTTGCTGACTTACGATGATCTTGACAATCAATCGAAAGTAAATAAAATTTAGCAATGAATTTTAGGTACTGTAAGGCTTTGATGTGTAGAGGAATTTGTTGAACTTTAAATGGTTGTTTAAAATGTGATATGGAATACAGGCATCCATTTTCAGGAAAATTCATGGTTATCCGGAGGACAAACATTTCACTATTTTTGGTTGTTCACAAAGAAATTTGGTTGTCCGAAATATTTTCATGCAACTAGAAAGCAGTGAGTGTGTCCATGTATTAGTGGTCTTGAAGAATAAAAGGATTTGATGTTTGGTAGCACTGAAGTCTGAAATATTATATGATAAAAAATGTCAAAAGAATATCAGTAAGCAGTACAGTCTTCAATCAGATAAAGCAAGCTGCTTTACAATTTTACCAAGAAAAACGGTTCTTCCCTCATCACACAACAATGGTTGTCCATTGGACAACCACTGTAGTAAATATAGAGAAACAAGTGAAGACAAACTAGGGACATGAGCATTACACCCTATGAGGTCTGGAAGGAATGAAGTGGTGTAACACATCGTGGATTTAAACAAGTTTGACCCACTCCCAATGGTTCTTAACATTTTCTCAAATTAACCTCCCCAAAATCACATAAAGATCATACTCTCTTATCCCTGCTACCACAGATGGGGAAAGTTTCCAATGATTTATCATATTAACAAGCTTAGGTATGCCATGGACCATTCTTACCTGTTTGCACTTTATCTGAGTTAGACACTCAGCTAAATGTAACTGTACTTAACACATGCCTCGATCAACTTTGACTTCCCTAATCACAAACACTGCCGGAATATTCCTCTCCAATCTCGAACATGTAACAAAATGGTTTTAAGGCTCATTACAATTAGATGTAGTGTGGCAAATGTTTACCTTGAATTAATGAAGTTACTCCCCAAAGTTCCATGAAATAGGAATCTTTAGTAAAGGCTAGTTTACTCAATCCATAAAAAGTACATGCTAGCATAGCTCACAAGAATAATCAAACCTTTGCTTACAAATACAACATGGATAAGATTTCACTGTACCACTGGTAATTGGTACCATCATTACCACCACAAATTGTACCAGTAATACTGTAGTAACAGTACCACATGAGAAAAAAAGTAACATAGGATATCTATCACAAGCAAAAAGCCAGAAAACACAATGCATTGACATAAGTGAAGTGTTTTGTTAATCCATGCCCCTCATACTATTTTGTAAAACATTTAGTAGCCCCACACTCAACATATCCGAACACAAAAGGTGAAACTTGCTGCAAATTAGCATCCAATGGAAGCAAGGCAGAGACTCAATCAGCACCCTGCAATCCTACATGGGAAAGTCCCACAAGAGCACTCGGAATTGTATTGTAGGGTGGCCAAAATAAATATTTCTAAAATTTAAAAGTTTATCTGGCACACACAGTTAATGGAGAAGTCCCATTATATCACGTGTCAGAAATCTTTTGAACAACTTTCATGTCAGAGCTTGCAATGCTACGATTCTTTGCTTACAACAAATTTCTGACTCAAATAATGCTGACTGTTATCGTATGCAATATGAATTTAATCGACGAATGCATGGTAACTTTTATAAATGCAGGATATAAAAGCATTTTCTGATAAGTGTAAGTAGAGGTCCTTCAAAGACTGTGCAAAATGTCAAAAGAAATCAAGTTCCTTGTTTAATAATGTGGGAAGCACTAGTTCTGCAAAATTAATGTTTAACAGCAATTTCCAAAATTCCCAGGTAAAATTTGTAACTGGAATGGTGCAAAATGATTACATTCCCTGTTGATGTAATGTTTAAAGACACATGAGGCATTTATCAAATGGTTTTGATGGTTTCATTTCAGTACTGTTTCATTCAATTGCATTAATTTTAAAAGAAGTTTTCACCATTACAGTTGAGTACCTTATGGTTGGTGCTACTGTTCCTTATAAGTACAGGTATGCACTGGGGCCAATAGAAATACTGGTTTATGATGAATCATTAATCTTGGATGGCCCTTTTGAAGTAGTTAACCCATGTCAAAAAAATAAAACATAAATGTGCACTGCACTGACCAACTTAAGCAAATCCTTTAATGCTTGATAAAATAAAGACGAGACCAAATGGCTCAAGACCATGCAGACTAGCATCTCTTCCTCACTGGCACACAATCATTGTAAGGAATTATGCAAATTAACTGGTCAGCTGATGTAGACTGGTGTAACAGCACATAATTTTGGTTTACCTGGTAAAGTGTGTTATTTTTCATTTACTTCATACAAAGAGAGTTAATTTTAACTAATCCACTTCTTAAAATAAGAAAGCCCATAGGATGAGTGATTCCTTGCCTCATGATTAATTAATAACAATAGTACTGTGAATATTGAATTTATAGAACATGAACATCCATTCTGGAAGTTTTGGCTTCAAGCACATTTTCATTTTAGAATAATCACCTTTAAATAAAATTCAAATTTGACCTCTGATGACCCGAAACCAACCTTGACATTTGCCAAAATCATATCATCTTCTAGATATGGGGTATTTACAGGCAAAGAATGAGATCTCTCAAGGTTATTCATCTTGAGATATTGTGCTTACAAGGTTTTGACCTCTGCTGGCCCCAAATGACCTTTGACCTTTACCAAAAAACAAAAGGGATCATCAACTCAATAGGGGGTATACACAATAAGGGGTTACCCTTCCTGAGATAGAGTTTCTACATACATACAAACATACACACACACATGCAAACACACACAATCACCATTGCATAGATTCCTCTGACTCCATCAAGGAATCAAAACGTTTTGCTTTCCTTTATAACTTTCACACTCACATGTTACTTACTTTGTCTGCCCTTCTTCCCAGCAGGCTTCCACCCAATCAGGTAACAGTATAGGTTTCTTTACATCAGCAGCAACCTATTATGAAAGGGGAAAGATCACAAGTAAAGGTTTTTAATAGCTCAAATGCATGAGAAAAGGGTTCCTGGTTTTCCAGAAGAAAAACATTGCTTAGTACTCATTAATTTTTACCTGAAGAACTTAGACTTCCAGAAACTCTTTGACCTTATTTTTCAAGTTTACATGCCTCTTCATGCTAAGAAACAATATGAAACTGACAATCACACCAATTTTTAAGATAAATCACATTGCCTGTTGGCTTGATAAGAATCATGATATTTAAGCTTGATTTAAATCATGATTTTACTCAATAATTTGACATTTTAATCTTCTTGAATTCTTTGACTATGCCCTGTATGGGCAACGGAAACTTATTTTCTATGTTTTCTCTGATTTCCAGCACAAGTAGGCCTATATATGCATTGATATCTGTTTGATGCACTGTTCAAAATACAATCAAGCTAGTTCAGTATGCTGATTGAAATACCTGTATATAAATATCTAGTGGGTCAAACTTTCATGTGATCACATACTGGGAATCTGTACTGATTCACCCATGGGTTGGGAGCAGTAGTTTCATCACGTTTGTCTGGTATTCAAGTATTAAGATTCCTTGCTGGTTAATTTGACTATGGACGATAAACACCCCTTCTTAAGAAAAACGTCACATCCAACTAGAGTTAATACAAGTAGATATGGTACATTTAGTGCACCATGTCCACTTATACAAAAAAAACTCATCGGGTATGAAAATAAAACATTCAAATCTCCACCACGTCAAAACTGAGGGAACAATTGATTCCAAATATCAATTATTAAGTTGTACCTGCCATATGCCTGCTATGACAGGGATTAAGTTTTCAATGCAAGTAAGATTTTTTTTTCAGTATGAAACAGGATAAACATTAACATGTAATTATCATACAACTTATCAATTGTGATTAAAAGGCCTATCTTACATGGTACTTCTTTGATCCTACTTCACCAGCCACAAGGTGTGTGATACACTCAGTCAGATCCTTGGATACAGTTCCTCCCATCCACTGGACCTTCTCATGGATCCATTCCTGTAAAGAAGGTAAATTATCCTTACCATGAGAGAGTCAGTAATTTATTGCCAAATGTTACGATAGGCACATGGAAGGATTCCCAAACCAAGTCTAGCACCTAGTGTACTGCCTTTCTTTATTTTCAAGCAGAATGTGCATACATGTGTTCATGGGCCCAATCTCCTTTATTTCACCAGCATAAACGTATAGCAGTATTGTCAATGTAAATGATTAAGTCAATTTCAATTACGGTAATCCACTCTCTGGTAAAAAGTGCATCAACTACCATCACATAGAGGCATGTTCTGGTTTTTTTTTACCATGGTCTCATATGAAAGAAAACCTCATCTCAGATCTCCTCCAAACACTTTAGCGATGCCTTTGATAAACCCAAAGACATCCCATTTTAAATATTGATTTTTCTTCTTTGGTAAAAAACTTCCTCCACTTTTTAACATGGTCTTAGAATGTGATGAATAGTTGGCACATTGCCTCAGATACCATTTGTTTTCTCTACAATTCAATTTCCTGTTTTTCATGAAATTTGATACTGTTTTAATATCCTTGTTAAATCTATTAATACACTACACCATAGGTATGGTATGGACAAATCCAATTCCAATGAGTGTCTGTGTTTAGTGAGTGTAGGCAGCCATTAGTGAGATCCATTAGCCTTAAATTGTTTTCATTTATTGTCTACATGAATTTCAAAACCTCATATTCAGTAAAATTGAGGAAATCAAGATACAATTTAATGTACAACCACCCATGATATAGGTAAGCAAGGAAATTGAAAGACTCAAGGAAATGGACCCCAGTTATGTCCGACTAAAATCAGGCCATTACTTGACTGTCCGGATTCATCTATAAAGAACTACATCTACAGTGTTTTCAAAATCACAATATTACTGAATGCAATATCAAAGTAATGTGCAATGAAGATGACACTGATGTCCCATAACATAATTTATCAAAAGAAAAAAATGCATTGCTTTGAAAATTAGTATCTTCCAAAGGGTACATGCTAGTAAAATAAAACTTTCACCTCTTGAAAAAAAAATGAATTTTTCTTCATATTTTGCAATCAATGAATTTTGTTTCTGGCAAATTCCTTGAAAGTTATCTTTCAATCCATCCCTAAACTAAAAGGTGCAGGATAAATATCATTACTCAATTATCCTTCGTTGTGTTTTGCAAACTATACAAACCGATTGATTCTTTTCTCACAAAGGATTCAGATATTTTCATCTGGGCCTAATTAGTCTTTCCCTGTCCATTTGAGTGGCCTTAAGTCTTCTCACAAAGCAAGACTTCTTCATAATTTTACTAGGTACTGAATTAAGTACACAAACATGTGCCTTGCTTTCAGACCTGAAGTGTCTATGGCTAATACAATTACAACCACACCTCAAGTGGCAACCATCTCAACATTTTGATCCCTTTATTTAAGGAATAAACTACATTTGTAAGACTATTATTGGTGAATAAACTGTTGAGACTCACAATTTGGAAAAATAATGGACAAGGCAAAGCCGAGTCTGTTATTTCTATCAAATTTGGAGTCGAGACGGGTTATTCACCAACAATAATTTGACAAATGTGGTTTATTCCTCTTCTACCACCCAAAATATGTCCATTTTGGGGTTTACTTTATACTGGCTTTCTAGTGGCTTCTGCAAATCATTATAACAGCCAGTGTGTTGGAGAATAACCTGTCAGTATTTAACCAATCAGAATGTAGGATTCTAAAAACCCAGTCAGTAGAGGTGGTAGAATAATTAAAAAATATAATACATGAAACTGTAATTTGTTTATTTGAATGTCTTGAATAATGGTAACTTCCAACAAACCTGGTCAATTCGTTAAAAGCAGACTTACTCTTTTTTCTTTAGCAATACTGGAGCATGTAATGATGGTGCCATGCAAAGATAAATTATGAACGGGGTGGTTTACTTTAGGAAGAGATACATCTTTCTCTAAGCAGGATACCACACACTGAGCTCCAACAATTCTGTTGACAATGAAATTTTGAAGACATCTCAGTTTAACTAATTTTCTTGGTTACAGTAGACAAAAAGCAGTTAAAAAAATGTTACAGCTGCGAGTAAAATAAATTTAACTATGTAAACTCTGTCCAGTAATACCCGGCAACCAAGTTGGTAGAGCATTAACTTCTAACCAGGATGAGGTCTGTGAATGCATAAATCTCATACATGCTTACTTGATGTTAATTAGAAGTAATATATTACACAAGCTACATTTGCCATCACATATTGATAATACAGTTTTGCACATTTTCTTGTTTTTGCACAATGTTTCTGAAGATATGAGCTGAGCTTTTCTTTAGGCCAAAGGGTAGCAAACAAAGTGAATACAAAATGAAGGTATTTAAAGGTAAATTAGTAAAGGCAATCATTACTGTATATTTATTGAAAAAAAAAATTAGGATTTAAATCAAAGAAATCTAGTTTAAATCTACAGTATGTACTGGATTTAAATCATGATTTCTGAAAAAAAAAAAAAAAATAACAAACATCAACAACCCTGCTTTAAACCATGTAGAAAGTCTGTCAATGTGTACAGGGATGTAGCTACCCAAATTTGAGTGCCAGGTAATTGTCTGATCTGAGAAAAGCACCTCACCCCATCCCATCCACCCCATTTTTCAGTAATTAATTTTTCATATTTTACCTTGTTTTACTTTGGGGTGTGAATTTCGGGCTAGTTTTAGGTCTAATTTGGAAGATTCGTGTTGGGTGGGGTTTAGGTGTATTTGCCTATGATGCTGGGGAGGGGGGGGGGGATATGGAGTGATGGGTGTCACCACCCAGCACCATCAACTGTACGCTACATCCCTAGATGTGTAAATATCATACTTGCTTCATCTGGTGTTAACAGGATTACAAATGTTGAAAATGCCATATTTGCCACCAAATCCTTCAAACATTGATAATAGCTGTCTTTCACTTTTTACACATTTCTAAATAGAAAGGCTTAGTTTGTACTTAGGCCATAGGGTAGTAAATGGGGTGAACATCAAAAGAAGACCATTAAAATTCTGTGACCTCTAATTTGTCATTCTCTTTATTTTTTGAATTCATAAAACATGTTATAAGGCTTGAAAAATTATCTGATGCCTTGTTGCCGTGTTAGGCATCCCATCTTCTGAAATAAGTAAGTTTTGGTGGCCTTATATACAGATTGGTTGCAGCCCAAATAAGGAAAATAAAAGATCAAGGAAAATTAAAATAGGATTTAAGTGTTTTTTTTTTTTTTTTTGGGGGGGGGGGAGGGGGGGTGTACTATATACTTGCACTCTGCAATCCCAATAACTGGACCTACTCTTTGTGAGCTGTACTGTATCTGAATAAACAGAGCATATAATGGGTGGGAAAATAATAGTGAATATTTATAGGCAACTTTCAACATGGTGACAATCTATCTACACTATACTGTAAGATTTTGAACCAGACTGAGTGTAGGGTGCCTGCTTGGATATGTTCTGCTCTGCAATTGATGACTTTTTGTTGCCCATGCCATTAGACAATATGCCCTTGGGAACCCTATTTTGGGAGCCCTCTGTTTATCTTTCAGTAACATATTCTTCCTAGGATTTGCTTTTCTTTTAAACAATACCTACCAAAAAAAAATATATAGAAAAAAGATTTACTAATCAAGGCACAGAAGTTTCAGTTACCTGCAACCAAGCGAGAGTAAATGTTTGAATGCTGGGCCTTCAAATGGATCGCAGACATAAAGATTGTCATCTCGTTTACTCATTTTCAAAACAGCTTCTTCTTTGATTTTCTCTGTTGGAACATTTGCTGCTTGGACACCCTGTTGAGAGTATATTATAGTTGGATCAGATAACAGAACATTTTATTTTAACAAACCTTTAACATATACATACAAAATTAAAAGAAGAAAAAAAAAACCTTGATGATGTAGCTCATAATCTCCACTGTTACTCCATAGAACTGTACATTCTAGTGCTTTCAAATGAATTATTGGTTCTAATTTATTCTTCTGCTGACTATAAATCTATCTGCAAAGGAAAGAAAAAGTTTTTAAGAAATGAGATGACTCTCAGACATGTCAAGAGTCAACCTACTGCAGGGTCAAGTGGTTAGAACATCCCAACTGCAGATAGGAGCTCTGGAGTTCAAATCCTGGTGGGGTCATACCAAAGACATCAGAAATGGAACCTCCTGTCATTGTGCTTGGTGCTGAACACAACTTAAGCAATGGAGGAGGGAAAACAACTTGTCTGTGAGTCATAACTGAAAAAAGGCCACGTGCAGTCTGACTTAAACCAGTTTGTTAGAAACTGAGCCGTAAAATCTAATCTAACTAGATAACATATCAGTTTTGTCCTTAAGAATCCCAACAATTATTTGGTAGATGACACACTAAATTCACTCAACCAAAAGTTGATACTAATTCTGTACATACTACAAACTACTTCAAACTACTATTGAACACAGTTCAAATTGTATTGGACTGACCATTTGGCAGTCTCTATTCTCATCCTACATCAGTATGGTATCCATCAAATTCACCTAAAATGGTAACAGACCATTTCCTAAATGGCTAAATCTAAAAAACATTGTTGGACATTTCTTTGGTACCCATCAATTTTGTCAATGTCATTTTAACATGGCCAGAAACAAAGCCAACAAAGTACTGTCCCTTATTTTTCATCCTCCTACCTGTAACGTGGCGCCATCTTAATTTTTATTTTATCTGACTTCAAGTCCAAATATTTCAGCTCATATTAAAAAATGTGCTGTCATAACTCTAAGTGGTTAGTCTCCAATAGTCTTCTGTTTTTGTAACTTAGAACATACAGTTCTCATATTTCTACCTGATTAACATCAGCCAATATTGGGAACTGAAATAATTAGTATGTGTTATATCAGCTTCTTGCCGTACCTGCAGATGCTACACAGGTGCAAAATTTAAACTGAAATGGAATATCCCTTGACCAGAGAAAAACAACGTTAGACCAAGTTTATCAAATACTCCATCAGGCTTGGGGTGATTACATCTCAATGAAATCGATTACCATTGGGATTACTTCATATTTTACGATTGCAATTATGATTAAGATTACAGCTAAAATTAAAAGTAATTGACTACGATTGTGTTTACATTGCAATGTAATCATGATTGCAATCGTGATTACATTTTCTTTCCACATAAACAATGTAGTAGGCAAAACAATCCAGTGCCCACAACTGGAAATAAGGCCATGGACATTGCTCAAGATACTGTAAGCCCAGATAGAACCAAGTCCTTCCAAAGTAGAGATTTTTGAACCATGCACTTTTCACTCATTTTAAGCTGGAACATCCAAGAAAGAGGGACAATTAAATTTTATCATTCTAATGGAAGAACCAAGCACTGTAAAAATTGTTTAGTAACTTTACTTCTTTGTTCAATTCAACTTCAATGTAATCAGAAATGAAACCATGATTGTGACTACTTTGCCACTGTAATCGATTACAATTGCAATTGCTTTGTAATTTGCACCAAAGTAATCGATTACGATTACAAATACTTCAAAATGTATAATCGATTGCAATCAATTACAATTACCCCAAGCCTGTGCTGCATGCAGCAGAACAAAAATCCAAAGCAAATTCACATTTTAAAACAAAAAAAAATATCAAAGACAGAAAACTACAAACCTTGACAGCATTTTGGATTTGTTCCTTTCTACAAGCTGGCGTAGCAACAAATTTGATGACAAAACTGTGCTGATTTGGCATGTTATCATCTCACTCACATCAAGCACATAGAATGAAATTATGGACCAATCTGAGGATTTAGAATAGAAAAATGTGACATTCACAATGTAAAATATAATTACACGTTGCACATGAAGTCATATTTGCTAAGGGAGACTCACATTGAAAAATGCAAAGACGTATGCACACTGCATGTTCGTCCTTTGCTAAGTTTTGTAATAGTGTAGTAAACATCCAAGAAAAATTTGTTCCTATTATTCTTTCCAACTTATATTCTTCAATGTTTACCACAAAAGAAAAGGGCAGTTGCTCTTAATACATTTGCGTGAATCTTGTTGTTTGATATGGAACACGGTGTAGTACTGTACATTTCATACAATTTTAAGGTCATTTGATAAGTTTGAAATGCAACCACTTGTAACAGAAAAATTATTGTCACAGGACTCAGGAGCCAATCATGCAACAGGAAAGTCCGCTAAACTTCAAGTTGGAGTGACAGTATTTCCCCTTTCAGGTAAAGGGGCCCAGGGGGTTAAATATTGATCTGCAGCCTAGTGCCCAGCAATCCAAACCCCTGGTACAGGTTGCTCATGAGTTTCAATCACTGATTGGACCTATTAATTATTATAAAAAATTTATTCAAAATCTATCACCCATTGTAACTCAAATGCAAGAATGTCTAACAGGAAACAAAGAATTCAACTTGCCCTCAGTTTTCAGGGGGCCTTTGAAGAAATCAAGAAAATTCTGACTAGTGCAAAAGTTTTGGAATATTTTGATTAGTATAAACGGATTTTCTTAGCAGCAGAGGCATCCCATACCTGCCAACCTCAGACAAAAAAATCAGTATTAAGTCTTTAAAGACCACTGCCCTGGGGGAGGAGTCTAAGGTGAAAATTGTTTGGATTTTGAGGGTCCACAGTAGTATAACAATTGTGCAATTTTTTATTAAGGGAAATCTCTGGTAGAATTCTCTGGATGAAATATGGCAGGAGGAGCAAGTTGAGGGTTTCCTCCTTGAAATACTGACTCAGACAATACTATAGCTAAAGCCTATGCTAGGCCTAAGCCAACATATCATGCATGCACACGCAAGGGAAAGTATTAACCTAAGTAAACATACGCCTAACATTAGGAAAAGACAATTCAGCTCTTACATAGGCTACAGTAGGCCTAGCTAAGTCAGTAAGTACCAGTCTTCGCACTAACGCGTGGGATTGCAGGAATCCTGCTTTTGGTTTCCAAATCCCGCACGCAAATAAATCTAGTGCGGGAAAATCCCGCGCACATCTCCACTCCGACACAAAAGTAAATCTAATGCAGGTACAAATTTGGAATCTCATATAAAAATAAATCTAATGAAGGGGAAATACTACGCACTTCTCTACATCTGAGACACACACTAAATTGCAATAGAATATTTACAGAGCGGTAACTGCTAAACTGCCTTGACTTCAGATCGAAAATAAGCATCGATATCGTAGTCGGTCATGCAACTGTCTGCAGAGGGGGCTCATCGGCTACTTTCGCCGTGGATACTGTATTGTGGCCTAGCCTATACTTTTGATTGTTGCTTTGAAATACTTTAACTTCATCTAGCGACTGGTGTGTGGTGTAACGATCTATATCAACCTCCAATGGAAGCAATTCTCTAAAAACTGCTTTGCACGAAATGTTTTGTTACTAAAGATAAAGGGGGTAAAAAAGTTAAAATGGAGTCTGCCACTAGGCCGACTTGTGCGTTGTATTAATGCTAACTCAGTATTGGGGAGCGATTGCGAATTACTGTACTATGGATACACACATATATGTACACTGCGCAGGTCCATTACCGATATCTACACATTACTACACGGATTGGTTATGCATACGCAAATGCGATTAATCGCCGAGTAATCGCAAAAAGCTGCGATTAAATGTTTAGTTCACTAATCGCAAATTGACAGCCCTAGTACATAGGATAACCCATAAAACCCAAAGGCTTAAAAAAGCTTATTTCCATTGTGTCCTTAAAACAAAACGGGGATGGCTTGTTAAAACAGTTAAGGTAGGGTTGTCACACGCACACAGAATTTTTCTCCAAAATTCTTGCGGAACTATGCACACACAAACATGAAGTCGCTAAAACAGTGTGTTTAAATTTACGCCACTCAAAATTGTCAAAATTTTGCCTGCACTATAAAATTAGAACACCAAAGACATACTTCTACTGTAATATTTCACCAAATAAGCTTAAAAAACAAAAAGAAGAAAAAATATGTTACAGTTTCTAACGATCCCTTTGAAGCATTGTTGCAACAGTGACAGTCAAAAGTGTGTTTGGTCACAGGTAAAATGCCACACACAGCCATCTTTGACTTGATCATGCATTGGGGCTGAACCTTTGACCCCTACAACCCATATATCGTTAGAAAGAAGAAAAGGAACTCTACATAACATAACATTACAGGTTAAAGGGCAAAGGAGGGCTGTAAAGGCCCCATAAGATGCCCTGTAATCCAAAAAACCCCCCAAAACAAAGCAAACCACCAACACCTAAAGAGCCCAGAAAGATTAGATTCTTCCACAGTCATGGAAAAACTTGTCAATATTAACCTTAAAATGGTGCACTGATGTGGAGTTAACAACCCACTCAGGCAGGCTATTCCACTCACTAACAACCCTATGAGAGAAACTGAACCTCCTAATGTCAAGTCTAGCAAAAGACTTTTCAAGCTTTTTGCAATGGCCTCTAACCCGAGGATTACTCTGGCTGGACCTTTAAATAACTGCAAGCTAACAAAGGATTCCCTTCATTATAATGGAGGGAAGCAATCGCCAAAAATAATATTTCTTTACCATTTTTGGGCTTAAAACATTGTGTTTGTAAGTCATGTATTGAAAAAAGTTTCAAAAAAGTCTCGATCGCTGTTTATCAAGACCAACAGCGTACATAGCAGCAGTTCCACACGGTATCATTTTGTAGCGTTTTTATGATCTTTCCATTTCCGAAGAAAAAAAATGATTTTTTGCTCAGCCCCGATGCATGCCCGATTTAAATGAAACAGCCCATTGATCCCACGCCTAGGCCTACATCTTTTGTACTGAGCCGACATTGGATATGTTTATGTATGAATCCATTGTTCAACTTAGCGACAAGGGATTTCCCGCCAATATGCTTACATACAGTACTGCATTGTATTTACCTGTATCTGCAATACCGAAGTACGGTTAGTAAATTACGAACTTGTGTACGTGTGCGTAATCACGTGTACGGATTGCTATAGCATAGACTGTGTAAGCACGCTAGCGACTTGTTAATGCATGTTTCATACACAGAACGCAAGCTATCATGACACGGACGCATGATCACTGAGTGTCTTGGGCAGTAACGTTGTATATTCACGCCGGCACATCTGGTGTACGTAACACAGTGATGAATAATCAAAGCGTCTGAGTGAGCAGTTACGATGTTGTTTTTGACCAACTTTTTCAGGCAGATGGTAACACTGAAGCATACGGCCATTTGGAGAAATCGTAAGGATTATGGAGACATAAAATCAGCTATATTTTGAAAAGTACTGGTCGGATTTTGATAAAAATTGGCATGGTTGCTTAGAAAAGGGTACCTAACAATGTGAATCAGTCAAATTCGTGAAGTTTGATATTTTTCCTGTAGGCCTAGTCGTATTTTTAGTGCGACAACCCTAGTTAAGGATCTTGGTTTGCCTTGACTATCTTAAAATAGCCGTTTGGGTATTGTCGGACAGTTGACGGTTTTATCTTTATAGCTTCCAACACACTTGCACTACACTGATGCTAACCTGATACATCGACAGGCACAACTGTACTAATGTGCCCCAGATATGTATTGGATCTACGCATACGTACAGAGACCTAACACAGCACTTAGAAAATGTCGTGTGTATGTTGGGTATTGTCGGACACTATCGGGTGTTCTCGGACGCTTTACTATTTCAATATTATTATTACTAAATATCAGAAAATACACATCAAATGATAGAGAAATTATCCATTTAGCTAATCTTTGTTAAATGTCCCAACACAAAATTTAGTCCGAAAAAATTGAGTTAAGTTTTCTTAAGAACCATTTCATATTGTCATTCTTTTCCACTACGCATACCATCGTAATTAGAGCTCGGTTTGTTGTTTTGGCTTAAAACGTTGTTACCTTTGTACATGTAGGCCAGTGGGGTCCGTTCGTTTCAGGTAGTCTACTTTCGCCCCTAAAAATCTTCAGCACTAGTTGAACTGTGCTGTAAAACCATGTGAAGGCATATAGCACAGTATTGTGCTTACTAACGTTTTAACGAAACTTGTGGCAATCCAAAAAAACATATTTCTCATAACATGAATTTTTCATACGAAAAGAAATTTACAGCCCGGCATGAAAATTTCCAAGATCTTGCACACTTGGAAATGTGCCAAGGAATTTTCAAACTGAAATGTATTGCTGCAATCAGGTTCCATTTTCTTGAAAATGAGAAGGCTTCATGATCTACAGATGTGACTGTACAGACTGCATACAGATATCTATGAAACAACTGCGTGGTGTGAAAAATCAATCAAACTATCGTTAGTCAGTGACTGAAATTATTTACCACTGTCCGAGAACACCCGACGTCCGAGAATACCCAAAGTGACCCTAGGCCTAGGCCTAGCCCATTTATTTTTTTTTTGTTTAGCAGAGAGTCTTTTAAAAACAAAGCAAGGATATTCTTGCTTTCTGAAATTAAGTTAGTCTCTGGCGAAGTTAAGCGAAGGACCGACCACAGTCCCCAGGTTTTACTGAGGAAGTCTCAGTGCTAACCCCAACGGTCTGAGTCTACTCAGTACTCTGAATGTACATTGTAAAAGGGTTCGCCTAGGCAACATGTTGTAACTTGCAGACATGTTGTAACCTTACTTGTACTTGTAGTTGTACGTAAACTTTGACTAACGAGTAACGTTACTGTAACGTTAATTTAGCCTACTCAGTATTGTATTGTAAATTACAGTTCAAATTCATACCAAATAGAAGTTTCCGTACTTTTTCGGTATTTCTATGTAGGCCCGGGAGATTGAAGGATAAAGAAGAACAGTTTTAGAACGGATATTCTCGTCCAATGACAAATTTAGGTGCTGGGACTTGAAAGATTCTCGAGTTTAGCAAGATCTGCTGTTCTTCCATTGCCGCCAGAACTGCGAAGTTTTCACATTTTCTCATTCAGCTTTACATTCTATTCTGTTCGCGAGTCCAGCTAGCAATGGTTATAGAGAGGGCACTACATAGAAACTTTTAGGAGAGCCGTGTAATTCCATTCTGACTTCGAATGTACAGGTGACGTAGTTTTTTTGGGAAGCTGTCCTAGTACAGAAAAATCTGTTTATGTACTCGGTCTTTTTGGTCTGATGCCAGCTGAAATGGTCCGTGACGCATACGGACACTATACACGCACGTAAGTGCAGATAGTTGACACCCCGAACAAAGATACGGATACGTACCAATGCAACTCACCGCAACCTACTCAGTGGACAGCGAACAATAGTGAGCTTTAGATTTCACGACGCGGACTTCATCTGCAACGACGTGACGTCATTTGTGTTTATGCCGTTTCCGAACTCAACACATGACGCTACACCAAGTTGTGAAATGGCTGAGGCAACGCAGAAGGTGACGTCATTGCGTTGTGGCTGACGTCCGCGTCGTGCAATCTATTAAGCTCACTATTAACTCTGTGGAGCGAACCAAATAACGGCTGTACGGAAGTTGATAAGTGCCATCTCGACGGTCGGAGGGTTTCTTCGAACTTTTAATGGTCATTTTCGAAAACATTTCGAAAATGGTTTGGGGGATAACGGGGGTGATTCATGTAGAGGTGAGTTCGTTCTATCACTATGCTTCTGCTGACCGGGGGAAAATTGGTACAGGGGCACCACAGCCCCGAAAAAGTCCGATAATTTGCGTAGTATATATATAGCGTACAAATTGCTACTTTCAAGGGTCATTTTGGCATTGCGACTTTCAACGGTCATTATGGTAAATATTTCAAAAATGTTTCGCCGGACTATGGGGATGATTCATGTAGGGGTGGGTCCATTCTATCACCATGCTTCCGATGAACCGGGGGCAAATTGTCACAGGGGCTCCAAAGCCCCGAAAAGGTCAGATAATTTATTTCTATGAGGTGGGGCTATGGTTGGGATGGGTACGTTACTTGCAAGGATGGCATTCTCGTGGGACCGGGACCCTCTATATGTTCACAACTTTATTACGATAAAAATGAAATAATGCACTTTTTTCGCATGTAAAGTTTTGAATTAATAACGAACCCACATTTTGCGCGATCTTAACAGAACAATGCCAGTCAAATTGGGCACCACTATAACTTTTAGGGTAATTCGTTCTCACTTGTTCTCTACTCTAGTTATTTTTCCGTGTGGTTTCCTTTTATTCCACCTTAGGATGGTCAGGCACAATAGAGCTATTTTCTGTCGTCTATGTACTTCCTCCCGGGTGAACTGTACCCATGCGGGCTAAAGGAACGACTGGCGGGAAAAAATAATACCTCCAAAGTACTGTTCGTCGTCCATATTATGTGTGTATGGGACTATGATTTGGGGTTTTTTTTATTTGTTTTTGGTTTTGTTTTTTGTTTTTGTTTTTGTTTTTTCTTTTTGTAAAGGGGTCTACTAGCATAAGCTTTATTTCTCAGTCCTCCTTCACCGCCTTGTTTAAATGTTGTATCATTTTGTATTTAAACTGTGGAAATAAACTCAAACTCAACTCAGATATTAACCTGGTTTTGCCGTAAGGGCAGGCCGGTTTTGCGATGTGTACAGGGCACTTGCAGAGATTCCGAGCCCACAATTACCCAAAGGTGGCATACAAATGAAAATGCTAAACTGTGGAAACTCTCAGTTGTAGGCTAAGTGAAAACCCCAAAGACCTGACAAATCGCTTGCATAAGATTGTGTCATGTAGAATGGTGCACTCTCCATGACCTTTAGCAGACGCCATCTTGTTGTTTACGAGCAACTCGCCCTTCCTTTGTTCTAGATTCCCAGGGCCCTTCCTGTTTCCCGTCACATGTTACCACTGGACGTGACATATCATGTTGCCGTAGTTCCACGTGCACACTGTAACCCAAATTTTCAAGGCGTGGCCGATTCCACCCTTTGCAGCCTCCTCATTGGTCATTTATATCATGATACTTATTTATATGGGTGCGTCATAACTTTTGACCAATCAGGGGACTGCAGGTCTTCGGAGCTCGCACGAGGTTTCCAAGACCGAGCCCGCAAGCAGGACACTCGTGCATTAGACTTCAGACGAGGAGCACTTGAGTGAGCTGTAGATATTGATTAATATTAGGCCGGCCGAATTAATTAAAACTTGATCATCTTTTTGCGGAACCAAATCATCAAGTACAATCATTTAAAATCAAATGGAAACTCTCTCCTTTTTGTTTCTGGATACTACGCAGGATCCCCTACCTAAGCCTTCGTTATACGATTGGCCCATTATCTAACAATTCATTTAATTTTTTAGTGTGTGGATATTCACTGGGTTCCTTCGTAGACAATTCTTTTATTGGTAAATGCATGGCAACGGTGGTCGAACTTCCTCATTATGCGTTCTTAACGGATATCCTGTGTTGTAGCTAGAGAGGTAGCATCTTTGTGCGAACAGGGAGGTGTGATCTAGTTACACCTCCCTGGTAAGTCGGATGCGGTAGGATTAAAGACTGCAGATACTTTGAAGTCAGTCGCGTAGCCACAGAGTGCCTAGGGCGGGGCCTAGCCCCCCCTCCCCGATGTTGTTCAGACTCCCCAGACTTTTTGCGTCCTGATAAACATTGTTCCTCTGGCATTATGTATGTCATGTATGTCACTTACGTTACTTGAAAATTCGGCCACAACAACGAGAGACAATAGTTTAAGGTCACGGGGTCAATAGCTTACGAAAGCTGATGAGGGGCGTGATACGTCCGCAAATATGCCCCGAATGGAGCACAACGGTAAAGGGTTAATAACGCCTAAAATTCAAAATTGAAATAAGGGACTGCATGCTTAGTATTAGATAATGCCACCACCTAACCATTTTCATTCATTAATTTTTCTGTGCGTCTCCAAACACAAGAAATTGACAATTAACTTGTATAAGGCAGCAATCCTCGACAAAAAAAGGTGGGAAAAACAAGCAAAACAGGCAATGAACGGATCATTATCCCCCATCACGCCCCATTCAATCTTGTGGCAGCCCAAGGCGTCCTGAAACTTCAACCTTGATACCGGATCGGGGTTTGTCCCATCAGGGACTTGCAACTCCCTGGTCCCATGTATTTTTGTCGAGGATTGTAGCTAGCGTAGCCATAGACATCTTTTATGCATGTATGTGCTGTGTGGGGTAGGGTGGGAGTAGAAGTTTTACAAATGAGTCAAGATAGTGTACAGTAGTTACTAAAATTTTCTTTGTTTTGTTCCTACTAATATATTTTTTCTTAAAACAGAAAGAAATAGCCCTGGTTTTATTTCTTTACTGGGCAAAAGTCAAGACCAAAACAAGAGAGTAAAAGCATACAGTTGATTTTAAAAGCAAGCAAATCCCCCCCCCCCCCCCTAAGGTCGCCATACAATAACATTTTTAATGGGAACTTAGAGTGGCAAATCGTAATTTTGATTAGGCATAAATCAAACTTTATACAAATAAAAACCATGGGTTATTCAATTGAGAAATTTTGCATTTGTTTTTCTTGACATGTGTGTGATTAATAAAACATAATTGATGTGCAGGTTTTAGATTTTCGTAGTTTAAATCAAAGGACCAATCCTCTGACCCCAAACTACACTTCTTGTGTGGGTTAACAGAAACTCCGACTCAATTGGCTTGGCATTTTGATTGACTGCTAATTCAAACAGTTCAGAGCAAAACAGTGCAAGACACCAAAGCTTATATTGCACAGCATTAACTGCGCCGAGAGTGTTTTGATTACATACATACTCACCCTGAAGCAATAAACCAGGCTGAGATTGTGTCGGGATGAGGATGAATTTCAGACAATTGCGGAAGGGGCTTAAGTAAGAAGGTTAGGAGCATTGGTACTGTTTGGGGTGAGAGAATTGGGCCTTTAAGGCATGCATGGTATGACTATTTCCAAGTATAAAACAGTTAAATGGCCAGCTGGTGCAATAAACGGAGGAACAAACGACGCTTTGACGCAGTGGAAAACCTTTTCGACCACCCTATTTAGACTCTAGCTGTCAAGCAGGTCCCTCTTTGGCATGTAGTAAACATTCATAGTGGAAGTATAAATTTCCAATCATGTGTTTCAAAAAATAAGGGATATTTAGCTGAAATTAACAGGGCCAAAGACACTGAGAAGTTCCATTTCCGACAATCTGAGAGGCATTTTTAGCCAAAATTTTCTCTGTACACTATGCGCCGACCAATGATGGCGCTCCGCTTAGAAAGTGTTATTCCTGCTTGCCCCCCCCCCCCCCTCAGACCCCAACTGAAAAAGTCTGGTTACGCTACTGCAAATCTGCAATGAACAGCGCACTACTTAAGATATCAGGCTCTATAAAACAGAACAGTAATTTGTGCACAATGCGATTTTACCAATGTACTTGGTTGTTATCTTCAACCATTCTCCTTCAAGACCTAGAAAATAGTGTAATTTATTCCATTGAAAGAGGAAATGGAAAGGTGAAAATTGAAAACGCCGAGCAACAATTGGGGGAAAACAAAAGAAGTTAGCTGAGACTTACAAAAATGATTTAGTCATCACTCAGTTTGATACGTATGCATGGAAAAGGAAGTTAATTTTCAATGCTCCCAGCGCTACCGTCCGTTGTTGGTAATCCTGCATTCTGATTGGTTGGGCAGAGATCTGTTGTTTCACTACTCACGGTCACTAAACGTGAAGAAAGTGATAAAGGTAAAGTTTTTCACACATTTTCAGTGGTAGGAATAAACCACATTTGTCTGATCATTACTGTCTCCTAAGCCGTCTTGACTCCAAATTAGCAACATAATGGACTCGACTTCGCCTCGACCCAAATTTTGCCAACTTGGAGTCTAGACGGTTTATTCACCATAATATAGTCAGCTAAATGCGACTTATCCCTTAAATATCGGTGCCACCACTTCATTGAGATTTTAGGTCAATTTGAAATATCCCGCAGGTGCACTTTCGTTTTAGTATTTATGTATAATGAGCCTTTGCTGACATGAAGCAGTTTACCCACCCAAAATGAACAGAATTCAAGAAATGAACATATCGCTCTAATATGGTTTCAATAAAAATGGTTGTTCTGTTAAAAACATATTTTAAAGGTATTTCATGAAAAGCACTATTAGATATATGATCATAATACTATGTAAAGGTGTAGCTACATACATCCAATAGAACTTGCCGTCGGTCGGCTCTTTACAAAAATTAGGCCTAAGGGGTAAAATAGTCATCTGGGGGACTCGATCTAAATGCAGTGCAGCGAGATTAGGCATTTAAAATTTCAAAAGAAATTTACACTTTTCAATGGCAGACCTTTTTCGACTTTTGGTACATCCTTTCAACGTCTATGTAAAAAAGCACAGGAGGGTCGTTCGCAACTCCCCCCTCCCTTGGTGAGGTCCATGGATCTTCCGGGTATGAAAATTTTATATATTTTAATGCGTTGCGTTCGCCTGCTTCAAAAGGACCTTTAGCTAGGAATGACAATATGACAATGATACTGATAAATCAGTTCGCATAATCTCTGATAACACAGGAACCGGTGCCTTCCGTGTATCCCTACGACACCCTTAATCCCCACACCAGGATGACACTCATTCAGTGAACTAAAAGAGGCGGTAATTAACCCTGGGTGTCACCTATCAATCAGGGGCACGCCACTTGTTCTCTCTTTTTGCTTAAACTGATGTTCCCTATTTATTTCCCCAATGCCACAGCCTCATTGTAAAAAAAAAAGAATGTGGATATATTTTAGTCCGCCACCCCCACCCCCCCCCCATCCTTACAATTATTTTGTCCGCTCAAGATTCGCCTGAATCGAGTCATTGCGGTCCTGTAATATTTTGTATTTGGTCACACAATTTGTTATTATAGTATTTGGCCCGGAGGGAGCCACCAAAAAAGAATAATGTGAATTTTTTTTGTCGGCATCTTAATTGTCTCAGAATTCTGACTAAATAACTCAGAATCCTAAGATAATTAAGATGCGAACAAAAACAAAAAGTCACCATTTTTTGTTGTCCCCTCTCGGCCACCGTAAAAAATCGATCAGTGAAGCAGACCAAAAAAGCTTCTATTTCGTGGGACCAAAAAAACTAGACCCGGACCAAAACATCTAGCTTTTTTTGTCCTAACCAGACCAAAAAAACTAGCTTTTCTTGTCCTAGGACCAAAAAAACTGTAAACTCCAGTTTTTTTGGTCCCGTCGGACAGGAGACCAAAAAAACTGCCACACCGGCTCTGGAAGAGCGGTAGGGTTCTAGTAGTGGAAGGTTCAGTACTGACTTTGCATTAGGTTAGGTTGCACTGGGTTTACGGCCCAGTTTCCAACTAACTGGTTTAATTCGAGCCGGCCAAAGTATTTTTCTCTAATTGTAACTCATTGGCTTGTTGACCCTACTCCACTGCTTCTAATGAGCACCAGGCCGAACTGCGGAACGTTTCTGTTTTTAAGTTAGAGCCTTCGGTATGACGCGGTCAGGACTGGCACTCAAGACCCGGCCTGGTGGGAAGGTCTTGACCCACTGTTGCACTAGTGCTGCAGACATAACATAACAGGTTGAAGGGCAGAGGAGGGCCAAGGCCCCATAAGATGCCCTGAAGTCCAAGCCCTAATCAAAAGTCAAACTACCAAAGCTATACACGGCCACAAACAATCAGATTCTACCACAGCCATGAAAAAACTTGCCAATGTAAACCTTAAAGCAGTGAACTGACTGGGAGTTAACTACCTAATCCGGTAGACAATTCCACTCGTTGACAACTCTATGGGAGAAACTAAACTTCCTAATGTCAAGCCTTGCAAAAGGTGGTTCGGAGACTACACGTCTTCACAGTGCCAGGCGGAGCTCATAACTGCGAGTAGCTACGCGAAAATTCGGCTACAGAAACGTAGTAACTACTGATGCTTATTCAAGGCGTATTATCCGCCGAACTTATATGCGCAAAGATTCACAGATTGGAGGCGCCGGGCTTAGAGGGGGTTAACTGTTGACAAAGCCGTGTATTGCTAGTATATGACTCTGAGTGTTGACTGAGCCATAAATAGGCTGATGGTTGATCTAATGGGTATGATCAGAGTCTGGTTGGCATAAATAAAAGGCAGGATTACACCACATTTAGTTTTATAGTTTAAGGGCAGATTTTCATCATCACAGACAGTTCCAATTCTCCCGACAACCTATTTGTTTCTAACCCCTCTTACAGTTGTATTGCATTTAGACTTATCCAGACACAATCCATAGTGCTTCAAATTTCAGGGCTGTCTTGGGGAACCTATAAGATGTAAACACAACTCTCTGCTTTGTAATATGAGTTAATTACTCTGAATTTTTTGTCTTTAGTGTTGATCAAAGAAATGTTTTGAAAATTTTTGGTTTTCCCCTGATATAACAATGTAATTCAATTTATTGACCATTTTTTTTTAAAATCCTCCCGACCCTCTGGCAAAGGGCCGTTCGACGAAACCAAAACTTTCACTTTCACTGCTTCCCGAAGAAGCTATTACGCCGACTAAAGGAAACTACGTGACCACCCTCAGACCATTTACATTATTGGTCTGCCATGTATGGCTCCATTTAATTTATTGACTGTCTTTAAAAAAAAAATAATCAAAAATAATCCAAAGAGAGTGAGATCAGATAAATAAAATTTGTATTATCCATTAGGATTATATTTTGCAAGTTGAATGAAGGACACTTTCAATAAAAAAAGTAAAAATGCTACAAAAATTTTCTAGGCTGGCTTAGCGCGAGCTGTCAGAGAAATGCTTTTGTGAAAATTTTGTCTCGCGCTGTAAAATCTTTATTTTATCTTACCCTACTTTTACTTGAAGCTTGTAAAGTTTACCAAGTAAAATACTATTGTTCGACTTTGACTGGATCATACATAGTTCCTACAAACAAACAAACCATAGCCTACTCATGTAAAGGGGGTCGGAATTTTCGTTTCGCCGTTTTTCTCACCCTTCCCCAGAACTTTTAAAATTAGCTTTCATTGCCATCGATCTGCATAAATTTACCCCACTTTGAAAGACTTGAATGTTTTAGGGCACAAAAGTGCCATTTTCGGAAGTGTAGCTAGGGCCGAAAGAGGAAGCTTAGGGTGGGGCACCGTGGCCTCTATACTTTGAGACATTTTTCATATACACATATCACTTGAAAGTCCGAAAATGCAAATATATTTTTACAGATCAGGAGGAAGACTCCAGGGTAATCCAGTTTTGTCTCATTCCCAAAGCTCGGCTTTGCATTATCGACCCCGGCCGACCATCATTCAGACGGAAAAGGAATTCAATTAAAAAAAAATCACGTTGTGTCTTTTCCCATTCTGTCAAGCGTTACCTTATAACGCTAAAATACATCATTTCCATACCTAAAATTTTGCAATTAGCCCAGAGCCTCGCCCTCGGACCCTCTAAGGGACCCTGTACGTGGATCCCAGCAGATGCACCAATTCGCGCCTCTGGGCCAAACGCTGTTAAAGGTATCACATCGCACTGCCTTAAGACCTTCGACGTCCTCAGAAGTTGGTCCCGGTTTGCACCCATGTATACACACACACGCGCGCGCGCGCGCGCCCGCGTGCACATACACTCTCAGAGATCCCAGAATCCCCTACCCCTAGTTCGGTATGAATTACTAACAATACTGTAGAAGCATTGAATTATATCAATCCTGCTCAGTCAACTAAATGTTTTAGCAGGGAGTTGTTACAGCAGTCTCCCTGATTTACAATTATCCAGACACAATCCATAGTGCTTCAAATTTCAGGGCTGTCTTGGGGAACCTATAAGATGTAAACACAACTATCTGCTTTGTAATATGAGTTAATTACTCTGCATTTTTTGTCTTTAGTGTTGATCAAAGAAATGTTTTGAAAATTTTTGGTTTTCTCCTGATACAACAATGTAATTCAATTTACTGACTTTTTCTAAAATCCTCCCGAAAAGGAAAAACTTCTTGGCCTATAAATGATGTTATGTCAAGTTATCGTCGCTATACGATTCTGATAAGGCTTTGGCAGAGGAAACCCCAAAAGGTAAAATTGTCTAATTTAAAGAAACCAGGTAAAGTGCACCAGGACGAAGAGGAGAGAATATTGATCGATCGATCGATTGATTGATTGATTGATTTATTTGGTACATATAAAAACAAAAAATATGAAAGACATGTATACAAAATAGAAGGCTACAGGCAAATACAGAAATATAAGACATAAAAGACGTGTGAAAGGAGTTACAAACAGAGTACAGGGGATAACCCAAAAAGCCTTACAAAACGCTTATATCAATCCGGGTCCCTAAAGACGACACATGAAACAATTGCACAAGGAAGTGGAAGAAAGTTGGAATCATCACTGGATGAAAGACGCCTACAGACAGTACCAAATGCAATGCTCCCCTAGAAACATTGCTCCCCTAAAAGTGATTTGTTGGCAAGATGATTATTGATGCATAATTTAAAAGAGGAAAGATTTTCAATTTGCTTTAATGTGTTAGGAAGGGAATTCCAAAGTTCAATACCTCTAAAGAAAAAGGTGCGATTAGAGGATCCTTTTATTCAGGGGACAAGGAAGTTTAATGGGCTACCCCTGTTACTGTGTTGATGAATATCCTTCAATCTAGTAAACTGAATATAAGATACTCGGGACAGATGTCATGAAAAATCTTAAAAACCAGGTTAAGTTTAAGTTGTTGCACCCCGTCGCAAACAGATAAAAGACCGACTTTATTCAACTCACTTTGACCGACATGAGTGCGCGAACCCACGGCATATCTAAAATGAACCTAACAATCTTATTTTGCATGATTAGTAACTAATTTTTATACTCCTTAGAGAGAGCAGAGAACCAGGGAGAGCAAGAGTAATTAAAGTAACTGCGACTGTTCAGAGAGCTTGACTGCCTATATGAAAATTATAGAATATAATATATATGAATATTCCTAAGGGTGCCCCTAATGCAACTTAAAGGCAAACAGTCGGCAGCACATTTTCATTGCGTTATAGGGAAATTCTTAACCGGTGCTGTTTGATTGAAATGTGTCCATTTCCAGGATTCAGAGTGAGCTACGTTATTCAGCACACATAAGCAACACCTGGTCTTGTATGCTCAGCAACAGGGAAGGTAGGGTGTATACTTGGCAGGCTGTGTGAGTGGCAAGGAGAGAATAAGGTTGGGAAAATAGACCTG
Organism: Holothuria scabra; assembly: GCA_037179385.1. Taxonomy (NCBI): domain Eukaryota; kingdom Metazoa; phylum Echinodermata; class Holothuroidea; order Aspidochirotida; family Holothuriidae; genus Holothuria; species Holothuria scabra. Next base: position 7,918,749 of record CM074187.1, on the reverse strand, counting down.
TCAAGGGTGAGAAGAGTTGGCCTTTAATCCACATTGACAATGAAAGCAATGCTTTCCAAAATCGGTAACAGGTTTAGTACTCATTCCAGACTGGTTTTATGGAAAGGAAGAGCGTTGCTTTGGAAAGGTGAACAAATTAATTTGGCCTCCTCGGTCCAAGGGACGGCAAAGCAAAGAGAACGTGTTAAACCATGGAAGTTCTACCTCGGAGGTAGTACTTCCACGGTTAAACGCTAACAACTTTTACAATGGAAGCCAACACCTTTGACAATAGTATTTAGTAAGTATTTAATTCGTTTTGCTTCGCCGAGAGTGTGAAATCGCATTTTTCTTCATCCGAATTCTAATGCGTGTAGGTATTAAAGAACCTCTATTACATTGTACAGGCCAGTATAGTGCAGTGTTGTAGGTTGAGTACGGGACTATGATACGAGTAAGGGTATGGATACAAGGTCATGAGTACTGGTGCGAGTTTGAAGAAAAGTTAATAATGAGTACGGGTACTGGTACCAAGTCATGAATATTGTCATTGGAGGGTACGAGGAAGGAATCTTGTAGACCCACCCGAGTACGGGTACAGGTAGCGGGTACTGCAACACTGCAAGTTAGTGTCAAGAGGTGTCAAGGGGGCGGAGCTGCTAAAAAATTTTCTCAGACTGAGATTTTTACTTTGCCATTCCTTAATAAACTGTACAAATAAACTATGACTAAGTTGTTTCATTCTGTGAAAGAATGTTTTAAGATCGACAAATCTACCACCTGGCATCATTTATTTTTCATTTTTCCAAAGATATATCACAAAAGCAACCAAAAAACAATCTGGCTTTCCTGTATAATACAGTTTACCTAGACTATGTTATGTTAATTGGTGTCTCCTTTTCACCCTGTATTCTTTTTGTATTTCGCAATAGAACGCTATAAAACTCTGCAGAAAAATTAATCAATTTGGGATACCCATGTATCAGAATACTACCAAATTACAAGCTCAATTAACATATCAATTAGCATTAAAGGCCCAATTTTCTCATCCCAAACAGTACCAATTCTCCTAACCTTCTTAATTAAGCCCCTCCCACAATTGTCTGAAATTCACCCTCTTCCAGACACAATCTCACTTTATTGCTTCAGGGTGAATATAGAAAGCTCAATGTGTATAATCAAAACACTATCAGAACAGTTCGCGCTGTGTAATATATGTTTTGGTACTCTGCATTGTTTGAATTATCAGTCAATCAAAAAGCTGAGCCAATTTAGAGCTTCTGTTACCCTATACTAGAAGTGCTGTTTGGGGTGAGAGGATTGTCCCTTTAAAACATACCCCACATCACTTGTCTTTGAAAGAAAACGTTTCTGCGGTATCAGAATTAGTGCATATCCGACTTTTTTTAACATAAAATGATTAAATCAGGTAGTTCTTTACATCACTTACATTGAAAAATACAACTGAAGATTCGCATGGTAAGTAATGTATTGTTAGTTGATAAGAGGGTTTACGCCTCAACTTATCATGGCCAACCTTCTGGTTTACTCCAGCGACGCCCGCGGCGTCCTCGGGCTAAGTTAGACTGGGGCCCAGTTTCCAACCGATTGGTTCAAGTCGAGCCAGTCACGGTTTTTTCTTTCCAGTTGTGGCTCACTGGCATTTTTCCTACTACATTGCTTACACTAAGCGCCTAGCACAATGGCAGTAGGTTCCTTTTTGAATTCTTCGGTATGATCCGGCCAGGATTCGAACTACCGAACTCCCGAACTCCCGACCTCCCGACTGCAAGTCTATTGCTCTAACACTTGACCATGCGGTTGTTCTTTATGAGAGGTGCCATGCGGTTGTTTTTCATGAGAAGTGCCAGGTCTGATGGAGTCGAAAGGTCGACAGTTACTTCAGCTTTTTTCCAGTTGTCTGAATTATAATAGACTCCTTACGTGGAGCCTAACACACAACAGACATGTTAAAGAAATTATCTATGCATGCTTACTCAGTCTTTTGTAACCAAAAAGGTATCTACTTTAGAACTCGAACACAAGATTCCTTTGGTTACTTCCAGAACACATGATTACTTCCAAATCAAGAATAAATTAAGAACCAACATGTCAGTTCCAAGACAATCGGTCTTCCTTGATAAAATCCCACATACTACCGAAAATATGTAGGAAATATATAGGGTGGGATAGTATTCGATTTTTAGAACAAAATGAAATATATTATTAATTAAACTGGAATAACTACGTTGTTCTTATATGTTATCTAAGTTTTGGCTCATTTTTCTGCGGAAAAGGGGCCCCTAAATTTGCCACAGAATTTTTGTAATCAGCGTTGCAGTTCTAAGGGTTTCTTTTGCAATACTGGGATTTATTCGATGTGATCGTTTTTTGACATATGAAAGAAAAGTAGGTATTACAATCAATGTTATTCCATCCGAACGGGGCATGCCCCCTCCAGAGATCCCATAAATGTACACAATTTTCTAAAGAAGTATGATCAGGTTGGCCATGATGGAAGTTATGGTAATCCAACTTTGAGCCGTCTGCCCAAGTAAATGTCCCGTTTGCATACACATCCTCCAGTCCGATCCAAACATTGATAGGTCCCAACTTTGCCACCACATTTTGAACAATGAAATAATTGGTGTCGTTATCAAGTATGGACACCATGTGACTCAAACCGTTGTTATCACTGTACGACTCGCAAATCTCTTTAGCCCCTTGGAACGTTCTCTCTGATGAATGAAACAAATAGCAGTGTTCACGGAAGTAATGCCAGGGACGGTAACATTTACACATTCCCTCGTCATTGGAGGACTTGGAAGAAGTATATGACGTCATCACAAGTAAGAAAATGGCGATTTGCTTGGAGTTGATCGTTATAAATTGAGATTCCATCGATTTGCAGGAAGTTGTTCACGAAGCTGATCAAAAATCACACTTTATCTAATCGTGGAGAAAAAATAGAAATGCGATATAAAGAACACTACAGTGAAACATCATGCACGTTTTACTATCACAACCTATTCACAAATCCAGGCAGTCCACTTGCACAATCCCCGGTGGTTTTGACCTACCGTTACTTAATTCCCAGCTACCTACGGATTCTATAATAACCCCCAAAATTTCAAACCTTCAAAAATGTCCTAATTCTTCCACACAGTACCAAAGCTTTTTTCTTTCAACTTTCCGACAATAAAGACCCCCAAGTCATGGGCATACTTTGAGGGATTGGTTCACTTTTAACTTTGCTCAAACCCCAGCTGGTGTGCACTGTTTAACAAGGAATTTCTTGATTCGCTCTTGCTATTGTGCTGTACCGAACGTATTCTTTGTTAGGGTTAGGGATTAGGTTAGGCGTCCTGGGCATGACGTTAAACTGCATCCAGGTTGTGGCTTCTGTTCTGTTCAGCCAGTCTAGAGCAGGACCACTCAGTGTTTACCCTTTGGAGGGCGTACTTGTCCATTTGGGACGTTTAGCTCCTTAAGGGAGCAGAACTCCTCCGGGAGTAATCGTTTGGTTTTCGCCCCTTGGCTCTTCGCCAGAGAGTCGAGGGGACTTTTAGAAAAAATGATTAGGTTAGGGATTGGAAATATCAATAGCAAGTCGTAGGCATACAAGGAGGGGGAAGGGGGTGGGGCAGACTGGCCCAGGAAAAATTTCCGCTAGTCCGATATTTCGGGCAGGAATTTGGAAAATTCTAGCAGCCTCTTGAGTTTAAAAAAATTGGAATAGTTTTTCAGAAAACTTCTAAGCATGCCCGAAAAAACTGGAAAAAAACCCATCAAAGTGTAGGTAAAATTTTCATGAAAAATCAACACGGTTACAAAAATTGCCGCACATTCGGCAGCTGAAAAACTATTTTTCACAGTCATATACACAACACATGACCGTGATGGTCCAATATTTGACTTCTTGCCCGATAATCGAAAAGTGTCATAATCAGACAAAACCTATTTACGAAAAACCAAAGAAATAAAAATCACAACAAATTTGAGAAGCGCTACGCTTAAACGAAACAAACATTCTTCAGCCATCTTTTTAGTCTTGCGCTCCTCAATGCCCGAGAAGTCCTGGAAAAGATTCGTCTATAACCAATACCATGCATACACACTCACATTGACCGGCCAATACACAAAACATAGATAGATAGCGCATTATAAATGCTTTATTTTTATTGTTATATTTTTCATAGGCTCAGTTGACATTTTATCGCAGCTCTTAAGCCATTTTGTAGCACAATGTTATATATTGTTTAGTTTGCCTGTTATTATTTTTCACCCTGCCTACATTATTGGGAGTAAAACAATATTCCCCCCAATATTCTTATTTGTGGGATAATTGCCCCCCCCCCCCCCTTTCCCCTGGATCAACGCCCATAGAGGCATTGGTAATTATAATCGGGTAATTTGTTATTCAATACCATAATGATATAATGTGAAAAAGTCTTCACATAAGTCTGCCTGCAAATTCATTCAACCCCAACTTGTAACGTGCCTTTTCGATAGATGTTTAAAATAAAATCATAACAGTTATGACAGTCCTATAGACAATTTCATCAATTCAGTACATCTTGCATTTGGAAAAATTGTTACAGACTAAAAAACATTAGTGTGTTTTCAAATGAGTTTCATAGTTTTCATCTGAAAATTTTCTGTGCGCTCGGCGCCAACCAATAGTGACGCTCCGTCTAGATGGTCTCCCGGGAAGAATTTCATTTTTAAGGCCCAGCAGTTTTTTTCAATAACTTACCCATCACTTTGCAGTTAACTTACATACTTTGACGTGAGCATTTGATTGCAAACCAAAACTCAAAATTGTGACTGTTTATATGTTCTACTTATAATTCTACGCAATGCTATTTCCTGCTGTCTGGGGGTCCCATTTTTCATTTTTCATTAATACAATTATAATACAATTAATAGTATTATCATAAACTATATATAATAGCTTTCCGGCGCCCTCTTTATAGTGTCTTTATATGGGGCATGTACCAACGTGCTCTAAAATAACTTTAAAGAGACACGAAATTGTTGCTCAATACCCTATAATAAATTAAACTTGTGCATACGTTAAACATATTAAGTATACCTTATGTATTTTTGAGGGCGCTGTTTAAATTTGATGGCAAAGATATTATAAACATAGATACCAAACTTAAAATGGTGCGGTGACTCCTCACGGAGGCCGAATCAGAGGGGCGGAAGTGCTGATCACTGATCAGTCGTTTTGAAAGCTAAGAGTTAATTAAAATCTTCCGGTAGTGTAAATGCAAGTGATTTTAAAACATTGCAATTCTTTCAAACACCGTTCTTCAATAAATTTTCCCTACATGAAACATTTTTAGGCTTCTTCGTCGGCTGTTTACCCAAGAACATTTGAACATTAACGCACAACGACTGGTTTGAAGTTCATTGGCTTACTGATTGGTCAGTTTCTATGGTATCTTTACAAGCGCACATTTATACACGCGTTTACATTCTTAGGCGCTTACATCGAAAAACCAACCACTGCGTTCATTGGCCAGCAGGCAAAAGTGCTCTATACACAGAGAAAAGTAGATTGCTCGTTTATAACTCGTTTTGAAAATGCACGCATGCTGACATCTCGTCACAATGGAATTTTCAGTCATGTAGCCATAGTTAAGCACGCAGATCGCCGAATAGAACTCTGCGCATGTCAAATGAACACTTCCGCCCCCGCCGATCGAGCCTCCGTGATGAGTCAGCGCCTCTAACAGTGTAGGGATAGGAGTTTGGTATCTACGATTATATATTTGTTTGATGGTGTCACTGTGCCGAGCCTTGGAGTGGAGTTTTACCCATAGGCCTATGTGGAAACTTTTCTAGTAAATGTGTTACTCACACAGTGACTGGCTGAGTGCTGCCGACTAAGACTTGCTCTAGCAGATACGGTTCTAAAGGCAGGAATATTGTATGCAAGCAAGTAAATCAAAAGTCTATGCGTGATGACTGCACAGAGTGTAGCCGTTTTGGTCAGTGGGAAGAGTAAAAATATACTACACAAGCTTGCAATAAGGGGCTGCACTAAAAAGTTTTAATAAAATCAGTGGTGAAGCTAGACTTTCTTCCGAAAGGAGGGGGGGGGGGGCAATCACCCAAATTTTCCGATTTTGTTGAACTTTGTAAGGACACTACTATATTAAGAACTGAAATTGGGTCTCGGAGAGCGCGCTGAAAATTTGAGTTTTTTAATGTCGCCGGGAAGCCTCAATCCGCATGTCTTAGATAGCATTATGTAACAGAAAAGACCTCTAGTCGCCATGCAAACTCAGATATATGCTTATAGGAAACGTAGGTAAGTATTTTTCTTACAAGAATCTCAAATTTTCTGCAATACAAGCTCAATAACATCTGTTTAAAAAGTTTCTGAAACTTCTTTGACCTTTCAAACAAAATGTTTCAAACTTAAGAGCCTATATTAAAGAAAATTGGGGAAACGACACTGTAGCGGTTCGGGAAAGTTTACCAGACTGATTTATGAGCCAATAGAGAGCTTTTCGGAAAGAATTCGGAAGTTTTTAAAGGAAAAATTGCGAAAACCGCACTGTAGTTTACTGGTGTCTCATATTGCAAATTTCCGAATTTGTCACTTATCAGAGCCAGGGGGCAATCTCCCTGTGTCCCCTTTTAGCTGCTCCACATCAGAATGACAGGAATCAATAAAAAAAATGTTTTACTTTGAGAACTTTGGGGAATGGATCAACCTGTTTGGGGAGATTATTTTTCATCACTTTGCGTAGAAAACTCCAGTCATGCTACTTTACTTTGGGAGCTGAGTGGGAAGGGGAAACCTGGGAAAAGGTTTTGACTGGGGGAAGTGCCCCCCGGGCCCTTGTCCCAGCTAGTAGTGCCGCCACTGAGTGCACATCGTCATACAAAGAGGGCATGTATGTGGGGGGGTTTCGGACTTATGGCTACCAGTTTCAGTTTAACTCCTGTGCAGGAATGAAACCGAGTCAACCTAACAAAACGCAAGGCCAATTTTCATTAGTCCCCACCATTATGGGCCTATCCCGAGCAAGCAAAAAAAAAGAAAACTCCCATATGTTCAGGAATATCTTTGCAACTTTTACCCCAAATAACAAAGGATCATAGTCAGGGTAAAATTTTCAAGTAGGGTAAGAAATATTACTGAAATATGCAACATATTAAGGCAGTCTCTTTTCGTAGTCTGGGGCAACGTTTTCGTCACAAGTTGCAGAATATAAATAACGCCGAGTTTTAAATTATGCTAAGTTCCACACACAGTACCAGCAAGCGTGTACGGGGAGGAGATAAGTGTGGATAATTGTATTTCAAGTTGCAAATTGTTGGGACACTTCGATGCAAGGTGACTTCAAACAAAATATACATTTATGGCGGTAATGGTGATAATGTGATACAAGACAATTCACTCACCTTTCATGAAATCACACTTGCTGCCTTGGTGTGTCTCTGGGGAAAGATATTTTTACGAAATATTTCGGCGCCGTTCTGTGACTTCTTTTTCGAAAGCAGACACCAGGGAATGCTTTTATGTTAACGCTTGTTATTACTACTTTACATGTATCGAACCAAGTAAGTGTCTACACAAAGAAAACTGTCGTACGCTTTTGTTAATGTCAATTTCTGGATCGATTTCTCCTTACAAAACGAACTACGAAATACTTCAATTTGATTTTATTTATCAGTTTATTCACGGAGCTATTATAATAGTCCTTGTGTGTTCCCATTTGTCTAGTTTATTCACTATCACTGAGTTTTGTTAAAATGCTTTTAATGTATTGAAGTCGCAATTCAGTGCTCCTGTGCTGGACGTGCATTGCAATAACATTTTAAAAGGTTCTTCTCAAAGTCAAATGTTTTTGATTAACACACAAATACACATCCGTTAATGTTGCTATAGTAGCAATTTATTTAAATACGTCGATTATACTTTGGGTAGCCTACAAACAAACCAGGCAATGCACCGCGCACTAATCTTTTTTTTTTCAATGACCACTGTAATAATTTCTTTGACTTAGGCTAAAGAGACACCGAGAGTTACCTTTCGTTCCAGTGATTCCTCAAAGAATACTTAAGAAACACCGAGGAAGTCTTCTAGGACAGAAATCAAACCAACGCTGAATATTATTTTTTTACAGGATTATTATTTTCTTACAGTTAATTCAGAATTTCTTTGTCATTGTCGGATAATAAAATCCACATTTCTGTGCAGATTTATGCTTTCTTTTAATCCTTGATCAATCAAAATGTAACGCGGGTCATATTTGTTACTTGAAAAACTCATGTATGATTGTGGTGCGGAATTACTGTGGAAACAAGCTTTAATATTTCATGGTACTATTCCTTATCCTTTTGCCCGACCCAGGTCCCCAACCAGCGCCACCGAGCCCGATTTAGCAAGGTCTTTGGGGCAACCCCTCGGGCGTTCGGTCATGCATATAATAATATACAATATGCACAAATCAATGACGATGCACTATTGGTGCTATCATGCCACTTTTAGAGCCTAAGGCAGGCTTCCTCAAATGGCGGCGGCGCGCGTGCCAGTGTGGCGCGCAACGTGTTTGGGGTGGGGCTCAAAAACAGTGGCGGAGCTGCCATATGGTCAGGGGGCGGTCGCCCCCCCCCCCAGACCAAAATCGTCTGTCGGTGCCCTTTTGGGGTTTTTAACATACTTTACTCTTGCACCATTTTTGGTAAAAATCATAATATAATAGCTTTGTTTTAAGGCCCAGATAACAAAATGCTCAAAAATCACCAGTTATGTACTATCTGCACTTTACTCTGATGAAAAGGGTCATCTCTGTAATATAGGGATAGGTTTTGCCGAAACGTATGTTCATGCTTTATACGCACTAATGAATTTTATCGCTGTGCTAAGTTTGTTGCTTCCACACCAAGCGTGATTATAAAATAAGCTTGCAAAATACTAACAATAATTGTAGCACAAATAGCCCTCTTAATGTCGGGGATAATTGTCAACATAGACAATAAAAGAATTTATAAAGATACCAAAATAGCTTCCACAACATTTTTCAAAATCATTGGAAGAGAACATTCAGGTTAAAATCAAATAGAACTGTTATCATAGTGGTAATGGTTTTAGAGTTTTAAAGAGCAGTTTCCATTTTGCTTTTCTTCAAGTGACCATTCTCATGATAAATGGCTATTTCTGACACTGCACGATAATCCCATGAAAAAGTTTCATTCTGTACTTTCGTGGTCTCAAAAGCCAGAAAATTGCATCAAATAAGCTTAAGTTTAGGCTACTTAAATTTATTATGAATTCGGTATCTACAGAGACAAGCAGACCTCTTGTCTTGGCTATTTCTTTAAATGTACTTAATTAATGGCTATTTCAGAGTGGTCACATGATGTAAATTATACTTCTTCGTATATATTAATTAGCATTAATATTTCGTAACAGTTCACCCAGTGTTTTCCCTATTTATATGCGGTAAGTGGGCTACAGAAATGTCATTTCCAGCGATCTGAGAGGCATTTTGGGCCGAAATTTTCTTGCGCTCCGCGCCAACTCATGGTGGCTCGGAGCTTTTCCCTTTGAAAAAGTTTAGTCCCCCTCCCGAATTTTCTTCCGCGGAGGCCCATGGATAGAAATTTTAAACATGTTTTAATGGAGTGAAAACTTGCTGAGGAGAAATGTCAAACTAGTCTCCTACCAGGTGCGGAAAATCAAATGGAAAGTCTGGAAAGCCGTACGTGGCTTCGATCGTGCTGAGGCTCAGGGTATTTACCTTCGAAGCGCCCCTTTAGACCATTTTCGCCCCCTCTGACCGAAATCCCAAGCTCCGCCACTGCTCAAAAATGCTAGTAGAATATTATATAACAATATTGTAAAACAGAAAAGTGAAACCAGTCCAATAAAAATTTAATTGGTATTACAGAAAAGTTAAATTTCCGTCAAGGTAGCAGTGTTGTGGATTGAGTACGGGACCATGAGTACGAGTATGGGTGCGGTACCATGTGCAGGTCATGAGTATGGGTACGAGCAAGAAATCTTGTACTCGAGTACGGGTTACGGGTACTACAACACTGCAAGGTAGTTTTAAAGGGTGCCCAGGTCGGCTAAGCTGCTGAAACACGCTCTCCCCCTGAGAGTTTGATTTTGCTATTGTTTAGTACACAGGGAAGCAGATACGATGTTTCATGCTGTCAAAGCTTAATGCTTCAGAAACGTCAATTCTGGGACCTTACGTCATTTATTTTCCATTTTGCGCCTAATACTTTTACAAAAGCAACCCCAAAACAATACGGCTTTCCTGTGTAATACGGGCGTAAATACCCAAACTTCCAAACTATGTTACTCTGTGCATGTATCCTTTTTCACCCTGTATTCTCTCTGTATTTCGCAGTGGTATAAAACTTAACAGAAAGAAATAATCAGTTTGAGATATCAGAATAATAATAATACCAATTAACTTAACACTCAATTAATATACAAATTAGCATTTCAAACATGCATCACTACTCTGTAAAAGAAAACGTTTTTGTGGTATCAGAATTACTCGTGTACGTTTCAATTTCAAGTGCATATCCGATTTTTAACATAAAAATGTTTAAATCAGGTATTTTTTACATTGCTTACATTAAAAATACAATTGGAAGATTTGCATGGTAAGTAAGAGTGTTAGTGTTAAAGAGGGTTTTACGCCCCGACGTGACCCTTCTGCTTTACTCTAACGACGCTCGCTGATATTTTTCAGCTTTTTTTTCCAATAGTGGGGCACTGGAGGGTTATAAACCCATTTTCTTATGCGGAGTATCACATACAACAGGCATTGTAAGTGAGTAAATTATATATGGATGCTTACACAGCCCATAACCAAAATGGTATCTTCTCTAGAACTCGAACACAAGCTTCCTTTGTTATTAGTATCACTTTGAAATAAAGAATAAAGGAGGAATCAACATGGCTATCACAGGACCGGCGGAAATGGGGAAGGGGGGGGGGAGCCCCTACCCACTCACACACACACACACACACACACACTTTAATAACTATGCATACTTCATAATCAATGTGGAATATTTACCTGCTGTCTGTTTTCAAACTCTGGAAAGAACATGAAGTTCACTTTTGTGAAATTATTTTCCAAGTATACCGCCACCTTCTCACTGAAATTTCATTTTCAAGGCATAGAAGATCACCCTGCAAATCATCGAATACCAGTGCAAACCCCTTTCCATGGAATCGGGCCATGTCTTCAACATTTAAGGATAGCAGCTGTTACGTTGCATTGTGAAAACTGAACATTATGTTGACCAACAGCTTGTGCATTGTTTTTTTTTTTTTCTTTTTGATCTGAAAACTTGATATTTGTTCTTAACCTTTACATTCTGGAATTGAAAATTTTACCCAAAATGTCACAGGTTGGTACCCTAATTTAAAAAAAATCACCCAAATACACGTAATATACTGCAAATAAAATAAGTTAACACAGCACACCTAGTATTTGTTGGTGAAAAGTGTTGGTGCAATGTTACGTGTCTAACTCTTTGGCAGATGGGGTCTCTGTTATGTTGAGCCATACGCATAATGTCTGTTTGACGGCCTTCTGTCAAAACCTATCCTACACATCGAGTTCTTGCGCATTTTTCGGATCCAGGGACCTCGGAGACGGGGCTGGGCTAGGAGGCTTCAACTTCCCACTTTTTTCTGCCGTATAGGGCCGAATTACATTGCAATTTAATTGCTGTACATATTAGGCAGCTTTGGTGATTACTTCTTCAAAATTCGCTCAGCGGCCCCTGATTAAAAAACAATTGGTCTCTCCTGATAAAATGCCGTATAGGCTACCGAAAATATATAGAAATATATGATGAGATAGTATTTGGTGTTTAGAACGAAATAAAATATTATGGTATATCAGTTTATGATGAATAAAACTGGAATAACGACCTTGCTTCTATATGTTTTCTAAGTTTTGGCTCATTTTTCTGAGAAAAAGGGGACCTGGGTTCATAAACTAGGAGCCCCCTAAATTTGCCACAGAATTTTTGTAATAAGCGTTGCAGTTCTAAGGGTTTCTTTTGCAATTCTGGGGTTTATTCGATGTGATCGTTTTTTGACATATAAAAGGGTAGTAGGAATCGCAACCAATGTTATTCCATTCGAAGGGGGCATGCCCCCTCCAGAGATTCCATAAATGTACACAATTTTCTAAAGAGATTTTATCAGGTTGGTTTTGATGAAAGTTATCGAAATCCAACTTTGAGCCGTCTGCCAAAGTAAATGTCCCGTTTGCATACACATCCTCCAATCCGATCCAAACATTGATACGTCCAAACTTTGCCACCACATTTTGAACAATGAAATAATTGGTGTCGTTTTCGAGTATGGACACCATGTGACTCAAACCGTTGTTATCACTGTACGACTCACAAATCTCTTTAGCCTCTGGGAAGGTTCTCTCTGATAGGTGAAACAAATAGCAGTGTTCACGGAAGTAATGCCAGGGACGGTAACATTTACACATTCCCTCGTCATTGGAGGACTTGGAAGAAGTATATGACGTCAACACAAGTAAGAAAATGGCGATTTGCTTTGCGTTGATCGTTAGAAAATGAAATTCAATCGATTTGCCGGAAGTTGACAAAGAAGTTGATCAAAATATTCACACTCTGTCTAACTGTAAAGATAAATAGAAATTAGAAAAATGAGCAATATAGCCTAGTTATTAAAGGATATAGACGGGAGGGTTTTCAGGTGCATTGTCCAATAGTTTGTCATCTATCCTGCCTCTAAACAGCTATAGCCGAATTTAAGCATCGGTAATGAAAATCGGGTAGGTTGTTTTTCAATACAATAATGATATTGTTTTAAAATGTCTTTCCATAAGTCTGCCTGCAAATTCATTTAAATTCGCCTCGTAACGTGACATTTTTCAAAAGGTGCTAGAATTAGGTGCTAGTTAGGGCCGCAGTCACGGAGACAATTTCATCAATTTAGTCCATCTTGCATTCAAACAACATTCACAACAGAGTAAATACAGCGGCATGTTTTGTAATTTCTCTTGAAAAGATACAAGACCATTTCATCAAATGGGACAGTGGTACTGGTACATTTTATCTGGTAATTTTCTGATCACTATAAGCAAGTTGCTGATTTTGTTTTAAAATTGCAAGGAAAACCCCTAAAAAGAGACTGCGTAGATTCTACTTATGAGCTTAAGAAATTCCATTTCCGGCCATCTGAGGGACCGTGATTTTTGAAAATTTTCCGTACGTTCCCCTCCAACCAATAGTGGCGTTCCGCCAAGATGGTCTTCCGGACAGGATTTCATTTTTCAGGCCAAACGTTTTTAGTAACCTATTGATTACTTTACGGCTTGCTTATTTAGTTTGGGGTAACAATTTTGCAAGCGGAAACTCAACATAGCGGCTCCTTGTATTCTCTTCATAAGCCTGGGAAATGCCATTCCCGATTGTCTGGGGTTCTATTTTTCAAAGCCCTCTGCACGCTCCGCATCAACTGATGGTGGTTCTTCGCTTAGACAGTCTTTTAGGAGGATTTCGTTTTTTAACCCCCTCCAAATGCCCCGTGAAGCGGACTGTGTTTTCTCAGCTCCACAGTTTCCAAAACCACTGGGCAAGGATATGACAATCTGTTACGCAGATAACCACCCAAACTGAAATGCAGTCAGGACTTTTCTTCCTAAATAGTATGCATCGCCACACGAAGAGGTCATGTATGTGGGGTTTCGGGCTGATGGCTGTATCATTTGCTGTTAAGTTCTGGTACAAACATAAAACCGAGTCAACCTAACAAAATTCAAAGCCAATCACCATTAGGAATATCTCGGGCAAGAAAAAAAAAGAAAAAACAAAGAAAACTGTACATTAAAGAAAAGTGTACAGGAATATCTTTGCAACTTTTACTCCAAATAACAAAGCATCAAGTCACGGGAAAATTTTCAAGAAGAATAAAAAAAAATGTTACAGAAATTTGCCACATATTCAGGGCAACTTATAAAGGCAGCAAATTATTCTTTACTCTCTTTTCATAGTCAAGTTCCACACACAGTACCAGCGAGCGTGGGAGGAGATAAGTGTGGATGATGTATATCAAGTTGTAAATTGTTGGAACACTTCGGTTTAAGGTGACTTCACACAAAACATACATACATGGTGACAGCGTGATACAAGAAAATTAACTCACCTTTCATGAAATCGCACAAATGCCTTGGTGTGTCTCTGATGAATGTTATTTTGAGGAAATATTTTGGCGCCGTTCTGTGACTCCTCTTCGAAACAAAGTTACATAGCCGGCCATGCCATGCTTTTTATGTTAACTTTTGTTATTTCTACTGGACATGTACCTAACCAAGTAAGTATCTACACAAAGGACGCGGCCATTTACTTTTGTGAGTGTCAATTTGTAGATCGATTTTTCTTAACCACACGGACAAGGAGATAGTTATATCATGGAACTATCATAATAAGTCCTCGTGTCTTAGAGTGATGACTTTTTTATTCACTATGAGTATTGTAAAGATGCTTTTAATGTATTTAAGTAGCAGTTCAGTGCTTTTCTGCTGGACTTAGGCTTTTAATGCAATAACATAAAAAGGGTAATTTCTTCTCAAAGTCAGACAATTAAACACCCGCTAATGTTGCTATAGTAACAATTCGTACGAAGACGTTGGTTATAATATAATCATATTATGTTGCGTAGCCCACAAACAAACCAGACAATTCATCGCACACTTACCCGTTTTTCAATGGCCACTTTAATAATTTCTTTGACTTTGGCTAAAGGGCACGGAGAGTTTTACAGAGAATACAAGCTTACGTTTCAATGATTGTTCACAGATTACTTAAGAAACACTGCGGAAGTTTTTTTTTAAGAAAGAAAAACAGACGCTGATTTTTATTTATTTATTTTTTTTTTTACAGTTCATTCAGAATTTCTTTCTTATTGTCGGGTAATAAAATCCACATTTCTATGGAGAATTAAACAGCTTTTTCCTAATCGTTGATCAATCAAAATGAAACATCATAATGACGCGGGTAAACTTTGTTACTTGAAAAATCCATGTACGACTCAGATAGTGCAAAGTTAGTGTGAAAAATATCTGATAAATCCTTTAAGCCAATGAAGGTGCAAACAAAATTCTAATCATAGGCCTATTGCTTCCTTTTGTTCAAGACTGGAAAGGATAAGTGGTACAATGCAATGGTCTTTCATTTTTGTAACATTATCTACATTGTTTAATTCATACAGAAGTGTCAGTTACTGCATTTGATCACGAACCCTCTTTCCAATTTGACTATCATCGCTTCGTATTCTTGTTCTTACGTAATAAACAATGTTTCTAGGGGGGACATCCTCGTTTTTACTTTCCCCAGTTTCCTTAAAAAATGCCAGGCTGATTACAAAAGGAAATCGGTTATACCAAAACTCAGCTTAAACTTCGTATGGCTCGTGCATCTATGCTGGGGCATGTTATATATAGGCCTTCGTCTTACTAGTGTTTGCAGTCCTTAAACCCCTTTTTTAAATAGGTAGGCCAATTGAACTACTTATCCTTTTCAGGAAAATGAATGACATTATCCTTAAAGCTTTTGGGCGAAAAATCATTCTAAAGTAATAAAATTAGAGAACGGATCAAATTTTAATTGACAATTTTAAATCGAACAAAGAGTAATTCTCATAGTTTTAGAACGAGTATTATTTTACATGGACGTTAGGATAGATCTTTTGTTTTGTAATTTCCGCCCTCGTTTGTCCTATTTTTTTTTTGCACCAATCCGACCGTGCTTGTTTTCCTTCCCCCTTTTTCATTTCCCTTTTGTAGTGTGTACCTTTTTGCCGATACGGGTTTTTTCTTTTCCACTTTTTCGACCATGTTCGTTTTCAGCGTGCAACTTTTTGTCCAGGCCCCCTTTTGGTTTTTGTTTTTCTGTTTGTTTGTTTGTTTTGTGTTTCACCAGTCGCACTCATGCATTCAAAAACACCTTCGTCAGTTTTTTTTTAATTTTTAAACTGACCTGTTCCGATTTACCCTTTGTTTGTCGTGTCCGTTTTTTTACTGTTAGTTGTTCAGTTTGACTTTTGCCACCTGACAATTTTAGACTTTAGATACTGGTCCACATTAAAGGAAAAATGCAGTCACCCCAACTGGAAGTAGTAAAGTATATATTGTCCTGTTTCATGACTGTCTTTGAGAGTCATATTTACCATATTTTCCTCCTAAAATGCGCAATTCACTAAGAGTAACTGCTTGGTTTACCTTGAATATGAAATTATGACACCCATGCTGTTGCTTTATAATAAGTTGCGAATAATGTTCTTGCCCTGGATAAGAATCAAATAAGTTTTCAAAAGATAAAGGGTATACATATACATGTATATTGTCCTGGATCGATTGCCAGTAAGGTTGGACCATTTTGGAAAACACATTTTGTCAAATCATTACACTTCTTAGAAGTGCATATTTCGACTTAAACAAAGTTAACGAATACCGCTCGTCAAATAACTTTTAAAGCATTAAAACATTAAATCAATCAATCAATACTGTTATGGAAACAAGTCAAAATATATTTTGTGATCTGGTGATGGAGGCGCTTGTTGCAAATTTTGTGCACAGCGCGGGTCCGATTTAAGCATTGTATGGCGCAGCGCAGGGGGGCCATTGGATCATCCCCCTGCTCAGGGGAATGGCCCCCCTCCTCAGAAGATGTCATTCTTAGAACCTAAAAATAGTTACTTTAAAAACACAAATTTCACTTCAAAAAGTACCATATGTGGCACCGGATTGCATGTACAGGACACCCAATTTCTCAAAAATTTTCAAAGTGGAGGGACTGTCTTCCTAAGGCTCCCTCGGTGATGCCATTTTTTTAATTTCTAAAGAAACGCTAATGTTGTCAACTTCACCTTGCCAAATTTTACTTCAAGAAGGTAACATTTTTGACATCAGGTTGCATGTAAGGACACCTACTCTTTCAAAAATTTTCAAAGAAGAAGAGCCCATTTCTTAGAAGTTTTCCTAGGCCGACAAACAAGCACGAGACGGGGAGAGGAGAGCGGAGGGAGTTCAGGTGTGGCGAGCAATAGTTCGCCATTTAGCATACAAAATATGTTAGTAGTAAAGTTATTATTTCAGAGTCTAGAGTTCAGGCAGTCAAAAAGACAATTTTATAAATTCAGCAGATCTTGAATTTAGCCAAGTGTTGCAACAGAGAACTTACAATACCGGTTAAGGTAGTATATTTTCAATTCCTTTGTTAGGTTTCCCCTAAGAAGATTCAAGATCTGGTAATTTTCTGATCACTTAGCAACTTGCTGATTTCTTTTTATTGCAAACGAAAGCTTAAAGACTATTCAGAATCTCTCTAAAAGCAATTTTCCGTCATTTGAGGGGTCGCAATTTTTCAACATTTTCTGTACGCTCCGAGCCAACCAATGGTAGGACTCCGCAGTCTTTCAGGCAAACACACCCACTTCGAAATTTTCCCTGTCCCCAACTTTTTAATTATTTGCAAATGTTGGGGACCCTTATTTTTTTGAAGGGGATGAGCGCGATTCCACCGCCTCTGAACACAAAGTCATATGATCGATAATATTGGTTTTGGGGCTTTTACAATAGTAAAATGTGGGGGTAACAAGCAGCAAAGAAGATATGACGTTTCCTGTGTACAAGTTCCGCAACAATGTATGGTGATATCATTGTGAACACACATAGTGTCTTTTGTCCACTGAAATAAATATTTCTCAAACGCATGAACTTACTCCTAATGGAATCAAGGAAAACAAACGCCGTATTCAGGTATTGTTTTGAAGTTCATGTCTTTGTGCTTAGTTCTACTGCATTGGAAAAAAGTTCGTTGTGAAAACCATGTAAGAATGTGCAACTAATGTGTACCATTATGATAACAAATGTTCATAAATGAGTTCCATACATCACTATACAATTTAATCTAACCCAACCTAACATAACCTAACTCTGACATCTAACTCCTAACGCTTGTTTCGGTACTGAGACATAAAATGCTGAAATCTATTCACTTAATTTGAAAAAGTTATTTGTGCTGTACTTTTTGGATGATTGTGGCTACTTTGCTTCAAGATTAAATATTAAAATGTTTACATGACCTTGAAAAATTGCTGTCCTCTTGAATAGCCTAACTGTTGTACAGAACGTCTTCGTAGACCTTGTACATTGACTAGCTACATGCTGAAAAGAGAAGTTAAAAAGTGAAGTAGAGCACTGAAAGGATCACTCAACTCATACTTTGTCCTTCTATCAAAATATCCCTGTCGCCTCCCTTAATCTGTTAATTACATCACGAAGCTATACACATTTTAGCTCAAGGTGTTGTGACTGTCAAAATGCAAAGACGAAAGACGATCATTCGAGTATTGCATGAATGATATCGCAAATTATTGAGAAATGTATCATTTTAAATTGAGTGAATGCTAAGCTTTGCATGTTATATCTCAGCACAGAAATGTCCCAGGAAAACGGGAATGTGATCACATTGGATTCAATTTACACTGTATAAGCTTTGGACCATATATTTTTGAAATTGTAAACTTAAGGTACACTTTAATGTGGAAAGTATCGGACGTTGAAGTTTTGATGACGGCCCACGGCGTATGAATTTGAAGTCCCCGTCTCGGGTTTTAAAATCACGACCAGCAAACTGTAAAACTTAAAAAGAAGCTAGCACTTTACTTTGATCTTTGAATATTCGGTGCAAATAAAAAAAACCCTCATGTGTCAGTCTTACAAGGAGGCAAAACAAGAACAACGTTTTTGTTTTGAATCGCACATGATAAATGAAAGCATTGCCCCTAAGATAAACAAACACCTACGTATTTCTCAAGATCAATAAAATCATATCCAGCTCAAAATTTAATTGTCGTCAATTTCTTAATAATGACAAGTATTTATAGTTCATTTCTATACTTTCGATCTTTGACGTAAATAAGAAAATAACCTAACCGACAAGCCTTGGAAGTACACGGTTATACTTTATTTATAGTCTTGATTTCACTGTTGAACGGGAATAGTCAACGAGAGCATCACTAATTTTTCAAAACAACTGAGAAACTCCCAATCAATTCTACGTCGGTAAACGATCGTACACCATTTTGGTAGCCTTATGTTAATTGTCAGTAATCGATAAAATATCTCTTTTACATTTGTACTCATTTCACGTAACATGGGATTTCTTCCAAAATTACACTTAGGTGTTTATAAAACTCGCCTTTCCTTAAATCATATGAAGATATAAAATGAGTAAAAACGAAAGCTAAACAAAGTTAAAATCGATTTCATTTCAACGCAGGAATGAGGTCAAAAGAAACACTGTGGTCAGAAATAACTTATCAAGATATTGTAAACTGATCTGATTTGAGTCTTTAAAATAACAATCACGAGGCGCAGAATAAAACGTTTTATTTAGTTTCTAAAATTGATGACGATCCATGACTGCAGTATTTTTACACCAAACTAACACTGAAGTTTTGAGTGTTGTATGGGTTAGCTCAGAATAGGCCTACGCAAGTAGGTAAAGTGGTTTGTAGTAATTAAAATTAAAAGTCCATTTTAGCAGAAGGCGAATGATTTCAAGTCTTAGTCATAAAATGGTTTTCATGTCCACTACCAGTTTATCTCATACCGAAGTGATTCTGGGAATAGCAATTACAACGTTAATACGTAAGTAGTCAGTATTTTTTTCTGTGTAAAATGGTCAGATAAAACTATTAATCATAGTTGGTTAGTACTTTTATGATCGCACTATCTATACATAAATATTACAGGAAGTTTTTGGCTAATATTTGTCATATCTCTTTATGTTTTGTTCTGTAAAGTTACGGAGATTTTTAACAGTGTAGGCCCGATGAGTCAAAAAATCTTAATTATTCACTTATGGCATCTTTTGAGCTTAAGCCTAAGTTGGTCAAATCGATATAACCTTATTACATGGGACCATGGTTCTATATGTCCATGAGTCCAAACAACGCCGTTAGTCTCAAAGATATGTAACCAATTTACTTAATACATTTTTTTTATCAACTGCATGTCCTAACAAATTGCATGAGTTCAGTTCACAGTGTGCTCGGCGTCTTAGGCAAAAAATTTTGGTCCCAAAAGTTGCACTGGACGTCACGTTTGTTTTAAAAGCTCTTCCAAAATTAAGATTGTTTTGAAAATTCTCATAAACAGGTTCACCACAAGATCATGTAAGCAATGATTTTAAAGGAAAAAGATGAAAACAAAATTCCTTTGTTTTGGTTTTTGGTCATTTGCCTTGTATTTGGATCAGTGGCGCACGTGGGAATTCTTTGGAACCTAAAAATACGTACTTAAGCCTGATGGTCTAGCTTCGCTATCACTGTCTTTATGGCAGAATTACGTTTTTCAGACAAGAGAAACCCGAACTGAAATGCCATATGGTATACCGATCACTGATGCTCTTCAATTTTGACTCCTAAAAGTAAGCCAGTGGGCTAGCCTACAACTAGAAAAGGGCCGTGACCGGATAACCTTGAACCAATTGGTTGAAAACTGGTCCGGAAAATCCCATCTAACATAACTTAACCTAAATTTAAGCCGTCAAATTTAAACAAATGTTACTTCTAAAGGTGGCGTACATGGCATTAGATTTAATGGAAAGACAATATTTTCAGTTTTATCCCCATTTACCAACGCGATTCGACTTTCAAGACTATTCCTGTCACCGTCGAAAATCTTGTACCATTTTGCATGTAGGCTCCTTTAAAGGCCAACAACACCCCCTAGACCCTTCCCCAAGGCCGGCGATCACTCGATATACTGCATACCCAGAAGAGAGCACCTGTACACGCCACTTATGGGGATATTTCTTCTGATAAACCTTTACTACAATCATTTAATGGGGGGGGGGGGGGGTGATTGGTACAATCACCTACTAGTACTAGGTGGAGTTGGCCTCTTTGGTAAGTGTATTTCCTTGTACAAGGGATATTTTCTAAATTTCGCTATGTTTTTTCAGAATAGCTGTTCCCAGTGGTGCTAGGAGGTTGAAACCTGTAAGTTATCATGTGGGAATTTGAGTGTCCGATTCAGTCTGGTGATAACCTGGTGCCATGTATTTAGTGCTTTTAGACGAAAAATCTTGTATTAGCATTCGTTATGCATTAGTCTTTTGAGGAGCTAAAAATGACATCATTGAAACGGGTACCTCAGTGATTGGGGAAAAGGAAGTTGTTTGGCTGTACTGCAACGTAATTAGACTGATAGAAATAACGGCCAAACACATATTGTCAATAATAACCAAAATAATAACATTGCATTCGTTGCTATCTTAAAACCTCTCTCTGAAGTTTTTGGACTATGATTAGGGTCAGAATTTCCCCACACTGGCGGGTTCCACTCCTAATTTTAAAGGTCGGAATATAGGGTCATGTTATGGGAAGAATTTTGGAATAATTATTGGCAGGAGGAGCGGGGAAATTTGGGGTCTTAACTTATAAGTTTTAGAAATTGTGAGTCTTTGATAAATTTCAGGGTTGGATGAAGATACTTTGAGGATTTATCTTCAAATATTTCCAAATTGACAGTAACCAAGTAAATACGAGTAATTGGAGCCGCTCGCTGGGTAGGGTTGCAATCTTTTTCTCACCCATCACAGTTTTCCTTCGAAATTGGCAATTTTTTCAGACTGCACTCTTAGTGAATCCTCCCGTCGACAGAGGCATTTTAGCAAACTTTTTACTGGGTGTGGGAGGGGGTTTGGGCACTGCATACACCTCACCCATTTCAAAAGTTGTGGAACCCTTCCCTCAGTCAGTCCAAACCCAAATGAGCAGGTGTGTTGACACCCCATGTCATCCTTAATTCTTTGACCACTATCTGAAGCAAGGTTTTTTGCTTTCTTATCTTTACTTCAACAGTTGATTGTTGTAATGCTCAGTGCCCAGATGACTTCGTCCTATATGAATCAAATTGCTACTACTTCTCCAAACAAACTGACACCTCAACAACTGGAACAAGCTTGGAGAGTAAGTGCGCTTCTCATGGGGCGTACCCAGTTGTCATAGAAACTGTTGCAGAAAATGACTTTCTTCTCAGTGAGAGCAGCATGCATAGCCACTTGCACGAGATGTTGCTTGGCTCTAGTAAGGGGGAGGCCGTTGGTAGTCCGTGGCACTCGTACAGTAAAGATGTGTCGACCTGGTTTTGGACAGAGGAGACTTACGCTGGTTATTGGAGTGAGTAGCAATTTATTTTACGCAAATATGTACTGTTCAAATATCTTCTCTGAGTCCATTTAAAAATAGCAGGCCTTGCTACTCACCGGCTAGGGGCGGGGGCTTTCCGATGGGACCCAATAGTTATTCTACTGAAAGGTATATGCACGGCGACGGACGAACCGGTGTAAAAGAATTAGCCGAGTTCTGTAAATCGTTTTGAAGGTTGTGCACATGCACACATCCTCCAGATCGTCGGGAAAACAAACCACTACCGCTCTAAAAACATGTGTTCCAAAATTTAAGTATACAGGAAAATTTGGTGACATCATTCTTCCAACCATAACTTTTACACAGATTTTTCAGTAATCCCCTATCTTTTCAAATGTCATTTCAGGTAAACAAGAGTCCCAAATTTTCTGAAATTCAAGCTCCATATTTTAAATATTTGTCTAAAAGGGCAAACGTTTCGGCGTGCTTCGCGTGCCGCAAATTACGTCCCTATAAAACAGTGTTTTTCACAGTTAAAAAAAAAACGACAAATTTGGGTGTTTGCCACCCCAGCAAAATGTATGGGGCGTAATTTGCGACGCGAGAAAGGTGGCGAAAGGGGGGAAATTTTTGCCCATTTTAATCAATTCTTTGAAAATATAGAGCTCGTATTGGAGCAAATTTTGGATTCTGCATCTCCTATGTATGGGAATGTGAAAAGTTAGGAAATGACTGAAGAATCTGTATTTCGTATTAGCAAGTCTGAGCTGGCACGGCGACCAAAGATCACTGTTGCTAAACATTGTTATCTAAGGGCTACAAATTGAAGCTCTCCGACGACATTTTAAGATTCAAGAGTCTATAGTGGAGAAAATTTGGAAGTTAATGAAAGAAAATTTATAAAAATAACACTGTCGTTGCCGATATCATTTGAGCGAGCACGAATGCTCTAGGAACTGCAAATTACTGCGCACGAAGCGCGTGGAGAATTTTACATTTTTGAAACGAATAATTTCAAAATAGGAGCTTTTATTGGAAAGATTCTGGGATTTCATGAAAGAAGAGATGCGAAAACCGCACTGCAGTTAATTGGTGTCACTTTTCAGAGCCAGGGAACAATTTCCCGCTGCCCCACGGGCGCAAAAGAGCTTGGGATCGGCAGCTTCACTGCCTCGAAAGTTTTGAAAAAGTCCTCCCACTTCTTGGGATGGATCCACGCCCATACTCTATTCCATTACTTATGGAGAACATCAGGCACAACGGTAGGGTCTATATTTAAAGGCATCCCATACCAATGTATTGCTTCAGGACATACCCTGGGTGAGTGTGCAAGGTCTTAATGGTAATCAGAACATTCTCAGTAATTGCTTTGTAACAAGAACCACTCGGTATTTTGAAATGTAATGTCAATCGAAGAGCTATACCTATGACGAATTTCTGTAGACTTCTGGTAAAATTGAAATTCTGGATGACGAATGATTGCCTTTTAAGTCTTTGGCATGACTTTCTCCGAGAATCCAAGACACCCCCCCCCCCCAGGTGAGAGTCGGTGCTGTACCAACAGCACAAACACCCTGTCTGTCCATCGGCGTTACCGGAGGAAGGGGTGTTGATTTTCCCAGACAGAGCTGTAGTATAGCCTACCTCTTCTAAGACATTATCTCACACCCATACATGCTTAAAACCGCTTCCGTGCTTCCGTGGCTTTGTCCCTTTGACCACAGTTGAGATTTCCTCAAAGAATCCAATGAGATACCTTAGCCATTTTCTGGACTACATCTGCAAGATATACCTATCCCGAGAGTCCGAGACATTTTTAGTTCCATCAAAATGTTTTTGTTAATTAGCCTACAAGTCAATTGAAATCAATGAAGATTCCTACTTTAAATGCAACCCTTTAAACATCTTGATCTTGTGTTAGAGGGGTACTTATTCTAAGCATTGCGGTGTAATTTGCATTGATATCCGATGTGGGGTTCTAAAGATATGATCAGGTAAAATTTTTACTTGTAGCAAGCACATATTATATATCATCATAATTATTCTCACATTAATGGGCAGTCTTTCTGTTTTTCTTGAAACTTTACGACCAATGATCCCCTCAACACTCCTTAACAACCTCATATTATTAGAATGTGATTGCATAAGTGGCATGAGAACTTTTCAAACTTTACACTCCCCACAAGGTGGTCGTTTTCCTATCACCTTCAAGGTCAAAACAACAGCATGAAAAATACAAAGGGACACAAAGCACCCCACGTCAATGTGAGAAAGTAATTGAATTTCTGCTGCCCTGCAATTCAATTTGGACCACAAAACCAGTGACTTCACTTTTAATTTTTATTGCATTTTTATGAGAAGATAGATCATATTTAAAAGCCTGATGATTTGCACAATTGGCAGCATGTATGATCTAAATGGGAAAGACTGAAATTCAAACTTAAGAAGGGTGCTTTTGTCGAATGGAATTCGATTTAGATTCTCTTCAGTCGACTGAGTGGACATTAACCAAAAGTTAGTCAGTGGGGAATGCAGAAGGCTTGCCTGTCTGTAATTTATTAGGGTTAAATTCTTAAATTTTAGAGAGTATATACTTATGCTAAGAAGGAAACAGAATTTTTTGTATAATACATGTATTCTGTACACTTTTTCATTTGACCAATTATTTCTGTTTTTTAAAGACTGGGATTCTGATATTGCAAGCCAGCTGGGTGATCAAGGCAATCTTTGCGCTTTGTTTCGCAAATGGAAGTCCGGTCTTTGGACCGCAAGTCATTGTGGCGGTTCATTTTCCTACATGTGTGAAGTAGGCGCTTTCACCACAACGGGTGAGTTGTTCTCCCTGTTATATAGAAAGGAAAAGTGTAGCTTTAGACCTGCAAAACAGTGGCGAACCACGTGATCTCGAAGCCGATGTCCCGAGGGTAGGTATGACATTTCATCAGAAAATGCTTATTGAGAGATGGAAAGGGGCAAAACCAGAGCACTCATTGGAATATGAGACACTTCCTCGGGTTGGAAGGTTGGGGTGACCATTTATAAATTAAATGTCCGGGGAGAACGTGCACTATCTTCAGACAAAGCTTGGCAGGTAAATAACACACAAGTAGCCTATCCCATATACATTGTGCACATGTCCATACATGTAAGACACGCTAAACGAATCGTGCGTTATGGTCAAACTGGCTGCGGTTGTGGGGCTGTTGGAAGCGTAACTGGGGTGTCAAAAGTGAGGGGTCGAGAATGAAAAGCACGGGCGCAAATCCCGGGGGGCAAGGGGGGCCTTCGTCCCTCAAGTGAAAAAGTGGGGGGCCAAATCGGCCCCCCCCCCCAAAAAAAAAAAAATTTGAGTAGACCTAAAAATATGGTCATCTTTTTTCGTTTTTTTTTTCATTCGAAAACAATTTTTCTGAAGCTTTGGAAACGCCAGAAAACAAGAGCTTCCGGGGGCTTCGCCCCCTGGACCCCACAGGGGCTTTGCCCCTGGATCCCACCAGGAGTCCTTTGGGGCTTCGCGCTTCGCGCTCACGGAACCCGCCAAGCGTGCACAGTTTAGTACTCATGGGCACATCATAAGCATTTTCGCCCCCCCCCCCTCCCCACTCGCAAACAGAGATTTGCGCCCCTGATGAAAAGGCAAATGTTCCGACAGCAGATAGTCAATGTAAAGATACTTGTCAAAATGTAAACACTTCACAAGTCACCCCACATCCTTCTTTACACCCAACAGACCCGTTGCATGCAGGAGATCTGATGTAGGCCATAGGGGTACCGGCACTGCCGCGAAGGAGGCACTTAAAAGAGTTACGTTTTTATTCAGTCTGCCAGTATAGTGACATCATGTGATAGCCACATTGCCTAAGCCTAAGAAATGCCATTTCCAGCTGTCTGCAGGCTCGCGATTTTCAAAATTTTCTCTACACTCCTCGTTAACTGATTGGGCTCCGCCTAGATAGTCTTTCACGCAGGATTGCATTTTCAGGCAAAGAATCTTCTGATCCCTCCCCCAAACTGAAATGGTCCCGTGTGCCTATATATGTCCTATAATGGCGACATACACAGAACTTAAAACTAGTGACATAACTCTGAATACAGCTTTGATCTCTTGAGACGTAAGTTTATGTTAGAAATTAATGACATTTCTTTTTTTAGCTAAGAGACAATAGTTATAAGAGCTAGTTTCAAAACGGGACTTTTTCATCTAGGCCTAGTCACTGCAGGAACAAAAAAATAATTGCACGCTCTTCATATTTTCTCATTCGTAAAGTGTCATATCTGGCCATCTAGAGGGTCTGTAAAGCCCAAACTTTTCTGGCACTCTCCGAGCCAGTTAATGGTTCTGCTCCGCTTAGGTCCTACCGTAGTCATCCTGGCACTAACCCCCTAAATTGTTCACATTCCGCCATAACTGTCCTGTCCCAATTCCAGCTGATTCGGGATGTCACACTGCGACCTACTTGGAATTTTTTCATAAGCAGTAGCGGAGCAAGGGAATTCAGTCAAAGGGGGCAAGAATGGCCTGTAGGGCCGCTTCGAAGTTTGAAGGGCAAGAATATTTGGAAAGAAGGGGCGAAAAATAGGGGCGCTTTTATGTAGGTAGATACATATGTCTCAAAAAGAGTAAAAAGGCCACTCACAGGTAATTTGAGTCCGTCGAGGTGGGGGGGAGACCGCACTCTCTGACTATATGGCAGCCCCACCACTGCTCATAAGGTCATACTCTTCAAGAAAAAACAAGAAATCTGTCAAACAATCGCAGTTTTTTCCAATATCTGAATATAAGCTTCAGATTTTCAAATGTTAAAAATGGAAAATAATTTTCGGACAAGTTTCAAATTTCGGTTCATACTCTGTCCAATATAAACCTTAAGTCAATTTCAAAAAACCCGAAAATTTATATCATTTTAATTTTGCTCTAGGAAGACAGATCACTAAATAAAATTCCAAACTTTTCAATTTCACCTTAACAAAACACAAATTTTGTTTCATTAATTTCCAAAATCTCTATAATATCAGCTTTTATTTTCAAATCTTTGTTAAAAAACAAACTGTTTTCGGGTAAATTTCCAGCTTTGTAAGAGAGCCTTAGTGATTGCAGGCTTACAATAAAATGTGAAACCCCAAGGGGATTCCAGTCACCCACGCTTTTTAATTTGCTCGTATGAAGGGCAGATTCTTCCTTAGACAGCCCGATTTGTATTGGCCCTTACAAAAAGCAAAATTTCTTCCAAAAAACCCAGAATGCAAAAATGCATTGAGGTTTCGATGATACATAAATGTTCCGTTTCAAAGAATGCCATCATGCACCATTATCTTCTCATTCAAATGTTATACTAGCATGTTCAAAAAATAATTTTGTCATTCCAGATGACCTTTTGACCTCCATAAAAGCCATACATAGCTAGAATGACAAACAGTCAGACAGACAAATGGACAAACAGCTATCTTGAAAGATCACAATTAAAAAGGTTTCCAGGCTTTGACCCCTGGAGACCCTAGATGACCTTCCATCTCTGCCAAAAACTATGGGGACCATCTTCTAACCACAATGCATCCACATACCCAAAAATGAAATCTATCCAAGTTTCCTATCTTGAGAAATTGCATAAGCAGGATTTTCAGACTTGGACCAGCAGTGACCCCAGATGACCTTTGACCTCCATCAAAAACATTACGCACCATTTCCTGACCATAACCCATTTACGTAACAAATATGAAATCTATCAAAGCTACTTAACTTGAGATATCACATAAACAAGGTTTTCAGACTTTGACCCCTGGTGACCCCAGATGACCTTTGACCTCCACCAAAAACAATAGGGACCATCTCCTGACCATAACACATCCACATACTACATAAGAAATCTATTCAAGCTTTCTACCTTGAGATATCGTGTTAACAAGATTTTCAGACATTGACCCCTGGTGACCCCAGATGACCTTTGACCTACCCCCAAAACAATAGGGACCATCTACTGACTATAACGCATCCACATACCAGATATGAAATCTATCCAAGTTTCCTATCTTGAGATATTGTGTTAACAACGTTTTCAGACTTTGACCCCTGGTGACCCCAGGTGACCTTTGACCTCCACCAAAAACGATAGGGTTCTTCCTCTCAATATGGCCCATCTATGTACCAAGTTTGAAAACTGTCACACATTCCTATCTTGAGATATCGTGTTAACAAGCAAAGTGTCACAAACACACACACACACGCACACACACACATACATACATACATACACACGCACGCCATCATGATTGCATTGGTTTCTCTTATCATCGAAACCAAAAATTACTTCAAAACAAGCTTGGGATTTTTAAATATTTAACAAGCGCCTCAAATGTTGTCTGTAACGCCCTACGAATAACTCCGATCACCTCTGTCATGGCTTCGAAATGCTGCCCCTCCCTCGCTTGTAAGCTACTAAAGTCGATCGTTTACGGTTACTGAGATAATTCATATTCCTTTGTTTTTTATTAGCAACCTACAATAACTGGGTGGTTTAGAAGAACGTAAACTATAGGAAAAGAGCCCGTCCGGAAGGCTGGCTCCCCTGTAGCAGTTCTAATGTCTGCGTGGTAGAATATATGCCTAATCCTCGACGGTGACCAGTCGCCTGTACAATTTACTAGTTCTGCTCCAAAAGAATGCAGATTCTACCAACCCTTTCCCCAGAGGTATTTCTTCACCCCCTCCCCCAAACAAAAAAATGAATAAATAAATAAATTAAAAAAAGAGCATTTCTTCGGTTAGAAATCGAATTTAAGAGACCTGAATTTTCAAGGTGCTGGCTGGGCAATTACACTTTTTGACAAGCATTCTTTCTCTTTTGGTTGTAGCGGATCACATCAGTACTAAAGTGATGCTTGGTACTTCCTCAACAGCCTCGTTAGTTGGTACTACCTCTCCAAATCCGAGCACTGAATTGACGGAACCAATGTCCACTGAAAGATGGGTGTCACTGGCGTATGACAGAGCAGTCTATTTGTGGGGTCGCTGTAGAAGTGGCTTCTACATCAGAAGCAGCAAGTCAGCTATCAGCAGAACTTCTTGCGGGATGAAATGTTTAATGGATTCCCCCCTATGTTATTCTTTTCAGTTTAATGCAAGCAGTAAAACATGTGACTTACTTTCTATGGAAAAATCCCTAGAGGTTCACAGCAATGAACATTGCTACATGAGAGCTTCCAATTTCAAATAAAATTTTTATGGCTTAAGAGTAAGTATCCTTATGAAATGTGCCTCTCATTCCTGTATAGCCTACACGTGAGAAGCCGCTTGTAACACTTATCAAATTTCACTCAATTGGAAAAGATTTCTTTCCACCTGAATATATTTGTAGATGTTGCAAAGTTGAATTGTGGGGTTAGTGGGTTACTGTTACACATCTTCTTCAAATGCTACACGTCTTTCATAAAGCATTCCTTTGATCACCTATTAACTGTATTCCATTATTCTAAGTGCATTCAACGAAAGTGGAACTTCATTTCACTAAGTTAATAATCCAAGTACTTTTCGAAGTCAAATACAATTCCACTTACTTTAACCAGAAAGCCAAAAGGCTTAGTGATTCCTTTCCGCTGAGATTTAAGCCTACTTTTTCAAATACTTTGTAATGTTTTTCAAATTGACAGTGCTCTGTAATGTACCCACCAAGTATACATGCAAGGCATCAAAGCTTTCTACAAGAACTAGGGTTCTGTTCATGATATCACATCCACATACTCTGTGTGAAATTTTGCAGTATCCAAGACTCCAACCATGGGGAATTTGTGTAAATATGATGTTAAGACTTTGTCCCCCTGTGAACCAAAGTGAGATTTCATCTCCACCACAAACTATAGGGATCATTTTTCACTATGCATAATCTACATGTCAAGTATGAGGGCCCTACAAGTTCCACTTCTTGTACAGCAATACGATGCAAGTTAGTAAGACTTTGACACTGCTAACCACGAATGAACTTTTACCTTCACGAAAATCAAGTGGGATCACCATCTCAATATGACCAACCCATACACTAAACACGAGCTTAGTCATATGCATTTTTCTTGAGATACCATATTCACAAGGTTTTGACCTTTGACCTCTCATGACCCCAAACGACCTTTGACCTCCACCAAAATAGTAGGGATCATCTACTAAATATGGCAAACCCACACACCAAATATGAGATTAGTCAAACTAACCCTTCTTGTGATATCGTGTTTACAAGAAATTTCTAAGGAATTTACCCTTTGACCTCTCGTGACCCCAAATGACCTTCAATCTCCACAAAAATCGAAAGGAATCATCTACTCAATATGACCAACGTACACACTAAATATAAGCATAATCACACGTACCGTTCTCGAGATATCATGTTCACAATGTTTTGACCTTCTGACCTTTCCTTACCCCAAATGAACTTTGACCTCCATCAAAAACTATAAGGATCATCTACTAAATATGGCCAACCCACACACAAAATATGAGCGTAGTCACATGTACCGTTCTTGAGATATCGTGTTTACGAAGTTTTGACCTTTTGACATCTCGTGACTCCAAATGATCTTTGACCTCCACCAAAAACAATAGGAATCATCTCGAACTGAATTTGATTTTCACTACACTTCAGGGGAATGAAAGTATTTTTTGACTTGTTAGAAGGCACTCATGTAAATGAAGAACTTTGTTTACATGGAAGAAATACACACTCTCAGGTACTAATCATGAAGTAGGCCACGCTACACGAATCCAAAACTGGGACGAATGAATTTCTCTGTTTATGGACTACATATCTTAAATGGTTCCAACTTCCCTTCAGCGACAAGGGTTGCACCAACGCGAAGGGGGAGGAGCCTGGGCCATGTCCCCCCCCCCCAATTATGGAGAAGACCCATTTTCGTTGGAGAGCGTTCATCTACACAATAAAAAACATAAGCCCGATAAACTTCAACCCCCCCCCCCCCGACCTTCTTGATTTTAACTAGTAGAAGACCATATTCTTCAAGGGAACTCACAATTCCAAATTTTCCCTCACAAAAATCCATTTTTTCTGGAGCCCCAGATTTTCAAGCACTTTGAGAGGAGAGTAAACAATTTTAATTTTCACCGTACCTGCGGCAAACCATGGAATCAACTCGAATCTTAATGTTGGGCAAATTGATCTTTAATGCTAATGACTCTAATTTTTCCATTCTCTTCTGCAAATAATGTCATTTTTCAAATTTTCTGCTAGAAGATTCCTTCAATATAAACAGGCGATGGAAACGGGGAACAGATTGTCCCAAAATTTCGACAAACTTGCCCACAAAAACGCTAAATGCAAAGTTGTATTTTTAAACGATTTTAAAAAAGATTTGCAACACGTTCGGACAGTTGATGGAAAAAGTCTTCCTCAGCCCCAGTTCATACTGTAGTCTTGCAAAATATTTGCAAGAAGTTGTTAAATATGCAGGCAAAGGGTTGCGAGATTTCACCGACGAAGGGGGCTGCTCAGGTACATCTGCCCTGTCCGACAGCTGCGATATATTCAAAGACGTTGGAAGTAAAATCATTCCTAGTTGGGAATTCGGGCAGCGACATAAAAAATTTCTTCAATTCAGTGGACCTTGCAGTTCAATACAACAAAGAGTTGCAACAGAGTAAAAAAAGATTGACATGTTTTCGTTTTTACTTCATCTTATGGTATCTGATCACTTAGCAAGTTGCTTTGTTTTACTTTTGAAGTGAAGCTTTTATTGCAAAGGTAAATTCAAAATAGCGACCGTTTTATTTCTGGTTACAAGTCTGGAAGATGCCATTTCGGGCAGTTTGAGGGGTACGACTTTTTAAAAATTTTCTGTACGTTCCGCGCCAACCAATAGAAGCGCTTTACTTAGATGGTGTTTTGGTCAAAGAGATTACTTAACAGAACCAGAAAACCAAAAGGCTTAGTGATTCCTTGCCGAAAAGGGGTGCTTTTTTGTCCTCATATACCACTGAAAACGGGCGTTTTTGTGGATTGTACAAATTTTATACTAAATCCAAGTTTTCTGCATATATTTGTGGTTTAAATTTTCTCATTTGGATCTATATATTTCTAAAGCTGTAGGGTTATACAGCTTGCAAAGCTTATTCAGTTCAAATGAAGAGGAGCATGTAGGTACATTATTTTTCTTACAGGGTTCCCACTCTTTGCCAACTTGATTTATTCATGACTTTCCAGGACTTTTTATTGACCTTTTTAAAGACACCTCAAAGTACTCTTGACCAGAGAGAGCTATAACCAACTTTTATACAGTGGCGTCGTGTCCATTGGGGCATTAAGATCCTTAAAATATCCAGTAAACATGAGAAGTAAACTGTTTTTGAAAAATATAGCTCAATGAAGTTTTGTTAGCTGGGAGGGAGGGAATCTACAATATTTGTTATCAGTAATAACCTCAGCCGGGAGCAGGACTGCTGTATAAGGAGACTTTTTCATCTAGAGTGGGCTGACGCAATGGTTCAAGAAGGGGGGGGGGGAAGAGGAAGGGCCAGTGGGGGATTTTAAGATGCTCTTACCTCGAGATAACGTTATTACAAGGTTTTTCATCATTGACCTTTGGTGACCTCAAATGACCTTTAACCTCCACCAAAAACAATAGGGTTCTTCCTTTCAACATGGCAAATCTATATACCAAATATGAAAAGTGTCAGCCATTCCTATCTCAAGATATCGCGATTCCATGGAGCGTCACAAACGCACTTACATACACACACACACACACATACACACGACATCACCATCGCATAGATTCCTTGCCTGCCTTCGGCAAGGAATCGAAAATGTATGCTTACAAATCATTCTTCGTTTGGTGCAATATAAGGAATTTTTATTCATAATCATTGATACCTTCAAATTCTAATGAAAGTGGTGCATTTTATTTTCTATCACTTAGCAAGTTGCTGAGTTTTCCATCCATGTGAAAATTATATTGCAAACGAAAGCCAAAAATAACAACTGCTTTGTCACTAATTACCAGCCAGAGAAATTCCATTTCTGGGTGTCTGGGGATTCTTAAATTTTCAATATTTTCTGTACGCTCCACACCAATCGATGGTAGTGCTCTGCTTAGTCTTTGGGGCAGAATAACATTTTTCGGAAACCCAAACAAACTATACAAAGCGTCCAGTGACTAACTTGACTTTTCACAGAAAAAGGGCAGAATCTTCAATAAAACCTGCAAATTTTGTCAAAGAATTACAACTTTTTCTCCAAAACAAGCTTCAGTTTTTCTAACAGGTGTTAAAATGGTAAAAGATTAGGAAAAATTTTTCAATTTTGATGGATACCTCGTCAGCTCTTAAAATGAAGCAAAAAAAAAAACCCAAGTCAACATCTGTTAACCCCAACTTTCCACTTAAATTTTGCTCTTATGAGGCACATCATTTTGTAAAAAAAAAAACCCTAGTTTCAATAACTTCTAACCAAGAAAAAGGACAAATTTTCTTTCATTTAAAATTTCTTAAATATATGGTCTTAATTTTCAAATCTTTGTTCAAAAAACATAAAGTTCCATCGGAGAGCCTTAGTATGTAGTGCTACAATTAAATGGACAACCCAAAACGAAATTCAGCTGTCACCCATATAACTGGTTTCATGTTGCTTATATGAAGGCAGGTTCCTTAATAACTTTCAGATATTTTGGTGGTCCTCATAAAATGCCAGATATCATTCATAAAATTCAAATTTCCTGCAAAACAAGCTCCAAATTTTTAAATACTTGTCAAAATGAAGCCAAAATTTTGGGCAGGCAAACGTACCGATGGCGTAGCTAGGATTTTTTCCAGGGGGGGGGGGGGGGGCAAAGGTATGAAATTTCCCCAAAACTTTTCCCGGTCCATGTGTATGTATTTCATATAGAATATGCAAACTTACAAGTATAACAACATTACCATGTCATTTTGTAATATTACCTGCGTTTTAATCTTAAAGTATAACATAGAGCAATCGGAAATAACCAAGTATATTATTTTGGTAAACAATATCTGGTTTATTTGTATGTACTAACGCAGTGGCGTACGCAGGATTTCTCTGAAGGGGAAAGGAGATGCAGTATGGTCAAGGGGAGGGGTGTCCGGAAATTTTTTGACGTTTTCAAGGAGCCTACATGCAAAATGGTGCAAGATTTTCGACTTTGACAGGAACAGTGTTAAAAGTTGAATCGTAGTGGTTCATGAGGATAAAACTGAAACTTTTGTGCCTTGACATGCATTTCTGTTTATTCCATTTATGCTACCTTACGAAGAAAAACTTGTCATTAAATTTGCACACTTTTAGGAGTCAAAATAAAAGAGCATTGATCGGTATTTGTGGTTTTTCTTGGCCACAAAATGCTATTTTGTCATAAAGATTATCTAAGCGGAGCGCAACCATTGGTTGGCGCGGAGCGTAGAGAAAATTTGGAAAAATTAGACCCCTTAGATGGCCGGAAATAGCATTTTCCAGGCTTATACGAAGAATCTAGCCAGTCGCTTTCTTCTTTTGTCGTTTGCAATAAAATGCTCACTTCAAAATATGTTCGCAAACTGCAAAGTGATCAGAGAGTTAAGAGCTAATTTTACCCCAAATATGTTATTTTGCCCAAAAGACCGAGCGAAGCGCCACCATTGGTTGGAGCGGAGCGTAAAGAAAATTTCGAAAAATCAGACCCCTCAGATGTTCAAAATAGCGTATTTATGCTTGTAAAGAAAATCTAGGCATGAAGTCTTTTGGTAGATGTCACCAGTGGGAAACAGAGTCTACCTTTTCTAAGTAAAAATTGGAATTTGACAGAATTTGCCTAGGTCTATTTGTAGGAATTAAAAAAAAATGGCATCAGTGAAAGACCTTGCAGGGACAACCCTTCCCCTTTGAAAATTTTTGAAAAATTGGGTGTCCTTATAAGCAATCTGGTGCCACATATGCTATCTTTTGAAGTAAAATCTGTGTTGATAAAGTTAGACTACGTATTTTTAAGAACAAAGAAAAATGGCATCTGTGAGGGGGGCATGGCCCAATGGTCTCCCCTTCGCCCTTCGCACGCCACTAATTACGGAGGCCTAATAGTGGCTCGATCCCACAGGATATCCTGTGAGAAAAGCAGTCTGTTAAGTGTAGAAGGCTACAAGGTACTCATTGTTCATTTATTGTTACACTCAAAGTGAGCAGAAAGCTATTTTCCCGAACTAGCTTGTAAGCCTCCAAGGATTAGGCTAAGTAACAAAATCTAAGTGTGCCAACGGATCCCGTTAATTCTAATTTCTAGATTGACTTTAAGTTTATCCATGGCCATGGATTGTTTCAGCCCCATCAATTTTTATGTACACAGTAAAATCGAACAGCTACTGCTAGCTTGTAGAAGAACATAACAGCCTCGGGGGTCTACGGTAGTGACTTGTCAGTTTTCACATCCTTTTACTGAATTCCCAAAGTATCACCTGAATAACAGCTTCCTGTGCACTGATCATAACCCCCTTGCGTATACAAGCATGCACAAGAGAACATTCAATCTGCTACGCGGGAGGACATTTCTGTGGAATGTGAATTGGCCCGGTTCATGCTACACTGAGGGAATCTGAGTTAATTTGTTGCATGAAAATAAGAATTATGTATGAGAAATGTCTCATCATTTCTTATTCTAACAGAAATTTTGAGAAATTTTTGTACTAATAAGAAGATTCATCAAATTTCCCCATTTTCATCAAATTTCCCCCCAAAATTTTCCACCCCCCCCCCCACTAGCTATGCCACTGAAACGTACACATCAGATTTAGCAAGTGATGTCCCACCAAGAATTACTCATCACTTTTGTTGGGGCTTCAACATGCTGGCCCCCTCGTTGGGGAGCTTGGCCACTATGGGGGAAATCCTGGACTCACCTGTTCTACAAGTTCTTTGTGCAGGCAAACCTCATGAAATTCTCTGTGTGTCATATGTAATGGCAAAAGTGCACTTAAGATGATGTCTGTTTCTAACTCAAATAACTGTTGATAGCTTCTTGTTTACCTGCTGCTGCACCTGTGCTCAAGATTCAAATCTTATCTTCTTAATTTCCTTACCAACCATCATAGACTTACAGAGGTCAATATATCTGGGGGTGGGACATTTTTAGCCCCAATCTAGAATTTTTGAAAATAAAAGTTGCGACTGAGGCAAAATGGAGTATGAAGCCACAGGGTGTTATGTGCCCTCTGCTGGTATGATATCCACGGTGTCAAAGGTTGCCAGACGGTAAGTATAGGTACAAATGGTATACATAGGGTGATAGGAGGTAGGTGAGGATTGAAATAGACTTTGTATGTCCTGTCTGTCACAAACCTAAGGATACTACATCCCATATCTCTGTCATTAACCAAACTATCAGCTCAAAAGAAAAGGAGCAAAAACAGTTTCGTTTTTCAGTTTTTTAAGGAAGCATTTATTTCAAACTTTTTGCCACATTGTGTGACTCAATCACACTGCGCCACAAGCACATCTTTTACAATGAAATTCCATCACTGAGCTTAGTTTCTACAAGCAATCTTACAGAAGGAACGTGTCAGGGTTGGAGATAGTTTCAGCCTGATATGACATCATGTATTTCTCTAAATACAGCTCACAAAGTGTAAGACTTTTGTGCATTAAATCTTATTAGGGCATCTACATTACTGGCCAATGTAGGGCTCTTGTCCAAGAACAGTTAAAATAACTATTCAAGGTTTACAGGTTGTGCGTTAAGGGTGAATATTAGATATGAAATATGAAAAGGAAACCGTTAATTTACAGCCATCTGTAATTAAAGTCATTGTAAGGTATGTCACTCTGTAGATAAAGGAAGCAAAGTTCTCTAATGACCTAACATGTTACTCAACATTAAAAATACTGGATTGTGTAGTATGCTATTTCTGTTATTATTCAAAACAACATGCAAGGGATCTAACGGTAAAATTGGCCTTGGTCACAGCTGCAACTGAAATTAATCCAATCTCCAAAGAGACGTGCCTCCTGTCTTTGTAACATGAATAAATTGGTAATATATTTAATAATCTGGCCTTGGATTCTCCAAGCTTTTGTAGTCTGTATTACCAGAGTAAAACTGTGAAAAAAAAATAGTGGAATCATAATAAACATCAGATTATATATAAACTTCCAGTCAATGTGAGTCATGTCAAAGATGAATACTATAGTGAATTTCCAGGCAATGTGATTCCTGTTAAGCTCAAATAATGCAAGAAGAATTTCAAGGTTTATTGATATTTCCCAAATGAAAGCAGGGCCACTCATGCACAAAAAATTTGTGACAATTTTTTTTTAATTGTGAAGCAAAATAAGCTAACATCCTCTGTTGTGAGAAGCCATACCATCTGCTCATTAAATTTTAACATTTACATTTGTTCCCATCTTAGCACAACTAAATGCTAGCCATTTATGACTCTAAGCATACATTGGCAGTTTGAAGCCTGAAAGGAGAATGACTTAGATAAGGGCTTTAGCAAGTTGCATTTCTTCAAATTCTAATGGAATCTGTGCCCTTGCAAATGTGTGAGAGTTCACTGTGACTGCTGACCCATGTTTCAATGGTTAACTTAAACCAAAGTCTTCCACCTCTTTTATACTTTTCTTGAGAGGAATTGATCAAGACAATGCTTCTAGTATTAACTGACATGGCCTCTAGCACTAAATCCACTAGATTGCATGTTGACAAACATACAGAAGAAGTTTAACCAATTTTTCTCTTGATGATAGACTATGTTATTCTTGATGAAAAAGATTCCCTAACCATCTAAGTATTGTAGAGTAAATTGAAAGGGTCATACCGAAGACTTAACTAGAAAGCCAAAGGGCTTAGTGATTCCTGACTGCTTTAAAAATATACGTCTATGATTGTTTCAAACTGACAGTGTTTCTTAAAATGACAAAAACAATTGTGATAGCCTTCTCAATAATGCAAGGTACATGCTCTAATATTAATTTATGAGGTCCCTCACAGTACGGTGAGTACCCTCACTGATATTGTGTTTGCAAGGTTTTGAGTTCAAACCTTAGATGGCTCTACCAAAACTGACATGGTTCATCTACTGTACAAAATATGGGCAATACACATGCTACATTATGTTATCCCTCACTGGGTATGCTTCTTTGGATATCGTGCAAGGTTTTAACCCTTTGACCTCTGTTGACCTCGAATGACCTTTGACCTCCACCCAAAATGATAGTGTTGGTTTACTGCATATGGAACATCCAAATGCTAAGTATAAGATCTGTCACTGTTACCATTCTTGATTGTGTTTACTAGGATTTAACATTCTGACCTATGATGACCCCAAATGATCTTTGATGTCCAACAACAATGGTGAGGTCCATTTACTTAATATGGGCAATGCTCATGTCAAGTATGAGATCCCGCCCTCTTATCTGTTTTGTGATATCATGTTTTAAGTGTTTTGACCTTCTTACCTCTGGTGACCCCAAATGACTTTCAAAATCCACCAAAATATGAACAATGCACATGCTTAATATGAAAACCTCTCTGTTACCCTTCTTGAGAATATCATGATTACAAATTTTTTGACAATCTGACCTCTAGTGACCTTAAATGATCTTTGACCTCCACAAAGAATGACTGGGATTATCTACTCAGTATTGTCAATCTACATACCAAATATGAGACAAGTCACATTTACCATTCTTGAGATACCATGTTTACAAGGCTTCTTTTTGACATCTCCTGATCTCCAAACGACCTTTGACCTCCACCAATAACAATTGGGAACATCCACTCGATATGAACAACCCATATTTCGAGTATAAAATCCTTTGGTGTCACTCTCCTTGATATATTTAACAAGCAATTGCCCATGTATTTACCATTTGACCTCTGATTAACTCAAATGACCTTTGACCTCCACAAAAATTGATAGGCATCTCCTACTCAATATCTCTAACCCACATGCCAAATATGAGATTAGTAACATTTACCATTCTTTTGACATTGTGTTTACAAGGTTTGGACCTTTTGACCTCTCATGACCACACATGAGCTTTGAACCCCACCAAAAACACTAGGGACTGCCTACCTAACCTGGCCAACCTACACAGCAAGTATGAAATCCCTTGGAGTTCCCTTCTTGAGATATAGTGTTTACAAGCCAAGTGTCACACACACACACACAGCACATACCCATACTCAAAGCCTTAAGGGGTACAGAGAACAGTCTCCTATAGGGCAATCATCTGAATTCCCCTTTAGCCAGTGAAGTCATCCAGCACATGAATGATGTGAGTGTGGCAGACTCTTTCATATCACATGACAGACCCTCCTGCAGTATCCAAATTTTCAGGGACAGTTACTAGCTCCGCATGAGCGAGGAAAGACGTGCAAGGCTTGAGTTCTTGTAAGCAGCCTGTACTGGCTTAGGCATTGCTTACAGCACAAGCAGTGGAGTATGGAAAACAAGGCAGTGAGCAACAACTGGATAAAGGTCCAACTTGACTACTTTATAGACCTTGATAACTGAATAGGGCTCAAAGACAGGATTTGACTAGGAAAAGGACCATGCAAGACAGTGGTCTTCTATACATTTGTCCAAGGAAGAAAACATTAACTAGATCAACTCTGCTGCTACAGTAGATACATGTCTGCTATTCAGGAAAAATCAATTTGTAAAGGTATTACTTTCTTGTTTGTGAAAGACGTTTAAGTTTTTCAAGTAAATAGGGGAAGCTTTAGAAACTGTCAGAACAAGTTAAGGCTTTTAACAGTTTCATTATAAAATAAATACCATCTGAACTGATTTAGAAGATTTAAGAAGCATTTCTCCAGTTACAATCACTTGGCACAAAAGAGCTATATTTGAATATGGTACGATTTAATCCACTACTTTTTCATTATATTTTAGAATGCAAATTTTGAAGGCAAAGCAAACATGTGACAAAAAAAATTTACCTTTGTTTGTTCATTATGCTTTATCTTCTGCCATGGGTAGGGGTTCTTGCTTCTGTTCCATCTGCACAAAAAAAAAAAAAAAACATAACAAAGCAATATTAACACATGAATTACACTATCCAATGACTTCACCACAAAAGCTCTATACTTCTCTTGGTTCAAGTGAAAAACCTTCCAGGAAGCACATACATTCATTCATGCATTCATTGAATGATTTGTTGTTATATTTAATACCAAAATAATCAGATGGAAGAACCCCCCCCCAATAAATAAATAAATAAATAAATAAATAAATAAATAAATAAATAAATAAATAAATAAATAATTTTTTTTTTTTTTCCATCTCATTTATTGAGCTAAATCAAAATTTTTTTTACATATGTACAATCTTTGAAACAAGAATGACAGTTGGTGTTACACTTGTTTTTGTAAATTAACTTATAAACTTAAGAGCGGAAAACAAGACGTTCTGTTTTTACTTGTGCTAAGGCTAAGACTAAGGCTGAAAATACATTGTGAAATCATACCGAAAAAGTACAAATAACTAGTAGAAATTTACATATATCAATGATATATACAATATATACATGCATTCATCTCATTATCATTGTAAGGACATTCAAAGTTTTACTAAAGTAAAACAATTAATTATTGAAATGTATCCTCAAAATATAGGGCTCTCACCTCATTTTTGTTTTTGCTCGCAATATGAAGCTCAACATTTAATAGAAATCTGAATTTTTTATGAAAACTTCTAGCATCAGGTTTAATATTCTTAAATTTACAACTAAAAATGTAATATTTAACATTCAATAAAAAAAAGTTTAAAGGATGCTTCAAGTCATCCAGATAACCAAACTTTACAAGTTCCCAATCAACGAGAGGTGCATTTTTGAAACACAGCTGTAAAATGTTTTGCCAAAATTGCATTATTAAAGAACAAGACCAAAACAGATGTTCTAATGTTTCTGGCTCGCCTTCACAAAAAGTACATAGAGGGGAGTCCCTAAACTTGATTCTGTGCAAAAAAACATTTGTAGCTACTAATCTATGAATGAAACGAAATTGAAAAAACTGAAGTTTTGCCTCACAAACTGCCAGGAAGGGAAGGCTGAATATTCTGGTCCAATTATAATCAATATCAGTAGACTGCTCCCATTTCCTAATGGCACTGGGGGTCTGCAGCTTCCCGGTAATGAAATAGTCATAAGCTGCTTTAACAGGTCTTTTACAAGATGTGTAATAGATCAAATGAGAGTAGTTCTCAGCCAAATCAGAATTTGGTTTAATGTTCTGTCTCCAACTTTGGGGTATTACAGAGAGTATACCATAGTAAAGCATGAAAGGGAATCCAATATCAATATCAAACTTTCTGATGAAATCATTAAACTGTAAAGCGTTACCAGTATCATCAAAGAAGTTTTTAACATGATAAGCATTTTTTGCGTGTAAAACAGATGAATAAATAAGCTTTTTATCGATCTTAATAAAGGAGTTCAACACGCTTTGATTCCCATAATTATCAAGATCTAATGAACGAAAATTAAAATCTGACCATACATTACAAACTCCTTGAATGAACCTGTTAGTCAAAGTGATATCATTTTTCCGGAAATTACTTTCAAACAGCAGTTTTCCTCCGTATTTCTTTAGAGCAAACTCAAATAAGATTTTCCATGGACTTCGACTATCATCAAAAAATAATTTAACCCATTTGCACTGTAAACTTTTTGCCTTAAGCTCAATATCAATCATATTCAAACCACCGTTAGCATTTTTGTTTAATAATACTGATCTTTTTATTTTATCTGGTTTCTTCGACCAAATAAATAAATAAAAAATAAATAAATAAATAAATAAAAATCACAATTCTACTTTAATAACCTACCTGATTACAGATTTAAGTGCCCCCATTTGGTTATACTGGTTTCAGTCAATGGGGAATATTTTTTAACACTTATGGGTGTAATAATTTTAAAGGAAATCTCTCAAAGTACTGTAGCAGCAATTCATTTCCCAAGTATTACAAATTGATATTGGTTATAAATTCCACAGAGAAAATGAGGAATAGACCCACAGTGTATTCCAGAGGCTGAGCTGGCTATGTGATTACTGGTAAGTGATGGTTTTTTCTGTGTGACATCTGGCATGACTGTCAGTACTGTGATTTCATGCACAGAAAATAGAAGGTGAACAAGGAAGAAACAAGAGCCCAATGGGCACTGTGGTTCCTTGCTGAATATTATAAGAGAACTGTACAGGCAGTCTCCGAAATAGAGCTAAGCAAATGCTCATATTGAATGTTTGTAACATCTTCACAAGGGGTATTTTAGTACTAATATTACATGAAATCAATGATTAAATTTTTGCGGCCTTACTTGCATTCAACTTTTATAATGCTTGGTGATCCTTCAAAAACACTACCTCATTTCCATATGTATTTATGCTTGTAATCAAACTTGATACTATCACCAATAAACAATACACAATGTAGTCAGAGAGAGAAAAACACCCCTTGTATTTCTCTGGTAAGTAGGTCTGCTCTCAAATAAAGCTTGCTATTACTTTAAAACAATCTACCATTTGTACTGTTTGCTATCTCTACACAGACAACAGGGTTTATTCAGCAGTCAAGCAGAAAGCAAGTGATTAATGGGGTGTGATAATAGAATGAGGATTAGGTTACCCCACAGGGCACAGCAGTATTAAAGAGACATACTGTATAATCGATGCATTGCTTCCACTGGCAGAGAGACCAGTTTAATGCAGAGTGACCTGTGCTTAGTGAAATCTACAGATTTCAGTTATTGCCCTCTTAAAACTTTAAATGATCTAAGATATGTGTACAACCTGAAGGAATCATTACTGAATGAACATAAAGGCAAAATTTCTAAGGTGTTTGGGTGTGTGAGCATGCAAAACCAGGTGAGATAAAAAATCTATGGAACCTATCTTTATCTAGCTTACAAGATTTTCTAAATAACATTTCCAGAGGTTGACCTCCAGTGACCTTGATGACCTTTGACCTTAACCAAAGACAGACTGATTTGAAATCTGTCCTTTCTACCTTAAAATACTGTGTTAATACGTTTTTCAGTGTTTGACCCCTGGTGACCCCAGATGACCTATTGACCTTCACTAAACATATCCACTTTCATCCTTACACCACAACACATCCACTCACCAAGTATGACATCTATCCAAGTTTCCTACCTAGAGATATTGTGTTGAGAAGGTTTTTAGTTTTTGACCTCTGGTGACCCCAAATGACCTTTGACCTCCACCAAAAACGATAGGGCACACCTTCTTCTTATGACAAATCTTTGTACCAAATCCAAGTTCCATCCAACCTTCCCTTAATGAGTTAGAGCGTACCGAAGCAAGTGTCTCACACACACATACACACACACACACACACACATACACACACACACACACGCCAACCTGACTACATAGGTTCCTTTGCTACCGCAAGGAACCAAAAACCAATAACAAGTGAAAGTATAAATACTGTACCTTTAAGCACCTGGTGTCAAACTTCAAAATTTTAAAGCATTTCATTGTACTGCTATGGGGCATAGTAACGAACAAGTGGAATGCTTCAAACTATACACAGTTCATAAAGATCTACAATGATTTAACCAGACCAAACCAAGTAGCGGGAAAGATGGGGC
Source organism: Holothuria scabra (assembly GCA_037179385.1). Taxonomy (NCBI): domain Eukaryota; kingdom Metazoa; phylum Echinodermata; class Holothuroidea; order Aspidochirotida; family Holothuriidae; genus Holothuria; species Holothuria scabra. The sequence continues at coordinate 7,874,967 of CM074187.1, read as the reverse complement.
AATACAAGGCTAAGATATATTGATCTCATTATTTTCTGGAGAAGTATATTAAGTTTCAACTGACAGTGCGTCCTTTTATTCATGTTATGAAACCTCTGACTTCTGCTAGCAAACAAGTATGTGTGTGTAAGAATAGTTAAGTATCAGCTTAAAAAAGTACCTACTCATTGCACAATTTACAACTACAAGCAACATATGCTGCATGATTAGATCCACCTTACTTCCAGGTTATTTCCAAACTTACAGCTTAAAAGGCATAATGTTCAAATAAATTACTCAAGAGTTCTGACTAATTATGAAGTGATAGGCTAGGACCATTTTTGCCAATCTTTTCTTGTATTACTAGTGAGAGATGCCTGTATAAATCAAAATGCAAACAAACTGCTGTAACTACCAACAAATGTTTCTGATGTATAGGTTCAGACATGTATTGTACTCAAGCAGTCTACATGTGTTTTTGAGTGGAGTCAGGCCTTGAGTTTTAGATGCTCCCAGTGTGCAACAAATCAAACTCCTCAGAAAATTAAGGAACTCGTGTAGTAGGTATACTGTTTTACTCTACTTTAATAGAGTTAAACGTGTCCCAAATTTCTATCTAGGTGTGCAAAAAGTTGCTCTCCTCACATTGATTTTAGGTGTATGATGGTGTGCAATCGTACTCTCATGCCTCAAACTTCAAGGACTGTGGAATAGACCTTAATTCTTCACATTTTGTTTTTGATGTAAATGATGACGTAGAGTGCACTGAAATTCCCTCTTGCAGAGCAACAACTGGAAAAAAGGACCATGACCAGCCTGACTTGAATCAGTTAATCAGAAACTGAGCTGGAAAACTTTATCTAATTTCATCTAACTCTTGCTGAGGTACTTCACCTTTCTACACTAAACAGGGTTCCTACACCTTAAGAAAAATTAAATTCCAAGACTTTTCCATGACTATTTGATCACCAAATTACATCTGAGATTGATAAAACTTTAAAAGGGTGACAATCATGACATATGAGTATATTTTTATTTTTTGGAAACATTTAAAAGCCTGATCTGAACTAATTTTTTATAACTTTCCCATGACTTCTGTCATTATTACAATATTCCATGACCATTCCAGGCCGTGGGAACCATGACTAAATTATCCTACTGTGCATCTTTTGTTGTTTTCAAAGTTTCCTCATGAATGAAGCCAGGGCTCCATTTTCCTTGTTGTCCAATTGTCCCGGACAACTAAAATTCAGTATGGTCAACCAAAACTTGAAAGTTGGTTATCCGATGGGCAACTATTTTTCTCTCAATGTGAATTACAGTTAAGCAGCTTGCTTTCTTGTGATTGAAAAAAATCCTGTTGACTGATCAACTCTTTCAACTTTTTCCATCATACAGCTTCAGACTCCAAGTGTTTTTGTCTTGGAAAAATCTTTTTTTTATTCTTCAGGATCAATAATACATTAGCACAATTACTGTTTTGTACTGTTCAGTAATTGTGTGCCAAATGCTTCCGCCAACCAAATTTTCTTTTGGACAACTAAAGATACTGAAATGATTGCCCAAAGGACAACCATAAATTTTTCTGAAAATCGAGGCCTGGAAGCCTACTTTCATTGTCAAAATTTTATCCTATGGGAGACTGTTGAAAGAATAACTTGTTCAATTGTTTTTCACACGAGATGTATTCTGGACGCACCACCAATCAACATCATACAGAAAGCAATAAAATGTGATAGAAGTGATATTTTTTGGCATTACTTTCCTGTTAATCACTCTTTTCCTATACAGTTCATGGATGACTCTTCCTCAGAAGCAATGAATCCGGCAAAATTACATGGCATATAACTCCAAAATCTTTTGGGTTTAATCTATTAAATATTCAGTCCAGTTCATATCATTCCTCTCCTTTAAACACTTGTAGTTCTATAGTGACCTGAAGTATTGGGGTTGACTTAAAGCCTCTCATTGAGTAGGTTCATAAAATTCAGCAAATATTTCCAAACCTTGGTTTTCTTAAGGAACCAATGACAAATGGTTTAAGGGTAGACAATCCCCATATCCTAAAAACAAATAACTGTTTTATGAGTGAGTACTAAATGATTTAATATGGTAACTTCAAAAATTTGTGACCACCCACTTTTTCAAATTATGGCCTAATTGGTTAGCTTAATCAATGACATTACAAAAACACTGAAATTCTTAAACCATGACAGAGTGAACTACAGTAAACTTCATGGCTAAATGGTTGGAGATCTGATAGTGATAAACCAGTCCCACAATACACATGAACACTCACGATGAATCAGCATTCTGGGTAAGCCGTAATAAGTAGAATGCTGCAAACGCTGCTCCTCCACCAACGCAGATAAACAGAGGCACAAGCTGCAAGAAAATATCAGAGAATTTAAGAAAAGCCATAAAAAAAAGTGCAACCAGAGAAAAATCATTTTGCAGAACTGCATACAATTTGGTATTTCCCACACATGGGACTTTGGACCACAAATTCCTGAGTACTATGTACCACCCATTCCCTAAGGCAGGAGAAACATTGTATTCAAGTTTTTAACAAATCCAAGAAGCCTGTGGGAGTGGAGACATTTAGAACAATTTTTTATAAGGAATAGACCAGAAAAAAATATATGTTTGATAAAAGAAAGAGGGATGTATTCTATTAAAGCATTCTGGTGAAAACTTTTATTTCCCATGTGTGGTTCTCAAAGTACTGGCACTTGAAGTTGACATATTTTCTGTGAAGAGTGAACTTGAAGTAAGCTGGTGTAGTGTTATAATTCATATTGTTGGCCACTGTTTTTCTTTCCTTTATTTTCAGGGTTTTCATTAATATTTTTAACCATAGGTTTTGACTGCCAGTCATAAAATGCAAAGGGCAGGGTAAAGAGGGTGAAAATGCCTCTTTTTCCATTTTTTTCCAAATATATAGATACTCCATGGGAAAATCTGGAAATGAATGGGTCATTTTATCTGCTACATGTTTCCTTTACCAACAACAAGTAACTGTAATAACCCATGCAGGTTAATACTTGTTTTTTTCTCTGTAGAACTTTGTTTTCTTTTGAGTCACATGGAATGATTTCATACGATTCAGGTACAAGATATACTGTAGCTGCAAAACAGAGAGGTAACTGAAATTATTTGGGACACTTAACAAAAACAACAAAATTGAGGGCATAGCCTACAGTAGCACTGAAAACAAATACCAAGCTAGTCTTTCAAATACCAAGCTAGTCTTTCAATTGTGTTTACAGTATACATGTCATCGGATAAAACTGTTCTTTCTCTGTCCATTAGAACAGGATTGTAAAGCATATCAAAATCACAAAATACAGCTAAAAAGCTATTAAACAATTGAAACCCCAATTAATTGCAATTATATCTGAAACGTTGGCAGAATTCTGGTGTTAGCAGTAATTCTGATGAAGTTGGGATAAAATGGGCCCCCAACAAATGAATCACACGTACAGCCCCCCTGTCTATCAATATATATCTGAATATTATAGAGTCATTATGGACTTCACTTAGATACCTGACACTTTTTGGCATAGCAATTCAGGTAGGTCTTCATGTGTTTCATCAACAGTTGGGAAGCAGACCTCACATTTGTGACCATTATTGCACAATCTTTACGACCTTAACACTCTCAATGAAATGCACTTTGGGAGATCCTGATTGGAGCTAGCTTACGCAGAGCGAAAATAGACACCCAATAAAAATGTTTTCTTGATTATAATTGAAAGTTAAGGGAATATATAAGCCATTCTTTTTACCAAGGGTACATTTCCATAAGCAGCTAAAATTCAAAATTGTGAGATGTCTTCAGAGCTTAATATATTTTGGTGACCCCCCAGCCAACTTCCCAACTGCAAGCCTACATACAAACCAAGTTCCCAAGGAAAATTTTCAAATGTAGCCTATGTACTGCATAGGGTACAGTATTATAGGTTTTTGAACATTTCACACCAATTTACCCGGTCAAGTTGCTAACCCTCGTAGATTTTCTTGTAGTTTATATGTAAAAAAGGTAAAAATCCAAATTTCAATTGTATACAATTTGCAACTTCCACAATTTCTGGATTCCCAGAAATCAACAAAAATATATTTTTGTTGATTTCTGGGGTTTCTAGTAGGGTCTAACTGATGTGGTTTTTCACTGCCTATCTGATGTCCGATGTTTTTTCAACAACATCTGGGATATCCAATGTGATATTGTGGCTACCTGGCCGTATCTATGCATTTACAACTGTTTGCCCTTTCCTAGTAGGTCTGATTCTTTGTTACACCTCTGAGCCATGTCTTTATGTTATGCTCATTGCCCCATGCATTTATTCCTAGTAGTCATCTTAAAAATGTCTTATTGTTTGCCAACTTGTATTATAAACTTAACCGAGACTGAGAATAAAGAGATATCACCTGATATTATATTTAAGTTTGAATGTTGGTTGTATTCCATTTAATTAAGTTTAAATTTTCTTCTGCATGAGGGCTGATCATGCTTGCTTCTCATCTCAGTGTACAGTAGGCTACAACACTGCCTATATAATCTTGCATGCATTCAAGCTACAGCGATTCATACCATTGCACCCGGGTGCGACAACACTGCAAGGTTAGTTTTAAGTAGAAGCTTGCAGACAAGAGCTCCTGCATGCTGTAACATTCTGCAAGCATCTGTAGTAACCCTGCTTAAACCGAGCTGGCCCTGCATATACGAACGATGTACTTCACAAAATTGCCTTTTACTCAATACTGCAAGCTACCGTGAGTACACTGAAATGAAAACCAAACCTTGAAATTAATTCAAGCTTTGACTTGGCCAATACAGGGTTCGTAGCCCTTCATGGATTCAAAATTCAAGGACTCTTCAAGGACTTTTCAAGACCTCTAACAAACCTTTCAAGTACTATACAAAGGGACTTTCACTCGGAAATTTCACTGAGATCAATCAAGCGCATGTGCATCTAAACTCATACTTTCAATTATCAGCTGTAATTTGCCTTAATGTTCAAACAATCAAACTGAGAATGGAAGCAGGGTCATGTACTGTATAATGCTGGGGTATCTTCAAATACTGTATGCATGAAAGAATCAACATTTACTTGAAAGATAAACATATACAAAATCATATGCAAAAACTTTGAAAAGATAACATTGCATACAGCGTGGCCAGCAGATCACCAGTTTGACCCGAAGACCAATTTGTGACAGAGCCTACATGTTATAATGTTCCGTTTTGTTAAAATTCCCTTTGAAATAATTTGTTTGCATTTTTTCAATTTAGAGTCCCTTTGATTTTTTTCTCTTCTGCTAGTATTAATAACGGAAAATTCCAATTTTATGAAATGAAAATAGCCTCAGACTGTGTAGCTGGTTTTGTACCAGACGTGCCTCATCTGCATGGCAAGCTGATGCAAACACAAGCCTAGGAAGTACTAGTGTTGTGTAGGAGTAACATATGCCTGCCATGCAGGGCATCTCACTAGTGTTCGACCCATTATGCTATAATCGGTAATACCCGATTATTTAATTTAACAATTGGCCCCATGCCGATAACCGATCACCCATTATTGGAAAGGCTGGGAAGTCACGTTTGTCACTTTAGTATACATGTGCCCTTTGCTTCGTGCATATCGTGTTACCATAACCAGTTCAGGATGGAAAATATTGGGACTTGATAGTTCTGGTAGGCGAAATATTTTCACTTCAAAAGTGGAGATACAAATCAAGCCTTAATACTGCACAATTGTTTGCAGTCGATGTCACATGCCCTTTGATAATTTAGTTCTAAGGCCAACATCTCCCTCTGTCTAGTTTTCATCCCCCAATCATGTCAGAACATTGCATTCCTTTACTGTACTGGGTTGTGCTTGCGTTAATGTACTGTAGCTCCTATCCAGAACCCCATGTAAAGCAATCATGATAATCTTAGTGGTTCTGGGCACCCATATAACGTATCCTATGGTTCCTTTCCGATATAAATATCCCCATATATTTTTAGCAGTTCTCGTCCAAAACTTCTGTCTCGTTTAAAAAAAAACCTGCATCTGAAATGCACGGGTATATTTTTAGCAGTTCTCGTCCAAAACTTCTGTCTTGTTTCAAAAGAATATGCAGTTGAAATGCACGTAAGTCCAATCCCCGAAAAATTCACGTACGCAGAGATTTGTGATGCCGTTTCTAGGTGAATTTAGCAAGGGGCTTGCCAGGCTTCGCTAGCCGGCATTACAAGTGCAATGGTCATAACACAAACTCAACAGGAAAATTTGTCCTGAGACTGAGTATTTTCACGCACTAAATCACATTGGCGAAGGTGCGAGTTGTGATTGGCTGCTTAGAGTCAACGCAATTGAACCAATCACGAAGCAGGGGCCAATTTAAATTTGGCAATGGATCTTATGCATATGATGTCACCGAGCAAAATATGATGCCTTATTTGGAGGTAAAAACGTGCGTGGGCCAAGAGGTTTGCTGCAAGAGACCATGTGCTCTACTGTTTTCGTTTGCAATGACGTGGTATGACAACATTGCTTAAGTCCTACTGTAAATAACATTATGGAAGGAATGCTGGGAATGGCTTAATTTATGCAAGATAATAACCACCGAACTTCACAAGATTCTAGGTGCCAAGTGTACAACACGTGCACAAATATGTATGCAAAGCTTGTGGATTTGAAAAAAATCGGCGAAACGGTATAGCTAGACAGTCTGTACTATGTGTTTTGTGCAGAACAGTTTGTACAGCAACTTACGCGCCGCTTTCTGCAAGACAGCAAGGAAAACACCTTGAATGCACCTCTAAATCGAATTCCAAGTAATACTACCGGGTTATAGAAAAACTTAAACATCAGCAATCATTCCCATGGCCGGGGTAAAATTTATATGTTTGCGATTATCAATGCATCCCGTTTTGGCAGGAATTTAAAGGATTGAGTATTCATGGGAATTTTAACAGAATTAAGAGCACGTTGCAAGTATATTTAGCCCCTTTCTCCAGTTTGCAAATAATCAGTGGTAGTGATCGGTTGAATGGCAGAATTGCCGCTTATTTACCGATAAGGGAATAATCGGCCTGATGCCGAGTACTAAACGGATGATAGGTCGAACTCTTCATCTCACCTGGAAGTATGAGCCATGCTGTTTGAACATAGTACCCTATACATATGTTCGGCCTCAGCTTTTATCGCACAACATACTAGTCTTATGTTACCCACATCGAACGCAGCGGCTAGCACTTTTGGCCAAGCTTAACAAAGACACTGGAGGCCCAATATTCCAGCCACTGGGATATAAATGTGTTTTCTTTTCGACTGACTAAGTTGACATGAATTTTGTTTATGTTGGTACGAGTTAAAGCTCATGCAGGCATTTAATCCTCCCCCCCCCCCAATTAATTCAGAGTTCTATGGATTTCCTGCGTCATCAAAATCTTGCAAATGTGAAAGTTTTCATACCACTTGACATGTTATGTACGAGCATTGCACAATTCAATATTGCAGTACATGGATTACGTTCTGTCATAATCTCGTAACATTAAGGACCTAAGGTTAAAATTTGCCAAATGGTTATGCACACAAAGCAGGGACTAACAATATGATAGGCTGTACTTCCGATGAAAGAAGCTGATTATGTCTGGGGCAATGATACCCCTGCCCCAAGCAAACACGGCAAAGATTTCAGCAAACCTGATTGATCAAAATTACTGCTATTAATTATGAAATCTTGCAAGAAATAAAACAAACAGACAAATTGTACACTCCAAAACTTTATTTCAAGGACATTTTCAGGACTTCATGACCTCATTTTTAAATTTAAGGACATTTCATGTACTTTTCAAGGCTCACAAAAATTCAAGGACTTTTCAAGGACCCCTACGAACCCTGCAATATAAGTGCAATGGTTTATTGTGTCACTATTATGCAAAATGAACACTTTTCCGCCCCCAATGTGTTAAGTGCTTAGATATGAATGCAATGATTTCCTACATATTGATGATAGTTTCGAAAGATAACATGCCATTTTATCTTACGTATGTTTGCCTCAAAATGGAGTTCCCACAACCTACAAAGTTTCATATCCAAAGCTATTGCAGAATACTTGGATGTCAACACAAGACTGGCTCCGTAGGAATGTACAGCTTGTCAGGGGAAATGCCACTGCATGTGTATACTAGAGTAAGAATTTTACAAGAGTGATGTCACTTTTTGAATGTGCAAGAGATTACTGTGAACAAAGACTATGATTGGTTGATATTTTAAAAGTATGTATGTTTTGAAAGGATTAACACAAAGAGCTTCAAGCTGGAGTAAGCAGGCTTGCTCTTTGGGTAAGGAAACATTCAAAAATTGAAATATGAAAAAGACAAAGAAGAAGGTTAGGGTTAAGTTTGTGGTTAGAATTAACCCAATTTGGGCTATAACCTAGAATAAGTATCCCAAAACCATTGCTTTTTTTGAGGGTTAGGGTTAAAGGCATATTTTCATCATCCCAAACAGTTCCAATTCTCCCAACCTACTTACTTCTAGCCCCTCCCACATTTATCTAATGTTAAAACTCATCTTTATCCAGACACAATCTTATTCCTAGTTTATTCAATTATTGCTTCATGGCTTGTCCCAGTAGCCATATAAGTCCATAATGATTAATGTGTAATCAAGACACTCTCAGTGCCCATACTGTGTAATTTAGCTATGATGCATTGTTTGAATGTGATGCCAATCAAAGAGCTGTACCAATTCAGAGTTTTGATATATGCATACTGAAACTGTAATTTCGGGTGACGAATGATTCCTTTAGTTTAACTTGTTTAGGGTGAAATTCAGCCAAAAACACGATTTTATGAAGACTTACCTCACTTCTGGGCACTGATTCTAAATTAGTACCTACAGTTGTACCCATATTTTGTGCATCCTGGCCAATGAGTACGTTTGTGAGCATTATCTGCGCAAGGACTGCGTTGTGAGAGGAATGAGCCTAACGTAAGGTCATGTAATTGTAAAGAACACACTGCCCCGTTCAATGGCTAGGCCTTGCTTAGCCTAACGTTACAGTTAGCCCTAGGCCTAACCTACTGCAAATTAGACAAATGTTCGCAACCGAAATGTTCCTAGCGGGCTTCACTGTACTTACCGAGTAGTGTGATCGAAGGGATTTCATTGATAGGCCTTGCATTTTGGTAACCGATACTTTTCACGATCAGTAACTGAAATAACCTTTACCGTCGGCACCGTGACGCAGGACTGCAGCTGAACCTCGTCGGATATAGGATTATTGTACTGAGCGCTGCGCTGCTGCGCGTAACACTAACAGTATACAGCTGCACACTGTGCAACCGGACACTGCATGCGAAGTAGTGGGCATAATGTTAGCTTTGACCTTCGTAAATTATTGTTGGCCGTATGACAGAGTGTGGTGTATAGTACGACTCTTCATAGGTTCCATATGATAGTAGGGGCAGGAAGAGGGTGAGGGTGGGAAGGGGAAATGATGGGAGGGGAAGGGAGAGGGTGGGAAGGGGAGGGGGTGAAGTGAGGCGGAGAGCAATTTTTGAACAATGCACTCACCCTTCCCCATTGACCAAAAGTTACATTTTTTATACTGAACTTTTCGCTTTTTTCGAGAGAAAGAACCAGTGGCGTAGCCAGGATTTTTCACCAGGGGGCACTGGGGGGAGCACAGACTTTGTATAGGGGGGGGGGGCGCAACATATAACTCAGGGATAACTATGGTGAGACTATCAGAACTACATTTTGTTGAGTCTCACTGACAGCTTAGGCTAGGACTGACACCAGTCGAAGATGTATTAACAATTACTAACGGTTACATTCCACTCATCATCACTGGAAAATACAATTTCCATAGCAAATATTCTTACGATAAAAAACAGAAGAGGGTAAAAATCTGAATTGAGATTTATGTTTACCTTACTGGCTGCCCATGGACATAACACGCCATTTGCAAAACATAAAGGGATATGGCTCAGTGATTGCCTTTTGACCGAGACCCGGGAGAGACCGAGGGAGCACAAGTTGGTTTATCAGTAAAAGCATCAAATTGTTGGTGTAAAATTTTTCCCATCATGTGCCAAACAAGAACCTTGTCCTGAATTCCTGATCTCACACGCTAATATTCACCGACCAGATGGGATGGGCCGGGGCACCTGGGGGCGGAACAACTTTGCTGTGGGGACGCGTGCCCCCTCGTGCCCCCCCCCCCCCGTGGCTACGTCACTGGGAAGAACGGATTTCATAATTAAAAAATGTAAAGTCATATGCTTGTTTCTCAAATGAAATTGCACACTGGAAAAGCTGGGATTATTAGTTTTTGCCAGCCATGTTACACAAACAAAAGTTCCAATATAGGCCTGTTTATGCCCTTTGCAAACATCGATAACATTTTGACACTTAAATAACCAGTCTTGCATGCTTAAAAGAGTCCAGTGGCGTAGCCACAGGGAGGATTGTGTGGGGGGGGGGGGTTAGAACCCCCCATGATCCGACCTTGCAATGCAACAAAAAAAAAAAAAACACACACACACACACACACACACCTAAAATAGCAGATTTTTCTCTTTACCCTTACACTTTTCCCTCATGTCGTGCCCCTCCCCCCCCCCCCCCCATGACACCAAAAACCCCTCAGTGATGACACAATCCAGGCTACAATCCTGCGAAAGACTATCTAGGTGGAGCGCCATCTTTAGTTGGTGCGAAGCTTACGGAAAATTGGGAAAATCATGATCTCTCAATCCAGTGATTGAGCTAGGGATTTAAGTTAGAGGGGGCGAAAACGGTCTGCACTGGGCGCTTCGAAGGATTAAATACCCCGAGCCTCGAAGCCGATCGAAGCCGCGACTTTTCAGAAATTTCCATTTGATTTTCCGCACCTGGTAGAAAACTACTTTGCCATTTCTCCTCAGCAAGTTTTTCTATTAAAACATGTTTAAAAAAAAGTTCTGGGAATTTTTGGCATCTGGAAATCAAGATAAGTACACGAAGAAAAATAATTGACGTAATTTACATCATGTGACTTCTCTGAAATATCCTTTAATTAAGTACATTGCAAGAAATAGCCAAGGTAAAAAGTCTGCTTGGCTCTCTAGATGCCGAATTCATAATAAATAAAAGCAGCCTAAACCTAGGCTTATTAGATGCAATTTTCTGGCTTTGGGGACCACGAAAGTACAGAAAAAACATTTTCATGGGATTATCGTGCAGTGCCAGAAATAGCCATTTATGATGAGAATGATCACTTGAAGAAAAGCAAAATGGAAACTGCTCATTAAAACTCTTAAACCATTACCACTATGATGACAGTTTTCAGGGGAAGTATGTGAAAACTGACAAGTCACTAACGTAGACCCCAGGTTAAGTTGTCCTACAAACTAGTAGCGGGATGGGTTTAAACTATACCGATTAAAGGGCCAAACCTCTCACCCCAAACTACTACGGGGTACCCAAGGGCGGATATAAGGAAATTTGTTTGGAGTGGGGAAAATCAACTTGAGACCAAGAATCAAATAGTATCAGGGATGTCGTGCAAATATACTCTTTTTGGGGGGGGGGGCATGAGAAGTGGTGACTGACTGCCCGAAAGACTATCTAGGCGGAGCGTCACCATCGGTTGGCGCGGAGCGTAGAGAAAATTTTGAAAAATCGTGACCTCTCAGATGGCCGGAAATTGCATTTGCCAGGCTTGTAAGTAGAATTTAAGCAGTCGTTATTTTGAGCTTTCCCGTGCATTAAATCTTCATTTTAATAAAAAGAAAATCAATTTGCAAAATGATCAGAAAATTATCGGATAAAATGTACTGGCTTCTTTTCAGGACGATGTGACAAGTTGTCGCAAAGTAAAACCTCCATTTAAAAGAATAGACCAGAACCAAATTTTTGTTTCATATGTTAAAGACGAACATATTCTAAGCACTCTGGTGAAGTTTTCATTCATTTCTTATGTTAGGTTCTCGAGATTTTAGCAACTGAAGTTGACACATTTTCTGCAAAAGGTAAACTTGAACCAAGCAGGTGCTATGTCACGTATTCATATTGATGGTCGATGTTCTGTTTTGTTTTTTATTTATTTTTGATCCTGGTGTTTGATCTTGAATTGATTAGGGATGCTATCTTGCCCTTAAGGCAAATTAAGTTTTTAAACTTCCATTGCTCGGAATGCACTCATGGTTACAGCATATCACAGTTAAATTATATGAATATGGTGTTAAATTTTAGAGAAAAACAACTAAACATTTCCATCAATGTGAATACATGACATCACGTCTACTTGTTGCAAGTTCACTCTTTGTAGAAAATATGTCAACTTCAATTCTAATATCTCGAGAACCAAACATGGGAAATGAGTAAAAGTTTCCCCAGTAAGCTATGCCTAGAATATGTTCCTCTTCAAAATACTATCAAACAAAAATTTGTTCTCGACTTTTTTGTTTCAAGGAGCTGCACACAGTTGGAAATAAATTGAAATCATAACTTTTCGAATCATATGAACTCATATTACCAGTGGTCGAATGAGCCTGTAAACCTGAACCAGCCACACAGAAGCATTGTTAGCGCTACCAGCCCCAATAACAGTACTGGTTCAGTACTGCTATTGGTGCTGGTAGCGCTATCACGCTTCTGGGCGGCCGGTACTGGGCTAAAATTTTGATACAATTACGAACTATATCCATGGCAATTACGCATTAGTTTTTGCTTTATAAATAATATATGGCATTTGTATGAGAGAGAAGGCTGAGATACTTTGCCCAGATTAAGAAAAAGGCTCCTTTTTATTCGTGTCATATCGAATAACGTTATTTTTGGAAAAGAAGTGAGGTAATTGGAAATAACAACTCTTACGCCTAGTATATTTATTTTTGTCAACAATATCTGGTTAATTTGTATGTACCAACGCAGTGGTGTACTCAGGATTTCTCTGAAGGGGGGGGGGGGCATGTAGTATGGAGTGATCACCAGTCTGGGGAGGGGTCTAAGTGGAGGGGAAACCTCTCCACTTTTAAAGTTTATGGCGTTTTTAAGGAGCCTAGATGCAAAATGGTGCAAGATTTTCGACTTTGACAGGAAGAGTGTTAAAACTATAGTTGTGGTGGTTCATGAGGATGAAACTGAAACCTTTCTGTCTTATGCCATTTACGCTACCGTACGAAGTAAAAAGTGTCTTTAAATTTGCACACTTTTAGGAGTCAAAATGAAAGTGCATTGATCAATATATGCGAAAGGGAGCATTTTTATTTGCGGTTTTTCTTGGACACAAAACGTTCTAAACTAACGTTATGTTTATCGTAAGCCACGGATTGTTTCAGCCCCATCCATGGTTATGTACACAGATTAAAATCGGTATATAGGTTAAACCCATCCCGCTACTAGCTTGTAGCACAACCTGGAGTCTACGTTAGTGACTTGTCAGTTTTCACAACTTTCATTGAATTCCCAATGTGTACAACGCAGAGGCTGTACAAGGTGATCTAAGAACAGCTTCCAGTGCGCTGGGATGTAAACTTATAGGAAAGAACATTCAATCTACTGCGCGGTGAGGACATTTCTGTGAAAAGAGAGTCGGGCTGGTTCATGCAACACTGACAAAATCTGGGTAAATTTCCTGCAGGAAAATACGAATTATGTATGACAAATGTCTCACGATTTCTTATTCTAACAAAAATTTTGAGAAATGGGAGAAGGGCATATCACTTCATCAAATTTCCCCAATCTCATCAAATTTTCCCAAATTATTTTCCAGGGGGTAACTTGCCCCCCCCCCCCCCAGTAGCTACGCCACTGGTGAGGCTTTTTGCCCTACAACATATCCCCATCCAGAGCATAATCTAAAGTTCCCGGCCCGTGTGGTCATGCCTAAGTTTCGAGAAGGGGAAATATATAAAATGTTTTGTTATCTGGAGGGGCTTAGATGCAGAATGGTAGGCTATTATGTTTTGTTTCCTTTCCTGCTTGGTCCATATTCAGAAAAGGCCGCGATCTTCATGTTATCAATGAATTCTAATTCCTAATATTGATAAGAAACGAAATATCATGTGCAATACCTGTAATGACCTGCTTAGTAATTAGCCTGCGTAGCATTTCTGTGGCTGCAGCCCCCTTTAGGCTAATTATTTTCGTAGCGATGAGCTGGACGAAAAAATTCGTCCGCCCCGCGGCTATTTAGTAATCTGTTCCATCGAGAAATTTTTTAAGCGGAGAACCATCAGTTGGCGTAGATTGTACGGAAAAAATAAAAATTGGTGACTTCTCAATCAGCCGGAAATGGCTTTTCCCAGGCTTGTAACTACAGTTGAAGTTGTATTCATTCCTTTTCCAACATTTTTACAACTAGTGCCCATATTCACAGTTTTAATACACATAATCCTCAGCTTCTTTTTCATTCTGTGAGTATATATCACTCTAAATCAAGCCTACGGCATCGTACCATAAATCTTTGGAATACTCTAGATGAAGTATCGTGTTAGATTTTTGTTTCTTGTGTGTCTCCTGAGGGAATAGAACACTTTGCCAAGCCAGTGAGGGTTTTTTGTTCTACTTCCTTCACATCGTTGTGGACTAAGTTATACTTTACGTATTGAAATGTGTTTGTATACTTGTATGATGATGTGAAAAACAAATAAATGACTTGAAATGAAACATTCATTTTGAACTGTAGTTTACATCAGAAACTTGCGAAGTGATCAGAAAATTACAAAATAGTACGTACCTCTCCCACTGAATAAAATTGTCTTGTATCCTGCAGAGGGAAACTAGACAAAGGAAAAGATAACATGCTAACGTTTTTAAATTACTCTATTGCGTTTCTTGGCTTAATTAACAATGTCTACTGATCTGATTAAATCGTCTATTAGACTGCCCGAACTCCCGACTTAAAATGATTTCACTCCTAAAACCTTTCGAATGATTTCACATTGCCAGGTGAATTTTCAGACGGACTTATAGGGAGCCATTCTCGCACTGTAACATAATGTAATTGAAAAACAACCTAAGCGATTTTCGTTATCGTTATCATTTCACACTATTGGACATTCTATATGAACCTGGGGGCAGGGGGTAATTGTCCCACCAATGAAATTTTGGGGGGAGGGGCAATCATATATATCGTTTCTCCGCCCAGTAATTCAGGCAGATTAGAAAAATACTAGCAGAATAAACTAGATATAACATTGTAGTGCACATATGACTCTATATAGGGCTTCTATAAAGTCAGTTTTAACCTATACAAATTATAATGATAAAAAATACTGCATTTATAATTCGCTCTCTGTGTTTTGTGTATATGCGCGTCAATGTGAGTTTCTATATACATTTTCTTTTTCTTTTGGTTTCATTTTTTATTTATTATGATTATTAATATTATTATTTATTTTTCTATTTTTCTATTATTTTGTTATGTATTTATTTTATTTTATTTTTTTGCTCATAGACGAATCCGGTCCTGGACACGGTCTAGGGTTCCGACTTTTGGAACATTTCTGCCCATCAATCCACAAACCATGCCCCTGCCCCCGTTAATTTGGGAATTCAAGATGACAACAGTTTGAAGTGTGGTTAAGGAAAAGTTTTTTCTATAAATGAATGAATGTGTCCCAAATCTTTTGAAAAGTTATTTCCAAAATTTATCTTTCAAATGAAGTGTTTTTTGTTTGTTTGTTTGTTTGTTTGTTTTCGGCCAAGGTTTTGAAAGAATTTGGATATTCGACAATTTCGGACCATACTTCGAGAAAGGCTTTAAAGTATAACTAATAAATAATCAGGGACGGCGCCAGGGTATTTTGATAGGGAGACAAAGCATGAGTTGGGTGCTCCTTTTCTTCTTTGACTTCTTTTTCCACATTTTCCGGAGAATATTGGGGATGGTCCCCCTGCAACCCCCACGACGCAGCCCCTGCAAGTAATAGGTCATAGCTGTTTTGCGTTGCCCGAGCAGTCGAGTGCATAGCGAATGTTTTCGTCCTGTTAAGTTTTCATGAAAATTTAACTGAGACTGTGATGTCTTTTTTTTTTCTTTTTTGAAGCTCATTTTTAAGATTTCGGACACGTGTGGGGTTTTCTGAGTAATTAAAACCATGCGAAAGTTTGAAAATTCAAGTAGCTGGCCGAATCTTTTTCAAATTCCTTCTCGAATTTTCGAATTTGCTCCTTCTTGCCCTCCCCCGTCTCATACACCTATGATTTCTCCTCTGTTTAAGGGGAATCCGACTAAGGGTACTCCGCGGAGCGGACTCTGTTTATTCGGCTCCTCAGCTTTCAAAACCACCACTTATCAAGAAATATGCCGTATAGCCTGCTTCGCAGGTAAGACTTAGGGCTGACCAGCCTGTTGCGCACGTATTTTTGGCTGGGACAGAAGATGTTTATGACTAAGTGGAACGCTACCATTGGCTTGCGCGAAGCTTATAGCAAATTTTGAAAATAGCGCTCCCTCACACACCCAGAAATATATACATTTCCGAAATTTTTAGGTGGAATCAAATCAGTCGTTAGTTAAAGCTTTGGTGTTGAAAAGAAAATGTTCACTTCAAGAAAACATGAGAAAATTGCAAAATAATCAGAAAATTACCACATAAAATGCACCCCTACCATATTTCCGGCAAAAATTTGGGCACTGTTATAGGCTACGCAGGGGTCGCAGTTGCCATGGGATAGAACACATACTAGCGGAGACCCACTATTAGTGATTTTTGCCGAAAATATCTTCCACACAGTACAGTCTTTGGGGGAGGGGGTGCAAAAATCCCTATCCTGCCCGAAATACTATGTAAGCGCATATATACAGGCAATTTTGCAAATCGACATTATTCAAACTTTTCCGAGACTATACAAATTGTCGTACATTTACAAAAAGTAACACAAGGAACAGCAACAGAAAACATAAAAAGTTCTGTCAACTCATTGGCAGCACTTTTTTATTATGAATTCTGTTTGTAATTGTTTATTTTTCTTCAGTAATTATGCAAAAATGCACCCTTGTGTATATTGGATTTTTTCTGATGAAATTGTTGCCATTACCAACCTATTCGATTATCGTATATCTGTTTATATATAACCGATAAGCGATATATAATTTAGGTTGGCTTGAAGGCCTGTCCACACAGGATGCGTTGCGTTCCGTTCCGGATATACGACACGTTTTTTCCGCATCATCCCGTATACGCCAAGACGCATGCCTGTCTGTACAGGATGCGTTCACACTACGTCAATTTCGATGCGCAACTTTGAGATGCAGTGTGTAGTTTCCAATGACAATGCATGACGAGTGACAAAAAAGCGTATTTAAATAGTGGGAAAGTTCGCAGCAAACCGGCTACAATCACCGTCACTCACGATATTCAATATGACTACCATGGGCGACTCTAGCAGTGACGACGACCTTGTTTAAGCCCCTAAGCTACGCCACTGATTATATACACTACATTGTATATTTATATGTTCTCGTGTGCCGTAAAATGTCCCTGTCCAGCCATATCTAGTGTCCAGACTTCCCTTGCCTACCGTCCCAACAAGAATACAACTGTTTTTCTACTACCGAAGTCAATAATATCGCAAGGGTAGTGGGTACCCAAAGAATCATAGGACCACGTATACATTCCCAATGTTGTGAAAAAATGCCAAAAAATGAGCTTTCTACTTATTTTACAGGCGTTTTATTGTGATTTTAAGCAAAAACATTGTACCATGTGGCATCCATATCCCGTTAAACTGCATTTCATGAAAGAAAAACAAAAAAGAAATCAAAGTTGACGCATGCCTCCGTACGTCAACTCTGTTTCTGAACGCACATGGACTTTGCCAAAATTTGACGCATCCGGCCGGATACGTCAACTTTTTTTCCGCATTGAGCGTGACGCAACGCAACGCATCCTGTGTGGACGGCTCCATTGATTTTCGTGCAAAGTGATAAAAGTGACGTGCCTTGTCGTGTGGACAGGCCTTGGGGATGCAAAAAGTTCCATGTGATGATTCCCTTTTATCAGAACTGTATAGACTTGATTAGGACAAAGATCATGATCCATCTCATTGGAGGATTTATAAGATTTAAACCTCACCAATCAATTCCAGATTTTTGAAATAATCAGGGTAATTTGGAGATTTTAAGAGAAAAAATTCGGCTGATAATGAAAATCATTCGGGTGACTGTAGTCCGGCTACCCTTATGGTGCGAGACTAAGGAGGCTTGATGGGACCTTAGGACTAGAAATTTTGCATAACTCCGACCGCCCCAACAAAAAAAAAAGACAAAATATTATATGGTAGAACTTTGAGATGTTCACTTAGTAAAAATTATACTGAAAAAGACACAATTGAAAAAAATAGATTATTCAAATTTTTTACTGATATCGTTTCTCTTAGCTCTCCATAGTTCCCGCCTCAAATCTGAGGATTTTTGTGCGTCGTATTATTTCGTTGTTCCGCAAAAAATCCACAGATTGGAGGCGGGCGCTAGAGGGTTAATTTTATAGTACCTATACCACTGAGATGGCTGTGAGGGCAGAGGTAACGTTGTCAGGTTGTAGTAACGTATCGCAAGCAGGCAAGGGCTTTGATAAAGCCTAGAAACGGTTTAGGTGCTATCTGTCTGAAAATTTCGTGCTTGAGAGAGGAGTTTCGACTACAATGTCTGATGCTTTAGGTTCAAGAATGGTCAGGCCTATAGGTTTAATTTTGAAAAATGATCAAAAGAAGGACACTTTAACAATAACTTAAATCAGCGAGTAGTAGACAGATAGATATAATGGTTCTATGAAAACTCTTCTTTGAATTATATTTTGACTCTTTTAGAGTTTATTGCCATTTCAAGCAGAGTGGAATCTCAGTCTATTTCTTCTAAGAAATCGACAGAATAAAAGAGGGGTCAGGGCGGGTAAACATCAAAGCTGGGATTGCACTTGTTTTGCATGTAGAACGTGGTCTTCATGTCATTTCAAAGGTCGTATCGTACGTAGGGTGCTGAGTATAATCAGATAATTGTGAACAAGTATAGTAACCTATAGGCTCAGACACAGGAGCGGATTTCGGGACGGACCCTGCTCCGGGCCGAAAATGTAAAAGGACCAAGAGCCTGAAAAGAAATCAGATAGAATAGAGAAAAGAAAAGGAACTAAAATGAAAGAGATATAGGCCAAAAACTAATTTAAAATTTCTCTTTCACTCTAACAACAAGAAGGCGAAAATTCATTACAAAGGAGCGGCATTTCACAGACATGAAAGGGGATATCTCTCTTTCTGAACTAAATTTTCTGTTCATTCCGGGTTAAACTCACTCTTACCAAGAGTGGGCCATATCGGCACCAGGTCCATATCCAGGTGGGGGGGGGGGGTCAGGGGGTTCGGACGACTACCTTCCCCACAAGATCTGGAGTTCCCCTCAGCCTATGGTAGTAGGCCTACGTTAGCAACATATATAATGAGTTTTAATTTTGAAATGCGTCAAGTAAGGCCTATCTGACGCATTCAGTTAAACCTTTCTTTGCATGTGTTTTCGGCACTAGTCGGTCATAGTTGTCGGGTAAAATGTTGAGTCGATGTACACTGTGTTAGTTTGTGGGTGTCTTAGGGCCTTAAGGGAAGTTTTGTCTTCAGTGGCATATGAAAGTGGGGGGGGGGGGGCAATTTGGAACATGCAACTCACCCCCCCCCCCCCCCCCCCCATTGACCAAAAAGGTACATTTTTATGCTAAATTGTTTGCTTTTGCTACAAGCAAGAACAACTTTTTTAAATAAATCTGATTTTTTCTGAAGTGTGGACACTACTGTATTAGTAGCGTAGCGAAAATTTGGGTCCTTTTACACATTTGTAAATATGGAGTTTGTATTGCAGAAATTAAATTTGATTCAGGGTTTCCTGTTAGGAAATTTGGATATTTGAGGGATTAGCGAAGAATCTGCTTTTCCTATTAGCATATATCTGAAATGTTATCTAAGGAGTGCGGATTAAGGCTTCTTGGCGACATTCAAAAAACTCTCGAAACTTTGTTGCCAACTTTGTTGCCAACTTTGTTGCCTTTTTGAGACAAAAATGAAAGCCTATATTGAAGAAAATTTTAGGGAAACGGCACTGCACTAGTTAAGTTTTCCGATTTTTCTTGCAAATGTGAACACAACTGTAGTACTTTGTAAAACATATTAGAAGTAAATTTGAAATCGGAATTGAAAACTGAAATTTGAAACAATGTGGTAATTATGACTTTATAAAACTAGTGCAATGCGTAATCAAATACCGTTTTCACATTTGGTTTCTTTAAAATCTTTGCATTTGGAAAATCACGCCTTTGTAAAGAATGCGCTGTGTCACATTGACTGTCACTGTTGGATGAAGCTAAAATATTTGAGATGACACTGAAAAGTGACAGGAAGAAAGGTAAGGTTAGGAGAACTTGGGCCTACCGAGTGCCAATACTATGGGCGGCCAAAAGGGCAAAAAAGACAAAGTGCAAAATATTCATTTTAATTTCAAAAATAAAGTTTGAAGGTAAAAAATATTCTAAGTAAAATATTTAAAAATAAAATAAGCAATGATTACATTTAAAAAGCGAGCAATACGTATTACGTCCCCAAAACAAATTAAAAAACATTAACAGTAGCTATAATCAATCTTATAATTAACCCATTACCGTTTTATCAAAATGAAATATCAAAGCCCCCCCAATTAATAAAAAAATGGAAAACAAATAAAACGAAATAAAATAAAAACTGGGTCCGCCGACGCGAGCCTAGTAATGCGATGAAGGGATCAGTAAATGATTTTGAGGTTATTACTTTTGCCAAATTCGAGAAACACTAAAAGGATCCGTTGCTTCACATTCGCTCACTGTTGTGCATCTGCTTCAATTTTTACGCACTCACAATTGATTTCCTTGTACAACCCTCACCGATGAGCAATGTGTATACATTTGTGTGGATACTACTATGGGCGTCAATTTGGGGGAGATGGGGGACATGTCCTCCACACTTTTTGAAAAGTCAGCCATTGAATAATTTAGATACTTATAGTTTTCGACGGAACTGGTCATGTCCCTCCACTTTCGAGTAAAGATAAATACCTATTAAAGATACTTCTACGAAACTAAAAGGGGCCGACAGCGAATGGAAAGTGTGAGTCTGCGAAGGATTTTCGGAATTTGGTGTAGTTTACAAAGTGAAATATGGTATGAAATGATTGAAATGAATCTATAACCTGGCATGAAAATGTTTTCATGTTATGTCCGAAATAAATATTTGAAAGAATGCTTCCAAATCTGTAGCGTAAACTTGCCGGGCTCATTCCAGAAAAATCGGAACTTTTCGTAATGATCCGTGCGAGGGGGAAACAACCCATGCTTCCGTTACAGGGCCACTTCCCACGATAATACGTCCTCTTGTCATTCTGTGTCTAAAACCATCCTAGAAGGTTTGCAAGTGTGACGAAACATTGGTAACTCAAGCTTTCTAAAACAAGTTCAAAAATTGATTTTTTTTTTTTTACATCCCGACCAATGTAGCTATAACCGGGCCACATGCAACATTTATCGTTATAATCACTCCCATAGATCTATGCAGTCTGCACGAGCTACACATTCCTCAACTTAATCGTTTCATCTTCTTGCGTTCCGTGGCGTAACCAGCAGGGGACAGGGGCAAACTGCCCCCGACCCTATAAAAACGGGAATGGAAGAAAAACGGGAAGGGAATTAAGGAAAAGAAAGGCAGAGGGAAAAAAAAGAAAACGCAAAAAGAAGGGGAAATGAAAGAAAGGGGAAACCAAAAAAAAGAGAAAAGGAGAAAAGAAAGAACTAGGACCAACTATAACATCAAAAGCAAGATTGATCTGCATTCATGGAACACTGTTTTGGTCAATATATGAACATTTAGTGGCGGAGCTAGGGATTTTGGTCGGAGGGGGCGAGAATGGTCTGCAGGGACGCTTCGAAAGAGTATATACCCTGGGTTTCAGCACGACCTAAGTTATGGCTTTTAAGACTCACTTTTCATTTAGTTTTACCCACCTGGCACAAGACTACTTTGCCATTTCTCTTCAGCAAGGTTTTTATTAAAATTGTTTAAAATTTATGTCCATGGGGGCCAGCAGGAGAAAATTCAGGGGGCAAAATATTTCTAGGGGGAAAAGCTCCGCATCACCATGAGTTGGCGCGGACCGCAAGAAAAGTTTGGCCCCAAATGCCTCCCACATTGCTAGAAATGGCACTTCTTAAGCCTATTTACCGCATGTAAATAATGGAAACACTGGGTGAACTGTTAAGAAATGATGATGTTAATTTTTCTCTTTCTTTTTTATTTTTAATTTGCTTTTTATGTTTTTTATTTTTCAGGGGAGGGAATGTCTCCCCTTGCCCCTACCTGCACACGCCCATGTTTCTATCCCTCTCTTTTACATACTGGTACTAGTATGAAAACTGCCTTTATATTTTGTGTTATTGTCTACATTTAACATTTTAATGTAATAATGGACTACTTTGTGAAGATAAAGATTGAACCTGCTAGAGCCAACAGCAAGCAATCTTACAGGGGAAAATTCTGGAAATTAATCACCGTTGGGTGTACATTTTTGGCATGTGAAAATTAAGATAAGTACACGAAAAAGCATTAATTGACTCATTAATTAAATTAAGTTCATTGCCAAAAATACTCAAGACAAAAGGTCTGCTTGGCTCTCTAGATAAGAAATTCATAAGAAAAAAAAGTAGCCTAATTTTTGTTAGATGCAATTTTCTGGTTTTTGAGACCACGGAAATACAGAAAGAAGCATTTTCATGACTTTATCGTGCAGTGTCAGATGACCACTCTGCATTTACGGAATATAATAGCCATTTATCATGAGAACCGTCACTCGTAGAAAAGCAAAATGGAAACTGCTCATTAGTACTCTTAAACCATTACCACTATGATAACAGTTTCATTTTAACCAGAATGCTCTCTTCAAACGATTTTGAAAAATATTGTGTCATTTATTTTGGTATCTTTATAAATTCTTTTCATCGTCTATGTTGACAATTATCCTCGAAAAGAAAAGGGTTATTTGTGCTACAATTATTGTTGCGCCCTCTGCAACTTTTATTGGCCGGGGGGGTGAATAGGCCTATAATGTCAGTATCAGTGTGTTTTTGCAAGCGTATAATCACGCTTGGTTTGGTGGAATACATTAGTGCTTATGAAGCATGAAGATACATTTCCGCAAAATCTATCCCTATTACAGAAGATGACCCTTTTTATCAGAATAGAGTGCAGATAGTACAGTTAATGGTATCTATTTGAGCATTTTGTTATCTGGGCCTTACTGAAACAACGCTATTAAATTATGTCTTTTGCCAAAATGGTGCAAGAGTGAATTATGTTAAAGACCTAAAAAGGGCGCCGACAGACGATTGTGGTCCAAGGGGGGGGGGTGGCACCGCCCCGACCATATGGAAGCTCCGCCGCAACTATTCCCTCTGACATCACATGTTCTGATGATCAAGTAATCTTACAACGGGAAAAAATCGATGCACGGCAAAAAAAAATTTTCTGAAGAAAATATATAATATATTTCCTCGCGCTTTTGCTGGAGTCCACGTTTGTATAATAAACTCGTCCCAACAAAGGCAGGAGACCTTATAGTCAACCTGTACTAACTTACATCTAAACTATTTGAAATGATAACATCTCCTTAACTTAGCAACTGGGACCGATTTCTGCCTTCTTAAAATGCAATGTTGCAAACCCTTTTTGGCCCCTCTTGAGCCCCATCTTAAGTCCCGCTGAACTCACGAGTGTATAATTGCCTTTCCTATTCGCCGTGCACCTTACGATGCCCGTTAGATTTGATAAGATTAAACCCGTGTGACTCTTCACCCGGATTAAAACTCCCGTACTGTAAAAAAGTCTCAGTGTGTAAAAATTCAGAGAAATACCAAGAAATTACAGAAAAAGTGCTGCAAACTTTTGAAACTTACTAATCAGCACATTTTCTGTACACTTTATGTTTCTTTTTTATTTTTGGTCCAGTAAATTAACAGCACGTATTTTTTACAAGGTTATGTTCCTTTATCAGCGCCTACTACCCCAACCCTCGAATTCTCTAGACCCGAATTATATGACTCAATTATATGGAATCTATGTAGCCAATTCCTCTCATGAATCATTCCTCAAAGCTTTAAAGAAGTTCACTAAATTCAGTCTCACCATATTTATTTTTTACATCGCGGGTCATAATGTATAGTTCCTTATCAAATTGTTTCCAACTCATAGCTTGAGATACAAGTTCTTTCAGGTCTATAAATAAATTATATGCCTAACGTTAAAATGTTTTATTGCTTGATATAGTACCTTAATCAACCTGAGAGATAATGCAAATCGGGTCCATATGCACATTTTCTCACCACTGTTGTCTTATTCAAGTATTTTGAACAAAGGCCCCCTCGATCCTTTGGTAAAGTCAGCACATATTAAGATCAAATCGTATTTGAGGATTTGAGTGACATGTCTTTGCGACTAAATAAACACATTCGCCTAGATTTTGTCTCCCTTTATGAGACAGAACGACCTTTGCTATTGTCAATTAATTATTAAACAAGATGAAGTAGATGCTGTTCAAGTGTCTTTGTACAACAAGGCGACCATAAAATGCTACATTCCTAGCTGTATGCTGCACGTAATATGATGACCAATTAAATATACTCGAGGAAAATGAACGAAAAGATGAGGGGATTTTTCGCCGCCATTCTCTTGATTGGTAAGAAATAATTAAAATATTTTGTCTACACCATAAAATGCAAACGTTGAAGCGAGTGTTATAGTGCAGTAAATTAGATGTACACCATGCCAATAGAAGAATCTGTAAACAAATTTGTACAAGACATATAGCTTGATGTTCTCTTAGCTAAAGTCGCAACCATAGTTGAGTAAGTTGAATCGCTGTTTTATTTTATCAATTAACAATATTGTTATAGTCGGTAAATAACCTCATCAATCAATGCAGATAAACACGTAGCTTAGTTTTAGAATTCCAGAAATGTGGTATAGGCCTAGACTGAAAAAAAATAAACTTAATGAGAGTTAATTGAAGAACATGCTATGTGTAAAGACAATACAAAATTATCTGAGGGTATTTTTGTTACGTACGGCACAAAAGCAGCTATGTAATGACACCACCTACATCGATTAATTATACTTTTTGTTTGTCCTCCAATTCCTACGGCTTTTTGTGAGGGGTCAGACAGTGCAAAGTTGTGCTTGGTTCAGGCTACTATTGTTGGACCCGCGCGTTTAAATTAACTTGTCACTTATTTCTCCTCCAGCTGGTGAAATATTTTGTCGACATAGCTATTAATATAAATAGCTCTGTTACTACGCCACTAAGATACAACTGCAGAACCAAGCTTCCCATTATTGCAAAGTCAAAATTTCCGTCTATTTTTTGACCAGTCATTTCCAATTTTGGCCACGGGCATTGGTGGCACAGGGCATACATGCCCAGTCCCATTCCCCTGCCCCGTTGCCACTGAAGGTTTGCATACATCCCAGTATTCAATACTACTGTTTTTATACTGGTGTAATCTCTAGGCTATGTTCCATGACCATCCGTTACCGTGAAGTCCGTCCACTTGTTCAGATAAATTTCATTTGAAATCTCACAAAATTTTTCACAGACTGCGAAACGACACTGTATAAACCTGGTAAAATTGCACCGAACCATTACATCCGATATTTTGAGAGATTTCATAGTTAACAAATCTAAACTGAACACATACCCATGATCCAACAAGTAACAAATACTACAAAAAATTGTGACACACCACAACTGCAAACATATAATCTGTTGCGTTGTAGCCTACAATAAAAAAGTATCATACAAATTAGAATATGAACAAGATAAAAACAAAAGGAAAAAAATAGCTTCACATTTAAAGGCCCATTTCTCTCACCCCAAACAGTACAAATTCTCCTAACCTTCTTACTGAAGCCCCTCCCACAATTGTCTGAAATTCATCCTCATCCAGACACAATCTCAGTTTATTGCTGCAGGGTGAGTATAGAAGTACTCAATTTATATTATCAAAACACTCTCAGTACCGTTCATGCTGCGTAATATAAGCTTTGGCACTCTGCATTGTTTGAATTAGCTATCAATCAAAGAGCTGAGCCAATTGAGAATTTCAGTACCCGGGTTCCAAAATTGTAGTTTGGGGTGAGAGGTTTGGTCCTTTAAAATTTATCTAAAAAGCTATGAAGCATTCACCGTTAGGCAAATTTCATCGCCTTCAAAGTATAAATCAGAAAACTCGGGAGGTGAAAGTGCAGCTTTTTACATTTTTCTGTAAAAATATCTTATTGCATTGCACTATGCATTACAACAAGGAACTACTGCTTGTTCAGAAATTGGTGAAAA
The DNA here is from genome assembly GCA_037179385.1 of Holothuria scabra. NCBI lineage: Eukaryota > Metazoa > Echinodermata > Holothuroidea > Aspidochirotida > Holothuriidae > Holothuria > Holothuria scabra. The sequence goes on along the minus strand of CM074187.1, from coordinate 7,848,603 downwards.
TGTCTCGACAAAATCAATACTTTTAGGCACTTTAGCCCATAAGTAGTGATGGTCAAGACGTTAGTGATTTTTAGTTTATTTTATAAAATGAGGGGCCTTGCCGACAAGACGGTATGAAACTCGTCTTTACTTGGACAAACTCAGATATATGGAGGCGAATGTGTGTTGTATGCATGAGCAGTGGCAGATTTGAGGGGGGGGGGCGAGAGGTCTGGACTCCCTTCCAGGAGAGGTTCAACTTTTTTTCTCTATAAAACAATGATAAAACTTAAACCTACCTATGTGTCATATTTACTTAATGGCACTCCTCCCCTTAAATTTCTCGACTTATTTGTCCTTTCTTCACACCGGCAAACAGTCTATACATCTGCACTTCATTGGGCAAATTTCTGTCAATATTGCTCTTTTCATTTTTTAAAAAACTCTTCAGTGCAAAAAGAAAGCTTAAAATACGAATGCTTAAATTCTGCTTACAAGAGAATTGCACTGATGGGCTGTCCAAGGGATCTGTGGTTTTGAAAAGTTCCTCTACGCTTCCCGTCATCCTATGGTGGCGCATAGACAACCTTTATGGCAGCATTGCATGTTCCAGCCAGAGAATCTCCTCCCTTAAACGGAACTACCCCCGTACATGCCTAAGCCTGTGTATACCCTCTGATTGTGATATAGGGTAAACAGCAGTAAAACCTGAAAAAAAATTCAATGTAACCTTCGAGTTCATTACCTGAGGCATTTTATGTGTCAGACAGTCGTGACATTCTTCTTTCTAAGCTCAATGACAATTGTAAGTGAGACTTTTTTGCACATGAAAAGCAGAAAAAGTCGCACAATTTTCACATTTTCTCATTCGAAAGGGGCCTTTTCCATCCATTTGGTGTAACGGTAGAGCATCCGCCTCTCACGCGGAAGGCCTCTGGTTTTGGATTGTTCTAATCCTACTTTGAACTAGTGTTATCCCCTCTGCTAAAAAAGACTGTTATAAACACTCACTCTATCCGCGAACCATCTACATGTGGAACAATCTTCCACCAGAGCTAAAATCCGCCAGTGGTGTGCTATCCTTTAAGCAGTTGCTGGAAAACCACATCTAATGCCCGACCAAAGGACGACACGTCAACAGCCCCCGTGGGCGGTTTGTGTGGATTCACCATCAAGATCAAGATCAAGTTCAAAAGAAAGCATAATAGAGGGCGAAAGCTAGGTAGGCTTCAAGTCGATATGTGGTGGACTCAAACCCTAACAGCATAGGCGGCGGAAGATGATCTTTACTGGCGGCCGACATAATGTTGACGCCGAAAGGCATCCGGTTTCGCGCGATCGGCGTGGGGTCCTAGGGCCCTCTTAAGGGCCCCCTGGTGGGGTCCAGGGGAAAATTCAGGCGCCGATCCAAACATTTCCAAAAGAGTTGGGGCTTAACTTGGAGAAAGAGATGGTAATAGGGACTTACCAGTGGCGCACGCATGATTTCTCTGAATGGGGGCATGCCTTGTGTTCAGTAATCGCCGGCATCGGGGAGGGGTTCCCTCCCCCCCCCCAAAAAAAAATTGGCGTTTTGAAGGAGTCTAAATGCAAAATGGTGCAATATTTTCGACTTTGACGGTGTTTCATGAGGATAAAAATGAAACTTTTGTGTCTTTTCGATCAGTCTTATTCCATTCACGGTACCTTTTGAAGTAAACTTGTCATAAAATTTGCTTACTTTTAGGAGTCAAAATAAAAGAGCATCGATCGGCATAGGCGATCGAGAGCATTTTAGTTTGCGGTTTTTTCTTGGCCACAAAGTTACTCTGCCATAAAGATTATCTAAGCGGAGCGTCATCATTGGTGGTGCGCAGCGTAGAGAAAATTTGGAAAATGAGACCATCAGATGGCCGGAAATAGCATTTCCAGACACATACGAACAATCTAAGCAGTCGCTATCTTCGCTTCATAAAATGCACACTTAAAATAAGTTCGCAAACTGAAAAGTGATTAGAAAGTTATCAAAGACATACTTTGACCCGAAAGATTATCTAAACCGAGCGCCACCATTTGTCGGTGCCGAACGTAAAGAAAATTTTGAAAATGATCGCGACCCATCAGATGGCCGAAAATTGCATTTTCATGTTTGTAAAGAGTATCTAAACATAAAGTCTATAAGTTAACTTTTTTCAAAAAAAAAAAAAACAGGAACATGGTAAGTGATCATAAAATTACTACCACTATTATATTAAATGGTCTTGGTTCTTTTCGAGGAAACTAAACAACGGAATTGAAAATATTCTAATGCTTCTCTATGGTGACTCTTGAATTTAAGATCCGTTGAATTGATGAAATTGCCTGTGACTGCTCAAACTCATGTCTGTCAATTATTCCCCCCCCCCCCTAACATCTCTTGCGTGATAGATCGCAAATTATTTCTCACCGCAACTGAACACCCTCCTCTCCCTGTCCGGGAAAGGAGTCTTAGGGACGGACTCCTCCCTTTTGACTATTCACCCACACGTATTATCATACCAGGTTCGTTTATTTGGAATTGGGATGTGAGGGAAAGGATGAGCCTGAAATAGCCAGCCCCCTTGTATATTCTCGTGGATAAGCACTATGCTTATTTTAGCGTATTTGTTATTGTTGATGTGACAAAAAGGGGAGCTGAGGTCGTAAAAGCCCCACCCACCTGATCCGCACCTGAAAACCCCGGTAGCAGGGGTGGCGCCAGGTTTTTTTTTTTTGGGGGGGGGGGGGGGCAAGCCCGCGACAGGGGGGCCAGCATTTCAAAACCCCGAAAAAGTTGACGACTTAAACCTCGAGGAACGTGACTTGTCAGAATCTGAGGCGCGAGTAGCGCTCCGAAATTTGGGGCTTTCTTCTTACGAAATACTAAAAAATCTGGATTTTATTTTGAAGTAAAAATTCAAAATTATTGAAAGAAACTTGGCTTTTGCAGGGATCGTTAAAAAGTCGAGGTGTTCATGGAAGAATCTGTCCTTCATATGGGCAAAATCAAAAACGTTTTATACACGACAGCTGAAATTCTGTTGGGGTTATGTATTTCATCGTTCTAGGCCTACGTACTATTGTCTCAAGACAAGACTAGAAGTTTGCCTGAAATTTTTTTCAATTTTTTGATGAACGAAGACTAGAAAATCAAGAGCTTACAATGTGGTAGAAATTTTGGAATTTGATATAAGAAAATTTGGGTTTTTGGTAAGGTAATAATGGAAAATTTGGGTTGTTTATTAAGTGATGTGTCTTTCAAGAGCAAAATTAGGTAGAATGTCGGGGTGACTAACAGAGCTGGCTTTGGTCATTTGTTATACTGAGTACCGTATCCATCAAAATTGGAAAATTTTGGCTCTTTTAACAACCGGAAGCTTATTTGGGGGAAATTGTAATTTTATAACAGATTTTGGGGTTTGGGCGAAGAATCTGACCTTTTTATAAGAAAAATCAAGTAGGGAGGTGATCTGTATAGTTTTGTTGGGTTAACTGAATATTTCCAGGCAGAAAAAAGGCCCTCGGACCATATTGGGAAATTTCCCCGCGAAATTAGTTTGGCTTCCCATATATGTTTGAAGTTTTATATTTTATATATTGAAATTGGCCTACGGGTGCATTTCATTTTGGGAGGGGCAGACTTTCCTTTGTTCGAAAAATGTAATCCTGCCAGAAAGACTATCTAAGTGGAGCGCACAGATATTTTGAAAAATTGAAAATCCCCAGACAGCTGCAGGAAAAGCCATTTCCCGGGCTGGTAGCTAGGAACAAATAAATAACAATAAAATTTTCACTTCATAATACTGTGCCAAAATGAAAATAATTTGCAAGCATGTATTGTTCTGGTAAGTTAATTTTTCGACCAAAACATTTTAAGTGCTATGGCATTTGATTAAAGAGAAACATACTTTACAGTAATTTTATGGGGGCAAAGTCAAAATGTTGAAGCTACTCAAAATTGAACATGTGATCGATAATTTGAAACCGTAGGGCATTTTAAGATATCCAAAGTGTTTGGGGGCATTTTATCAATAGGGGCCTTAATTTAGCCCAGGTCGCGCCTGGGGTCCAGGGGCCCCGCAACAGGGCCTCGGAAGATTTGACTTTTTAGCCTTTTTGGGGACTTAATGGAAGCAAAAAAGTACCTTTGCATAGGTATTACTTATAATCCTAAAAGGGACATTGTAACTGGGCAAATGTGTGTCATTGCTTCCAGTAAGAGGACTGGGGACATTCCCCTCGTTTAGCCTTGGAAGGCCCTGATTTGAGAAGAAAGATGATTTGAAGGAAAGATAGCTTGCAAAAGGTTTTGATTTAACTGTTTGAAGGGCGAAAATAAACTCTCCTACAGGTAATCGTTAATGTGGGGGTCCAGAACCCGGAAGCTTTGCAACTTTTTCACTATGAAAAGTTATAATTGAGCCAACGAATAGCCCAAATTTAAAGGCCCAGTTCTCTCACCCCAAACAGTACCAATTCTCCTTACCTTCTTACTTAAGCCCCTCCCACAATTGTCTGAAATTAGTCCTCATCCAGATACAACCTCAGTTTATTGCTTCAAGGTGAGTATAGAAAAACTCAATTTATATAATCAAAACACTCTCAGTACCGTTCATGCTGTGTAATATAAGCTTTGGTACTCTGCATTGTTTGAATTAGCTGTCAGTCAAAGAGCTGAGCCAATTGAGAATTTCGATACCCCCGTACCAAAATTGTAGTTTGGGGTGAGAGGTTTGGCTCTTTAATAAAAGCAACTGAAATTTGTGCAGTTACTTTTGAAAAAAATTATTTTGCTACATTCAGTTATTGGGGGGCCATGCCCCCTAATCTCATAAAAATATTATTGGGGGCCAGGTCCCCTGTCCCCTCCCCCGTACCCCTTCCCCCTCGCCCCTCCCCGCTTCCGCCACCGCCGCCGCCTATGAAGCGTTACCACGGAGCAGGATAGTAAGCGTAAGTTCCTATTTTGCTGCTCTATGACTAAAATTTACCATAGTCTTGAAACAAGACCACCACAGAGGCTACTGAAAAGCTGTACGTATATAAAACTGCAACGAAAGACAACCGCGGGTAGGCTACGCAGACAAAAATTGGGACGAACCACTTGAAAGTGCTAGTGCAACTGTGCCACTGTCACTGTGTTACTTGAATAATTTCGCGCTGCCGGCAGACTGTCAGAATCGCAAACCCAGAAAGATGAGACAAAAGCGGCCAACATTAGCACTTAGACTAATCAAACTTACTTTGGAGCCTACACGCTTGTATCACCTGGAGAGTTATGTAGTATTTTTCCAGATTCACGTATTCCACACTTCCTACGACTGAAGGTTGGTTTCGCAAAACTACTAACGTTACACGACTTCTCACTGCACTTGTAACTTAGTATTATTAATAAATAACTGATTACGTTACTTTCCGAAAAGTAATACTGTAGAATGGAATATGATATCAGTGGTACTTTTGTCAAATGAAGATGCGGTGTCAACTTTTCCTTTAAGTTTTAAACATCATTGATGTCTTTTGCTTTTCAGTGCAACACAGCACAGCCACAACAAATGTTAGACCTTCTCCTTTATAGTCTTCTACTTTTTTTAACTTAACACCTAAAGTAAGGTATCCAGATGCATTCTTTGATAAAACACTTTCATGAAGTCATATTCAAGGGCTCATGTCTTCACAACCAAACAAGATACAACTGTGAGACAATTTGCATTCTTTCTCTTTGCATTTGAATCCTTTTACTGTACTGGGTTGAAGTTGCATTAATGTACTGTAGCTACTCTCCCACTTGAACGAACCCCATGTAGAGCAATCATGATAATCTTAACATTTTTGGGCAGCAAAACAATTGCACCCAATTCATGTATCATATGGTTCCTTTCGCATATAAATATCCCTGTATATTTTAAGCAGTTCTTGTCCAAAACTTCAGTCTTGTAATCTGCAACTGAAATGCATGTAAGTCAGATCCTCCAAGAATCCACGTACGTAGAGATTTGTGATAGGCTATCATTTCTTAGTGAATTTAGCACGGGGTTCGTCAGGCTTCGCTAGCTGGCTATATAAGCATTTGAAGTGCGATCGTTGTAATACAAACTCAACAGGAAAACTTGTCTCGAGACCGAGTATTTTTACACACTAAATCAACATAAGCAAAGGCACGAGTTGTGATTGGCTGGCAAGAATCACACAATTGAGCCAATCACGGTACAGGGACCAATTTAAATTTTGCAATGGATCATATTCCTTTGATGTCACCAAGCAAAACATGATGCCTTGTTTGGTGGTAAAAATGGTTACGCACGTAAGTCTACTGCATGCATGGGCCAAGAAGTTTGGTGGATGAGACCACGTGCATCACTGTTTTCGTTTGCAATTTTGTCGCATAACATTGCATAAGTCCTACTGCAAATAACATTAAGGAAAGAATGCTGTGAATGGCTTAATTTATGCAGGATAATAACCACCGAACTTCACAAGATTCTAAGTGCTACGTGTACAAAATGTGCACAGAACTCATATGTATGCTAAGTTTTGGATTTGAAAAAACCCTGAAACACTGCAACTCGATAGTCCATGGAAGAACTACCTCCAAGACCTACTTCCATGAATAGTCTGTGCTATGTGTTTTGTGCAGGACAGTTTGCATAGCAACTTAGCGGTTTCTGTAAAACAGTAAGGAATACGCCTTAAATGCAATTCTAAATCTAATTCCAGGTAATACTACAGGGTTACAGCGGAAAATATCACACGATCACTTCCATGGCAGGGGTAAATTTATACGTTTGTGATTATCAATGCATCCTGTTTTGGTGGGAACTTGGGAAGTTAAAGGCCCAGTTCTCTCACCCCAAAATTCACAGTTTTAATACACATAATCCTCAGCTTCTTTTTCATTCTGTGAGTATATATCACTCTAAATCAAGCCTACGGCATCGTACCATAAATCTTTGGAATACTCTAGATGAAGTATCGTGTTAGATTTTTGTTTCTTGTGTGTCTCCTGAGGGAATAGAACACTTTGCCAAGCCAGTGAGGGTTTTTTGTTCTACTTCCTTCACATCGTTGTGGACTAAGTTATACTTTACGTATTGAAATGTGTTTGTATACTTGTATGATGATGTGAAAAACAAATAAATGACATGAAATGAAACATTCATTTTGAACTGTAGTTTACATCAGAAACTTGCGAAGTGATCAGAAAATTACAAAATAGTACGTACCTCTCCCACTGAATAAAATTGTCTTGTATCCTGCAGAGGGAAACTAGACAAAGGAAAAAAAAACATGCTAACGTTTTTAAATTACTCTATTGCGTTTCTTGGCTTAATTAACAATGTCTACTGATCTGATGAAATCGTCTATTTGACTGCCCGAACTCCCGACTTAAAATGATTTCACTCCTAAAACCTTTCGAGTTAAGTTTTTGGATTTGGTCATTGAGTTGATGTCATTTACCTTGATTTTCAAAAGGCATTTGACAAGGTCCCATTAGGTAGACTTATGGTGAAATTGCATCAGTTAGACATCCAGGGGAGATGTGCTGACTGGATCAAGTCTTAGCTTTTTTGTAGATCCTGGAGGGTTGTTGTAAATGTTAATTTCTCCTCAATGGAAAGATGTCACAAGTGTAGTACCACAAGGTTAGTGTATTACAAAGATCCACTAGGGAATTGCTTCCCATGGAGGACCTCATGTGGGGGTCACTCAATTTGAGGTGCTACTAACCTTTAGACTTTTTTCTGTCTCTTTTGTAAAGTACTGAAAACTAGCTCTGTAAGTCAAAACTTTCTCCTGTACCAAAGACCAGATATAAGGAACAATTTCCATGAAAGAATGAATAGGGAAATTGTTAAGGGGTAAAGAGAGTTTCTTTTGAAGAGATGCTCCAAAACACATGTAAAACAGATGAAGAGAAACTGAATTTCCAGAGTATTTTTGTGGTTATTGATGAAATCTAAAAGAATAACATATATAATTACTGTTTGATTCTTTCATTTTTTTCATTGCCAGGTTGTGTTAGTTGTGGCACTGTGGGAGAAAGTAAGTAATTTATGGTTTATACTTGATCTTTTGAAACAAGTTTGCAATTTTACTTAACATGTAATGAATCTAATGCTACACTTTAAGATGCAGTGGTAGATATGAGTGTTAAATACAAATAAAAAACCCTGCCAATTTAGGCAGTGGATAGTGAATCACTGAGGAATATCATGAGATAGGTTAAGTTCTTGTGGTATGTGTAGAAATTACTTTAATTCAGCACACTGTACAAGTTTGCATGAATGAGTTTATGAGGTTTTCCTAGTGTGAACACAATTTGTCCACATGAAGCTGTGAACTGGCTAAGCAACTGATTGGCCACTTGAAATTTATGGAAACAGCTACTTTTTAAGATAAATCCTGAACTGACACACTTGGGATTGGCATGTCAGCAAGGTATGTATCCATTTCATTGAAGCAATTTTTACAAACAAACTAAAATATTCACTTTTAAAATTTGGGTATGTAAAAGGTTTAATTGAACATCATTGCATTTGATTGTTTTGCATCTCTGAAAATTTATCCTTTACTTAATCTTGTCAAGAACTGTAACCAATACCAATTAGATGCCCATTCAAGCATTTGACAGTACCCCTGAAGGTTGACCCTTGATAGTTTATCTCAGATGAAACTGGAAGGGGATGTAAACCTTAAATGCACCATGAGTAATTCTATCCCATTTTGGCCAGCACCTATATGAACCCCTGACTGTTGGGCTTCTATCAAACAAGAATTGTAATCAAAGCTGTTGCTCATTGAAGAAGCTAATCAGTGTAATGAACCAGTAGTTGGGTACTGTAATTGGGAACTGCAACTTTTCCCAAACAACTGTGGCAGTTACAACAGAATTCCTTAAAGGTTAATATTTCCCCATGGGTATTTTTCATATTTTTTTGATTTCCTTAGTTGTATCTAGCTTTAAAAGTATTGGGAAGAAAAACAGTTGTCTGATTATCAACAAGCTGGAAAAAACATACACAATACATGCTATTTGAATATTTTAGGCTTCTATTAGGGTATACCATTGAACTGCTTATCTGTTCTAGATATATATGGTCGTGCTAGGTCAATTTTTGACGGTAAAATATCTCCTACAGGTAGTAAATATTTTCAGTTTAATTTATTTCTCATTATTTATTTTTAGCTCCTTATTCATTTGAAACAAACTGATTAAGTCAACTTTCACACATGAATACAGTAGTCTGTAATGAGCTTATACTCAGTGGTGTAACCAGAATTTCTTTCAAGAGGATGGGATCAGTATACACCATGTCATGTGGCCAAGGGGAGGGGTCAAGTGGGAGTGGATTTCCTGCCTCCCCTTTGAAATTTGTGAAAATTTTTGAAAACATTTTGGTGATACTTATGCTACCTTTTGAAGTAAAATTTTTGTTATGTATTCCTACTGACTAGACCATGCTGTATGCCATGGGAATGCCAATGAGGAGAAGGGTCCAAGCAAAATAATTTTATTACCTGCAGAGATCAAGTATAGGATAAGAAATGGAGTAGCTCATTTATAAGATGTAGTTCTGTGTTTTTTATGCTATTGAGACTTAGTAACCCTGAAGGTAATATTCTTGAGCCTTTTTCTTTACCCTGCATGTGCCATACTTTAAAACAGTGATTTCAACCCTGGGTATGGGGTCCACTGGTGGGAAATGTCACAGTGTCCTGTTGGATATGAGCTTGTCCCAAGTCCTGTAAAAAAAAATAAATGTGTACTGCTGTAGTATACAGAATACCCTATGCTTGATGCAATTAAACAATTTCTCTAGACCTGTACATGTCATTATGTTCTGTAAAAAAGTTTGTTTTTATTGTATTTTCAGTACATTAGAATAACCAGATGTGTTCATGCTAAATTTATAGTTCCATAGAAATAAAATAGGGACTTCACAGATCTAATTGTCAGTGACACCCATGATTGCCATCTTTTTAGCTTAATTTTTTATGGTTGGATATGAAACATTCATAAATGCCAATTTTGGATGATAGACAAAGAAAAGGTTTAAAACTCTGGCTTTAAAGGACAAGTTTTTGCCTAGAAATGTTTGATATGTGAAAAGGAAACTGCTGAATTTCATTTTTGTTCTGATGTGTTGATGCTAAGATATCTGATATCAGCAAGTAAAGTTAAGTGACTTCATATTCCTAACTTTTGTGAGCTTGGAAAAAAAAAAAAAAACAGGAGCTGTTATGTTATTTCATCTGATGTGTATTGTTTCTATTTTTTTTTTTTTTTGGCCTCTGTCAAAACAGATTTGAGCTTTGTGAGGAGAATTTGAAGCTGTAATGTTCCCATGCCTTCAATGAACAACCACATTCTCACAATATGAAATAGCAATGGAGAAACTGGGTTGCAAAGTTAAAGGAAATACAAAAGAGCCTGAAACTTCCTTGAGTTGAAAATGATACATTGAGAACCACAGATTTGGACTAAATGCAGATTTAACAAATTTAACCAGAATGTGTAGATTCATTCTATCTCTGACATAGTAATACTTTGTCAAAACAGATTTGAGCTTTACGAGGAGAATTTGAAGCTGTAATGTTCCCATATCTTCAATGAACAACCACATTCTCACAACATGAAATAGCAATGGAGAAACTGGGTTGCAAAGTTAAAAGAAATACAAAAGAGCCTAAAACTTCCTGAGTTGAAAATGATACATTGAGAACCACAGATTTGGACTAAATGCAGATTTAACAAATTTAACCAGAATGTGTAGATTCATTCTATCTCTGACATAGTAATGCTTTATTTGAGTCTTTAAACCTTTCATTTTTTAGCTAGTTTGAAATGAAGAGGCACTTTTACTTCCAGCATTATCAGTTTTTAAGTGCAAACAGAGCACTAACCTTTTAGAAGTTACAGTATGAAAAAGGCAGAAACAAAATGTTTCTGATACAATATGTCCACTTCATATCCTGTGATGTTGAAGAGAAGTGGAGGCATTTCTTAAAAAATCTTAAACCAATCTTTAATCGAGATTACTTCAGTTGGGAATTGAGTGTTGCCATAGACTGCTATGAAATGCCACTGGAAGATGCCTCAAAATTAGAATTCCTCAATGTTGTAATGAGCAAGTTCAAAACTAATAGATTGTTTGTCTTTCCAGCAACCCAGTGTCCGTCTGCAGGTTGGACTTCATTTGGTGCTCACTGCTATACTGCTGTGAACCATTTGCTATCATGGCAAGAGAGTGAAGACAATTGTCAAATCCTTGGTGGACATTTGTTTTCAGCAATCAACAAGACAGAGGAGGATGTGGTCACATCTCTTGTGGTAGGTTATATGGCAGTCAGAAATATTCAATTCAGGGAAGATAAACACATGCATAGATGGCCATGGAAGGTGATGGGACGTGGCGAAGGGATGGTCAGGGATGGTTTGAACAGGTTTTGCAGCAGTTTCTAATATTTAACAGTAGTAAGAAAATCTCAGATTGTAGTGCAGCATAAGTAATACAATTCAAGGTCAAGCTCAAATAGCAAGCTTTTTGATAGGCTTTTAACTTGTCATGCAGTTGTGTCTTTTTACTAGTTTAGTTCATTGAGATGTTCTATGATTTTGTATTAGGACATAACTATATACATTGTGACTTTTTTTATAGAAACAAACTTTAAATGAATTGTTTTAAAAGAGTGACGCTCCTGTACCTTATACTATTCATAATGCTGTAATAAATAAGTCATCACACAAATACATCTACTACCATGTATTTCTGTTGCCAATAAGTAATCAAAACTGACTTGTGAAAAGTGTCCCCAAGGGATTAAATAATGGCTAGACCCACAGCCCTTTCAAGTTGTTAGAGCATCTGACTTGTAGGTGGAAGGTCTGTCATAGTTCTGGAATTGAGAGTCCTGGCCGGATCATACAGAAGACTCTAAAAAATGGAACCTTCTGCAATTGTGCTTGGTGATCAGCATAAGCATTGGAGTAGGGAAAACAAGCCAGTGAACCACATCTGGAAAAAGGGGCCTGACTTTCAAACTGGTTAGAAATTTAGCCATAAAAACTTGCCTGATTCCCCCAAACAGCTCATAGTGTGTACCTTTCTTTTGTTATGAAGCCTTAGTTTGGCTTCCTTGCATTCTTAGTCTCCCATGAATCTCATTTGATACCTTTTATGTCACTGAATGCTCAATAAAAGTTAGACACATTTTAAAGGAAGTAAAAAAATAAATTTATGACATGAAAAGTTACTGGTCCTCAAAGTTTCAGATATACAGTTAAAATTCAGTCACATAAAATACATTGTTGAATAATCAGAAAAAGTACTTCAGCTTCTTTTAATTCCACACAATACTACTTTTTGTACAAGTAAGAGACACAGTTGCCCACATTAAAAATGATCTCACCTGGTTTGAGACATAACCAATTTCAACGAAACACAGCATTGGCTTCCAGGCCTCAAAATTTGTTTTCCCCACTCTAAGTCCAAAATGGTCTTTGTAACCAATTATTATTTCATAATCAGTAAACATCAACATCAGTAAAATTCTGCCACTTCAACTGTTCAGCAACACCAATTATTTGAAAACTGGAAAAGGGGTTCAAATATAGTTGAAACTTGCTGTAAATTAAATAATTCCTGTAAAATGGGCATGGTTGTTGGTTCTTTTTCCCTAATTCCTGGTAGAGGGTCAGAAAGACAAAGTACCAACTAGTGGGAAGCATTTGGCCATATTTTCAAGTCCCCAAGCTTACTATAATATCTGTGCACATTTAGTACACATACATAGCAAATAGAAACTTAGGAGGAAATTCCGCAATATTATCCTGCATAAATTGAACGTTTCTCAACATTCTTTCCCTAATTTTCAATGTGATATATTGTTTGAAAATCCCAGGCTCTGAAACAAATTTTTCCATGAGTTAAGGTTTCTGTAGGATCACACTGTACTTCCCATGCTTGCAAATAGGGCCACATGGTACCGGCCATGCCCCATGTTGAATTCACTAATGAATGACAACACACATCTCTGTGTAAGGGGATTTTTTGGGGGGATTAGTTTTACATACATTTCAAATGCAGATTTGTTGTTAAATAAGAGGTAAATTCTGAGGAAGAAGTGCCAAAGAATGTTTATGTAAATATGTGGGAATCAGTATTGTTATTGTTATCTTCACTGTGGAAGCAGCATTGTCCTGAATGTTGATATGTATGGTGTAGCATAAGTAGCACACTATTGCACTATTGGGCACACTTGAGCAATATGTGAAAGATACATACGCCACACCTGGTGGCTGCAAATTTATGTACAGGTATACTGCAAAAATACTGTGCTGTAATAGTCTGTGCATAGCACCATCATGAATGATTGGACACAGATGATTGATTTGCAGAGTGTGTGAATCAAATATCAACAGAACTGTACAAAGGGAAAAAATATTGGTTCATATGTGCTGCTGTCTTAATGTTCCTGCAAAAAAAAAAATGATGAAGGAATTGCACTTGGTATTTAGTTCAACACATACAGAGCAGCTTGACTAATGCACCATTGGCCAAAAGTGGCCTTCCATAAGTGTGTGAAAAACCCTTGCTGAAGGCCAGAACAAAATTTACAGCAGTCATGGCCTTTGTGAATTTTGAGGCCTGGGCTTCAGACAGTGAAAAATGGGTCTCAATATTTCTTCAATAAGTTAGGCATATCTTGGTACCAATGCCAATTTTAAGGAAGTCAAGGAACCATATTTTATGCTATTGTACACTGAAATGTACCATCCTACACTAGTTTTGTAAAGTCATGTCTGCAGCATTACATAGGTATTCCCTTAAAGAAAACCAAAAATGCCAGGACTGGTTTTTATGATTTGCTTTATGTTTGTAATACAATGATGGAGTTACTTAATAGGAAAATGTAGTTATTGCCTATAGGAACTTGGTTTCTTGCTTATATTATTACATCGTTGAGAATTAATTTATGTCTGAGGTTAATTCCAACCCTTTAGATATAATGAGATATATCGTCTAAAAACAATCATTTAAGATGTTGTACTACATTAATTCTTCCAGCCCTCTGGTGAGAAGTTCTGGATTGGCCTCGCCGAAACAGAAGAGGAAGGTGTCTATGTGTGAGTTCTATGTTTATTTGCACATGTGTAGCAAGGATGGTCAATTGTGGTAGAGCATAAGAATCATAGGATTGGGGATAGGGGGACAGAGTAAGGAGGAAAAATGTTCTCTGGGGGAGGCAACGGGAATGCAAAAGTGGGAATCAATGGCTTCCAAGTCCTGGCTGGTCGGCCCTGAACCCTTCATTGGGATATTCTTTGTCCATAAAGAATGACATCTGAGAGACTCCAGTATTTGGTTAAAGAGGAAAGATTAGATATCTAAATGGATTTCCCTCAAAAGTGAAATAAACAGTAAATGCAGAAATGGAAATAGGCCCTTAAAAAGGGATAACAAAGTTCCTAAAGGTGAAACAATTCTGAGTCCTTGAATGTGATAGTGGAGGAATCCCTTGTTGAACTTTCATGTCAAATTTGATTGGCCAAGAAGAAAGGTTGTTTTACTAAAAAATTAAAGTGTGTGCCTTCCCATGATAATAGCATTCGCTACATGTTTTATCTGCAGCTTTGAATTATTTCAGTCCATTACAAACTTTAGCAAAATTCATGGATGATATTATTTAAAAGAATTTTCAGGTTTTTCCTTCCACCAAATCATATTTTTTCCTAGGATTTGTTTGGGCAAAATGAGAGGCTCCTACCTAAGCATTCATTGAAAGGTACTTGACCATTAAATCTTCTTATTTCTCTGTAACAGGGTTTCTACAGTTATGGATAACCTTGAAATGTCATGAAAATTTGGAACTTTATTTCCAGGCCTGGCATATTGTGTAAAATTCTGACAAGTTTTACTAGATTTGATACTTACTGTTTTCTTTTACCTTTTTGACAGTTGGAGTGATGGCAGTTTGTTATTATTTCACAATTTTGCTGCATCTGAGCCCAAAATCTCCAGTGAAACTTCTTGTGTTTATCTTCAGAAGAATAGCACAGGTCAGTGCTCACACTATAGTTCATGGAAGAATAGATTTATTAAATGTTGTGCAATAGTTAGGGTTACAGTAGCTGGGAAGGCTTGAGAATATTTATAAAGGGTAGTTTCATTTGTAAGCATGGACAAGTCATTTTTTATTTATCATAGTTTTTATTCATGCAACTACAAACTAGCCAATTACATATTTTGAAAATCTTGAACATTACAATATTGTATAGTTTTCAAATTTTAAACTTATCACACTCAGGATTACTTCTCTTGCCTATAACTACTATTTGCTTACTCTCAGTTTCAGACTGGTATACACAGACCTGTTCTGTACAGATGAAGAGTATCTGTGAACTAGATACAGCAGCTGTGACAGCTCCCCCTCCTACACCTTTTACACAGTCACCAGTCAGCAGTACTACTGCGTCTACCTCAACTAAACACTGCCCTCTAGGTTGGCTGCAAGTGGAGGATCTGTGTTATCAGACTGCTGGTTCTATGAAGAATTGGACTGATGCATTGCTAGCATGTAAAGAAATGGGAGCTGAGCTAGCCACGATACACTCACATGCTGTACAATGTAAGTACTGAATAAAACAATCTTGACAAATATATCAAAATGAGAGTATACTTCATGCTGTGACTTTGCCTCTTAAATATTGAATACAGACACCCCATGAGATCATAGGTAGTTTGGGGTACAACTGATATCTGACTTTGTTACATGATCTGTGCCCACCAGTGATGTGTATGCTTTCATTATTTTCACACTGTGTGAAAAGCATTTTTTACCATTTCACACATTTTTGATTGGTCCTACAGCAGCCCCAAAGCCCCCAAATGTTATGCAACTTTTTGTCAATTTTAGTGTGTTTGGTACTGTCAATCAATCAGATGTGAAACCTGACTGTATCAAGTGTGCATGTAAAGTGCTTTGTTCCCTTTAAGAGGTGATAGGATGTACTCAGACAGAGAATTGAGGATGTTTCAAAAAGTAAGAAGGAAAGTTTCTTCATGTCCTCTCCTACTTACTTTCTCTTTTAATACTATTGGACAGTCCAGCTGAAAGTCCCTTCCATATGACAATGTATGCTTGCTAGACAGTCCTCTCTTAAATATTGAGCTAAGTACTCTGCATGTAGAGAGAGCACCATCTAAAAAGGAAGGAATAACTTGACTGCCAGAGATCATTCTGCTGTAGATGACTTGTCTAATGGTAGTGATAAGAGAGTTATTGGTGTGTTAAGCTTACTTCTAGTTTACATCTTATTACTTTGTATACCTCCTCTCCTCACATTCCAAGTTTACAAATACTGTAGATGTAAGGTACATTTTTGGTTTCTATGAAAAGAGAAACCAATGCAGTCTTGATGGTGTGTGTATGTAGGTATGTATGTGTGTGTTTTTCATGTGTATGTTTGGGACACTTTGCTCAAGATAGAAAACTTGGATTTCATATTTGGTATGTTGATGCATCACAATAAATGGATGGTCCTTATTGGTTTTTGTGGAGGTCAAAAGTCATCTGTCACCAGGGGTCCAAAACTGACAACCTTGTTAGCACAAAATCTTAAAATAGACAACTTGAATGGATTTCATATTTACAGTAGTGTGTTGATGCATTATGTTAAAAGTAAAGGGTTGGAAGTAAAGGGTCATTAAGGTGACACAGTGTCTCTATGGAAACAGACTCCTCTATGGTAACAGACTCCTTAAAGGATTTCTTAGAATGGGGTTGGAAACTAGAAACCCCTAGTCAGAAATGTGGGATGTAAGTATATTCTTCTGCCCCTGTTCTGATTCAAATATTCTAGAATTTTTCAAAAAGGAAGGTTATTACTTTTCATCCTCCAAGGAGGCAGTTTGAAGATAGGTTCAGTTTCCCCAGTAGAAAACAGGTTCCTATGCCTTGGAGATGGGATGCATTTAGGACTTAAATACAGTTTAAAATGGTTTCATCCTAGGTTAATCACCAAAGATAAGAGATTACTGCATTTGCCTCTCTCTGAAATGGGTGTAATTTGCTTTAAGCGCATAAAGGGAAATAATATAAGAGGGCAAAATCAGTCCCCAAATTGTAATAGATCTAGTAGTATATCCTATTCTGTGATTGGCTCTTGAAAATCATGCAACAATATTTTTCATACTGAACTGTGAAAGTTATGGGGTGTAACTCATTGTTTTACTTTGGATATTCTGAGGTTAGTTTTGAAATATGTAGAAAGATACATGAAAGAGAAATTATGAGATATTAGTGAGAACTAGCTGTTGTTTGCTGCTCATCCCCGTTAATTAGTAAAACAGAGTGAGAAAGAAAGACTAACCATAGAAAACATTAACTATGATAGAAAATAAGTACAACAATGAAGGACTTAGAGCTTAAAATACATGTGAGGAGGTAACAGAATAGATAAGTGTCACAGTGGTTATTGTGTCATGTTGCAACTTATAAAAACATGAGTTCAAACATCTGATTTATGTACAGGCAGAATATTGCCATGAAGCATGGGTCACACCACAGCTAGTAAGATAACAATGATGGTCCAATTTGTGTCAATTTTAGTTAAAAGTCTTTTCCACCCCTGGTCAGCAAGAGCGAAGACCTTGCCAACCTGTGTAAATAAAACTTTTGAATCAGATGCCTATGGAAATATAAAAACATAAACTTATCAGTGTATTGTGTCACATCAACGGACAGCGTTATCGGGCATGGATACAAAAGTTTGATCAGTTTTGAACAAATATCACTGTTTTGTAGAGATATGTTATGTACATAATTATCTCAGAACAGTTTATTCTGAGTCAACTTAGGATCAATTATAGATAAAGGATGAACATCCTTAGAGCAAAGACTCCATAAAAATTATCAATCCCATTTAGCAAAATTTGGATTGGATTTCGGATTGAAAATCAATGTAGTGTGATGACCTGCCCTTAAGTTTACTTTATGCTGTCTAAGTCCACCTGATGGAGACAGCATGCTTCCTTGTTTGACCTCAAGAATGTTCTTGTGTGACATCAATCAATGAATACAATCTTTACTTGATTAGCAACTGTTAACACATTTGTATCATTACAGCTGCACTGACGGCCGAGCTGGTTTTTGCTATAAAATCACCTGTTTGGATTGGCCTATATGCTACCAGTGAAAATTTCACATGGGAAGATGGCAGTGATCTAGACTTTGTAAAGTGGGCAAGGAATGAACCAAGTGGAGACTCAGACCATATGGTACAGTTATTGGTATAGTTTTAAATAGGCTTAGTTTGAAGACGTACTGTCATTTGCCCACACTGTTCATATTTCTTTAAACCTCTTATTCTTGAAGTATAGAACTGTGTTTTTTGAGGGAAAAAATGTCTATTAACCTACACCCCAAAATAGTAACTGCATAATATGACACACTTATCTCTTTAAAGGAAATATTGCATTTGTTTAGTGATAATATTTGTCTTTGATAGATTATTCAAATTAGCCTAATGATAGCCATCCTTTCAAGAAATAAAATATTCTAGGATAGAAATTCAGTGTTTAGTTGCCTGAGAATAATTTTACTCAAACATTCCAAATTTCAAATGATGCAACTTCATTCAACTCCTCTAGTGTGTAATGCTGGGTTTATTGTTGAGACTGACTGCTGTGAGAATGACTTATGCCATTTTACATGTATGCCATGTTGGTAAACTTTCAATGCAATACTTCCCTTGAAGAGTTGGACATGTTGTTATAAGTCAGATAATAGTAAGTGTTATAGCTGTGAGCAATAATAAATAATTATTTATTGGTACTCTGCAATGATATTACTGTGTAGTGACATTTTTGTTAGTTCTGCAAGACTAACTAAAAGTCCCTAAGTGAACTTGCTACAAGTCCCTTGATATAATATTTCATCTGAAAGTGAAGGATTTGTTGGGGGTCTTTTAACTTACAATGTTTTATTATGTCAATGAATTAAGCAAGTTAAGGTTTTCAATATTACAATGTTGTTATAACTTTTGATGAAAATATGGCTGCAGTCCCCAACAGAAACATGTCAGACTTTCTCCCCTCTTTGTTATGAATATACAAAGGAACCAAATGCAAAACAAGGTTTTGCCTTGTCTACTGGGAAGTGGGGCCTTTTTAGCCTTGTCTTTCAGGGAAATGTGAAGGAAACTTTTCCCTATATACCATGAATATGATGATGAAAGCTAAAAACTACCTTCTTTAAAGGGAACGTGACATTCCTTCAAACAATTAACTGTCACTCTAGGTGGTCAGTAATGGCTTGTACAGTCAGTTATGTTCCCTATTATAGTTTTCCCAGACACTGAGTGTAGGCACAATATTGTCTCAGGAAATTAAACTCATGGCAGGCTACTGTGGCATTGTTTTGAATGGGTGCTTATGGAGTGGTTGAAATCAAGAAGTGAGCTTAAGAGGATGGGTTAGGTTAGACAGGGTTTTACACCTCAACTTGTAATGACTTTCTTGATTAATCTGTATTCACCTATCTTCACCTGTGTGCCACCTGACTAAGCAGGTGACTGATGGGGAAGGAAGTCACAGACTCATGTAATCCCCCATTAGATGCCTCAAGCAATCTTCCTTCACCTGTTTGCCTTCACCTATGGCCTTTTTTCAGTTGTAGGACACAGGATCCATAGTTCATTGCTTATGCAGAGCATCATGCACAATGACAGCCTAGCTGGGACAAGATGGGATCAAAAGTGGGATTTGTAAGTAATATACAAAAATATAAGCTGATTTTAGAAAGCATTTAACATATTTTTCTTTGCAATATTTGTTTCCCCAGAGATGTGTGGAGTTGCTAAATAATAAAGATGAAACAGGTCGATGGAACGATGAGAATTGTGGACTTCTTGGAAGTTATGCTTGCCAAAAACCTTCTGGTGTGTATAATTTACTTTTGTTTCATATCAAAGCTAGATTTTAAACCACTTTGCATATCAAAGCAGTAGTTTATGACTAAATCCTTTTTCCATGAGATATTTTGTTTCGTAGTAGTGTATATTGAAAAAAGTTTTCTCACTTTACATATAGTTTGCGCCCCCATATCTTTTTAAGTGAATTTTTGTGTTAAAAGATAGAGTTTGTACTATGTCTGAGAATCTAACAAAATGTTGATTTGATTAGAGCTAGAGAATTATTTGATATCATTGTCAAAGAATGAGACTAGCTACACTAATGGCAGCTTTTAATGACATAACACAAGCATGCTCATGTGAAGTGAAGTACAGTAGCTTAGTATCCTATATCGCACTTACTGCATGGTCAAGTGGTTATCTAGAGCATTCCACTTGCAGTCAAGAGGTCAGGAGTCTGAGAGTTTGAGACCCAACTGGGTTATAATGAAGACTTAAAAATGCAGTCTACTTCCATTGTGCTTTGGTGTTCAGCAAAAGCAATGGAGTAGGGAAATAGGGCAAACAAGGCAGTGGACCACAACTGGAAAAAAGGCTGTGGCCAGCTTGACTTAAACCATTGGTTGGAATCTGGGCTGTAAAACTCCATCTAACTAAACTAATGCACAGATGAGTGCACATCCTGTATGAAACAACATGTATGTGAAGTAGGAATATGTGTCCAAGGTATTTTAGTATGTAGTTAAGCTATTCTGTAAAGGATGGAGCATTCTCAGTAGAAACACATCAACCTTTTTAGAAACAAAATTGCATGTATTTTGTGTAAAATCAAAATAACTCAAAGTATGCAAAGAGCATTGTGATGAAAGAGTACTTGTATACGACTCTTGGGTCTCAAAAGACTTCAGGGGACCTTGATCCTTGTACTTAATATTTGCACCCCTCTACGTGGTACTTGAACCACTAATATGATTGTACTAGGTTTTAGGACCCTTGTACTTAGTAGAAATACCCTTATACTTAGTGTTTATACCCTTGTACTTAGTACTAATACCTTATAATTAGTAGTAATACCCTTGTGCTTGGAACTAATGCCCTTTAACTGAGTATAAATGCCTTTGTACTTCGTACTTGTATTCTCACTGTCAAGATGTAAAGCTGACATGTTACACCTTTGTCACTTAATTTCACCTACATCTACAGCTGTGTCTTCAGTAGTATCTCAACCTTTAATTTTTTATTTTTTCACTTTTTTTAAAGTACTCATAGTATTTGAACCTTTGATTTCTATTTTTTTTTCCACTTTTTTAATGCACTTTTTAAATAATGCACCATTCAAAATTCATTAACTCGACCTTGTAACTTTAATCAGGTCAATCCAGTCTTTGAAAGTTTCATGTTAAATTTTCATCTTCCTTTATCCAATACCAGATGAATCCTACCCCACTCCAGGCCCAATCATCAGCCTTTGTGATATGCCAGGATTTTTGCCATACAGAGATGCTTGTTTCCACATTATGACAACTCCAATGAATTTCAGCCAGGCTCAGGTGTCATGTGAAGGAAAAATGGCAAATTTAGCATCAGTTGTTGATGGCTACGAGGAAGGTTTTGTGGAAACACTTCTTTTCCAGAACAATTTGGAAAGTGCTTGGATAGGCTTGAATGATGTAAAGGTCAGTTGAAGTTTCCTGTTTTTTTTCCAAAACAAAGTTATAGCTCGAATATCAATCCCTACAATTATGGCATTAAAGAAAGTTTTGAGTGTAAGATTTTCTGTCACTTCACCTGAAAATATTCAATTTTGACTCAAATTCTGTTGAAGATGTATACTGTAATAAAAATTCTCTTTGAGACCCTTTGTCCAAATTCCACCAACCAAAGGGTTTCAATGGGCTCCAAATGGTTCAAAAGGGCTTGGTTTATGGAAAGGGTAATTTTATAATTCCCTTTGCAATCTGTCCAATTTCCATCATTAACCAAAGGGAACCCTGTGAATGCAAAAGGTTTTTTAAAGGATCCCACATGAAACCATTTGGATTCAAAGGGTTGTACTCCAAAGGGTTCTAAATGAACTTTTAAGCTGGGTACGGAGCTTCAGTAGCAATTCTGAAATGGAATTATTGAACTAGCCATTCAGTTTTGTTAATTTGAAATCACAAGGAAAAAACAACAAAGTCAGGTCTGGCGGTGGAAGTCTTGATAAAAGTTGATTTTTTTTTTTTACTTTAATTTTATCTTTTTGTACTTGATTTCACCTACTACTCACATGATATCATGTAGACAGACTGCATGGTCCAGTGGTTAGAGCATCAGACTTGCAGTCAGGAGGTTGGGAGTTCAAGTCCTGGCCAGGTCATACCAAAGACTTTAAAAAGAGTACCTACTGCCATTGTGCTTGATGCTCAGCTTAAGCAATGAAGTAGGGAAAACAAGCCAGTGATCCACAACTTCACTCGAACCAATTGGTTGAAACTCCATCTAAATAGCTTACTAACTATCACATGATATCATGTAAGACACTGATATTTGGATGCTTCTAATCCTAACCTCCCCCTTTGTGGACTGGGGGTTGTGAGATATGCCCACAGTAATCCCTGCCTCTTGTAACAGGTAACTTAAGAAAGAGGACTTGAAGTGTAGCTGAATGTTATTTGAAAACAAACTTTAACTTGAACTATATAAGATGGTATTTGAACTTTACCCTTTGCCCTTTTGTCTAGCTGTCACCATGGAGGTAGCTAGCCAAATTTGAGCACCAGGTAATTGTTTGATCTGGGGAAAACCCCACCACATGGCATCTACCCCATTTTTCAGCCATTAATTTTTTATTTTAACCTCACTTTACTTTAACAAGTGAATTTGGGCTAGTTGTAGATTTTTGGAAATTTGTGGTGGGTGGGGAGAGGTTTATTTGCCTGGAGTGCTGGGTGGGAATATGAAGTGCTGGGTGTCAGCACCCAGAACCACCCACTGTAGCTACAACCCTGGCTGTCGCTATATAGCCCATTCATGTTGGTGTGTTTTCAAGTCTCATTTTGTTAATTACATTAGCTAACCATCTACCCCTAACCTCATTTTCTGTTCTAACCATAATCTTATTACGCAATACAAAATAAAAAGCAACGATTTGTTGAGGGTATGTTTTCATTGCTGTGTAATCAGGTCAGAAGGACTTTTTTGACATACCTCTATGGCAGATTAGTATCAGATGGCTGCATGTGCTGGTTTGAATTCATGATAAACAAACAGTGGAACCTTTCAAGCTTTTCAAACTTTGTTGAGATAAAATGAATGGACAATTCAAGTGTACTAGTTTTGATAAACTTTCAAGACAGCTCATATTTTGATTGTATGTCTCTATGTATGTTTGTGTGTTTGTAACACTTGATTGTGAACACAATATCTCAAGAAAGAAAATTTCTAGGGCCCTCAAACCTGGTGAATGGATGCCTCATATTGAGAGTAAGAACTCTGTAGTTTTTGGTGGGAGTCAAAAGCCATCTGGGGTCACCATAGGTTAAAGTGAAAAACTGGTCAACACAATATTTCAGGGTAAGAAGTTATGATAGATTTTGCACTGTGTGTGTGGATACATTCTGGCAACTTTTACTTGATTGAGTGATATTCACCAGCACAGTGGAGCCCTATTAATATCCTAGCTCCTGAAGTCAAGGCCCTTGCCAAGCACTCTTTCTTTTTCACAGCCATTAAACAGTTGAATGCTCTTTGCAATTCCATGAAACAGTTTAAGGATACACCCAATTTTAAAATGCATGTTGAAAAACACCTTTGCTAACAAATCACTCATTGAAGACTAAGATCAGTCTATTATCTATCAATCTATCACTCATCCTAGTTTTGGGTGTTAAGTATTAAACAGATGGAAATGTTGACACCCACACTGACCCCAGCCTAAAATTATCACTGACCCTGGGGTTAGGGTCAGGGTCAGAAAATTTTTTAGTTCAAATGTCACAGCATGAAGCAAACTGTTCTGTTAGCATGAATGATCTGTAATGCTGGTTAAATCCTTCCTAATTGTCAAATCAATTTTTGAGCAGTCATTTTCCTTCTCCTGTTTATGTGTTTTGTCATTGATTCTAGAAATCATTTATATAATTTGTGAATGTATAGTAAAATTCATACAGAATTTAGTTGAGAATGGAATGTCCTTACTTCATGGCAATTTCATGGAAGAAAGATGGCTTCTCCCATGGTCCAATCCCCCATCATTACAAATCTGCAACTGTTTCTTTTGTTGAACTTCCCACAGTTTGGTGAAGGATACCAGGAATGGATTGCATAATGTATGCCACATTGTTCAGAGTTTTACAGATTTCACAAGTTTTACTGAAGATTATAATGGGTGTCACAATATATTTGCAAATGTTATGTCTCACCCATACAGTTAATTTAGCATGTGGCTTGCTCTGCGGAACCGCGTAATTCTTTTTTACTGCCATAACTGTTATAGGCCTGTTGCACATTCTTGCAAGCTATGGTTAACAATTTTCCTTTTGGTCTTTATTCATAGTTGCCATAGTTACTTTTGGGTCAGATGTTTTCTTCAAATTAAAATATGTGCACTCAAGTTTGTCCATGAGAATATGGCAGAGTAGGCAGAGAACATTATTTGCCTGACTTTCACAGAATTAGTGCAACCAGACTATTCGTGCTAAATAGGACATGGTTGATTCCGAGATTCTGTTCTCTCTTTAGGATGAAGGAGTGTTTGTATGGACAGACACATGGCCAGTGTGGTACACTAACTGGGGGCATAGCGAACCCAGCCGTGGTGAAGGAGAAGGCTGCGTCGCATTGAATTCAGATGGGACATGGAATGACATGTTATGTGCAGAACAAAGGCCAGCAATATGCAAAATTACCAGTGGTGAGATTATATAGTTCAAAGTGTGTGTTTGCCTTCATGTTACTTTTAACCTCAAACTTAAAACAATGTTTGAATTAACTTGAAAACATGTTTACAAAACTAAGTCATAAAAAAAGGTGATATGGATGAATGTTTTTGGCAACCTGCCAAAAGGGTTGGTCACAAACTGTTGTATCATTATACTATGGTGAACTAAATATGATTAATTTACTTTTTCTTTACTTTGTTCAATGCAAGGTTTGACTGAATAAAGTAAGGTATGGGAAGGGGGTGGGGGAGGGGGAGGGGGAGGAAGAAGTAAATTCAGTTGATGAAAACTTAATATAATAGATTAATTTACTTTTTGTTTACTTTGTTCAATGCAAGGTTTGCCTGAATAAAGTAAGGTATGGTAAGGGGGTGGGGGAGGGGGAGGGGGAGGAAGAAGTAAATTCAGTTGATGAAAACTTAATATAATAGTGTAATAAATAACAAACTGTTAGTTGAAACAAAACAATGGTGTCTTTATGTGATTGTTGCTTGTCTAGCTGGTATTCCTTTTTCCTTTTACAAGGATGATTTTTCAGACTAAAGAACTTTTGTTATGAGTCACTTGTTGATAATGAGAGTAAAATTAATCAATATTGAATGATTGACTTTTGTTTACTTTTTGTGCAATTTTGAAACCAAAGTAAAGCAGTGAGTATACATACACAGAGAAGTCTTTTTTTTTTCTTTTTAGTTACTTGATGGGAATGAACCGTTATGTATCAAGTGATTTGTAGAGATTTGTTGCTTTAGAGTACATTTAGGTGCTGTTGAGTGGGCATGGTGGATGTTCTGCTCTGAAAGGTCAAACACTAATGGGAATGCTGATCAACAACACTTACTCAAGATCAAGACCCACTCATTTTGAACCTTTATATTTGGGAAGAGTCCATCCCACTGTATTGAGCTATGTATTAAATTATGTGTGCACAATATTTATGTATGGGTTCTGCGAGATAAGTTTTTGTATGAATGCTGCCATATTTGCACTTTCTATACCCCAAGAGGATGCATATATATGTAAAGTGTCTCCTCTTCAAGCCTGTTTCATGTCCAAAACACAATTACATACCATTGGTTTATAATAAGCTACTCCAGGACACAGATGAGTGCTATGGTTTCCCAGCAAAACCTCGTGTATGTGATAATTGTAAATTATAGTCGGCGAAACCATGTGTAGCGAAAGGGTTAAGGTTATTGATATACTGCATGTATATAGCTTCAAATCAAGTGACTCTAGGCAGCCATTAGTGGTGTCTATCAACCTGAAATTGTCTTCATTTATTGTCTACATGAAGTCAACCCTTCATATTTAGTGAAATTGAAGGAATTAAGACACAGTTTAGTGTACGACCATCCATGATATAGGTAAACAAGGAAATTGAAAAATTAAAAGGTGATGGACACCAGTTATGACCCACTTAAATCAGACCATCACTTGCTGTCGGGATTCGTTCTTATGGATACAGTATGCATGATGGAAAGATTACCAATGTTTATAAGTTTGTTATTTCCTAACTCACTGTATGCCTGTAGTTGATAGTGTTACATCCACAACAATTATTGGAGACCTCTTTAGCCATTATAGAGCTCAGTCACCCTCCTCTGTTTCTTTTCAAAAATGTCTGAATGACACAAATTGCATCATTTCATTTTAAATATTTGAATATTATGTATTCTAAATATGCAAACCCTCTGAGCATACTTTGAAACATGTTCAGTTGCAATAATGAGAGGAGAATCTTTGTAAAAGAACTGCCATGAAGACCTGAATAATGTTAATTTGTCAGCATAAAGATATCAGTTGTAATAGCAACATAGCTTAAGGCACATTCCAGTGTTTGATTTCATAAAACAAACACCTTTTGTCAAGTTTTGTTTTGTTTTTTATTTCAATTAAATGAACCAACATAGGTATTCTTTTACTTAAAGCCAACTTGGACAGACTTGCTAAGCTGTTCGGCAGAGCAGACACTATAAACCTGACTGTTGTTAGGAACATTCTCAAAGGAGGGAGATAGATAAAATGCTTTTATTACAAAAGAACAAAGATTTTTTTTTACAATGTATGGATAGGCCCTAAGGGACTTCCTTTGATTATACCACCAATGAAGAAAAAATATTCAACTTTTTAAAAGAAAACTGAGTTTTGTTTTCTTAAATGTGTGATTTCCACAACTTTCTAAAAAAGGGTTACTTTTTCACTAGTCTTGTCTGTGTCTTTTGCAGTTTGCTTTTTTGCCTTGCAGTGCTAAGGGGTTTATGATGTGAAGTTTGGTGCCGCCTCTCGTAATATATCTATTTTGGGAGGGAAGCTCAAATTTTTAAATTGTTATTAAGACTTTATAGAAAGGACCATTTAGGTCATAAACTTAATTGAATGTATTCTGATTGGGCATTCTTTCTTTTAGCACTGCTATAATACAGTTCATCAAATAATTATGTTATTACTGGATGAGACATGACAGTGTGTAGGTCTATTCGTTACTTCTCAGCTGCATGAGAATTAAATGGAAAAGGTTGAAAGGGTCATAACTGAATGTTGTATTCAAAATAAGAGTATATTGCCCTCCAAAGGAACCATGCTGATTTAGTTGGCTTTAAACTTCTAATGATTCATATTTTTTCTCTTAATTCCAGAAAAGAAGCCAACAGACCCACCTCTTATTGAAGGATATTGTCCCTCAGGTTGGACCGATTCTGGTAATTACTGTTATTTGGTTAATTCATCTGGACCGGAGCTCTACACCTGGGATGATGCCAACAGAGAGTGTCGGTCAAAGGGGTCAGAGTTGGTTAGCATTCACTCTAAATATGAGAACGAATTTGTGGAATCTTTGATCAAAGCAAATCCATCCATGGAAGACTTTTATTGGATTGGACTTTATAGAAACGATGAAGGTATGTGCCAATTGACACTTTGCCAAATTGTATTACAAAGGATTATGGGATAAACGTTTGGTGTGCATAGTATTTTGCCACAGTAAAATACCATTGACAAAGTGGTGTGTACCAAAATGTATCCCACAATCCTTTGTCATGCTCTGTGGAATAAAGATCTATAAAGATTTAGTTCCAAAGCTATTTATAACTAATGGTTTAAATTTTTCAGTCAAAAAAGGAAAGATATGACTGATTCTATATCTGTCTTTCATTTCTAAGTTGAGGTTATGTCTATTTTCCCTGATTGCATAGTCAAGTGGTAGAGCGCGCGACTTGCAGTCTGGAGGTTGGGATTGTGGGTCCTGGTCGGGTCATACAGGAGACTTCTAAAAACGGAACCTACCACCGTTGCACTTTGTGCTTAGCATAAGCAACGTAGTAAGGAAAACAAGCCAGTGAGCCACAACTGGAAAAAGTCATGGCCGCCTGGACTTGAACCAATTGGTTGGAAACTGGATCATAAAACTTTATCTAACTATTGTCCCTGTCTCATTTATCTTCTGTCTCATTGGTTCCTCAGACTGATTTTCAGGAGTTTGTGTCCCCTAATCCTTAAACCTAATCCTATCCCCTCCCTATTACAAAAAACCCAGATCCCGACCATTATTTGATGAGTTGGGGGGGTGGGGACCAATGAGATGGAATGAAACAGTAGCTAATGAGATAGAGTAA
Organism: Holothuria scabra; assembly: GCA_037179385.1. Taxonomy (NCBI): domain Eukaryota; kingdom Metazoa; phylum Echinodermata; class Holothuroidea; order Aspidochirotida; family Holothuriidae; genus Holothuria; species Holothuria scabra. The sequence continues at coordinate 7,820,176 of CM074187.1, read as the reverse complement.
TAAAAGGGGGGAATTATGAATGAATTATGAATGACACAGGGACCAATGATATGAATTACGCTAATTGGGGGGACCAAATTGACGGGGGTACTATAGAGTGGACCCTGTTAAATTGATTGCCTTTGAAGGCAATTAGAAGTGATAAGAATCTGTAGTTAGTTATTGGCTGACTGATGGTCTGCTTTGCTTGCAGTCAGGAGGTCTAGAGGTCAACTCTTGACTGGGTCATACCAAAGACTTTAAAAATGGAACTTACTGCTACTGCCCTTGGTACTCAGCATAAGTAATGGAGTAAGAATATCAAGCCAGTGAGTCCACAATGTGAAAAAGTCTGTGTCCATCCTGACTTAAACCAATTGGTCAGAAACTAAGCAGGAAAACCTAATCTGACTAGCAAAATTTTCCAGACTGGATATTTTTAGTACAAAAGTTACCAACCAAATGATATAAAAATGGCTAGAAATAATGTGACCAGAAGCACTGGAAGAAAGTAGTACAAGGCGAGACTTGAGTGGAAGAGGTATAAAGTAAAATCAAATTTTTTAAAAAACCAGCAAATCTGCACTTCATGAAGGTTTCCAGTGGTCATGTAAAAAAAATCAACATTGTGGAAATCAATCACTGCCAGTGACACAGTACAGACAAATTAAAGAATGTATGTAAATTTTTCTCTCTCCTTTTGTTTACTAGAGATTGCCATGTCAGAATGTTCCTTGGGACATTTGTAGATACATCTAATGGTGACTTGACACATGTATCTTATTTTTTAAATAAGGGATCCAGATGTTAATTTTAATAGGTATGCAATTAATACTCGCTAAACTCGCTAAGCTGCAGAGAATTCATTGTATACATAGTCTACAGATTTTACAGAGACTTTTATATGATTGAGAAACTAAGATTAATGTGAAGTGGATTTGTCTTTTTGTTTTCTCTGGTATTCAAAGCTTTTTGGAAATTTGTGTTTTTATCTTCTTTTTTTTCAATGACCTTAATATACATCATTTGAGACCCAAATGTTACATGGTTCTTTAATAGTAATAATATGACGGCACTGTGTAGCCACTTACAGTTTTGTTCAATAGTTTGAGCTGTGTCCATGTAACAGACATTTGCTTATATAGGGTCAACATTACTGTAATTTTTTATGAAGGGGTTATATGCACCAATGTCACTGCTAGGGTTGGGGGGTGTACCACCACTGACGTCAATACCAGTACTATTGGTACAGATAATGAAAGTACCGAAGATATTTGGCGTTACTAATACTGGTACTTGACAAAATTACCAGTACTTGAAAAAAATACCGGTGCTCATTATTTTTCCGAGAAAAATAACTGTTGGGATGTTTGGATGATTAAAATATTAACACAAACTTTGATACCGAGTTAGAAATGGAAATGAAATTATCTCCTTTTCTGTCCCACAATATCGCTGTATATCAGCCCATGCAATACCAAATACACAGTATGCACTCTTTAGCAGTGCATTCATGGGCCACAGAGGGCAAATTCTTTATTGCCCTAGAAAACGGACAGCCCTTAGTTTAAGTGGTCAGTCCTTACCTTTAAGGGATCATTGCTTATTGTGATTTCTTCCGGAGTTCTATGTCTCTCTGTGACTGTTTATGTCCCATATAATCATAACTCAAGGTTCCTATTTTCAAAATTATGGAAGAGTCACCACAACTTCCAAAGCAACTTTCCAACTTTGGGAAGCTTCGTAGTTCTGCCGTAAAGTCAATCATTCACATGTACTTTTGCAGTATGTGCCCAGTGCTAGTTAACGTTGCTCTTCATAGGTAAATACACACAGTTGTCTGTAGGTGAGTGAAAATCAGGAATTGCGAGATTTGAATCGCTCTTTGGCAGAAAAAAGTACGGATGCCTGAAATGCATGCATAATGAACATCCAACCGTACATAACACAGCAGCATGTTACAATGTACTGGCCTGTGTAAGACAACGTAAGTTTTCCGGGAATCATGAAAACAACCTGCAACATTATTTGTGCGACGGAAGAATTGTGGTCTACCCATACGAGGTAGTACTTTCATGGTAGAAGCCAACTGGAACAGTAAGTTGTTTGTTTCTGGGTGGGTTGTTTGTTTCTGGGTGGGAATAGATAGATTGGTCTAGCTAGGTGTACATTTTCAAAAGTTAAGGTGAAGGTTTTTGTTACAATGTTGGAATCGATGGAAGTAGAAATGGATGGATATATTTTGGTTACTGTAAAGGTTGAGATGGGATACCAGAGTATTAATTACTAATGTGCATGACTGTAAAGAAATGTGGTAAATAAAGTCAGAGCAGAGAGGTTCCTGCACGGTAATTAACCCAATCAAACACCCAGCTGCATTAATGTGCAGAATAGCATGGGAGCCATGATTGGCTTAGGTTCCTTCCCACCCAACTTTCCTACCTGAGAGTTGAGAACTGGTACTGCCTCATAACGGTCATAACGGTTCTGTGTGTTTTACAATACCTGTACCAATATTTTCATGGTACCGCCTAACCCTAGTCACTGCATTGCCCGGCTTTCTCTTTTGCCCAAAGACATCCTTTGTACACTGTTGTGCATGTGAATTGGTATTACATGTTCTGTATATGAGCAGTTCCATCCAGTATGCCAAAATGAAAAGCACTGATGTCAGGTGCATGACCTCTGTAGTTAACTTGTACCCATTACGTGAGCTTAGAATGCTGCACATAGGCATTTTCTTCAGGTGTATTTTGGTAGAGCCATCCATAGATTGTGCAAAATAATTTTAGTTGTTGGTACAATTTGTTACAGATGGCTTCTCATGGACTGACTTCAGTCCTCTGGAGTATGACAACTGGCAAAACAGACAACCATCTACAGACGATGAACAATACAGATGTGGAATGTACAGTTCTCAGTTTGGGCAATGGTCCATTGCAAACTGCATCAAAACAGAAGGATTCATTTGTAAAACTCCTAAAAGTAAGTGCTTGGATTGCAATCTGTTTCGACAGGACATTCACAAAGGTGACCCTTAGAGACCCATTCAGCAACTGGGCCTAGGCTTACCATGTCTTTTTTTTTTTGAAAAGGAGGACAGGGATCACTGTCCTTGGAAGGGATGCCCTACTTTAAGAATTTTTGTGGTTTTGAAAGGTGTCCCAATTCAAAATGGTGCTATGTTTAAAGCCAAAACAGGAAAAAACCTGTCAAACCATGAGACGAATTCATTCAATCCCAACATTCTGTGAAATTTCCAAAATCCTATATCATGTCAGCAAGAACCAGGAAATCTTGAGAGGATGTCTAGTAATCATACCTGGGCCCTGTTAGTGCTGTCCCTGAACTTTTTTTTTAATTTTTAAAAACTCCTTTTCTACAGAAAAAAAGAAAAAGGTAAATGCGGCATTAAGGCCAATAATCCATGCTGATGTATATTAAGAGTAAAGGCTAATAATCTGTGCTAATGTATATTAAAAAATATACCTTTGTAAAAAGCTCTGAAGCACATTTCTTCTCCAGTCATATCTAGCTAAGATGGGTACTTTGTAAGGGGTGCAAATCTCTGTTTGAGAGTGGGGGGGGGGAGGCAAAATTGCTTATGATGTGCCTATGAGCACTAAACCATGCACGCGTGGAGGGCACCGCCCCAAAGGGCTCCTGGTGGGATCCAGGGGCAAAAAGCCCCTGTGGGGGTCCAGGGGTGAAACCCCTGGAAGCTCTTGTGTTCTAGCATTTCCAAAGCTTCAGAAAAACTGTTTCGAACGAAAAAAGGTGACCATATTTTTAGGTCTACTCAAATTTTTGGGGTGCTAAATTACGATTCCCCCCCCACTTTTTCACTTGGGGGGGAAACCCCCCCCCCCCCCCCCCCCCCAGGATTTGCACCCCTGGTATTTTGGTTTGTGTGTTGTGTTGTCTTGAACATGTTGGTATATAAATATGTATTGGTGCAATGGTAAGTGCATGTTTTAATAGTAATGAAGCTTGAAGCAAGATGGATTTTTGTTCTCAAATGTCCTCACTTAAATTCGTAAGTCCTAAATGGCAAAGTACAGTACATTCTCATTTAGTTGGTTTCACAGAGAGAACACCAAAGTAAGTACGAAACTCCCAGTTCCCAGCTAGCCTTGACAGCTGTCATGTGTGGCTCTCTTCTAGACTTCCTGAGAAATAGAAGTAGCAGTTTTATCAAGACATGGCAATGTTCTAAACTTTTTCAGATTTATGCATATGCTCAAATAGTGGAAAAGGCAGAAATTTTGGAAGTCAATCATACAATGTTGGTAGTTAAAGTGAAATTTGGTTTTTTACATTTAAATTTTGTAAATCCTTTTGACAAGGTTGGGTCACCCTTTTTCCAAATAAAGTTTGATTTTGCCTGTGGATGTTTTAATTCACTTGTATTTCAAGATTAATATGTATCTTTTAAATTTGTTCATATTTTGATAACTTGGAAAAACACATTTGGAGAAATTAGATCCTTCCCCCAATGCATCTTCCCATCAGATTTTAATAGATTTAAGACAATGACAATATTGTTAATAGTTTAGACATTTCCATTGTGTCATTTTGAAAAGAAACCAAAAAATAAGCAATAAAGTAATTTTTGACTCTTGTATTTTCTAGTTCCAGGTACATCTCCAAGGCCAACAACTCTGAGATCTTCAACTGCAACAGAAGCAACTCAGAGATCAACATCAACTCCAGAGGGTACATCAGGTAGGTTTTGAAGTTTGGATTAAAATGTATCCTTTTACATGAAAAGAACAAAGAGCCCTGAAAATGACAGAAAGTCATAACATTTATGAAAATAGTTTTACAGCCGTAAAAGCCAATAAATACCTCAGAGACTGAATGTCTTAGTGGAAGTTGTGAAGAATAAAAAAAAAAAAGTGTGGAAATGTATTCCTTTTGAAATAAGGATTGATGCAGATCATATTAAATATATACCTTTTATAAAGACACAGACAAAATGTGTGATACTTCTGGGGCTGACTGGTTGGTTGTGCTAGGTTTTATCCCTTATCATGTGAGCATACACAAATATCACTACTGTGAGGGGGAGCTTCAGACTAGGAATATTCAATCTGCGAAATCTTTACCCAAATGATGTCCTTTATTTGCTTCCTTAGATCACATTGTAGAGTTTGATGGCCCTCAACTAGAATGGAAGTAATTCTCTCTGGGGTTTATGTTACTAAAACAACAGGGCTTTTGTTTAAAGGAAATTGAGGAGCATCCTCAACTAACTTGAGCATGTAAATGGTCCAGAATGATCCAGATGATTTTTATGACATATGGGGAATTATTTTGTTCAATATTCACAAGGGCACTGTGCTAAGAAAATAGCTTTAGTTATTACTGAACCAATCAATCTCCAGTAATAAACTCTATCAATTGCTAGATTCCCTCAAACTGTTATACAGTGCAAGAGTTATAAGTGTGTCATCAGTAGAAATTTTGAAAGTTTGGCTCAAGAAAATGAGTCATGAATAACAAGTAACAAAATCTTCCCCAGTAAAAGCTTTATTTCTTGGAAAGAAAGCTACAGAACCACAGTGTCTTTTTTTGAATTTTTGAAATTTAAAAAACACAGTATTTTTCCTCTAAAATGTAGAATTAATTCTTTTGACATTTTAATTTGGCAATGGGGTCTTACATGCCAGAGTAATAATTAAATATGTATCTTTCTTTCAACAAGTCAATTTTAAGTTAAAAGAGTGTAGCTTTTTTCCACTGAGTGGTTAATATTCATAAAAGTGCCTTTTTTCTTACTGACTTCATATCTAAATTAGATAATTTGCTATGGCGGGTGGCCTCTTTGGTAGAGATATTAATTTTTAGGTAGACATTGCAGTAGTGAAATCAGAAAGAAAATACTGTGTACCAATGCGGTCTCACGCAAGTAGCAGTACAGATTGTACATAGTACAGATTGTACATAGTACAGTTCAAGATCACTTCCAACCTCCATGTGCTTCTTCATTTTCCGATATTTAGATGGATATGTCCCTCCTATATATTTTTGGCCAGAATGTTTGCACTTTACAGCAGGCAATCTTTTGAGAGTGAGTGATGGATTGGCTGCATGTTATGTGAAGTAGTTCTGTGCATTTGTTACTGGACAGATATATCCAACTTGCATAGTAGCATGGAGATAGGAGAGGAAGGATTACCATCTTACACAGTCAACTCAGAGAGGGAGTATACTATGTTATTTATTCAAGTAACTGCAGGAATGATTGTAAATAGCATATAAAAATGTCCTTTGTTTCTTTTTGCTTATTATTAAGTAGTGTTGTTATCAAGTCACTAGATTAGTGACTTGAGTCACCAGTTTTCAAACTTTTCAGTGACTCGAGTCGAGTCATGGACTCGAGTCACTGTCATTTTGAGAGGAAGTGACTCAAGTCGTGACTTGTTACAACACTGTTATTAAGACATCATTCTTTGATGTATATGCAAAGAAACATTCAAAGTTAAAATAAATTAACTCCCGTTACTTTAATATTTATTCAAGTTACTACACAACTACCAACAAGTATTTCCCAAAGTGTGGAACCATCAGCGGAGTCATCTTCATCGACAAAGTCTTCATCACCTTTAACAGAATCACAGTCCAAGGAACCAACAACACTACAGTTAACAAGTAAGTCTTAAAGATAAAAAAATACTAAAGGTGTAATAAATATAAACTTAAAATGTTAAACTTTGGAGTTATGAGTCTGTGGAGTCTTCTCAGTCTGAGCCTCCTTAGAGGGGAGAGTTGGGGATGAAGGGGAGAAGGATTTATTTAGGCAAAGGGAAATAAAAATTATAGTCCACACCCAGATTTGTACAGAGATACCTATTCTAAGCATTGTGGTGAGATCTTCATTTTATCCTTTGTTTGGTTTTCAAGATATTAACATACTGAAGCTATTTCTACTTGAAGCATACTTGAAGCAAACAAGTGTGATGTCATTACTTCACTTTGAGGACCAATGTTTTACCTTTCTTTATTTTTTTTTGTATTGTTGTCAGCTTGGATTGATTATGGTTGCTATCTGTTCTTAATTCATATGATGTTTTAAAAATTTCACTGCCCAGGGTGCATTTATGGTATGAATAGTAAATTTGGAAGAAAACGAATCATTGACTGCCAATGCGAAACCGTAATATCACATCTGCTTGCATCAAGTTAACTTTTGGTATTTAGAAAATGTGTCAAAAACATTTATCTTATGGAGTGGTCATGGAAAATTGGTGAACAAAATTCACAGTATACTTAAAATGAATTCCTTTGTAACACATTAAATGTAAATTTGGGTCAGGACTATCCTTTTAAAAGAAAACAATGGGTTGGGATCAAGTGTATAGGCAAGAACCCCCTCCTCGGGACCAGGGAAGTTCATGGCTATGATATATGGATATGGTCTATGACATGACAGGGGGTGTATTAAGCTGTTGACTATTAGTACAGGACATGTATCATGTCTCTCAGCATGAAAAGTACCCTGTGTACATGTTTCAAAAAAATAAAATTCACCTCAAACTTTTGGAACAAACATTTGGCTTCTCTGTTTTCCTTTTTATGGTCCTTTTAGCAATTGCTAATTCATTCTTAAGATTTTTTAATTAGACCGGTTGACTGGGTGACTACATTTTGTATTTTATTGTGTCTGCTGTGTAATGTGATTTACTTGCAATGTACCTTGCAAGGATGGAAAAAATTATTCATTTCCCAGGCTTCAACAAATCCCCCACCCGACAGTCCAGGGCAAGTAAAAAATGACTCGGACAAGTGGACTGCTCAATATTGTAGCCCGCCGGGCAAGCAGCACAGAAGTCTTCTTCACATAAGAATTCAATGGCTAGTACTAGATAATCAGATATGGACTCGGTGCATATTAATGCGGACAAGTCCATTTTGGGAACCCCTAGCCTGATGGACAAGTAATAAAAAATGAATTTATCAAAGCCTGCATTTCCCCCAAAAGGAGTAAAAGTTGCCACAATTTGTTAGGTTCATGTAAATATAACTTTTACAACTTTTAATTCTTCGCTACATTTGTACAGGGGCTTTAATAAAACCTAACAAAAAATGAAAAACGATCTGTGATCACAGTCTAACATTGTGATTGATTACAGTGTAGTGAAGGCTGTCTAGTCTTGCACCTGTGTCAAATTTTTATACCTGACAAAAACTCTTTAAATTTTATAATACTTTAATAATAACTTTAATCCTGCACCGCACTTGTTGTACATTGACCTAAAGCTAATGAAAAATGACCTGTAATCGTGGTGTTACATTGTGATTGGTTACAGTGTAGTGGAGACTGTCAAGTCTTGCATGTAGGAGGTATTTTGGTATCTGAACAAAATTCGAAAATGTTCATTCAGCAGTAACTTACCTGAAAGTCTACTTAATTGATTTTATAGTCTGGTAAACAATCAGTTTGAGAAGAGAAAACAAGGTGATTTAACAAAAGGTTGATATCCTTTGTCAAATTCTGATTGCCCCTTTAAGACTGGTCATAATAAATGTAGATTTACGTAACAGTTTGAACAGGTTGCCACAATTTAATGTAAAAACTAAAGATCTTTTATACAAAGGATTGTAAGGTAGAATGTTGATGTGTTATTTTTTTTTACTGTAGTTAAAAAAAAAATACACACATTCCAAATTCCTATCCCATAATCCTTTGTAATTTTTTTTTGAAAAGTTCTAAATTTCTCGGACTGTTGTTGACTTCCCTTCGATTTTTTTTTAAATAGGTGAGACACCTACGTTGATTGCAGTACCAAGTGCAGCAAAGGGTAAGTATATGTATAGAACAGTTAATTGTTTGAAAAATAAATATGAATATTTTTCCATTGTTGGGTGTTAAATTATAATCTAGATGTCCCCTTTAAAAATGTAATAAATAAGACACATTTGTGAAAAGAAGTTTTATTTGGAATAGAAGTTTGCACTTGTTTGTTTTATATCAACATCTGAAGAGCATTATGTATCTATGTGCGTGACACCATTAACTCTCTTTTATTTTAAACAATTTGCTCAATTTTGATCAATAATGAACCTCATCCAGTCGATGGGTTAACCATCTTCAATAATAATGCACCTCATCCAAAAGATGAGCGAACCATCATCAATTATGCACCTTATCCAGCGAGGAGCTAACCATCTTTATTGATGCACCTCTGTCAGTAGATGAGCTAACCATCATCAATTATGCACCTCATCTGATGGATGAGCATACCATCATCAATAATGCACCTTACCTGATGAATAGCTAACCATCATCAATTATGGACCTCATTTGATGGATGAGCTAACCATCATCAATTATGCACCTCATCTGATGCATGAGCATACCATCATCAATAATGCACCTTATCTGATGGATGAGCTAACCATCATCAATAATGCACCTCATCTGATGGATGAGCATACCATCATCAATAATGCACCTCATCTGATGGATGAGCATACCATCATCAATAATGCACCTCATCTGATGGATGAGCTAACCATCATCAATTATGCACCTCATCTGATGGATGAGCTAACCATCATCAATTATGCACCTGATCTGATGCATGACCTAACCATCATCAATTATGCACCTCATCTGATGCATGAGCATACCATCATCAATAATGCACCTTTTCTGATGGATGAGCTAACCATCATCAATTATGCACCTTATCTGATGGATAAGCATACCATCATCAATTATGCACCTTATCTGATGGATAAGCATACCATCATCAATAATGCACCTCATCTGATGGATGAGCATACCAACATCAATAATGCACCTTATCTGATGGATGAGAATACTATCATCAATAATGCACCTCATCTGATGGATGAGCTTACCATCATCAATTATGCACCTCATCTGATGCATGGGCATACCATCATCAATAATGCACCTTATCTGATGCATGAGCATACCATCATCAATAATGCGCCTTATCCCATGGATGAGCTAACCATCATCAATAATGCAAATCATCTGATGGATGAGCATACCATCATCAATAATGCACCTTATCTGATGGATGAGCATACCATCATCAATAATGCACCTTATCCAATTGATTAGAAGAGCATACCATCATCAATAATGCACCTTATCTGATGGATGAGCTAACCATCATCAAAAATGCACCTGATCTGATGGATAAGCATACCATCATCAATAATGCCACTCATCTGATGGATGAGCATACTATCATCAATAATGCACCTCATCTGATGGATGAGCTTACCATCATCAATTATGCATAACACATCTGATGGATGGGCGTACCATCATCAATAATGCACCTTATCTGATGCATGAGCATACCATCATCAATAATGCACCTTATCTGATGGATGAGCTAACCATCATCAATAATGCACCTCATCTGATGGAAGAGCATACCATCATCAATAATGCACCTTATCTGATGGATGAGCATACTATCATCAATAATGCACCTCATCTGATGGATGAGCTTACCATCATCAATTATGCACCTCATCTGATGGATGGGCCTACCATCATCAATAATGCACCTTATCTGATGCATGAGCATACCATCATCAATAATGCACCTTATCTGATGGATGAGCTAACCATCATTAATAATGCGCCTCATCTGATGGATGAGCATACCATCATCAATAATGCACCTCATCTGATGGATGAGCATACTATCATCAATAATGCACCTCATCTGATGGATGAGCATACCATCATCAATAATGCACCTTATCCAATAGATTAGAAGAGCATACCATCATCAATAATGTACCTTATCTGATGGATGAGCATACCATCATCAATAATGCACCTCATCTGATGGATGAGCATACCATCATCAATAATGCACCTCATCCAATAGATGAGCTCACCATCATCAATAATGGACCCCAGAGCTAACCTTCATCAATTATGCACCTCATCTGACAGATTAGCATACCATCATCAATAATGAACCTCATCCAATTGAGGAGCTAACCATCTTCAATAATGCACCTCTTTCAATAGATGAGCTAACCATCATTCCTAATGCACCTCATGCAATAGATAAGCTAACCATCATCAATTATGCACCTCATCCAATAGATGAGCTAACAGTCATCAATTATGCACATCTATCAATAGATGAGCATACCATCATCAATAATGCACCTCATCCAATAGATGAGCTCACCACCATCAAAAATGGACTTCAGAGCTAACCATCATCAATGATGCACCTCATTCAATAGATGAACTAATCATCATCAATGTTGAACCTCATCCAATGGATTAGCTACCCATCATGTAACTAATTAATCTCTGGTTGGGGAAAGGCTATTTTGATGTTTAATATTTTGTGGAAAGACAGTATAAAATCAACTGGATAGTGCAATCTTCAGACCAAATGTTGTCCTACCATGCTTCATAACTTATTAACCTGAGTAACATTTCTGCAAAAGAGTTGGTGCTTTAATCCTACAGCCTGTTGTTCAAGATTATGGTGGCAGTCTGAAGTTTTACAAAGAAATTTATCTTGAGTTCCATTTGCCACAATTAATTATCTAGATGTAACCATGACACTCATATAAAGAAAAAGAACTCAAATACTTTTTACCCACGTGACAGAAGTGAAAACTAACTGTAGTAAATTAAATCTCAGTTCTTTCTTAAGAGGGAAAACTGTAGAGCAAATTACCAATGACTTGTAAAAATCATTATCTACCTTGCCGAATGAGTAATTTTGGGTGCGTTTGCACATGAAATGTGGATATGATTGCCATTAAGAGATCAGGATCAATTGGTAAGTGTAAATGCAGATCAGTTACAAATCTTATGGCCTCATTTTGATCCTGAATAGAGGGAAGGACCAGACTCTGTGCAGGTGACCAAAATGTGTTGTGTAGGTGAATGCTCTAGGACCAGTGGTGATCCAAGATCAATGATAATGCAAAGTGATTCATTTAGAGGTCCTTTCTGCTGAATCACCAGTTTACGCATAAGTCTTGGTCAGAGGCAAGTGTAAATGCATTAGGATCAAGCCACAAATATAATTTGATCTACTGATAAGTTCTGGTGATCAATTTTTGGATCTGACGTAAATGCACCTATTCTGTATTTCCTCTCCTACTTAAAAAATGCAACTCAAGTTTTAACCTAAGTCCATTTCTGAAGATTGTAGGCCCTAACTCTGTCAAATAAATAACCATTGTACTAATATTTACAACAAATACTTTGTAAATTATCTTTTACCTTTTGGCAATTTTGTTTCAGACTTGTCTATTGGAGCCATTGTCGGCATATGCTTTGCATCTGTCGCCATCCTGTGTGTGATACTGGTAGCCATCATTTTATCTACTACAAAGGGTCGTGTCAGTGTTCCAAAATTTAGCAGTAGCTCTGTGACTGGTACTATTAGTAATGCCGTGTTCGTTTATGACAGTGGTGGTGCTTCAATGAGAGTTGATGATCAAGCTAACATACTGGATAATTGATTTCTCATTTTATTCTCAGCAGAGTGAATTGTGGATATTCAATACAAAACATTTACATAAAAGAGATAGTTGAATAAATTTCATTATTAATCATTTTCTCCACATCTTCTCTCATAAGCCGTGTTCCCATTTGATCCAGGGCGGTGGATCTTGATCTACCGAGGTGGATCAACATCAGTTACCTTGATCGAGATCCGTGTTCCCATTTGAGTGAGCGCGGTAGATCAAATGTGTTTTATGAACACATTGCGCAAGCGTGAAAAGGTCACCAATGTTTACAAGTCGGCCCGTCATGCATTTCGTATCGATGTATCACAAAAACATACATGAGTGTAACCGGAGATCCAGGGTCACTTGATCTACCGATGTGTTCCCATTACAAACTTTGATCCAGCGCGGTGGATCTGATCTACCCTGAACGGTCGATCAAAATCGGTGGATCTTGATCTTGAGTGAGTGTTGTTGATCTGCGTTCCCATTAGTGTTTGATCCACCTGGGTAGATCAAGATCCACCTCCCTGGATCAAATGGGAACACGGCTATTGCTTACCTTGAATCTTAAATCAGTTTTCTTTCTTCCTAACCTAATTCAGGGGAATTACGTTTCAGGTTTTCAAGTTCTGGCAAAGTCAATTAAGTTTATAAAAAAATAATATGAATCATGGAATATGGGAAAAATTACATTTTAAAGCATTTGCACTCAACAGTGGTGATGATTTTTTGAGTTTTGAGGGATGGGGAGGTGGATGGGTCATTCTTCAAAAAGCATGTAATGGCAGGAGAAATCATGCTAAAAATAAAGACTGTTTTCATAGCAATCCAAGACTGGTAGGAAATTGTACAAAAAGTTCTTTGATAAGAAAATTTTGATGCTGTAGAACTTTTCATGTAAGCCATTGCTAAGATGAGAATCAGGTAGATTTTACAGCTGTGTGTCATAGATAGATAGTTATATTTCACTTTTTTAAGCCCCAAAATGAGCAAATTCAGCTTGCATGTACAAACATTTAAATCAACAGGAAATGTTAAAGTACAATAAAAATTGGTATTTATGTATTGTTTCATTGTATTAAGGTGATGAAATTTACATCAGTTTAATTGACCTTTATTGATTTCATGCCGAAAGATATGGAATGCATCAGTTTTCTTCAGATCCTGTGATGCACTTGGTGAGAGCAGAACATGTCAACATTAGATACTTCAGGGCAAATGCAATTTGGTCTTTTAAAAAAGCTTGTTAAACATAGCTAAGTCTGAAAATTAAAATATACATGCAGTTGCATTGTTTTTGATAATAAGAGAAACCAATGCATTCATGATTGCATATGTGTGTATGTATGTGTGTTATGTTTGTTTGTGTTTGTGGCACTTTGCTTCTTTAAATGGGTATCTCAAGATAGGAATATCTGACAGTTTTCCAACTTGGTACATAGATGCCCTATATTGGGAGGAAGAACACTTGTTTTAGTGGAGGCCAAAGGTCATGTGGGGTCACCAGGGGTCAAACATGGAAAACCTTAACACAATTTCTCAAGATAGGAAACATGAATAAATTTCATATTTGGTATGTGAATGCATGGTTGCAAGAAGCTGGTCCCTGTCATTTGTGGTAGAGGTTAAAGGTCACCTTGGGTCACCAGGGGTCAAACTCTAAAAACTTTGTTAACATATTTTTTGAGATAGGTCACCAGGGGTCAAAGTCTGAAAACCTTGTTATCACAGTTTCGAGATGCGAAATGTGAATGGACTTCATACTTGGTATGTAAATGTATTATGATCAGAGGATGTCCCTGACATTTTTGTTTAGGTCAAAGATCATCTGGGGTCATCTATCTGACTGTCTGTCTGTCTATCTATCTATGGTCACCAATTGCTTTTTATGGAGTTAAAGGTCATCTGGGGTTACTGGAGGTCAAAATTTGAACACCTTGTTAACACCACTCCAGGTGGGAAACTGAAATAGATATTACATGTGCTATGCGGATGTACATTATGGTGAGAGTTTTTCTCTTTTTTTAGTTGGTGGATGTCAAAGGTTGTCTGATATAAAAAAAAAATAAATACTTTTTGAACATGCTGGGATAATGTTTGAGTGAGAAGATATTGCACAGGATGGCATTTGAAAGAGAACATTTGTATATCATTAAAAACCTCAATGCATTTTTGCAATGATTTTTGATTCCTTGCCGTAGGCAGGCAAGGAATCTATGCGATGGTGATGTCGTGTGTATGTGTGTGTGTGTGTGTGTGTGTGTGTGTGTGTGTGTGTGTGTGTGTGTGTGTGCGTATGTGACGCTTTGGCTTGTAAACACGATATCTCAAGAAGGGTAAGTCCGAGGGATCTCATACTTGGCATGTGGATTGCCCATATTGAGTAGATGATCCCTATTGTTTTTGGTGGACGTCAAAGGTCACTTGGGGTCACGACAGGTCAAAAGGTCAAAATCTTGTAAACACGATATCTCGAGAACGGTACATGTGACTATGCTCATATTTGGTGTGTGGGTTGGTCATATTGAGTAGATGATCCCTATCGATTTTCTTGGAGGTCAAAGGTCATTTGGGGTCACGAGAGGTCAATAGGTAAATTCCTTAGAAATTGCTTGTAAACACGGTATCTCAAGAAGGGTAAGTGTGAATAATCTCATATTTGGTGTGTGCATTGGCCATATTGAGTAGATGATCCCTATTGTTTTTGGTGTAGATCAAAGGTCATTTGGGGTCACTAGAGGTCAAAAGGTCAAAACTTCGTAAACACGATATCTCGAGAACGGTACATGTGACTATGCTCATATTTGGTGTGTAGATTGGTCATATTGAGTAGATGATCCTTATTGATTTTTGTGGAGGTCAAAGGTCATTTGGGGTCACAAGATGCAATAGGTAAATTCCTTAGAAATTGCTTGTAAACACGGTATCTCAAGAAGGGTAAGTGTGACTAATCTCATTATTGGTGTGTGCATTGGCCATATTGAGTAGATGATCCCTACTGTTTTTGGTGGAGATCAAAGGTCATTTGGGGTCACGAGAGGTTGAAAGGTCAAAACTTCGTAAACACGATATCTCGAGAATGGTACATGTGACTATGCTCATATTTAGTGTGTGGGTTGGTCATATTGAGTAGATGATCCCTATTGTTTTTGGTGGAGGTCAAAGGTCATTTGGGGTCACGAGAGGTCAAAACGTCAAAACTTCGTAAACACGATATCTCGAGAACGGTACATGTGACTATGCTCATATTTGGTGTGTGGGTTGGCCATATTGAGTAGATGATCCCTATCGTTTTTGGTGGAGGTCAAAGGTCATTTGGGGTCACGAGAGGTCAAAAGGTCAAAACTTCGTAAACACGATATCTGGAGAACGGTACATGTGACTATACTCATATTTGGTGTGTAGGTTGGTCATATCGAGTAGATGATCCATATTGTTTTTGGTGGAGGTCAAAGGTCATTTGGGGTCACGAGAGGTCAAAACGTCAAAACTTCGTAAACACGATATCTGGAGAACGGTACATGTGACTATACTCATATTTGGTGTGTAGGTTGGTCATATCAAGTAGATGATCCAGATTGTTTTTGGTGGAGGTCAAAAGTTATTTGGGGTCACGAGAGGTCAAAAGGTCAAAACTTCATTAACATGATATCTCGAGAATGGTACATGTGACTATGCTCATATTTGGTGTGTGGGTTGGTCATATTAAGTAGATGATCCCTGTTGATTTTCGTGGAGGTCAATGGTCATTTGGGGTCACGAGAGGTCAAAAGGTCAAAACTTCTTAAACACGATATCTCAAGAACGGTACATGTGACTGTGCTCATATTTAGTGTGTGGATTGGTCATATTGAGTAGATGATCCCTATTGATTTTCTGAAAGGTCAAAGTTCATTTGGAGTCAGCATGTTCAAAGCCTGACAAGCTTTCCTGCACAGTCTTTCAAGAAATGTCACTTGTAGGGTCCTGTAACTTGTCCTGTAGATGGCACATAGTGAATACATGGTCCCAGAAGTTTTTGGTGTGGGTCAAATGTCATTTGGGTTCACAACGGGCAAGGGGGATCTCAATGTAGGAAGATTGGATGCCTTGCATGTGTACTTTGTGGGCACATTATGGAGCCCTGTTAATTGAAAAACATTGCCAAGCAATGTCAATGTGAAAAAAGGCCTTACATTTCAGCGGCAAGGAATCACTAAGCCTTTTGGCTTTCTGGTTCAATTTATTACATTTATGTTGTACTCCTTAAACCTGTTGGGGGAGGGAACGTATTTCCTTTTGAAGATAACTAGTAGTGCCGAACACAGCTTTTAAAAGTGGCGCTGCACAGTATGGCAGAAACTTAAATTCCAATAGTGCTGATAAAGCAGTTGTGGAATGAATGTTTAATTCATCACTCACACTTTGTTAATTTTATTTCTGTATTAATTTGAATCTGGCGGGCAAGGTGCCAACCTTTAACGGTTTTCCATGTACCATGTTGGGAATATTTGCTTGTGATGTTTATCTAGTTTTACAGTTAAAGGTGGTACATAGGAAAATATCTTCATACCTGTTAGTGGGATGGGTCTAACCTCTTTGTTCAATTATTGTATTTCACTGTCTGTGTAAACTAAAGATATCGTAATGGAAGTTTACATAGAATAACTGTATGGGCCATTTGAGTACTTTTGAAATCATTGCTTACATTGTTAACAAAAGGGAAACAGACTTTGACATTAATGTTAAAGATGTGTATGAAAGGAGAAATAGTACCAAACTGGTGTCAAAATGCATGCACAGGCAAACCCTCTCCACAAGTGGCTGTATTACAAATAGGATCTAATCAAAGGTAATCATTCTAAGGGCTGTATAGCTTCACCTATTACAGCTGTTAAAAATTTTGAAACTGTCAAAAGAGTAGGAGCTTTTTGACTTGGAATGTGTGGTGAAATTTCTTTTCAAATCTGATATATTTCTAGAAATATAACTAAATGAAGTCACTAGGTTTTTGTTCCAAAGAAAGATTTAGGGGCAGCAGAGGTTATATCACTTCCTCATTGACAAGGAATGCTTCATTTCCCTTTGTTTTTCAGACTGCTGTGTTGACTTTGAAGTCATTAGGTATACAACCTCCTTGTGGGGAATGCAAAATTTGCAAAGTTCTCATGCTATTTATGCAATCACAATTTGAAAATATGGGATTGTTGAGAAAATAAGCTGTAAAGTTTAAGTTTAAAGCAAAAAAAGACCAAAGGATGTGGGGATATGATGTCATATATGCTTGCTTTAAGTTCACTTTGTTGAAAATGTGATGACTTCACTT
This sequence comes from Holothuria scabra, assembly GCA_037179385.1. Taxonomy (NCBI): domain Eukaryota; kingdom Metazoa; phylum Echinodermata; class Holothuroidea; order Aspidochirotida; family Holothuriidae; genus Holothuria; species Holothuria scabra. The sequence goes on along the minus strand of CM074187.1, from coordinate 7,802,403 downwards.
GCTAATTATCTTGAGAACCACACATCAGATTTTGAAGCAAATTTCACCAAAGTGCTAAGAATAAGTACTTCTGCAACATTTTGAAACTTAATATGACCTTAAACCCTTCTTTTTAGGTACAGAAGTGGTACAGCACATAGCTGTAAACAACCTTTAAAATGGTGATCATTTGTGAATGGATGGCTGTTGCAGAAGCAAACATTTTTTCTAATTTTTTTAACTTAAAAAAGCCATACTGATGAATTCACTGAAATACAAAGAGAATAATGCATGACAGGCAGATATAGTTTATTCATCTCTGTTTTATTTGGTGTGTACATTTTATTGCAAATGTGAGAAAAATGTCAGAAGCAAAAATGATCTGAAAATAAAACAATTAAACACAAGTCTATGAAGTCACACCACTGAGATTGGGGCAGTCTTCAAACATGACCCACACAACGAAGAAGGAAAGAGTATAATAAAGATTATGTTAAGATCTGTTAACATATATCGCATGCATGTATATTAATGTACATTCATTTTTCTAATGAATAACAAGTTAGACACAAAAAAAAAAAAAAAATGGCAGCATAAAAATTTTCTCATTTATTTTGCAGATACCATAACTTCATGCCTGGCTGCTAAAGTATTCAGTGAAAATTAAAACTTATATTCCAATGACCATTCATGGCCTTCATTGTATCAATGAGTACAGGCCTACAAGGCAGTGGTGTTTCAATCGTGTAAAACGTTTACCCACAATGCCATAATTTCAGCATAGCATTCAACCAGCACCTACATGGGAATGCTTTGTGCAAAGGCAGCACAATCCGTGAGAAAAATGAGCATCACTTTAAGTCATGAATATTCATTCAGTAAAGTACAGAAATATTTACTTCATTGGAGAATTGCCAGTAATTAAAATTAATGCTTATATTTCTTGAAAAACAAAAATTTCTTGTCATTTCAAATGAGACCTTTGCCAAGTTTTATGAAACTTTTTGAATCTGTTGAAATTTGATCAATTTCTCTTGCATGAACTCTATAAATTACATTCATTATTCCATTTTATATATGTGATCTATGCATTAAATGAACTACAAATACCATTTTTGCATAACAAACATTCTAAAAAGTAAGATTTTAAAGTAAAGCATTAGTAGAGAATGAGTTGTTCATTAAACTGCTCATTTGCAGTCCAAATCCAAATGTTAATAATGTACAGAATGCACACCATATGAGATGAAAATTTTGTTGAAAAATCCAGAGTTCTTGAGTTTACAAAACATTCATGTAGAGAGCAAGTTCCACAAAAATAAACTTTAAATTACAAAGTTTTTATTAGAGAACCACCAGCCTTGGATTGATTTAATGTGCAAGTATTGTCAATAATCAACTGGCTAGACTATAAAATACCCAATTCACAGGATGCACTTGATGAGTGTAAAGACAAATTCCAGCCTCTTGTATTCCCCCTGCCCAGCCACTCCCCCCTCCTACCACAAAGAAGAAAAAAATCCTTCAAAAATCATTTTATTTTGTTCTGTATCACAATCTCTATAACACACAGTCAAATTCTCAAACTATAATTCATAACACTACAGAGCCATTGTAAACCTTTCCACAAACAATCCACTTTATATATCCTTCTTTTAAGCAACTGAAATAATGAATGTTTTTCCTGCCTGTACAACAAACTGGATACACAAGCAGTTTCATCACATTTTGCTATGTATTCAACATTGACCAATCAGATTGGCTCATAGGCACTTGACTTATAGTTTTTCATTTGACCTCTTATTTTTTCTTTAGAGAGAAACAACTTAACCATTTATTTTTAATCCATTTCTTGTCCTGCTTGTTCAGTTTGGTTTCATGATATTCTATCTTTACATGCCACCTCTGAATTGTGTTTTAAGTTTGAAAGCTTCTCAAAAAGAATAACACTTATGAAACCTTAAACCCTTGCTGTCACCTCATTCGTTATCACCGTTTAGGTCAAAGTCACATTTGGACAAACAAGAATGTTATTTGTTGACATTCTGTGCCACACACTTCCGTTTATATCAGCAGACAGGTCCCCCATTGTAGATAGGGCTGATAGAGTGATTGCTATTCATCCATCATTCTTCATGACAGGCAGTAAGTGGCTCAAACATTATTAGTCTGACACCAGACGAGAAAGTTTGTGAGGACTATGCTTTCAATGGTATATCACCTCAAGACCTGTTTAAGTGTAAGCAAATATTACCTAACAGTAATCCAACACACACATTTAATCCTGTCAGAAACTATAAATTTGATTACTATATTGGATAGTTAAACATTACTTGGCCATTATTTTTTACCACCCATTTTTTTGTTCAAGTGAATGGACATTTTGATCAGCTTAGAGAAATTGATGTAGTTAAAAAATGTCTAAATGTGTGTCTGACTTATCTCTGGCATAATTTTACTATCCATGCATAATCTAACTATAACTGTCCTTCTGGCCTTGAAGACATAGCATACCTACAGAACAATTTCACATACTTACCCAAAATTCCTTTCTGCCTTGTCCTATTAAGCATTTTAAGGATTAAATGAATCATCTTGAGCCATGCTTGTCTACCATTCAGCATAGACACTGTATTAAATGTAATCAACCCTGTATGTTTCAAACCGCCAAGTGCCTTTCTTCTTGAGCTACTTTTCCGTTCATTGACATAAACAGATGAATAATTTGAAAATGACTAACTAGGAAATAAAAGGTGATTCACCTGGGGGAAAACGTTTTCTTGTAAATGTATAACTCTTCTTCACAATGACACATACTAGATATATATTCCCATTTCACCAAACCATTGTGATTTATTGCATACGTTGTCACTTAGGGAAAAATGTTAAATTCCCCCAGACAATGTTAAAGGTAAAGTCTAATGTATACATAACGGTACAACAGAATCATATTTGCACAAAGTTTAAAGCATTCCATGCCTGGATATGGAGAAAAGCAACCATAGGAGATACTTAAAAAACAAAATAATACTGATTAAGAAAATTTATCAATGCAATGAATTTATTATTCTAAGTTATTATTTTATTCAATTTAAATTTCTTCCTACATATTAATGAGAATGATTAAACTAAAAGTGGAACTCAATATTTTAAAAAGAAAAGAGTTAAAGGCAGTCCTTCATGATCTCAAACCACAATTTTACCTCAAGTCAACCCAAATCCTCAAATGGCATAGCTCTTTGATTTGACATCATTAAAAAAAAGAAAAGGTGCAGTAGCTAATATCACACAGCATGTACTGAGAGTGTTGTAATAACATATCACAGCATGGTATGCTCACCAGGGTACTATACCCTGAAGCAATCAACTTCCAAAATCCCTCTGCCCAGAGAAAAGCAAGACTTTTCTTAGCCTGCATAGCACTTCAGTGGCTGCTGTTTCCTTACGCTGCTGCCCCTCAGAGCCTGCCAGGAAGAGTCATAAATTCCTTTCAATGGGCCCAAAAGTTGATTATCTTAATATTCATGAGCATTCACCACAATTGGTCTATTCCTGAGGTAGGCGGTGCTCAATGACTCAATCTTTGCAATACTATGTTGAACACAAAGTTGTTGAAAGCAAACAAAAACAAAGGCTTATTACCTCCATTAGAGCTTAGATGGAAGACTTGGTGGATAGCCTCTTTCAAAAAATGATAACTTTCAATCAAAAAGCTGGTTTAAAAACAGTAATCTTTAGTTGTGAAGTAACAAACTGTCTTTTTTCATGGCTGTGAGCTCTGTTGTTGATAATTAACCGCTGTGCTGTGTGTGTGTGTGCTTGCATGGGTACCTCACAATACCAATGTTAAATAACATTAACCACACAGACTCTGTGTACTGATGTACAATGGTACAAGTGTTTGCCTGTTAAATTAACATATAATAGCTTGCATCAACCAATCCACATAAGGATATGTAAATGACATTTGCATTGGATTTCTACGCAAGTTGAAATGATTTTGGCTTTAACGCTGGCAGACATTGGTTTTTCGTAGCCTGCGGGCAAGACTTTTCTTATATTCAACCAATGAATTGAAACTGTCAACAAATTTCTTCAAAAGTCAATTCAACTGATCAGCACCATCTTTTATTTGATTGTTTTATTTCTAAATGGTAGACATCAGGTAAATACTAGGTTTTACACCTTGGGAGGCCAGTGATCATTCTGCAGTAGATGAACTGTCCATCAAGAGCTGTAGGTGATGAAAGAAGGAGTGTAAAAGCTTACCAGCTTTTACGCATGGATTTGATGCCCCCCTCCCCCCACTTTTAGACCTTATGCATTGATGACATACTGACATCACCCTTGGAAGGCAAAACAATGGAGCATGTGGCATAAAATTTCACCCTGCCCGTGTAGCAGACTGTGCATATTTAACTGGTTGACAAATCAGCTGTCTGCACTTGTGCTGGTTTGCCCCCAAAGGGGGCGGGGGGCATACTTTTTGCTCTGTGACATCATATGCATAAGGTCTACATGTATATTCTCATATAGCACTCATTTACCAATACAAGCCTAGAACCTGCAATTAAAATTTATGGTGCCTACATAGACATCATTAGCTCTTGCTTATTACTTCCAAGTGTTGCAATATCAACCTCATAAAAGGGTCAATACCCAGGAATTATCTAAGCGTAGCATCGTTATCTTAATAAATCAATAAATTCCTTTCTAGTCAATCATCGGCGTTCATCATTTCTGTGTGAATGTACTAGTGCTACTATACAGATCAATCATTATACCCTAAGAATCGTTTAGTTGACACCATCTGCGCCTTCAGATAACATTATCAACCTCACAACAAACCACCCCGATTGTTGATCGTAGCCAAAGAGAATGCCAATGGAAAAGCCTAAGATAATTTAAAGCTACTTTGCATTGACTGGCTAAATAGAACACTGGACTGACCACATACATGAGGAATAAGTATGCAATAACTGTTATGGTGCATTAAATCAAATCATATACAATTACAATGGCCTAAACCAACTCTAAAACACATGGTAAAATTAACAAGGCTTAGTTGCACCCTTCAGGCACATAGCCAGATAAAGGTGATAGGGAGCTAACCCCTCATTGAACATAATTTTGGATATTTTGTATAGACTGTTTTCACAATATTGCGAGTGTTTCCCTTATTTGAAGGCAGTAAATAGGCCTGGGAGTTGCCATTTTTCCAGCCATCTGGAAAGCATTTTCGTTAGCTTTGCACCAACCTTTGTAGTTCTGCATTTACTTTATCTATCTAAAGGTTTCTCTTCCCTGACCCTGACCAATTTCTAGCTTTGTGCCTGGTTGCTTTTGGTGAAGTGCTATATCACAACACATCTTTAACTACTAGATCTTTTTTAAACCATGAGAGTACTACCTGGGTGCTTTCTACCTGTAAATGTACTTCAAAGATACTTGCAATAAATGCACACCTGTTTGACAGTCTGTTCCCAGACAAAATGCTGGCATACTTCATCAGAATGTATAAATGTTGTGAATCATGGAAGAAATATTCTAGAACACCTGGGGGTAGCCACATGAGGTGCCATAGTAACATCAACAATAGGAGCAAGATGTTAGTTTGAACCCAACCACAGGAGAAACGACCCTCTGGGAATAAGAGGCAATCATTGTGTCAGGGGAAGGCAGGATTTCACAATCTGGCAGATTTCCCTTTTATTGGCACCTATGAGAAACCTATTTTAAAATCTAAATGTTTGTTATGATTCAATTAAATGATTCAAAACCACACAAAGAAACTTACAAAAGAAGGCGCAACAGATTTGAGGAGGGCTCCAAGGAAGACTAAATGCAAGGTTCCTATTCAATTTCCTTTTTCTTCCAAATTACATTCGCAAATTTGTTTTTGAAGGATTAATTTTTACAGAAGTTAAGGGAGGACTTGAAGAAATGAGGTAACAAATTATGCTTGAAAACTACCTTAGCTGTTTAATGACCTCTCACGCCTTACAAGGTCAAATGAAGGTAGCAAAGATTTCCCAATCACAGCTTCACTGTTGTTCTTTCTGTCAATGGTTTCACAGCCTGATTGATTTACAATTGGTGAAATTCTCAAAAACAAGCATGGAAAAAAATAGCTAAAGGTTCTCGAGAAAAAATGAAATGTTTAAAACTGCATTTATCTTCTTTATTTTCACTCTTACAAAGGTTCATATTATGCTCAATGCATTCATGGATTTGCATGCCTTGAGCTTAATTACTATTATGAAGAATAAATTTATGGTTTATGTTCTCAGCACCCCTTCTTCAAAGTTCCAGGTCAAGAATTAAAGTTGCCTTGTTCTATGAAATGTGAAAAAAAAGAATGACTGTTTGAAGAAGCAACAATCTGAAAAATGACCATGATCATTAATTATTAAAACAAATTTATAAATACATGATAAATTTTCTTATTTATGTAATTTAACAAACATGAAAATTGTTGGCAAGTGCAAATGACCACCTTTGTTAAGTTAATGGCAGTGATGGCATCCCCATATACACCATTATATTTACTACAATGAAACAAGTCAAACAAGAGTACTTCACAATTTACAGTGCATGCTTATAATGAAAACACAAATCCTCTTAAGTTGGTATCAAGTTATATTTCTAGCACCATTTGAGCATAAAGAAAAAAAAAAAAAAAACTTGTGCCATGCAAGTTAAATTCCACCACAAAAGCAGGATATAGCAAAACAACTTTCCCTTCTTTTTTTTCCTGTTACAATCTAAACACAGGTATACAATCCAATATTAGAATACTGCTACTGGTACTACATTGGAACACTCATCCCAACATTTCCAATCCTTAAAAAATCTCCCAGAGTTTTCCAAATGTCTAACATTAACCATTTTTGTGTTGAAGGTTCATTCATGATGGAGGGATGGTTTGAAAGAGAATTTATGAAAGGTTTTAATTTAGCCATTATGCTGACTTTGACCAGCTTATGATGGGCCCTACATTAATTAAACATGATAATGCATGATTGAAGGAGTAATAATCCATTAGTGATTGCACTTAAAGGGCTCACTGAGTTGACATGGATACAGTAACTTTATGAGAGTGTTAGAAGATCACTAAGACATGACAATGCTTATAGTTGCCGAAGTTTCATATCCAATAGTTATGGAAAAGAATATTCAATTTTTTGTGTCCTGATTTGAAATGGTTTTGTGAATAACTTGAAAAAATGTCTGGTCACAAATTTTTTTATACCGAATTGAACCATTGAGTACTCACTCATAAAACAGTTATGTATAAGTAGGATATGAGGATTGTCTATGATTGACAACTTGTCATTGGTATGTGAAGAAAACTTAACAGGTTTTGAAAAATTTGATGAATTTCATGAACCAACTCAATGAGCCTCTTCAAGATCCAAGAGTTCATATCCTGTTTGAATGCAGAGGTCCCGAGTTGTTTAACCTTGTTCATTCACTGTTATTCATTACCTAGAGATTATCCATCCTGGGATAATGCAAGATTTCCTGACTATAAAGTACAATAGATGTTTCAGTATTGTTTCTTATAGCATTTACTGAAAAATTGACACCTTCATTAGTCTAATACCTTTGCTATATTCTGTGATGGCCCACAAAATGAAGGAGTTCCTGACAATGGCCCATTGTGACTGCATGATAAATACATGGTAACTGCTAAAGTTGTGTTAATCACAGGCAGTTTAATATTAACTTCATGAGGAGCTTAACATGAGAGATAAAACAAAACTGTTTTACCCCTGAAATAATTTGAATCATGAAAAGAATCCAGTCATGTAGAATAAATTTTTAACCCTGTAAAATTTCTCCTTTTGCAGCTTTCCTATACACACTACAGTGATAGTAATTTGAAGTGACCTGTTTATAACAGGTGATTACACTACATACTGAGATGCTACTAATTAATACTTTTTCTATAATATTGTCTCTTTTGCCAATTCTAAACTCTCCAGGTCAGCAAGTTTCAGTTCAGTGTTTGAGCCTTTTGCAGCTGGTAAGTGAAGTTTCTCCATACTCTTGCACATTTTGTGAGTCTCTTTTTGGTTCAAAAAGTGGTTTACTATATTAGCACTGTGTTGTAAATCCACCAGGCAATGCTCATCCGATTTCAGCGTACCCTGAATATCGTGTAGAAGAGTTTTTATCGGTAATTCAACGTCACTTTCAATGTCCAACAACAATTGTTTCAGAATCACTCTAGTTTCGTGGTTTACTTCAGCTATCGACTTCGGTCTGAGCTTTTCCGTGCTGCCCATTTCTCCACTTTGCACACTGTCTAGTTTGACTTGCAGTGACTCATTTATACTGTTTTTCAAAGTATTATCCTCCTTCAGTGGAATTTCACTGTTGTCTAGAATAAGCGGAAATTTAGTGTCACAACGCAGTAAATTATCAGGGTTCTGTGAAACTTTGAGTCCATTTTGCATAGAAGTGACATCAGGTTTAGAGGTGTTTTCTTGGTGACTACTGTGCTTCATCTCATTAGATGCACCAGAGGCCTCAGAGGTGAGGGTTATTGATGAAGAAGCAAATGATACACCTTCACTTGTGTTTGAACGACTTCGAAGGATCCAGGGATTACTAAACTCAGAATTGGGTGAGGAGGAAGCGCCCTCTTTCATTTTCTGTTGAGGTTTTAAATCAAGTGAATTTGGTCGAAGTGGACATGCTTCTACTAGTGTGCCCTGAGTTGACGAGTTTGTTAAAGATTCGTACGACTGACGGAGGGCTATCAGGCGCTCTTCAAGAGAACTATTGTCTGTTAATGTCAACCTCTCACTTGATGCTAGTCGAGGAGGGCAGAGTAAACTGTGATTAATGGATTCTATACTAACACTATTTGATTCCGTGCCACTTTTACTTTTTTGGGAAGGCTGACTTTTTGTGGAATCACTAGTTGATGGCAACCTACAATCACTGCACTCCTTAATAGAACTTCCGTCACTATGTGAACTAGACTTCTGAGGCTTCCTCCTTGGGCATGATGCCCTCTGCCGTTCCTCTTCACTGTCACTTGATGAGGAATATTGCCTAGAGTGATAACTACTTCCTCCTGTCTTCAGTGACCTTGCCCTACGACTCTTTCGTCGTTTAACCCTTGTGGTGCTGCCACCTGATGCACTGTCTCTTTTAGGTCTTGTTCCATCTACAGGCAAGTTCCTACTGCCTGTGTGACTATGATGGCGCCCTCTATCAGTAACTTGCTTGTTAACATTGCGATCAGTCCTCTCATTTGGAGGATTACTTGATCTTCTGACTGGCCTCTCACAAGGGAGATACATATTAATGTTCTCACAGCGAGTGGCCATGTGAATTTGAAGTGGAGTCTTAGCTTCACTCAGGGGAAGCAATGGATTTTCTGTAATATACAATTCAGGATTGTCTAGGTTATTTTGTCCAGTGAGTGTTTCACGTTCCCTTTGACAACTCCTATCCAATGGATGATCAGTTTGAGCAGCGGTTGGTTCTTGTGTTGGATACTCACTCACCAATCCTCTGCCCATCGCTGCTACTTGGGTTACTGGAGGTGTTTCTATACAGAATGGACGAGAGTTCCAGCTGACACCATGACTATCCCAACGAATGGGAGGAGGGGGAGGAGAATCTTCTGTGGAACAGCCTCTACTCCTTCTTGACAAAGGCGAACAAGTAGAAGACAGGCGTGAACTTCCTTCTGAGTGGGGGTTCTGTGAGGGAAGGAAAAGAAAAAATGTGTAAACAAAAGTTGCACAGAAAACATTCACACAAAAATAGATTATGTGGAATTGAAGAAAAGAAGTATTAGTGTAAAAAAAAAAAAAAGGGCAGCTGTCAGGTATTGAAGGAACTCATTACAACAAGAGTCTAAAGCCAAGTTACCCCTCAGAAATTTGGATGGGTACCTCAGAAAAACACACACAGGGCAAACAGCTAAAATTGTCATACTATATTTTGATAAGTGCCCTCAACTTGCTGATATACCTTCTTAGTGCACCTTGCGGAAGAAATTCTTACCACTACAAGACCCTTATAGCTGTCTTGCAGACAAGTCCATTCCATTGTCATAAGATCCTCACTGGGTCCAAACTACCACTTGCATCTTACCCTAGTCTTTTTGAAGCTTTTGTGCCAGACTCTTGGCTTTCATGTACAGATAATTGCCTGTCAACTTGAACTAAAAACATATTTCTTCCTTTGCCACTGTACTACTGCAACAATGTATAATAAGAAAGTAAACAAAGAAAATAATGACAAGCCATTTCAAAAATACCCAACATACAGCCAATGAAATAGACTTCTTTGTTAGTGTCATATTAAATGACCCTGTACATGCTTTTATGGAAGGCAATTAGCCATGAAGCAGCACTTCCTCCACAAACACTGAGCCCTTAATTGGTGATATTCATTGAATGATAAATGATTATCAGTTTTTGGCCACCTCTGCTACATCATCAAGATGAGATGGCCAGCTTAGAGCTCAATTGGCTTCAGTATGGCACATAGCACAGGATTCTTGCACCTTCTGAAAAATAAAATTTCATAACTTTTCCATGTCTGTTTCATGATCTTAGCATGACTATTTCATGACCAAATTATATGCCAGATTTGATAAAACTTTGATGGCCTAATAATCGTGACAAATAAAAAAAAGTAATTTTAAAAGACTGATCTGGACTAAATTTCATAACTTTTACATGACCTCTGTCATCCTTAAAATATCTCATACTTTTCCAGGCCTGGAGAATGAAAATAGAATGTCATGACTTTTCCAGGCCGTAAGAACCCTGATAGTATGTCCTCTGCCCTATAGGTTTACCCAAACGAGTGAGGAAAGAGAGTAAGGGGGTGTACGGGGGGATGGGGCTGAAAGGATATGGGGGTAAGATGGCGAAATTCCAATATACTCCTCTCATATTTCTATCCATCTCACTCAAGACATTTGGTCAGTGATGGCAGTGGTGAGATTCAGATAAAGTAGTACCAGAAACTTCTTTTTTTTTGGCCAATACATTTTGGGGGTTAAATGATACCTTTTTGAACACCACGTGCATTTGAGAAAAAAATACCATACAGAACTTGGACGGGCTTTTAAGTTTTAACCACCTTCCAAGACTTCCTACTGTAAATATATTCCAGGAATGATACTATTTACTTTTCACTGACTGACTAGGATATGGAAAGGGCACCCTTGAAGGATTTCTTTGCCACTGACCATTCCTTGGTCCTTGGTATGTATATGGACTACTCAACAGTTAAAGGTGAGAGAAATGTAGGATTGAAACAAATATATTTTACTCTTATGTCCACATAAGGGAATGAGATTTCAGGTTGATTTTTGCCATTTGTGGTTTTTGCTGCAAAAGGAATTGACTTGGCATCAGAAGATCTCAATGATGGCATTTCTTACTGATAAATGCTGTGCTAGTTATGAACCAAAAGCAATGCGAGAATATTACATAAGTACAAAATATTGCATAAATGCAGTCATGATAAAATGATCACAGACTGATGGTACTATTTGTATATGTTCTATTACTTTCTGCTTTGGTTATACACACCCTTGGTACAGCACGGTCAGCACCAGGGGCGCAAATCTCTGTTTGAGAGTGTGGGGGGGGGGGCGAAAATGCTTATGATGTGCCCATGAGTACTGAACTGTGCACGCTTGACGGGCACTGCGAGCCCGAAGCCCCAAAGGACTCATGGTGGGATCCAGGTTGCCCCTGTGGTGGTCCAGGGGGCAAAGCCCCCAGAAGCCCTTGTGTTCTGGCGTTTCCAAAGCTTCAGAAAAACTGTTTTCGAATGAAAATAATGAAAAAAGGTGACCATATTTTTAGGTCTACTAAAATTTTTGGGGGGCCAGATTACGATTTGGCCCCCCCACTTTTTCACTTGAGGGGGCGAAGGCCCCCCTTGCCCCCCCCCCCCCCCGGGATTTGCGCCCATGGTCAGCACCTATACAGTTCTCAAATATTACACCCCTACATACACAGCTAGGAACTGCTTGTTTCCTTTGGATTGAAGAAACCATCCCTGGTAAGGCCTTCAATCTTTCCAACAAATTGCCTAGAATTTCCCCAGTTAATTTGACTCCATTCCTAATCAACCATGGTTTACAGAGAATTATTAGCCTCTGGAGGTCAATTGACAAACAGTTCACAGTTCATATAACAGTATATAGTATCATATTCAAACTGTACTATGCTGCAATTTATCAGACATGTATGGTTAACTTGGGACGTAATTACCACAAAATGAGTGAACACCCATGGGTATAACCTTCCTCTTAAACCTTTCACCAACGTTATTTTTGCTTTCCCTAACTATTGCTCATGAGAAATCGCAGAAAGTCATTGCTTACTGAGGGAGACAAAACAGTGATGTGGAAGTCCCTTAAAAAGAAATGAAGCTATGAAAGGAAGCTACTGCTGGAAAAATTGCTCTCTTAAGTACTGTAACACTGTATTGCAATTTAAGGGTAGAACCACTAACAACAATGGACCTTGACTTTGAAAATGGAGAGCCAAATTAAGATCTTGGAAGAAAGAGGCAAAAAAGTAGTATTCTTCACATCTCCCTGACAAACAGGGGAATACCTGGTAGTATAAAAAATGGTTTTACACAAAAATAGTGCCCACCATTCCATAATTTTCACATTTATGACCTACAAATGGATATCTGAATATTCATCAGTTTAAGTTGAAGCATTACCTATAACTTTAATACTTATACACAATGATTATTCTAAAGCAGAAAAAGCAGTTTTAGGGGAAAATGAAGTCCCCCACTGTGGATTAGTATGGTAGACCAGTGGCATAGCCATGGGAGGGTTTTGGGGGTTTGAACCCCCCCCATGACCCAACCTTGCAATGCAAAAACACCCAAACCCTCTCCCGTGCCTCCCCCCCCCCCCCCCATGATACCAAAACCCTCCCCATGACACAATCCTGGCTACCTGCCTATGGAAGAATATCCTATATCCTGAGTGGCTATTGAGAATCAGGTGACAATATTTTCCTCTTCACTCAATTGTGAAATTTATACAAGGATTCACTGCTTCATTTACCCTGAATACATAAAATCTGTGTCCTGAAATATTACGCAAGATTTAAAAAACAACTGGAAAAATATGAAGAGTAATTGCAGGAAATGTGTGAGATTAAAGGGCAGGAGCAGTCATCCCAAATTTAAGTTGTGTAGTAGACTGTCTAGTTTCATGATTGGCTGTTGGGAGTCATGTGACAACTTTTTTTCTCTTCAAATGTGAAATTTAGCAGGGGTAACTGCTGGTTTACCTTGAGTATGCAAAAGTAGAGTCATAAAATGTAATGAAAGATACTTTGAAGAGAAATAAGACAAAAATTATGTTATTTAGCTTTCCTTCAAACAAATTTTGGGCAGACTGCTCCTTACCTTTAAGTTGTTTTGAAATAAGAAGACTGCTTTTGACATTCAATCTGATGTAGGAGCTATAAAACTAAATCTACTATCCCTAGAAATTTGCATACAAATGATACAAGCAAAGTGATGCAAATACTTATATTACACAATATGAGGAACACCTAAGGTCCCTTTTCTGGTAAAAACCCTGGTTATGAGTTGCTGTCATGCAATTACAACACTATGAATAGAACATTGTAAACAGGCTTACCAAATACTTTGTTGAAATAGCAGATCCTTTATCCAATGTGTAACTGTTAGATAAGTTTACAACCACCAGACAGAGTCACACATTACGACAGGAACCTTCCAATCAATGTGAGATGTGTTCCTTCAATACATAAGGTTTTAGCCCTCACCACACACATTACCACAGTGTAAACCACATGCCTGACTAAACACAAGTAACTCTTCATAATGTGACTGAACCACACACTAGGTACACTTTACACAAAATGAAACAGGTGTAAATTTACAAATACACTCAAAACTATTTACTGGCTGCCCACCAAAAAATCAAGAAAGTCTAAAGGTACTACTCACACAAACTGCAACAGCTATTTCAAAATCGCAAACATGAGAATTACTTTATATCCACTTCCGATCAGTTGATATGCAAACATAAACTTTCATTTGGTGCTTCAAACCCCATTGCAGACATTCCTCTAAACAGCAACCACTAATTACCTCCTGGCAATGGCAAATGATCTTTGTCACTACATCAAACAATTTGTTCCCCTTCAGTTGTATTAACAATCCAACTACTCCCTGGCTTATAGCTCCCCTGTCTGCATAGTATGAACTGTACTAAAGCAACCAGTAATTGCCCAGGTAAAGTCAGACAGTGGCGGACTGCTGTGATGGAAGGCAAAGTAGGACTAGAGCTCTGCTTTATGTCTGTAGTGGCAGATTATTTGAGTCTATGTGACCAGACAACCAGGACAACACTATCCTCTTTCAAAACACCTGGAATGAATTGGCCCTGTGGGGCTAGAAGTCAAAGCTATGCCCTCAAACCACAGACTGATTTAACCCTGTAGATATCTGACAATCAACTTGAAGGTGTTGAGAGCTCTTAAAACCATGAATGAAAGAATGGATGCTATTTAGATTACTGAATCAAAGGCCTCAGTTAGAGTTTGTAAGTAAATAAGACTAAAACAATAGAAACTGTAGCAATGTACTTAAAGCTATGTCTGTCATCAAACATGAAGTGTTTGCTGTTTGGATTTTAAGAGTTCAAGGTTGGCTTTTACACTGTTTTTCATCAAAGTTGCCATCCATTTTCCCCCTCTCCTAATCAAAAGCTTGGCAAATGATCTTTCTTTCTCTCAACAGTTCATTAATATTCCACTTTTAGATTGACTATAAAGAATGAATACATAAAGAGAGAAAAGGGAAGGAGAAAGAACAGGAAGCTTTAATATTAAGTTTGAAAGGGTATCACAAGAAACAGGTAGTCTGGGAATTTTCAGGAACAATTTAAGTGATTAATCCTGTGTTTTTCAAAGAGGTGTTTCTCACCCCTTGACTGAAATGCCCTTGGCAAGTGCACTGTTATGGTAGGAAAATTGGTACATGTGAGAGGTACAGAGTAAATACACCACAAAACAAAGAGCTTATTTTCTTTCTTTCTTTCTTTAACTACTGTCCTTTTTAAGAAAATGTATGGGTTTTTTTTTTCAGAAAATGTATGTTATTTTTTAAGAAAAGTATTGGTTTTTTTTTCAGAAAATGTATGTTATTTTTTAAGAAAAGAAACAGCTAAAAGCAATATTTTGTAGTCAATGCACTTAATTTTTTTTTGTGTGACTTGCCCTTACATTCAAAATGGCAATATTACCCCCTCTCCCCCCCCCCCTTTTTTTTGATATGGGGAATAACACCCATTGATAATTACTAACAAATTCCAGGAAAAGAACATTATTTACAAAAAATAAATTTTTTTTTAAAGAGATACTTGGTCTGAACAAATCATTACAACTTTACCAGGGTAGGGTCACATGACAAGTTGCAAAGACAATTTAGCTTTAGTCTAAATTGACAAACCAACAAAAATAACAAATATAGCTGAAAATAAAAACCACTTTGATAATTTTCTTCAATGAGCAGATTTCATGGAATCAGCAGGAAACACAAAGAACTTCCTTCTTACACTGGCTGATAGGATTATAGGTTCCTGTGGAGTACAGATTTGACAAATAATAATAAAACCCAATGGTTCAATAGAAGCCACAGCTGGGATAATGTTTGCTTACCTGCCACTGAAATGGATATGAATTAGGGTTATAGGGGTAGGGAGAGATTTTTAAGGCAGATCATGCCCAGACATGTCTCCGGAGTCTACTGATCAGGTAGAAAAGCAGTGCGGGCTAAATCATGGTTGCAACATTGGTATTTCAAATATCAAAAATAAGTTTGCTAAGCTGCTATGAGATGGTCTCTAAATGCAATGTTGAGCAAACTTCCAACTTTCACTTTTACTTCTATCCAGAAATACCGTGTGGTATTATGCAAAATCAATTTCTTAAAACTCACACCAACAGCATGAGTGATTTATAAAAATAATCTCAAGATTCGGAAAGAAACAAACATACTGTACATATTTTTTCCCAGGATGAGGATAACTTGGCATTTATGACATTTTTCTGGCATGCATTTTATGTCAAATTATGGATAATATGTTGTCTCATATACATGACTTGGCAACCTTGAAAAAAGGGCATTCATCCCCAAAACATTTATTACAAATGACTGTTTACCTAACACTGCATTATTTTCTTCTAGACCAAATATTCTCCTGAGGATCTACATTTGATGGTAAGGTTAGGTTAGATGGAGTTTAATGGCCCAGTTTGTGACCAATGAAAATTATCCTTGAAGCAATCAAATGTGTTAACTTCTAGCAGCTGTCGAATACATAATCAGCCAATTTTACTGTATTCATGACTTGAAAAATAAAGGGCCCTAGACAATTGACTGGATTCCCATTATGAAGCTTCAACTGTAATCTTGTTTTCTGATTGAGATTCCCTAAAACTCCCTGGTTTTTAGGAATCTACAACTACAAGTCTCATTACTTGCCTCCTATTGTAATCAAATCTACCTGCAACTAGACCCTGGTAAAGAAATGGCTCAGAGGAGATGGAAGAAACCCAGGTCTTCAACTGCTCAGCATCCATCTCAAAACTAGTCCAATACAAATTCTATGCGCTAAAAACAATGACAACATGCCCAAAACTGGAGAAAAATCCCCCAAACTCCCTGATTTGGGAGTCTGTGAGGGGGGATACCTACCTCCTTTCACCCTATGTATACCACTTATACTTACCGTCTGGCAAACTAATAACACTGTGTAAACCTTACCACAGTGTTATTAGTTTGCCAGACGTTAAGCAGGGGGAGGTAAGGACTGAAACAAACTTAAGGCAATTCTTTGTGTTTGTGTTTCATTAAAGGGGAAGGTTTTTCCCTTTTCATTGATGAAATCTTAAATATGTCGATTAACCATGACAACAAGAGTACTAAGCTGAAAAGACCACCAAATACTAAAACTGATGTAACCTCATTATAAGCTGCTTAAACCACGCCTATCTTATACAAATGAATATTCAATGTGTCACACGAGCTATGTTTCCAGATTCCGCAGTGCATTAACCACAGGTTTGTAGAAGCACATTAATGATGGAATTAGTATGTTCACTGTAAGCGGACCTTTCCACTTTTGGATTAGAAAAGTGTGATGTGGGTTGTATACTGATTTGAACTAGGGTTTGGTGTTAAGTAGGCCTAACCAGGGAAGTACTTCCATATCCTAACTAGTTAAGCAGAAAATTTACTCTCTTGTTCAGTAGAACAGGTGGTATGGTACTGTAGTCTTAGCAATACCACTGTTGATAGAGTGCTCCGTACTCCGTGTGTTTGTGTTGTTTGGTGTACTGAATATTCATGCATAAGTGCACTCTTATTGGCTGGGACTCTGAGAGGTCTGATGGAATGGAATAAGGTTTGTAACCATCATTATCCAGTTTCATATTTTTTGTCATTATTTTTAAAGAAATTGAGCAAATTTTGGCAGATTTTTTGCCATGAGGATTACTAATTCCTCCTCATTGTTTGAATGGAATGTTTAAACATTCTGTGAAAAGTTTGTTCAGAGTAATTGAATGTATTTTCCTTTTGTCAAACACAAAGTACTATCACTTTAAGGATAGAATACTCCCAGGGAAAAGAGATACTTATCAAAATACCATGGCTGTCTCCAGGAACAGCTTACTTTTTTTTAATTATCCTACTCAGAATGCCCCCCTCCCCCCTAAATAAAGGAAGAAAAATCTAGGAAAAAATCCCAAGGACAAAGTTGCAAACAACAGTTTTGGTGGTGAACATATTGAGGACAAGGAAAGGCCCCCTGCCCCATCGACTGGGCTATATTTCTTTATCAGGGTTTACCTGTGGGCAGGTAGGATTACAAGTGATAAAGGAGGTAAGTAGAAGGGTGAAATAGATTCCTGTACACAAGGAGTCAATGGGAGTTTTTCATTTTGTGAGATTGAAGGAAGGAAAAATATCATACACTCCATTCCATTGACTGTGTTTTTTCCAAACTGCATCATAACCAGACTTGCTTCTAGTCAATTTTTTGTGGAATATTTATGATTTGTTTGTTGTGATCTTAAATATGAATAGTTAATTGCATAGAATGTTTATAAGTGTGACATTTAAAGAGTTTCTGTAAATGTTTGCAGACATTCGTATTACGAGTTTAGTCAAAGAAAAGTGTGGGAGTAATACATGTCCACCCAAGCAGGCAATGAAATGTGCACCTAACAGTGAGCCTACACAGGATTTTCAAAAAGGTTAATGCATGCTCCAAGCATTAAGGCCTAACATTTTCATGATCAAACATATATTGCTATAAAATCACATTCAGAGCATTATTGTACTGCACATGAGATGAGACAGCAAGCATTGAAATCAGAGATATTATTTCACAGTGGTGATAGCAATTAAGGGGTGGGAACTGGGGGTTAGGCTAGGTTAGATAGAGCTCTACGGCCTAGTTTGCAACCAACTGGTTCAAATCAAGCCGGCCATGACCATTTTTCCAGTTGTGGCTCACTGGCTTGTTTTTGCTACTCCATTGCTTATGCAGTGATCACCAAGCAGTAGGTTCCGTAGGTAGGAACTGTGAGACATTGGTAAGGCAAATATGGTTCAAATTTCTAAAAACTTGGGTAATTACCAGAACTTTGAGTGAAAATGTTTCTTATTCAATACTTCACTTCAGTTACTCTTATTAAGAAAACAAGACTTAATCAAGATAGGTTGGAGGTAAGGGTTTGGGGGAAAAATGTTACAATTACGTTTGATAAAATGATGGAAAAGTTGTAAATATTCAAAAGAATGCTACTTTCCAGATCTACAAGCAAAACATGTCATCTAATATACACTGTAGCCCTACCTTCAGACAGAATGAAAAAGTGCATATTTGTGAGCTCAGCTGTTTTCAATCCCTTACCCAAATAGACATGCACTTTTGACTCTTCAAGGGATTGTGCAACATACAGCAGGCATAGCATGTTAATGCCCCTAACATATTATTTCATCAAACCCTGTCTGTTTAAAAATTTCAGATGTCAATCAAAACAACTAGAAACTTATTTTGTAAATTTTTCTGCAGTATTACAAAGTTCTCTATCTTTTGCAAGGTGACTCAGCCTATAGCAGGGATGAACTTTTTTGCTATCCATTTCCACAAACACTTGCAAACTTATTTTAAAGAAAATACATTACAAACAACTTTATACAAGACAGAATAAACTTTTGACTTGGAGAAAAGCAATGCTAGGTATCTAAATGCTGCAGTTTCAATATTACTATAATGTAAATTGGTTCAATTATTTTACTGTTTTATCAATTTGTTAAATCTGCAAATTTACAATGGAATCAATACTGAATGATAACTTCTTCATTCCCAATTCCCTAATCTGTCCTTACCTTGTGGAAGACATGGAAGTAAACTGTTCAAAGAAAGAGTGTACCTGTCTACATATGTATACAGTCCTGGTCAGGAATTGCTGTTTTGAAATGGTGTGAAGCCGTGACTACTATTAAACTTCAAATACTGAAAGACCAACGATACTTTATATGCCCCAATGCTGAATTGACACTGAGCACCAGAGAATAATGACATTATCATTACTTTGAACTCCCATCCTTTAATTAAAGCCTGGTTCTGTGGTAAGAAGTTTTGTCCAGCTGATTATAGAAGGTGCCAAAGCTCAGTGAACTCTTCCTGTCAAGATTCACATCTTAACAAAATGGCACAGCCATAGCAGAAAGCCTTACCCTAAGGAGGCGACACACAACTAACAGGCACCATACACAATAGTCTTCACACTTTTCTCCCAACAATAGGATGCTTGAGTAAGTCTGTTGTTAACCAAAGAGCTTTCTGAGCGCACCTTCACAACCTCAAAATACTATTTCAGCTTAAAAACAGCAAAGAATGAGTCCCTCTCACTGATGCAAAGAATTTTGAGTTCTAAAAGAACAATTACCGATAAGGATTTAAAAGATGTACCAGTTTAGTGTCTTCTCCTGAAGTACTGTCTACCTCCATGTTGGTAAATCCTGTTCACTAGCTCAGAAAAATACCATTGGTTGAAAGTTATTCAAAGGGATCCAGGTGGTAGCTTTAGAAAATATGGACAGTGAAGATTTCACTGCCCAATTGAGAAAGGGAGACCAGCAACACAACCGACATAAACCACATAGAGTGTCTATTGATTGCTGGTAGTAGTAGTGGTCATTTGGGTGATACAGGGAGCTAAAATTGCTGCCAGGATGAATATTACACAGCAGAAAACATGAAAAGTGCCCATAAAATACAGGTAGTTATTTCACAACAAATAAGGTGCCATTCCTAATTGGGATGTCCCGGTACTTCAAATGTTACTTTTACGTGCATTTTAAATAATTATTAAAATTTTATAAAGACTTTTTTTTGTTCCTCTTACAGTTTGCTAAGTAATAAATATGGCTAATGTTCAACTTGAATTAATCAAATTTGTAGAAAGAGAGTTTACCTTCAATTACTTCTTCTTTTCCACACAGAATAAATTGCCTACTCTGCAGCTGTAATAGTCCATGCCACTTTCAAAATGGTACTTCATGACAGGCAACTTTGAATAAACACCAAATTTATTCAAACTATGACAGAAATAGCAAGTGACACTTTTTCCCCAAATCAGAAGAGTAGCTGGAATCTATGGAATGTACACTATCTTTCACCTTTGAGACCAAAGACTGCCATCTCACTCAAAATTATCCTGTCAAAGATCTCCACAAATTAACTCACTGTACAGACTAAAATCAACTTCCCGGAACCTGGACAACAGACTTCATGTATGGATGAACAAACTGACAACCCACGCTTAGTACACTATAAACTAATTACCTATTGACTAATGGTGAAGTCTAATTCATTTACTATGTTATTTCTCCATTATCTGGAAATACAAATCTTTTAGATAAAAAATCTAGGCACACAAATTTTTTGCCTTCCTGCTTTATTAGTTGTCAGTGATAGCCATATTTAGCTAATGGAACCATTTAAAAATCCCATTGTCATCTTCAAACAAACAGGATCATGTTTTTCACCTTTCTACACACAGCTAGCATGTATACATAAAGCTACCTGCAAATAACGGTCTGTTTCTTTTCAGTCATTGTACAAAACCTTTTTGGTGTCTTGCCCTAACCTACTAATCCTATTTGCTCAAGATAGATTGCTAGTGTCCACTAGCAGCAGCGTCCCGGCAGACAGGCGTGAACAATGTGACTCATCAAATCAATAAAGTTTATGCCAGTGCTTTTAAATACTACCTAAAGATGAACAGTGAGGCAAGGGTAGCTGTTAATTCATCAATACGAACAAAAGAAAGTAAGTTTAAATTGTCACTTGCATCACAGGGAGAAGATCGATCCAGGCCAGGCCGATGGCTTTTTGTTGACACCCTCAAAATGTACCCTGTGTATGGTTTAACTGTTTTGGTAGAAAAGGTTAAAGTTCTACATGGCCCTTGAGAAAACACTGTCTTTTGTCTCTCACAACTGAACTATTTTCTGTACTTCTTTCTCTATTATTACTAGGTATTGAGCTATAATTCTCAACCAACCATCTTCAAAAGCCTAAGTTATCCATGAGAAGAGAAACATTTTCAAATACCTTCATACTGGCTTACCTACAGACATAAAATGCTTGAATGAATCCAAAATGTTGTAATAATTAGTCTTGAAAGAATGTACCTCAATAACAAGAGTCACTACCTTAATGTTGTCCTGAGGCTGACATATTTTATGCAGACATAGAAAAAAAAATAGGCTGACAGTACAGACCACATTGAAAATTCATGTTTTAGTCGAGTAAGTTTGAGAAATTGATGTAAAATGTAGGCTTTTAATTGATGTTTGTCAATAGCATGTTAATTGATCATTAGGGTTTTAGCCAAGCAAAAGTGTACCACAGTGAGTGTATGGGGTGGGGGAGGAAGAGGGGGAATGAATTACACAGAGTAGCCACAGTTGAAGTGTTCTGCTAGCTACCACCCTGGGACAGCTTCATACTCTGATGTCTCTTTGTTCTCGCACCTCCATATTCCAACCAGTTAGACTGCATTGAGGATAGTTTAAAGGGCAGGTGCAGTCATCCCAAATTGAGGAAGTGTAGTAGACTGTCCAGTTTAATAATTGGCTGTTGGGAGTCGCCTGACAATGTTATTTTTCTTTCTCTTCAAATGTGAAATTTACCAGAAATAACTATTTGGTTTACCTTGATTTATGCAATAGTATAAAGTCATAAAATGTAATTAAAGATACTTCGAAAAGAAATAAGATGAAAACTGAGTTATTTAGCTTTTTCTTCAAAATAAGTTTGGGGGACTGCTCTTTACCTTTAAGAGCAAAGAGAAAAGCTCTGTAAGCTATTAAGTAGTCATCATCTGTCCCTCATGCACACAGTTGGAATATATAGAGATGTTGGAACAACAATATGTGGAAAGATGGATGTGTGTACCACTCTACTGAAGAAAGACTCATGACCAAAATTCTAGCATACATGTACAGGTCTTGAGTTTTAAATTTTCTAGGTGTGTTACAAATCCCACTCTTCAGGAAATTAAGGAGTGTAGTAGGTGTGTTGTTTAATTAAACTGGAGTAAATTTACATGAGCGGCAATCTTCATCTAGGTGTGGAAAAAATCACACTCCTCACAGTGATTTGAGGAGACCGATGGTGTGCGATCCCACTGGCATGCCTCAAAATTCAAGGATTGCATGTAATCATAACTAGATTGCTTCTTTTTCTCACATGCATATAAATGCTGAAAAATCCATCATTCCAATACAGTTCCACTTTGCAATGACCACTTTTAGAGGGAGACTAAACAAACTCAGGTCTTGAGTTTTAGACCTAATATTATTTAATCAACCCTGTCAGTTTAATAATTTGAGAGATACCAATTCAAAACAATCAGAGACTTATTTTAAATTTTTTTCTTGAGAATTACGAAGTTTGCAAGAAATTGATGTTTATTTTAATTTTGAAGTTTCCATGTATGTTTCAAACCAAACTTAGTAGAAAATTAAGGAGTGTGGAAGGTGTGCTTTTTCATTAACTTAAATAGATTTACCTAAGTTCCCCTAAGTTATCTAGGTATGCAAAAGACTGCATTGCTCACAGTGATTTTAACTGGTGAGAGGTGGTGTGCAATTGCACCTGCATGCCTCAAAATTTAGGCCTGCCAAATGTTTCATGCTCTTGTTCAAATTAGTAAAACTAAATAATTAGGCCAACAAATTTTTCATGGAAAGGGTTACAACAAAACCCAAAGAGGGATTATTTTAGTTGAGGTACATGAATACAAATATTTTTAGTTGGCATTAGAAATTACATTTTAGATGTATACATAGTGTTACCTCTATCTCAATTTGTTTTTCCCTGTAGGAAGGGGGTTGTAGAATATGTCCAAGGTATTTTTCCGCCTGGCATAGGAGGTGGCCAAAGAGAAGGACTTGCACTCTGTCTGCATATTCAAACTGTATTGAACTTTAAACCTTTTACCTAGTTGAATCTATATGGCACATCGGTATTCGTGGGTCATTTAATCTCATCTAACTCAACATGGCATACAATATAGGGGGCCCGTACTTAAAGGACCAGCCATGCCATAACAAGCTGAATATACAGTAACAAATTAGTTACCAACTAAACCATATAAGATTAGTTTGGAACTTATCACTTGCAATCCCATCACACTAGTTTGTCATGTGGCTTTCTCTACAGATAATAAACATAATGTTGATGACACAAAAATAAGACCATATCACAATATACACATGACTTTTCCTATCCTTAAATCTTTAATTTTTATTCCCCTTTAGGGAGGACATGATAAATGGAAATCCAATGATTCTTTGTTTGGATCATTTTATTTATAATCCCCATACCAATTAAAGAATCCATAACTAAACCATAGCCAATAATTGCAATCACACATGGGGATATAAAAATGACTTTCTCCATTTATAAACCATAATTAATTTCCTATTTTGATATCTCCATATCTAATCACCTTCATCACAAGTTTCTATCCTGTAGAATAATTACCATTGAAGTGAAAGAAGATTATATATTTCTGTAAATCAAATTCTCATGAATTTTCTTCATCCTTGATTTGCTGAACCCCAAAATAGCTGTGATCTTTAGAGATATACCACAAAAATATATTTAACATGCAAGAGAATGCTACTGGTGATAGATGCAAAGGCAACGTATATAGCTGGGATATTGAGACCTTTTATTATTTTGACCTCAGTTGCTTCCTATTCCTTGCCTTACTTCAAAAGTTTACAGTTTCTAGCTCTGGTCTCCTTCTTCTTGATCAAGTCTTAGGGCCTAGGGGTTACCCTCCCCAAAACCGAAACAAACATTGCACAATAAAAACAGACTTGTTCGTCTCAGCAGTTGAGCAAAATAGCAGCCTCTTTATCACCATGGTGTTACACTTGAGTTAAAGCAACACAACTGTCTTCACCATGGGTACATGTCTGACCTCATTCTACCATGGCAGTGCCAGCATATTGAAAACTAAGCTATGATGCTATAAATAAGTAGGAAACATGGGAAGTAAAATCTGTCCCATCAAGCTTTAGTGACCAAAATTATACCAAGAAGTGCAACATGGTTAAAACCATAAAGATATGAGCATCACATGACCATTGCCTGACATGAGTGTAACTTCACTTTCATTTTGCAAACAGAACATACTGACAGAATAAATCTTCAAATCAATTACTCTACTTTCACAATGGAAGCTCTTATCAAGTGCTCAGAGGTTTAGCTTTGAATGGGTTGAGCACCCTGCTGTGTTGCTACCACAAGATATAGCCCTATACTACATTTATAGCAAAAACAATACAAAAAATTTGAATAACAGACAGGCAAGTTGTGTTTTGCTACTAAAGATATTAGGGCACAGGCCTAGACTTGAAGAGAGCAGAAATTGAAAAAGGCGAAACTGTAAGGTCAGTTACAAAAAATTTGGGTCGTGGCAGACAGAAGTCCCATTTGCTTGAGAAAAAGCTCCAAAAAGAGAGAGACATCAACTTTATTCATTTATGAATCTTTGTGGAACAAATAAACTGTGTGTAGTATGTACTGCACTTCAGATGACATAAATTACAAACAAGCAGGTTGAACCTTGACCCTAACTCGGTAATTTGTCAATCTACTACTCTAAGCCAGGGTGTGTCTATAGCAATGGGTTTCAATAGGGTGTATCACCACCTGCCAAAGACATTGCCAGATAACATTTCGCTGTAAATAGGACAGTCCAGTTATTAACAGGTTAGCTAAGTTTGTATGAAGAGGATTGTACTTACAGAAAAACGGTTGTTAAAGTAGACACATGAAAAGTTGCCTAAGGCCAACTCTCCATTTCTTAAATTATGGGTAGCTTGATATCATGTGTTGTCTATACATCTTGGGTGTAGCTACTGAAACCAGACTGTCCAGAGATACAACTCCTTGTTCCTTTAACATGTCTTGACCCCAATGTGACCCCAAGAGCTCCCAAATGTGTTTCATATCAGAAGGAATGTCACCATCACTCAACTACTAACAGATGAACAGAGAGTGTGTGTGGTGGGAACCCTCCAAAAACAGGAATAGATTCCCTACAGGAGAAACAAAAAGCATGCTTACTTACCAGATCAAACCTACTTGTTTCAACAAACTGTTAACAAATGGGTCATTCTAGATTTGACAACCCTTAACAAAGATTACATCTCAAGATTTATGGAAAGTATTGACAAGTTTGAGAAAATTTGATCCTTTTCAGAGTGATATGATTTTTCATCATTGAGCAAAACTTCTCAGGGCAAGTCACTAAGGAAACACTGAACAGCCAATCATTTATCTTGAAACATTTCTTGATAACCCCCATGTGATGTACAGAGTAAAGAGATCTGCTGCAAAGACAGGAGAACATATTTGAGGGAGAGGATGACCGTGGAAGAAGGGGGGATGACTGGATTTGCTTCTATACCTAAACCGCAAAAGTACTACATTTTACCTTTTCACTTGAGAGAAGGGTGTGGGCTTGGAACAAGGTTTGATACGTACTTCATCAGTGTGTGATTCTACAGCAGAGTATAGCCAGACAAGATACGGGGGGGCTTTTTTTACTGAGGGGAAATATTGTTTGGTGGGGGAGGGACAAGACTTTCTAAAATACACTAAAAAAAAGGGTACCCTTTGACCTGTGCAAGCAAAGCTTTTCCAGGGAATTTTGCCCACAGGCACTCTTCCCCCCTTGGTTATATGCCTGTTCTCAAGATATTAACAGATAAACTTATCTTATTTTTTACCCAAGTGAACTTGAAGCAAGCACACGTGACATCATAATCTCACTCATGAACCAGCTCTTTTTTGGAGGTGGGTTTTTTTTTTTTTTTTGAGAAATTAACTTTTAATGTGCCATGGCAAACTCATATCCCTACTAACTCATGATTCAAGCAAAAGGTGTCACTACTGCCCATCAATGGGCACTTCATTTACTTCATTAGCTTGTACGTATCTCCAGACTTAAATGTCAGAACTGAGTAGGAATTTCACCAAATAGCCTAGATTTAGTCCTACTTAACATAAAATATGACTAGATGAAAGGAAAAAAACACCATTGAAAGCAAAGCATAAAGCACACCAACATTCATTTCTGACAGATATTGATACTAACCTCTAAGACTTGACTATTTCTGGATCTCCCAGATGAACGAGACCTTCTTCCAGAACTCCTTAGCTGACTGTAATCCAAGGTTGAATAAGGAGGAGGCAATTCCCCAGGATCGATGATAATGTTTGGGACAGCGTTCTCCTCTGCATATTCCTCTGACTGCATTATCACTGGATCATTAGATATTTCTGTATAATGAGGGGGAGCGTATGGAGGTGGAAGATATGGTATGGGTGAGAATTGTTCCTGGCAGTCTCCAGTTGGGATGGAGTTGCAGTTCCCTGATGTATTCATAAATCCATGTTGACCATTACTGTATCCCCGAGATAATATCTGAAGGAAGAAAGGGCATAAAACTTTTTGCTCATTTTAATTTTTTGATTGCAATGATTTTTCTAAACAAAAAAGGGTTTTCTCCCTATTTAATACAGCAGGTGTTTGTTCACTATTCAATATTGATTATAACAGACTTGTTCTATTAGTAAGTACCCTCTCTTACATCCCATGTGGTTGTATATCTCGACACTTATGAAAAGTGAGTGACTCAGATGCCAAAGTGCCTTTTCATATGTATGGCCAAGTTTATTAATTACAAGTAACAGACAAAAGCCAAGGACAAAATGTCCAGACACAAAAAACAAAAAACAAAATATTTAACTACAAATGCATTTTACATAAATTGCTGAGGTTTGCAATTAATGATTCCTCTCTGTTGCAAGAGTTTTTCCAAAAACTGAACTATTAAAAAACGCTGCACTACAAGCATCTGGTGAATTTCAATCATTTATGCAAAAAAATATTCTTCAAGGTTCTGTAATTTCAATTCTTCACATCAAAACAGGAGAGCCTAACATTCTCATCATATTTGCTTCACTCTTAGATGAGTATGATTTATGGCATACGCTCGCATTGTCTCAATCTCAACCAAAACTGGATACAAAAAGTCCCTTCCAATACGTCCAAGATGGATCAAACAAAGACTCGTCTCTGATTAGTATTCTATGCTAATCTCTCCTATTGATTTAAACAGCTGTAGTGAGCCGAATAGTGATAGCAGATACAATAGTGTAACTAACTTCCTTTGTCTTCATGAATGACTAAGATTACTTGACTGTGAAATGAAAATACAGCAGATCAGAGTCTCTCGGGAATTTAATTATTATCATCATCATCATACATGTGGGTAAATGTTCAAGGGTAGCACATGAGTTGTGGTAAATACTTTGTGGTCAGCTTTACTGTACCAGCACAACTGGTAAATTAATGTTTTATGGCTTTTCATCATATAGATTTGTTGACTAAGCAATGTATCACTGCCTGAGTAATGTGCAACTTTACTCCTCATTTATAGTGATGTTAAACTTTACAAATGAGATAAACTGTTTCAAAGAGTCATATAATATGAGTGCGGTCCATTCATTCATTTCATTTATATACATTCAAGTGACTAAAGGCCACTTAAAAAACTTTAGATAATTAGATGGGAGTTTTAAAGCTCAGTTTCTAACCAATTGGTTTCAGTTGGGGCAGCCAGTCTTATTTCCAGTTGTGTGGTTAGTTAGTCAGTTAGTAAGATGGGGCTTAAACACACATCAACACAAATGTTTTACAAAGTGTCACAAAGTTGGGCAAAGTTAGAATGTGGTAAAACCACCAATTCCCTGGCTGCTTAATACAGTTTTTTAGTTGCGGTGCCTGCCTTGCAGGCAGCACCGCTACTAATGCAGTTACTATCGCGATGTCAATTTCTGACTTTTCCGGCACTTTATTTCTATCTCCTTCTAGATGCTTTGTGGTATCGAAATACGGTTTAGTGCAATTTGTAGGGATGGTACTTCTCTTTCGTGTTTTTAAGTTTTGGTGTAAATATGATTTTCGTGAGAGTGTAAAATTGGGGGTTTTTTCACGTAAAATTTGGAAACGTGTTCTATTTTTAGTAACAATCTTGCGGAAAAACCAGGTCCGTGTGTACTCTGGGGAATAATATGTTGTTTAATTTAACACAGCGCCATCATTTTGGTTGTTTTTTTAATTCATCGTGAATTTTGAGTATTTATATGAGGATTTCTTTGTAGAGATTTTTCTTTTCAAGTGACATGGTCGGGGTTGCTGTGGAGTAAAAGTTTAATAGTCTAGAGGAGTTTTTGTTCACTGTTTTTCATAAAGTAAGTTTCTGTTGGAGAAACATTGTTATTGGTAGGTAAATATTATTTTTGTATGAGATGGCTCGTATTAATATTTGTGTTATATCAATGTGTCTGGTTATGGTAAATTTGTTATTTTAAAGTTTAAAATTATGTGGAGAATATAACAATGCCCAAGGAGGGCCGTTCAAAGATTTTTTTTTTGTAGAAAGGAAAGGTTGGCAACAAAGAAAAAGAAAGTATGGGGGTGAATTTCAAGATAAAAGTTATGAAAGGGAGAAAAATGATGATGTTAGAGTTGGGATCAAACAAAAAAAGGCTCTAGTGGATATGAAAAAAGTCAGAGGTGTGATGATGGGGAAAGTAGGGAACATGACGATCGTGATGTATTATTTAAACCATCCGAAAGATCTACATGTACATTTTATTTTTTCGTTGTTGTGGGTGGTAATTGTTTCTTTTTTTTTTTTTTGGTGTTTGGCATTATTGGTTACAGGGGGGATGATCATCTTTATTTAAGACAAGTCATTGTAAGTTCATTATGTACCCCTCCACATATTTACACCACGAGTTGCCATTGCTCAGAAGCTCCACTAAAGAAGAATGCTTAAAAAAACAAATTCAGAGGGAATGTTCTTGGGGATATTTATACATTTAGGGAGAAGAGCACATCATAAGATGAAGAAGTGTTAACATGAACACATAGTTTAATGTAAAGAGTAGTCACGGTAGGGTTTTAACATGTTCATTCATATCTCGTTTTATATTTGTATGTGATGAGAGCAACCATTTTTTATTACGCTGGGCGGTGATCTGTTTGAGATATTGGGAAGAGGTCTGCATGAATGAAGGTTTTGCACAATCATTCAGGGACTGCTTTGGGTCTTCAGTTGGGGGAGAAGCCCTTTAGAACCAACTGATTTGGTCTTTAAAGGCCATGGATAGTTCATCTCTTGTCAAAAATGTGTTGATTTTGAAATGGTTATTTAAAATTTTGAGGGGGCCATATGACAGTTTGGCTTTCCTCTTTTTACTTGAGGAAGAAAAGACATCCCTTGCCTTCTCCGGGATTTACCTCACTGTAAAACAATTAAAAATGATTGCCTTATCATTTTTTTATATTATGTTCAACGAACGTAAACATTAAATTTGGATCGTTTGTAGAGGTTTAGATTGTTAGCTTACACAACTTGAAGTTTTGAACAGGTACGAGAAAATTCGCAATTGTAAATTTTTAGCCAGGTGGTTCATTTCGTAAATGGTAAAAAGTAGCAAGCCACTTATTTATAAGCTAGTTATGCTCTTTTTGTGTTATGTCACTGGCTGTGGTGTTATCAGCGAAACGTTTATTTTACATGAAGTCCGTTTTTTCTTTGAAAGTGATTTGTTGAGCTATTGCATATGAGTGGTTGGAATGATGAAATTTGTCTTTTACGGAGTTTTTACTGGACAGTGAAGTCTTATTCATAGACCTGGCTTTCTTATTGCTTTTACATATTTTAGGTTATCGTTTGATCAGTTGCGAGTCGTGGCCATACATAAACTTGCTATATTATTATTTTATTAGAAAAGAAATGCATGGAAATTATTAAAACAATTTTTATATAGTGCAATGGCAACAGTTTTGTTCCGTAGTAAGAAGTCACTGTCAGAAGGCGACAACAAGTTCTTCATATAGAGTGTAGGAAGAAGCGAGACTGTTTATGATGTGATGACAGACGAATCGCCGCTAATAGTTATAAACTAGGGACATCGATATTTTTGGTTTTCGGGTTTCATGAAGGGACGTATAGATGTTGCAATTTATCTTTTATGATTTGTAAGTGATTGATTCGGTTCTCTGATTTGTGGAGGTCAACGTCGTTCAAGTGTCTATACATTACTGAACTAAGAAGTTACTGGCGAAGGGTTAGTAGTGACGTATGTGCGCGGGATTAATATAAATTGGAGAAACAGTCACAATAGGCCTAAGGCTAGAGTGAAATATCATCATATTAACATTTATGTTGAGAGAATATAGATGTAAGTAACGCTGACAAAGGAATTTTTACTTTGCTGTTTTATATTATTTTTTATTTTATTTCATCATTTGTAAAGATTATGGTAAATCTGAGATATCGACATTTCTTTTGATTCTCGTTAACTTGTTATTACATGTTACTTACAACAATTTTTTATTACGAAAGCTGAGAGTAAACTTGGTGCGGAGCGTACAGAACTTTTTAAAAACCATTAATCTTTATAAATTCTTTATGTTCAACATTGGAAATTTTTTCCTTTTGTTCATTAACAAAATTCCATCTTCAACCAAGTGACTACAACGTTACTGTCATGTATATACAGACTCATTATCGTTTCCAACATTACGTCTTAACAGTGTACTCCACCTGTATTCACTAAACAGCTAAACAAATGGCATGTTTTTCCTTATTAACTGCACTACTTAAAATACAATTTTGACTAACGTCTGTTTGGTCGAATGGTCTGTCTTGAGCCTTTGGCGCTTTACCATCTTTATCAGAAACCCTCATGCTGTACAAGGAGTTACTAAGGAGGCGGGGCATTAGGGATACCTTATGAATGTACAAGCA
Organism: Holothuria scabra; assembly: GCA_037179385.1. Taxonomy (NCBI): domain Eukaryota; kingdom Metazoa; phylum Echinodermata; class Holothuroidea; order Aspidochirotida; family Holothuriidae; genus Holothuria; species Holothuria scabra. The sequence goes on along the minus strand of CM074187.1, from coordinate 7,770,936 downwards.
GCAGCTTGTAAAGGACGTTTGAAATGTTATCTGATGTGACGTTTTGCTCTTTCTACAGTTCTAAATCAACTGTTGTATCATCTTTTCCTGATTTACTGTCAACTATGAGTTCAAAATGAGCAAACCTCATTATACCGGCAATCGAGTATTTCTTTGGTGTGTTACACGTTCCACCTCAACCACATTTCTAAAGTGAATGAACAATGTTCCTGGATTACAAGTGTGGAACTGAACTTAGCTGCTATTGGGCAAAACACAATACAAGTATTTTGGAATGGTATTTTTGTCCCCCTAAAATAGTCACCTTTAAAGTACAAGACGACTTGGTTTGTCGGCACCGCAACTCGTCTAGACGTTCGTCTTGTCCTAATTCACTGCTCTATGCTGAGCACCAAGCACAATGACAAAAGGTTCCATTTGAAATTTTGCTTTAAACACTTGACCGTGGTTGGTCTTCACCTCTTGAGCAAAACTTATGTTTGCAAATGAAAGCTTTGAATTCTGGGTTCCTCAAACAATTTACAAACAGGTTACATAGCACAATTCCAGGCCTGACATTAAGACATCAGCAAGGCAGTGTTGCAGTCAAGACCAGCATATTGCAGACATGAGCCCAGAAGGTGTCAAGACCAAGGCCAAGAACAGGAGTAAAACTTCACGACTGTGACCAAGACCAACAAGGTCCGAGAGGGAGACAAAGACCACATTTAAATGTACATGTTGCATACAAAAATAAACTGTCCAAAGTTTTGAATACTTTTTTCCTTGACTTTATTACCGTATGTTCCAAAAACAACACATATAACACCAAGACTGCATCGTCATTAACTTCCACGATTTCTCTTACCATGTCAAGCACAGAGCTAATAAAAGTATTTTTCTAATATGGTCTTTTTTTTTAATTGGAATCTGTCAGTACTACAGGTGTGGTGTTGTGAATTTGGTGCAAGTTAATGCATCAAAAGTCAGTTTGTCCAACCATGTGCATACGGAACTGGGGTGCAGGGAGGGGGGTACTTGCCCCCCCAGTTCGGACAAAAACATTTACCCCATTCAGGCAAACAATGAGAAAAACATGACAAATGGTGAAATTACTCGGTCAAAGATTGCTCTTGCCTCTACACAATAAATTACCCAAGTACATCTATGTGTCCAACCCACAGAAAAATGAGTAGCAGAACTCTTTGTTCCTTCTATTTGTCAATTTAACCATTCTTTTTTCAACTTAGCCATATTAAGGGTTATTAGTAGCCAGACTGAATAAAATCCATAATATGACACCGGTCCCTAGTTCTACAACACTGCTTGGGCAGGACAAAACATTTTCATAGTTGCAATCAGGACATTTTTTTATTTAAAAGGGCACTGTGGCAAAGCAGAAGAATTCTAATCTGATAAATGTTTTGTTTTTTCTTATGAAGTTCACACACGGACTTATACACATGGACAGAGCATGTAACGTGTATGTCCTATCCGCAGATGGTCTCCACCAACTGGGAAAAAAAAGGTGCACCAAGATGGCCGCTGTGAACCTATAAATCGTCTGATTTGACGAAGACTCTATAATATTTTAAACAAAAGTTTAACGTGAATGGCAAACAATATCATATTCCTGCAATACGTGAAGTGATGTTGACCTTAGCTTGCCATATTTTAAAAATATTTCAACTTTCTTGCAAAATATGGTGGTATACTTGAGCACGTCCAAGCTTTCACACAAAACCATAGCAGACGACCATTTTGGTGTGCTTTTTCTCACACTACGGTAGCGACAATGTACCGCACAGTATGCTCTGTCCATGTATAGGAAGTCTGTGAGTTCACAAAGGCCAACTGGGGAAAGTATGTGGAAGGGTAGCCCTTCCCTTTACTTTATCCCTTACAAAGGTTTAACCTGTATTACAATGTTTAGACTGCTGATACTCCTCACTCAATCCCTTTTCCTTCTAGATACCAGATGTTTCATAGGGTGATTTTTTTTATTAACATTCCATTATCTCACACTTTTTCTCTATGATACTTGACAGTAAATAGTCATTTCTGCTGGATGTGACTTCTATGAACTTCACTTGGTGATTTTCAATATTCAGAATTACTAAAGAATGACGTTGCCATCAACTTTAATGGCAAGAGGTATGCTTTGATGTGAACACTGTGGCGACACATTATTACCTAGTAATATTCACCTTTAACACCAATAATCTTACTTCAGGAGTCTAAGAAAATGTAAAATCTTCAAAGCAGACAAAGAGAAACCATGCTTCTAGGAGTTTTGATTATAAAAAAAATTTGAAGAAGGAAAAGTTGGAAGTAATTTTGAGTGGTTACACTTAACAAGAAAACTTAAAAGCCACAGTAACAATTATCCTTTATTAGAACCAATACTGATGTAACCGTCTTTCCACCTGAGGGTTTATAGTCCTTATCCATAAGAAAGAGGAAATGGCACTCACATATTGAAGGTACCAATTAAAATAATACAGAGCTAAATTTATGCATTTGCAACATACTACTGAAGTGAGAGAGGCCCAAAATTTTAAAGTTTCATACTTGCTAGTCTATTCGGGTACCCATTTCTATATACAGAACTAGGGAGCCACCACTCACAAATGGCAAGGTAAAAGAATGTGGGAGCACCCTTTGGGATCTTCCTGTGTCCATCCCATCATACCCAACTTGCCAAAGAATTATCACCAGGTACATATAGGGTAACATAATGTAAGGAGGGGAGATATAGATGTAGGCCTTTGATGTGAGCTATGCAAAATGGAGCACAGGAAGATACAGGATGTACTGTATGGCACCCTCTGCTGGTAGGGTTACCACAGTGTTACTAGTTTGTCAGATGGTGAGTACAGGTATAAATGGTATAGATGAATCTGAGTAGTGCTTGTTGTTAGTGACTATAGGTAACCATTAGTGGGGTCCATCAGCCTTTAATCATCTTCATTTATTGTCTACATGAATTTCAAATCCTCATACTCATTGAAGTTGAGAAAATCAAGATACACTTCAGTGTATAACCATCCATGGAACAGGACGTAAGGAGGAAAGTTAAAGATTGAAGTTGATGGACCCCAGTAATGGCCAACTAAAATCAGACCATCACAATCTGTCTGGATTCGTCTATACATCAGGTAATAGGCTGAAGGTGAGGATTGAAATAGACACTTCTATTTCAAAGAGAAGTGAAAAAAACCTGTTGTTTAATTATTTTGAAATTCCATTCTAAAACTTCTCGAACCACATAACATACTCAACATACTTCACACTGCTGCACAAGCTATCATAAGCCATCAACAGCCAAACAAGTTACTTCGAGCGATTCATGTTCAAAATATAAGACAGATGACAGCAACTTGGATCAGCCAACTTAAACCACAAAGGCTTTATGTGACATATTGTACCACATTGTGAAACATGAAATATCTTGTGGCTTTAACCAGGAAAAATATTTCCTAAACCTAAAACCTTTAATAGCCCTCCCAGAGTTTCAGAGAAAAATAGTTAGGGGATAGCTGTAGTCAGTGGTTTTAGCCTTGGGTAAGAATAAAATTGTATTGCTCTTTCTTTTTCTCACTTTTTTTCTCTCTATTTTCTTTTTGTGAGCATGCCTCTTAGCCAAAATACCTCCATGATAGAGTATGCTAAAGCCAGAGTTGCCTAACTGTCTATGTTGTAAAAAATTCTTGGAAAGCAACAAGATACATGTACTTAGATTAAGTGTGTCTAACAAAGTTTGTCCACTACACACAGTTTTTTTTTTTTCCCCTGATATGAGGACAAAGGAGTTTACCTTCTACAAACTTCGTACCTTAGAAGGTCAGTTAGTTTGCTAACATTCACACACTCTTCAGAAAAGTTGACTTGAGTTCCTCATACACTGTCTGAATGCACTTATAATACATGAGTAACACACAGTGTAGAGGCTTTTCATGTGATGTCATAATACCCCCTCCCGGCATGGTTGGAGTACATGAGTTCTACGTAGTAGACCACACTACAATCCTCAACAAAAGTACACAGGACTAACCCTGCTCCCCGTCTCAATTGCCAGGGAGGTAAGGAAATAGGAGGTATGGAGGAGTAATGCAGATTTGGGCTCATAACACTCAATATTACCCAGCATTTCTGATCAAGACAAGAACAACACATATATCAAAATTGATAGAACTGCTAAAATACTGTTCTAAAGCAATCTAAAATAAAATTTCCAAACTCCCCAGGTTTGGGGGACCTACAAGCCTCAAAACTTACCTTAGCTATTACACTTGTAATCATATACTAAGTTATCTAACAACTCACACTGCCATTGAGCTGGTAATTAAAGATGATTTGGCACAATAACAATTACTGATTGTTTCACTATCCAATGCAGTACAACCAACGTTGCTCCCACCGATCAAACAAACCTTTGCTTCCTCCCACCAAACTTCACCGTACGAACGGTTTTTAACTTTCTCTTCCATTTCCGTGCGTAGGGCAGAAACAAGACAGATAAAATAACCTCCCATGTCAATGGTCCACCCCCACTTTCTAGGAAAAAAATATTTTTCATGTTTGTGTAACACTCCACGGCTTCCTCTATCGTGTCACATTTACAATGCCATCTGTCACGGTAAACATAATTCTAGACACAGAACCGCAATATTTGATGAGCTGATACCCAATCTTTTGTATCACTATCAGACTTTGAATATCATTTAATAATTTACAAATTATCAAACCACAATTTGGAGATAATCAGCATGTTAAATTCACTATTCTTTATGGTTCTTAAGTCTGGTCATTCTTAATAATGCTCATACATTTGAGTTGTGTAAATTTGATGACTGGTTCTGGTTCCAAGTTATCGCTACTGTCCAACAAGGGTCCAAAGATGACACAGGTCTAGTCAGTAGTGTGGCAGCACACACAAGTACTATTTGACTAACCCCAAATGCAAACATCTCCTGATATCCATTATCGACCATACTATTTCATAATCTGTCATCTGATTTTCTATAGTAATAAAGAATAAAATTGTAAAAGGTGGTAACTTTCTAAGTTAAAGAAAGTTTTCAAATCAATGAGAGAGTGACTTACTTAAATTTTGAAGTTTAAGGGATTTGAGGGGTGGGGTGGGATTTGTGGGATGGGAGATAGGTATATATAGCTTAAAATCTTAAACCTCTGGCTGTTAGAAGGTGCTATCATTTTTATACTGCATTCCATGCTACATGGAGTAAGGCAGTAGATTCTCGAGCACAGCCCGATATTTCACATGAAAAAAAAGTAAAATGAAACATGCACGCAGACATAGATACACACACACAAAAAAAAGGAAAAAAGGGAAAAAAAGGGGAAAAAAAGTTAAAAATTGCAGCATTTATTTTGTGAAGATATTTTCTTTTTGAGCCCATTGTCATTTTGAAGGAAATGCATTTGAACTTTTAATTGCTACAGATAATCAATAATTCAGGCAAGTGGAACATAATTGCCCCTGATTCCTTCTTAGACAGAAAATCCTTCCCCTGTTCCTCCCCACTAGCTCTTGCAACTACAGCAGTATGTTGTTTCTTTGATGCCTTAACTTAAAATAGCCTATTGTCACAAAATTGACCCCAGAAGAGAAAATAAAATTACCAGGGGCAATGCAGATTTCTCAACTTAACTACCTTTTCAGTAAACTACATGAAACATTTGAGCTATTTGCTTCACTGCAGGGTGTATATGTAGCACTCAGTTGCACCTACATACCCCAAGATTTCACAGTTCAGTCTTTGCACATGTCTACAGGTACAAAGTCAATGTTGTTGCAAAACTCACAAACCACAGCTGATTCCCCACAGATCTTTGAACTTGCCTATTGACACTTTGCGGTCAAGCTGGAATTTATAAAATGTTTAGAATAAATAATCTTTATTACAAAACTGTAGAATTCAGACATGTAAAAAGGAAACAGAGCTATTCAAAGTCAAACGTTTCACAAAGGCCTTACAGTTTGATCTCTAGTAAAGGTAAACAGGATATTTACACCCTTCTATTGTGATGACAGCTTCCAAAGGGGGAACGTTATTTATACTTGGAGAGGTAAATTTTTTGAAATAATTGCCATTCTTTGTGAAAAGCATCTCCTGCACATGATCATTTGTTAAACTGATGGTAACAATCCCCCTTCAGGAAAATTTGCAAAGTCTAAAATAACAGCATGGTTAGCCCTTTTTCTTTCCCTCTTATTTATTCTTGAAACTGTAGACCCTCCAATATTAAATTTCAAACAAAATATTCAAAAATTCAACTTACTAAAAATTGTAACTTCTTTCACCAAACACAATTAAACCCTAAAGTACAGTCCACATAGCTGCATGGATAAGATGTTTTTCTTTCTTTATTTTTATACAATTGTAAACCCCTTCAGGTGTTAGCTTACGAACACCTTTCAAAAATTCAAATAACTGAAAACTTTCAACCTCTTTCTTCAAACACCTAAAATAGTGTAAACTGTTTGTCCAAACTATAAGAAATGAGGTTGTATTGCAAGGATGCATGCAAAGAAGTATTACTACCATTCACTTTGTAACTAAAACCATCTTCTTGTCTTGATTTTCTGCTTAAAAATATTTTCTTTTTGAATTGGGACTAAAATATAAACAAAACTTCTGAAGAGAGTACTTATCCTTGAATCCTATCAGCCTATAAGGCAGTAACTTAGTTTTGTTACTGTACTTATGTATTACAGTTTGAGAATATTATTTACCAAGGGGATAAACCACAGACCCCACCATGGGTGAATAGGAGACCAGTAACTTGACCTCACTAAGGGCAAGTTTAATGACCATCTAGGGACTACTGGTGGGTCCCAGCAGGCAATTTAATCCAACTGTACCCCTGGAGGTGCTCAACAATGACAGTTTTCAGTCACCAGGGAAGAATCAGAGAGGATATTTGGGGATAAACTCTCCTCTTGAGAACTTGAAGATGTGGGGCAAATATTTTGAAAGAGGTGATCTGTTTCTTCTCAGAGAAGTATAGAGGTAATAGCCTCTTGTATGAAATTGATTCTATTCTTTTACACTGAAACTAGTTACAGTTTCTAAGAGAATACTGAGCACTGAAGACTTTTCAGCAGAAAATGTAAGAATGAACATCAGGTGATTAATTAGTTAAAGAACCATCAGTAACGAGGCTTTCACTATGTCAGCAAACCAAAGCCAATTAAATATCTAATTGGAAACTATTGTCAAACACTCAAACATGCACAGAAAGAAAGGCATCTGCAAGAAAGCAAGGCATCTGGAGTCGCTTATGAGCCTCCAGCTCCTATACTGTTTACCCATTTAATTTGCTTCAAAGCTGTGAAAATAAACTTCATGTGTGTGTTTTGGCAGGATGTAAACATGGCAGTCAATATAGTTCTTAAGATTTTCTAAGTTTAGTGGCTGAAGGGAGGCATTGCACAGAAAAAGTCACCCATATGTACTCTAATAAAAGTAAATGAGCAAAAAACCTTGAAGAATTATCTTAAAGGATCAGTATGACATGAAAAACAAAAGTCTGTATCTTACTAATATGTTGCAATTTATTTCTGTGCAGCCTAGAGTGCCAAGTAGATCATACATACAACAGGCTTATGCCTTTTATCATTTTGAAATTTCTGGACTCACGAAACCTCTGAAGCAGTGAAGACTTGCGGAGAAGAATAATGAGGACAATCTACTAGTTGATCAGGGCAAAGTGGGGGCGTGGTGTTGGAACTTCTCTGAGTAGTGTGCGGATGCACGAGCGATATGCAATTAAGATGTAGCAAGGGGTAAGTATATGTCAGTGATGTGAATTCATAAATATGCATACAGTGGCATTAAAAGAAGGGTCTCAGGTTCTATCAAGTTTTGGTATGTTCAAGGGGTACTTTTTCTAAGCAGTTTGGTGAAATTTGCATTAAAAACCAATGTGTGATTCTCACGATATGAGCTAGTAAAGATATCAAATTTTTAACAGACAGTTAACTTGAAGCAAGTACATATTACATCATATCCCCACATTGATGGACAGTCTTTTGTTTTTCTATAAACTTTACAGCCTATTTTCTCCTCAACAATCCCATATTATCAAAAATATGATTGCACAAGTGCCACAGGAATCTTTCAAACTTTGCAGTCCCCATGGGGAGGTTCTATTCCTATTGATTTCAAGGTCAACACAAAGGTCTGAAAAACGAAGGAAGACAAAGCTTTCCTTGTCAAGGTGAAGAAGTGATATAATCTCTGCTGCCCTCAATCTCACTTTGGAACACAAATCTAGTAACTTCATTTGCTGATATCTCGAGAAACACATGTCCGATCTGAATGGAAATTTCACCACACGGAGTAGATTTAGTTTTTCTTTCTCATGTGAAAATTAATTTTTTGCTTAAACTTCCACTTTAAGTATGACACTCTGTTGCTTCCAAATGAAATTTTACGTAACTAAGTACTATTTTGGCCACATAGTTGTATCATTTCAATTTACGGTAATCTTAGGGGCATTTTCGACTAAATGGCAATGCATATAGGTTGACTTGTCCATATTGATAGTGGCAACTGAGAAGTGATAATAGTTCTGTTGCATTTTAGTGCTGGTATTTTACATAGAATTTAAAAATTTCACACTTGACATGCTATTCCTGATTCAATATCTATGAGATGCCGACCAACCCCTCAAAGAAGAGGGGGAATATTTATTGTGCCATTATTCCACACAGGATTGATGCACATGCAGTTTTTCCAACCAAATGAAAGGAGCCATAGCCTTGTGTCTAACTACTCTCAAAATGGTAATATGCAATTTAGATGTAGCATGGGGTAAGTATATGTCAGTGATGTGAATTGTAAATATATCAACCTGATGTACAATCAACAATATAATGATCAATTCACTAGCTCGTATTGGCTGGTAAAAATGAGAGCCATCAAGCATCAAAATGCCTGAGCAATTAGATTAAAATCATCCCAATTGATGTTTGTCCTGCTTTTGGCGAGAAAACATCTGAAGTTGAATAACTCACAAACCTTGGAGTTCACATGGCGTTCTCACAAATTTTGAACATTTCATCTGACAAAAAAGCAACTCTAAGCAGACCTATTCATTCATAAAAATATCATCAACAAAAAAATAAACATCAATGCAACCTATTTATTATCCTCACTATCCTTATCAATTTAAGGTATTAAACCTGAAGCCCCTGAAGTTTAAAAACAATGTGACACACCACATTTCAGGAGACCACAATTTTCATATAATTTAAATTGTCAAATTTAGTTATCCCTTACAGGGAAAATGCATTAATCATAATTTGAATAATTCTATCTTACATCATAGTTGGCTCTTGAGAATACGAGACAGGAGTTTCATCAGCACATTGTGAAATTTTTGAAAAGTACATCAATTGCTTTAACTTGACTATATGCAACATTGTACTGAAGTACAACATTGACAAACTTGGAAGAGTTATAAAGAAGAAAATTGGTCTTACCAGACGATAGTTTCAACATAAACTTGGGGGGGGGGGAGTTGCTTTTGCATTTCAAAAAACTTCTAAAAGGACCATTTCTCTCACCCCAAACAGTACCAATTCTCCTAACCTTCTTACTGAAGCCCCTCCCACAATTATCTTAAATTCATCCTCATCCAAACACAATCTCAGTTTATTGCTTCAAGGTGAGTATAAAAAAACTCAATTTTGATTATCATAACACTCTCAGTACCTTTCATGCAGTGTAATATAAGCTTTGGTATTCTGCATTGTTTGAATTAGCTGTCAATCAAAGAACTGGGCCAATTGAGAATTTCGGTACCCCCGCACCAAAATTGTAGTGTTTGGGGTGAGAAGTTTGACCCTTTAACATCCTTTGGCAGATTTATTAATGCCAATCTGCATGTCCAAAATGATAGTAATCTTAGCCAAAGTTACAGGTGGGTTCAGCGAGAAAAAAATCTTGCTCCAAGGCCTCTATAGACAAATCCAATTAGCACTTGTGTTAGTGGGGTTCATTAGCCTTAAATCATCTTCATTTATTGTCTTCTTGAATTTTAAACCCTCATATACAGTAAAATTGAAGGAATCAAGAGGCAATTCAGTGTACAACTACCCATAGTACTGGTAGGTCCCCCTCCCCTTCACTGAAACCAACCACCTTACTCTTTTTTATCTGACAGAAACTGTTTAACTGGTCACTCCACAAACAAAGTTTAATTAGTATGTAGACACTGTGGAGGGCACTATTTCACCATGCAGTAACAACTGCAACACAATATTGAAATAAAGAGGGCACTATGCACTTTTGAAGATATTGGGACAGTGCAACAAAATTTCAAATTGAGGGCACTATTTTGAATTGGCCAAATCTGTGGAATTTGACCTTCACTGTCGTTCACATTTCAAAATTCAAATAAATGAGAAGACATTTCAAAGAAATGAGAAGACAGTATGCAAACATGTTCCAAAGCATAGATACCATTGACATGAACAAAAGTGCAAATAAAATGAAGTCTGTATGCTGTTAAACAGCAATAGGAATAACACATCAGTTAGAATTTTAAGGCAACTAAAATGTTATCATTAGCTAGCGAAAGAAACCAAAAGGAGGTTTATACATTGACACTGCACACATTGGACAGTGTGATTTGGACACAGGCTCACTTAGGAGCTATCACGCCTCTTGCAGAGTATGGAGATGTTATAAACTAAAATGTCCAAATGCAGCAGACCTTCTGAGATAAAGTGCAGTAGCTAGCACAGAAGAAATCAAATTTTTCAGTAAAGCCTTGGACCAGCTCATTGCGTTGTTACTGCTTTTAACTTCATTTAAACCTTTTCATCTAGGCTATTACATGTGCTATAAAATAAACCAGATATATATATACCCTAACCAATGAAATATTCACAGAAGAGAAAGACAGCTAGGAGCAACTGGCAGAAGGTTTGAGCATGCTGTTACCTCAAGTGTCATTTAATTTGAAACCTTTACAGGGGCCCTTTCTCTGCGAAAGACATCACAGCAAATTGAATCTTAGAAGGAGAAGGAACAAGAGAAGCAGGGAGATTATAAAACAAAATGTGATTTTGGCACAGAGTGAAAACATTTGGTGTTATTAATAACAGCATCTCCCAATGCTTTGGATTCTAGTAGCCAGTTCATTTAATCCTAGCAAATTCAATCGAATGAAATTACTTTACCAGAGGAAGGTAGAAGCTTGTTACGACACTGCATCCAATTACGTTACTTTAATTTATACAGTTGCTTCAATTGTTCAGGACATTGAATCCCATATGTTTCATTATCATTTAACATGGGAAGATTAAAAAAGTGTTACCAAAAATTATCATTAGTTGTTAAACATTTTTTTGTATTTTCTATGGCTATCATTGCTTTTACAAATGAATCCTTCCAATAAACATAGCATACAATCATATAGCATACAATTAATCCATTTTTCATCCTTGCTTAATGGTCTAAACAGAAAATAAATCAACATTAGACAGGTACAGCAGCCTTAAGTTATCACATAAAGTCAGGAACCATATTAAAAACAGCTGCGCTTTGTTTCCGCTTACTTAGCAGGTGTAGCCAGAGTATGATGAAGGGGCAGTCAATACAGAACTATGGCTAGACTCAGTGTCGTAGCAACAGGGTGGTTTTAACCCCCCTCCCCATGACCCAACCTTGCAAAGCAAAAAACACCGAAAAAAAAAAGTTTTTTTCTCTCTTTCCTTAGACTTTTCTCTCACGTTGTGCCTAACACCCCTCCCCCCATGAAAAAATCCTGGCTGCACCATTGGCTAGACTGGAAGGGTTTAAGGTAGGTGGTGGCACCCTTCCCTTTTCAATGTTCTATTTTTAACACTTATTTTGACAGCATAAGTCTTGAAGATTTTGAGGAGGTGGTTTTTGGAGGTACAGTAATACTGCTTGTATTTCAGTGCAAGACCTATTTTTGGAAAAGTTTTGGGGTAGCAAATCCCTACCACCCCAAACAAAATTAGTGAGAGCAAATAGTAATTCCAATTACTTACATGAATATCACTTGCAAAACGTGCCATGTTTAAATAGTACTAAATCTTAAAAATTGCATGAACCTTTGGGCTATAGGCCTATCTTTTGTAAAGGGATCAACAACATAAAGAATGCATGGTGCATTGTACAGATACAGTTTTAAAGGCAGTCGATTCTTACCTCAAACTCCACAGACTACAATTTTTGTAGTAAGTAGTCTACAGAAATTTTCATTTGACACAGATCTTTGATTGACAGCAAATTAAAAGAATGCAGAGTCCCTTACCTCATGTTACATATCGTGCACTGTTCTGAGGTTTTTTTTATCACACATTGAGTATTGTTCACTCAACTTGAAGTAATAAACAGATATTGTTTACTGTAGATGAGGACAAGTTTTAGACAGTTGTGGGAGATGCTTATGTAAGTTTCTTAGAAATAAAACCGTCTAGATGAGAAGATTAGGCCTTTCAATAAATCAGTAACCAGTCAGTCTTCAGACCTTTTGCTCCTGATGAACCCACCATTTTTCACATACCAAAATTTGGTTGCATTTGCTTAGAACTGGTTCTACTGAATTGTAAAGCCATGGTCATGAAGGCAAAGTCCTGTGAAGAATTTTAGTGTCCTTTGTGGTACAAGTTTTCACTGAGAAGGTGCTGACATTAGCCCCTTGAAACCTTAAAAGTGATGGGGCTAGTTCCATGTACTTACCTATAGTGTAAAGATATGGAATGGTAAATGATAGCCAACTGAAATGTAACAATTCTACTCCATATACAAGATTAGGAAACCAACATAGTACACCTGTCTTATGTGACATTGTGACGAAATGTCAGCGTGCGTGCATTTTCAAAGGAAGTTCTGTATGCGCACAATGCATTTCTCTTTGTGCAGTCCGGAGTACCTGACCCGTACTCCCGCATGCCTGGAAAAAGAACACAGTACTTGATTTTGTATTATAAGCGCGTAAGAAAGTAAACGCGTGCATAAATGTGCGCTTGTGACGATACCATAGAAACTGACCAATCAGTAGGTCTATGAACTTCAAATTAGGTGTTGTGCATTAATGTTCAAATGTTCTTAGGAAGAAAGACTTGAAGAAGTCTAAAACTGTTTCATGTGAGTGAATTTATTGAAGAGCAGTGTTTGCAAGAATTGCAATGTTTTAAAATCACACGTATTTATACTACTGGAAGATATCAATTTGCCTGTTGGCCCCCAAAATGACTGAACAGTGATCAGCACTTCCGCCCCTCCGTTTCGGCCTCCATGGGGAGTCACTGCACCATTTTAAGTTTGGTATCAATGTTTATAATATCTTTGTTTGCAGACCTGAACAGTGCCCTCAACTTCATACACTGTGATTTACAGACTGGGGACTGACCCATCCTAGTCACAGAATTACAACACTAATAGGAGGCTTTGTCCTTATTTAAGTGAGCACAATAGATCAATACTCTACAGTATATGAACACAACTTGTAAGTCTGAAAAGGTCACAGTTATCACCAATGTTTGAGACATGTACTGAGTACTGCCTAGCTACCACATTGCACAAGCACCAGAGATTCAGGGTCAAAGTCAAACAATTGTGTCCACAATACAAACTTTGATCCAGTGAGGTCAATCTGATCTACCCCTTTGGGTCAATCAAAATTGGTTGGATCATATGTGGTCCTTCAGTGGAGTGCAGTTGATTTGCCTTTCCATGAGAGTTTGAACTATCCACCACTATCACTGAAATGGGAACAGAGCCTTACACTATCACAAGGCTATCAACCTTTTGCAAAGGTATGCAAGACCCATTGACGTGTCCCAAGGAAAACATTAAAAATTTTTGAAACATTAAGAGGGCTTGAACTGCAATAGTGCACAAGCACATTATAATTCTCACACCCGAAACCGAATCCTCATCTTGCTTGCCCGATGAAATAACTGCAAAACACCACATGAACAAATTTGTTTGGAGACTCTCAAATGCACATACATGTACGTGTGTCTATCTTGAATGCCTTTAGAAAATTTTAAACTTCTAGACAATTTTTCACTTTCAGGCTGTTTGAATGCACATTAAGTTTGCCCCGAGGTTGGTACCTTTCCTACACAGAGGACAAATAGCAATTGGAGTTAGGTGACAGATACATGTGTAGAGAGGTGGAGACCCCTGTGGGCATGGGTGGGTGCATTTGCTGATGTGGTAGAACTTAATGTCCAGATGGACATGGGGGTCTCCCCCTCCTCTTTGGATTTTTTTTTCGCTTACTTAGGGTGGGGCTAGATGCAATCTATTATGCTACACTCTGAATAAATATACCTGCAGAAATTTCAACTTTTCTGTTTTCAAGCCATGGCTTCTTATTTACACCTTTGCTCAATGAAATCCATTCTAAAATCTGTAACGGCTGATTAATAAGACAAACTGGCAATATAATATTACAAAATTGACAGGCCTGAACACCCACCCGCTTAGGTTGTATGGTTCTCTCTTGCCATGTCAACAAATGCAGAAAAAGATTACCAACATTTTGTTAAGGGAATCAATAGTGAGAATCACCTGAAATCCACAACCCCTTCTGGGGCTTGAAGGGGTGAGGAGAATGGGTGCAAATAGGCTTTACTCCAAGATACTCTGACTGGACAACTGCAAGTCAGCCAAAACATTGGAATACAAGACAATCTCTTGTTAAAGTTGTTTTGAAAGAAGAAATTGTCTTGCAAATATTCTTGTACTCACTCTTGATAATTGGCAAATGGGAATGTAAACTAATTTCTAAAAATGCATATACGATGTAGGTATTGAAACAAAAATACATCACTAACTGACATATATGTCAGCTTGAAAGAAAACTCAACTGACCAATGCCACACTTATCGGTGTGGACTTCTTGTTTTTGTTACAAATTTCAGCATGGGATAAGGGAAATTTTATTCCAATGGCCATTTTAACTGAGATGAAGTAAAATCATTCTCATACTTAACCTCTAGACTGAAATTCACAAACAAATAACCCTAATGAAATGCATTGTACTTCAATTGTCACAGAAAGCTACAAAGCTGGAAAGATGAAGAAATTCTAAATCAGTTGCAATACATGTGTCAAGTTTATTAAAATGACATACACTGCAACACCCAAGGCAGACACAAACACTCAACTTTGCTGCTAGAAGTATACAAAAAAAAAAAATTATATTACACTGCGTATAGTACAAGACAGGCAAAATTTAGGACAGTCTGACCTCATATCTAAGGAGGTTTAAAACACAGATTGCACTGGGTCATACTATTCACGGGTACTACTCACAGCCCACACTTTATAGCACTTCCAATGGCATTTCCCTGTGGTCACACACTTTTGTTGTGAACAAGATACGATGGCTATATGACCCCAACTGACTTTCTCCATGGGGAAGATGAACCTGTAGACAAGGAATTTACAGCAACTCTGCAGGAGAGGATAACTTGAGCCTTCCAGTTTTCCAACAGAGCATGGACAATTTTAACGGGAACTGTACAAAACAGAGATGGCTGAAAGAAGAAGATAACACTGGTTCAGAAGAAATATAAAAAAAATGGCACATCTCCACTTTGTTCAGAATATAAATCCTGTATTATGTGATGTGTTTTTGCTGAATGTAAATCTATTGATTCAAGTTGAAGTTCATGGTTTACATTCAGTTTGGTACAATGGCTTATTTGAAAACTACAACATGTTAACAGTATCCTGTGTATGTTCTGAGCTTTATCGGTGTTTTTACTTTACAGTAGATAAGATTTAATGACACAGGAACTCGAATGTGTCAACTGGATGAAAAGGTCAAGTTGAAATACTGCCTTCAAGAACAGTTCAAACTTAAATTTGGTCTCAAATACATTAAATACATAAGTTAAACCTTAAGCACTTCATGTTAGGTACATTGTGACTTATTTCATATACTTTTAAAGTCCCTGAAAAAGTTGACTCAAACCCATTACTGGGTAGGATGGGGTGGCAGAATATGCCCACTGCATTTCTTGCCTGCACTAACAGGAATGGACTTGAACTATGGTTGAAATGTATCTGAGACCAAATTTAAGCTGGAACTGTTCTTGAAGGCAGTATTTCAACTTGACCTTTTCATCCAGTTGACACACTCGAGTTCCTGTGTCATTAAATCTTATCTAATCACTGTAGCTATAACTCATGAGTCATTTGTGAAACAGGATAGTCTACTAAACTAATCAAAATTAGGCTGGCTGCATTTTGCCTTTAAATAAGGTAAAATGTACAACTGTAAGTGACAAGAGACTGAGATATCATTAGAAAGTGACTAACTGTCACTTTTACTAAGTCTCCTGAACAGAATTTCATTCAATCCCCTTTAAAAAGACCAGCAGTATGGTCAGTTTTGAGTTTGAATATCCCTTAAAGGCCCAATCCTCTCACCCCAAACTGCAATTCTTACAGAGGTTTACCAAAATTCTCAGTTGGCTCAGCTCTTTGATTGACAGCTAATTCAAACAATACAGAGTACCAAAGCTTGTATTTCACAGCATGAACTGTACTGAGTGTGTTTTGATTGTACATACTGAGCTTTCTTATACTCACTCTGAAGCAATAAACTGAGTTTGTGTCTGGATGAGGATGAATTTTAGACAATTGTGGGAAGGGCTTAAGTAGGAAGGTTAGGAGAATTGGTACTGTTTGGAGTAAGAGAATTGGACCTTTAAAGAGAGGTTTCAATTCCCTCAATACCTTGAAATATCAACCATTATGTATGGTTAGTTACTATCAAATGTCAATATTTACTGGGTCTAGAAAGACCAAAATTGCAGACTCTGGACTCCGAATGCAATAAACCTCCATGTGGCAGCTTTTGTGGTGGAAGAGTGATTTAGGTGAACTACCAGTCAATCAGGAGTAATGTGACAGCACAGTGCTAAAACTGTTCTCCAGGTAGCATGCAGGGATCAGGTGGTATGTAGTTTAGATGTAGCAATGGGTAAGGCAATGTCTGTGATTTGGTTTCTTTGTGTGGGTTTTTTTTTGTTTTTTTTGTTTTTTTTGGACGGGGGGGGGGGGGGAGTTAAATTTAAGGTTGGTTAAATTAAGGGAGACATAGATAATTCCTTGCTTCACTTTTGTTTGTTATAGCAGTTCCATTCAAAGTATCTTCAAAGATAAATGAAAGATAAATTAAGACAGGAGTTGAAAGAATTTGATGATTTTCCTGGGTAACCATGGGACAGCTATGATGCTATCTATTGCCTTTGGGGAAAAGATGTTTTCATCTATAGAGTTTTCAGTTTTGCATTTTCAACTTCTGTAGGGTGATTGTAAAGCTATCTCCAACACGATTGAATGGGAACCTGTCCTTTCCTTAAAACCCAAATGATCTACTGTTGTGCCTGACATTTTTCATCCTCAGAATAAATGACACTTCTCACAGCTGTGGTTGTGTCTTGACAGCCTAACAGTCAAACATTTATATTGTGAGATGAGAAATGCAAAGATTGTTTGGGGTTCTGTTCCTAAGAGGCCCAAAAGGAAACAGCAACCATGTGTGCCAACAACCAAACTTTACAGCAACAAAATAACGGCACAACAGTGAACTGTTAACCAAAGACTTCATCTACAAATTATGTAGGGTTACATTATAATGCAGATAGGCAATGAGGAGGGGATTTAGATTACTGGCCTACTGCAAAGGCTTCACATTCATGACAAAGCTATCCTCACCTCATCAACTATATTGTTTGGTATTGAATGTCTTAAATAGTAAAAGCTTTAGACTTAAACTTGAATCCCATTCTCTGAGACAACTGAGCTAGTAACAGAGCCAAATACCTGGATGAGTACCTATGTCAATATTTTCTTGCCAAAGTCACATGATCACCAGCTATAGATAATTTATTCAAATCTTTAATATCATCTCTTTATCAGACATGCCCAACCCAGCCTCCCCCCCCCCCTTGCCTCGTCAAATTCTCGTCATATACACAATCAAACATGATACAATTTGACAGTTTAACTTCAATGCCAATTCTTTAACATTTGCTACTGTACTGTGTAAGCCTGTGTAATATCATGCATCACATAGGTAGGGACGATGTAGATTATCATGACACATTGCTCTACTGTTTATAATGCAGGAATCACCCTCCCTTGCTACTGACGATAGATTCCATCATCATGACGCCTTAAATTCTCCTTCTCAAGTCAAATTGAGCCCAACTGATTCAAACTGACAATATGAACACACCATGAGTCATAATCATTCCACAGTGGTTATCCCTAATTACTTGGTTAGTCATGCATTATAATGCCTCACCAACTGCTGGTTGTATCACAAATTCCAATACAGCCTCTGTTTTTTGAACTTGAAAGTTTTGTGCTTCAGTGAGCAATGAATATGAACACAATGCTATAGGCTATGATGGAATCTCTGAGAACTTTTAACTCAAAACATTAATCATTGACTCAAGATCTTATGTTTGAATGAATGGTTAATTGACACACAAGTTTTTAAAGCGGCTGTATTTTTATCTTTTTCAGGCTTTCAGTTGATATAGCTGTGTGGCTTCTGTTGTTTTAAAACAACTTTAAATGTATGTATATTAATGTCTGACAGACCTTTTGAAAAATGTGCTAACACAGATCTAGATTACTACTTTGTAAAATAGAGACTTTATCCAAACAAAGTGACATATTAAGTACCTGACTTTACAGCTAGTACAGACTTTATAGTAGTTGTTTCTACAAAGAAGCAGATACAATACTGTACACAATTCGATGTAACCTTCATCAGCATGAAATAATGAAATGGGAAACCTAGTAAAACTAAATGCAGGGACACATATTTAGTACATTTCTGATCCTGCTTTGGCCCCTTGGCAAAATGTTATGCATTAAACATGTACTCAATTTACACAATGTGACAATGATACCGTTACACTCCAAAGGTTAGTTCATACACTGGCTGACTTTGCATTCTGGGACTAAATTTGAGATGAAGCCTGAAGATATTGTTACTTAGCTACGTGTCTATTCCTTCCAGTGCTATACAGAGAAATCACAATCACTCAAAAATGGTAATAAAGTCAATTAGCGAAACCACCGTGGAATCGTGGAATGCTTTAATTTACATGGAGGACACGTGAAAGTTGTTGCCATGATTTTTGTTACTCCCGGGTTCAGCTATGACTCACATGTAAGTGTCTTCATCTTCAGTATCTCAAATTTCTGGCAGTACATAAAATTCACTCAGGACAGAGATGTATACATAGAGGATTGAATTTCACATTAATTTTTTGCAATTTAACGTTTTTAAATGCAAAAGTAGACCACCCTAAAATGAAGACAGTATTAAAGATGCAGTGCTAATGAGAAGGATGTAATTTGTTTGTTAGATGAGGTTTTTACACAGCCTTTTTTATAGAACTTGTGGCTCACTGGCTTACTTACTTCATCAATGGTAATTTTTGATATGAATAGCTGCTGTAGTGAATGCTGAATGGACATAAAATTAAAGATTTAAAAAAGAAAAAGAAAAGAAAAAGAAAATAAAAAAGCAAAACTGACTGATAAACAGCTACACATTCCCTCAACTCATTGGTGTGGGGATACACGACTCTGGATACTTACCTCTTATTTACATAACATAAACCCTCCTTACCTGTGGTGTTCTTTCAGCAAGTCAATGGTATAGTGGGAGAGACAGAAAAAGCACAGGGCACTAAGTTATTCTTGGATTAGTATCCAAGGGGAGACATAGATAAATTATACAAGAGATAAAAATCCTAACTGCTGTGTGGAAAGGTTCTCAGAGAGTTTAGCTGGCCTGCATATCACAGTATCCTAACAACCATTTTGTGAAGACATTGGGATTGACTGGTCAAAATGAGACAGAATTGCATTAATAACAGTTATTCTTTCCCTTACTTCAGACAAGTATGGGTATTTGAAGGACAAGAAAGACCACCTCCCTCTTCTAACGCAAAGGACGTTTGGTCTACTGAAAACTTACATCTGCTCCACTGCATTAGAATAGAGTGTCAGACAGTAATTCTAAAATGGCATTAATGTTCAAAAAGTTGCATTTTGTTCAGGATATAGATGGTCAATGGTCAGGGAAAAATCCCTAAAGAATAACTGTTTAGGAAAAATGTGATGTTTAACAAAAATGGACAAGGTTATTTCAGTTATACCCTGCAGAGTGGACTTGGTTTGCACACTCCCCTTTAAGGCCTCACAAACCACCATCCGCAAAAACGCAGAGGCCTGCGTCCAATTTTAGATGCAAACTTCATTACCATAATATGACTTATTCATGTCCTGCCTCATTCTTTATGCTATTGTTTTCAGCAAGTGTATATATTCTTGTTGTTGTAAACTGAAGTAGATTGAAACCTGATCGGATCGCTGCTGCGTTGCATAACCAATTGTCCAGTGGGTACTACCTGGAAGTGTGCTTTACGATGTCATATCAACTTTGTGGGTGGTATGGACTACTGCATGATTTAAACGGGACCAGATGTTGCCTTCTTGTGAATATTCACTAACATTCATCCAGTCTCAAGGCCACATATTTCTATGAATATCCAAAGAATCTGTTTGGTGTTCACTTTGGCAGACTTGGTGGGGATATGACGGAACAAGGAATATGCCCCACAGTCTGCTTAAGCAGGCAAGTTCAGTTAAGGTTTGGGGCCTAAACATTTGACTTTCTGGTTTAACCCTTCGACGTTGTGCTCCGATCGGGGCATATTTGCGCGCCTCGGGATTGGGCGGAAAAGCTGATGTAGCCCGCCCCACATCAGCTTCCGTAGGCCATTGACCCCGTGACCTTAAACTATTGTCTCTCTCGCTCTTGTGGCCAAATTTTCGGGTAGCTACTCGCAGTTTCGAGCTCCGCGTGAAACAGTAAAGATGTGTGACAGCCGAGCTCTCCACATGGGTCCAAAAGGACCCAAACAACGGTAAAGGGTTAAAATAAGCCTGTGGAGTGTGTTTACTGCAAAGCTGATGCCACTGTCTCTGCGTGTGTGCACATAAACCATCAGCCGAGTGGTGCAGATATTTTAGCTTAACCCTTTACCGTTGTGCTCCGATCGGGCCATATTTGCGCGCCTCGGGATTGGACGGAAAAGCGGACGTAGCCCGCCCCGCATCGGCTTCCGTAGGCCATTGACCCTGTGACCTTAAACTATTGTCTCTCTCGTTCTTGTGGCCGAATTTTCGGGTAGCTACTCGCAGTTTCGAGCTCTGCCTGAAACAGTAAAGATGTGTGACAGCCGAGCTCTCCGCATGGGTCCAAAAGGACCCAAACAACGGTAAAGGGTTAATCTAACAATGCTCACAGCTATTTCTCCACTTGTGTCCAGTCACTGTATTATTTTCTCAGGACCCACTGCTTATGCCAAGCATCATGCACACTGGCACAAAAATGAATTAAACCTGGTCTGGTGATCAGATTCAGAATTGAAGTCAGTGTAAACTCACAATTTTAGCAACCTGGAAATCATATGAAGTTGATACATGTTAACACAAAACCAAAACATCAACATCAAAGTCTTTACTGAATTTATCACAAAAATAGAGCATGTTATCACCCAAAAATTTAACATGAGAAAATACTTGACTTCGAAAACCTTGTATCTATTTGACTTCAAGGGAAAGAAATACAACATGTTTTGGTCTAAATAAACAGTTTTATTATGATTCAAGATTCTCTCAGTGCACTTTTCTGGAATGAAATTTAGCTAAATGCATGCCCTGTGCTACAAAATACCATGGTTCAGGAAAAGCTATAAAAACAGAGTTCTTTTTCATCTTTCCTTTGCAAATGCAGTAAGTATATATGCATGTTAAGTATGTATGCACAGAGATGTCTCTCTCCTTATTTTGAATTTTGGGGTAATTACTAATTTAAAAGTAATAGTGATGATAAAAAATTTTTAGTACTATACCATGAACAGCAATCACAGATGTAAGATACTGCATACATGGTAGGAAAACAGTAATGGTTGAAATGCAAAAGCAACTACTGTAAAATATGTAACTTCAGTGTAAGTAACGAAGACAGAGGCGTAGGAAGAACTTAATTCTTTACTAGGGCGTGTCAGACACTGCCATTTGAGGTCAGTGATTTCACAAATTTTTGAATATATTTATGAGTTCTATGATGCAATCTAGTGCAATATTTTAGCAAATTTTATGGAATACTATTGCACTTTTCTAAAATTTGTATTTACAGATATGTTTGCCCCCCAAAATTTTCATTGATGGGGCAGTTTCTCCCTGCCCCTACAATCAACGGTCCTGGAAGGTAGTCTGGTTTGGTTTGTTATGGTTTATTCTAGACGCATGCATTGTTTAGTCAGGGGGAGGGTGAAAGCATACACCTACCACATTTTTGTGCTCCCTTCCTATGCTTGGCTACCAGTCCCTATTTGTGTGTACTTCATTGACATTATTCTTAATGTACCTGTCACACAGTGTCACATAAGCTATTTTTTTAAAGCTTTTTAAAAGAATAACATGGTTCATGGCAATTCCCTTTCCACCAGGGGAATTCACAAAGGGACTGCAATCGTGCGAGAATCCATTTGAGTGGGTATTGACCAGGAAAAGTAGGCAAGGGTAAGTATTGCCAGACCAAGCATTAAATAATCATAGTATCTGCCACTGTCCTTTGAATTGAAATCTTTCACATAGCCTAATGACCATTTGCTGTCAAATTATTTACAGATTGACAGATGCTTCTGAAAGAGGTATGATGACAAAATTTCTCCCCAAGCACTTCCAGATGCACTTTGATATAAACCTGTAAACAATGCAGGGAGTTAAAAAGAATTTTATCATGGTTCATCCTAATAAAGACTCCACCATATATTATTTACCTTTAATTTTCCTCTCCAGGAAGAAACTTCATCTATTTCTCCTTTTACAGATCTGTGCACAATTTCAGTCTCACCATGTTACATAAAAAGGATTCTTTTTACCATTCATACCCAAGTGAAGAAATGAAACCACACACAATTACCAACAGGAATAACTTGGAGGCCTACAGAACCAAAGGCATTAGGCTTATCTATTTGGCCCTGATTATGCAGTTGTAAGTTCAATGTGGGGGCACTGTATAAAACAGAATTCTTCTCTGGTCTAAAGGACGCCTAAGCCGATAGGATCTTGGAATCTCTGTAATTCTGCTGACTTGGCTGTGATGTTTTCATTCCATACTTCAATGTTTATTTACAGGGACTTATGAAATATCAATAACTGCCTTGGATCTCTGATAGAGCAACCTTCTACATAGCTACTATGGCTGAATTATTATGGTAGGAGGTTTGCCACTGCATCATCCTGGAGGCTATGTGATGCTGTCAGAGTTATGACGCAAGGACCACTAAAATAACATCCTGCAGGATGCTGAAGAACTGTTT
Organism: Holothuria scabra; assembly: GCA_037179385.1. Lineage (NCBI taxonomy): Eukaryota > Metazoa > Echinodermata > Holothuroidea > Aspidochirotida > Holothuriidae > Holothuria > Holothuria scabra. The sequence goes on along the minus strand of CM074187.1, from coordinate 7,747,499 downwards.
TGTGATAAGATACCGCCAGACACTGCTCAACATTTGAAACCGTGGGTGACAGGATGGCTTCGAAACTCAATTAGTTCCAGGAGAGTAAGAAGTTTAAGTGGCCTTGAGTTCAAGTATATGGTTAAAACATTAATTAATAAAATTTCCAGGGGAACTGTGTTTTAATCATAATTAAAATAAAAATTACAAAAATAGCACCAAAGGGAAAGGGAGATCAGGAAATGAAAGTGTGTAGGTTATAATTGTTACATAGAGTAAATGAGGCCAACTCAATTAATAGCCTACTCTTATCTTCAAATCTAGTTGGTGATTAAATAGAAAATACCCCAGCTTAAGCTAGTACAGCAGACAGTTTCAATGCTGAGCTCTTAAGAATCAAATGAGAAATATTTTTTTCCTTTTTAATTATGAAATTTAATAGGAGTAATTGCTTGGTATACCTTGAATATAATGCAACATTTAAGTCCTAAAGTATTATGAAAGATACTTTGAAAAGAAATAAGATGAAAATTGTGAGATTTAACATTTGCTTCAAAATAAGCTTGAGGCTAATGTACTACTTTCACCCTTTATGATTCACTCACTGCAAATAAACAGTCTCACCTCAAGCTTTACTTCACATACATGCACTAATTATAGCAAAACTCATCTTGGTGTTATTGTATTTATCTTTGGTAATGTGTATGAAGCAAAGAGCATCCATTGAATGATTGTAAATGCAATAAAATTTATATATTTTTTTTGCATCTGCATCTGAAAAATTTCAACCCTAAAGTTGCCATACTACACACAAACTTTGTTAATTTTTTTAATATGGACATACCATTTTTTTTTTTTTTTAAACAAAGCATGTCCTAGGTAATTCAGTAGCCATGATTTTGACAACCATTGTCTCCACTCAGGATCCAATAAACTTGCCACATCACTAAATAGTTGATAGAGGTGATGTACGCAAAGCAGCATAAGGTGCGCAAGTGATATTTTGAGACGTGAGGGGGCGGTGCTACAACTACGCTGAGCAGCATAAGGCATGCAAGTCATATTTTGAGATGTAGCAAAGGATACTTAAGTACCAGTATATATCTGCAATGAAAATTTTGTAAACCAGAAACTAAAAGCAATAAACTACCTAAACCAATGCTTAAACCACATACTCAGGCTTAATGGATTTTTTCCCATGATGCAACAGCTCAAAAGTGCATTCTGTCAGTGGAACAACCACACTTATTCAATTATGGAGATGTCCTTACAAAATATGGTTGTCCCTTACAATATTTATTCTGTTCCTTAATGGCCCTAAACTAAATTTGACCTGTTGCTTAATATCAGCCACAAATGAAGTCTTACACTGAGACAGAAATCTCTTCATTTTGTTGAAGCCTTCATGGTAGAAAGCTGTCTCTGTTCAAAGTTCAAAGGATTTTGAGGATTAGGCTGATATTTAAGACTGATAAAACTGTTGTTCACCCAAGCTTGATTCTGAACTGAATAAAGACCTTCCATGGAAGAAAAAGTTCAAACTGACCTGTTACTTCAAAGGATTACACAAGGAAAGCAAAATTCGTGAGAGCATTTAAGCACTCTGCTTTTTTTTTTTTTTTATTTTAAGATTGAGCAAGTTATGAAGGGTTTGCAGGCCTCGATTTTCAGAAAAATTTATGGTTGTCCTTTGGGAAACCAATTCAGTATTTTTGGTTGTCGGACAGAAAATTTGGCTGTCCGAAACATTTGGCTCACAATTACAGTTCAAAACAGTAATTGTGCTAATGTATTATTGGTCTTGGAGGATAAAAAAAAAATGATTTTTCCAAGACAAAAACACTTGGAGTCTGAAATTGTATGATGGAAAAAGTTGAAAGAGTTTTAAATCAGTCAACAGTATTTCTTCAGTCACATGAAAGCAAGCTGCTTGACTGTAATTCATTGTGAGAGAAAAATGGTTGTCAATACTCCACCGGACAACCAACTTTTAACTTTTGGTTGTCCATATTGAATTTTAGTTGTCCTGGACAATTGGACAACCATGAAAATCGAGCCCTGGTTTGAGTGCCCTGTAGGGCATCCTCACTAAGCTCTACTTTTCCTGTGTCTTACTGTGAGAAAATGAGTCTTCATTGGTAAAATGAAGGTAAGAAGGGGCAAGCTACATAAATGGCTTCACTATGAGCTGATGGAGTCAAATCATTCCTACAGTACTGAAATTAGCAGCAAATGTATCCATGACAACCAATTCAGAATCTTATATGTATGACATGTTGAGTAAGACGACACCAAGGTATGACTGCAGTTTAATCCTTCAAAATACTGAAATAAAATTCTTTTTAAAAACAGGTTATACAAGTGCATAAGTGTGATTTTGTCTTGACAACCATTGATTCAAACCATACAGTTACAACATGACTTATCAAAGGGCTTAACTTCTCTGACCTATATCCAAATAAACTTTCTGGTTCATTGAACATGGATATCACACATGGATTCAGAAAGGGGCTTTTTTTTTTAACTTTTTTTGGAGAAGTCTTTCCCCTAAACAGAATATCTTCAGATCTAGATTTCCTTCTTGCATTTTCCACAGTTTTGCCTGAGAAATGGGCCATCTGACAATTCATTTACAAAATTCAATCATGTGAGGATGACATCACTTCAGTCATGAATAATGAAACCATTATTTGAACTTCATTACCCTACAAATTTTTCCTTTAGTTAACAGAAATAGGCTCATTTCCAAAGAATTGTGGGATGAATGTGCCATATATATATGAACATATGGTATACCAAAATACTATCCCATTCTCCTTATTAGGTGCCTAAACTGCCTTCATTATTTTGTATGGTGAGAGGACTCATAGTCAGACAAAGTATGGAAGGTGGCAGTTAATCTGGGAAAGGGAAGATAAAATAAAACAATTAAGGTATGTCATAATATTAATCATCTCAGGGGACCAAAAAGTTCCTGTAGGCTTTATTGTGAGCAAAAGTGGATTTGCTTGTACAACTATAGCAAAAGTACCACTGAGGCAAGTATTTAGCTCTACTATGTTGGCATTAGGGTCTAATGCAGGAATAAAAAATTGTAATTAGAGGTTGATTGGTCTTTGATGTAAGGCAAGTTCAAAGCAACAAGTGAGATGCCAGTCCACAGCAACAAGTGAGTTTAGTAGTTGTAAAGAATCGTATTTGTATGTGAATCCGGGCAGCAAGTGATGGTCTGATTTCAGTCGGCCATAACTGGGGTCCATCACCTTTAAATCTTTCCATTTCCTTGCTTACCTCTATCATGGATGGTTGTAAACTAATTTGTATCTTAAATTCTCCAAGTTCACTAAATACGAGGGTTTGAAATTCATGGAAACAATAAGTAAAGACGGTTTTAGGATGATGGACCCCACTAATGGCGGCCTACAGTCACTTAAAACAAGCGCTAATAGGATTTGTCTATGGAAAGCTGAATGAAGAACACATCACACAATTTGAGCATCTGGAAACAATCACACACACAAACTGTCAAAGCTTTCATTTGGTTCCCAGTTATGTGTAAACCCTGTGTCATCATCAAACAGATTTTTACTTTAAAAGGTATATCAGTGCAGTAAGACACCTTGCCTGGCACTGAAACATTTTATTTTCCATTATACAGTGTCATTGGGTATCTTTGTTCCATTATTCTTGCTATGTTTATGTTATTCAAAATGTCCCCATCTTAGACCAGCATCTCTCTCCATGACCTCCTAATCCCAACACCATAATTTCTTTGACAATGAACTGGCGACACAGAGTCTTCACCATAAAGGCTGCACAAAGGTTCATTGTCAATTGTGTGAAATTATGTCCAAATATAAGGCTCCCAATCATGGACAATGAGATCCCACCCAAAGAGGGTATTGCACCTTTCCATACAGGCAGTGGCATCTGGTGCAACAGCCTGCCACTGTAAAGAACAAAATGCATGCAGTGTTTGCAGTTGATAAAGAGATATCAAACTTGTATCAAGATGTCATTTTTTTTCACAGATGGGTGTTCCTTTGTTTTTCAAGGGAAATGCAGTCACTTCAACTTGAAGAAGTGTAGCAGACTGTCCTGTTTCATGACTGGCTCTAGAGAGTCACGTAACAATATCTTTCTCCTAAAAAGTGAAAGTTTATAAGTAATTGCTAGGTTTCCTTTCAATACATGCAATATTAAAGTCCAACAATAATTATGAAAGATACTTGAAGAGGAATAAGATAAAAATTGTGAGATTTAACTGTTACTTACAGGTGATCGAGCTTTTGCTATTATTTTTGGCCAAATTTTCAAATGATCTTCCATCTTTTGTTGAGAACTCTTATTCCATCGAACAAGTTAAAACTAATTTGAAAACTCATTTGCTTACTTTTTCATACTGACTCCCTGTTGGGCAGTCTTCAGCACTTTGAGACGCTTTGTGTAAGGCACTTTATAAAAACTGTATTATTATTATTATTTCAACTTCAAAATAAGTATGTGGTGACTGCTCTTGCCCTTTAAATATTTAGTTAATTCACAGTTTATTCTTTCATTCATGGCAGCTTGAAACCATTCATTTCGGTCCTTTAGATTCAACTCTCACTCTAAACTACAATTTTTGTACTAGTAGTCCACAGAAATTCTCAATTGGCACATCTCTTTGATTGACAGCAAGTTCAAAAATGTATAGTACTGTTGCTCATATTATACAGCATGTACTGTACTGAGAGTGGTTTGAGTACACATTGGGATCTTGATTATGCACCCTGAAACAATTAACTGGGATTGTATCCAGATGACGATGAGTTCTAGACAGTTGTGAGAGGGGCTCAAGTAAATAGGTTAGGAGAACGGACAATGTTTGGGGTCGAGAGGAAAAGGTCATTTTTTACACCTCCTCTTCCATTTCATTTCCATCTTCCTAAACATGCTCCTATCTAATCTAACACAAGTCACACCTGACTGACTTCCAATTTACAACCAAAATCAAATTTTATCTCAAAACAACTTACCCGCTGTGTTCTGCGACGTTTCAGAGCCAATATGAAACTAACAGAGGATGTTGTAATAGAAAGGATGATGGCTATGATGTTGGTCACACAGTTGACAAACATGATGTTCCTCAGGGCAGGTTGTCCAAGCATATGACAATTGGTGGTACCAGCATACAGCAGAAGCTCCAAGCTATCCCCACATGAAGCACCATTGGTACAGCAGATGCAGCTCTCCTTCTCCAGGGAAGGTGTGCAACTTGTGATGGACTGAAGTTCCATTCCTCCCAGCCCTGCAAGGGTTGTAGCCACCAGATGAAGGAGGATGCAGAGACATGACAGAACAGTGTAAAACCCAAGCTGTAAACAAGAGGAACACCAGTGATGAGAAACATGCATCTTTCTCTCTCTTCTAGCCTTACCCAGTATCTCATGCATGACTGTCCTGACCGCCAACTCCTCCATTTTATGGCATAACAAATTTATACAGCAAAAAAATGTAAGGGTTTGCCTGCTTTTCATATTACATGACATACCATACAAACCTTCATCTTCCCTATTTGTGTGAACCATAAAATATGCTCTCTAACATTGCACATTGCACTTTGGAAGCATACATTTGTGAGAATAAGTTCCATGAATTAAGCCACAGACAATACCATCAAATACTTGGTTATCGTCAGAAACAGCCACCACCTCAAGAAATGGGATCTGAGAGTCTGTGAAAGTTTGCTAAACAAAAAAGTTGAATTTACATTTAATAAGTTCAACCAGGGAGGTTGAACCACTCCTGGTTCAATTAAACAATTTAAGCAATTCATGATTACATTGAAATTAATTGAATCAAACCATTTCCCCTTTAAAATTTTTGGTTATTTCAGCTATACCTTACATATTTTCTCTTTCGATTTCCTTTGAAAATATCTTCCATGATTACCCAAAGTCTAAAAGACATTATTATACATGAACTGGAAAAGTCAGTAAAGTAGTGTCACATGACTTGAACACAGCCATTCATAAAACAGGCTACCCTTAAGGGTACATTCTATTCAAAATGGGGTGATTACATTTTTTTTTTCTCTTTAGACAAAATGATAATTTTTTGTTCCTCTGGGAAAAATGATTCCTTCAAATGGAATTGTTCTATGAAGACATTTTCTTCAATTACCTAAGATTACTCTTCAGACGACTTTAAAAATTAGCATTGTGGTATATAAATACCAATAAATATATAAAACACAAATGAAACTGTTATCTCACTGTAATTGTTCCCTTTTCAGTTTTGTCATCATTATTAGTCATTCTTCAACTTGGTAACTCCCAACTTGGGGTTAAATATCGAGCTGATAGGTGAGCTAACACATACAGCAAATAATTTATTCCTTATCACTACAGACTATACAGTAATAAAACCAGAGAGAAAACAACTTTCTTCGACAGGTAGGATATAAAAGCACATGCATGAATGAATACGCAGGTACTTTCCGTCTTTCAAAACAGTTAATTTTGAGTAAAGGGCTTAGCATACAGATCTTGTTCCAGTAACTGCACTTGACGGATACTGTGCATTAGTGTTACATTTCCTTGAAAGAGTCCCTTTGAAACTTGGACATGTCAGATAAAATACCTACCGAGAGTGATGAAGGCTGTCTCCATGCTATAACACCAACACCACCAGTAAACAGAAGCTGTAGGAGGGAAGTAAGGGAAAGACCATTAAATAAGTGTGCTGACACATCCCGGAATAATTTAGGGCCTCTAAAGGTGGTTTGTGGTATAATGATACAATACATGCATTCAATTTTATACTGAGAAGGAATTTAGAAGGAGTGCGCTTTCAGTTATCAGTGACTTAACAACATGAAAAACAAAATAATAATCATGGTATAATATGTCAAATCAACAGACACCAAGGAGTTGTCACTTTAAAAATGGAACCTAACTGCCAGGGATGTAACTAGCCAAATTTGATTGTCAAGTAATTGTTTGATTTGGCAAAAGCACCTCACCCCACCGCATGGCATCGACCCCATTTTTCAGCCTTTTATTTTTCATTTTTTACCTCACATTACTTTAGGGAGTGAATTGGGGGCTAATTTTAGATCTAATTAGGAAGATTTGAGGAGGATGGGGAGAGGTTTCTGCATCGAAAGCTGGGTGGGAATATGGAGTACTGGGTGTCACCACCCAGCACCACCCACTGTATCTACATCCCTGCTAACTGCCATTGTGCTTGGTGTTCAGCATAAACAATGGAGCATAGGAAAACAAGCCAATAAGCCACAACTGGGAAAAAGACTATTGCCAACTCAAACCAATTGGATGGGAACCAGGCTGAAAAATCCAACTAAACTAACCAAGGAGTTATACACTTAAAAGTTGTCCAGATCAACGCAAACAGGCAAGGGGCATTCAGTATTCACATGCACCTATATAAAATAGTGGCACTTCCAGCTTGCTTTGAGACCCTTTCTCTACAAAATTTCAGTTCTAACTTAATGAAAATTTTATAAGAACAATCCCTCCATTGAAAGCATTTATTTCCAATAACATTTCTATAATGATAGAGAAGTTTAATTATGGAACCTTCGATTTTGACACAAAAGGTTCTTGATGACCAATTTTCACTACAGGACCAGGACCAAGTCAGTAAAGTTTCAATGTCCTCAAAAGTTTCATACAGATTGTCCTGCAAGCCTTTGAATTTTGAGGTATGCTAGAGCAACTGCACACCATCTCTCTCCTCAAATCACTATATTTGTGATTTTGTGCTCACCTAGATGAAGATGGGAACCCATAGATGTAAATCTATTAGGTCTAGTAAACACCTCACCTACAACACTCCTTACTCTCATGAGGAGTGTGATTTGCAGAACACTTGGAAAATCTAAAATTCCAGGACTAGTCTTGGGTTACACAAGTTGAAATATATGTCCCACATGCTCTTAAAAACTGGGGGTAAATCCTTCCATCCTTCTGTCTAAATCAGACCTGTGCATCTTCATTCCAACACCATCATGTCTGACTTCAAATCCGGGGGGCTCTATTTTGTGGCATATGTTGGTGTTATATGTTGGTGTATCAAAATATCATCAACTTGGAATAAATTGCAAACACACTGCCTCAATTTAAAGGGCAAGTGTAGGCAACCTAACCTGAAGTGCAGTAGTGTAGTAGACTTGTGTTCATTTCATGATGGTTGGCTATAGAGGCTTTGCAATTACGTCACGGAACCGCCATGCTGGAGGACATTCATGCCAAATACACGTGGCTTTGTGCCGAACGCACTGCACAGTGTGCACTGTGGTATGCACGGTGGTATACAAATTCAACGAGCAAGCGCGTCCCGTATGGTTTACTACGTAGTTACATGTACTCCAACATGGCCGCCGGAGAGTATTATGACGTCATGTGAAAAGCCTCTATTGAGAGTCATGGGACAACATTTGTCTCCACAAATGTGAAATTTACCAGAAGTAACTGATTAGTTTACCAGGAATATGAAAAACTTTAGTTACAAAATAAGATGAGAAAAGATACTTTTAAGAGAAATAAGAAATAGTAAGATGAAGTGTTTGCTGCAAAATAATTTGGGGGGACTATTCTTGACCTTCAAACTGCAAAAACATCCACACAACAAGGGATAAAAAAAATTGACAAATGTTAAGGATAAGTGGTCATGAGTGTTAGTATTTTGTATCATTTTTAAAAGAAATTTTGATTTGAACTTTGAACAAAAGAGGGTTAACAACCTGATTAGCCATTGTTTGAGCCATCAATTTCCCAATGGAATGTTTTTAAAAACTGTTGCCCTTGAAATGTTGCAGGGGTCAAAAAAAGGAATTTCTTGAAACATTTTGAATGTTACCAAAGGGAATGGGAGATATCTCATTGGAATTTTTGAAAAAAAAAAAATCGAGGAAAATTTGCTCTACGTGATGACTGAAAGGCAAACTGTGAAGAAACTGCTCATTAAAACTTATTTTGCCTAAAACTCTGTTTGCTAATGAGACATTAGACTAATTGCACAAAGATGGGTTGGCTACATCAACACTTCATCACATCCATTCTACAGAAAGAGCAATGAGGTTCAAGTCTATGACATAAGTCTTTCCTAAATCAAGAATGTTCTACTTCTACAAGTAGGCCTATAACCTCCAAGGATATTGCAGTTGTTTCCCACTGTCAGTTTACTTCCACATAGCACACATGTGCATTAGATGCTAAACTATACATTGTATTATATTGTATCATAAAAAGAGTTTGTGTGTGACCAACTGGGTTGTCTTGTAAGTCATACTAAAGGTCAGTCTCCAATGCTACTTGACAGCCATCTTCTTCAACACTGAGTTCCTTGCATAGCTTTCTAATTTAAAATGATTTATTCTCTTTTAGCAAATCTCCCCTCCAGTAAAATTCTGAGGAAATATCTGGGTCAAGTCTAAAAGCATTTATCTGAAGAGAAAGTAAAGTAAAGACTTGCCTTCACTGGATAATAAAACTGGTCAATCTCCTGCCAGACACTAAATTAATGTTGATGATAAATCTTAACTGCTTTCAGTGTAACGAACCTTCAAAATGCTATGCTGTATCTATACTGAATTCCTTCAAAAATTGACTGTCCCAGGAAGTTTCATAAATTTGGGATTTTTCTTTTTAACTTTTAGATCCAATTTTCCATGCTCTTGAAAGTTTTGAAGCAATGCATACCTTTATCTACCATTGATTATCAAGACAATGCGATAACAGTTGAGATTATATACTGTACCTGCCACAGACTTTTTAAAATAGTTAGTAGACCCATTAGACCCATAAGAAAATTTCATGTTGTCTTCTCACTCTTCTGGACAATCAAATATATTAGGGTTGTCCAATTAAGTTTTGTGGGGGGGGGGGGAGGGTAGGGTAGGGTAGGGGAGGGAGAGGTTATTCCAATCGCAGAGACAACAACAGATGAAGAATTTCTTTCCTGTTTCAATATTTGCATTTTACTGTTCTGCTGATATTCTAATGTAGTGAACAAATTTTAAACATTAAAATAGAAGCTTCTTGTCCATCAGACAGGCTAAGTGGACTTGCTAAAGGCAGGCTTGAATTTTGAGGCATGCAAGTGCCGTCCCACACCATCACTGTTCAAATCACTGGGAGGAGTGTGAGTTTTTGCACACCTAGATGAAGATGGGAGTTCTTTTTTAAAGCTATTTCAGTTCCATTTCAGTTCTATTTCAGCTACCACACCCATTATCATCCTGAGTAGTGTGATCTGTAGCATACCTCAAAAATATGAAACTAAAGACCTGTCAAAGAGAGATATTGGTGGTCCAATGCAAGTTTTAATCTTTTCTAGCAATGTTCAAGGACTCAGGAGTACCATCACAGTTCAAACACAAAACTTGGAAAAATATGGGAAATATGCCTGATCATAATACAGTATGCTATCTTCACCTGAAGTTGACCATGTACCAAAAAAAATGAAAAGACAGTGATACTGTAAGTAGACAAAATAGCATGCCAATGCACTGGTACCCAGTTTTTGTGTGTTTTGCACTTAATCTTTTGGAATATTCCTCTGACAATATGTAACACTATTAGGAAGCCTAGAATTTACTTTTACTCAATTCATTTTCAAAATTTGGGACATCTTATGTAAAACTAATCCACTACCATTAAGTATTAGTCACACATTAACTTGATCATACTTTTTCTGAGCTGCATGTATACTAAGGAAATAATAATTATAGGAAAGAAACACAGAGTACTGCTTTTAAATTACAAACCCAATTATGAAAGCTCCATAAATTAAAGGGAAAGCGCAGTCTCCCCAACTTCAACAAAGTCCTGTTTTAAGATAGGCTCTTCAGAGTCATGTGACAGTAGTTTTTCTTCTCAAATGTGAAATTTACTGGGAGCTCCTGCTTGGTTTACCTTTAATATTTACTGAAGTTCTAAATTAATTATGAGATAAACTTTGAAGAGAAATGAGATGAAAATTGTGAGATTTAGCTGTTTTTTGAAAAATAGCATTGCCCAGATGATTGCTCTTGCCCTTTAATGAATGTAGCATTAGAACTAATAACAAGACCTCACTTCTCTCATTTTAATAGCTTCACATTACCTTTCCATTTATCCTTGGACATTGATATAAATTTACTAGCACAGTAGGCCTATTTAATGTTCATACAAACCCATATTTTCATGATGGCTTAAAGGGCAAGAGCAGTCTCCCCAAACTTATTTTGAAAGAACAGCTAAATATCATAATTTTCTTCTTATTTCCCATCGAAGTATCTTTCATTATATTTTAGGACTTCAATATTGCATATTCAAGATAAAACCAAGCAGTAAATGCTAGTAAATTTGACATTTGTGTAGTAAAAATATTGTCACATGACTCTCAACAGCCAATCATGAAACAGGAGAGTCTACTATGTACACTACTTCATGTTGGGGTGACTGCTCTTGCCCTTTAATTATAGTACGTAGTCCACTCCAGTGATAACCAACCAGACATGTACAACAATATTATTTTCAACTGATTTCATACAGTATAACCCCTGTCTTATACATGACCTTTAAACTGGAAGTATTGATTACAAACAGGTACAATGAAGGACCCAATGCAAGAAGTCCTGCCACCTATTCCTTAGGGAATATACACATATTGTTAACAGATGCCTACCAATGATAAACCATTTGTTTTGCTGGCACTATCAGACGACTACTTCACACAACTTTCTCTATCCAACAACTCAAACATCAAGTTCACAGAGGAAAGAAAAACCTCTGACACCCCAGGTCTACAGAATTTTACGAACACCAAGTTACTGTTGGAGTTTTCTTAATCCTTGTGTGAAACAAATTTCCCAAAAACATCAACTTGAAGGGAAGTAATTTTCAGAGAAACCAAAGTGATTTTAAGTAGGCTACCTGTTTGAGTATTTGTGTATCACAGGAATGTCAGGGTATCTTTTGCATCTTTTGCCCATAAAACTTGAACAATGAAGTATGCATGGCAATTATGGTCCATAAAAAGTTCACCATATTCAAGCCTATTATTGAACTAGTGATGTGTCATCCTAGTTGTCTGATGTTTTTAAGCCATCTTTCCAAGCTATACAATCATCAGCCACATTCAAACCCAATTTGGTCTTTAGAGGTCTGCTTCTATGGTTCCCCAGCAGTCTCTTCAAGTCCACTGAGGTGTATACAATGCCATTGATACCATTTCTATTGCTTTCTTTTACATTCTGTGATTCTATAAGCCTGTAAAAGTGACAAAAGCTGTTTACTTTAGTCTGTCCTTTGTTCCTTTAGTCTGATGACAGCTATTCCACTGCCCTCAGCACATAAGGTGTCATCAACAGTGGTTTCCTAGGTTTATCACTGTGGTTAATGCCAGTCATATCCTGCTACAGGACACTTGTACAGCAGGGATTAAACCAGAAAAGACAAGGAGACAAGGCATGGCTAAAAATGACCACAGAAACTAACAACATTTCCCAAAAGAACTATAACTGTAGGTTATTATAAAAGACCTGGGGCCCGTTCCACAAAGAGTAACGCACAATCTTAAGTTTGATTCCCCATACTTAAGTCAACAGTAAATCAAACTTAAGATCGTGCGTAACTCTTTGTGGAACGGGCCCCAGGTCATAACAGCCAGAGTCAAATAAGGTAAAACGCCAAACTAAAAATTGTTCCAAACATGTTGTTAGGGTTGCTAATCTGGTGGATACATATAAATGTGTTCATTCACTGCTCCAAAAATACATCTCAATAGTAATGATGCCACCAGTGCACTCCAACATACCCACCCTCCCCCCTCTCTTCTTATTTCCTTATGTCCCCTTGACTATCTGGTGAAGAGCCAATGGGTGAAACAAAACATATTTTTTCTGAAGTTTTCCTTTCCAAAATTCATAACTGAGTTCTCATTATTTTATTGACTAAATGACTACATGCTACAACTGTACCAATAGCTAATACAGTAAAATGTACACAATACAGGGCTAGCTACTGTTGCCATGAATATTTTACAAGCAATTTTACAACACATTAACTCAAAATGAATCGCATGAAGACAGTAAAAATTTGCTGGTAGGATTTTTAAAACTTACTTGGGTAAATTTGTTCATGTGTCTGATAGTACTTATAACATTGACTAGTGAAATGCCCATTGTTGTTGATGAATGCAGTATATGTTGGGTTCGTGATACAGAACTTCCCTCCTTCAAACAAAGGCATTTTACAAAATCTTTACATAACAGGCTGTTTGTAAAATTACTGGGTCTACAAGTGCTATTTATTTTTAAAGTCAAAACCAACTCTTGGTTGATAAGTACCTCTTATGAGAATTTGATTCCTTCAGAAAGGCAGGCATTTAAATTTTGTGGTGTGCCAGTGTGATTGCACACCAACACCCATCAGTCTCCTCAAATCCCTGTAAGGAATGTGATTTTTTGCACACTTAGAAGATAAAGCTGATACAAATCCATTGAAGTTAAATAAAGCAGTGTACCAACCACACCCCTTACTTTCCTGAGGAGTATGATTTGCAGCACACCTGGAAAAACTAAAACTAAAGGTCTGGAAAAGTATTATTGATGATTGGCAATGATTAGGACATCATAATATAAAACTCATGTAGCCTACTATTTCAATGAATAGCTGGCAGCCGTCCATGAGGTTTTTAATGATACACAAAGTTTTCATCACAAACCTGGCAAAGGCTGGCATGTTCTATGAAATTTAAAATTCACCCTTATATAAAATTTATGTCAAGTTTACATCATTACTTGCAACTCTGAGCCCTGATTATGTGCAAACTGATATTTTGATAATACTCAAGCTGTTTACACCTTCCATAATACCTTGGGGATAATGAATTAACTTCTGGCTGGATTCCAGGAAAAAGGAACCAGCCCTACAGACTGCAGTTTAATTTAAACCCACTACAGAGAGAGACTGCATACAATCATTGTCAACACAGGGACAACAGAACTGAAGCCACTTCATCTATAGGCAATACTGAGATAAGCTAGGCATTAGAGAAAGAACAAGCAAAAGTGATTACTGGATACAAGCATTACAAACACTTCATTTTACAAAACAATATCCAAGACTCCACCTTAGGTCAAGAGGATCCCTGAAGCAGACTTAGGGCAATTCAAACCAAGAAAGTACTTTAATGATTCAAATAGTAGAACTGTATCTATAATGGCATTTTAGGGTCAAATTCAATTGAAAGGATCATGACTAAACTATATGCAGGAATAGCCTTGCTTCCTTGGTATGAATTTCAAATAGTAACATTGATGGTGTCAGATATGGGAAGTATACTAGTCTGTATTCGTAACCAATCACACTTTTCGGTCTCCCAAAAAAGGAATTTACCTATGTAGTGGTGCGAATGTAACCTTTGCAAAACTAGTGCAGTATAGTGCATTTTAGACTGTGTTTTTAGACTGTCTCACGTGCCCCAAGCTCGTGGTAACACTCTGTGTTACGTCATGCTCAAGTAACATGGGAACACGAATTAACGTGGAATCCGTGTTTAAATTTTGATCCACCTCAAATGGCAGGGTTATGCAGTTTTAAACAAAGTGTTTGTTTTAATCATGCAAGGCTGGCATTTATGCATGGCGCTAATGACAGGTAAGTACTTTCTAACCATGGCTGGAAAAAACCAGCAATTTGGGAATGTCATTGCAATGGAATTTTGGTATTTGGAGGGAAATTTGACTACTTTTGTATGTAAACATGTGAAGTCCTTTGGAAATTTTGATTTGCTTGCTGGGAAATTTGCTTTGCTTGCAGGGAAATTTACATTTTTTCCAGCCCTGTTTCTAACATTTTACAGTACTTGGTATGTAAAATTTGACCAATTTACTATGGTAGTACTACCCAACCAACAAAACACAAGGTACGTGAGAACACAGACTGGAAAACACAGCCCGGTCAACCTGCAGAGTGTCACTGGGTACCTGAGACCAAGCCTTCGGTGTTGGTGTAAACTCTTAGTAATTAACTTCCCTGATTTAGCCTTTGGTACCTAGGTACTCCTAACTTATTGAAGAACTACAGTATGGTTCACTGTCTAAAAGCCAATACTGTGTTTCATTTAAATTGGTTTTAATGACTCAAACCAGGTGAGATCATTTTTAGTGTGGACAACTGTGTCTTTTACTTCTACAAAAAAAAGTATTGTTTGGAACTAAAGGAAGTATTTTCACTGTATCACAATATTTTACGTTTTTAGATTTTTACTGTACATTTGACACTTTGAGGAAGGGTAACATTTCATGCAAGAAATATTTTTACCTTCTTTGAAATGTATCTACTGTAATCTTTATCTGGCATTATGTGAGGTAATAGATATCTAACAACTTTGAAGAGATAAAAAAAGGCTTAATTACAACAGGAAAGTCTATGTATTGATGAGCTGTTGGGGTTCAACTCCTAACCAATTTAAAAGTCTGGCCACCTTTTTCAGTTGTAGGACCCGACCAGGGGCCCATTTCACAAAGACTTACGCACAATCTTAAGTTTGATTCCCCATACTTAAGTCAACAGTACATCATACTTAAGATTGTGCGTAACTCTTTGTGGAACGGACCCCAGGAGTCAAATGACAGAACTATGGCAGACCTTCCTGATACAAGTACAAGTCAGATGCTCTAACCACTTGACTATCTGACCATGCAGTGGGTAATTTAGCCATGATTTAATAATCCTTGCGGGAAATGTTTCACAATTCAGTTTTGATTACTTGACTCCAAAGGAAAGATTTAGTCTCATGGATACCTTCTGATGAATTTGTACAAGTTGCAGTTGGCTAATATGTATTACCATGGAGACAGCTTAAGTTGATGAATTTATTATACTGTAGGAATGGCCCTCCCTTACTGTACTTCCCTCCCTCCCATTACAACTTACAAATCGGCAAAGGCACTGCTAGATCAGTCATTAAACAGTATATTACTCTATCCAAATCTTATTTTAGGTTCAAGGTTCCAAGAATACACTCACAGTTTCACAAATTGTAACTGAACTCAAGAGCATGCCGAAATTTGATTGGATCTTGACTTTTCACAGCCATGGGAATGCATTACGTTGTTCTGTGCACTTGCAGTACTGTAGCATAACATACCTTTGCACACTTGAAAGAGTACAAGAAAAGAATCAGGAACGAACACTGCCAATTAAATCAATCTCTTGAAGAGGGTGAACCTTCAAAAATTAGGTTGTTCACATTCCAGGGCAATGGCACTTTAGATCCTGGGACCTCTATATTGATCTATGTGATTAAATTGGGAAATTGTGTAGCTCCGAGCTACTTAATTACTTTTTGGCAGTTAATTTAAAGAAAAGAATAATTAGAATGAAAGCAAAAGAAAGAGAAAGCGTGCACCATGGTTGGCACAAGGTGAGAAAATTGCCGAAGAAATCTGCAAGCTCACAATTAGACTGATAATTTATAAGCTTACCACAAAGACATTAAACTGCCTCTATCTTAAAGATCACACTATAGGAACAGGGTGCTCACTAACCCAAGCTCCCGGGTCCCTGACACGCTAGTTGAAACAAAATCCTGTGCGTCCCAGGCACGCACGGGATTTGCTTGCATAAGGCATGTAAAATTTTGGCAAGGAGGCATAGAAAGCTTCGGGGTGAAAAGTTCACACGAACCCATTGCCTTGAAATGTTCATTGCATTGTTGATGTCTCTTCACAATACAGGCTTCGATAAATTCATTTTTTATTACTTGTCCATCGGGCTAGGGATTCCCAAAGTCTACTTGTCCGCCTGAATATGCACCGAGTCCATATCTGACTATCTAGTACTAGCCATTGAATTCCTATGTGAAGAGGACTTCTGTGCTGCTTGCCCAGCGGGGTACAATATTGAGCAGTTCACTTGTCCGAGTCATTTTTTACTTGTCCCGAACTGTCCGGCGGGGGATTTGTCGAAGCCTGCACAATATCCATGTAGGAAATTTGCCTTCCGAAGTTTCTTATCAACCCAGTTCATATTCGACTGGACCAGAAAACTTTCTCTGACGAGACCGACATTAGAAGTGTGGCCCAGTTCTGCAACATCGCCGGTGATACTTACGTACTAAGATCACCCGCCAAGCTGTTGTCCAGCTTATTCAGAGTAACATCACTTGTCAATTCCAGACCAGTTTTGCGAAGCGGGGTATTGCAAATATTACGGCAGAATGTCTGAGTGCAAATTGCGGAGAGGATACGCATGGGACCCTCAGAAATTTGATGGAACTCTTGAAAAAAAATGTTAAGGGTTCAGGGACTCTTGGGTTTGGGGGCCTAATGAGAACACCGAGGAAGAAGTAGAACCATGCACACAAGAGTTGTTTAAAAGAAACCAGATGAATGATGTGGACAAGTTTTCAAGTTGTGGCTAAAGTATGCCTACTTGCTCCTAAAACCATGCCAGTTATAATACAGACCAACATTCATCAAGAAAATTGAATCCTTGATTTTTGAAATTCTGAAGGAAAACAGAAGATTTAGGTTGCTTAAAGTGGGATTGTTTCACAATTTCATCTATGTCAAATTACAGAGGACGGACTTGAAAGAAGCAACAATCTAGGCTTAAAATAAGCAACAACACTGAGAGCCACGGCTAATATCAGACCTTTACATACCTGGTGTCCTCCAGAAATGTCCTACATTATAACATACAGCAAAATTGTACATTTTAACTGTGTGACTGTTCATCCTATTTTGAGCACAGAACATATAACATAAAATATCAGTGTCACTTGTTTTATGCCTGGGCACAAGTTTTAGCACCAGAATACTGCATTTTAGCCTTTTTTTTAAATAAGTCAACCTGCACAGCTGGGTGATGCTTTACTTTGGCTCAAAACACAGCTATGAAATTCCCCAATCACAAAAAAGATTAGGCCTACCCATGCACCTATGCAGGCTACACAGTACTACTTTGAACATGAATTTACACTTTAATTACGAGGTAGTATATCAATCAACCACAGGAAGGATATAAACCAGACATGATTTTACTACTCATCATTTAAAGCAAGCATTTGCTGAAGGCATTGTGCAGTGTCACTTGCATGCCATGGATATTTGGCTGGGAAGCTCAAGTTATGTTTAGCTCGAAAGGTCAGCTCCGAGATACATGGCACATAGGCACTCGACTAAAAGAAACAGCCCAACATAGCAAAACAGTTCCCTTAAATCTGGCAGAGCTGAATTCCAAATCTGGCAGAGCTGAATTCCATTGAAAAGGGTTGATAGGCCTATAGCCCTGGGCATTTTTAGATCATACAGTAGAATTTTCAACTTTTGGGTTAAAATAGATGAGACATTTGTGATTTATCAAGTGAAAGTGAATCCTGTGATCAAAGGATCCAATGACAAACAATCTGTATACCTTGGTAAGCTCACAACTCAAATTTTCACATAGCTCCAATGGTGTTTTTTACAGTGCTCTCATTAACATTAGGGGTGTACCGGATTTCAAATCCGGCCGGAATTCCGGCCGGATTTTGGGATTTTTCCAAATCCAGCATCCGGCCGGATTTCGTCTTGAATCCGGCCGTATTTGCCGGATTTGTAGGTAAGCTGTAAAACACAACTTAATTTACTACAGGACTAATAAAATTTCATCAAATGCTAAAGGCTACCATAGGATGGGAGTGTGCTACTTACAATATTATTTAAAGATCTGGCTATAAGGTGTTATAACTAGTTGCAGTTAACTTAAGTAGTAAGGTAATATTATGAAGGACTTAGTCACCCATCATTCAGTACTTAAATGTATGTACAGTAGCGTTACTCATAAAAGGTCCCAGTGATTTAAAATATTTTGTGAAGCAGTGTCAATAAATCCACGCACAGCTTATCAAGTCCAGATAAATCTTCTCTGGTGCTCTTTTCAAGTTGATGTTCAGAAGTCAGTTGCTGGATTAATAGTGATTTAGGGCAATTAAACCATTGGAAAAGATGTCAGATGTCAACTTTACATAGCCAAAATGCAATTGGAGTTGGTGGAAGTAATCAACAAAACTTACTTGGTTTCAGAGTCTAGGAACCCCGATACTCATTTCCTATTTACATATGTAATTCTCCTGCCTGCAAGCACTTTCTGGCATAAGTCATATGGCACAAGGATAGCACTCTCTAGAAGAAGAGGGAGACATGGTAGCTCCTCCTCTATTCTCTTGCCCTTCTTCAAGGTCGGACTTGGCCTAACGCTGCAGAGCTATAGCTTCTAGGTGTACGAGGTGTGTTAAGTAACAAGGAACACGTGAACTACAAAAACTCAACTGGCAAGTTGCATTGAGAGAGGAAGAGCTATCACAATTGCCCTCTAATTAAGAGGGTGCTACCCCGGTGCCATATGACTGATGCCAGACGGTGCTTGCAGGCAAGTTGGGGAATTACATAAATAGGAGGTGAAGAGGGGTGGCATTGACTTACAGGTCGACCAAGAAGGATTTTATTCAGTTATACCAAATTTAAAAAAATATACCCACTCTTGTCCAAAGTCATTCTTGCCACGGTGATGAGAATCAAGAATTTTTTTATTGGGGCCTTTTAGCTGTTTTACTAACAAATCATCTAATCACATTAATATCCTTACTTGTCAACTAAAACAGTACAAATAATGGTGGCAGTATAAATAGTGTCAGTGATTCCTTGACTATTAAAGTCAGCTTCGCAACTAACAGATAAAAAACCGATGAAATATAATGCCAATGACTGACAGGCCTACAGTTCATCAAGAAAATTTCACATTATTTACAGTAGCATAGTCCTACTGTACATCCTATGGTCCTTTGACAGTTGGGCCCAATTTCCCATCAACATGTACATGATCCCTACACTGTTACTAACATGATTACCACCATGTTTCATGTAAAGTATAGCATAGGTTTTATACTGAAATCTTCCAAACCAAAATTTAAAACATGTATTGAATCACCTTGAGAATTGTAATTGGTTCCTTTTCAAATTGTTATTGATTCCTTTTCAATTTGGATATTGACTGCTAATGTTTTCATACTTTAGTCCTTTCATTTGCATGGACAGATGTTTATGAAATCACTTTCAACATGTTGCATGTAAGGCTTTAAAAGTGTCAACTAAGTGTTCAAAATACATCTTGATTTTGTCCCTCACTGAACTGAACCCTTGGGCATCTCACTCAGGGTTTAATGAAGTAACATTTTGTCAATTAGCCCAACCATTCATGAAACATGCTACATCACAAAACCCAAATTAGACATAAACTCAACAGTTTCTGTGAGGGAATACCAAAACTCTGCTCACAAATGAAATAGATGTTACACAGCTCCTGACCACTGCTATGTTTGCTGAAGGTGGCTAACTTAGATGATACAGATATAGAGGTCAAAAGACCAGCATCCCTGAGGTATAACCCCACCAGTAGGTTCCTGTACTTTCATTTGACTAAATCCGGCAAATCCGGCCGGAATTAAGGTCTAAATCCGGCAAATCTGGTTCCGGCTGGATTTTAAAATTCCAAATCCGGTGCACCCCTAATTAACATGCATCTACTTTGAATAATATCAGATTCCCAAGTTTAGTATATTTCACCTCACATAACCAGGAAATGATTCAAATTTCCTTTTTCTTGCATCTAGCCAAGTTAAGTATTTTTACTATTTTAATAAAATTTGACCATGGAAGGTACTGCGGATGCTAGGCCTACATTTCCTTGCCAACACTGTCATATTTAACACATGCCCAAGGCCTTCATTTCCTTTGGAACACTGAAAAATTTCAGCACTATGCAAAATTAAGCAGTACTTTGTCAATCAATAACACACACAAAATAAAAGGTAAGGGTTGCAGAATTTGCATACCAATGTCTCATTTGCTATTATAATGACTGAAAGACAAAAGGAGCACTTTACTACCAACATACAGAGTTATACTTGAGATAATTTGAATAAGAGGCAATTTTCACCAAGAAAGAATGCTTTCTGCTGGTATGCAATGTACATGCCTAGAACACTACTGTAAAACTTGGGACTACTTCTGGTCAACTTAAAAATTCACTCAAGGCACACTACTCTATTTCACGGTAGATTGTTGAAGCATACTGTGTAGACCTACAGGAAAGAACAACCAGCTCATAGTGCAAGTGTGCAATATTAGGTCATGCATGGGGACAGTCAGTCTGCAATATAGCTCCTTGGAGTTGAAGTCATACTTGTAACTCTAGTACAATTGTATACCACACACACATATAGCTCTTTAGCAAAGTATTTCAACAAATCATGGGCAATACAGGATTATTATATTAAAGAGTTATTCTTTTAAATTACAAGATAGGAGGGAGGAAAATCACAGTTTGTCCCTTATTTTTAGAGACTTGAAAACTAGACCAGGGTTGAAGGTTCCATTGCAAATTGCAATTAACTTTCCTACTTGAAATTGTGAAACAGAAATACTTGTAATGCCTTGAACTACTAATCAACTGCATGTAAGTGAAAAAATAACCTTCAACGAATCATTTAATACTTGTTCAGTCTCCATGGGTATTCACAATAATGCACTTCAAGTACCATCACCTATGATTTAAATGGAAAGTACATCAGTGTGTCAAAGTTCAGGGGTAAGTTGTATCAAAAGATGTAGGATGAAATGATTGAGCTGGTAAAGATTACTTACAATGTACTGTACTGTGCAGGGGAACTGAAAGCTGTTTTATCCCAGGCTTGGTAATGTGGGGTGTCTTTAAACCACATATGTGCTATCTCTTAGGTAGTACTTCCAGTCTGAACAGAGCAGAACATTGGACCATGAAGTTCTGAGCTGGCACACACATGCAACAGTATACATGTATACAGTACTTGCCAAGTTGCCATACGTACATGTATGCTGCATTTACTTG
Source organism: Holothuria scabra (assembly GCA_037179385.1). Taxonomy (NCBI): domain Eukaryota; kingdom Metazoa; phylum Echinodermata; class Holothuroidea; order Aspidochirotida; family Holothuriidae; genus Holothuria; species Holothuria scabra. The sequence goes on along the minus strand of CM074187.1, from coordinate 7,725,612 downwards.
TACATAACATGGTGTTTTCAACTGGAGAAGACTCTCTGTCTACTGTTACTCTGTCACATGGACCAAGGGATAAAAGAGTTCTTTAAACATCTTTGACACAAAATTGTGCTGCACCAGAATGTCTTCATTTTTCTATTTGTATGTACCTACACAAAAGATACTTAATTGGGGGTTAAATCGGAGGCTGTCAGTGTTGAATTAATCCAGCCATCTAATGTCAGTTCTTTCAAACTCTTCAACGTATTTTGTACTAATTTTTCAAAGGAAGAAATATGTCACAATCAAAATGATCATTTTAGCATTTTGTCAGCATAATTCATATATGTGCTTGCTTCATTGTCTACATGAGCACAGAACTGTATCGAATTGCACAACAGCTGCAACCCAAAATCTATTGCCCACAGTCTATTCTACCGTACTTCTTCTTAAATGAGCAACAACTCCATGACAGGCAAAGCTGATCACTTTTTAATATTCCTGTTTCTGTACAAGTGGCAACCAAGCAGTGTCTAATAACGATAGATCTAAATTAACTTTCACAACTTGAGGTGGATGTACAGAAAATGCAATCAGGAGTACTGACAGATGCATCCCCATTCTATATTTATCACCAAAAACTTTAACTATGTGAAGATTCAGAAGTTTGCAGGATTATGGAAGCATTCTTCTGGCTGTTCAAAATGACCCACCCACTGAAAGGAATGATGGACAGGCTGTGAGACTGACACTAAGGGAATATATACAGTGCTGCATCTATAATACTGCAGCCACACATCTGAGGACTACATTTTGTCAATTTTACTGTGTGCCCCAAGGCACTGAATTCAAATCCCCACTGAACTTTTTAACTTCCTTATGGGACTATTCAGTAATACTCTCAATATAATTTGTTAAATAATTATATGCGATGGCAAAAGCAATTGTTTCCCATCAACCTAAACTTTCATCAACCTCATCCATGGTTAAAATGTAACATGTACAACTAATGTTTTTTAGCTCCTGTAAAACCAGGTAGTGCTTCCACAGTTAAACTACATTCAAATATTGACAGCAGACCGATCATGACATAGACCATTTACAATCAAGTAGAAATTTTGTTCCACACATTTTGCCCCACCTTCCTAGAATATTTTTGTTACAAATAGTTGAGTATAAAATAGTTCTATTAAAAAGCTTTTTAGCCTCCATTAAATTCCCCAGTTGCAGTAGCTTCCTAATACAACTAGGGATGCTAACATTGATTTTGACAGAATAGGGGAAATTGATACTAAGCTTTGAAGATTGCCCCCTTCCACAACAACTTACTCAATCTCAGGTACTCACCCTGTCAGTCTATATGAATGTCTGAGGCTTTTGTGAGAGCTGCAATTCAGCTATAATTGGTAAATGGGTCTTTTTGGATGGAGATACCTGAATCATCAATTAGTTTTATGGGACACATCCTTTAGTAGAAATAATGATCACTAGAAACTTGATTTACTGAGGAGAGTTTTGGCCAGGATTAATCAGTAAGGAGAATTACAGGGAGCACTGGGGGTTCTTTTGAATTGTTACAAAGGAAATTAGGGTCAACAGGTTCATTAACAAAAGCATATGAACAGGTACTGTAAATGCAAACAAACGCCACTCTTGAATTTATGAAAGCCGAAGGTCTTGTAAGTAGTAGAATCTAAAGTATTTGGTAAATTGGTATCAATCAATAATATACCCAGTAAATATTGTAAAAAATGATCTACAATGCGGAAAAACCATGCTTTCTTTTCTTGTCTGACTGGGAATTTGGACTCGGCATTCCACTATGTTCACCTCATTTTGTACACCTAAAATATATGGTTTGTTGTAAACACATTGTAGAATACTGACATGGAATTGATAGACTGGCCAACCTTTGTAAATCAGATACACAGGGTTTTTGCTGGCATTCTTATTGTGAGGTGGACACCTCACAGAAAATTACTTGCTCTTATTCAGCCTGCACTGCACTAGCTATTGAAGAAATAATACCTTATTTTCCCCTTCCCTGTTGAAGTCAAAAGTTGATATTAGTGCCACCTCTCAAACCATTACCCATGTAAAATTGTCAGATACAGCATGTACATCAAGGATTGGTAACACCAGTATTCAACAGTACTTTTGAGGTAACAAACCTATATTAAGCAAATAATTTGGTGAAAAACATGATCCAAAAATAACATCACGTTCTTTCACGCAGAATAGAAAGACCATTTGTCAATTTTAAAGGTATGACACCAGTACATATGAGACAGATGTATACATAAACAACAACTCAAGAGTACAAATCAAATTTCAAGCTCACATGACAGCCTCAAGTGACAAACACCTTTTGCTCACTTCCTTGTAAACCAGCACCACACAATTCAGCTGGTAATATGACAAATACACATGACCTTCAGTTTTCTTTTTAGCAAACACTATCCTTGATGAGGCGGTACACAATTTAAAAATATGGCCATCAGAGATCCTTAATAACGTTAAGTGCTACCATAATTTGGATTTATCTGTCATAAATTAACTTATAAAAAAAAAAAAATTGGTACTTACTGCAAACCCTGCCCAGCAGGGACTAGCATGGCGAATCCTACTTGCTGAAGTGAGAGCAAACACAGAAAAGCTGATACCAATCACAAATAATCCTAAAATCATTTGAGTTATCCCTAAAATTAGCACCGTTTTCTTCCTCTTCTTTGAATAACGCCCTCTAGTGTGAAAGCCTGCCTCTCTGTCACTCCCTCGATGTACCTGAGAATTGCCATTTCTTAGCCTCCTTGGCTGGTACTGTGGCTGGTGATTTCGCAAATGGGCCATACCTGGCGTTCTGTTTGCTTCAAGCAGTTGATTTGTCTATCCCAATGAATTGTCCATCTTGTTACTACTTCATTGATCAGAGTGGTCTGTTGTAAGTGACAGTTTTCACTAATTCAATAGGAACTTTTTTCAATTTTTTTTTTCCAAATTGTTTTGCACTTTTCAGGTGCAGGCCAAAAGATTCATGCCATGGTCACTTGATGGAACAGCTGTAGAAACCAAATAAAAAACAAATCAACAATGAGTAAGACATTCAGTAACAGCTAGGCCCATTGTGCTAGAAAATTTTATACTGGTTTTACTATACAGCTTAACAAGCAGTCTACTTTATGAATAGTTGCATACCTACTGGAGGTACAACCAGAACTGATCCAAGAATAGTGCAATTTTAAGTATGAAATGTGTTATTTGGTACTGTATACAGCAGCACAACAATCATCTCCACACTTCACTGATAGCACAATTAATGAAAACCAATGTATTATTCAATAACCAGAATGAAGTTTACAATGTAAATCTATGTACTGTGGTAAAAGCCATTGTCAAGTTACCATTACTATAGTACATACTCTCGATAACGAGGAAAGCTATTCAACTGAAACACCACGTATCCCATATGCTGTTGTAGTTAGACCAAGGGGTTGACAGTGAATCAATTGGTTAGACCGATTATCAGGATTTAAAATTACATGAAGTTCTGCTGGTTACCTCTCCAACAATGGTTAACAGTTTAAATTCCCTTTTTTCATGATGTACCTGTTGGTATAGGGAATATTAATTACTTTCACAGTAATCACAAACATTTGAAAAAAATATTTGAAATGGCTTTCGACAGTATTTGGGTATTTTTTAACAAGCCACGTCCAAGTTTTTCTATAAAATGATGACACTTGACGGGGCAGCCCCATGCATACTTGCACAGCCTATGGAACAACTAATTAGTGAATCTGGAGAGAGAGAAAACTTCAGAGAATATTATCCTTATTGGCACATGTATCACCCACTTACTGTAGGCTACTTGCCAATATCAAAATAAAACTGAACACTATTACCTGTATGACTGTTGTGTTCAAACTAACACCTGGATTATTTTCTTTACCTCTACTAATTGACAATATTACAGTTCACTGAGTACATGGTATGCTAGTTCTGTGCACATGCTCATTCACACTAAATGCTTTTAGTCTACTGTAGGTAAAAGGACTGTACTTACAGTAATACAGTTACATCACATGCCAACCAAGTTGTCTGACACTAGCTGTTTGACAAACCTTCCCCTGGTACAATGAATAAAGGCAACTGTAGATTTGGGTGTACAGCCTTGATGATTCAATTCGTTACTTAAAACCTACATCACATTCCCCACTTAAAATCCCACAGGAAGGCCAATTTTTCCCAGGCCACAGAGCACCCACTGTCTCATACACATCCTTCCTTCCTGGAAGGATGTATCTTTTAAGAACTGTGATTCCTTTATCCAAATCTATGTAAATACTGTACATAACATTGTTGTTTAAACAGGAAAAACTCTGCCATTTCATAGTGAAAAAAAACTATAAATCTAATTAACTTAAGTGTGAGGTTGAATGACCAAAAAAATTGAAAGCAAGTCTATTGAGGAGGGGGAGAGGGGAGACAGGGGTGGAGTGTGGTGAAATGGGGGAACAGTAAACTTTTCAAGTGACTGTTCATGTGAGATTGTAGGATTCTAGCAAAAAAAGTTGAGACTCCACCAAAAAATAATTTTCATTGTAGGAAAATTTCCACATGGTGTTTGATTTGTAAAGACATGAAAGAAAAAAAATAGAGTACTGTTTGAATTTTAAATATTTCAATTAATACTAAAAACAATGCAAACATTTTAAGGAAAACAGAAAAAAGAAAATGTGATTCAGAAATGGCATTGTTCCCTTCCATGTGTAAGTGACATCAAAGAAACAAACTGTGAAAAATACAGTGCTATTGGCAGCATATGAGTGATTCTAGCCAAACTTGTCAGTATTGAATACAAGGTCTGTGTAAGGACAGGACAACAAGACCTCAAACTTTGATATATTCCAACATATTCTTCCCCACCCCATAATATTTTGAAAGTGGAACTATGAGATTGTTATAAAGAAATACTTAAACCTCCTAAAATCGTAACAGCATAAGAACCAGATAGCTGAAGCTGGATACTGTTTAAGGGGTTCTAACATACTTAGAAGGACAGCCTTAGCTTCTTTTGGGAGTAATCTTTGTCCGAAGTGCAGTTGTTGAATTCAGTTTGCCAAATGATATTTGAGTTCTTTCCTGTAATGAGCCCATCAGTCAGGAGCATGAACCAACAAAAACTTGTTCGTTAATGATTATTCATGAATAAACAACTTAAGGTGTGATGCATAGTAGCGCACATGCCGAACTGAGTCTGAAAGTAAAATGAGTACACGTACGTAAACAGTGCATAGTGTTCGTTTGTATCTTCAGCAGATGGCCTGTACACAAATGACCTAGGACTTAACTGGGGTTAGTGCAATGTTAAGCACAGGCCTATAATTGTAGCAAGAAAAAGGCCAATGACTGCCTTCTCAGAAAGCAAAAATTGCATTCTACAGTCGCTAGCAATTTTTTGTTTTATACCAGGTTATTAATATTTCTTTTCCACCAGAAAGCTTACCCCTTGTTATATTTTTGTGTGAAGAACATGAAGCAAACCTTTTTCTTTGTAGTTGGGAGTTGTCGGAGATCTCCTAGTTCCACTTTAAAATCCCATCCCAAATAATGGAGAGAGAAATCCCCCACATTTTTGGTGCTAATGTAAACAGTGGTGCCTTCATGGTCAAGATTTTCAAAATCTTGTAAGCCAAATAGACATTTATCTTTCCTGAAGTTCCTATGGCTTACTCAGTGTTGTCCTTGCCTAATTTTGATTCAACAGCTAAAATTATCAAAATTTTGGTACAATGTCAGTAAACTGTACAATTGAATAGGTCTGTCAATTTGCGATTAGTGAACTAAACGTTTAATCGCATCTTTTTGCGATTACTCGGCGATTAATCGCATTTGCATATGCATAACCAACCCGTGTAGTAACATGTAGATATCGGTAATAGACCTGCACTGTACATATATGTGTGTGTGTAACCGTAGTATAGTAATTCGCAATCCCTGGCCAATACCGAGTTAGCGTTAATACGACGCACAGGTCTGCCTAGAAGCAGACTCCAGTTTAACATTTTTACCCCCTTTATCTTTAGTAACAAAACATTTTGTTCGAAGCAATTTTTGGAGAATTGCTTCCATTGGAGGTTGATATAGATCGTTACACCACATACCAGTAGCTAGATGAAGTTTCAGTACTTCAAAGCAACGATCGTTCACAAAGTATAGGCTAGGCCACAGTACAGTATCCGCAGCGAAAGTAGCCGATGAGCTCCTATGCAGACAGCTGCAGGACTGACTACGATATATTTAATTTTGACACTTGCCCAATCTACCCATTTGTTTCATTTCTAATTTCCCCCCAAAAATAGTGGCTTCCCAAGCCACAACAAAAACTAGGCCTAGAGCCTAGCCACCTAAGTTTACAGTACAAAATGTAACGTTAGAGCTTAGAGCTAACAATAATAGGCTACAATCAAATCTAGACTTCGTAGTTTTCACCGGCCATTTTATGTTTAAGTTACCGCCTGTACTGTGTAAATAGCCGTACGTACATTCGCAGCACCAAAACAAGACCCCCCAGCTGCTAGCTACATGCACAGTGTAATACACATGATACATGCCTACAGCTGGCTGATTGGCTCGCTCGGCGTGTATCGTTAAAAGCGCTCACAGAATGGGTGTTCTTCAATTGGCAATAACATGACACCCTCCCCTAATAATTACGTTAGAAGAGGGGAATTCCCAAACTTTTAAAGAAGCCGCTTCATTCATAAACGCAAGCAGACAATCAGTGAGTACGATTTTTGTAACAGAAATTTGTTCCATGTACAGCACGAAGCAGCGGCGTATAAACAATTTTCGGCCGACTGCTACCGTGTGCAACTGCTGCTATGTATGCTGTTGGTCTTGATAAACAGGAATCAAAACTTTTTTGAAACTTTTTTCAGTTTATGACTTACAAACCACTCCTACGTGACACAAGGACAGGAATAACATGGTTAGAAAGCTGAACTTGTAATTTTTTAAAATTTGTTAATTTCAAGCTGCAATTTTGGGAGACGTACGCCAGTAGCGAATTGACAAGTGGCTGTTGAAATTGAACTATTACCGCGAAGTGCACAATGGCACACAGGGTACTTAAAAGACACTGTGGTGCATGCATACATAACATAACATAACATAACAGGTTAAAGGGCAAAGGAGGGCTGTAAAGGCCCCATAAGATGCCCTGTAATCCAAAAAAAACCCCAAAACAAAGCAAACCACCAACACCTAAAGAGCCCAGAAAGATTAGATTCTACCACAGTCATGGAAAAACTTGTCAATATTAACCTTAAAACGGTGCACTGATGTGGAGTTAACAACCCACTCAGGCAGGCTATTCCACTCACTAACAACCCTATGAGAGAAACTGAACTTCCTAATGTCAAGTCTAGCAAAAGACTTTTCAAGCTTTTTGCAATGGCCTCTAACCCGAGGATTACTCTGGACCTTTAACGTTTAGTGCTTTCAAATTTCATTGTAAATTATGTTCATTACAAATGTATTGGTGGTGTTGAAGTAAAGCCTGTCACAACAGGTTCCGTGTTTGGGGTTCACAGATTAAAACGTCCCCCATGACACCGCACACAATCACATGTAAACTAGCGGGGGTTGGGTGGATAACAGGTCCATGTCAAAGCTGCGCAATTTTTGAGCTTGTTGTTCATACTGTAGACATCGTATGCTTTGTCAAGGCAGCTAAACTTGTGAAGATGGAGGATACATTGTTTACTTAACGCAAGTCAGAGTCCCCGGGGCATGAGATGCGATTAATCGCATGTAACATTTTACTCAACGATTACTTGGCTGGGGATTAATCGCTAATCGCTGACAGCCCTACAATTGAACAAAAGTTAAACTTCCGAATAAATACTAAACAAAAGGCAAACTGTTGCCAATTGATTTAATTTTGTAGTTCTTCAACTTCGTGGAAAACAAATTAGACAAAACAGGCCAAAGGTCTAAAGTAGACTTCAAGGACAATGTCATACATACTGTAGGATATGACTTAAACGGGAGTGGGGTTTGCATAAATGCCAACCATTCCACTGGAACAATTTAGTAAAATAAAGTGTGACTTCAACATTGGCCCATTTCCCACAACCCTTTTAAATTTAAAGGCCCAATTCCCTCACCCAAAACATTATCATTTCTCCTAACTTTCTTACTTAAGCCTTCCACAACTGTCTGAAATTCATCCTCATCCAGACACAATCTCAGTTTATTGCTTCATGGTAATTATTTAAATAAAAGCTCAATGTGTGTAACCAAAACACTCACAGTACAGTTCATGCTGTGTAATATCAGCTTTGGTACTCTGCATTGTTTGAATTAGCTGTCAATCAAAGAGCTGACCAGTTGAGAATTTCTGTTAACCCCTACAAGAACTGTAGTTGTTTGAGTGAGAGGATTGGCTCTTTAATGAATTACATAGGGCCCAATTGTAAGCCCAGCTATTTGGACTTCGAATGAACGTCTTTGCATCTAAACTTTGAGACACGTTTGTTTCTGAATATAGTATGAGTTATGATGGAACTTTACGGCCCAATTTCTAACCAATTGGATTAAGTATAACTAGCTATGTGGCTTTTTTCCAATTGTGGCTTACTGGCTTCTTTACTCTAAGTCCATTACTTAGAGGGCCAATTCTGGCAGAGCCTGGCCATGTCCAGACAGGGTGGGGTCTTGACCGTGTGTAAGTCAGCGACCAAGACCACAGGCCTCACTGTCTCCAGTGGCATTATGCAAACCATGAGTAAATGCCCTGCCAGATTTCCTCTGCCTTCCAGATTGTGTCAAATCCTGGCTGTGGCACAAGTCCCTGCCCAGTGAGGTCAAAATCCCAGCTCAAAGCCCAACCATCCCCGGGCCTATGGGGCTCTGAGTTGCAACTGTTAGCAGTGCATAATATCGAACCATTTATAATGGGGCCTTCATGTGCATGGAATTCTGCAAAGCAAGTCTCGAAAATTGCAGTATCATGTAACTAAAGAATACCCCACCGCAGGCAAGAAACACCTTTTTCTACGAAAGGCTTTTAAGACAGTTGCAAACTTGCATGCTGTATTAAGAACCACCCAATGTAAGTCTTCTTTGCCAACTGTGTGTGAATATTTTTTAAAGAATTTACTAAGCTCACTAAGCCTTCACTTTTGAGTGGGAGTGCAAATACAGTCACAATGATTGTTTCTGAATTTGTATTGCTTGTTAGTCACAAAATGATACTGTGTATTTGTGTGAATATTTTGAAAAATTTATTGTTCACTGCAACTCCACTTTTGAAAGGAGGGGCAGTCGGTTACCATTAGTCTCCAGAACAGTTAGTTTCCTCCCCTAAAAACATGAGTTTCCTCCCAAGTTGAAGGGGAGGAAACTTAAGTGATACACCTTTCATAATTATTTCTTTAGGCGCAAAATCCTTTCTTGTGCCATTTTTTATTCATGAAAGTTTTTCAGGCCTATAGCCTAGCCAACAATTTTATTTCCAAGCATACGCAACCATGTCCTATCCTATCTAGGCCTATTCATAAAGGCCCTAAATTTGAGGCATAGGCTTAGGGCCTAAAAAACTTTGCAACTGTCAAACTTGTCCTTATTGAGTGACATACATTTGCAATTGAAATCAATTCCTTTCTTTACTTACAACAAATAGTCCTACAACAGTATTTTCCTCACTTAAGTTGAAATTAACTTACATAGGCCTACGGGGGGAGACTAACACCATTAGGGGCGGAAACTAATTTTTGGTTGGGGAGGAAACTAATTGATTTCCAAAACTAACAGAACCCTGCAAAGTCTGCTCAGTGACCATTTTTAAATTTGTGTATTTAGTACCTTTGTTAACTTCGTGCAAAGTGACTGTGCCTCCCAAGGCAGTGTGATGTCTCTTTGTATGATAGGGTGACAGCCAAGTGTGCGGGCCAGTCAAGTGCGCATCTGCATGACTAAGTTACTAACATAATGTGTAAAAATCTTGAAATGACAGAGTTCTTACTCTTAGGTGAACATTTGACAGTATACTGGCAAGGCATTATATAGTTGTATCTGCAATTAGGTCAAGGCCTTCATTATGAACTCTAGCAAACTTAGTTGAGCCTTGCATAGGCTCAACTAAGTCATGAGCCAAGGCTCTAGCCATTGGCTAACTTTTTTAGCCCACTGAGTTACCTTCATGTGATTGTGAACGGCAATGACTGACAAGCTTACGTTAGGCCTAGCCTAGGCTAGGCTAGGCCCTAGGCCTAGGTAAGTTACGAATACGAGTTAGACAAGACTCAAGAGGCTATGACTGTTACCTACGACGTTTTCCAAAGTCAGGCAAAATTTTTGGTTCAAATTTACTTGGCAGTTGGCAAGGTACTGAAATTATCTGGCCCCACCACTTAACATCAAGCTCAAGTTATACTGACAACGTAATTGCAGAAAGCATAAAGGGTCTAGATCTTGGCCTAGCCTAGGCCCTAGGTTTTAACCATACTTCCATACCTAACGTTAGGCCTAGCCTAATATGAGGATTTGAAGAGTCTACCTTCCAAATTCCCGGTCAGGCAGATAATTTGTTGACACCTTCCTGCACATCATAGTAAGAAATAAACTGCTGGCAAGCCTGCCATATTGACGTGTGGCATGTAAAATAAATCCAGATCCCAAAAACTGGCGACCTTGACGATAATCTTCAAAAACGGACCGATGACATTCACATCACTTTACCGACCGTAAATATTTCCTTGATATTCCAATTTAAAACACACACAAGTTGCTCCGTCCTTCCCACCATACACCCGCAGGTACTGATGTATACTGAATGTGTACCATATTCCGATACGTCTTGTTACCACTGTACCAGAACATCAAACCAAACTAACGTACGAAGAATTCGATGAGCTTATAAGCCTGTTAGCACTACTTTGCTACTAATAATACGTAATGCATGTGCGCCACGCACTTAAAAATCAGTCCAGGAAGCTCTATCCCGTGCCTGGGCGTTGGAAGGGGAAAATGTTTTGAGTTAGTTGCGAAAGGATTTGCTTCCGTGTAGGGGAAGGGAAGCCAGAGAGTGGTATCAACTCGCCCCGGCAATATCAAAAGGACTGGGGGTCCTGCAGATCCTAGCGTTGCGCGATGAACTTTTGTCACGGCTCACAGTTAGAAAAAAGAAACATTGGGCTTTTTTGTGAGGGCGATCATAATAAAAATGAAAAATAACAGCCCCAGATATGGATAAGCCCTTTTAATTTCGTACGTTGGATTAATTTGACCATGACCATGGACCATTTCATCCATTGGTATAGTGATACATTTTATCTGGTGATTTTCTGATCACAAAGCCATTGCTTAGATCACCCTATTAGCCTGGGAAATGTCATCTTTGACTATCTAAGGGGTCCGATTTTTCAAAAAAATTTTTGTACGCTTCACACCCGGACTAATGGTGGCGCTCCGCTTAGTTTTTCTGGCTGAATTTTAGTTTGAAATGAATGTTTATCTGCAATCGAAACTTAAAAAGAGACTGCTTGGATCCCCTTTACATGCCTGGGAAATTTCATTTTCGATTGCCTGAGAGGCACAAATTTCCAAATTTTCTGTGCCAACTAGTGGTGGCGCTCCTCTTTGACTGTCTCACAGGCAGATTTGCATTTTCGGGCAAAAATCTCCTTCCACAAACCGAAATGCTCCCCTACGCTTATGGAAGGTAGCCGGTCGTTTCGCCCCCTTGACAGTTCGCCCCCTAAATACCAGTTCGCCCCCAAACGTTAACCAGTTCGCCCCCTAAGACCTGCCAGTTCGCCCCCAAAGACCTACCGGTTCGCCCCCTAGTCTTTCTGAAGCAGGTCCCTTTACAACAACTTAACAAGTGAATGTTTTAGAACAAAAGATGTCAACGAAGTCAAGTTTCTTATTTAATTGTCTTTCAGGATGAGATTGAGTTTTTTATTTTTAAAGGTGAAACAAGTTGTTCATTTGTACTAACTCACGTACGCGCACGTACGCGCAATTGCTGAGTGTTAATTTTGTTGATAGTACTGATGTAACGTTACACTTTCTATATGCGTTCTCGTTACTACATCGTTCACGTGCTTCTTTGTGTAAAAATTCGCTTATCATATATTGTGGTTGTTTTGTTTGGTTCTATTTATAATTTCCAACAAATGGCGCATAAATCGAAAAAGGTTTTAAAAATGCTAGCTTACTTGCTTGTGAAATTAATTCTGGACGTGCAAGAGAATACCAGGTCAACTTAACATATGACTGGTTGGTGCGTCAGATAGCGCACCGACTACCCTTACTTGACTAGGTTTTTGTCACATTCTTGCCTACTTTGAAAATTACTGTTATGACAACTACAAAACTGTATTTAAAGTCAGTTTATTCGATGTCATACTCACAAGTATTTGGGGGCGAAACGACCTCCTCTTTGGGGGCGAAACGACTTCCCCTACGGGGCGAACTGGCAAGGGGGCGAAACGACCGGGGCGAACTGGTTGGGGGCGAACTGGCAAGGGGGCGAAACGACCGGTAACCCTTATGGAACTACCCTATACTCAGGCGTGCACTGGATCAGCTGCTTGCAAAATTCAGCAGGATTCTGGATTTGCCATCCTAAGATACATAGTCCAGTGCAGTAAGGGACTGAGCTAATCAGTATCTAAAAAGTGTGTTTGAATCTGAGAAAAATCACAAATTTTTCTCACCAGAAGTAGGACAATTATACCTGGCAAATTCCGTTTCCAGCCATGTGGAAGGTTTTAAAACCCAAAATTTTCTTTGTACGCTTCGGGCCAACTGATGGTGGCGCTACACTTAGTAAACTCCAGCCCCCTACAAAAGTATCCAGCCCCCATAACCCCAGCAAAAATATCCTAGCTACGCCACTGTCCTGGACCCCTACCAGGCTTTCCCCCGAACTCCACCAGGGGACCTTAAGCGGGCCCCTTGACCCCACGCAGATGGGGTTTTGTGCTTCGCGCAAAACTGGACGCCTTGCGGCGTCGCCATTATGTCGGCTGCCGAAAACTTGTGGCCCCCCAATAAAAAGCATCTTCCGCCGTCTATGAATTTAGACAGTTAGACAGATAGCATTTTTATGCTGTAGGGTGGGATTGAAGACCGCAGATAATTTGAAGTACTGCTCTAGGTTTCTAAAACCTTTAACTAGACATGTTCCTGCTCTTGGTGTTTAGATGTTGAGCTTCATCAGTAGTTGGACTTTTTAGTTTGTCCTGGTCTTAATTCGATAGAATATTTGCTATTTAAGAGCGTCTCGAAGAGAGAACCGAGGGAGTAATCCAAGGTCATTCTCTTCGTGATTTGTTTCCAGTTCACCCTCACTTTAAGTTAATCCTAGAATTAACTAGGTAGTATTTAGTTTGGGTGCCCTCTCAAAGGCTATGACCGGTGGTGTCGGAAAATTTGACATTTGGATTTTTTCCAGCATTAAGTGCCAGTGTCTTAGCACTGCAGGTTTTGTTTTAACTCTTTGGTTTTTATACAGAGTATGTTGTATCCTCATTGTTTTAAATGTTCCTTTGAGGACTGTAAGGCTTGATATTCTGATTGAAGGGCAGGTTATAGCTATAAACTGTAACCCCTACCTCGAGATATTTTATATTTATCCGATAGAGATTTATCGGATAGGTTATTGATGAAGTACCGTTTTGTTCCGCCTTCAGACAATATTTGGCCGTTTTAACTCTGCCTTTTAAGGTTGTATACATGATTAGACACTTTTGAGACTTTGCAAGAAGTTTCTCCCCTTTCAGGGCTCGGGAAGTCTTCCTACTTTTTGTGGAAGGAATTCTTGATTCAGAATCACGTGTCTCAAAATTAACTTTTTATGGCAGATAATGTTTTTAGCAACATGAGCAGGATTTTCGAAGAAATTTGTACACAATTTATGTGCTGACTTATCTTATCTCTTTTTAAGAGTGCTGTGTGTTTAACCTTTTGATAGTTCTTGAAAGACCTATTCTTTGAAAGGCTAGCTCAGAACTGAGGGCAGACAGTATGGCTACTCTCTTAAATCAATAAATTTAAAATTAGTCTAATACTAGAGTTAAAACAAATCTAAAAGAATCTTACGATTTAAGAGAGTATAGGCTTTTCTAAGGAATTTGCGGCCAAAGCCAAAGTAAAAACAACTTCCCGTAAATTGGATGAGCAAAACATTGCGAATCTCGTGTTCTTCTCGAGTAAGCACAGGAATGCATGTGATCAGTACTGCTCTGCTTGTGAGCGTTTGCAGGAGCTGTAATGCGTGTGTCACACGCCAGATGCGTGCGACTTGGAAAGTCTGCATCATGTGGTAAGCCAAAATGCATAAGGGACATTACAGAGTTTACCTTTATTTCCCCACATATTATGCACTTATTTACAGCCTCCCTAGATCTAATTATCTATCTTATAACGTAAGGTTATTATAGGTGATTTGAGCCAGCTGATATGGACCCTGCGTTAGTCCCACTGAGGTGCAAAACCATATTGGACCCTTAAAGGGCCAAGCAATGGGTCCCATAAGGGTTCCATGTGGGAATGTTACCTGGGCAGTAGTCTTTATACTTCGTAGTGGTCTGTCTTTTAATGATGAAATCAACTGGAATTTTTGTTCCTTTAGGTTGATCTTACATTTTACGGTATGAATGATCAGACCAAATTGGAAAGTTCCTTGTTTTTAAGTGGGACCTTTTTTGAAAAACTGGTGCACAAATTAGAGAAAAAGTGGAATTTTATGGCAAAAAACTATGAGCTTGTGGGTTTATGTGACAATATCGGAATGGCATGCAGGGACGGCCACATCCCCCTTCACAAGAAAATTGAAAAGAAAAGAAAAAGAAGGGGAAAGAAGAGAAGGATAAGAAGTCACTGAAAGAAGAAAAGAAGCACTGACGAGTTTACGACTCATGTTTACCCCCACCCCCCCCCCCCCCCCCATCAAAATACCCTGGAGCTGTCTCCGCGGTTTGGCTAACGGGTTCCTAAGGTAGAGGCTCAAACGGATAGTATAGAAAACCCGGCTTCCTCTGCAACCGAAGTTTGGTAAGGGGATGTTTTCGGCTGAAAGTTTAATGAGGACTTATTTTTGGGCGAAGTTTGTTGAGGGTAAAGTTTTCTTAAAGCCGTTTTAAACGAAATTGGAGAAATTTTGGGCTTTCCTTTCACAGATTGAAATTCTGTGACTTGAAATCGAGCAAATTTGGAAAGTGTTGAATTTTTATAGGAAAATTAGAAATTTGGGTTACGGATTATAGGCCTATAGGCCTACTGAATTCAGTGTAGGGGAGGATGGGATTGATGCACATGCTTAAACCCCTTGAATTACAATGTCGCGACTTAATACATGCCTTAACATGGAGGATTCAAGGAAAGTGACAGAGAAATAAACAACTTCTTCAACTCTGTCATATGCCTAATTATACTAGCATCAGTCGTGCGGTCCCATAAATGAGTGATAGTGAGATTCTGATCTCGCGCGTCCATCTCAACAATACGCCCTCATATGCATTTATAGGTCAACCCACAGTCGGGAATGAAGCTGGAACCAGGCTGACGGTTACACAGAGATCGAATACATACTGCATGCATGGGCCCTATAGCAATGTACACAGTTCTCTTAGCCGTTAAAAAACAGATTACAGTAATGGAAGTATCTTGTCGGGGTTGGGGGAGGGATCTATTCTTCCGCAGCATTAAGTTAACTGCAGCCTATGTGACCTTAATTTTGTAGACAATGCCATCTGGCCCTATCATAACATCAGTCACCTGAAAATTGTAAGTTATTGCACTTAAAGATTATGAGAGTAAAATTAATTATAAAGCCTTCTGTAAATTGTACAATCACATTTGTTCCCCCAATTAAGGTTAAAAAATATTGCTCTACAGTAGACCTACCGTATATATATTTACAGTAAGATCACAAATATGCACTGAATGCCATGGGTAATTGCATATTCCCCATGAAAAGTTAAAAATTCCCATGCGGACTTGTTCGGGTACATTCCAATGAGAACTATTCAAATCCTGTGAGGAATTATCGCTTCTCCGTGAGAAATCGAAATACCCCATGGGAAATTAGCATTCCCAATGAGATGGATACTATTTCCTGTGTCAGATAGCGACTTCCCATGTGAAGCACATGAAATCCCATGCGGATTCATAGCTTCCAGAGGGAAATTATATTTCCCGTTGGAAATCTGCGGGAAGTGATGAATTTTCCATGGTAATTTTGGACTTCCCATTGGGAATGTTTGCTTCTTGTGCAATTCCCATGGGGAATCTTGAATTCCCATGGGATTCCCATGGAAAGTGTTGCACTTCCCGTGCGGAAATTTCATGGGTTTTTCTTTGTAAGGGTGGACTCAGTCTCTACAAAACTTTGTCATTTCTCTCGATGGGATTTAGCTTAACTAGTTACCCCCTTACGCCACCATCGTGAATCATGAGGCACGAAACCGCATAGATGAGCTTTTTTGACAACCTAGCATAATTAACATCCGTCATAATCACAACCTATTAGAAAATACGGTATATTTGTAATTCTAGTTCAAAATAAGCCCCCCCCCCCCAAAAAAAAAAAACGCATGTAGTGGATGTACCTTGGTGCCTTGTCATTTTGATGTCACGTGACAGTAACGTAATATTGGCAGTGAGAGGTCCACTAGCTCAGTGACACAGAAGTTCACAATGGGTAAAACGTTGTCAATCAATCAGAGTCACGCCCACCAGCGGACCGTCGGTGAACCAACGGACATTTCTTCCAACGGACCGCTGCGGAATGGCAGACAATTGTCCAACAACGGGTCGACGATATTTTGCTGGCTGGGATATCAGGGACTACCAACCTTTTCCTTCAGGCGACACCATTTCAGTTTACATCTCAACTAAGGGTAGGGCTAAAAGACAGAAACACATATTCAACTTAGCCCTCGCTGTTTCTATGGTTACGTGGATGACACTGTGCCTGGTTTAGTTAAGTCTATCATCTCTAGTAAATACGGTAGGCTACATGATTGTTTATGTGATTTTTTTATATCTATTCCTATGTTTATTCCTATTTGTGATTTATGACAAATTTTCGAAACTTTCGTTGGAATAAGTCCGCGACCACGCAATTAGTAAGTGCTTCGTGACCCCAAGATTGGAAAATCATCACACTATGTCATGACCATTTCATAATTACCCCCCAAACTTACAGCGACGGCCCAGTGACCGTACTAATAGTACAGCCTAATGGTGGAGGGAAACTGCCATCCTCTCTGAAGGAGAAATTTCGGAGTAATATTGACAGTTTCAATTCCCCATCAAAACACATCTGCTAATCACACGGCGAGTCTCCTACCTGACGATTCGTACAGCGTTTATAACTTTGGCTACCATGCAGTGGCGTCACCAGACTTTTCATTCTAGGGGGTCACTAGGGGCACAACGATTTTGCAGGGGGTACTGGTAGACTCCACTCATGGCGCCGTGGCACCACCGAGGGCGAAGCACGAGGCTCAGCTGGTGGGGTCCAGGGGCCCGCACTAGGGCCCTAGGTGTGGTTCAGGGGCAAAGCCCCGGTGTGGTCCAGGGGCGAAGCCCCAGGAAGCTCCTGGGTTTTAGAGTATTTGTGAGGTACTTATGTTGTTAATAAAGGATGCTTCCTGTGACTTAACACTAGACTAAAAATTACCTCCAGAGTAACTTTCAGTAAGACTTTTGGTAAAACAGCCAGTGATTCAACTACCATGAGCGGATCCGACTGAAATTTTAAAAAAAAGGGGGGGGGGTGAACTGTAAAGAAAAGCTGATTGGCAGTTCAATATGAGTCTCGGTGGGGGTCCAGGGGGCGAACCCCCGGAAGCTCCTGGGTTTTAAGGGGTTTGTGAGGTATTAAGGTCGTAATTAAAATGTAATTATATTTTCTTTAAACTGGTCTAAAAATTACAAGTTCCAGGGAAACTTCAAGTAAGATTTTACTGGTTACAAAGCTAGTAAAACTACTGCCAAGCAAAGGGAGCTGAACTAGAAAGAGAAAGAGAAAGCAGTTGATGTGCAGTTAGATGTGATTCTCTGAACGAAAAGGGTAGGCCTAATCCTGCTTGAACGGTTACCTGAGCTGTGCGCTACCTTCAGTTGGCGTAGTCGGAAGTGTGCAGAAAATTTTGAAAAACGCAACCCCTGAGACAGCCGGAAAGGGCATTTCCCAGGTATTTTGCGACATTTTCAGTTGGAAAGTATGGAAATTACTGCTTTTTCTTGTCAAAAGAAGAATCGAATCTTAAAAAATTTCATAGTCACACTCTAACTACAGAAGATGTACCGTTTTTGAAAATCTCAAATCTCAGTTGGGGGGGGGGCACGATTTTCCAGGGGGCGCGTGCCCCTTGGGCCCCCTCCCCTTGGTGCCATGCTTCTCCGAAAGTTGTTCTCTCTTCAATTGAAATATAATTAGTCTAATAGAGTTAAATCTATTCCTTTGGAATTGGTGACTAATCGAATGTCCCATTGGTCACTACTTCCAATCTTTATAGATTTAAAATATTTTAAATCTTACAATTGAAGAGAGTACCAGAAGAAAGGGATTAAAGGCGAACGCTGAAATAAATGTGAAGCGCTCAAAATTTTTACGTAATGGGGAATTCCTGTCATGAGCGCTCGAAACTTTTAATATGTTCAAAGCCATTTGGGAAAGAGTATGATTAAAATATACACGTGACTTGGTTGAAAACATACCTTACCATACCATACCATACCATACCATACCATACCATACCATACCATACCATACCATACCATACCATACCATACCATACCATACATCAACAGAGAAAAGATCAAACCTTTGATGGGGAGCAGGGGCGTCGTGCAAAAATGATTTTTGGGTGATGCCGGTGGGAAATATTGATTGCCAAGAAGACTCTGTAAGCAGAGTGCCACCTTTAGTAAGCGCGGAGCGTAAAGAAAGTTTTGAAAAATCGTGACTACCAGACGGCCGGAAATGGCATTTCCAGGCTTGTAAGTGGAATTGAAGCATTCATTGTTTTGAGCTTTCGTATGAAATAAAATTTTCACGGCAATAAAAACAAATGGAAAAATTTTAAAATGATAAGAAAACTTGGTCTACCAGATAAATTGTTCCGCTGTCATTGGATGAGATGGTAAGGTAAAGTAAGCTAATTTTGAAATCAGCTTTGCATGTGAGGTGGTGGCATAAATTGACACCAAGAACGGGCTTTTCTTTCAAGAGTTATCCGCTGGGAAAGGAATGACGCGGAGCGCGATCACTAGTTCTCGAGGAGGGTCCCGCCAGGGGATTGCTTTGTTTAAAGTGCCTATAGTTTGCAGGGAATGACATTTCTATAGCTTATTACTGCATGCCCAGAATTTCCATTTTCCGATGTTCCATGAACCTGGAACGTTCAAGGAAACATTCCGAGGACTACCAGTCGGCATGTATTGCAGACTTCCAAAATTGAGTATAAATATCGTGATAATGGAGGTGGAACAATGTTAATGAGGGAATAATTCGCTCCTGGAAATATGGCTATGTTACTGTTTGTTTGCAAGTTACAATCCAATAATGCATCGACGAACATAACCTAAGATCGAGAAAATACTATTTAAGTGATTCTAAAAGGGTTTATGATTCTCTCGTTGAACTCTGCAACAGACCATGATCACTGACCACACGAATGCAGCATTGGACTGTGTGAATTATTAAATGCATGCAAAAGTTTTTATCAGATTGGTGTTGAAATAATTTCCAAAAGTGATTGGGTGAAATATATTAGCAATAAACAGCGGTCAGAATTGTTACTCCTTCATAAGCAAGAAATTCACACCTGCATGACAAATCGCTTGCGTTGTAAGTGAACGTTTTTGATGGAGACATTCATTAGTAGGAGCTTGAGATTACGCCGAAATGCAAGACTTTGAAGCTGAATGCGTGAAAATTGACAATCCCGAGAAGAACCTTCTCTGAGCTGACCTTTTTAAAACGTGGGGTTGGAATACCACCTGAAGTTAAGTTGTAATTCATATGCCATATATCTCCTCCCACATTCGGGGTTATACAGTAACAAGTTGTAGACCAACTGACTGCCCTTAAAGGCTCAAATTGTTAGCTTATGTATTTAGTCATCTCCTCATATATATTTCATCATCAATGAGGCAAACATTTCCATGAAAAAGGCACCTTTCACAAGGATATTTTGAATTTACTAATGTTTTCAATTGTCTAATGCTGGTGCCTCAACATTTATGAAATAAAATATGACTTTGTGTCCAGATTATGGAATGTGAAATCAGGGAAACAGAGGATTAGCATGTTTGTCAGATGTCCCAGCCTTCAAGATTAATTAAAATTACTACTAAATAAAGAGGAAACTTACAATAAATATGTCCCCAACTTTACCCGCAATACATAGGGGATTCAATTCACTGGCAATCAGTGGTAATGTTCATTTGTATGGAACATTCTATTCACATAAAAGGCTTCAAGAAATCACTTCCATGACATGAAAAAGCGAGGAATAATATCAGGTTGGTCCATGGGGTCAGGTGAACTATCCATGTCATTGACAGCTGGGTCAGGTCGGTGGTAAAAGTAGACCACACATAAATGTGTACAGTTGAAAACCCACCCCTCCATCAATCCCTGGTCTCATAGCCTGGGCAGGTGTTCATTAGGGTGAGCTACATATTTTGGGAAATGGTATAAGCCAAGGAAGGGGAGGAGTAAGAGATATTCCAGATTGAACTAAAGCAATAGCTCTCTTTATTTTTATGAAAGCAAACTTTTTAAAGCAAATGCTTCCCTACTCTTTGCTACAGACACATCCCCCTGAATTCTCTCCCCAAACCAATGCAATATATCACATATAATGACACTTAGTTGAAAACATCTGTTAACATTGACCAAGGAGCCCATTCTGCATTGGGTTATGGTGGTGGAGGGGGGGGGGAGGGGACATCCATAAATTGCTTTGCTTAGCATATCCAAATGGACACCACATGTGAGTCTAAACCATTGTACTTGCAGTGCAGACAGATAGTCACTGTGTGTTGAAAGTCATCTGTAACTAAAATAACACTACTATTCTTCTGTTCACCTTGAACTCTAAAAGTTTAGATTCAATGATTGCCATACTACAGCAAAAGAAGGATTGAATACAAATGCAAAGCATATTTTACGGCAGCTTTTATTTCCTTTATTCAGGCGGCAATCAAGCCATTTTGGGCAACCAAAAATGATTTATTTCAGAAGATGGGTTGCCCAAAATGCAACAAGGCATCAGAAAATTCTCAAGCTCTGACAGTGTCAAATTCCTTCTTCATGTGACCTAGGTAATGTTTTCATATGTAACCTTCAAACCATGTCAACAATTAACAGGGTATGATGATGGAACTCAGAGGGCAATTCAAAAGAAATATTTGAAGAAAGATAAACATACCCTGGTTATGATTGCATCTGTCAAAGAGATTAGGAATTACTAATCCTCAACATATCATGTAGTGTTTAGCTAAGAATACAACTTGGCTGCTCTGCAGTTGGCAAGATGTTCTAAACATTTCTTTTCATTGTTGGCATTTTTCCAAAAGAAACATGACTACTGAGAGGATAAACACAAGTGCAAAAAGATAATGCATGCTTTGGTTCAGCTTTTGAGCTGCTATTTTATTAAATGTTGGAAAATCAAAACTTTTTGAATAAATTCCTTAAAACATGTTTACTATTATAAAATCCCTGTGAACATTTAACTGGTAAATAAAAAGAAAAAGAATAGAGGTATTGATTTATTAAATTTTCTTTAAGATAGGATGGAATAATTATGATGGACAGTGTTACTACAAGTTAATTTACTATCTCACTGACATGTTTTTTTAAATTGAATCATAATTAGGTTAGGTTAGGTCAAATGGAGTTTTATCCTGCCCAGTTTCTAACCAATTGGTTTATATGAAGTCGGGCCAGATGGTGGCAGAGAATTAACACAATGAAAAAGCAACAATGGGCAAGAAAAAAAAAACACAAAAGTATCCTATTAGTCTGCCACTTAAGTCTTCCGAGGTAACCTAATATTTTCATTTTGAAGTTATAACTTGTAATTCTGTGTCACCACAATACATTAAATGTGGAAATTTTGTGAGAGTGCCCTTCTGATTCGAGACACATACTTACATCATCAATCTAACTAATATTCACTACGGTGGATAACAAATATAGTACTAACTCCATTGTTCTCAAATCAAATTAATTGAATTAGTTCCAAGGGAGATATGAAAGAGATCAGATATATTTAAATGTTGAATTTCCATCATCATCAATCATGTCCTGAAATGTGAATACGAAATATGATGCGTACATTACATAACCCCCTCCTCCTTTGTGATCACATTACCTGTATAATGTCATTAAATCATTCATCAATAGAAAAGTCATATCACAGTTGTAAACAAGTTGACTGGAATTTAATATAACAGCTTTAAAGATCCCTGAGGGGACACATAACCAAATGACTGAGATAATAACTCAAAAATGCTGGTATCCACTTGGCAAAGTCAGTTCAATATTTGCCTCACCGTCAGGCAGTCATACGTTAAATACCCAATTGTACAATATATTTCTGAAGTTGGTAGTTAATTTCTGTCTACCAGTGATTTCACAAACACAAGGTCTGGTGGACAAAACAGTACTCCAACTACATGGAACCAAACTCTTGTTTCTTTTGAATGTCTTCAAATAATCCAGCCATCTTCTCAGCTGTTTCTCCAATTGTATTGTAAATCTGAAGGAATGAAGTCGGTAAGATCACAAATATTAATAACTCCTCAAAACAGCATAACAGCTAGATGGTCTATACATAGCTTAAAGACCAATTATTCTCACCCAACCAGTTTCAATTCTCCTAACTTACTGTCTTAAAGTGAAATATTGAGTTTGTTGTACAAGGAAATTTCATCCTTTTAAAACCAATATTTATTGACAAAGAGTGATAAATAATTATAAACAAGGCAGAATGGTATCCTTCTTTCCTAGAAAAAAGTTTCCCTCAGACAGATATTCAGTTGTTTGTTGCTCAACAATAATTTGTTCACCCAAAGTTTCAACATTTCAAAAGATATAACTTTTCTTGTGCATAACATTTTGAGGAGATGGGGGTTTATTGTTGAAACCGAATTACTTGAAAATTACTAGGGCTGTTTACTTTAAATGCCATGTTGGAGCATTTTAAATGCAATATTTCCCTTTAAACCTCTTCTGTTTAAAACCCATTCTCATCAGACACAATCTCAGCTTATTGCTTCAGGGTGAGAAAACAAGACCCAATTTTTAATCAGAACACTCACAGTACGGTAAATGCTGTGATATATGAGCTACAATACTGAGCACTGTTTTTTTAATTTGCTTTCAATCAAAGAGCTGTGGAAATTGAGAATTTCTGTAGACCACTACAAAAACTCACTACAGAATATTAGCCTTTAAGGAGATCCGTCATAGCTACCACAGTTTTTAGGGGAAAACTGCGGTTCTGAATTATAGTACCCGACCACTGGTTCATTACTCCTATCAGCTGCTTCAAGGAGCAGCAGATTTGATTACCATTCTGGTACAATAGAAGCCCAACAACTTTGGTGTGCAAGTAACAACTTAGAACAAATCCTGAAATAAGTGCTGGCAAAAAGGGAATCAAATTACCTTAGTGCACTGAAGGGCTTCATCCCCTTTCAGTTTAATATGAGATAAAGTGCTATCAAATGTCAACCTTCATGGTCATTTTCAAATGCTTAAATGGACATGTAATTAGTACTGAGAACAGTTCCTAAGGAGATTGTGCTAAGGGTATTTTTTCAGAAATGTGAAGTTTGGGGTGAGAATTGATTGCCTTTAATTATACTACTTCAAAGCCTTTATAGCACACAAAAGCTAAAGTACCTTGGGCAAGCAGTAACAATTTGATAACTGAAGATTAACTCCTGAATTCACTTCCTCCTATTCTAATTTTTTAAGGATGGTGAATATTTTTCAAAAACCAATTGAGTTCCTACTACAGTAAAATCCCTTAACATAAAAGGTGGTGAGGCAATAAGCTAGCAATACTCCAAATATTTTGAGAAGCTCAGAACTTCCCCTTGTTAGAAACTCAAATAGTGTCCTGGGATGAATCAATTTCCTTACCATGATGTACAGTTTATTTCTATATTTAGCATCAAGTACAGGATCTCCTGTTTCCGATGGCGGAGGGTATGGTCTAATAGGTACTGGTTCAATTTTCCTGTCTCCCCTTGGGGTTTTTCTTTCTCTCAATGGCTTTGGACTTGATGTTTCCCTGCTTTTACTACCTCTTCCTTTGTCTTGTTTGCTCTTTGGTCTGTCCTTTTCTTTGTCCTATTGAGTTTATAGAGAAAAAACAAATGACAGAATTTATTTCATAGATGGTAAGGTTTACTTGCTAGTAGTTTACAGTACACTGTGACGACATGTCTTCTTTCAATAGAATAACAATGCACAAGATGCATCCATAATCCCTGTGTCTTATTGGACCTCTGATAGATAGATAGAATTATTTTATACAGTGAGAGTGCATTGTCTGCACTGTCACATTAAAGAAAACATGAACCTTGTATGTGTCATGTCAAGTACACCCATGTCCTTCATAAGGTTGATACAGGACTTTGTCACTACCTGACTTCTACAGATCAGTCATTTTGTGTATGCATATACCAATGAACCTTAAGCATGCATTCCCTAATGCACTTATTTATTGTATGGTGCACCCTCTGACCACCATGCAGTGGTAAGTCAAATATGGGTCATGTTCTTCTGTGTTGTGATGCACATGTGTGTCAAAGTATTACAAATGTTTCATCCAAAACAACCTACTAGGTGAGTCATCATTCTGTCATATTTTTCAGGAAATGTGCACCTACGAAATGTGTCAATTCTTTCACAAAGGGGTGTCAATGTACAAAAATGTTCAACAAACACTGACTGACTTCACCTGGAAATGATATAGTGAAGTGCATAGCAAGTAAAAGCAATCACATCAATCATAAGTATGAAACAAGCTAAATATTACAAATCTGCTCTGAATTACAAATATTATTCTTAGTGTTTCAGAGAATTAGTTGCATACTTGTATTTCGAACAAAGAAGTTATCTTGCATAAATTACACAACCCAGTAAAGGAAGTTAATGTCACATGTTTTGAAAATGTCATTTATAAAATAGGATACCAGGTAATAATTTAAATTGAGGTGACGGCACCTTCTATTAGGTTTTCAGCCTCACTATGAGAAAGTGACTATGAGACAGTCATAAAATACTATGAAAGATATTTTGAAGAAAAATAAAAATAAAATTGTGAGATTTAGATGTCCCTTCAAAATAACTTTAAGATGACTGCTCATGCCCTTTAACTTTCATATTTTAAAATTTATAGTGGCTTTAATTTTATTTCACTATCAGCTCTGTCTAATAAAAAAGAATTAATTTTACTATAGTGACAGAATTTTACATAAACATAAGATTCCATTAATGCATGGCCAATATAACCACAGTTGTGTATAATATGATAAAACCAATTATTAATTGGTTAATGTTAATAAATTAATATTATATAATAACTCATCTATGTTTCATGTACATCCTTCCTTATCTGAATAGTTACTGACCTAACCTTCTTTCTCTTTTTCATATGATAGTACATGACATCTTTCTGTGGTTTCTCCAAACCATAAAACCCAGCTTTATTAATTACAGGTTGCAAGACAAAACCTCTGTGACTCTGGGCCCTCCTGAAGACAGACAGCTGTAACACCATATGTCAAATAGTCAGAAAGCAATCTGGGCACATGTTAG
Source organism: Holothuria scabra (assembly GCA_037179385.1). Taxonomy (NCBI): domain Eukaryota; kingdom Metazoa; phylum Echinodermata; class Holothuroidea; order Aspidochirotida; family Holothuriidae; genus Holothuria; species Holothuria scabra. The sequence goes on along the minus strand of CM074187.1, from coordinate 7,699,763 downwards.
GCAAACACGAGGCCGTAGAATCCTCACTTAACACTAAACACTTACAACTACATTTGTGCAGACTTTATTGCTTTACCCAATGGAAATTTATGAAATTATGCAATTTTTCAACCGCATACATTCCAGCCACATAATATGGTAAGGTAATCTGTAAACGGTGGAATACTCACATCTTTTTTCCCCTTTTTACCATCTTTTTTGTCCTTTTTGTCATCATCTTTGTCTTTCTTTTTCTTCTTTGGGTCAGCTAGGAAAAGGAAGGAGAGAAAAACAAAACAACAGCTTTTCAATTTCAAGGAATATCTCTATTTCCCAAGTAAAAGGGAAGCAAATGGGTCAGAGTCATGTCAATGCATTCATTACATTAGGCAAGAAAACCTGTGTTCTTGAAACTTATGTGTCTTTAAACAGGTAACATTGAAATGCAAAACTTTCAAGAGTCACAAGGTATTTTATGTTCAATGCTAAAATTTGCTAAAGAGTTTTATAACCTTGAACAAAGTCAAGTAGATGTTTTGCAGATTCCAGATTTTGTTACATATTATATATTCAAGTATCCTTTTCAACCCACATGGGATAATTGGCTAGTTTATTAACACAGATGAGGAAACAATTCAATGGTGCAAGTACAGAGTATGTACACACTCAAAATGACAAAATGCTAGGACTTCTCCATGAATTTCAAGGATCTTGACCGTTATTTTCAGGACCTTGCAAAACAGCCGGATCGTTCCATTTTTTCCACAAAATCATGTATCTGAACATTGAGAACATCAAAACATGAAGTCCACTTCCTAAAATTTTCTGAGGTTTCCACACCCTTTTGAACATAGATAATTTTTCATGACTTTCCAGGCCTAGAAATTCAAATTTCAATTTTCCCTGACTTTCCAGGATTTCCAATACCTGTATCAACCCTGATATGTTATACTGATATGATCAAACCTAAATAATTTCTGGTTCACATAAACATGCTTGCCCAACTTCATGGTACAATGTTCATTCCAAGGCACAACACAGTCACACAAACATTGTGAGGAACACAGGTACTCACATGCCCAACCCTCTCTCCGCCATGCCACCTTAATATTATTCTGAATCTTTGATTTTTCTTTTATTTGTATAAGATAGCCTCTTAGCATTGAAGATATTTATCACTAGACATAGTATGCACATTATTGTTACACACTTCTAGCACACCTGGACAACATGTTACAAAAGTTAAATTAGTATTTTTCAATCTCCTAAAAGGGCTTGGTTCACCAGTTTCACAATACAGGTTTTATGAGTGTAGTTATTCAAACAGGGGTACAATATGTATTGTTTTAAGAGAGGCATTGTTGAAACATGACATGAGGGAAGGTCTCAGAAATGCTTCCTCCTTTCTGTAGAAAGTATGGTCCTACAAGTCCACAGATGCAAAACTGTGCAATATTTGTGTCTCAGACATAATACAGTTGATCATGAACAGGTTTTTGCAACAATTTTTGTTTTCAAGCTTGGATCAAAGGGGGGGGAGTATGTACAACACCCAGCCCCTAGGCTATGCACCCATGATGCATGCGGGTCGGTTACTTGCCGTTTGGTCTACCCCCGGAAAATAAACGGATATTCCGGGTGTCCCCTGATCAACGGAGACACCAAATCTGCCTTCGCTATTTTCCTGGTGTCATGTAATTTACGAAGACACCAAATCTGCATTTGCTATCTCCAAAAATGAGATAGCGAATGCAGATTTGGTGTCTTCATTGATCATGTGACACCCGGAATATCCTTTTATTTTCCAGGGGTAGACCAAACGGCAAGTAACCGAGCCGCACACGTAATGTATATTCAAAGATCACATTCCCTCTGTCTCTAATGATTGTTTGCATGTTAAGCTTACAATTTGTGTGCTGTTACAATGACACACTTTGCTTCGCTTTAGCTGTAATTGAATGTCATCTTCCATTGAGAACTGAAACACCAGAATTTTAATAACGAAGCAGCATCCTGTTGAAAAATACTGAACAGTTTCCTGCACAAGATGACTTCTTAAAAGGTTTACAGTAGCAAATGTGCAATGGACTGTGTTGACAATCTGAAAGGGGCCTTTTGAGTTCATATTGATAAACTTAACAAGGATGCTGAAAGGGTACAACCACATTACAAAGCTTCCTATTAGCATAATTACTCAAGTATCACATTCAAAAGTTATGCAAAAAGTTAAAATTTTTGATTTGTTTGTATATTGGCTAGTACTCATTCTATAAGGAAAGCTGTTATGAGTTACCGTGTGGAATACAGAAAGGCAATAAACCTGAGACATTTATGAGGTATATCAAGACCTACCTACCAGATATAAATGGAAGCTTCTTCATAGTTAGCAATATAATAGGTAATGAACTCTTTGGATGATTTATTATCAGAGACCAAAGTGAGAAAGAGGAGCATGGTATTCAGAGAAAGTAGTTAAAGTTTTTGAATTGCATTTCTTTCACCAAAATCATATCAAAGCACAACACAGGCATGCAGGACTTTCATGACTACCCAAACCATTCCCAATTTTTAAGATGCCATAAGTAATGTAAAGCATTTACTTGGCATGTCATCAATCCCACTGCTAGTTGAAGATGTTATGCTTCATGTTTTATAGTTGCTGGGTTCTCCAACTTTATAAGATATTTACAGATAATTAACCGTGACATGTTGAACATTAAGAAAAGTTTATAAAAACAACATGAAGTAGTAAGTAAACTGTAAGAAAAAGGGAAGTTTTAATCATAGCCATTGTCACAATGAAGCTTATTTACGGCATGCAAGTTAATAAAGCTAGAGAATGATACTACAATAGAAATAAAAAAAAACAGTACCTGGAGAATCTGCACTGTTTCTGTCCAGAGCAGGTCCTTTAGTAGCATGCAAAAACAAAGATAGTATTACATGAGCTACAATTTAAGCTGTGATACATTTATCACAATCTACTGATGAGTTAAAAAATACCTTGAAATGAGTATCTTTTTCACACTCTCACCCAAGAGCTAATATGATTAGAGAAGTGATATTCAGAAAATAGAAAACTCACACAAAGAAGTACAACTACACAAAGCATTGTTTATAGTAAAACATAGGTATGACATGCAAAGAGGACACTGACAAAAAAATATCTACGAAAATGATCGGAATATAGGGCGGCCATTACCTGATGACATAAAGAAGGACGACTTTAGCTTCTATGTAAGCAAAGCCCAGCAAGGAGTTTGTGCTTTGTGTACCAGAAAATATTTGGCTCACAAACCCTCTCACGTGGCCAAATATTGCCTTTCTCAGGAGCCTAAGTTGTATGATTAGAGTTTAGAATTGTAATCTTGTGTCTCGAAATGAAATCATCTATGAAAATAAAATGGAGGAATATTACATGTCCAGTGCAGTGTGAACCTGAACAGAGGACAACCTGCTTGAAAGCTAGACTGTCCAGTGGAAAGCTAGAAGAATGGCCACCCTATTTGAGAAATTTGATTATGGTTTAACTAAGTATAGAAGATCGACAAGATGTATCATGCTTAATACTTACTTTTCTCTTTGGGTGGTCCTGTATAAAAATAAAAATGCAATGAAATGATTTTTTAGCAGATGAACTAGTCATGACTGAATGTCTAATTAGTAGCTACAAGCATACTACGGAAAAATCTACAATATAAATTTTTGGAGGAAGAATGGCTTTTGAGAGAAGGATGTGAATTGCATTTATTGAATGTTTTAGCGATGTTAACTTCTCTCTTGATGCAGGTGAAATACTTTCATGGTCACTTCATAAAGATTCAGTATGATGAAGAAGTTGCATCCTGAAATGAGTTACAGAGCTGTTACTAGCAACCCAATGCTAGACAAAACACACGCTAATCATGTAATAATCCACCAATGCAAACAGTATTTTTGTGTTTCTTTCACAGTACAGTACACAGTGTGAAGTACCATGTAAATGTACTGTCTTATAGTGTGGTGTCTGTTCTTATGCCTTGCTTGTTACATTTTACAATCTTTTAAAATATAAAACATCTAACATAACGAAACATTTATATCTTGATGATGTCAAATTACTGAAAATTACAGAGTATATTCCAGGCTAATCCATTAAAGTCTTGCTCTCTCAGGGTTTTCCAAATTGAACATGAAAAGTTACAACAAACAAGATAGGTCTTTAGTCAATTCCCAAAGAATCCTCTTTTTTGACAGTTTTGTTCCCCAAATTTACCAAACAAAATCGTGCCTGCAAATATTCCCCAAAGTTGCATATGAATCACCAAAATGCTGAAATGATTTAGCAAATTGTGACATTTACTGAGGCCACAAATTGATCTTTTGAAGGCAGTCCCTTGGGAGAAGAAAACATTCCCACAAGTAAAAGAAAACACATGTGATGATGAATTTGATGGTTCAAGTTTAGGTTCTTGATAAAATAAGTGATTCAAGCCATTAACTTACCACCTCTTAATGTGTCATTAGCTGAGAGGACTAAAGGAAAAGAAGAGAAACAAACGTATACTGTAAGATTTGTATACAACGAAAGGAAACAGAATTTTTGTACTACTACAGCAGACATTTTGCTGCTGTGAAAACAAAGTTATTGTAAAAAGACTAGGAGGATTTTCATTCCATGTAAATCTATTCCAACAAAAATGAAAAGGGCAGAAAAATTTCTCTTTTGGCAGGTTTCTGACTGTAAATTTTAACAATGAGCATCACTGTACAGATCAGGGATGCTTGGGGATGGACACTATTTACTAAATACAGCATACCAAATGTCAGAGATGTGACCAAACCAGACAGACATTTTGACTCAGTCATGTGGGAAATTGGACAGATAAACTTCATCAGGAGTGGAGCGGGCAAAAAAAAAAAAAAAACCAGAATGCAAAAATGCATTGAGGTTTCGATGATACATACATGCTCTTTTCAATAAAATGCTACATTTCTTGTAACAACTGGTGACCCAAAATAGCCTTTGTCTCCACCTGTAAGTGACTGGTTTTTCTTTTAACCAAAACATTTCTCTATTCAAAAAGTCAAATTTCATACTGTGACTTAAGATATTCTGCAAACAAGGTTTTCAGAGTTTGATGCCAGGTGATACCAGATGACCATTGACCTCCACCAAAAACAACAGGTACAGTACAGCACATTCAACTCACCATAACACATCCACATACTAATTAGGAAATCCATGCAAGTTTCCTACCTTGAGATATCCCATTTTGACAAGTTTTTCAAAGTTTGACCGATCATGACCCCAGATGTCCTTCCACCTCCACAAAAAAAAAACCATACCATCTTCTCACCATAATTCATTTACATACTAATTTTGAAATCCATCCACCTATCATACCTTGAGCTATCCTAAACAAGTTTTTCTGAGTTTGATCCCTATGACCCCAAATGACCTTTGACCTCTACCAAAATCAATAGGGTTCTTCCTCCCATCATAATGCATCAACATATCAAGTTTGAAATCAATCCAAGCATCCTACCTTGAGATATAGTGTGAAAAAGAAGTTCGGAGTTTGACCCCATGTGACCCCAAATGACCTTTGACCACCAAAATTTATTGGGTTATTTCTTACATCATAATGCATCAACATATCAAGTTTGAAATGAATCAAAGTTTCCTACCTTGAGATATAGTGTAAACAAGGATTTTGGGGTGTGACCCCATGTGAACCCAAATGACCTTTGACCTCCATGAAAATAAATCGGGTTCTTTCTTTCATCATAATGCATCAACATATCAAGTTTGAAATGAATCAAAGTTTCCTACCTTGAGATATAGTGTAAACCAGGATTTTGGGGTGTGACCCCATGTGACCCCAAATGACCTTTGACCTCCATGAAAATAAATCGGGTTCTTTCTTTCATCATAACGCATCAGCCTATCAAGATTAAAATGAATCCAAGTTTCCTACCATAATGTATCATGTAAACAAGGATTTCCGGTTTTGACCCCATGTGACCCCAAATGACCTTTGACCTCCACGAAAATACATCGGGTTCTTTCTTACATCATAACGCATCAACATATCAAGTATGAAATTAATCCAAGTTTCCTACCATGAGATATCATGTAAACAAGGATTCCAGTGTTTGACCCCATGTGATCCCAAATGACCTTTGACCTCCACCAAAATCAATAGGGTTCTTCCTTACATCATAACGCATCAATATATCAAGTTTGAAATTAATCTTAGCTTTCTACCATGAGATATCGTGTAAACAAGGATTTCGGGGTTTGACCCCATGTGACCGCAAATGACCTTTGACCTCCACCAAAATCAAAAGGGTTCTTCCTTACATCATAGCGCATCAACATATCAAGTATGAAATTGATCCAAGTTTCCTATCATGAGATATCATGTAAACAAGGATTTCAGGGTTTGACCCCATGTGACCCCAAATGACCTTTGACCTCCACCAAAATCGATAGGGTTCTTCCTTACATCATAACGCATCAACATATCAAGTTTGAAATTAATACAAGTTTTCTACCATGAGATATCGTGTAAACAAGGATTTCGGGGTTTGACCCCACGTGAATGCAAATGACCTTTGACCTCCACCAAATTCGATAGGGTTCTTCCTTACATCATAACGCATCAATATATCAAGCTTGAAATTAATCCAAGTTCCCTGTCTTGAGATATTGTGTAAACAAGGATTTTGGTTTTTGACCCCCTGTGACCCCAGATGACCCTTGACCTCCACCAAAATAAATAGGGTTCTTCCTCTCAGTATGGGGTATCTGTGTACCAAGTTTGAGAACTGTCAGATCTTCCCTTCTCAAGATATCGTGTAAACAAGCAAAGTGTCACAAACACACACACACATACAGTCGTGTTTTTACACACAACTGAGGACTTCATTGTTATCTCCATTGTGTCTGCTTACTTAACCCTAACCTTCACAATAGACTGTCTATTGTTAGACAACCGAGGACTTGAGAAATCTATTGAATTTACTACCGAGGACCTGGAAGTCTATTGTTTAGGTCCTCTGTTTTACACAAAGACAAAGCCACATACACACACACATACACACACACACATACATACACACACATACATACACACACATGCCATCATGAATGCATAGGTTTCTCTTTTCATCAAAACCAAAAATGCTTCCTGAGATAAACAGTTAAACACCAACATGATAATGAGCAAGGATCAACAAAAAAGAGGTTCAGACCAAATCCAGTGTATCCTAAAAACAAACTTAAGAGGCAAATATATTTTCTTGAAATTTTACACATTGGAGAAATACAAATACACTATGCTTTTTATTTCTTTGACAATACAAGACAGTTCTACCTGCAAATTATCTTGGGGAATTACTAATGACACATTACTCATTTTTCAATTTCGGTCTGAAGAAAAACATATATACAATTTGCATATCTCAGTTGGAATTGTTAAATTGGTTAAAATGCTATGTAATTTCTTACTGTCTGAAGTTTGTGGAAAGGAAGGTTCCCTTTCTGGAAAGCCAAGAGACATCCTGACAGCATTGGCCTCTGTATCAATCATGTCAACTGCCTCCACCATCAGTTGATATCTGAGAGATAAATGAGAGAAAGGGATATTGGAAGTCATTCACCGATAAAAGAAGAAAAAGAAAAAAAAATTCTTGCATTAAAAAATGAGATGATAGAAAGGAGAAGATAAATAAAAAATTTTCACAATTGACCATTCTCTGTGGAGTTTTTGTCAATGCTATTTTACTGTGGCCGAAAAAATCCACACCAAAATGTTATCCCACAATCCTTTGTAATTATTATTTGGAAAATGTCTAAGTCCATTGGTTAATAAAAATTTTCTTACCTTTAGTCAACATAGTGTGGCCGCTATGAAACAGCTACTCACATTTCACTATTTATAGAAATAACATGAGAACCTTTTTTTTTTCAAAATTTACCCTTTTTTGAGAATGCCAGGGACATATCTTCATTAAGTTCAAAGTAATTTTAATGTCAACACTTTATGATGTGGGTATATCAGACATTCCAAAAAATGTTAAATTTCAAGTGATTATTTGTATTAACCAATTGAATGTGGAATATGGTTATCATATTATCAAACTGAGCTTGTATCAAGCTTCAGTCTCTAAGTTTTAATTGTAATCCAAGCTGAAATTGCAGCAAACTTTAAATAATTTTGCCCTACATACCCAACTCTGTACTGCTCCTGTTGAAGAGGGGTGAGAGGTGGGAAGGACAGAGATGCAACTGCAGAGTTGAGCCGGGTCAATAGTTCCTCACGCCTTGCTTCATCTTCAATGTTCAGTAATTCCTGGAAGACAATAAAAAAAACAGTTTCTACAATTAATTTCAACTTATTTTATCATAAATAAATGAAAATAATATACAAGCAATCCTGTTCCTGGTTTTGTCATGCACTGTCCACATTGAGATATGATGATGCACAAATTTCAGGTCCTGATTTTTAGATTTTCCAGGGTTGCTACAAATCACACACCCCAGGAAATTTAAGAGTGTACTAGGTGTGCAGTTTAATTAAAGTAAATACTTTTTTCTGAACTCCCATTTCTGACATCGGTGAGTGAAAAACCATACCTGTTACAGTAATCACACACCTCAAAATTGCACTAGAGCATCTCATTCCTACGGACAAAAAACAGAAGTCAGGTGGAACAGGGACTAGGTAAACTAAGTATTACTTATCATACATTTTGTAACACAAAATAAATTGAATGAGAGGAGGGATGGACAGACTCTCAATAAAAGATTTATAACTGAGTACTTAAAAGCAAAAAAAGCTGGTCCAGACTTATTTCAAAACAACACCTATATCTCAGAAAGTTTCCTGTGTATTACTCTTGCAAGTATCTGTCATGATATTTCAGTACATAAATATTGCATATTCAGGGTAGTTCAAGTTGTCAATCTTTATCAATTTCACAACAGAGTAAGAAAAATATTGCCACATGATTCTCAAGAATTATTCATAAAATAGAATGGGACTACTATACTAATTCAAATTGAGGTGACTGCATTTTTCCTTTAAATCTGAAGACCCATTTACCTCTTTCAGCCCCTGTACTGAGAAATTCCAAGGAGGTACATCTATTACTTCATCATCTGTATCTCCATCAAGGTACAGCTCTCTTTGAAGTTCTTTAAGATGAGATACTACTTCACTGGAGTAATGCATCTATAAAGAAGAAAATATTACACATAAATTTTGCCAGCTATTTTACAAGACCTGCTGCTCCATTGGTGCACCGATTGCATGGTCAAGTGGATAGAGCATTTGACTTGTAGCCAGGAGGTCTGGAGTTGGACTCCTGGATAAATCTTTCCAAAGACTTTAAAAATGGAACCTACTGTCATTGTGCTTGGTGCTCAGCTTAAGCAATGGAGTAGGTGAAAACAAGTCAGCTAGCCACAACTTGAAAAAAGCTGTGGCTGGCCTAACTTTAACCAATTGCTTACAAACTGAGCCATAAACCTTATCTGACTAACTAAATGGATAAGTGAGTAAATTGAGGCTATGTGCAAGAAAAAGGGGTCTATATCCCCACCAAGTCCAGTCTTAACAAGTTCCACTTACATATGACTTGAAACAAAAACAAAAGCACAGGCAATATCAAAATTTCAACATAGATGAGCTGAAGAATATTGAGCACATTGAAAGATACAATTTCCTTTTGAGCTTAATATTAGAGTATTAAAAGTGCCATCCTATTTGCATTTTGAAAAGTGGTCAGAACTTTATTAAAAGAAATGGCAACTGGTTCGATGAAGGCTTGTTGAATGCAACAATATACCAAGCACCTATAAATATTTCAGACGAGTGACATTTTGCCAGGAAGGGAAGTCCCTGCTTCATTTCCTGTGCAGTAATGTCTGACACACTGACAAACTTTGGCATGATACATAAGAAATTGCAAAGGTCATCAACAAGTCAATCCAAACGTTAACATGAACAACCAAAAAACAGGTCTAGCTAAAGGGAAACAAACAATGAAGAAGAAAAAGAAGAATTTCACTAAACTGCTTAAAACTTTCAAAATGAGTGATTCCAAGCAAGAAAGAGCACAGACAATTGTCAGTACCTGTGGATTTTCTCTCTGAAACTGTTCTTCCTCAGTGATATAAGCATCCACAGGGGACCTAGCTCTCTGTGGGGTCCGAATGCCAGCAACTATTTCATCAAGGATACGCCTCACAGCACCCTCAGCCTGTCTGTGATACAGTTCTTGCTGTAATAAAAAAAAAAAGGTCTGGAATTATTTTGGCACTCAAATAAGCTATTTAAAAATCTCAAGCTAACATAACTGCATATTTGAAAAATATTCATCTTTCATTAAAACCAATCTTCTACCTATCATCAAAACTGATCTTTCAGTAAAATGATAAAGGAAAGTGTTCAGTATTCTGCAGTCCCTTTTTTCTGCATTCCCTATTTCTATGCAGAGGGCAAATTTTACATATGAGCCTTCATCTGGTCAGATCCTCTCATCCCAGTCAGTTCCAATTCTCATAACGTAATGTCATGTAATACCATGCTCTCGCATCCTCTTCTTTGAAGATAACGACCATTTCCTTAAAACCCTCAGGCATGTTTACCTCTCATCATGATTCATTAATAGTCCTTTGTTCATAGCCAGAGCCACATTCAACAGTCCATAATTGTAGGCTTCCTGTCGTCCAGTTTCCATGTGAAACTTCTGGTCGATTATGTAATCAAACTTACTTTGTACGGGCATGTCCTAAGTTTAAGACAACTCAACTCTGATTGGACACTTCTTGAGAGTAACTTGTAAATATTTATAGGTAATTGTCTTAGACCAATCATTAATAAAGAAATAATTGGGTATCTAAAAGCAGATGACTTTAAGTAACACCTGGTCACTTTGATTTGAGAAGAACGTCAATTATGACCTTCAAAGAGAAAGGATATTAAGTTGAGTTCCCTCTTTGTTTTCTTACGCTCTTTTGTAGAGCAGTCTGTTTGTTCATTGAGAGGGGAAACTTTCAATAAAATGACCTAAATGTAAATCAATTGTTTCGTCCAAGTTTTGGCCTTTCTGAGAGTTAGCGCTTCATTGCTCGCCAACCCAACAAAGGACTTCTTACTCAAACCCCTTCACAGATCTGTCAAAAACTCATCCTCAATAAAACACAATCTCAGCTTATTGCTTTAGGGTGAGTATACAAGACCCAATGTGTAATCAGAGTACTTTCAGTTAGGGCTGTGCACATATAGCGATCAATCGCTAAACGATTGCATGTGTAATAAATGTTTAAAACAAAGCTACAAGGGATTAATCGCAAAACTTGTTTTTGACATTTTGTTAGAGTACACAAATGGATAGAAATTTTTTTTTTATCCATTTGTATACTCTGATAGTCCCTGGTTTTAGTTAAATGGAACATTCTGGGCACACATGAACTTTGTAGGCTTCAAAGTTTCAGCATAATTTGATTTCACCATGCACGATAACAACAATTACTACTTCTGCATTACATTCAGTATCGATCACTACATACTGAATTTTTTTTTGTTGTGACAAGGTAATCGTGATTAATCGCTAAACAATCGCAAATTTTTGAGGCTGAACATTTAGTTATTGTGCTAAAAGGTTCACAGCCCTACTTTCAGTGCAGTTTATTCTGAATAATGTAAGAAGGGAAGGATCGAGTAAGTGAATTATCTTGTCAAATTTTTGTTTTTTTACTTCTTCTGTTTCTCTTTAAGAAGTAGAGCACTTTGCCAAGTCTGTGAGAGTTTTTTGTTCTTCTTTCTTTACATCATTTTGGACTACGTTTATTGACATAAAAATTACTATATTATGTTTATATACATGTATGATGATAACTTAAAACTTAAGGACATAAAATCTGAAATGCCCTGTCACACCTCAATTTCATTTCGCTGCTTCTTGGTTTTATCCTCCTGTAGAGCAATTCCTCTCAATGTCACTTGCAAAGCTGCACCCCCACACAGGGTGGGCTTGGTGTCAAGCTGCCAAGTCTCAGAAAAAATGCCAGGGTTTGGGGACTTGAATATGAACGGAAACTGAAGCTTGTCTCCAGGAAGAAGTACACCACTACTTGTGTTAAAATAAAACCTTTGAACCTTGCTACTGGAGCTGCCTGCTTCAAACGGGTTTGCTTTGGGAATTTTCTGATGAAGAGAGAAAAGAAGAGTGTTAATTCTGTAGTTAGAAACCAATGAATGACATGAATGATGATGGGTTTGTTCATAGTTTAAGTTACCATCCTTCTATTAACATGACAAGAACAGAAAAAAGGAGTTATGTTTGATGACTTTAAATTTTGGCCATACACTGCAAAGATGGCAATAACACCAAAAACATAAAAGGCTTACTCTGAATATATAAAGTATATCACTGAAGAGATCATTTACATGAATTCTTTTTGTAACTGCTGAGTCTGCTGGAATACATTTATTTCAATATTTTGATTCCAACATGAATTTAATACAGTTTCTTCAAGTTGTGGTTCTGAATTACATAATTGACCATGACAGGCAGCTAGCTGATTTAAGTTGTCTAACTAAGTGCAACCATAGTTTAGTTTGGACATGATTTTAAAAACAACACATATATAGACTGCTTAAATTAGATCCATACTAGCTAACAACACCAACTGATTACAATATATACACCAAAGTAAACATTTTTTTCATCCTTATAGTGTTAACCAATTCTTTCATAAAATCAACTGAATGGAATGATATCTCCAAAACATTTGGAGATATTAGTTGTGAGCGACAACTAGAAAAAATCCATGCCTGGCTCCTCTTGAGCCAATTGGTTGGAAACTGGGCTGTAAAACTCTATCTAACTAACTAACCAAAACAGTTTCAAGCTGTAACTAAGTTTACCATTACCAGTCAAATGGAATAATGTTCCAAACAACAAAAGAAATAAAACAAAACCAAAAATACAATAAAGTATTGCTAAGCATCATGTATATGTTATAAAGGGACAATTCATACCTATTAATTTCCCAAGAAAAAAGTAAAATTTTACTTGTTAAACATTTTCCCTATTCCTGTGTACAACAAATATAAAATTTTCTCCCAAACTTGCAAAAACTTCACTACAAATGTACCAATTTCTTGGGAAGAATTGTAACAGCAAGCTCCCAAATTTTTCCATCCGTTTTCATACCTTCCAGTCATAGTGCAGACTAGTTGTCCCTTCATTTATCAACTCAAGGTGAGCAGTGTTTCTTTCTCCAGCAAAAGCTTCAAATGTCACCCTGGCTCCATGAGAAACCTGACCTTTGCCACTAAAACTATCACCTGTCCATCCAGCTTGGAAACCATGAAACCTTAGCCTTGGTCCTGAAACAGATTCCTCAATTTCTGACTTCATGTGATCAGATGGGGCTCTGCAACAGAATTAAAGACCATACCAATTGCATCAGGTATAACACAAAGAGCTGATTCCAGTTTTACTGTTCAAAGCTAATGCAAAAATGTTGCCATCAATATGGTATTGTTTGGTATCTCAATCCCCGATTCAGGTTTACAATTCACAGATAAAAAAAGTCCTTTATATATGCAGACTTTGTCTTTATCTGAATGATGCCATACTACATAAAAGAATGAACGACATCAGAAGCACCTTCTTTTCCTCTCTCACCCCACCCCTCTCTTAATCCCATTCTCATGCTACCTTACCAGAATACACAGGGAATCAGAGACACATACTTTTAAAAGACATGGAAGTGGAAAAAACTGAGAGAAGTTCAGGTATTACTGGTCATACTTCTCTTTTCAGCTCACTTAAAACAGACAAAACACTATTACCTAGGGTTCCATACTTCATTCAACTTGTTCCAAACCTCAGATACCAAACCAAAATCAAATTGGTTAAAAAAGCAAAAAAAAAAAAAGGAAAATACTGGTAAAAGCCTGAGGATGAGAACATACTGAAGAAAATTTGCATTTATTGTACTAACTATTTTTACTATGTCTGTCATTTTCTAATGACTGTTTTCTATCCCCATTACTGCTACATGTCTTTGTTTGCTTCAAGCAATCACTCCTTTCATTACCTCTTCATAAATCTACCCAATACTCCATAATTCCAAAAGTAACTATAGCTTATTGAAATTCTTGCAAGCTTTGTGAACTTAGGATAGGTAGAGGTTGGTCACTGTAATTCTGCAGTTATGTGTGTACATAGTTAAAGAATAATAAGACAGTATCAGCAAAGAACTATCAAATAGTATTTCATGTGGTTAAGGGCAGTCAACTCTTACCTTAAAAGCACTTTGAATGACAGCAAGTTGAAAGAATGCAGAGCACTGTATGTAGCTCCTATAGCACAGCATATACTGCACTGAGAGTTTTGGGGGTCTTGCATACTCACCCTAAAGCAGCAAACTGGGGTTGTGTCTGGATGAGGATGAGTTGTGGGAGGGGCTTAGGTAAGTTGGTTAGGAGCACTGAAAGTGTTTGGAGTGAGGGGAGTAGGCCTTAAATCATCACTCCCCTGAGTGTCAAGCAGCCAACTATATATATGGAAAATTTTGTCTTCAAAATAGATCTGTGGGCTGAAGGTTGTAATGAAGTATGCCCATATTATTTCCTGTCTGTTGTAAGGGGGACTAAATGGGAGGAACTGAAACAGATTCGCTGGAGCCATATTTGAAACTGATCTTGAACTTTCCTTTTCTATCTAGCTGACATATAACACATTCCTGTTGGTATGTTTTTTAATCCTATCTAACTAACCCACACATATCTGTCTCCATCACAATGTGACCATGGAACAATCAATCATACCAAGATGATTCCACAGAACTGGCGGTCATCAGAGTTAGCAATGAATTGGGAAAGTCTGGCAACGAATTGGGGGATTTGTCCTTCACTGCCAGTTTATTTTATGGACTTCTCAGGATTGCCTGTACTGGATATATTTTGATACAGAATTTTCTTCAAAAAAATGCAATTAGCAATAATTTTATCAGTAAATTCAGCTTCTATTCTCCTTCTTCATGTAAATTTTGTCAAGATCAAGTTTAATGAGCAGTATAAATGGAAGGGGAGAACTACACCAAAGATCACAATAACTGTGCACCTGTTGTATTAGATTTATGACTAGATACTTGGTTGTAAGACTGCCCCTTCTGTGGGATGAACCTTTCATGATGTCATGTTCAAATAGAAAACAAGCAATGATACAGTATAAGAATAGCCTTTAACAAAAGCTTTCTAATAGACTTACATGTTTTCTTGGTTTTCTTTGGTGAGTTCACAATTTCTGTCAGTGTTGCTTGATGCAGATTTGGGTTTGCTTTTGCTTTTTACTGGTTGGTTTGTGCCTATCACCTGCAGAGAGTCCATATCCTGAAAACCAAAAAGTCAGAGCTGCATTCTTCAAATTTACAGTTTTTGACATTTTCATGCTAATATCACAGTTTACTGAACTATAGTTTTTCATGAAGCATTTAAGCTCAAATTTCAAAATCATGTTTTAGCTGTAAAATCTTCCAAGAGTTAGAACCAAATGACCCTAAGTTGATATGCACCAAAACTTAAAGGGCCAAACCTCTCACCCCAAACTACAATTTTGGTACCCGGGTACCAAAATTCTCAATTGGCTCAGCTCTTTGATTGACAGCTAATTCAAACAATGCACAGTGCCAAAGCTTATATTACATAGTATGAATGGTACTGAGAGTGTTTTGATTATATAAATTGAGTTTTTCTATACTCACCCTGAAGCAACTTAATAAACTGAGATTGTGTCTCGATGAGGATGAATTTCAGACAATTGTGGGAGGGGCTTCAGTAAGAAGGTTAGGAGAATTGGTGCTGTTTGGGGTGAGAGACTTGGGCCTTCAAGGCAATGAGTCACTTTCATGGACAGCTCTTTGTTTGACAGAAAGTTGAAAAAATGCAGAGCAGTGTAGCTAATATAACACAGCATGAACTGCATTGCTGTGAGTGTTTTGATTAGTTTTTACTAATCCTGTAGTTTTTCACCTCTCCATACAACACTTTCTTAAATGATAAAATGATTAGCAACATCTCTTATGGATGCTCATGTTTAAATATTGCATCATCTAATTTATAACAGGATAGATGTCTACCTCATCATATTTTCTGAAAGCAGAGATATGACAGATTTAATATGTATCACAAAAAAGTAAGACATTCACAGAACAAAAGAGAATACAACGATTGTGATATTTTATAAGAGAAGCAGTAAAAACAGAATCATCATGTAAATGATCAATGCTAAAATATATCATCAGTTCAGCATGAATATAATATCCTACTCACAGGTTTAAATGGATCCAGTTCCTCCATAACAGCCAATAGCTGATCTCTCCTTTCCTTCAAGTATTGTGATTGATGCCAGGGGTAGTAGACTGGGCTGGTACGTCCTTCCCCAACAGGCAGACCTGGAGAGTGTGTTAAAAACTTGTGAACAATTTCAATTGTGATTTATTAACAGGGTTCTCCTTATGCCTTGTATAAGTAAAAATGGATGACATATACATGATTTACACTGGACCAGACAGAAATAATTATTGAATTTATTTTCAAAATCTGCAAACAGCTTATTCCACTGACAGAGCATACAATGTTACAGGTATTACTACATATTTTAAAAATGCTGTGAGATACAAAAGCTCAAGTATTTTTATACCCCTCTTTCTAGTTTAAAAGCTCTTTGTGTTTACGCATTTTCAGGACTTTAAAAGTGTGAAGTTGAATTTTCAAAATTTCAAGCACTTTCATGCTTTTCAATAATTCCGGGAATTTTACCAAAAAAAAAAATATATATAATCTGAACACAGGGACGATTTAACAACTAGACAAAAATTAAATTTCAATTATGTTTGACAGATTCCTTACTTTGTAACTGAACACTTACCCATTTCTTTCTGAATCATGGCAGGGTTCCTGATATGTTCAATAGGAGGAGCATATCCACGCTCAGTCTGAGTAAGGGTCATACTGCAAGAAACAACCATATCAATGTTTCATGAAGGTTACTTATACAACATTGTAGAGATATTCAAGATATCAAAGAAACCATTACAGATTCTTGTTGAAACTTTATTAAAAATAATCTATAAATAAATTAACCCGAAAAAATAATTTTTATTTTTTTCTTATGATGAGTTTCAGGGAACACACAAATACTACATATAAATGTCTTTTGCAATAAAAATATCGCCTCAATTTGAGACAACAACCGTTGTTAACTCTTAAATTTTTTAATACTTCTTAAATCAATAAACACAAACACTTACTGCATCCCAGACAAGTCATTTCCAATACGTTCCTGCTGTTTCCAAAATTCACTTCCTACACGATCTTCAAATGGAAAAAGAATTGTTTATAAATTTTAGAAGTTTTATCTATATGACACAATGACATGATTCTAAATTAAAAATAAATTTATGGTATAGTCATTATTGATGATCAAGGGCTATAGCAAGGATAGAGGTGACTTGGTTGGACTATTCCAATAACAATGGTTAATCAGTGACAGTTAATTGCAATTTTCAGATACAATCTATTATTCTCCAATGAACTGTTTGGCTTGTCATGTCAGACTTTCAATATTTGTGATATAAAAGATCATGAATAATACTTGTTAAGGAATCCAAATCTGACATCTTTCAATAGATACACCAGTGCATGGTTGAGTGTCTGAATACATGTATTTTAAAAACAGATAAATTCAGTGAATTTAACGATAACTGATTTGATGCACATACCTATACCTGGCATTAGTGTATCATATTTTAACTTTGACATGAAATAAAAACAATTACAGAATTATTTGGCTTATTAATTAATGCTTAATCTTCTGGGTGTAATTTAGAAGCACTCATGGCCTTCTTTCCAGTTGTTGGCCAATGGACTGAATCCCACACTCCATTGCTTATGTGGAGCATCACGCACACAGGCAGTATAAGCATTTATTAAGTGTTGGGTATGACCCGACCATGGAACTGAAGCTGGGTCTCTGGCTTGAGAAGCAAGTTGTTCAATCAATACACTAATATCTGGTTATAACCATGTACAGAATACAGAAACACTGACATAATCCAATGCAATTTGCATTTTAACAAGAAATTACTTACATCCTTTTCCATAATCCATAGCTGGTATTGATCGATCAATCAGATATCTCTCTTCATGGGTCTTTCTGAAGTCATTAGCTTGATTCATAACCAACGTATCAACTGGTTTCTGTAATAATTCTAAATAACAGGTAATAACAGGTAATAATTTAGTGTTCGACATTTGTATAGCAGTTTTGAGGTTGCCAGGCTTTTCTGTCACAAACTCAATAAGAACCCCAAACCTATAATTTTGCATTTTGGCAGCATTTGTTACACCTTTTGCAGCAAAATGACATGCAATACCTAATTAATTTTTCTCTCTACACGATGTATATACGATTGCAGACTTGCAAATTCAAAAGCTTCTTTGTTAATTCATTTTGTCATGAAGACAGTAAAATACCTGAAAACTGTATAAAAACTTACAACCAGAAATAATAGCAATTTTTTTTATCTGTTACTTTACAATATGTAGTTATAATAGCTTCAAACATTACACAATTATTTCTAGTCCAGAACTGAGACCATGTATCAATACAAACATGTGTTTAAAAAACTTGTACCATGAATCAGCATCTATGCTTTACAACAAAAAATAAATCCATAAACTAGAACCTTAGGGCTAGTTTTCAACAAATTTCTTAGCTCCTTCCAAACCTAAACAAGGGCAGACATTCGGTGCCTATTATATTCATTGCAGGGCAAAAGTTGCATAAATTCTATTGCAGTATGTACTATAATATTGGATATGTTGTAATTATCATTCTGTTAATAAGTACACACACAATCATTAACTCCTTCCTTTGCATCTTTTTATTTTCTCTAAAGTAGCATCTCAATTAAAAGGTATGCTTGTCTGATAACAATAACAATCTTAAAGTCATCTTTTCATGACTACTCATATTTAAAAGCACTACACATGGTCAAAACATGATGCATATAGCAGAATGAGAAGTCATTCATTGTAAACCATTATAAATAAGGTTTTCATACATTTTTTGAAGTGTTTAAATTCCCACAGAGTCTGTAGTGTCCTTTGGGATTTTATTCCAAAGACATGCTGCAACCAAGAGAAATTTTTTGTCCTCATATGCAAATGCTCTTGTACTTCACACTACCAGCCAATGAGTGAGCCACAAATCTAAAGGCTAGCATTCGTTTGTTTCGTTAAAAAGGGTCAGAAAAGTAGCAAGGGTAATAAGTGGTTCAAGGACCAGTAAGATATCACGTGTGCATAGTACTAATTACTTCAATATTTAACCAGCAACCAATGGAGCTCTCTCAGCAGAGGTATGATGAGGTCATCTAGAGTGAGTCAACAAAGAAAAAAAAAAATAAAAACGTTTCATTTTTATGCCAAGAAACTTGCCCATCTATTACTCACTTGATATGTATCCTTGCTGTTTCTTTCTCTCTAACATCCTTCTCTGCCAATTGATTAGAGCTTTGTTTTCATCCAGGAATGAATCTCTGGGAGGTTGCATCAATGATTTCTGGGGTTGTGGTTTTACACTTGGAGTTTGTGGTCTTGACTGGGTTATTGTTCCAGGAGGAATCTGAAAATAAAAAGTTTTCAAGTATGTTTCTGACTATAATTGTTATACTTATAAAAAGAAAGATTTAAGAAAAACCAGAAAGCCAAAAGGCTTAGTGATTCCTTGCTGCTGAAATGTAAGGCCTTTTTTCACATTGACATTGCTTTGCAATGTTTTTCAATTAACAGGCCTCCATAATGTGCCCACAAAGTACACATGCAAGGCATCCAATCTTCCTACATTGAGATCCCCCTTGCCCGTTGTGAACCCAAATGACATTTGACCTCCACCAAAAACTTCTGGGACCATGTATTAACTATGTGCCATCTACATGACAAATTACAGGACCCTACAAGTGATCTTTCTTGAAAGACTGTGCAGGAAAACTTGTCAGGCTCTGAACATGCTTACTCCAAATGAACTTTGACCTTTGGAAAATCAATAGGGATCATCTACTCAATATGACCAATCCACACACTAAATATGAGCACAGTCACACCTACCGTTCTTGAGATATCGTGCTTACGAAGTTTTGACCTTTTGGCCTCTCGTGACCCCAAATGACCTTTGCCCTCCACGAAAATCAATAGGGATCATCTACTCAATATGACCAACTCACACCCTAAATATGAGCATAGTCACATGTACCGTTCTCGAGATATCAAGTTTACGATGTTTTGACCTTTTGACCTCTCGTGACCCCAAATGACCTTAGACCTCCACCAAAAACAATAGGGACCATCTACTCAATATGGCCAATGCACACACCTTATATGAGATTAGTCACACTTACTCTTCTTGAGATACCATGTTTACAAGCAATTTCTAAGGAATTTACCTTTTGACCTCTGGTGACCGCAAATGACCTTTGACCTCCACGAAAATTGATAGGGATCATCTACTCAATATGACCAACCCACACACCAAATATGAGCATAGTCACATGTACCATTCTCAAGATATTGTATTTACAAGGTTTTAACCTTTTGACCTCTCGTGACCCCAAATGACCTTTGATCTCCAACAAAAACAATAGGGATCATCTACTCAATATGACCAACCTACACACCAAATACGAGGTTAGTCACACTTACCCTTCTTGAGATATCGTGTTTACAAGCCAAAGCGTCACATACACACACACACATACACCCACACACACATACATACACACAACATCACCACCGCATAGATTCCTTGCCTGCCTTCGGCAAGGAATCAAAAACTAAAAGAAAAGGACAGGACAGGCGCCAAGCAGTTAAAATTTTCAATACAAAGTTATGTGGTCAACCTGAATTGAACTTTTTTCTCCTTCAATATGGTACCAAAAAGTTATGAGGAAATTTCCCTTTTTATTCCTCAAATTAGTCTATGTAAAATATTACATAACGTCAAAGGCATTGCCTGTTCATAAGATTTTATTCTTCATTATTTTATGCCTTTGCATGGATATTAAAAAAGGCAAGATGACAAAGGGAAGATATCCAACCATCCCTTCTTCCTTGAAAACTTACACCTAATTACCAAGTTAACAAAACTGTTGATGATATATGAATACCTAAACAATGGGAGATGTAATATCAGGGATGTAGCTAGGCCTGTCAGGGCTGTTCAGTTGAACCAGGACTACAAATTTACTAAAACCATCTAATTAATTCAACTCAAAGACTACCTCTATGTTAAAATACTATCTACTTGTTTTTGTAAGTAGGGATTTAGAAATATTTGAAAAAGAGAGCCATTTCAAAGCATTGCAAATAAATTCCAGAAGCTTCAGGGGAAGGTGAGTCACCCTGCACCCAGATATAAAACTTTCCCCAGATTTGCTTACTTGCTACTATCCTCACCATCAATGTCTCAACCAACACTCTGTATTTTCAAGTACAAATCTGTGTACTATCTGAATCCTTGGTACATAATGATGCACCTAAAGGTATGTGAACTGTACTGTATGCAGCTTTGTGAAGGTGAAAAATAAAGGGACAGTTTTACAAGAGAAAATTCTGTTGAAATACAAATCTACAAGTATTTCTGAATCATTGTTCAGCAGGTTAAACCTATGAAAAGCAAGAGCCAAAAAATCCTGCCATTCACATTAAGCAAATATTACGTATGAAATTAAATATATGAAATAGGGCCCTAATCAGGGATGAGTGTGAAGCCACCTCTTTTATGTAATAAGGGGAGACCCCTCCCCTACCAATAAGACACTGTTCAAGTTAGTTCAAGCTTGCCTATTGTTGCACATACTTTTATATTATAATTTCTTAACTGTGCTTTTCATTACACAAGAGACCTAAAGTAACTAAAAACTTTTGAGATCCTACTTCAAACCATTGCCATAGGTTACTTACTGTCACATGACCTTGCCTGGCAGCCTCCTGTGTGAAATTTTCCACAGTACCAAGAATACTATGAGGGATAATATTGCCATTAGCATCAAACCGAGGTCCACTTATTCCTGTAAAAACATACAAATGAGAAATCTTAAATTCTAACCTTCCAAATAAATACTTATGCACATGATTACAATGTATAATGGCCAAATGTCTTTTTCCCAGATAGGTACAATGCTCCCAACCAATTTCTTCCATCCCCTCAGAGTGCATGGTCCAGTCGTTAGAGCATCAGACTTGCAGTTGGGAGGTTGGGAGTTCAAGTCCTGGCCAGGTCATATTGAAGACTTTAAAAATAGAACCTACTGCCATTGTGCTTGGTGCTCAGAATAAGTAATGGAGCATGGAAAAAAAAAGTCAGTGAGCCACAACTGGAAGAAGGCCGTAGCTGGCCCAACCTGAACCAATAGGTTGGAAACTGGGAAGTTAAACTCCATCTAACTTACTGACTCTATCCCGTCAGTCCCACAGCTGTTTGCCCTTGTGCAAGCATAATACCAATATATTGCATAAGGGCATATCCTGGAGAGCATTACAGTGCAGTAATGCATAATCAGAACACTCTCTGGCATGCTGTGTAAAATGAACTACTCTGTATCTTTACAATTTGTGAATCAAAAACAGAACCAATCGAGAATTTTGCTAAATTCTATCAAAAATGTAGTTTGGGGCCATGAGTTGCTACGTTATCAGTTAATGGCTGGAGTGGAATATAGTGACTTGATGAGTGGCAGAGCTGAGAAGTCATGCATTAACGGTAGGCAGAAAATCTCATCAATGGTTCATATATTGTCAATTTAGTTAACAAACGTGAGATAAGGTAACAGGCCATTAAATGGCATGCAGTTTTTAACTTCTCAAGGCCATATCTACACAGAGATGAGTGTGAGCTGCATACTACACTGAATGACTATACAAGTTATCAGTGACCAAAACTGATACTATTCTTTGAAGATATAAACTAAACAAGTATTCAACAGGATTTTAGAAATTTAGAGCATTTTACATTTTTGCCACCGTAAAATGCCATTAACAAAGCAATGCACACCAAAATTCTATCCCACAATTCTTTTCAACTGCGATTTGAAGAAGAGGCTATGTCATCACAGTGCAGTACTAATTGTTACTCAAAAAGGGTTATACATCCCTAATAATATACCTTTAGAATACCAGAAAAGGTCCTTTTACCACTGTTGGCTCATTCTTTTACAGGGTTCCCAGCATTCCAAGAAAATAAAATTCCATGATATTTCCATGATTTTTCCATGATGAAATTTCAAAATTCCAGGATGAAAACATTTACTTATTAACCAGTCCAGACAAAAAAAAAAAAAACAGTAATTACAGTACTGAACTACATTAACTGAATGCTGTACTTTTTACACCAGTTTACAGAAGCATCTACACTTAGTTTAATGTGAAAAGTAAAAGTATCACAAAGGGATAAAATGGTTTCCTTTTCAACCCCTTACAGACATCCATTTCTCACCTTAGAGAAGTATTACAAATTCATTGTATGTCAGGCTTTTGTGAACATTCACTTGTGCCTGTGTGAACTTTATATTAAACATTATTTTGAATGTTTATTCATGCTGAACCTTAAAGGGGAGTACTGCATTTAAAATGATCCAACATAGATAGCACTGAAAGATAATAGCTCCAGTCATTATCAAATCATTTGGTCTCAAGAATAAACCCCAACAATAGCTTCATCTCTCCAAAATATTATGCACAAGATGTGTTATGGAAGTTGCACCTTTTGAAATTTTGAAAGTTTGGGTGAACAATTTATTCTTCAGCAACAAGCAACTGAATTTCTATCTGAAGGCAACTTATTTTGTGAAAAGAAAGCTACCATACTGCCTTATTTTTAATTATTTAGAACTCTCGGCCAATAAATTTTGGTTTTAAAGGGGCTCATTGAGTTGATATCGATAACTTAATGAGAGTGTTGAAGGATACTACCACATGACAATGCTTATAATTAGAATAGTTTGTCAAGTTTCACATCCAATAGATGCAGAAGAAATTTAAATTTTGAATTTTGTGATGTCCTGACTTGTAACGGTTTTGTGCATAATTTGAAAAAAGTGTCTGGTCACAGATTTTTGAAAACCGAATTGAACCGTTAAGTGCTTACTCATAAAACATTTACGGTATTTGTATGTAGGATATGGGGATTGTCTAAGTTTGACCATTTGTCATTGGTATGTGAAGAAAACTTAACAGGTTTGGAAAAATTTGTTGAATTCCATGAACCAACTCAATGAGCTGCTTTAAAAGGATTAAATTTCCTTGTAAAACAAATCCAATATTTCCCTTACAGTCAACCAGAAATGAGGTGCTATATTGCTCTCATATGTAAATACCAGTTGATACATTCTGCAAATGGGAACATTCTGCTGGGAATGTCCAACACCATTCAAAGTCATGCCATTTTACTACATTTTTCATCTGCAGGGAGGCAGGTAATTTGGTAACCACATCTTGTGGTGTCTTGATGTCATCTTCATCTTAAATAGAACTTAATCAAAAATATAAGCTACAAAACAATTTGCAGGACAATCATTTTAGTGCTATTTTTGAAATCTATATTTGGGGTACGCTTAGTAATTTTCCTTTTACACAATAATGTCAGCTTAGGCAACATCGTGATGTAATAAGAGAAACAGATCTGGAGGCAAGAGGCCCTACTCCCTTTTGGCTTTTTAGTGCTGAGATGCTTTAGTTCATGTACCACAACCACCTAAACACACTAAAAAGCCACCCAGTATGATAACTTCCCTGATACCCCCAAAACCGTGATTTTGAGGACATTTTCAGGGTATTTCTACTTCATCAATTTTGCACTGGGCCCTGAAATTGAAGAGAGGGTGCCTGAAGCTTCTTCTCCATGAAGATATTGAGTGACTATGTAAGAAAGCTTTGTGCTGTTATCTCAGTGTAGTGAGTCAATGAGAAGAGTGGTTAGTAGGACATGACAGCATTATCTACACTTCACCTAGTCAACTGTGAAGGGATGGAGCACACATCTGGCTAGATTTTGTCATGATAGCCAATAAATTCTTCAGTGCTTGTCTTTGGGTAATCAAATGCCATGATTTTTCCAGGATTTGAAGCATTTTGCCTCAAATTCCATGACTTTTCCAGGATTTTAAGCATCTTTTTTAAATTCCATGACTTTTCCAGGTTTTCCAGGAGAGGCTGGGATCCCTGTTTTAATCCCAAATGAAATCTGGACACTTTAAAAAAATCCATTTAAATGATTTGCATACCTGCTATACAGAAAAAAGAAGTACTTACCTGAGAAATCTTCTGTTTTGAGAGGAGCATTAGGAGGAGCAGGCTTCGCAACCAGAACTGTTTTTGTTGGTGGTTTATCCAACTCTGACTGGGGTTTTAACTTACGGACCACAACCCTTTTACTTTTCTCTGGACCTGCTGATTTTGGTGGTGGCTTAGGAGCATGAAGCTAGGGGAAGACATTTGAGTAGAAATGTGACAGACTTGTATATAAATGCAAAAATGGGTCAATTTAGATAAAAAGTGGGTCTTCATAGAAATTGAACAAAATGAGAGCTTTATTTATAGTTGATGTCTATATCAATATACTAATTACCTGTAAAGAACTTTTTTTTATCGAAACATATCCAAAATTTAAACTTTACCCTTTGCATACTTGGAGGAAACTGATCATAGAATTTAAATGTAAATCTTTTCATCAATTTTCACAGATTTTGAAGTGTTTTCAAGAATGATGCAATCTGCAGTTTTCATTTGTTTCATCTGTTCAATTGGTGTAAATTAGAAATGGCTTACATCCCAAGTGGCTCACAGTTTGTGGGTTTGGAATGCTTTAAACACCCAAACACGCAAACCTGTGGAACCCCCAGAAAAAGTCACATTTGAAATATCCATGATTAAGAGTAATATAAAACCCCTGCTTTCAGCCAGCGTACCTCCCAAACAAACCAAAAATTTAGCAAGTTACATCAAAGTGCATCAAGCTGCATGCTATGCATAGTCATAGGCGTATGGGGGGGGGGCACTTACCCTCCCAATTCGAGCAAAACACAGTTGGTCCATTCAGGCAAAACATGATAAAGGGTGCCATTATTCGGGCAAAATTGGCTCTTGCCATCCCCACAAAAATCATCCCCGTTCCCTATGTGCAAAATTATGGCATGCAATTGTTACATTGACTGTTGCAACACACAGAAGCTAACCTTCATAGCAGGTATTAAAAATATGTCAACAAGAGCAGTTGAGTAATGGCCCCACAATAATGGCAACAAACAAACAAGGAATGCTTTCATTTGGTGTATCAGTGTGAACATTTGTGAGAGCAGTTTAAATATATCATGTTTGCTAATCTGCCAAAAAAATGCTATCACTATGGGTGTAGACACCTTTTAAATTCAAAGATTTTCAAGCTACAGAAATGGTTCAAAAAGTACCAAAGGGCTGGTTTCTCCGTGAATGTTCAAAATTTGTCTTCATCTTTCAGTACTTGTATGCAGCAAATGCCGATTATTATCTTAACAGAACAACCATATACCCTTTTCCGTCCAAAATAATAATGCAAACACGAAAGAGGAAAGTAAATTTTTTGTATTATTCATAAAATTTAAAAAGATTTCACTGTATATTGCAAAAAGTTCTTGAGCAAAACCTACCTTTAACAGTTCTTGTGGCTGTATGGCAAGGGCCTGGATATCTTCCCCATCCAGAACTTGTTTACTTGGAGGAATCACCTCCTCCTCCAGTAACTGAGACTGGGTGGGACTGACTGGTTTTTCTGGGGTACCATCTCGTTTATTACGACTGGTTGATTTCTGTTTATCTGAAAAGAAACAGAAGAATATGTATTCATTTAGATATGGTTTATGTAGACCATAAGTTTTTATGACCTCTAGTATTCCTAACTGTATAACACACATAAATGTTGTAATATTTACTAGTAATTTCCTACTCCGTGAATTCCTTCCAATCATAACTCACTAGGTACACATATAGAACTTACTCAAATACCCTAACACTTAACTCTAAAACCTGACCTCTGAACAGAAAGTCGGAATTTTCACACCAAACGTTGATAGCCACCCTGATGCTTATTGAGTTGCTAGAGACTGTAGGTAAAACACCTGGCAAAATCTTGCCTTCCACCGAAATGTTTTCCTTAAGACTATTAGTTGTAGCTGATTTGAGCAAAGCTATTTAACATAATGTTTCCCCTCATCTTTCCCCACATAAAAATTTCAAAGTATCACAAGTTTTCAAGGGAAATTTTTCAGGTAAGAGATTTTTCCTGATGAAATTTTTTCTAAAACTTTTAAAGGAACAGTTACAACAGAGTATGTCTCCAAAAAGGCAATGTAATATCATCTAGACACCAAGGATCAGCAGTAAGTCAGAGACTTTAAAATGTTGACAAAGCAAAAATGCCATTTACTTTCTCAGCAACACTACCACACAAATCCCTGTTAATATTACAATACTAAGTCCACAACTTCTTTCACCAAGAAATTAATCCACAGATGGAAACCAAAAATAAATTGTAAGACAAAGTTTAATTTTATCAATAAATTGCTACGGAATGATATGAATAAAACATAATTGCTGTTGGCACCACTTTTCCAACTGAAGAAGGACATGCATGTATGACTAACATGTTCCAATTATATGAACAACAGTGAACCCAGAGGTAAGTTTCCTGGATGAATGGCTGGTAGATGGAGTCGGAGATGAAACAGAGTTATGAGAGGATGATCTCTTTCTTAAATAAGGAGAGGCAGAACTTGATGAATGTCGGTTCTTTTTTTCCTTCGGAGAAGACATGACTATTATTTTGTTTCCTCCTGGCTGATCAGTTGGAAGTCGGTACAAAGATGCACTTTTTCAGCAAATGCCAAACTAGAGCAAAGTACTTGCAATGGCAGTCAGTCATGTCAGAAATACTAATCTCTGATATTTTCCTTTTATGAAAACACAAAATCAATCAGACAGTAAGCAGACACTGCTTGAACCCACACTAGTGAATGACTTTATTTAACTGAGAGCAAAATCTGTATGTAGACTTTTAAAACCAAATGAGTCTAATTTGCAAAGTGTCTCCTGCTTTGCTCCCTTCTTTATGAGTGGAACATTCCATAAATTAAGGATTGTTTTCAATTAATTAGCCTCTACTTTCATCTACTATAGTCATCACAATTTTTACAATGCAATTAATGGGCTTAAAACATTCCACTCAACATCCTCATAACTTGTTGTTTGGCAATAAATACCTATTTTAGTTTAAAAAAGTTGTGACCATTCAGGAACTGACCAGTAAGTTTGAGTATGTCGGTCTGAGTATCCTAGTTACACACTACAATTTGTAACCAACTGATGAGTAGCCTATGTTGACTTCACACAAATAAAAGACAACTGTGAAGTAAATAACTCCAAGTATTAACTTCAACCTCTCCTCCAATGAGTAGGTATACAGCCTTTGGTTCTAATATACAAATAAACACCAGCAACTTATAGTATGGTGTGAAGTCTACTGACAATACAGACTGTTTAAAGTGAGGAACAATGAATTTTTCAGTGGATTCTTCCAATGTCCATTACTTCAAGGAAAGAAACCCACTAAGGGTATCAATGTTTACATAACACTTTACCTAAGTGACTTGTAGCCTAAGTTCCTTTGTGCAATAAGTAAGCCTTTTATCATTTCTCCTTGGTAACATTGTCAGTAAAGGAAGCAGGTTGCAGGAATGGAGTACATGTATTCAATAAATAAGGCATATTCAACCTCATAATAAAAATCCAGATTAGTTAAACATTTGAGGATCAGGATGCTTATTAGTTCATCAAGGTTCTGGTAGTATAATTTATTATACCATGATATCATCATTCAGAAACAAACAGTAGTAAAAGCCTTTCATACTGTAAGTATCATCATTCATTAATATTTTCCTTATTCTTTCTTTATGTAAAGGAAAGACCAATCACCCCATAGTTATATAATTTGCTAAATCTAACAATTTGCTTCTCATTTCTCTTCAAAGTATCTTTCATAATATGTTAGGACTTAAACATTGCAAAAATTCAAGGTTAACCAAACAGGTACTAGTAGTAAATTTTACAATTGAGGAGAAAAAGTATTGTCACATAATCCTGAAGAGAAAAAGTGATAATTAATATGAGGGCAACCATTCTTGGATGGTGACAGATAGGTTTTCTATAGCTTACCCAACACCAAAGTGAGTGAGAGGCTTATAACATGGATATCTACACAAGATATGTATTGGGAAAGGATTACAGACGTGAAGCACTATGAAAAAAAAAATTTAACAAATGTCTGTAAAAATAGTAGGCCTATTTGGTGACCACTCTTTGGTCAGAAAAAGGTAAGATATTTGATTCATAATCTGTGAAACTATTTTTTTTAAATCTAGAAGCCCAATGGAACCTAAATTATGATTTATCCGCACCATCTATAAGGCAAAGTTCTGCATCATTCCCGCACCATCTATAATGCAAAGTTCTGCATCATTAAACATGAAGACGGTTAATCTGAGTAAAGCCAGTCTACAGGAAAATTTGTCAAATTTTTATTTTGTAGCTTGCTTAGCCTGCCATCTAGATCAGATCCATGTCAATTTAAAATGCTTCGTCTTCTAATGCTTACAATTTTGTGCATGACTTGCAGCTTTGGTGGGGTGGAAGGGGATATATATATAAGAGGATGTTTCTTTCTGATTCCTCAAATACAATTCAACACCAATCCACCTCGCACTCTAGTTGTGGAATATGGATATTACATATCCCATGCCTTTTTGAACAAAAATGACAGTTCTTGATTTCAAAAATAAGGCTGAAATTGTGAAAATTGTATTCATCTTTGCCCTTGGAATGTAGGTGTTTTTCTTTTTTTAAATTGACAGTGCTTCATAATGTACCCATAAAGTAAACAAGCTTCCTACTTTAAGATATCATGCATATTGGATTCAGACATTCGGACTCTGCGACACTAGAGATGACCGTTGACCAAATGGAACTAGGGTTCTGCTCACTATATCACATCCACATTATATGTGGGAAATTTTACAGCATCCATAACTCCAACCATGAGAAAATGTGTAAACATGGTATTTAGACTTTGACCCCTTGTGATACCAAATGCCATTTGATCTGGACCAAAAATGAGAATTCTGCTCATTTACATAAGATGTATGAAATCTATCCAAGCTTCCCACCATAAGATATCATGTAAACAAGAATTTTAAACTTTGAAGGCTGGTGACCCCAAATGACCTTTGACCTCCACCAAAACCAATTGCCTTCTCTCCCTAGTATAATGCATCCACATACAAAGTTTGAAATCTGATCAAGCTTCCTACCTTCAGGTATCATGTAAACAAGTTTATTAGACTTAAACCATGTACTTGGTGACCCCTTGTGACTTTTGACCTCCACCAAAAACTATTGAAAACATTTAATTAATATGCACAATCTACATGCCAAATAAGAGGCCCTAAAAGTTGCCTTTTTGAGATACTGTGTAAACAAATTTGTCAGACTTTGACATGACCTTTGAACTCCACAAAAATGATAGAGATCATCTACTCAATATGACCAATCCCCACACCATGTATACTTACCCTTCTTCAGAAAAGATGTGTTCTGTAAGGAATTTCTGAGGAATTTATCATTTGACCTCTTGTGACCCAAATTACTGTTGACCTCCATAAAAATCAATAAGAATCATCACCTTTATATGGCCAACCCACACACCAAATACAAAATTAGTCACACTTACCCTTCATGAGATACCATGTTAACAAGAAGATTCTCAGGAATTTACTATTTGACCTCTCGTGACCCAAAATGACCGTGACTTCCATGAAAATTGATAAGGATCATCAACTCAATATAGTTAATCCATACAACTAAATATAAATGAAGTCACATGTACCTTTCTTGAGGTAAGGTGTCTACAAGGTTTTGACATTTAGACCTCTTATGACCCCAAATGACCTTTGACCTTCACCAAAAATGATAGGGATCATCTATGGCCAACCCACACACCACATAAGAGATTAGTCACTTTTACCCTTCTTGAGATACCCTGTTTAGAAGCAATTTCTAAGGAATTTACCATTTGACCTCTCATGACCCCAAAAGACCTTTGACCTCCACCAAAAACAATGGGTATCATCTACTTGATATGGCCAACCCACACACCAAATATGAGATTGTTCACAGTCAATGCATCTTGGGAATGGGTCAAAGGTGAAGTTGTACCTCAACCTCCATGGCTGCTGTCAGGTTATGTTAGATTTCAAATTTGCACATCAGCCATTCAATGTAAGTACAGAAATAATACACTTTGCTGAGTGACTGCCTTTTCCCTATATCTAAGTTTAGGCCTACAAAACATTAGGAGCAAAACATTAGGAACCATATGTAAGGCAGACATTCCAACCCTTTGACTCTTCAAACAGGGACAATTCTAAAAGTTGGGACCTTTGCTCCGTGACATTTCCATCAAGGACAGTGTCAGGAATCGCTCAACTTAACTAAAACTCAATTACTGTAAACAGGATAAGTTGGAAAATACAAAAATATTTATTAGGAGTGTTTCTCTTGTTGATACCATACTTGACTTCTCACATAATATTCATTGCAGATCCTAACTGTTACATTGCACAAGCTTCCCTTGCCCCTATGAGCTGGGGGTTGTAAAATATGCCCATAGTATTTCTGGGCTGTCATTAGAGGCGACTAATGGCAGATGGGAGGTTGGGAGTTCAAGTCCTAGCCCGGTCAAACAGAAGACTTTAAAAAAACAGAACCTGCTGCCATTGTGCTTGCTGCTCAGCATAAGAAGTGGAGTAAGGAAAACAAGCCAGTGTGCCACAACTGGAAAAAATTCCGGGGCTGGCTTGACTAATACCTATTGGTTGGAAACTGGGCCATAAAACTCCATCATCTAACTAACTAACTAACCTTCAATAGTGTACCTCTCAACTTAACCACAAATTTAGCAAATTTTGCACTAATGCAGTTTTGACTCCCTGACAAGGCTGGTCAATGTTTATTACAAGTGTGAAACATTTTTGTGCATTGACACACCCCTTTGTCATGCAATTAACCAACATTTTCATAGTCTTTGACAGATTCTTGCAGATATGATGCACCTATTGGTTGCTTTGACACAACTTTAGAAGGGCTTTGACACACCTCTGCATCACAATTCAGATGAACATGATGCACATTTGTCTCATCTATGTCTCAGGGTCAGGGGTGTGTCTTGCAATTGATGAGTGTATTACCAATCACATCTAAGTGCATTCCACTGCCATAGCATTGAAAGCTTGTTACCCTCTTGGCTAAGGTTTCACGGCACCACAGATAATTGGTACTGTTGGTACCACCACAAATGGTACCATAATACCTTAGTACCGGTACCAGCGAAGTAAAAAAGTAGGATCTTTAACACATTCAAATATCTGTAAAAACACCATGCATTAATATAGGTGAAGTCTTCTGATAATCCCTGACTACTGTTTCACTATTTTTTTAAAACAATCAGTCACCCCATAATACAACAAATTGGTACACAAAAAAGGTTAAACTCTCTGCAAATTAGCATTCGATAAATATGGGACAGAGACTAAATCAGGGCCGCACTGCAATTCTGCACCAGAGAGCCCCACAATATGAAAAGAGCACTCAGAATTGTAGTGTAGATTACAAAAATAATTTCTAAAATAATGACAATCGCCCTCCTAAATTATGACCAAAAGTTACAATGTAAAACTTTACAAAATTATTTCCACAAAATATTGATTTATCAAGTTTTCTTCCCACCAAGTAACCACTATCAAAACTCTTTTCAAAGTGTTTCATGTTTGAATTAACCGAATGCATTGCGCAGCAATACATTGTACAATTACACTACTTCAGTAGCTATCAATATAACAAAGAGTTGATTCTGATGTTTTAAGCGGGATTTACCTTGTGTCAAGTCCCATTGCTTCACTGTGTAAAATTTTGAAAGAACGTTTGTTGCATTTGTATGAAAGTTTTTCTGCCATACGTGTACCAGAAGTACCATTACATCACTGTGTCAGAATCAGTAATAGTCAAAGCAACGTTCATGTCAGAGCTTGCAATGCTGTGATTCTTCGTCTGTTTACAACGATTTCTCACTCATATAATGATGTGTGTTATCATATACAAAGTGAATTTAATCAACCAATGCATGGTAACTATTTACACAATGTGAAAGCATTTGCTGATGAGTAGTGATCATTCTGAGGTTGCACAGAATGTTGAAATAAAGCAAGTTCCTTGTTAGTGTGGAAGGTACTAGTTCTGCAAAATTAATGTTAAATGGCAATTTCCTAAATTTGTAGGGGAATTTAATATGACTGCAATGGTGGAAAATGATTATCAATTGTACATTCTGTGTTTATATTGTAATATTTTTAAGACATGAGGCATTTATCAAATAGTTTTTTAGTTACATTTTAGTATCATTCCATTCAAATGCTATCATTTTAAGAAAAGATTTTCACCTTACCTGTAGGTGATCAGTACCTGTCTCCACAATACTTTGGTACCTTATGGTTGGTGGTACCGTACCGTACCAGTACCAGTTCTAACAGAAATACCAGTATACCGTGAAACCCTAGTAGTAGGTATTGAGAGCAATGAAGTATAAAAAGCCCTATGACACAACTAACTAAAAGCCAATGCCCATTTTACTTGTTAGGTGTTTGCTAGTCTCAGGAATTCTAACTCAAAAATAGATGAAATATTTGAGCCAACTTATCTTACCTGCTCTAGATCTGTCCTGTAAGAAATTACCTTTGCAATATCAGTGCCTCATAGGTTAAAGATTTCACTAGGGGTCCACCAGATTTCAAATCTGGCCGGACAATTGTTTAAGGACAGGGTTGGTAAAATTAGCTGATATGAGGTATTTAGGCCTATGCTGTGATCAATTTTCCTCTGAAGTCCTAATATTGCAATGGCAGGGTTTACAGCACACTGTAGCCAAGGACTCTAGAGTGGAGTAAAACGAAGTGGACATAGCATAGAGTCCTGTTCAAGGACTAGCCTAGGCTAAGTATTTAATGCCTCCGCCAGCACAAGTTGCAACTGTATACTCAGTGCACCGTCGAGTGCACACCTAAGAGCTTTGTTGTTTCAAGATTTTTACACGTTATGTCAATGCAGGTGCGCACTCAATGGACCCATACACTTGACAGTCACCCCATCATACTTATTTGTCACATCCAACTTCCAAGCCTAACTTTGCCTAACGCTAGCATTGTTAGGTCTAGGCCTAGCCAGGAGTATAACGGAGGCCTAGGCCTACTACTCAGTACTGGTAGCGGACCACTAACTCCAATACTCATGTCCCAGAAAATGTTTACTGACAGACAAACCGCCATAAAAAAAATTATGGGATGTTGTTTCTGACCCACACTGGAAAGTACATTTGCCATAAGCCAAAGAATCACGCCAAGGTGGAGGTGTTTGGAATTATACGCCACACCAATTGTTGCAATTGTATGCCAACTGTTGTAATTTTCCCTGTACACCATACACCAAATTTGTTGGAGTACATATCCGTATGCCACAGATCTTTCTGTGAAAGGCCCTAGGGGCCTACTTTCCAGTATGGTTTCTGACTGTGTTACTTACAAAATATGATCATTTTTGCATTTGGATTTTGTAGACAATGAGTTGAAATACATACTTTGAAAAATTCAAGGCAATCTGACCAATTTTGGTGCCATTTTTTTTCATGTATTACTCCGCTATGTGAAATGCCGTTTTTGAGTTGCTATTATAGTATTATGGCGGGAAACACATCCCTACCATTCAAGACTCTCTAGCTCAAAATGTCAATGGTCATGCCATGGTAGGCTATGGAAATTTGAAAGTGCCTTGACAGCCGAGATTGTGGGCTTCGATCAGAGGGGTAGCCTGTCCAGGTTGAAAACTTCTACTGGGAGCTAGGGGGCACGGAAGTAGTCTAATTTAGTGTGTAAGTCAATGGGACTTATATAATTAGTGGACCGCTACCTACTAGCCTACCAGTTAGGCCTAACTAGCCTAGGCGTAACGTTAGGCCTATCGTTAACATTCGTGAGGCAAGGCCATAGCAACGATTGAGGCCCAAAATGTCACATTATTTCTAAACATTTACCACTTGATTTTGGTCTATCTTTACGAGAAGGCTTGGTGCTTAGTCTGCTATTCATTTTGGACAGGGACTCGACTGCCAAAAAGCTACAAAACACAGTAAACTGTGGAAAAATACTCGCTTGACAACACAAATGTCTGTACGTCGTCGTCGTTGCGTCGTTGCCACACAAGATTGTCAGGTGTTCGATCACATGATTAAAAAGGCTCTCTTTTGCATAAGATGGCGCCATTTCAATATGGCTCTGAAATATTCAACTTCGAGTCCATCACTGGTCGTTGTAAAGTATACTACCAGGACTGTCGGCTTTCTTTCACCTTTACATTGTATCGAGAACAGGGGCGTAGCCAGGATTTTCTTGTGGAGGGGGGGGGGGCAAAGTCGACTCATCGTCCCCAATTTTGACCGACAGGACTATCTAAGCGGAGCGCCAAGATTAGCGGAGCGTACAAGAAAATTTTTGGTTTTAGAAACCCCTCAGATGGCAGGAAACGGCTCTTCCCGAATGTTTTATGCTGCATGTTCCCAGCCTGGAAATATGGATCTCATTTCTGAAATTTCTCAATTAATGCCAAAAAAAAAAATCAGTTTTTGAAAAATGTTAATACATGTTTCTAAGCGGAGCTCTACCATCGACTTGCGCGGAGTGTACCAGGAAATTTTTGGCTTTACAAACCCCTCAGATGGCCGGAAACGGCACTCCCCTAGTGTTCTAAGCAAGAATATGTTCAGCCCGACTTCGAATTTTTCTCCGCTTCTTAATTGGAGCACTTGTCAAATATTGAGGGGCTGAACATACCTTTAGCCCAAACTTTTTCATTTTTCATCGCCGCCATTGGGGTGCGGCATTTTCTTGAGGGAGCGAAGCGCCCAAGTGAGGAGCCGAGCGACCGAACGGGGGGAAGGCGTGGTTCTCCCCCTCCTACCCCAAGGAGATTTTGCAATTTTACATAAAAATTGAGCGTTCTGGTGAACACATAAGCTGGAATTTTTGGACATTTTCAATCTTGTATCAATGTTTTCCTTATTCCCTCGAGAGTTAGCATGTGGCTGTAAGAGGGTTACTGTACGAGTCAATGGGGCCCTAGGGAATTGTGTTGCGCTGAAACAAAACAGCTACTCATAAGGCTTACATTGGCTAAACCGGCGGAATTGACATTTTGCCCTGAAAAACGCCAAAACTCCATTTAAATAACAAAAATAAAACAAATTAGGTCTGGGCGGGAGTAAGTGCGAACCCCCTGGCTACGGGCCTGTCTCCATGGGTGTCCCCCTCCCCTTTTGGAATTTTTTGCTGTCTAGAAGAGCTTACATGCAATATGGTGCTATATTTTGTTCTTTTTATACTAGATTCCAGTGTTCTCCACAGGGGGTTTTAGAGGGGCGACACGCCCTCCTAGTGAAATTGGCCGCCCCTCCAAAATAGTTGCTGCTCGCCAAAAATGCAGCTTCCATTTTTAGTTCATTGCTTCATTACACATACAAATCATAGCTGGAAAAATGTGTCTTCCCTCCAGGCTTGGCGCCAGGATTTGCCGGATGAAGGGCCACTCTCCGAACGGGGGAGGGGTAGGGTGGGTAGCGACCCCAAGCCCCGACAGCCAGGATGCCATCGATGTGTTGGTGAGGGAGATTTGAAGAAAACCTGTGCACTATACCTGCCATTGTGAGTCATATACGACATAAAATTGGTATATGCTGGAGGAAGATATTTCCGCACTGATTTAATCGTGGAAAAGCGGGCGAAAATTTTTGTTGGTTAGCCTACACTAAAAAGAATCTTTATTTATTGAAAGCTTATATAGGTCAATTGTCCCGGCATTTGGGCCCTATCGGGCACAACTTATATTGTACTTCCTTCTTCGAGTCCGTACCGCACGACTGACACAAGAGATTATCAACTAAGTTTAGCGAAATGAGATGAAATTTCCGACATGTACATTTATCCATTTATTCTACTTATTAATTTACTTGAAAAGATGGGAAGGGTTTGTACTTTATTAGCTCTAGGTAACGGAACTGAGGAAGAGTGTGCAAAGCGTACCGAACATTTGGGGTTTTATCGCAGAAATAACTCTTTTGAAAGCCAAAATAACTAAACCGACCATGGGAAGGCGACAGATTATTCCCGACAGGGTCGGGCCATGCCAGCAACCACAAGTTCCGATAGCCCCTATGTCGAGGGGGTGGTGAGAAGGGAATATGAAGGAGCCTAACTATCCCATGTCATTGCAGCCTGGGGCACATTTTGCACAAGATCACTTAATATTTTAAAAGCCGAGTTGCGCTCTGATAGTGTTCTTTTGAGTCTGAATCGTGAAATTGCGAATCGCGCGAAGCGCGCAAAAATTTTTTGGTAGGCTTACAAAAATAACATAGCCTATGTAATCATGAAGAACAAAAAGGAAAAAACAGAAACTATAGGGGTTGTAGACCGTATCGGGGATAACATACATTGTGTCGAAATCACCTGGAATACCCTATAAAATAGCCAAACTATGCTCCGTGAGTCGCTCACCAACTGACCTATCGCATGACACACACAAGAGTACAGCAACTAGGCTTTGTGATATGGGATGAAATTTACGACCTCTACATAACCTGTGTACTGTGCCTATATACCCGTTACTTGGTAAGGTTGACAGACACTCCCTAGATATGTGGAATGGAAGTATTGAAAAAACTGGAGTGAGTCCTACAGCGCGCGTAGCGCGCCGAAAATTTGGGGTTCTTATTAGGGAAATTGTCCCGTGAGAGCAAAAAACAGGTAAACCATCGAGGAGATTAGTCGTCGTCGGGGACTGCATACTTTATCGTATCGACTAAGAGCCACACCCCCCCCCCCCGAAAAACTGTAAAAAAAAATACCCCCAATTCCCTCCCTCCTCTTGCCGTTTATCTTTTTTATTTATTTATTTTTTGGCTCTCCTTCATTTTTTCAACATCGCCCATCGCGTCCCCAAAATTTCTGTGGGGGGGCACTCTGCCCCCTTGCTCCCCCCCCCCCCGCTGGCTACGCTAGTGATCGAGAAACTGTCAAAGACAACAGTCTCTGATTGTCCGTCAATTATAGGCAACTCAGAGAGGCCTAATCAATATAGTTTCAATAGAAAAAAAGGTTTTGAAGCCAGAATGCTTCCTCCCATACTTTGGGTATTCTTTCAAAACATGATTTGCTTTCCACTTAAACAAGCAAATTTTGTTAAAAAAAAACACGCGCCCGTCTCGTCAATTTAGGGGGTTCTGTTTTTATTGAAAGATTTCTTGTCAAACTGATATTTACTTTTCAGTGATGAGTGCAAGTTACAATTCTTAAAACTTTTGAAACTGTGACAGGCCGGGAAATTGTTATTATCTAACTTATTGGACAGACAATAGGGGAGGACCAAAATTCAGTGCGCGACTGGAGATGGGGCTCTCGAACACAGGAGCACTAAACCTTGACAAGGGCAACGGTTTGGCTAAAGATAGTTCTCGAAAAACTTTCCGGTCGTATTTTGCATTTAGTAGGCACAAAAGGGTTATTTGGGAGAGAATTTATTTCATGGAAATGTCCACAATTCAAAGATAAGTGTAGTAAATCATCTATGACAACTGAAAATTCATATTTTTATAGTACTTCGTCGAGTCCCATCCAGTGGCGTAGCCACGGGGGGGGGGGGCCTAGGCCCCCCAGATTTTCTTCAGCCCCCCAGATTTTTTTCCTGATAATGTAATTGAAAAAAATAAAATGTTTGAACAGAAATAAACTTTGAAGTATTTCCTTCAAAACAGTAAATAAATAAAATGTGTAACAATTAAAAAAAAAAAAACATGCATGAATGCGTGTAAAACACATTTTGTGCATACTGTCACTAAATTAGATACCGTATGTGATCTGCACTGTCCTTTATTGCATTTCACTTCGAAGATGAAACGAAAGTCTCGACGACAAACTTTAATGTGACTTTGTTAAGTTAAGACCCTTTCTGCCTTTCGGATGGCTGATTGATTTACTGAAAATAAGGCAATCGTACACTGGAGACCATTGTCACACGACCATTCCTATACTCTATCATACACAAAATATACCGTAAGCAGATTAGGGTAAGGTACTGCCTTCGGATAATTCTTCCCTTCCATCCTTAACAAATAGGCCTACGTGGTGCC
Source organism: Holothuria scabra (assembly GCA_037179385.1). NCBI lineage: Eukaryota > Metazoa > Echinodermata > Holothuroidea > Aspidochirotida > Holothuriidae > Holothuria > Holothuria scabra. Next base: position 7,660,352 of record CM074187.1, on the reverse strand, counting down.
TCACTCCTGCCCATGACAAGTGCCACTGTAGGACGATTTTTTTTCGACAAGTCCTCTTTTTACTAGTTGGCACTGGCGTCCAGGGGATATGTAAAATGTCCACAAGGTCCGGATTTCATGTGTTTTCCACATGATCCATACTTCTGCTTGGCGGTTGAAATATTTTGAGAGATTTATTCGTAGTATTTTAATTTTGACTACGTTATGTACCGATGAACAAATACTGCACCATTTTGCATCTAGACACCACTAAAAACCGGAAAAATTGTTTCTTTGGTAGTATGTATGTCTCTTGTAAAATCTCTACAAAAACTAAATATATTTCGACATTTTTCATGCTCCCCAAAAAGGGAAAATCCTAAAACTTAGGCCTATAATCAGTTCAAAGTTTTGCCAAACGTAGCACCTTTGTGCATCTAGGAAAACTAACGCAAAGAAAGTTTCTAAGAGGGGTACACAACTACTTTTGGTTTTCCTGTTAAAGGGTAAGGTACTGCCTTAGGTAAGCTGAAATCCATACAAATATTGCCGCATTCGCGATCTACGTCCTCCTGGAGTTTACAATTCTTTCCAAAGGGAAAGGGAGATACCGGTGCCCTTTAGTCTCATCCCCCAGGCCACAGAATGATGAGAAGTGCCCAGTTTGGGGGTCCCTAAGAAGTGTATGTATTACCATGTTTCATAGATTGATTTTTTATTCTCATTTTTTGAGAAGTCGCAGACATGAGATTCGTATTTCAAGGCTGGGCATACATCCAGCTTAAATCACGTGGCAAGTTCCGTTTCCGGCCATCTGGAGAGGTTTTAAAGCCCAAAATTTTCTTCTACGCTCCACGCCAACTGATGGTGGCGCTCCGCTTAGATAATCTTGCCTTGCCTGACCCTCGGAGGTACCAGGCCCCCACTTGTTAACTAGGCCCCTCAAAAAATCCCATCCTGGCTACGCCACTGGTCCCATCGATGATCAGCCTTGACATTTCGCCTTTTCTTTTCAGTCTGGTGAGCACATATACACTCCAATGCAAATACAAAACTGACGACGCCTTTGATCTCTGTATTACCCTTTTTTATTTTACTCGATCCTGCTTGAAGTTTCCAATACTTTCGAATGGACCAAGCTTATGTGGGCTGATCATTCGTGACAGTGATGGGGAGGGGGTGGGACCATGGCCCCCGTCGGAGAAGCGTGCCACCCTGTCTGGGAAAAGATGCAGTTTCGTCGGGGAGCCTTCATCCATACGATAAAAAAGAAAGTGCAATAAACGTAAGTCCCCTCCCACAAATATCTTACCCAAAAATCTTCATGATTTTGCTGACGAGAAGTTCATTTTTTCTTTACTGAAACCCTAAAAAAAGTCCTTTTTACTGTACAAAAATCTATTTTGTCATTGTAAACTCCGGATTTCCAAATTCTACTTAATGGAAAGCCAAACCATTTTCCATTATCACCTTACCACAATATATAAAACTTTAACGAATTTCAGTCTTGATTTTTACATATGAACTTGAGCAGATGGATCTTACATACTTACATTGGTCAGTTCCTCTCTACAAATAAAACTTTCTTTCAAAGTTTCTGCCAAAAAAATCCTTCAATGTATAAGCTCCAAATTTTCAAATATATTTTAAGAGGGAGTCAAACATTTTTGGGAAAAATTTTCCAATATCGCCTAACGCCTGACGGCTTCAGTCTGCATAATAATTCTAAGTACCCCCAACAGACGGCAAGTCGTGGATGAGATCTACCGTAGTACTTGAGTTTTGCATAAGAAGATCACATTTTTCGATAAAAACTCCCAAATCTGTCACCAAAATCCATTTTTTCTTCACCAATATAGGCTTCCAATTTTGAAATATGTGTGAAAAATTGCAAAGGTGTTGGGAAAGATCTTCTATTTACGGTCGGGATACTCTGTACACTTAAAAACCCCAGCCAGCTTTATTTTTTGATCCCAACATTCTACTTACTTTGGTTCTTGAAAAGGAAGATCAAATAAAAATCTCTTAACTTCCAATTTCCCCCACCAAAACACCAAAATAATTTTCATTACATTCAAACATTTCTCCTGCATAAGTTTTTAATTTTAAACTTTCAGTTAAAAAAGGGGAAAAATTTCGATCAAATTTTCAGTTTCGTCTGAGAGCCTTAGTATACGTCTTACAGTAAAATGCATAATTCAAGAAGAATTTCAGTGACCCATATAGCTTTTCTATTTTGCCCATGCGAAGGGCAGATTCTTCAGTTAAACACCCCGATATTGAAACGTCTGAAAAGCCAACCTTTTTCCAAAAATTTAAACTTTTCTTTAAGACACGGTCCTGATTTTAAATATTTGTCCAAAAAGAAAGGTTAAAATTTCCCTTCCAGTCGCGTCTCACCGGGAACTCATCACCTTTATCTGTAGGGGGAGCTTGTCCCCTTTGTCGTGGAACTCCTGGTGCCACCCCTGATTATTGCTAGTATGTGCTCTATATGGGCACAAAATGCTACGACTTCGTTGCAAACACGTCACCTTCATGTCTTATGCCAATTTAAACATATTTTTACAACCAGTTTGCCAGCCCTTTATGGTTGAAAACTTCTTGTATTTGACTGGGTTTCAAGAGGGTGAGCGCTTGGGACGCGGACCATTTATGTCAAGAAGCTAGTTCGCACTCTTACATGTAATTAAGCAAATTCGAGGGTTGATTAACTTGAGGCTATTCTCCCCCTCCCTTCCTTCAAAATTAAACACAAATGAAGCAAATCCTAAATGCAAACCTATTTCTGCAGAAAAATTAAAATTGATTTTTCAGAGTCGATAGGGGGAGGGGAGGTGAATTGAGAGGTTTACTAATTAATACAACTATATCAATTCGCATAGTTAGCGATGGCACCACAAGTCTTAAAAGGATCCATATCACTTTCAAACCTTCCAACTTTCGCACCACCCACGTATTTGTACGTCCTCGGCTATTTTCATGAAAAATTGACAGCAACCGATGATTTTAACATTTGTAATTCTTTACGAATACAACAAACAGGAAACTGTGTAACTGTTTCTCCAGAGGGGCTTTGCCACGTTGAAGGTATCAGGCTACTGCCCTGCCTGGTTGCTACTTCTATGTAGAAATTTTCCACGTGGGCCTGTCGCCGGTCTGGTTAGAGATGACAATGTTGGCTCCTAAGACACTTTCAAATTCCATATCATGACCATTAAAATTTTGAGCTATAGCCTGAGAACTTTCAATGATGAGAATTCGTGTTTCCCGCCGCATAACCTCTGCTCATTGGAGGCATTTCACGTAGTAGAATAATGCAATTCAAAAATTGAACCAAAACTGGTCAAATGGTCTTTAATTTCACACCGTGATTTGTATTCAAAGTCTTCAAAACTCCATTTAAACCTTTTTTTATGATCTCGATTGAGATCACTCTTAAAAAGTACACGTAAAGACAATTAAACACAGCACCTTTGAAACATGAATCATACCGTTTTTTAAATAACAAAGTCTAACTGCATTCCAGCTTATTTTAACGCACTATATTTTTGATTCAATATATTTTTTATCAAGTAAGAATACTTATAATTCGTCAGTGGCGAAGCAATATGGAAGAAGGGGAGTGGAAATTTTTGGACTTTATACCTCACCCTTCCTCTTTGACCCAAAAGGTACATTTTTTATGCTAAGTTTTTCGCTTTTTTCTACCACCAGGAAGAACGATTTCTATTTGAAAAAAAAATAGAAAAATGTATGCCATAACTATTGTTTCCAAATGAAACTAGGCATGAAAAAGGTGGAAGTCTTCGTTTTTTTGCCATCCAAGCCAAACTAGACAGCAATTTCAGTATTTCTATGCCCTCTACAAACTGAGGAACATTGAAAACATTTTGACACTTCAATAACTAAAGAACTGAAAAACTGAAAAAGACATTTCCTACATTGCCAAATCTGAGACAATTGCGCGGTGAGTGAACGTCGTTGTTACACGATCTGATTTTCTCCGAGGACGTTTCAAATGTTTCCCAAACTTTGATATCCTGTATGAACAAAATATTTCATTATCAAGAGTTTACATTAGAAAAATTTTGGAATTTTGGAATTTTATGAAAGACATTTTATGAAAATAGCACTTTCGCTGCCGGTATCTCTTGATGACATTGTACGAATATCCAATTTTGCCATTTCTAATGCTCCGATAGTTAAACAAGCTGATTATGAGCATACATTACTGCTTCATAAATTGCAATTTCCATGCGCACCGTTTCACAAGGTGTTTCTTGATTGGTTGTTGCCATTGTATTGTATCGACTGTATACTTTATTAGGGTTAGGATTAGGTTAGGGATTAGGCTATCATTAGCCAGTAAGGAAATTTCTTGTTAAACAGTGCGCATCGCCCCGAAAATTTTGCTTTCTTGAAACAATTAATTACAAATATGGAACTTGTATTGGAGAGAGTTCTGAATTTCATGGAAGGAGAGTTGGGAATTAACCGTGTGATTTTAAAATCACACGGTAAATCCCTTGTAGCTTCGCCACTGCTAAGCCGTTTCCAGGCTATTTTCGGCTTTAGTTTGCAACAAAAATTTCACTCCAATTAATATGAGCAAATTGCAAAATGATCAGATATACCCAAATGAGAAGTACAGTACCACTGAATACAAAGCTATAGCTAATCGCACTCATTTAACAGTCTTTTTGATTTTTCATGAACTTTTTACAGTGACTATCATAATGATTCTTTTCACATTTTCATGTTTCCAACTTTCAAAACCATCAAATAGTTCAAATCTCGATTGAATTCTTTGAGGGTGGAAATACCGGAGGCATACTCGGATAAGCTTGTTGCACGCTGTGCGATACCTACGTTGTAGGAGTCGGTCTGTCACGCCACCTGTGTGCACATGCGGGGAACGATTTGTGGTAATGTTCTTGGATAAAAAAAATATGTCCCAGCAGCTATGAAATAAAATTCCAGGGTGACCATGGTGTGATGCACGAACTGGGGGAAACGAGAAGAGTATATAACATGGAGGCAAAAGTTTTTCATCATTATTTGTATTGATTTATTCATATTTTGAGAAATGAAAAAAGCTCACTTTTCAATGGAGGCTCTCGCTCCCAGCTGTCGCCCCAGCTCCCTACGCCCTTGAAATTCGTGGGCTGCTACCCGAAAGGAATCAGTGTCGGCTTGTTCTCTTCACCATCATATCGCACCACGAAATAAAGACAATTGTCAAATATTGTAAGCCCTAAGAGGCTAAAAGTGTACCTTAAGTCAAACATTTCTGTATTAAACAACATGAAAAATGAATTCTAACAGTTCAATTCCCACTAAGGACCTTCTCAAGTCGAGATGTAAAATGTTGAAATTTAATCACTTAAAACAAATAAGTCCATTGTGCAATAATTTGTGACTTTGTTGTTGTGAAACTCACATTATCTGCTTTGTTTCCTTTTTAAAATTAAAAATGTTTTAATGACCTTGAACACTTCGTGTTTGCTTGCAGCATGCTCCACAGATAGGGCTTAATTAATTATATCATTCCATTAGAAGGAGAGTGCTATCACACCTTGGTACAAGGTGCAGTAACTTTCAGAAATACAAAGATTCTTACTTGAGTAGTACAACAACGATATCACAAATTGCTTAAAGGGCCAAACCTCTCACCCCAAACTACAATTTTGGTACCCAGGTACCGAAATTCTCATTTGATACAGCTCTTTGATTGACAGCTAATTCAAACAATGCAGAGTGCCAAAGCTTATATTACACAGCATGAACGGTACTGAGAGTGTTTTGATTACATAAAATTGAGTCTTTCTATACTCACCCTGAAGCAATAAACTGAGATAGGGTCTAGATGAGGATGAATTTCAGACAATTGTGGGAGGGGCTTTAGTATATAAGAAGGTAAGGAAAATTGGTACTGTTTGGGGTGAGAGAACTGGGCCTTAAATGTTCCATTTTAGTTTGAGTGAATGCAGGAATGCCCTATGAAGGTAGGAGTTGGACTGTTAGAATTCATTTTTCATGCTGTGTAATAAATATTTTTGAATTTTTTGACTTGATGTGCACTAGTTTAACCAATAATTGGGATAAAAGAAGTGTTTTGCATCACTTAATGCGTACATGGGTGCACTTTTCCGAGTTAAAATATGGAATGATTAGTCTGTTTCTGTGAGGTAGCATTCATTCGATTCATGCGAAAGCCTACTGTTATCAGACCCACGAAGAAATTTGTCATGGAGGGGGCAAGTGGGAGTTTTTGCGAGCGGTAGAAGGGACCAAAACTTACTGACGCGCTTGAGCTCGAGGTGATGTCGGAGCTGGTGTGCCCTTCCCACGGTGTGATTTCTTAAAGAAGAGCGGGCAAGTGGGAGTTTTTGCGAACGGTCGAAGGGACCAAAATTACTGACGCGCTTACGCTCGAGGTGATGTCCGAGCTGGCGTCCCCCTCTCACGGTGTGATTTTTTAAAGAAGAGCTTAAAAGTCGCGAGCAGTGACCTCAAAGTTTTTTGAAACAACTACTAAATTTTGCTATTTTTCTGTAATTTTCTTCCAAGAAGCTTTCGGGATATTTTAAGGCTTAAACATCAACATTCAAAGGTAGCCAAGATATTACTACTTGTAAATTTCCCAATTCTATGAAAAAATATTGTAACACGATGGTCAAGAGCCATAAACTACCGTTCTTGTTCAAACTGGGGTGACTGTATTTGCCCTTTAAGGTCACATCAAGTTCAGATATATTGGAGGGGTACTTTTTCTAAGCATTTTGGTGAAATTTGCATCATTAAATCCGATGTGTGGTTATCAAGATATGAGCAAGTCAAGTAGTCATATTTTCAACAAAAAGTGAACTTGAAGCAAGCACACGTAAAATCTTTTCCTCACATCATGGTCAGTCTTTTCTTTACTTTATAACCAATTTTCTCCAGCCTCAAAAATTCGACATTACCATACTGATATTACATAAGCGGTACGAGAACTCTAAAAACATTGCATTCTCCAAAGGGGGTCCTATCCCTTTTTACTGTAAAGTCAACACAACAATCTTTAAAAAAAAAAACAAAACAAAGGGAAGCAAAACATTTCCTTCCGATGTGAGAAATTGATATAACCTCCGCTGCCCTCGGGTCACTTTGAAACACAAATCTTGTTACATCATTCATATATAACTCGAGAATACACGTCTGATTTGGATGGAAGGCTTACTGCACTGTGTAGATTTGGTTCCTCTGTCACGTATGAAAGTTAAATTTTTGCTTAAACTTTCCATTTAATTTTGTGTGTGTGTGTGTGTAGGTGTGTGTGTGTGCGTGTGTGTGGGTGTGTGTGTGTTTATCAGTAGTCTGCTTGTTGTTGTTTTTCTTTCTCAGGGAGTGCATATTTTCAAGCCCCCCGGGGTTTTTGGTACTTTCTTTCGCTTTTATATGTCCTTATATTCTTTTGTTGAGTTTATACTCTATATGTGTATGTTTATATGTAAAAGCGATAAAACAATAAACGAAACGAAACGAAATGTGAAAATATATGATTTGACGTACGTTAGTTTACACGGTAGTTTGAATGCCAATGGAGATATGTTATTATGTATTTAATGAGCTCATGATCCTTATCATCTGGGGCAGTTCAGGGCAGAACTGCTAGATTCGTCTGTTAAGACCAAAAAGACGCAAAAGTAGCGGTGCTTCAATACTCACACACTTATATTCGTCTTCTGTTGAGGAATGCAGGGTCTGTGCTTGGCTGTACTTTTTGTATGTAAGCTAAGTCTCTCCATCACTTGGTTGCTATAAATCTATACGAATATATTCTAAGCCCGTAAATAATGGTGTTTTGTGCTCGTAAGCTCCATCAATCCGTTATAATTGGTCTGTCTTTCTGTAAAAAAGGTCTGCTATATGTCGAGGGGATTGCCTACCCCCAGATAAGAGCTTATCCAGACCAACTGCCAACTTCCAAATTAGCAAACCCTATAAGGGTATTATAACTGTATAATACCGTACTGCGTTTACTTCACTCAAAGGTAAAGCAGTCCCCCAAACTTATTTTGAAGGAAAAGCTAAATAACTCAATTTTCATCTTATTTCTCTTCAAAGTATCTTTAATTACATTTTGTGACTTTACTATTGCATATTCAAGGTAAACAAGTAGTTATTTCGGGTAAATTTCACATCTGAAAAGTAAAAAAACACTGTCACATGACTTCCGACAGCCAATCATGAAACTGGACAGTCTACTAAAATGGGCGTCCGCAGAAAAAAAGTCAGGGGAGCAAAATTTCTAGGGAGGGGCAAAACCTCCAAGTCACCATGAATTGACACAAAGCATGCGAAAATTTCAGCTCAAAATGCCTCCCAGATCGCCGGAAATGGCATTTTAAAGCCTGTTTTCCGCATAGAAACTTGGAAAACACGTTTTTTCGGGTTTTTGCTTTGATTTTTATACGTTTTTTCAAATTTTTGGGGCAAGTGCCCCCCCCCCCCTTGACCATACCTGCGAACGCCCATGTCTACTAAACTAATTTGGGATGACTGCTTCTGCCCTTTAAAATTTTCCTATTTTTTAAACCAATATAAATAGATACATAATGATACACAGTTCAAAATATAGGCCATCACAGTAGCTTTCTTTTCAAGAAATAAAGATCATAGGAAATAATTCGGTTATTTGTGTCAAAAAAATAATTTGTTCACCCAAAGTTTCCAAAATCAAATGATGCCACTTTTGTTACTCTTGTGATGCGTAACATTTTGAGGAGATAAAACTATTGCTGCAGTTTATGACTGAATGGTTTAGTAATGATTTAAAGTATATTCTCTGTATGCCATGTTGATGCATTTTAAACGCAATATTTCCCTTTAAGATTCACACAAAAAACCTGTTTGGTACAGAAACCTGTAGACTTCAAGTCATTATTCCACACCGGCTCGGTGCGACTGAAAATGTTGCATGCACATACCAAATTTTCGAGTTACAAAATCCGGATGGGGGGGGGGGGGAACATGTTTTGCCCCACCAGTGGCCTTAGCTTGTTTTTTTTTTTTGTTTATTTTCATTCTCTGTTACACCTCCAAGAAGGTTAAAGAGACTCGCCTACATACAATATATCATACATAGACATAAATCTTAAAGAGTATGCAAACATAAAAGATTAAGGTCAGAAGAAAAGAAATATACAGAAAAGAAGAGGCGAAGAAAAGGAAAGAAAAACAACAACACTTGAATGACAACGACCTGCACATTTTATGAGAGAAACCGCACCTTTGAAATTTCAAAATTGACTTAAGTTTGTAGAACTAAAATAGCTTAAATTTAACAAAATTTTCTCATTACCCGAATTAAACAATTGTTCCATTTTAAGAGTGTTATGGTTTCTAAAGTAATACGGCCTTAAGAACTTGGACCTTTCGCTAGAAAATGAGGGACATTCAAACAAGTAGTGATATTCATCTTCTAATTTACTTTCATTACATAACTCGCAAATTCGATCACAAAAATCTGTATCTCGGTATCTGCCACACACAGTGGGGATTCTACTATTGCTACACAGGAACCTAGAAATATCTAACCTATTTTTCAAAGGAAGGGCGATGAGGTATTTTTCCAATTTTAGAATTCTTTTAAAAATCCTATAAACTTTGCATTGGGAATTGCTATTGACTTCAGAAATCCAGATTCTTGAACATGATTATCATTTAATCTTTGACCAATAGTTTTGTCAAGCCAGTTTATATGAATTGAATTGCGATTATTATTCCACTGAGGGCATATACACTTTTTCAAAAATACTTTGAATCAGACAGACCCAAAGCGATTTGTAAACTTTGTTGTCTTGCAAAATTCTTAGGAATTTATATATCATGCCTGCTAGCTTATTATCCTTACTATTAATCAATCTCCCGGTATGTTACCTGGCAGAACCTCAAAACCTTAGCTGGCAAACGCAACTGGCAACTTTCTGAGGAGCCTCGATTTTTTTTTTAAATTCCTTTACGCCAACTACTTGGTTGCGTTCCACTCATATTGACCCTCAAAAATACGCGAATTTAACTTGAAACAAATTTTACTTCTAAAGGTAGCGTACATGGCATTAAATTGCCTGTAAAGACACAAAAATATTCAGTTTTTCCCCATAACCCACCACAATTCAACTTTCATCACTATCCAGAGTCGAAAATTTTGTACCATTTTGCATCTAGGCTCCATGCATACCGAAAACTTTTGTACAGAAACGATCAGTTGCTCATTTTACACCAAAATTGTTCTAATTAAGGTAAGCTTAATCAGTTATGCTTTGAAATGATATGTCTAGGTGTAAGCAACCCATAAAACGCCGATTTTCATTCAAAATACATGGATTCTGACGATTTGAAAATTTTGTGACGTCATTATTTGGGGGGAATTCCCCCAAATAATAGGTTATTTCATGTCACACAAACGCAGTTTACGACAAAATTATTGATTCAAATAAAACCAACTCTTTTCCTCCTGCTAACTTTGACAAGCAGCCAGAATCGCGTTTAGCCATTTCGATTTATTTGTGGCTAGGAGTATTACGTAAATTTGGGGTGAACAGCAGAATTTTTGCTGATAGATATCAATTCCCATAAACTAATGATTTACGGCACCATTAAAGGGTGTGCCCAATCAAAGAAGTATTCACTGGGTGTGTTATAGTACGAACATCACAAATCCAAATTAGCCAGACCTTCAAACACAATCCCGAGTACTACATAAAGCGAAAAACGAACAATGCACCATGCGCCCACACACTGTAACGCATTTGTTAGGTTTATGATCGAAACTTTTCGATATGAAAATTTAAAAGTTTTCAAAGGCGAAGGAACACCCGTATTCTGTAGCTTCGTGATATTGAGCTGAATGTGAGAATGAGTTCTATGCCTGATTCAGACTGGTTCGTGTACTATGCGTAGCGAACACATATTTTGTATACGCGTCGATATGAGTCTTCACGACTCAACCAAAAGAAGTGAAAGAAGTGGCGCTGTGCAGATTTCTTTCTTTTCGTTCTTTTTCATGTGGGCCAGATCCGCGACGCGACGAAGAGCAATCGAAGTTAATGTGTGACATAGGCTGGCTCGCTGGCTCAGAACAGTTTGGAAAAAGAGGTCAGAGAGGTATGCCTGTCAACGACGATAGCCAAAACTTAATAGAATTGGAAATTTGGGGATAGGCTAAATTGCGTGCAGTGATTTCGCAGCCTATGGCTTTAAGTTAGGCTAGGCCTAGGCCTAACTATTGAGTATTGTTAAGCCTAGGCCTAGGCCTAGTATGTTGTTACACTAGCCCTTGAACAGGGCTGTGTGTTACGTTACATGGCCTAAGCTCATTACACTCCACATCACAGCCCTTGCCCCTCTAACACAGGGAATCCCATCACTAGGCGACCTTGGCCAGGGTCGTCATCTCCCACGTTCACAAATTACTATGTTTTCTCACCAAACTTTACACAGATGACCTCTGGATAGCTCCCAAGTTCCGAGAGGCTAGATGCGGGTCCACCTGAGCTGTCCATTGCTGGATCGCCGGCCTGGGGGAGGCCAGGGGTATAAGGGGATCGGGTGTCCCCCTCCCCTTTTCGAAAATTTTTGAATTTTAGAAGTGTCTATACACAAAATGGTGACACTTTTTCAGCAAATCAGTCAGCACAATGTCGTTAGTTCACTGCCAAAAAAGTTCAGTACAGTACTAAATATTTTGTGGAACCTAGAAAAATATTGTAGTCAGAGATTTTCCAAAATAATATTATGCAGATACTCACAAATGCACAATGATTAAAACCTCTCCTAATCACATTTTTGAGGTAAATTTAGGTGCGGTATTGGCACAGTTTTCAAATGTCAACTGGGTGTGTCAGCGGTCGTACCATGCTGCAGTTGATTTCCAATATCTTCGTATACATTTCTCATGGCATTCTAGCCATGAAAACATACAGGACTAGCCAAGAACGTCAAGAACTGTCAAGACAGTTAATAACGTTCAGGAACTCTGAAACAAGCCCCGCCTACAACCCGCGAAGTGGTTATTTATTTTCCCTGTTGAACGCGGTGTTGAACGATGCTATTACACTATTTAGGCAGTGACAGGAATATATTCCATACCTGCTGCAAAGGTTAGCCGATAACGATGTTGGGACAGCAAGCTTATAGTACGTACCTGTACCTAGGCCTATGCATTGAACGTGCAGTTGAACGTGCTGTGAGATAAGATTTTCTGAATTTTTGGTTATCTGTTAGCTGAATTATTTGATATTTTTTGTGGTTCTCTTAGTAAGAATACTTTGGAGATTTGAAATGCGGGTTTTTCAGAGGGCTGGGCGGGTCAGCGGGTTTGGGTGTCCAAATGCAGGTCAAACCCGCGAAATGCGGGTCACTTGGGAGGTATGCCTCTGGCACCGCATCCACCTTTCTGCACAAGCTGTTCACCCAGATTCGATGTTAAAATGGTGTATTTTGCCTCGAAAAATTGAACGTAACACTTATTCAATGCGCCATATTTGCAAGCTTTCGAACGACTAAGTAGTGGGTCTTCGATCCTACTAAACCACGCGCTGGCACGCCTGGCTATGCCTTGTGTACCCGGGCATGGGCTGACACGACGTGTGTTAATTTGGTTAACGCTGATATTAATTTCATTAAATATTATCATTAATCATGTTATCATTACTGTGCCAATTTTTTACTTTTGTTTGCAAAATGTTGCTATTCATTACACATGTTAGAATGGATTCCTGAGTTTTCCACTAGTTCTGCGAAAAGCCATGCGCTGTCGTACAACTGAGTTCCACGCGCTGCCATACAATTTGTACAGCAGCGCGTGGAACTTGAGACAGGGCGTATCAGCGGGTGTCAGCGGGTGCCAGCGCGCGGAATAGTAGGACCCGTCGTCTTTGTGATACCCACTTTGGGGTCAAAGGTCATACCAGGGGTTTCCACTTATTCAAAAAGTTTTCACACTCAGAGAAATTTTGACAATGTTTCAACAATTTCAAAAACACTTAGAAGCTTCAAATACGAACAAACAAGAATTTTTCACATGAAGTTTGCATTCATTAGGTGGAATGATTGTTAAAGTTAACGATTTGGTGAAATGATTACAACGTTCTAGGAATGATTTTTGACTATTTGCAAGTTCATGTAGAAACACTTATTGTAGGAGGGCTCATTCAAATGAAGGAGTTTCTAACCAGATTCGAAGTGTCATTTTGCTGCATTTTGACCTCAGACTGTCCATTAAAGCTGATTACTTTTCGATTGAAAGTCACTTGCAAATCATTTTTTGGTAATATAAGTTCGATGTGTGTAATATTTACCAGTTTAGAACGTATTTTGTTCTAAAAGCCTAATGACGGGTTTTTTTGCGTTAGCGGGGCAAGGGCTGTGATGCGGAGTGTAATGAGCTTAGGCCATGTAACATAACACACAGCCCTGTTCAAGGGCTAATGTTACACAGGCTAGGCTAGGTCTTTGTCACGGGTTTTGTCCACACTGAAGCCCTTGAAACACTTACAACCGTCCTTGAAATGAAGATTGCTAAAACTAAGGATAACATTAGCCATATGGTATGTCCCTCCCATGACATCACAAGATTTACATACTGAGCTCATATTTATGCATGATGTTTTTAATGCTTTTTACTTAAAAACCTGACTTTGTCATTTTGGTGACACACTACCTTTAAAAGGAGAGTAACTGAAGATTTTGATAAAGCTAGGCTGTGCAAGTCCTATGCTAATGTTAGAAATTTAGAAGCCAGTTGACTAATGTTGGGTCTTTGATTTAACATTAGTGCATAGCCTAGTAGTTAATATAGTTACAACAGACCTAAGAAATTACAACAAACACAGAGCAATTTAACATGAAATAAAACTTTTCCAGAAATCTTCCATTTCATTCTAATAAATATCCATTAAAAAATTATTTTAACTTATTTTAGCATCTTATGGGGCCTTGGCCCTCCTGTGCTCTTTAACCTGTTATCTTATGTTACGTTAAGTGTTCAAGGTGCAATGTAGTCTTCAGTCAGGCCCAACAGGCTCCCTCTTTTGCATTGTGCTGTTCACAGCTTGTATTTAGAGCATAATGTTTGGAACATAGTATGGAGTACTGGGCACTGATTCAGTGTTAAGGTATGGCCTCTTTAGAATTTATTTGTCATATGCTCTCTTTGTAGGGGTTCACCTTCATGTCTGGGTGGGTGGATTTGTAAATTTACCAGTTGCCCATTGTGGATTTCATATCTCACATGATCATACTCTTTCTCCAAGACTTTTTAGGATTTGGCTTTATAAACGAAAACCTACGTCATTATAGTCAAAGAAACAAACACATTTTTGCACCATTTTTCATATCTACACTTTAGATCCAGTTTGTGTACCAAAGCTGATCCTCTGTTCCATTCAAATTTCTATAGTCACCAACATGTCTCGAGAAATTCAATCATGCTGTGACTTTGGAGAGTTGCTTGATTTTACCAAAGTAAGTTTTCTTAAAGCCTGTGATCAATATTGGAACATTGGTTCCCTATCAGTGCAGTATAATTTTCTCCCTTAGTGACTACTTTGAGAGAAAGATTGTTGACAATAGACAGCAGAAAATTTTCTATTGAATTTTCTCTTGAAAAATGAGTTGAAAATCAGAATGAGTAATGCAACCAGTGGGACTGAAATGAATGGAAGGCCACATATATGGCCATATTTGATCATATAAGATCAATGCCAAAAATATGGCCACATTGTTGGCAATGATCTTGTTGCCCTATAAAATTTAATTGCAACAAAAGCCATTTGGCCTATGTGCCCTACCTGTGAGATTACATTGTGGTCAGTACAAAATCACTTGGTTGGCCTTGGTGCCCTCTCAGTTCAGATGACATGGACTTAAAGCTGATGGGGAAATGGTATTGCCTCACTGGAACCTTAATCCCATCCTTGAGCTTATTTATCAATCATCTTTCTATTTGTTGTACCACTTTTCTATACCCTAGTGCTTCTCTGTCTTAAAGATGATTTTGTAGTAACATCAGACTACTTCATTGTTTTGAATGTTATTCTTGAAAATCAAAATGATGCTATCCTTCTTGCTGTATATATGCTTAAAGGCCCAATTCTCTCACTCCAAGCAGTACCAATTCTCCTAACCTTCTTACTTAAGCCCCTCGCACAATTGTCTGAAATTCATCCTGATGCAGACACAATCTCAGTTTATTGCTTCAGGGTGAGTACATAGAAAACCTCAATGTGTAAATCAAAACACTCTGGGTACAGTTCATGCTGTTAAATATAAGCTTTGGTACTCTGCATTGTTTGAATTAGCTGTCAATCAAAGAGATCAGCCAATTAAGAATTTCGGTAAACCCCTATCAAAATTGTAGTTTTGGGTGAGAGGATTGGCTCTTTAAACAGTAGGCCTAATCAAACACTCAAATGATTCAGTATTTGAGTATTGCTAAGGGTGAAGCAATGGAACCAACATTATCCACTTGGCACAGAGATTAACAATGCTGGACATGAACAAATTTTGGGGCAAGAATGTTTCTAGAGGAAAACCAATGTTGCCAACTATTCTATGGATTAAAGGATAGGGATATTACTGGGGAAAATGTAACCAACCAGCACCTGAGACAAGGATTTTGTTTGGGAGGGGAGCAATGTGAATAATCATTCTTAAAGGGGAACCAAAGCAACGTACCAGTCCAGGGACCAGTGTATTGCTAGAGGGAACAGATGGAGTCAATCAAATCCGGGGCAGGCCACAGGGACATTGCTAGGGGATCAATGTAACTAACTTCAATTGGGGCAATTGGATCTTTTTTCATTTCCCCCCCCAAAAAGGACAGTTTTATTGGTATTTATTAAGAACTGGGCAGTATTTGACCTTAAATAGCCTTAGTATAAAACCTGTTAGATTGCACCCAATAGGGGTTTTGAAGCAAGCTTTCGCAGCCCTGAACTCACCCCTAACTTTAGCCAAGGGTGCCATGAATGTGGACTTGGGGTTTGGCAGTAAACCACCTCCCCCCCTTTGAGTTCATGGCAGAATCTATTATCCATGTCATTGCTTTGCTGCAAGAATGCTGAAGGAACCATTCATCACAGTTTTCCTGTCTAACACAATGAATGAAAAATCTTGTCTGTGGCATTTGTTATGACTGATGAAAAGTAAAACTGGCAGAGTTAGTTAGATGGCAGTACATTCAATTTTTAGTCTTTGGTGTGACCCGGCCAGGACTTGGAACTCATGACCTCCCTACTGAAGTCTGATGCTCTAACCACTTGACCATGCAGTCTGTCAGAGAAAAGTTTACCTCTTTGTTTGCTCTGGCATTCTTCTAAACTGCCTCCTTAGTCTGCTTGCCATACAGTTAATGTCATCATATTAAAAAGACAAGCACATTTCTTGAACACTTTTCTTTCTTTGTTATTTTAATTTGATCCTTCAGGTGGAAGTCCCCAAAATAGTCCGAGAGATGATTTACTTTGATGATCCCAACTTATGGTTAGGTGCTCTAATGATGTTGTTCAACCCATTTTTCTGGAATTTGGTATGTGTAAGACTATAACCAGCAAAATGAAATAATGTTGTGTAAGATATAATGTAAGATAGGGAATGTAAACTTTATAAAGGTAATTGGTAAGATGCAAAACATGGCATGTATGCTATGTCAGAACTGTATAGCTGTAGTATTCTTTAACTGCAAGAGCAATTGCCGCAAAATTTATTTTGAATTCTCATTGATATCTCCCAATTTCTCTTCAGTGTCCCTTTGCTTATCCTTCTAGGCTTAAATATTGCATAAATATGGCCCCAAGGGGACTTCCCTTTACCTTTAATAGCAATTACTACACTGGTGAATGGTTAGTATTCCATTTAAGTAATTTACTTATTTAATGTGGCAATTCAAATGAACAAAGAAATACTTGTAATTTAGTATGATATGTAATGAAAAGAGTTTTTTGGTTGAACCGATACACCTTACCAGATAAACCAGGTTGGTTTCTAAATTCCACTCTTCTTGCTTTGGGTATTAATATGTTGGCCTATAGCAACAATATTGCTTGCCCAGTTTGAAATATTCTAAAACTGAAGCTATTACACAGGTCTTAAAAATTTGCTTCAATTAACACTTGTGTGTGTTGACGACTAAGTTTGAGATACTCATGAAATTGAAAGTACCCCTCCCCATATACTTCCACCCCCATCCTTTGGTTTCATGTCTGTGTAAGTTCCCTCCTTTTCCTCATTTTGTCAGACATTTCAAACATTCCGATGCAATGTAGAAGCAAGAATTCTTCATGAGAGTGAACTGTTATGGGAAAATACTGTTAACTTTTCCCTCCAAAAGATTCACCAGTAATCAATGAAAATCTATCTATAGAACAGGGTTGTTTAATCGGTTAAGTCAATCCCAGTAGCAGACCTGGAGCCTGTAACAAAATGAGTTATTGATGTAATGAGAAGTTTTGAGTTTGGCTCCTTACTTTGAAGTTAACTACCCGATACAAGAATTAAAAAAAAAATCAATACTTCTAGGGTTGCTCCATTGATTCTGTTCAAGGGTCACTTTTGTGTTTAAAAGTAAGCCAGCCCAGAGACAGAGAGTCATGAATATTTTATTTGATAGGACCCCCAGGAGAGAAACTGCCCAGCTAGTGATGTTGAAGAATCATGGAAAATTGAAACTGATCATTAATTTTAAGGACTGCTTGTTTTTTAAATATATCAAACTTTTTAAGAGATCCATTAAGGAGTAGTAAGCCATTTCACATGGTACATAGCTTTAGTATGTAATCTTCTTGTCCCCATAAACCTGTACACATTGTGAATCATATATAAATTTTTTTTTTTATCTGTGAAAGCCCAAATCTTCAGGGAGGCCCACCAACTTTGAAACATGCCATGAAACCAACTTTTACTAATGATATACAAGGTTACACACTAAAGGGAAAGGGAGGGCTTGTATGTATGTGTGCCTGGTGTGAGGGAAGAAAAAGCACATAACCTCTTTAAGTGTTTGATGCCTAATTGTAGGATAGCCTTTGACCAATAACAAAGAAACATTTCACACAACAGGTGGAAGGACCTTTAATTTTTTGTGGCCTAAAGAAACAACATAAGTATGTAAAGCAAAAATAATTGTATTAGATGTTGGTGCATATGTGTACACCATGTATATGTCAAGTCATTACTATGAATTCCTCCCCTATCTCCCTTTGAATTTCAGTGGTAGTGCCTTGGTGACAACACTTCTAAAGGGCAGCTGGAGTCTAGAAGCAATAATTGATGTCAGAAAATGAGTGTTGTTAACTTAACTCTTACTATACTCTTACAATTAATGAGTGCATTAGTTCAGTAACATTTAGTAACATAAAAAATACCTGATCAAAATTATTAGTAAGATTTGTTATTTTTTTTAAATTGCCAACTCTGGTATCAGCTTTTGTTTCCTTTAAAAAATAAAGTGCTTAATCAACCTTCAAGCTTTGTACACTAATTGATAACTTCAAAAATTTACTCCTTATGTATTCATTATCTGAGAACTCTTTTCTCTTTGTAAAAACACAAATACATTATCAGTTCATTTGCTCTGTTATCTTTGAAGTAATATTGCCCTTAAAAATATGGAGTGAACTGCAACTGAAATACTTAATATATTAGTGGGGAAGTTATAAAAATGTCAACCACACTCAGAGAACCAGCATGGTTGTAATTTGTTACCTTACATTGAAAGAAATATGGAGAGCTTATGGTTAAGTAATTGGAGTTAAGTTGGATCATTGATAAGAAAAAAAACCCTTCAAATTAATTTAAGAGCTCATAAGTTTCAAACTTGTCATTAAAAAGTTTGAAATTTATGAGCTCTTAAATAAATTTGAAGGTTAAGAAACACAGCACAATCTGGAAGGTTAAAAGTCAAATCAAGTTGGAATTATGGTAAGAAAAGTGTCACTTTGAAACACTACTAATGTAAATCACAAAATTAAAACCTCAAAATTTGTTTGAACAGCCATTATCAGAACACCCACTTTTAATACCTACCAAATAAAATAAAAATTCAGGCCTTACACTCTATCTAAATATTTACCTTTCTTCTCCAAGATTTTTGAACAACTTTGACAATTTATAAAATTACATTACCATGTTAGAAAGAAAAATGCATTATAAAAATCTGCAATAATGAGTGTGCATGGAAAGGAAAAATGTGCAGTAGCTTAAAACTTTGAAAATTTTGACTTTCATCTTTTACTAAGCACAACTTTCCAGAAGTCCCTTCTGAACATTAAATAAAAAACACCACCTGTCCATTTACCAGATTATCCTAGAACTAATGTTGCCCTAAGAGATGAGGCATGAACTGCAAGTGAAAAATCATACATGGCACAGGGGGATTGAATACATGAAAAATTAAACTGCAACCAGATGACATTTTGATGGCAATTTGTTTCAAGCATTGAGAGAAATATGAAGGGCCCAGGTTTTCATGTCAAAATGGAGTCATACCAATTTGAATTTGAATAGCAGACTGCCTTGTTTCATCATTGGCCTTTGAAGATCATGTGGCAATATGTTTCTACTCAGTTTAGAAATTTAGCTGGCAGTAACTGCAAGTATTTTTTAAGCTTGATAATGAAATATTGCTGTCCTAAAGTAAAGTTAAGTTTGAAATCATGCAGAAGAAAACTTTGAGATTTAGATGCCGATTCAAATAAAGTCATGACCGCTTTTGCAGATTTCAGGTTTAATCAGGTGACGTGATCATTGATTTCAAAAGAACTTTGGAATTGTTGTTTTAATGTAAATTGTAAATACATGACCAAAGGGAAAACTCAAGGGCAGTAGTTAGATATTCATTTGCTAAATGAGTGTTATGTTGAAAATGTTGCTACTTACATGAATCACAAAACTAAATCTAAAAATTTTCAGAAAGAGGTACTCTCAAGAACAATCCACTGCCTGTCAATTGGACATAAGGTTGTGGATGCTGGTAGATTGAGTCACAAGGTTAGAAGTTAAGTCACAATACTCTAACAAACCAAAAACTAACCAAGGAAATTTTGGCATATTTTATATCACTAAAATGTTAAGATTAAGATTGAAGGGGTGAAATGTTGGAACAAAAAATAACAACTGCAATTTTGTGAAATGAAAAGACTTGGTATAACATTTAGAATCCCTACCAGAAGGGAAAACCTTTGTCGTCAAGAATAAGTTACCCTGTATTTACCTATTCAATGAGATAATATTGTAAATATGTAACTAACAGATTACCTGTAGGTGTACTCCAAGACAAGTCTGCTGCTGTCTGCTGTAATCAAGGATGGTCCAGAGTGAGAGAGGATCATTGCCCCATTTTCTATAAAGTTGTTATTTCCACTGTTCCATGTTCTTTGTGGGACAACTCATCTGCCATAATTTCACACGAGCTGTTCCACAAAAACCAGAGAACAACATGGTCTGATGGAGTAGTCTCTCTCAGATTCCCAAGTTTGGCCAGTCGTCAGTCTTAATAACCCTGTAATCTTCAGTGATCAGACACCTGAGAAACTGAAAAACTTAGTTTTCATTAAGATTTCCATATGATAGAAATTTGAAAAGGTAAATTAGATTGTGCAAAGATATTTTTTTTATTAGTTCAGTAAATTTTCAAAGCACCACTTGTTCTAAAAGATGAATGGTTTTAGAAAGTACATATGATGTAGATGTTAAGTCTCTGAGCGTTTTAATTTCAAAGAGGCCTTTTAAAGGTATACCTGTTTCTTTGATGCAATAGCTAAGTAATAAACACATGAATTTATTAAACTACCAGTAGAAAAAATTGTGAAAATTGTTGGTTTCTTCGATATGAGGAGGTGAGGGAAGGGGGGGGGGGGAGTGGCACTTACTTTTTTGGTGAAACCATATGGTATAGCTTTGACTGAAAAAAAAGTTACCTATCTACAAGTAACTTTTGCCTTGTCATACTTTTACATTGCAGACATATCTCTAGGAATACAGGTTGTTATACAAAAAAGTTTAAATTTAATAATTAAAGTTTAACTCCTACTTACTATTATCTGAGTTCTGCTTTGGTTGAATGCAGCCTCTCTCCAAACTTGAAAAATTTGTCTCCAAGAATAAAATTTGCCAAAGTGGTATCAAAGATGACTTCTTCTCACTGTAGAGTCTTGAACTAAAATGAACCTTTTCCCCAGCATCATCAACTTTTAAACCAATCAAATCAATAGAGATTATTGACCCAATTCATCCTTTATTCCCATTACCAGTCTACACCCATCTCCCATCATCCTCTTCTTTTCACCATTACACTCAATTGATGACCAGGAACAATAACCCCAGACAACTCTTACAGCTATTGTCTCTTTACCTACTATTGACCCTCTTCTTTCACACTGGGTGACCAAACCCTTCTTAATCATCCAAGCATTCAACAATGGTGCTCCTACCCTATACACAGAAGGTAAATAGGACCCATTGTTCTGATCTGAGGAGTTTTAAGTTACTCTTCATTTATGCTCTTTTGTTCTATATTGTTGTTCTGATCCTCTTAGCTTCATCTGAACAATTCATAGCAGTTGTCAGATGGGACTGGTTCCATGAGAAACTTAAGAGTGCTTTCAGCATGAACTATAGTAACTAGCTTTAATCTTCTTAACTCAGCCAATAGCTATTAAAGGTGGACCTACACAACACTTCGAATTTTTCTTTTTCAGCAAGGAAAAAGATTATATCTTCATCTGTAGAACTAATCACACTAAGGGAGGGAGATAATCAATTTTATTGACAGGATTAAAAAACTAAAACTGCATTTTACAGTTAGGGAGTTAAGTTTAAGCTGTAAATATCACCACTTTTCAAGTGACTTGGGTGCAAGGGTCTTGAGAAAATATGCAATGAGCTATGTCTTTTACATTGTTGCAAAACATCAGTAAATGTCTTGAAATTCACTCTAATCTCTCTTATAAAGAGTTCATGTTTAGGAAATAAATATTACTAAATATGAAACATGTATTCATATTTATATGCAATTGCTGTAATTATTTTTTTTCTTTGTTTTACTAGTGTTCGGTTAACTCCATAAGGGAATGTTCTATGAGAGAAAAAGGAAAGCTTTAATATTTCTGGACCATAGTAGAAGCACTTATAAATGGGAACATGTAGACTTGAAGACCATTTTTCACCATAGGAAGAATTAATTAGAAAAAATGAGAAAAAAAAAATCATACTGAAGAAAACACCCACACTTACACATAACATAACCCAAAGTTACAAAGTGAAAGAGGACAATTTCTGTGCTTGAAATAGTTTTAAGGATGTCTTAATCAATTTGAATAACAAAATCTGAAAATTTACAGAGGTAAAAAATGGGAGGAGATGGTATAAAGGAGAGTGTTATGTGTGTCACATTTTCAGATCACTCAGAAGTGCCAAATCAGATGTGTGTTACTTATTTTTTTAGGTTGTTAGAGACAGTTTTAGAGAACTAGAGAGGCAAGAAGTGCAAGGAAGGGGGTTGGATTGAGAAATGTGGGCTATAACAAATTTCTCCATGCAATTGTAAGAGTTCTTCATAAACCATTTTTAAGGCTGTTTTGTTCTTCTGGGAATTTTTCCTCACAACTATTTCCTGTAAAACATTCCCATTTGATAGGGAATCTGGGTATAAATATTTGATAATGCTGCTCTTGGCATTGGTTGGTGCACAAAGCAGTGTTCAAGTGGAGAGGTGGAGGCATAGTTTTTGAACTGCCCACCTCACTGGCTAGACTAAAACACACTTTTTGTTTGATGTTCATTTTTTACATTTTCCTTGCAGGAAGAGCCATTAAAAAGATTGAAATGAAGCAATGTGTGCAATAATTCATGTTAGTAAATGGAACAGTACACTGGAGAAAGCTTTGGTTTTGGTCATGATGGTGATGAACAACCTTTTAAACTCCTTACCTACAATGGGTTACAAAATACCCCCGTCATATTAAAATATGGGAATTACACTTTAATCTTCTGAGTTGTGTGAATAACTGTGTATGTGTGTGTTGTGTGTGTGTGTGTGTGTGTATGTATGGTGAGTGGGTAGGGGATTGAGGAACGATAATACTTTTTGCCCCTTGCTTTAAAAATTGGGATGTCTCTCACACTTTTCCCCCAGTTCATATGCTTATTTTCCCCCTCTCCCAGTGGTAGGACCATTTGAAAGTGCAACTTTTTCTAAAACTATTTCTAAAAATATTTCCCTTTTCTGTGCAAAACTGTATTAGCTTGTTGCTTATATGTTTAAGCAATGTCACTTCTTTTCGATTTCCAAGAATTACTTGATTTCGTACAAAAAAATGTGTTTTTAAATATTTTGATTGAATGTAGTTGGTTTTCGTGACCCCTTATGCTAATTTTGTTTACCCTTTTTCAGAACTTGAAGATTGTTCATTTTTAATGTAAAAAAAAAATTGAAACTTGTGATGCAGTACAATATTTAATGAATTGGTGGGATTTTCGTTATTTGAGAGTATTTCCTTGGAAGAATTTTTCTGCGTATGTTTAACTTTTTGTTACGAAAGGGGAGTTCCTGTTGTACAGTCAAGATTTTTTTTTAATACGTTTCTTCAAAAATTTCAGACCTTGTAACTTTTGTGTATTCCACCTAAAGTAAACTCATGAATTTTTATTAATACCAAAGATTTGTGGGTTTTACCCTATATACCAAACCTTCTAAGAGTGGTCTATGCCTTACTAAAAGCTTTAGATGCTGTAGATAACATATTTAGCATCTTACTGTCTATAACATAATTGTGTCAACTTTATTGTGCCCCAATATGACTGTTCATTTATCAATAGAGAAATATTGACAAGCTGTCCACATTTTTCAGAGCCAGATCAGTTTGTATGCTCCATCTTTTTTGCAGAGCAATATATTTTTGTAATTGTATTTAACCCAAGACCTCTCCCAGGACAGCAATCAAAACACCTCATCCCCCCACCTTTTTTTAAAATGCACTTAATGAACCCTTGTTTTGAGGATCTAAAGTTCAAATTTTCAGGGACCAAATCACTTAAAGTATGAAGAGAGTTTCCCTGTGAAGTTCTTCGTAGGAAATGCACATCCATTTGGCATAGCTTTAGAAAGATTTAACAAATTCTAATTTTCCCAAAGATAAATCAAATCTGTGATACCTCAACATATTAAATGGATACAAAGTTACATTTATTTATGGTGTTGACACTGCTGTCTGGATTCTTTAAACAGGCAATCATAGTTTGACAGTAAATATTAATCTTTAGTTCCAATGCTTAGTTTTTCCTTCTTTAACTGGTTATTTACCAGAAATGACAGATATTGAAGAGATCTTTCAAGTGAGAAGAAACATTGATTCCATGTTAATAACTGTTAAATGGGAATTTTGTAATTTTGTTTGGGTAACAAAATTCTGCTCTACTGATGCAAGACCAGACAGCCTTGGCCAAGCTGTGACCCAGTCACAAGGTCAGACTATGATGACAGATCAGTTTTTGTTAATTTTAAGTCAATGTATGATCGTGATGAATCAAGTTTTGGAAAACTTGCGAAAACAAACTTTGATTGTCCTTTCAATCAGCTCGTTTGCTCTATAGTGAGTTTTGTTTGCTACCTGTAAAGGTTTATGCAAGATCTATATATGGTAACTAATAGATATTCAAATCAAGTTGAAGCCTGAAGCTGCCCAATATGAAAAATAAAAATGCCAGAGTTCCCAGTAAGAGGCGGCCCAAAATGCCAAAAGGAGATAAATGCAGGGGATGAAGCCATTCAGCCCCCTTCCATCTCTTTGTCCCTGTTAGGGCAAAATTTTTGGTTCAACATGGACCACCAAACTATGCAGCTTTACATGATTGGCAGACAGACAGCTGTAAGCAAAAATTTTTTATTCCATTCTTAAAAATTTGAAATGCAAGATTGGCCGAAGAGAAATTCACAGGGAAACATTCCCTGCAGAATGTAATGATTATATTGTTAACTGTCAAGGAGTTTCAGTTTGAACAGTACAGTACATCATCATTTGATATGATGTGGCTCTCTTTCTGTGCTACTCAAACTCTTTGTTAGAGCATAGAAGTTGTACAACCTACCAGTTCTATCTTTCATGATATTGTTGAATGGGAGACCTATTATGGAGAATCCTGGTTAAGTGCTAAACAGTGTAATCCTCTTAGCTCTCTGCTTACTTGAAAAAATCGTATTACCCCAGATCTTGAACTTCTAGTGCAGAAAATTGTCCCTGTGATAATGCAACTAATGCCAATATTGGAGTACTAATGAAACTTTTGTGTAAATGATAACTGACACATGTTGACAGGATTACAGAGCTAAGGGGATTACTTTACTTAGATGGAAGCAAGTTGCTTTCAATGTATTAGAGATTAGCTTTGTGAATCATTTCCTTGTAAGGTCATGTTTACTCAATTTAAAATCTATTAGCCACCAGAAGTGGATGCTACACAACAAAACCATAAAATTGAGACAAAGTTTAAGGTGAAAATTGTTCTAGTTTTAAATATCCTATCTATTACATGGAAAAAGAAATTTGATAAAAATATCTGCACAGTATTTGTAACTTATTAAACTTCTTACAAAAATGATGGTAACATCTAAGCCTGTCAATTAAAGCAGTTGCTGTTGTTAAAATTAAGCTCTAGCTTTCAAAAGAAGGATGGTGGGAGGAAGGAATTTTTCAAGGAAATGGTAATTTTTTATATGTTTTCAAAGTAACCATTAAATTCTCACCAGGAGGTCATTTTGTAGTGCATGCCACAGAATGCTTCATGAGTGATCAAGGGAGGGGGAATATCAACCCCTTTCCTCAGCATGTTCCTGTTTGCTTACATACTTGTGATCCACACTATGTAGCATAGTAAACATGTAAAACATTTTGTATAGAGATAGCATGTTCCTGTATTGTTTCAAACTTGCACTCAGCACCTTGTGGGGTAGTAAGCATGTAAAATATTTTGTAGAGAGATGGCATGTTCTGTGGAGGTCATATTTAACCAAAGCAGATACTACAAAGTACAATCCAAACTAAAACTGCTATTTGCAAAGATGCTTGTACTTACCATCTGATAACACAATTGTGTAAGGTGCAATGTCCAGTATCTCCGTCAAGGAATGCATGGAACTTTGTGAAGGTAATATTCAAACATTTGTTTTAGAAAAGTGGTTCTTAAAGGCCTAATCCTTTCATCCAAAACTCTAATTTTTGTAGTACTCCACAGAAATTCTTAATTCTTTGATTGGCAGCAAGTTAAAAAAGTGCAGAGTTCTTTAGCTTTTATTAAACAGCATGTACTGTGGTACTTCTCTCCAACTTTTAACCAGGTAATGCCATGACCACCCCTGGAACTCTATCCAGAATGGGACATCCATCCTCATATGAGACAAATTTTCATTTGTTTGGAAGTGTGCAAGTTGAATAAAACCTTTTGCTAATGATATACCAGAGCAACTCCAGATAAGGTAGATTCATATTGGTTTGATCAAGAGATGTGAACGTAGCATTGTCAAATGGTTATAGCATCCATCTTGCAGCCAGGAAGTCTGGAGTTTTACTCAGGACTTGGTCATGATGAAGACTTTAAAAAGGCATAAGAAACAGTGTAAACAAGCCACAACTGTTTCAGTTGTGGAGTGAGCCACGACTCGATAAAAGTCCATGGCTGGTTTGACTTAAACGAATTGGCTAGAAACTGAACTGTAAATTCTTATCAAGCTTACAATTGATCAAGAATTGTAAGCACTACCTAGTTTTTCATCTTAACTATAAACAAAATGGGGGGAAAAATGGGAAGATAATGTTACCATTCTAGTGATTTCTTAAAAAAGAAATGGAATAGTGTTCAATATTATAGTCAACTTTATTTGCGTATGACCAATTTCCATTTAAAAATAGTAAAAACAACTTCAAATTTTCCTGAGCCCTTCTCTGCATACCTGGTCATATGAGTGTGCATTTAGTTTTTATCATGTGTATCTCCCAGCTGTGACTGTTCTAAAGCAGCTAAAGACTTGTAACACATTCTCCTGTCCAAATCCTTTTATTGTTAATAGCAACTATGCCTTCTTTAACTTGTGTTATAACATGCTACAATTCCATCAAAATGTGTTATTGATTTCCAATGCTCTTCTGGACTGTCCTGGATTATCAGCGTTCTTTCAATGAATTTTTTCACAACTAAGTGATTTGTTGCTTAAGATGCCCCACTAGGGACCTCATTGATCAATAGTGAATTCTATGAGGATTATAGAATTTTCTCTTTGGATCTATTTCAATGATAGAACTGTAGGGGAGAGACTTATGTCAAGCAGGTTGCATGTTTTTCACTTCACCAAAGCAAGTTTAAATATTTTTGTAGCTCCCCAGGACATCTTGTTCATTTTGAAAATTTGAATGTAATGGAAACATGCAAGGGGTATTTTAATGTTGTGAACTGTCACTGCTGGTTACAAACACCTTCACTGGAATCGTATTTGAAGGGAAGTTGTAGTGTAGCCACGGGGTGGCTTTGGGGGTAAGAGACCCCCCATGACCCAACCTTACCATGCAAAAAGCACTTAAAGTAGTGTTTGTTATCCTTAGGTTTTTCCCTCATGTCATGCC
Organism: Holothuria scabra; assembly: GCA_037179385.1. NCBI lineage: Eukaryota > Metazoa > Echinodermata > Holothuroidea > Aspidochirotida > Holothuriidae > Holothuria > Holothuria scabra. The sequence continues at coordinate 7,632,714 of CM074187.1, read as the reverse complement.
CGACCCCCTCCCCCCATGATGCCATTCCCCCAATACCCCATGACACAATTCTGGCTATGCTACTGACTTGTAGTTACCCCAGTTGTAATTGTTGTAGTAGTTTGTCCCATTTCATGAATGGCTCTTAAGAATCACATTTCTCTATTTTCTTTCTCAAAATAATAAGAATAATAAGTTTGCTGGAGTACAGTACTGCTTGGTTAACCTTCAATGTGCAATATAAAAGTTCTGAATATCATGAAAGGTGTGGAAGAGAAATTTGAAGAACATTTGAGATTAAGCTGTTGCATCAAAAGTTTGGTTTAACTGTGCTTTTGTCCCTCAAATCTTTCTTTAACAGTTAATGAAGTACCTTTTAAACATATATTAAAATTGCTGGGAAGAAATAAGTGTGCTGTTCAGAGTGAAACAAAATTAAAAGTTTCGCATCCCTTTTTTTGGTGAAATATTATATGTAAATCATAAGTGGCATCAGCAAGGTCCTTTTTAAATTTCAGTTTACTGATGGCACTGTTTACCGATTGGCTGTTATATTCCCCTGCATTTAAAGAAATTTGCTATGATATAAAAAGAATAGTTCAGAGCCATGTTTGTTTCTGCAATGTTTAAAAAGTAACATCTTCCTAGCATTCTGTTGAAAGTTCCATTCATTTTCCATGTTCAGTTCTCAAGATATTAAGATGGAGTTACTGTGGAGTTACCATGGAGTTACCATCTCAGAGGTAGTAACTCCATGATATTAACAATTCAAGTTGACACATTTTATATAAAAAGTTAACATGAAGCAACAGGTGGTATGTTATGAATTCACATCATTGGCCAATGTTTTGTTTTCCCTATTTTTCATCATATTTCTTTAACCTTGAATTGATTAAGAATTCTGCCATGGCCCTAGGGTATATAAAGTTTTCAAAAGTCCATTGCTTAGGACGCAACTATGATATCAACATAAACCATAGTTGCAAAAAATTGGTGATAAATTGTAAATAAAAACAAAACTTTGGTCAACAATGTGAATTCATGAGGTCACGCCTGCTTGTTTCTAGTTCATTCAATGTAGAAAATTCGTAATATTCAATTACCAATATTTCAAGAATTGAACATGAAAAATGAATGAAAATTTTACCAGAATGCTTAGTATGTATCTATCTTTAATCTATCAAAAATAAATTTGGCTCTAAGCTTTCTGGAAGTTTTACATGGGGACAAGATACAGTATGTAAATTTCAGTCTTTGTGGTTCTTTTCTTGCCATGTGTCTTGACACCAATACATGGACAGAGAATACTGTACAGTAAGTAGTTGCTACCCTACACGTGAGAAAAAGTGCACCAAGATGGCTGTCTGCTATGGTTTTGTGTAAAATTTTGGACTTGCTCAAGTATATATCCATATTTTGCAAGAAAGTTGAAATAATTTTGAAATATGGCAAGGTAAGGTCAAAATCACTTCATGTATTGCAGGAATATGATATTGTTTCCCATTCAGGTTAAACCTTTGCTTAAAATATTACACAGTCATTGCCAAGTCAGACGATTTGTAGCTTCACGGCGGCCATCTTGGTGTGCCCTTTTTGTCCAAGTCGGTGGCAACCATCTACGGATAGGATGTACATGTTACATGCCCTGTCTGTGTTTATTAGGCTGTGGTCTTGAATAACACCAAGACAATAAAGCTTGAAAAACTGGAAATGTCAATAGTATCTGATGCTGGATCTCACACAGAAATGTTTATATTAGCAGTTTGTGAGAATTGTTATTTCAAGAGAAAATGTGCCTTTTTTTCTCAGAACAGTGTACCTTTCAGACTGGTGGGCTAAAATGTTACAAAACATTTTCATTTTCTCTTGTTATAATGCAGATATACCTCAAAGGGAAATTCGGGTTTGAGAAAGGGACTATTAACTGTATGTTTTAAAACCTGCAGTAAATTCAGAGTTTTGCTTTTCTTATCATTTTTAGTGACTATTTCATGCATCAATATTCTGGTTTCCAACAAGGTTTTTTGGTTTACAAAATTTCATGGGTTTGCTAATAATAAGTGAAAGAAAACTGTCATCAAAGTTTTGAAACCTTCATTTTGCATATTAATGACCTGCCTTTTTGATTCATGTTATACATCCATAACAAAGGTTTTAATACTTTAAACTTTCAACAGAGTGCCAGACTGGAGTATAACACCAAATTCATTAGCAAGCTATGTGGTTCGGCTAAAGCTGGCTGTATCTTGTTAGGTGCAACTATCATATTTTTTATGTTCATCCGTTCAAGAAGGTAAGTTAAACAGACTCTGTAGTTTGAAGGCAGTCATCAACTCTCAGCCCAAACTTACAATATTTGTAGTAGTCCACAGAAATCCTCAATTGACACAGCCTTTTGATTGACATCAAAATTAAAATAATGCAGAGTACTCATATTTATACAGTATTTACTGTGTACTGAGAGGGTTTGATTACAAATTGGGGTCTTGTATACTCACACTGAAGAAATAAACGAAAATTGTGTCTGGATGAGAATGGGTTTTAAACAGGTGTAGGAGGGGCATATGGTAATTAGGTTAGGAGAATGGGAACTGTCTGGGGTGAGAGGGTTAAGCCTTTAAGTACAACACTGTACCAAAACAAGTGTATGAGTTGTAAGAGTTTGAGTTTATGAAAAGAAAAACGAGTTCGTCAGTTACATGTACCAAGCATGATTTCAATCAAGCAAAAAAAATCATGTGAGTGTTCCTTTTACTAAGCATGATTTTAATTGAGCAAAAAAAAAAAAAAAATCATGTGTGTGTTCCTTTAAGTGGTGCACTTATGTGTTTGGAACCTTGTGGCTACAATATTTTCACAGGTTTGATAAAGGTTGACCCACCATTTCTTGCCTTTAATTTAATGCCACAGGTTTTAACTCTAAATTGTCTATTTTGTTAGTTTTAATCTCCACATCAAAGTCACACCAAACCTCTAGCAAGCCTTTGACAAAGTTTGGCAACTGGCGCCATGCAAAATTCTGTTACAAACTTTTTTGGAAACATTCTTCCAATACCTGAGGATTTAAAATTGGCACAAATTTTTGTGACACAATATTTTCCAGATCATGTCGAGTGTCAAATGTTACAAATAAATCTCTTCCTTCTTTTCACAATGTGTAAAGCAACGAAAATGAAACCAGCGCAAGGAGATTGGCCAAAGTAAGAGTATGGCTAATCTGATTGCAGTTAACCTACCACTTCTTTCTTCTCCAATGACTATTTATGCTCTTGTTTTAGTCTATTTTATGGCCTGTAAACCCTTCAGGCATAAGCTATCTCTCATATGCAAACCAACATGTAGGTTTTCACATTGATTGTAGATTATGTATTGTTACCATTGAGATTTTGAGCCAGGAGGGCTTGTATGATAAAGGCAAATTGTTCCTGCATCATTACTTTTTTTGTTTGCAAATTTTCATCATGAAAGGATGCAAGATTGTCTGAAAGACCTCCAGTTTTCTTTCATATATTCTCAGATTAGATACTTCACTCCTTTATTTCTGCACCACAGCAACAAGAACTTGTTCCATGCCTCAATGTCATGTCTTTACTTTGTCCCTCAGTCTTGGATATTCTTGAATAAAAGAAACTGCCAGGGGCAAGCAGGTTCCATTTTAATAAACCTTAACCCTAACTAAGAAACTTATTTTTGCGAAATCCTAGGACAGCACTTCTTGTAAGGAATTTTGTTACATAAGTGGTATGTAAACCACATGAGTCATATGTGAAGCAATGGTTCAGGAAGGATAAAAATTCTCATCAGACACCTTGTGTTAAAAGAATCACAGCAGCCCCTCCCTGTCCTCTTAGATTCTTTGACAATTAGTTAAGAAAGAATCTATGCAAGACCTTTTAAAAGCTTGGATGTTCTTTGATTTGGGGAAAAAAAAACTCTCAGGGGAAAGCAGACAATGTGCAGTTCCATTTAAATAACCTTACTCCTAGCTAAGAAACTAAATTTTACTTAAATTTATTACAGCATTAAAATTGAAAAGTATTTGAAAGGATTATGTGACATTTTTTGTGTATTTCAACTTAAGATATGCAAGATATATGAAATAAACTAAACTGAGCTTATTCTATCCATCCGACAGGTATCATATTGTTCTAGACACACAGCCATATCTCTCAGATTGCTATTTTTTCATGGGTTGGCCTATCCTTACTTGGATTGGTTTAGCTTTCATTGGATGGGGTCTTGTCCTGGGTCTATCAAGTCTCTATGTTCTTGGTTTCTATGGAACTTACTTAGGTAAAGCTTTCCATTTTCTTTTGCAATATTACTTGCATTTTTAATTCATTGATATTTAGAAAGTGTATAACGTTTGAAGGATTTATGTGATATATTGAAAACTACAGCCAAGTCGTATCAACAATTACTGCCAAACAATGAGTGACAATTACAGCATGAAAGATATTCATGTACTCAAGACTATAGACTAGCCATTAATGCAGGAACAGTGAAATTTAGGTAAACAAGAGCCCCATCTGTTGTTGCATTTCTCATTCATGTCTCTGTAATTTCCTTATTGCTGCTGATCCTTTTATAAAGAAGGATACATAAACCTTTTAATCATGTGATTAAACATGTGACTTTCTTGCTGTTAGCTTCACTCTATTATTTGCCTCACTGACTTACACACCTATTTTGGCAACTCCCCCATACTTTTTCAGCCCAGACGTGCTGCTCCTCGGGCTAAAGCTCACAATACGAGATTTTATGTCATGACACTCTCAAATTTCCATATCATGACCAATAAAACTTTGATCTATGGAAAGCTGTGAATGACAGGTATGTTTCCATCTCCGTTTGCTATTCAAAGATGACACTTCTCAAAGTGGAAGGAGTAACAGAATAAAAAAAATAGTGATAAAATTGGGAAAATTACCTTGCAGTCTGTATTTCACCTCATTTTCTACAAAATCCATGTGAGAGATACTGTAGATCATATGTATAACTTAACACAGTCCCTAGCAATGTCCCATAATTTTTTGTAAGGGACTTCATTTGTCACTCAATATTCATCACAGTGAGAATATTTGAATTTTTTGTGCATTATCAGCTTCTAGCACTCACCAAAGACAAAAAGTTGTAAGGTATTATAAACAAACAATGTACATGTGACAGTGGAATTTTTATTGGAATAGGGTTTCCTTCTTGACTCATGTTCTTCTTTTTCATTTACAGGTGATTATTTTGGTATTTTAATGGATGAAAAAGTTACATCATTTCCCTTTAATGTGACATCACACCCAATGTATTATGGTTCTTGGATGCAGTATTTAGGAATAGCACTGTGGTAAGTGTACTAGTGAAAAAAGGGTTTTTATTGGTGTTTTTTGTTCATAATTTTCAATCTTTACCCTGCAGTGAGAGCCATCTTGAAATATTATTTCTTCAAAATTGTCAGATGTAAAATGTGTGCTATCAAGTTGCAAAAACACGATACATTTTCTTAACTTTGTGTGATGCACTACTAAGGAAGTCTTTTAATTGACTCGAAAGCCCATCATTGGTACAGTTTGTAAGATTAGATTTTATGGCTCAGTTTCTAACCAATTTGTCTATAGAGTTGGGCTGTCCACTTTGTTGTTTCCAGTTGTGGCTCACTGGCTTGCTTTCCCTAATCAATTGCTTTTGCTGAGCACCTAATACAATTTCAGAAGTTTCATTTTCCAAAGTCTTTTCTGTGGTTTAAGGTGGCCATCAAACTTGAAACATTTTGGCTTCTGGATGCCAAATTGACCATCGAGTTGAATCCTATCAGTGGTACACAATGATGAGTACCATATTTGATGAACAATGATTATCCTTTAAACATAGAAAAAATATGTACAGAGACAACCTTTTAATTTTTTTGTTTAAAGAATGTCTCATTAGGAAAAGTTTCTTGTCTATGTTAAAATTTGTGAATAAGTAATAAACTAAGCTTATTTCAACACAGCAACCATTTTTAAGAGAGTAAACTTTATTTTTGTGTTTAGACTTGATTGGACTATAAAGTCCATGGCCAACTAAGGGGCATGATTAAATTGTGGATCAGCATTACTTTCTTATCAAACTTAAATGGTTCTTTTGTGAAAGGAAATTGATTGGATAATTTACACCAGAAAATCATATCAAAACAAACAGGAGGAGTAAAAGAAAAATGCCCTAATTATATATTAGTGTGATATGTGCAAAGCATGGTGATTATACCCTAGATGTGAGTATGACCACCTGGATGGTGTCAAATGCACTGCTTGTGATCAATTTGTATAGTAGTGTAAATGTAAATCAGCTCTGGATATTTGCCTGAAATTGATCCTGGTAAGAGGGGAGGATCAAAATCCATGAAGGTGATCAAAATTTGAGGTGAAAATTTTCTAGGATAAGCAGTGGCCCTGAAACAGCAGTAATTTGATGTGATTGATTCCTTGCCATAGGCAGGCAAGGAATTAACACAAAGGGCATGTTGTGTGTGTAGTATATGTACCATATATTCCTTAATTAAACACCCTGGGGGTGTTACATTTTTGAAAAGGGGGGGGGGGGGATTTATTTGAGGGCATATTTCGATAAAAAAACTAACTTACTGCTAGAACCTACTCTAGTGTTTTTTTTTTTGTATTTCTAACACTTCAACGTATCTTGCATGGATCCACATGTGAAAAGGCAAACTGTTTTTGACATTAGGCTTCTGTGGTAACAGTAACTTCAGGCTTAATCTGTGATTTTGGCCTGTAGCGTGAGGAGGTCTCCCCTGTGCAGTTCTAAAACATTTTCAGGGGGGCATTTATTAGGGAATATACGGTATTTGTGTGTTTGTGACACTTTGCTTGTAAACATGATATCTCAATATAGGAATGTGAGACGCTTTTCTTATTTGGTATATATATTTGTTATGTTGAAAGGAAGAACCTACTTATTTTGGTATTGGTGAAAGGTTATTTGAGGTCACAAGGGGTCAGAGACAAAAACCTTGTAAACATGATATCTCAAGTTAGGAATGACCAGCATTGTGCTATTTTGAGAAGAAAAACCTTATTGCTTTTGGTGGAGGGCAGAGGTCATTTAAGGTCAATGGCAGTAAATTTGTGAAAATCCCCCAAAAGGCTTGTAAACACTATATCTCAAGGTAGGAATGACAGACACTTTTCATATTGGTATATAGATTTGCTGTGTTGAAAAAAAAATATCCTAATGATTTTGGTGGAGGTCAAAGGTCATTGGAGGTCGTTAGGGGTCAAAACCTGGAAAACCTTGTAAACACAATATCTCAAGATGGCCATGGCAGACATTTTTAAAGAGCCCATGAAATGACTCAGTTACAATGATTTGGAGTCATTCTCTGACACTATCTATCAACAAAAAAAAAAGCATTTATTTTAAAAAATTCTGCCCCACAAAAGAGAAATGCTCTAGTGAAATGGTACCCTTCCCAGCGCAACAGCTGAAAAATGTAAAAAATGTAAAAGTGCATCAAACCAAGAATGACATCATCACAGGAACTCAACTTCACAGTGTGTGTATTATAATGCTATGTTTAAGTACCATTTTGCTCACAGATTTTGTAACATGAGACTAGGCTGGCCAAATAATTTCTGAATTATATCTGAAGAATGTCCCAGTATAGAGCCAAAAATATATCAATCAAAATTTGAAATTCTCACTCCCAATTCCTCAAAAGAGGAATTTTGTCATTATTCACTCAAGCTGCCCCATTCATCTTAGGCCTATCAGTTTGAATTTTTGGTTCCAGCAATCTAGTCAATCTATGACTAGAGAGCAATTCTTTCAACCAGAAAAAGAAAATATTTCAAGTCACATTCAATCAAATTGTTGAATAAGACAACTGGTATCTCAATCGGATTCCTTTGAAAGACATCCCTTCCAAGTAAATTTGTCACAAACATTAATGTGGAAAACATACAATGGATCTTGGCATAGACTTCAAAATGCATGAAGTTGAAATAGTAATTTCATGCCAACTTTTGATAAAAATACAGAATACTTCTTTATATAACCAAAATATCAGCTAGTCTCCTTTCCAACTATAATCACTGTTCCTTTTCTTTGAACCAAGTCAAACTGCAGCATTTGCACATGCATCCAAAACAACACAGAACTTGCTGGTAGTATTTAAGCCACTGTGCAGAATGGTATACAGTGTTGCAAATGGGCCTTTGTAATCAGAGATACACTGCTTCCTCCCCAATAAAAATAATCTTTACATAACACTGGAGGACAAATGGATGCAATTACATCCCCCAGGAGCCTGAGGTATTTTTCTGTGAGTATAACCTCTTACCGGGGAACTTCCAAAAACTTGTATGATGTATACCAAACAATTTTCCCTGCAAGTTGGCTCAAGGAATATTGAGAAGTCACAAAACTCCATCTGCTGAACAGGGTATTCCTAGGTGTTGAAACCCCCCTTTTTACTAGTTATGTGAAGCAAACAGAGGTTTAGGTTTTGTAATGATAATTTGTTGATTATATCAATCATTTTAGGCCATCTATACATGGTAAAATTCTGTAACAGCAACAGAGCAGGGTATACTCTTAGTACACTATAGTACACACACTGTGAATTTTGGTTCCTGTGATGATATCGTTCTTCGTTCAAGGCCTTTTAACATTTTTTAGCTGTTGTGCTGGAAGGGATACCATTTCACTTGAGCATTTCTCTTTCGTGGGGTTGGATTTTTTAAAATAAATGCTATTTTTGTTGATAGATAGTGTCAGAGAATGACCCCATATCATCGTTACTAAGTCATTTCATGGAGTCTTTAATATTTGGTACATAGATTTGTCATGTTGAGAGAAAGAACCCTATTATCTTAGGTGGATGTCAAAGGTCATTCAGTTCACCAGAGGTTACACTGCCAAAACCCAAGTAATTGGCTTCAATGTCACCAGAGGTCGAATGCCCGTACACCAGAGGTTCTGTGCCAGGTCAACAACAGACAAATGCCAGGTCACCAGAGGTTATATTCCAGTCACTGGAGGTCAAATGCCAGGTCACCAGAGGTCATATGTCAGGTCACCATAGGTCAAATGCCAGTTCTTCAGAGGTCAAATGCCATGTCACTAGAGGTCATGTGCCAGATTACCAATGGTTTAATGCTAGGTCACCAGAGGTCAAATATCAGGTCACCTCAGGTCAAATGTCATATGAGATCATAAGGGGTTATAAACTTCTATAACATGATGCCTTCAAGTAGGAAAGTTGTAAGGATTTCATTATTGGTATGTGGATGCAGTATGGTTAACAAAGGAACCCTAATAGTTTTTTTCTTGGGGGAGGGAGGGGGGGAAAGATAAGAATTAGGCAGCAATTTGTGTGTTGATGGTGGTTAGAGTATGAAACGAGTGTAAAGGAACTGCAGGAATCAAGCCATACATGTAACTCATTCTACTGATGAGATTTGCCAATTGGATCTGGATCAATTGCAAGTATCTCCTGAAACTAAAGGATTCTTAATATAATTTACCAGAGCTTGATACTATTAAGATTCTATGTTTAGAAGCAAAATGTCACTTAGTAAGGATTTATACATTCATGGTAGGTTTCTTTTGAGAGGGTAAATCAAAAAGTTCCTTGAATGCCATTTCTTCTCAACCTTTGGTAACGTACACATGGCACAGTCTCTGTATTCCTTGTAGTGTAATTAAAGGTTATGTAAGTCCAGAGTTGTGCATTTGCTCAGGATAATGCATGATTGGAAGGTAATGCAAGTAAAATATAGGGATGCAGTTTCATACACAACAGTATTTTGATTTAAAGTCAGTCAACTCTCATGCCAAAATTCAATTTTCATAGTAGTCCACAGAAATTTTCAATTGGCACAGCTCTTTGATTGACAGCAAGTTCAAAAGATGCAGAGTATGTTGCTCATTTTACACAGCTATGTACTGTAGAGTGTTCTGAAACTGTTTTGATTACACACATTGGGGTCTTGTATACTCACCCTGGAGCAATAAACTGAGCTTGTGGCTGGATAAGGATGAATTTTAGACATTTGAAGGCAGGGGGACTTGTAAAATAACCACATAGAAACAGAACGACCCAGAGTAATGGAGTGACCCAAGATGAGCTCATCGTTCAGCAGTGAGATATTATCACAGGATAGCGTATGGTCACCTGGCTACAATGGACCAATGGAAGTTAAGGATTATTACCAAGTATGTATTAACACATTATACGTACATAAACAGAGATAAAATGTAAACCTGCTTGATAAAATGAATTCAGAGTAATCTTGTTTAACAGATCAAATTTTTGATTTTTATTTCACAGGTACAGAAGTCCTGCAGGTCTTTTATTGTGTTGTCTACTGTTTATAGCATACAGGATTGCCATCAGTTTTGAAGAACCATTCACAGAAGAAATTTATCGTCAAAGGGATATGAAAACTTCAGAGAAGAAAAAGAAATAACAAAAGCTTGGAAGGATAATGGGAATAAATTTCAAAAAGTTTCAAAAATTTATGATTCCATTCCTCTTTGATTATAAAACGTGTATGTAAAATTTTCTATACAATAAAGCCAAATCAATATTTTTGCAAAATGTATTTTTTTTTAGAAATGTTATGTCTAAGCGTTTTAGCAGATTTAGTAAGTTTGGACAAAGAATTCTATGCAGCTGATTCAAGTTCTGTATTGTAATTCACGTAAACTACTCTAACATGTAGCCGTCTTGTGTAAAGCTGTAATTGTGGACTTGCACAATGTATTAAATGGTTAACTCCTAGAGGGGTGGGGGCAGGGCTGGAAAAAAGCTTGAAAATGGGCATGGCCAAATGAGCCAAATGGCCATAGGTCTATGTTATTTCAATAGAAATTTATGTACCAAGGGGCATCACTCCATCAGAAAGGGTCTAACCACTATGGTCATTGGTGTTTTTGGTTATTTCAGACCCTGGGTGAGGAAGCATGGGAGAGTGAAGGGGTGGTGTTGCACTGGAGGTAGGTTGCATTCAAAGTCAACAGTAATAACAAATCTTCAGCACATATAATACACCCAAAGTTGATTGAGGCAAATTGTGAAAATGAAGGTCCTTTTATAGACTGCATTTACCAACCAGGAAAGAAACCATTAATTTGAAAATGCTAGTGCTCTCTTTATTGTAGACAAGTACCTGTGTGCCCTTCTCATGTCATTTGCTGTTATTGATCAATAAACTCAATGCAGTTTAACATGAGAAGCACAAGCAGTTCTCAGACTTGGTTGAATGCTAGCATGGATACTGGGAGTGTTCTTCAAGAGGGCGCTATTGTATAAATAGGTGTTTTTCTAGTTAATGTCTTAAGTGCAATAGGGAAAGAAGCATCAAGTAGATTTTAGGGGGTATATAGATTTGAATTTATGGGAAAGAGGAGACAAAAATCCCGAGTTACTTCTGACACTGCATCTGTCATTTTCTATCTTAACCCTTTTATGTGATCAAAGATGTAAACCCACTTGTAAGAAACTATTGCAGCATTTTTCAATGGAAATGATTTAAAAAAGATGTGTACAACCCTACTTGTAATCTGGTGTAAATCACTCAAAATTCACTTGTTTTTAACAGTACAACTGGCTTTTTATCTAGTTAAAAATTCTTCCAAAATATGATAAAATATTGCAAATAACTAACTGTTGCTGCAAACCTAGATCTTCATATTTCACAGTGTCTAAGTATCTAGTGGAAGCAATAAAGGAATTATGCATATGATAGTGAGGGCAGCAGATAAAAATAATTTTGAAAAGTTTTGTATGAGTTCAGCATATCAGTTAACTACTTTTTGTATCTGTCAGTAAACAAAATTAGTTTTCGTTAATGGTGTCAAAGCTTGAAATGGGAAAAACTAAAGATCTGCTCACAGTTGCTGTAAAAAGAATACAACAAAGAATGATGAAACTGGCCAGTTGGAGAATTTAAATTTTATATACACTGTTACAAGAGTCCAGTGGAAATCAAGGCAAGGATGTAACAGGCCCTTTCACTCTGTGTTCAGAACAACAACAAATCAAACCTTGTGCCTCCTCTTATGATACTTGCTGGGATATGCCTCTGTAAATCTGTTGTCAAGTTTGCTAACTTGGCAAAATGAAAGACACATAGAAATGTTATGGGATAGTTTAATGTGAGTTTCCAATGTCTTGCCAGAGATTTACCTTCAGTATTTTGTACTCTGCAGTCTGCTTTCCTATTCAAAAATTCTCAACACAGGTTTCACTGAATGTATGTTCACATTCTGGTTCTTCTGTGATAGGATGAAAGGCACTTTGTATGTACTGCTTTAAAGGCCCAATTTTCTCATCCCAAACAGTACCAATTCTCCTAACCTTCTTAATTAAGCCCCTCCCACAATTGTCTAAGTTTACCCTCATTTTATTGCTTCAGGGTGAATATAGAAAGCTCAATGTGTATAATCAAAACACTATCGGAAAAGTTTGTGCTGTGTAATATAAGTTTTGGTACTCTGCATTGTTTGAATTAGCAGTCAATCAAAAAGCTGAGCCAATTGAGAGTTTCTGTTTCCCTATACTAGAAGTGTAGTTTGGGGTGAGAGGATTGTCCCTTTAAGGTCCTGGTGTAATATCCTATGAATCCCTTTTCATTGTTTTAAATTTACAGAAGGTAGTACTTAGATGGTGTTAGAAATGTTAAACATGTTAAATATTAGACATAGTACTACTAATGTGAGGATATGACAAGACTTTTCTATTAAGTCATGAAAGAAGGGTGCAACTTTTATGAAGTCATGAAAACAGGGTTTGAAATGTACTTTGCTACTTCAAGACTAGTTTTGGTTTACTTTTACTTTATATAGTCATGTAATGTGAATCTTATATTTTCAGTATTTAAAATTAAAACTCATTTGACTTAGTGTCACAGACTTCCAACACATAGAAAGAGCATACTATCCATAGGTTATTGCCACTGTAAGTATGAGTATAGGCATTGCAAGATGGCTGTCTGCTATGGTTTTGTATGTGAAAGTTAGGACTTGCTCAAGTAGTTTAAAACAACAGGTTTTGCAACAAAGTTGAAATATTTTCGAAATAATGCAAGCCAAGGTCTAAATCACTACACTATCCCAGGAATATGATATTGGTTCCCTTTTAAGTTTAAAATTTCCTGAAAATATTACAGATCCTTCGTCAAATTATACAAGTTATACACTTCAAGTCTGCCATCTTGGTGCACCTTTTTGCCCGAATCAGTGGCAACAAACTATGTGTAGGGCATGCACATTACATGCTCTGTCCATGTATATAGGAAGGCTGTGCTCAGTATCTACTCAGCTCAGAAATAACATTAAAATTAAAAGAGGGATCTTTGCTTAAATAAATAGTTATTATTCTAAGCATTGAATTAGTGAAATATGCAGTACTTGAGATGTCAGCTAAAGTTGTCACATTTTCAACCAATGCATGTATGATAACATAACCTTAAAATAAGAAACTCCTGAACCAGTTTTCTCCTCTGTAATGTCATGGTATCATAGAATGAATGCTTCTATACTTGATCTCAAGCTTGGTTTCACTTTTGAATCTGATCTACTGCTCAAGATCAACTCTTGCACTCAAAATCAAATCTCAAGGCTTCGATCCAGATCAAAGATCAGATCACATCTCAAGCTAAGAATTAAAAAAATTGTTTGTGAAAGTTTGGAGAATCAAGGTGACCCAAAATCAAGATGACCTATGATGTACATCCTTTTCCTTCCATGTCAAAATACACACGGGAACAAAGAGTGAAGAAGTCCAGCCCACAGTTATTTGTGCTGAATTCAATGCATAACTTTCTTTCGTTGAATACCTGATAGAGGTTTTGATTCACTTGGGATCAAGTGGGAAAGAAAACCTTCGATCTTGAGGGGAGGATCTGAACTAGATTTAATGGCCTTCTTGAGATCAGGCAGTGTAATTTGAATGGATGAGATGCTCTGTAATTTTACAAACTTTACATTCCCCATGGAGAGGTCCTATCCCTGTAAACTTGACAGTAAAACAGATTAAAAGACGAAAGGAAAAAACTCTTCTTGGTGTTAGCACTGTTTGCGTCAAGCTCACTTTGTGTCACTTCAGTTGAAACTTAATTTGCTGATATTTTCAGAATTACAAGTCTAAATTGAAATGAAAGGTTCACCAAATTGCTTAGATTGAGCTCTCCTTTTGTATGATGAAAACGAATCTTAAACTAAAACCATTTTTAGGGAGAAATATTCTTAATCTTGCCATTTTATTTCTTATCCAATCTTTGCTCCAAAATATTTTTGTTAACCTGGAGCTGGTTCCACACATAAAGGGCAAGGGCAGTCACCCCAAACTTATTTTGAAGAAACAGCTAAATCATACAGTTTTCTTCTTTTTTCTCTTAAAAGTAACTTTCATTGTATTATTCAAGGTAAAACAAGCAGTTACTTCTAGTGAATTTCACATTTGAAGAGAAAAAAATGGTTGTTTGACTCTCAAAAGCCAATCATGAAACCAGGACAGTCTACTACACTTCTTCAAGTTGGGACAGCTGCTCTTGCCCTTATAACTTATCATGCACTTGAATTGTGTATTGTATACATTGTATACATTGAAACTGAGTGAAATCTGTCCCAGTGTGAAAAAAATCATGAGCAGTACTGTAAAGTCTCTCAAAGCTTGTCTGTCTCATTGTGGTTAGAGGCAAATGTTGGAGTCATGGTGTCATTCATGTTTCACTACCCACCCGGGTAGCAAATATTTGCCTAAGTTATTTTACTGCTTATCCTGGTAGGGAATATCTGTTGAAAGTTGCCATATATTTAAGTGCAGCATCACTCTATAGTGACATTAGTAGTTAGAAGAGTGCAACACAGTTTTGAAATAAGGGTCATACCTGTCTCTAAAGGACTCTATTTTGAAGAGGGAATGAGGGGGTGTTACATATGTGTAAAGAGTGGTACAATAATGAAGTCCAGCATTTAAACGGGCATGATCTCAGTCGAGTTATGAATAGAGATTGCTGGTTAGAATTAGAGAACTAACTTCATCAAATGTCATTGAAGGTGATATATAATGCTTTTATAGAATGGGCACTTTTTTCACAAAGTTCCAAAATCCTGACTTTCAGTTTGTTGAAATCAGAATAAAAATGGAAGAGTAACAGTTTACCCTCTCTTACAGAATTATTTTTGTGGCTCAATATTTTTTCATATAGTTTACTTCAACCCTTCAGCCTTCAGTCTTTGGCTCTCCTTGGAACAGCTCTAGTGTGTTGCTTATGGCCATATCTTTGTGAGCATATATGGGTGTTTAGTTGTCATGGGAACATTCTTTATGCCTGTTGAGTAATGCCTTTGAAACCATTCTAGTTTTAGAAGGTATACTGAGAAGTTTTATGATGCCCCTCAGGAAACATCTCATGAATTATATGGTTTGTTTTGAATTGATTGGATTTTCAATTGCTCTGTAACTCAAGAACGTGTGCACAAATTCTTTTGATATGATTAACTGCAGAGACAAAGTAAGTACAATAGGTATCATTCCAACTGCCATTGGTCAACTGAGCTATTATGTAATTGGTATTCCAACGGAAGAGGGGGGCTTAATGGCGCTGAAGACGTGAGTTTCAGACCAAGTGCTATGCATAACTAGGGTGCCATTCCCGGTCTCAGAAGAGGAGGAAAACCTTAACTTCTATCTAAGGGCAGAGTCATTTATCTTACTTGATGGTTAAGTTTTACTTCCATCCACCTGCCCATACTGGCTGGTTAGAAAAATTACTCTCTCTTTAGTGACATGCCACCATGAGTTGCCAGGAAAGTCTGGTTTAGTGTAAAGTCCACAGACCTTCCTTGGGGCCCTAGAGGGTTGGCAAGTGGGAAGCCCCATTCAGCTCTTGGGAAATAACAAAATTGCTGGTATTGAAATGTTTTTTAGCTTCATAAGGTGGCACATGACACACCACAAAATTATAACTTGACTTTCTTCAATTATATTATTACTTTTAATGATTAACACTCAACCAGGATTGTTATGTAATGAAGTGTGCTTGGGAAAGAATGGTGGCACAGATTATGTGAAGGATTTGTAAAGCAAAATTTTTCAAGCATTATCAGTTTTTTACACAAATTCATCTCCATTAAACATTGCATAATCGTAATAGGCAATTGAAAATAATACAATTTTTCTGGTCTCACTTCTTTCCTCCCCGACTTTATTTTTTTTACTTTTTTTTGTAATTAATAAAAATAGTACCGGAATTCCCCCTTGTGCCCCCCTCCTCTTTAATCCTGCCCATATGCCTGAGGTAGACTTTTGCAAACACCTCCTTCTCCTATGAATCAACATCAACATAATGAATGGTAGCATATTTATAAATGTCAATAAGTTCCTCTAAAGGGCCCCTCATGTATGTTTTAAGAGAGACAGAAAAATAAGATGACAAACATTTTTTGAAGAATCGTTCACTCCTTTTAATTCTTCACCTTCACAAGCTATTTCTGATTTTCATGTTTCATAAAACTGTACATCAAGATGGAAAAAGAGAAGAAAAGACAAAAGAACCAAAAATGTAGACATGAAAGATAGAAACAGACAGATAGCAGGAGACATCCGTAGATGGCTGTGACAACGAACCTCCCAAATGACTGGCCTCCTCCTCCTCCATGAAGCAGCAGTAGTAGGTAGCATCAAAGGCATCATTAATCCACTGCTTACCTCTAATGGCTATCAAAGAATCTAACACTACATAACTGTATAAACTATGATACAGGATCCATGACCACACAGATTCAAATTTTAGCTTCCATTTTTTGTCTCTTAATAATTTTGTACAATTTGAGGCAGTAAACAACCTACTTTTTTGAAATATACACTTCTGCTCTTCATCATTCTGATCTTAACCCCTTTTTTATTTTCATCACTTTAACCAATTATGCAATGAGCAATATAACTTACAAAATAAAAAGGATTAATGAATGAGCAAAATTAAAATAAAAATACAAAAAAGTACCTTGACAAAATGTTTCTCAAATATTTTGCCATTCCATAATCAATTTTCAGGTCCAGCATTTTGTGAGAAACCTTGTAAGTAAACATTAGGTATTTATAAAATGGATCACATATAGTAAATGCTCTACCATATTGCTAACATATTACCTATTTTTATCAACTAACTTCAGTTGGTGAAACTTTTGAATATCACCCGTCCTTCCCGTACATTTTGTAAGGCATTGCATTACTTAAATAATGTAATTCATCTGTAATATTGTTCGTCTTTAGAATATTATCAAGACAGATTCTAAATCCAATTACAAAATGGGGTTTATTGGCCAAACAAAACTTTCCTGAGACAACAATAACAATACATTTAAACAGTCAA
The DNA here is from genome assembly GCA_037179385.1 of Holothuria scabra. Taxonomy (NCBI): domain Eukaryota; kingdom Metazoa; phylum Echinodermata; class Holothuroidea; order Aspidochirotida; family Holothuriidae; genus Holothuria; species Holothuria scabra. The sequence goes on along the minus strand of CM074187.1, from coordinate 7,615,360 downwards.
TACATCCATGGATTTAGTAATGTGACATTTTAACATCAAAATTCCAAGAATGCCACTATTGTCCATCCACTTTGTCTCAAATTCACCAGCTTAGAAATATGATTTGTCATTTTTATGGTGATGTCAATGGCACAAATGCTACCAACTAATAAACTGAACAAGTACCTCGGCAATTGCAGAAAGGTTGCGCAGAAGAAAAAGGGAGAAACATGTCTTATGTGAAGAGAGCATTAAGGAAAAAAACACACAACTGGAGTATAGCATCTTGAGTATGTATGATATGTACACACTTGTGACAAACTTCACTGTTACAATACTGACAGTAGCTGAGATGTTTGGCAAGCAGATTCTGTACACATAAATTAAAACAGTTAACAGCCAACAAAAATATAACTCTTGCTTCAAGTCAAGCATGATACTATTCTAAGAATCTTTTAAACTTTTTCTGACTCCTCCTCAAACATTTACACAGACAAAAGTAACAGGTCACGGCAGGTATCAATGATAAAGGCAATGGTCACCCATTTCCCTTTTAAATACTTGAAACATGCCACACACACACTCACACATTTCTTAGACGATAAGGTATATACTTCTTGCAAAGGTTTGAAGTTGACAAAATTTCACCAAACTATATTCTTAATTTAGTACTTAAATACTAAAGCTACTAAGTAAAATATACCACATTTATGATGAAAAAGATCCTTTAATTCTTTTAAGAGTCCCTTTTCCCATTCATTATTCTTTTCAGCATAATGCCATACTTTCCTTCAAGACATTTGGTTACACAGGCATTCTGTTTCAGTGTAACAATTGATGTACGCTGACTAGGAATCTATGAAGGCTAATGACCAAAACACAACCTTTTAGTGAAAAAGCAGCCGGCAAGATTTATATACTTAAAAAGCACCAAATATTTTACCTTCAAGAAGACCACTGTTTTTAAAGCCTGACCAATTCAAATCTCCTATTTCACCAATTTATACAAACTACTGATTCTATCATATTTCAAAACCTGAGATTAAGAACCACTGGCATTTACAACTTGACAGAAAGGGAATAAGAGGTGGGTGGCTGCAGAAATGTGGGGATCCAAATTCTTCCCCAATTTTTTTTATTTTAATGGTTACCTCAAGTTAGCTACCGTGAAAGATTAAGCAAATAGATGGGACATTACTTTCCACAATTCCAGTAATATCTCTAGTATTATTATGTTTAATAACTTGCTTAGAGACATTTTGAACTGCTAATATGAGTGATTTAAGCTTATGTTGAGTATTTAAGACACCCTATTTCTTTTGGAACAAGATACCAGAATGAGAACTGACTCCCAGCTGCCACTTTATAATTTGGCTAATTTTTGTGCAATGGTTACTAACTTCTCCAAGTGAATGACAAGTATTTCATAAAGATAACTATTCTTACATGGGTAACATAACTGTCATTTCTGAAATCTTCATTTTTACCAAACATGATGAACTTACCCAACAACACCATAAATTCTCCCACAATCGTACCATCTTCTATGAGCAACAGTACTTTCACAGTTTGTACAACATGCTGGATACCACATCATTATTACGAATAGGAGTGCAAACGCATTTCTAAAAACTGCATCTAGCCATTGCCCTCATGACATAAATAAATAGATAAATAAATTATAACCTGGCTATTTGCAGCATCCCAAAGAAAAGATGTCTTAACCTATAAGACACTATCACTCTTTATACTTTTTCCTCTGTTCAGACTAATTTTCACTTGTGGAAACTGACCTACAGCTGACCTGAAACCAATATGGTGACAACTTCACTCAGTATGTCTCTGTTGAAGTTGCCAATTACAAATGTTATGATGAGAGGCAGAGTACTAATACATATCAAAGGAAAAAAAAAAGAGAAAAGAAGATGATATGTATAAGCCCTTGATCCGAGCAATTTATGTTTTTATACTCAAAAAGAGATGGGAAAACCACAGAAGTCAAAACTGATTAAAATTGAAACAGATTATTACTTGTTCTAACTTTTTTTTTGGCACTTTAATAGCTTCAAGTCATTCTCCAGTTTGCAGCTTCCATTTTATTGTTAGCATTCGTTCTCTGCATACCTTCACTCCAAAATAAATACAGAACTGCTCAAAGGTTAAAAATCAGACCAATTATGCAATTCAAAACATAGCAGTGTAGAAAAATGAATAGTTGGACTAGCATTGTCCTTAATGAATGAGTTAATTATTGGCCAGGGCAGTTACTATTTGTTTAAATTCATGGTCCATGAAATCTGAGAAAAATGTTAAAGAAAAGTACCTTTGAATGTTCACTCTGACTAAAAACTTTCCAAAAATTATTTGTTTTAGATATTAAACCCTCTTTGAGAGAATAAGTTACAATGCAATAATGTTAACATGTATGCTTAATTTCATTGAAGATTTGGTTAACCTACTATCAAGCATCACTTTAATTAGCTAATTAAACCATTCTGAGGCCATGGCTCTTCTTACAATTTTCCCAAGTATTTGTACAATTGCATTTATTTTGCTGCCATGATTTTAAGAAATGAACCAAAACAGTTGATATATATTTCCCTTCAGTCAATGACAGGAAACAGGTATATCCTTGGAAAATATCTACAGAGGGAGAAGTTGGAAAGGGAAGAAAAACTTTTCGTTTTAATCCCATAGTTGGGAGAAGGGGGTTGGGGGGGAGGAGGGAGCACTTAGGGGAAAGAGAAAGAATAGGTTTCATTATTTCCTATCTCAAATTCAACCAGTGTTAGTTATTAGCCTTTTATATATCTTAACCATTGCTTCCTTGATACCTACTGACCACTATTTGGAAAAAGATGACTGAATCCCAAACCTTCAAGTAGAATTTCAGCTATCTAAATTTTCCAAGCAAAGAGGCTGAGATTGATTGTCAGACAGTGAAATTCAAAACGTAAGGAACACTTTTATTATTTGCCCACAAGAAAGTCGGGTTAGGCTTTCTTGTACAATCTGTTATGTGATTGTCTGAATGCTTTGGTCAAGAATATCAAGACTCTCTCAAATTATATCAACACTGTAAATACAATCTGCAAAAGGTGCTTACGCTAAAAATCCTAATGTTATGACATTTAAATGTTCCCACAAATGTATCCTTAATGCTCCCACGCTAACTTTACCCATAACACTTATCTTGACCCACATCCTAACACAAAACCTCATATAGACTTGTTATAACATAGACATCAGAACAAAGAGCAGTCACCCACTCCACACCCAAGGTATGGTAGAGGTACACTGCTTTTCCCCCTAGTATGTCTATTTTTGTCATTTGTTTTTAAAACAGCACAAGACTTGTTAAGTAACTCAATATAGGTGGATCACATTCCAAGTGACCCAGGAGGATATGATGCAAATTTAGAGGACCTTTTAATTAGAAGCCTCTTAAATCTCTAAAATATGTCCAATGAGTCTTTATCTCATAATTTCAGCATGCTTTATTATCATACTGTAGAACAGACTAAATACGGTTGGCCATAATAATGACAGGATATTGTAACTTAAAGTAGACGTACCTATTTAATACTGTCAGGTATCCTTAACTTGTATAAGAAGAACACAACCAAGCAAAACAAGGCTTCTAGAACTTTTCACAGAAAACATTTTGAGAAAGTATTTTTGGAGGTTTTATATCCTAGCAACTGTATCAGCAAAGTGTCCTTTACATGAAAACCAGGACTGAGAAATGGATTGAAATATGAAAATAATAAATATGTAAAAACTTAAAACAGGTTAGACAAAGGGCTCGAGTGTGTTCCGGATCAGCAGTATGTCGACCATTGTCAGGCGAGGTTTTAACTGCACTTTCCATTCTATCAACTTCCAACCTCGGCTTGTAGAGCATTTCATCTAACACTTATAGTGTGCTTTCCTCCAGCATCAATGTTCTTCATCTTCCAAAGCCGACAACAAATTTACTTGCACAAATGAATATCACTGTCAAGAAAGTGTTTCAGGCTGTCATATCACACAGAACACTACTAGGAACTGTCCTAGTTTTACCAAAATGTTCTCTTTCTCCGGCTCATTAGTTCAAAAGTACCTGGTCTCCTGTCTCAGGCCCATTTTTTGTCATTGGACAGCAATAGCGTCTGAAGTATCCTCTGGAGTAAGCGGTTCCATCTGTTGTGAGCTGGCTTTCATGCCATCTGAGGTACCCCCCAAATGTTGTTTTGAGTGATCATGCCCAAGTGTAGTCTGGGAATGAGACGTCGCTGAGAGAGGGGTTTGACTTGCATCTACTGGCATGCCAGGATGGTTTGGCCCCAGGGGAAGCGTCGTCTGGTGACCTGTTTGATTCATGGGATCATACATGGGTCGGCCATAGCCCATGTGGGGCTGTGAAGGCTGGCCCATACCAGCTGACTGCAGACTTCTGTTTCTTCCTGCAAGAAAGAAGTCACAACATTACCACTCCAGTCACAAAAGCAAGAATGCATTCAAAATTGTAAAATAAAATATTAAATCAAAGGAAGTTAAATTTATCCACAAATAAAACTAGCATTCACACCCTTTTTTATTTTTGAAAGGGGATAACTAATTCAAAGTTACTGATAAAATTCCTATATGGGGACTGACTTTATATATGGAGATTCTTAAGGAGAAAACTTACTGAAGCAAAGGTTTTTGTACCTCTTCGAAATGCATTATCCATTAAAACTTACAGAAAAATGGACGTTTGTACTTTTTGAAACAAAGGAAAATTTTTAAATGAACCTTGAGTATTTAATCACATGTGTAATAAGGAAAGCTGCTACTAACCAAGAATGTTAAAAGAATTTTACACACAGTATTTCTAATATTACATTGACAGACTAACCTCCATGCACAAAGTATGAAATTTGCTCTAAGTTCTGCTGAAATTTCTTGTATGAAAGTTTAATGACTCCTAAGCAGAAATAGCATCAGTTATCTTATATCAATAATTAAAGAAGAACTGACATTTCATCAGTATAGTTGTTCCTATTTAATCTGTGACAAATTTTTGTAAGTCAGCCTGACCATGCTTCTCCTAAATTCCCTTCCTCAAATGGGCAATAAGCAAGAAGGTCAACAGACACCCAGAGTTAAAATTACAAGTTTAATTTTTTTTTTACCTAAGGGATCAGTCTGGGGTGGCTGTGCACCACCCCCACTTCTGTTAGCCAAATCTTCAACCTTCTCTTCTTCCCTACGTTTAAGGCACGCTGCTTTGGGGTTCAAGTTTCTCTCTGGCAAAGAAAAATAAGGCAAAAAAGCCTGTTTATTGAAAAGTCTACTTAATCCTAATTAACAAGTGCATAAAAATAAAAATTCAAAATTTTGTAGATACTAATCAGTCCCTTTAACATTAAGCCAAATATTATTATGCTAATTTATTTATGGTTCAAAATAGCAAAATGAGGATCTTTCTTGAGGTGTTACACCTTCACAGAATTGACATTTTCCATCCATATCTGCCAAAGACATTACTGCTCAAACAAAAAACAAAAGAAACAGCTAAGAATTCAAAATGAAGGCAACACAAGCAAGAATACAATTTGTTATGCTGAAAGCAGATATACCTCTGATCACTACAAAAATGTGTTATACTCTTCTGCAATTTCTGCCTAAATCAGGCAACATGTAGTTTTTACAAAAATATGGCAAGTTAAAAATACCCAAAATTAAAAAAAAAAAACAAATAAAGAGAAAAGGAAAAAACAATCAACTAACAGGGAAAATCAATTATCTAAGAAGGAAAGATACAATCCAATGAAGACTGGTTAATTAGGCAAACAAAATGACAACCACTAACACTGTTACTTCACTTCAAACTTACGAGAACACAGTTCAAGCACACAACCCCCCTCCCCCTCCCCTGGCATTTTTGTTCAGCGATACAAGCTCTGCAAATGGATATGACATCTAAAAGCCATCATGCAAACAAGTATTAAAAGCAGATTTAAAAAAATATCTAGGGGTGGTGGTATGTACTGCTTACCCCTAACTTGCTGCTCCAGGGTAGTTATAACACTAACAGCTTGGTGAAGAATACCCAGCTTGGTTTGGGCTTTGTCACTTTTCATATGCAGCATGGTCATTCGGCCCAGTTCCTTGAAGGCCTCGTTGATGTCCCTCACTCGAATCCTTTCCCTGGCATTGTTAGCATGTCTTCTGTCTTTTTCTTTCATGTGCCTTTCCTCTGGACTTAACATGTCATCTTCACTGCTGCAAAATGGGACCAAAATAAAAACTCCACCTGAAGTACTTAACATCTGACACGAAAATAAACAACTCGGGAAATATTCTTAGGTAATTCGTCTTGCCATGGGTCAATGGTTTAGGGCATATGAAGTGTGTGTTAAGATAAATCTAACCTTGTGACTGAGCCTGAAGTGCCAAATTTTTCAACCTGTCTAATGAAATGGTTAACCCTTTACCGTTGTTTGGGTCCTTTGGACCCATGCGGAGAGCTCGGCTGTCACACATCTTTACTGTTTCACGGGGAGCTCGAAACTGCGAGTAGCTACCCGAAAATTCGGCCACAAGAGCGAGAGAGACAATAGTTTAAGGTCACGGGGTCAATGGCCTACGGAAGCCGATGCGGGGCGGGCTACGTCCGCTTTTCCGCCCAATCCCGAGGCGCGCAAATATGCCCCGATCGGAGCACAACGGTAAAGGGTTAAGCTAAAATATCTGCACCACTCGGCTAAGGGTTTACGTGCACACACGCAGAGACAGTGGCATCAGCTTTGCAGTAAACACACTCCACAGGCTTAGTTTAACCCTTTACCGTTGTTTGGGTCCTTTTGGACCCATGAGGAGAGCTCGGCTGTCACTCATCTTTACTGTTTCACGCGGAGCTCGAAACTGCGAGTAGCTACCCGAAAATTCGGCCACAAGAGCGAGAGAGACAATAGTTTAAGGTCACGGGGTCAATGGCCTACAGAAGCCGATGCGGGGCGGGCTACGTCCGCTTTTCCGCCCAATCCCGAGGCGCGCAAATATGCCCCGATCGGAGCACAACGGTAAAGGGTTAAGCTAAAATATCTGCACCACTCGGCTAAAGGTTTACGTGCACACACGCAGAGACAGTGGCATCAGCTTTGCAGTAAACACACTCCACAGGCTTAGTTTAACCCTTTACCGTTGTTTGGGTCCTTTTGGACCCATGAGGAGAGCTCGGCTGTCACTCATCTTTACTGTTTCACGCGGAGCTCAAAACTGCGAGTAGCTACCCCAAAATTCGGCCACAAGAGCGAGAGAGACAATAGTTTAAGGTCACGGGGTCAATGGCCTACGGAAGCCGATGCGTTGCGGGCTACGTCCGCTTTTCCGACCAATCCCGAGGTGCGCAAATATGCCCCGATCGGAGCACAACGGTAAAGGGTTAATTGAGCTAAGTATTTTTAAAGAAAAGGTAGCAAGGCGTACAAATTTATGAATGTTGTATTCTTGAAAAGAATTTTAACATTTTTCTAGGAGGCATAGAAATTTAACCATGCCGTCTTCTAAAATATATCTGAACAGAAATATGAGCAATTAGGTTTCCTAATAAATTTTTTACGGGAGCATAACACAACCAAAAAAGTCAATGACACAATGCATACATACGTATGATTTTTCAAGAGAATGACTAACCTTAAGTTAAAATCCATTCACGTTTGTGTCATCTCCTTAAGAAACTAGTTTCATTGAATTTTTCAGTCTGTTTTCTTGACTGTAACTCCCAAATTTATACTCTTTGACACATCAAAGCTTTCTCATAGGTCATCTGGAACAATTAAACTTTAAAACATGTATTCCATTCTATTCTACCTTTCACACACAAGCCAGGCAAATGTGTAGGCTGCAATAAGCACAGATAAACTGGGGTGTTGTAATGCTTTGCTACCAGTCTTAACTACAGGTGCAAAATAAAACTAAAGTAACAACTACTGCAGTCCCTAACCCATTCTGATGTAATGACATGCCCGGTTTTTATTTTGAACACAATCATCATCTACACTTTACAAATGCCTTCAACTCATGCTGCGATGACCAGTATTCAACACTTTGCATCTAGCAGCTGCACAGTGTTGGATTCTATACGTAGGTAGTGCTGAAGAATACCTGTGTACCTCCTGTGAGTGGAGTTGAGTGTTGTTTGAAAAGTTCGTTTTTATATTTTCTACGACTAGAACTTCCCAATGTTTCTCCACTCCCCCCCCCCCCCCCACATGTCAATGACATTCAAATACTAACATACCTGTATCGTTTCTTCTTTCCTCCAGCAGCTTTTCTGTCTCCTCCTTTCTCGGTTTCCCTTTTCTGCTTTTCTTCAGAATCACTGAGGCTGCTTTCATCTTCAGGACTTCTGACCTGTTTTGTGGAAGATACGCTGGATTTTGATTTCTTGCTGGAACCCTTCGTTGTCCTACCTCCTACTTTTGTCTCTCCAGAAGGATCATGGACTGAGCTGCCATCTACCACTGGGACACCTGCAAAGACAAATAAAAATAAGTACAAGAAATACATTCAAGGAATTTATTTAGGCAAGTTGGGCTAGGTGTGAGACACAAACTACAAACTGTGATATGTGTTTGCACTGAAACTGCTTCATTTCATTTAGTTGTTTTATCACAACAGTAAACAAACATCATGATAGATATGTATCACTAATAAAGGTTGTAAAACAGGTGTTGTGAATGAAGAACTCCTTAAACCCTCCTAGGTTTGAAAAACGAAAGTACTCCCAGAGAGAGCAGACAAGGGAGTTAACAAAAGAGGAAAAAAAATTCCATACCTGACCCCCACACCCAGTAACCTACCATACCCCTCCTTCCACATTAATAAGTACTACAAAAAAAAAAAAAATTTGAAACCTTCCTTCGAAGATTCAACTGACAGACGAAGTTGACAATTTTTTCCCAAAGGTTCTAATCAAAGCAAATAAACTACTAATCTTAGTAACAATTCTAGTACTGAATGTAGGGCTTTTAATTTTGTGCACAAGACACAATTTCTTTACTTTTGATTCTAGTTCATCGCCATCCATAAACTCTAAATACTATCCCCTCCCCCACTTCTCCTCCACATTGCAGTTAATGAATGAGAATGTAAGAAAAGGCAAACAAAAGATATGCTCCGTACTGTACATCACTAGTCTATATATGCAACCTATCTGATTTATATCTCTTTGTGTGTTTTCCAAAATGTTTCCACTTCCTTCACATGGCCAATGTTAGCTAAACAAAACCACAACAAGAAAACAAGGTTAAAATTTGTTGCAGTCATGGTTTTCATTTATGTATTTTACTTTTTCCTTGAAAGCAATGCAGAGAAGCAAGGTTGCACAACTCTAACTATGCATGAATCGGTAACTCAGGTTGAGCGACCGGGGAAGGTGCCTTGTGGGAGCCAGCGAGACTCCTTCACTTCCCTGCAGGGTAAAGTCTCTCTGACCGCTAAATTAGTTTACCTTGGTTGTCCAGCACAGCAGGTGACCAAGCATAACTTCCTTACCAGTGTCAAATAAGATTTGATGAGAACCAAAATGACATCACATGTTCATACTTTTACAAATGGTGGATAAACTACTTGGATTTTGCTACAAAGCTCAACCACTTACCACCGACATATGGCCTGGAGCATAATTCAATCATTATGCATTCCTTTTTGGTAATTTTTCACTTTGTGGGGCATGGGGTCACAGCCGAGGTCAATTTGTCAGGACAGGTTGTTTTAAGCAGATATTAAAAATTATAAAACAAAAACAATTCACACACAACATCACAACTGAGGTATAGTAAGACTGACCAGCACTGCCAGTTTATTTTTAACTTATCTTTTCTTCTGCTCAAACTCCTTCACCCTTCACAGGATTGATGAGATTGTAACATAAAACTGTCTTTTAAAATCACAGAACTGCATTGAAATATGGAATAAATTTTCCATTGAGTGGCCTTCCATGTGTGCAAAATTAAAGTTGGTTCAAGATGAACACAAGGATTAGAATATCTTAATCTTTTCAGACAATTTTTACTTTTGGTTGGCAATTACCTTTCCAACTTTCATAAAATCTTATCTTAACTAACAAACTAACTAACTAACCCACACACTGGCAGAAGGTTCTATCTTTAGAGTCTTTGGTGTGACACAGCCTGGAAATAGTAACCCAGACCTTCCCAGTGAAAGTCAGATGCTCTACTAACTGGACCACACACTTGATCTTGGTGCAAGTGAGTAGCCTGCATGTTTCCTTTATCTACATTTACACACTGATTATTTAACAAAAGGTTGACAATTTTTTCAAACTATGAGTTTTTAAATTGTAATGCCTTTCAGGTGTTTACTTCAATACAACTACAAAATGCATATCTTCTTCATGTACAGTATTAAGCATGCATAACCTTCCATACTCAAGGGAAACATGTTCGATTTCATTTACCACACAAGTAACTCAACATTAATAACCTGGATGTGGAAATTGTCGATTATGTCAAATAAAAGGTATTGTTTGAATCCCTCTTGGCTGTTAACAAAATCTTTTGTAAGTCTTTATTGGTAGTTAACATATTTAATATGTGATTGTACTCTCTGTTGTTGACTTGTTAGCAGATAATTTCAAGATTAATTTCGAAACACATCATTTTTCACACAAGGCTAACAGCTTCCTTTATAACCTGTTTCTGTGAATCAACTACAGTTATCGTGGGTTACAATTACTGGCAATAAGGGTAATTAGTCTGTGACATCAAAGCCAGTAGTACCACTCACATTTCCAGCTTGAGGTAATCAGGGGCTCGAAAAAATACTATATCTTAACTACACTCAGCTGTGGTCTATTAGTTTGAACTTGAAAGGTAAATATACTATCCAAATTTCTGTTTTAAATACATGATAGCTCATGTAAAAGTTGAACAACAAAAGGGAATCCAAAAAGAACCATGCAACATTGCACTACTAAATGAATTGAAGGAAGCAGTTCATACTAGGCTTATTAAACTAGTACAATCAGGAGGTTACGGGTAACTTCCAGTTGAACAAATTAACCCCAAAAGATAAATTTACCTCCACTTTAGGTTCTTTTTCCAACTTATATGAAAACCTTTACAAAATCTTTGTCCAAGGATTTATTTTCACTTTGGGTGTGATAAATTAAATAAAATACTCATCATCTGGATTCAACCATCAATCATTGTTTGTTCTGGGAACCGAATCACCAGAAAGTGTGACTTGAGCCACAGCATTCCCCCCTCCCCTTCCCCCTTAACGTTCTCATTTGGTTGGTTCAGTGGTCCCTATTCCTTGTTTCAACCACTTGTTAATACTGTTTTTCCACTTTTAAAAAACAGGAATTGATCAAGAGTCTGGGGACTAGACCAGAGAAGTTAGAGTGTAACATTAAAATTAAAGTACAAATTTCCCTGTAAAGTGGTGACTTTCACTCCATCAAGCAACCTACGCATTTCTAATACTATCATGATGTAGGTCAGCATTTCCTGACCTATCCATATTTGGTAGCCTGTAAAATTGAAGTTGCTTGGAACTATTGCTTTGCTGATATTTTATTACTACGGTATTTGTACCTTGGTGCACCAAAAGGAAATACTTGTAACACAAGATTTACAGCCATTAGTCTTTGCTAACATGCTCATTTGATGATTATTTCGTAGGACATAAACAGACCAATTATTGTTTAGGTATAAAAATTTGGTCCATTGTTTTGATGAATATTAACCTTCCTGCATATCATTTAAGGAGCCACACATTCTTATAGGAAGACGTCTCACAGCATAAAAGAGATACACAAATTAAAGGAAAACAAAGGCCTCCAATCAAGAACAAGAAATCAATTCCATACCGCAATATTTTTTTTTCCTCTTTTAAAACAATTAGCTGCAGAAGTTACTGTGTAACCACAGAGGATAGAAACCAATATTAGGTAGTACACCCTGCTGGGACTAATTGACAAATGGGTAGCTCCTAAAATGAAAACACTTGGGGTCATTGCAAGGAAGATGGGGGAGTTTTTTTGATCTACTGTACTCTACAGCCACAGTTGGAATCTCTTCAACAGACAAAACAAACTCACCAAGGGGGCTTGGGAGTGGTCTGACATGGGGTACAGTCTATCAGAATTAGGGTAACAAAAGATGCGGTAAGTGTCCTGTCAGAGGTACAATTACTTGGTGCAGGATGGTTTGAAATAGCCTGCTGGTGGGTCAATTGTTTAATTGTTATATCCAGTGGATGGATTACCCAATCCTTCTTGGACATGTCCCCAGCAATCAAAGTCACATCATTGATTGCAACTTGGGTGACAGACTTTCTGAACACTTCGGATTGCTGTAGCTAGAAAGATGGTACTGTCTTAAAACTACGCGAGTGCCACAAAAATGATCCGTAAATAAAATTTTTTTTCCCATATTCTGGTGCCATAACAACAGTTAACTCTTGGTGATTAAATCATTGCTTACAATGATACCTGCATTTTGCCCTGGTTAAAGGTCTTATTTAAAAGCATTTTTCCATGCAAAAAGGTCCATGGAGCTACTAACTGTGTTCACATTTGAGTAAGTGCAGTGGATCATGGTTTTATCACCCCACAATTCCTAATTACCTTTATTTTGATCCCAAGCCATGTCCACATTTGACAGAGTACTGTAGATCAATGTGTTCTATGAGGTTTAGTTAGTTAGATAGAGTTTTACGGCCCAGTTTCCAACCTATTGGTTCAAGTCAAGCCTGCCACAGCCTTTTTTCCAGTTGTGACTTACTGACTTGTTTTCCCTCCATTGCTTACGTGGAGCATCATGCACAACGGCAGTAGGTTCTATGTGTCGTATGAACAAAATGGAAAAGCAGGAAAAGTATTCCAATGTTAACAAGTTTGCTTATCATTCCATGATGCACTGTATCATACACTGTATCATGCCCAAACACAAACACTTGTGATCAGGGATCACTTGACTTACTGATTATGTTCACATTACAAACTTAAAACTAGCCTGGTAGATCTTGATCTTCTCCTGCAGGTTGATCAAAATCAATGCATCGTGATCTTGAGTGAGTGTTGCTGGTCTGCAATCCAATTAAAATTTGACCTACTCTGATAAATCCAGAGTCTGATCAACAAGTGGCTCAAGATCCACTGGGCTCATTCAAATGAGAATGCTGCCTTTGATTAAGATGTAGCCAGGGAGATGCTACTCTAGCAGCTAACTGCTGTAACCATAGAGCTAGGTTCCATTCATAAATCTAATGTCCCAACCAATGCCAAGGCACCAAGCACAGCCTACATAAAAAGACATAATTAAATCACCTTGTCAATTCCCAGGTACCTGGTATAAGCCCACATGACAGACACCCATTATCTTGTTTATCACCATATCACTTTTCATCTAAGGTGAAAATGGTATCACCCAAGGGAATGACCTTTGACCCTAAAGGTCCAGACCAACTATGTAAACCTTGAAAGGACACTAAATTTGTCCATATTGTGATGTTTATGGTCTGATGGATTTGACAAAGGATGAGTTTATTTTCCTTTCAACTTACCTTTAACTGATTTTTACCCAGATGCCACTACCTAAGTTCTTCATCAGTCAAATATTCATTTTACAACACCTTCCCTACTGCTGTAATAACAAACTACACAGTAAAACTATGTGGTACTGTAATTCCGTGATATGTAAAACAAAAGTAAGGGGATTACCATCCCATAGATATGTAGGTAGGTCTGCCTTCAAAAACTCAGAGAGCACTTTAAGCTGATGTTGTATCAGCAGTATTCCATGTATGGAAGTACATATCACTTCATGTTTATTGAAGAGGTGTGAGATAAACACTGCAAGAGTTTCAAGTACTGAGTCAAGAGGAAAACCTCATAAATTATATTTTCGTTGATAAAAATCAATTGGTCCATATGGACAACAAGGAAGTATCTTTGCATGTACGAAATGAAAAGCAAAGAACTGGAATAATTCTTGACAACCACAAAGAACTTAACATCACACAGATTTTTGAGGAACAGTTATTTTGTGGTACTATATTGAACAACTATAAAACAGAGGTGTCTAAATCCAAATTTACTTGAAGAATGGAAGAATGGGAGGGGGGAGAGGAGGAGGGGGGAGAGGAGGAGGGGGGAGAGGAGGAGGGGAAGAGGAGGAGGGGGAAGAGGAAGTAGAAATGATGTGATAAAATTTTTCCTTCATAGTTTTCCTGGAAAGGGCATATCCTGTCTCTTTCAGGCTTCCTCTGAAACACCATCCTAATTCCATAAATTTCCCCAAGTATCTGTCATGATATTTCAGGACCCAAATATTGTTTACTAAGGTAAAAAAAGGAGCGACTCTTTGTAAATTACACAACTGAGAGAGAAAAACTTTGTCACATGATTCTCAAGAGCCATTTAGGAAATAGGATAGACTACTACTCTAATCCAAATAGAGTTGAAAACATTTTCCCTTTAAAAGGATAAATACTATTTTAAACTTCTTTTTTATCTTAACCTTCTAATCAAAGTAACATTTAAGTTTCCCAAGATGAAAGTTTCATGGTTGCAGATTGAGAATAAATCTTCTCCATTTCTACAAATGTTTAACTGCTGTAGTTCCAAGATGGATTCTAAGTTGTTCCCACTTTTGATCCAACTTTTGAAAAAACATCTATCTACATTAATTAAGTCCCAAAACAAATTCAAATGAGTGAAATGTTAAAAAATGCTTGTTTTACCAAATTCATGCTTTGAAAAATTTTACAAGATAAATATTGCAGCAAAACATAGGTCATGTACCAATTGCAATGAGTCAAAAGCATATATCTCATTCTCCCTTCTCCCCTCACCCCTTCCCCCCTTAAAATTTGGCTGTAGCTAGCGACCTGAGCATAGCTCTGGCAAAGTGAACAATGAATAGGTGTTTACTGAGATAAACTTTGGACAGAGAGAAGTAAGACATTGGTAGCAGTCACACAGAGTCCATGAAAGCCTCACCTGGAAAACATTACCACTGAAATAATCTCCCATAAGGAAGCAGAGGCAATAATAGCAATGTCAGATGGAGGGATCGCTTTGTTGTTTTAATACAGTTTTTCCATTCTCCAAAAACAATTTGGCTTTCTAAATGTAGACTCAAAATTTAAAGAAATGGATATGTTTTAACCCCAAATTGGTAGTGTTTGCTTTCTGTTTTTCTCTTCTTATTGTCTTATGTGTGTCTTTTGTCTTATTCAGATACAGTATAAACAGCTTGATGGATTAGCTTTTTCCAATGTTGAACTGAATCTTTACAGCTGATAGAATTTGCTACATATTGTAAGCCTTCAAGAGAAAATGCTGCTTTCATTCCCTGTTATAATTTCCAGCTGACTCAAGAAAGAAAGTTGGAGGATATTTTTTCATTTTAAGCCATGGATGACACCAGACTCATTTTAAATTGACCTGAAAGAATTGTAAACAAGTTCCTTTGAACGGAAGTTTCAACCTTACCATGACAAGATATGAAATATCTGACTAGCAGGAAGTTGCACAGACCTGGGGGTAACTCTGATGACAAATTGGAGCATTTCTGCATTAGAGATGCTGATTCAGCCTGAACAAGGAGAACCCTTGTGATGCTAATATGTGACCACAGTAAGCAGCAGGGGAATATTAATGAGAGCAAATGAGAGCATGTAAGAACGGAAATCAAGGGAAAGGGAGTGGTGACACTTACCGGAATAGTTAGGGTGCAATTGGCTATTGTCATGTGGACCACCCACAACACCCCCTGCTGAGCCTCTTTCTGGCACTACAGTCTGTTGGAAGAAAAATATTAATGTTTAACTTTTTTTGAAGATCATATCACTTTTCAAATGAGCTTCATCTTCAACTACTTTGAACTTCTATTTGCCAATGTGTAAGACAGTAAGGATATTTGCAATATATTAATAACCATTAAATTGAACATGGTCCATTAATTTACAGCTTATAGTATCTCAGGCAGCCATATTGCAGAATAGAAGTTTAAAAGATCCCCAATCCATAATTCAATATTTATTTTCTAAAGCCCCAAACTAAATCAGATTTTAACATGTAGCCTACCTCACAGTGTATGTTTCCTTTCTACTAATTTAATTTAATTAAAGACTGACGTGCCTTATGTCTAAATACAAGGCATAGTAATACTGTAGCTTACAATCAATTACGATAGGATAACAAGGAGGGCCTTTCTTTTACATAGGCCAAAGTAATCATAACAATTTTTACCTCAATTAGCATCAGTATGTTGTACAACCTAAATCTTTAAAATTTAAAGCATATCGAAGATGTCTGCTTTACTTACACAATTCAGTCACAAAATACTGTCATGTAATTAAAAACAGCCAGTCATTCATGGATTAGAACACCAGATAAAGACAATTAACAATGGGATAAAAATATTTTTCTTTAAATACCCAACATACCCCCAAAAATACATCATATTTCATTTATTCCTAATACTTCTATTTAAGTCTAGTAGGTTATGTTACAGCCTATGCCAACATTAATGTTTTCACAATCAAAGCTTTCACATGAAGGCACAAACTTTTGTGAAAAATTAGTTTCAGGTCGTCACCATATCTATTCTTGTAGCGTAGTACAAATATAGAAAAGCCTCTCCCAGCTCTTTCTCTCTCTCCCAACTGATTGCTTGCACAAAGGAAGAGAAAGACCAAGCACGGAGGTAGTTGATCTAAGCCATGTGTTAAACCAATCTCTCATCCATCCATGCTACTTTGTCAGCATAAAGGTCACCATTGTATAATCGCTGGAGATCATGTTAAATTCTTCAGTAAGTCCACAGAGCTTACTTCAATTATTCATGTGTGCATAATGTAAAATGCTCTATGACAAAGAGATTATGCTCGTCTGACAGTATCACTTTTTATGCTGTCTTTCTGGGTAGAGATTAATAAACAGTTTATTGATTCACTTCGTACCTTTATTTCACTGAAATGTTTGAGATATGATCTTCTTTATAACCTTTGAATGAACTTGTAAATATTCAAAACAAATGGGACTTCAGTCTGAAGTATTAATTTCATATTTACTTTAGAAAGCATAACTGTT
This sequence comes from Holothuria scabra, assembly GCA_037179385.1. NCBI lineage: Eukaryota > Metazoa > Echinodermata > Holothuroidea > Aspidochirotida > Holothuriidae > Holothuria > Holothuria scabra. Next base: position 7,598,283 of record CM074187.1, on the reverse strand, counting down.
AACATCAAAAAAAAAATTGTAGGGGTACAACTGAACTTCATTTTCATGAGTTGTCAAGATTTAAGGTCTGGTTTTTATTTAGCATGGTCAATCACAAGAAGGAATATCATGTATAACTTGTAATCTATTACCAAGTCTTTCTATTGCATCCTATCATAACCATTTTAGAAATTACTTCATACAATACCCCAAATGTATCAACTGTTTTATGAATGAATATGGACATTGCGACAAAATTCTGGAGAATCAAGTTAATACAATTCAAGTTATACAGACAGCTATTTTCATCATTGTGACAACAGGTATGGTCTGTTTGTTCAAAAGTCAAGCTGTCCTTCAACTTCATTACATTCACTCTGTAAGCAAGGCTGTCATTTACATTTTTTTTTTTTTGCTTTTTTGTGTCTAAGAGAGAATGGTACTTGGGCCAGATCTTTGCCTCAATTCACTCTTTGTCTCAAAGACATGTTTTTATATCTAATGTCAGGAAATGAGGAGTTGGTGTACCTTGGTTCTGGCTGTTGGTTCTTCAGCTGGAAATGTCATCATGCAATTACGTAGCAAGTTATCAAAGCCAAACCAACTTCAACAGAGTATCAAACTATATGGCTGCGTTCAGACTCCGATAGCAAAATGAGGGTGTGATTTCGCTGAGAGTGTTAAAATCAATCGAATTTCAAGCCGAATAGAGCAATGAGATAATGGTTTTGAAATCACTGGCAAGTAAGACTGGCAATAACAGGTCACAGGAAAGCAAAAGACATAAACTTTAGGATATTGATTACATCAAAGACAGACGGAATTTTCATTCTGCATGGCAGATAGATACAGATATCCTTTCCATGATTTTACAACATTAGAAGCTGAGAGAGAAGAATTTTTTCTTTAATCACTTTGACATGTTTCATACTTTAATATGAATTCTTTCCCGAATGGGTCTCCAAGTCAAAACCCATTTCTTTGAAAGTTAATAATCTTAAGGTCATTTACTTTTGGATTTGAATTCCCTCCATTTCAACTTGATATTTTAAACGGTTCTCTTGAAACCTCTTTCAGTTAAGTTCATTAATAAAACAGCAAGCCCAAAACACATTACTTTGGAGTGCTATATATTCAAACCCACTTGCAAGTGAAATTTCTCAGTGTTTTATACATTTAGAAGATTGATACAGTATATGTTGCTATGGTACCTAATTAATTCTAATTTATGTACAACGATCAACAAATTATTTTACTATTACTACAACTTTTGTAAATTCTTAAAGGAAATTACAAATACTGTACATATTTCACTTCAATACTTTGTCTCTTTGATCTAATACAACCAATTTACAGGTTACAGAATTTGGAAATCAAATCTTCTTCAGGCTGAAACACAATTTCCTTCATCACTTCAATTTTTTTTTATTTGCATGAAGTTTTAGGATTGTACTTTCACTAATACAGCTACTGAATGATCAAATCAGGAAAACTATTTGATAGATTATAACCCCATTCAATATACTTTGTATATAAAAGAACTACATCAATATGGCACTATGAACCTCCTTAAAATGGTATTAACCCGCTGTGCAATTGGAGAGGAATGACAAAATGTGGTATGAATCAAAAATTCTGTCCAACTTGCTCTATTTAAACATGGAACACCCAGCAGTGACACCTATTTTCAAAATACTGAAACAACATTGAACCTCCAAATACTACTAGGACTGGTTTAAGCAGCGATAATTACTGTCAACTGTGCCATCAACTAGAAGCGAATCTCTCTCTCTCAATGATAAAACAAAGCAACGGGAAAGGGGAAACCTTTACAAAGAGGGAGCTGTCTCCCTTCAGGGCAAGCTGTGGATGAGGTCATAATTTGACCTGATTCAGGGAGATGGTCCTACTTCAAATTTTCGCATTGACGGACTCCAGAAAAGATGGATGAGAACAACAGCAGATCTGATGTGGCGATGACAAGGTGTTTTATCTTCATTAAATTGGAATGTGTTTTAAAGAAATAAACAGACCTGTCACACAAATCTACCTGGCAATACACAAACCATGGGAGTTCAGGGGTTACTTGTGATGTAAAAGCAAGCTGTCTGTTTATTCTGTGCTTTCACCATCTAGCCATCAGCCCAGGAAGATGTGGTACTACACACTTGATGAAAACATCTCTCTGAAACATCTATATTTTTGCTGTACATAACACTTGTAAGAACAATTTCTTTTTAGGACTTTTTCCACACACACCTGGAAACTGTGTAGTTTTCTGTCTAAAGAGGTAAAATCAGTATGGTCTAATGGATGGGTACCAATATTTACAAGAGAAATGCTATCTACAAGGGAGAGACATTGAGGACAGACTTTTGTCTCTTTTGTGTAACCCAAAACATTTTGCTTGTATTTCACCTACAGAGTGTGCACTTAGATTGAAATTAACAGGGCCTAGAACTCACGTTCAACCACACTGTCCCACTAACATGCTATATCTAAGAAGACCCCCAAGATAGCAACTGAGGCCTGGGTTGTGTCTGACAATACAACACACTAACTCCTGAGCTCTCTATCTTCAAAAAACATAAAACTCTGAAAGATTCAAATAGAATGCAAAAAGGCTCACCATACGTGGGTCCATACCCCCAGCATAGGGGTCCCCTGGTGGATACCCAGGGGCTATGCTGCCTGACACTGTGGAATGATTGGATTGAGCCATATGACCTGGAATCATGTCTTCTGGGACCATGACAGGTTCGCCCTCTGCATGGTTCCGTAAAACATTTATTGCATCGTCCAGTCTTTGATTCATTCGGTTGTGCTACAAAAAAAAACATGGCAAGGTTGTGATGGTTGTAATTTTAAGCAAAATATTGTTTCAAAATGATCAAGAAAGTGATACAAAAGTGGCTTATTCCTCTTTATGTTGAGGGTAAGAGAGGTTGCCAGCTGGTGTATCCAATCAATACTCTAGGTATGTCCGATATACAAGACTACTTTGGTCCTCATCACCTCCTGTTTAGATGTAAGTAATTCTACAACTTGCCTGCAAGTACACCTGACATAAGACCTTCTAGCACTGGGATGTTGGCCTCCCACTCTGTGGTCTCAGTTGTTAGTAGGGGAATTACCTGTGCAAATATGAGGTGTGTATCACATTCCATAGACTCTAAAATCAGGAAGTTTTGTATTTTCTTAGTCAATCCTCTAAGTTCAATGACTGTAGCTACATTACTAGTGTCATATCTGGACAAGGTACTGTCCTCAGGATATAATCACCAGATGAAGGAAAACCATAAAGCATAAATTGAAACTGACAGTCTTACAGAAAATCATACCTTGAAATTGACATTTAAAGAATGGTACATTATTTGTGCCATCAAGGAAATGTGCCTGAAACATCAATACTTACTAATGAACTTAGAGGACTTTCCATGTAAGGTCCTGGTGAAGTCTGATTTGATGACCTAGGCCAGGGACCTGAAATGAAAGAATGCAAACATAAAAAGAATGATATTTAATTATTTTGCTGTACATTTTCTATTCAATATAAACAGTGTATGGATGTATTAAGATGTGATAAATTTAAGATGACAGCTGTATATAGCCCCTAGTGAGCTGTATCCTGGGTAACAGTCAGTAAATATGTATAAAATGTGCAGGAGGAAATAAGAAAGTAAACACTTCACACAGCGAGCTTTTCAAAAGATCACCGTTGCAGAAATTACAGAGCCACAAATCAGGATTGTCTAATACAGATATAACAGCCATCTATAAGTACTTAAAAGGTTTTTCTACATTTGTTCATATAGTTTTACAACAAAGTAGAATAAAGAAGGTACATGTGGTCAAAACAGGTAATTACAATACAATCTGGACACTCTTTTTTTAAGGCAGAGTTGAAAGAATTTAAGGGGGAAGTGGCTACTGACCACAACCATTATTCTACACACAAGCATACAGTATATTAAAGTAACTAGCTGTAGGATGATGAGGACAGCATAAATGTACGTATTACACAAATGAGTGCATCATGTTATACTCCATACTGTTCAAGTTGACAGGGAAGTATGACAATCAAATATGAATATTTTAGATTAACTATATAAACAATTAACATGACTTCAGGGGTTGCACACATTTAAGAATGGAAAAAATTCCATAACTTTTCCATCATTTTCAAGGACCTTGAATGATACATCCAGGACCTTTAAAAACCAGTCTTATTCCATATTTACAACTTTTTTCCATTAGATTCAAAATTTGAACCATTTTTTAAAAGGAATTGAAACTGGAGTAGGGACACAGGGGAGGGTAAAGTGGGTATTAAAGAAGATTTTACAAGTATTCCCCCTAGTCAAAATTTGGGTCATAGTGGATAGAATGACTTAATGTACAGGAGATATACAGTAACTTGGAACCCCTGTTGACGAAACCTTTTACAAATACAAGCACACTTCAACTGGAATTAGTTGAGGTGAAAGTCACATCCAAAAAAGTTATTAACAATTGTTTCAGCAAAGCAAATTTAAATGGTTTAAAATTTAGGTTGTGGTGGGTTACTGGCGGTCACACACGGTGGTACTCCATCACACTTGTACCAGAACTGAATAAACAGGGGAAGTCACCAGGACATCAGTTTAAAAAATAACAGATGTCAGGGTTTAACAGATTGGCCTTAAAACATCCCTTGAACACCATTGAATACCTGCTAATTGAATTAACAGGTTAATGTTACAAATTTGATTAAAAAAGATAGCTGCCCACTTCAACAAATCCAAACAGGTAATGAAAAGAACAAATGGTTTCATGACGGACCTGATTGATTGGATACATCTAGAAGAGAAAGCTCTTTCAAGCTCATCAGTGAAGCATTCATCTTTCCACTTGGCAGGTGACACAGAAAACTATACTTATTGCCCTCATCTAAAGTTTAAGCTCTAAAAATAAGAGGTCTAGTGTCTTATGGTATTTGTGAAGCAATAACTGGTTCAAAAATCTAATTTCATGGTCTATTTTATGGATTTCATGATGTGACCATTTCATTTTATTCCTGAACATCAAATCTGCCTGAAAGACAAGTTTCTAACAGTAAATCAAACATACTGAAAAGGAAAAACACCTCACCCCACCTTACCTCTCCCCCTTCCCCAACCAACCAAAAAATGTCATGGAAATTTCCTCTTGCATGTTTTCCACAGGTTTCTCCAATTTGAACTTAATTGGTTGTACAAGTGCAAGTTCGAAATCAAGTATCCTAGTCATTACGTTATAAAGCATGTTAGTGTTGTACTCAATGAGGCTGCTACACGTGAGTTTTTTCTACAAATTGTAAGGATAAAAGGGAATTACATGTACCCATTGCTTTCATCCAATAGAACCTGAAAAATCTGCATAAGATTTCACATAGGAACCTTTTCTGTATTCAGTAACATAATAACTGCCTCTAGATTCTACAGGGGTCACAAAATAATGAAGTGACAAAAACTTGAAAATTTTTCAAGGTTTAACATTTCAAGGATGCAAACTATGTGTAAATATGTGCAATGGATGCATTCCTTCCAAATTTGCAACTTTCATTTTTTTATGTTTCTCCATTTATGGTTGTAAGCAACATAATCAAAGTGCTGTCAATGTAAAACATTTACTGTACTATACAGGTCATGAAAGCAAAACATGAAGACCCATAATTTTAAATTTGTGACTTTTCATACAAAGGCATTAATAAAAAAAACAAGACACAAAAAGATAGAATACTTTGCATCTGGGTTTCCTCTCTTGTCCTACCACAGAATGGGGTAATGAATGCACTTCATAAGAGGTATGGCATACATACTTCTTTAACACATGTACATACTTCTAATACGTTTGAACCATTGAAAAGAGATTACCCAACATGCCTGTATTCATGAATCTCATTTTAGGTGGTCCTTCAAGTTCAACTGTTGATTGGTTTAGATTTACAAATATTAAACTGCAAGTCAATGCTTGAATTTTTTTAAGTATTCTGCTACTTCACTTAACAAAATAAGGCATTGAGACTTCTTCCCTAAATAAGTTCTTTAAGTGAAAGAAATTACACACTATAACCTTGACCTTGGTTGCAAGAAATAATGAATAAAATCAGGCTTACTTCGGTCGAATATTGTTGAATAGTTCAGTGTCATCATACTGTATAAGTGACTGATTTTTATGCAAATTGACTATTTGCAGAAGAGTTTTTGAATGTAATCGTAATTAATGCATACCATACAGGTTGAAGGGTAATGTATGCCCTCATGAACTGGTCATGCACTTCTGTTTTTACTTGTTAAACCTTGATTCTTCCAATCCCTGCACATTATACAGGATGTAGACTTACTAAGTACTGTTTTTATAGCACATATAACCTACATCCATATGCTAACACACAAATGCCACCAATGTTGCTGTAGGAATTATAAATGCATACTCAAAGATGGCACACAGAAGCCACTCACCACTTGCTACTCTCTGCATGCTGTCATGTTAAAGCGGCTCATTGAGTTGGTTCATGAAATTCAATAATTTTTCCAAACCTGTTGAGTTTTCTTCACATACCAATGACAAATGGTCAATCTGAGACAATCCCCATACCCTACATACAAACAACTGTTTTATTAGTGAGTAATTAACGGTTCAAGTCAGTTTTGAAAAATTCGTGACCAGACACTTTTTCAAATTATGTACAAAACAGTTACAAGTCAGGTCACTAGGAAATTCAAAATTTTATCGTTTTCTGTGACTATTGGACTTGAAACTTGACTTGTTATGTTCACTAAAGGCAGTGTTATGTGGTAGTGATCCTTTGAGTCTCTCATTAAGTTATCGATATCAACTCAATGAGCCTCTTTAATATACCCAGGTTTACACAGTTACCCCAACATACATCCTACATGCTAAACTTTAGCATACTCAATACCTCACTAAAAACCCAAGTCTAACCTTTAACCCACTTGAGAGCATTTTCTCAATCATATTGCTTCCAACAGCATTGACTGCCATTCACATTCCTTCCAACACCACAAGTCATACTTTCTCTTTCCATTTTTAATTTCTTTGAAAAGAAACATCCCCCCATCCTCCACAATACAATAACCTATTTATTACTTTCTGTAATTCTTTTTCTTTTCTCCGACACCACAATTTCTTTTTCTGCACAGGAACCATTTTACGATCACGCAATCCCACTGGCTAGCATATTTAATTGACTTTGTGGGTGCTAGTGACGTCTGATACTCCACCATAAAATTGGCATAAACCGATTAAATGGTGCATTTGACCTAGAAACATTTCTTTTTTGTTTTCCGTTCACTTGTACCTATCTCTCCATCAACACAAATCAAAACATCCAGATCTACTTCAAAATGCTCCTCAAGATACTTACCACTGCAATAAATGAGCCCAAAATTTGTTTTTACTGGAACACCTTTACAGCAATAAAGGATATTCTAAACTGCCAATCACCTTAACTAACCATTCTTATCATTTCAACTTATCAACCGGCAATGGCTACATCTACCGAAAAAACATATCAAAGACAAAATGTCTGTCTGTACCTGCTGTTTAAACAATAAAAACACAAACTACATGATCAATTGAAAATTTGGAAGATTTGAAGAATATTTTACCTGACATGGGGGGAGGTGAGCTGACAGGCGTGGATGGATTAGATGTGTAATTACTGTTGGTATGATCTGTAGAATAGATCTGTAAATAAGAAAGAAACAGAGTACACTTAATGCAGACTTCTGATTTATCAGCAAAATTATAGAAAGCTGGAAGTTTTTTAGAAAAACTGCAAACACATGATGACCAACTTGCAGCTACAACAACTGCCAGTTACAGTAGCTGAAGGGTTTTCACTCAAATTATTTCTTCCACGGCCCACTTGGACTAATAAACAAAATGTTTGGGTAGTCCATTGTCTTTTCCCAAATCATGCCAATGCCATAATAAACACCTCATACTGAAGGTTGCATATGCTGCGGCAGTTCCCTGATTTTACAATAATGTGAAAAACTAGTAACCTCAGCACTGTAAGATTTTTAAGAAGAAACTTTATGTACTAAAAATTTCACACTAAGCAACATTACCATAACTAAAGATGAATTTATAGCTACATTATTACAGTATGGCTGGAAAAAGTTGGAAATCTGGGTAATTTGCTTTTTTTTGCACATTAAAAGACAGGAAAGCATTTTCAAGATTTTACTACCTCCTGCTTAATAAACATTTTCCTAACATAAGTACACAAATTTTTAATTTTTAACTTTTGGCATTAGATGAACACTTCCAATAACTCCTGCCAGACTTAGGATGACGATCTGACTGGTCCATATTTACATTTTTTGAGAAGAATACAGTTTCTTTCAAAAAACCAATGGGTAGCTAAATGTAATATGTTCATGAATGGTTATGTATGAAACTTTTTACTCTTTTTCATTGCAATATAAGGAAGCAGACTGATTCAAACCAGTTTCAGTTCATTTAGTAGGGAAAAAAAATTGCAGAAGGTTTGGAAGGTATTTTATGATGTACCAAATTGTGCTAAACAAAAATGTGAGGGATAAACTAAAATAGGCTCCCATTTTAATGTACCAATGTACATTCTGTTGTTACTGTACTTCTGTTCAATTTCTACCTGAAAAAATTTCTGACACTGGGGACTAATGATACAAATTAAGCTTATTGGGGGACCAATGAGACGGGAGACCATAGAGCTAGAGGAACCTGAACCAGTTTCGTCAAAAAATCAAAATGGCAAACAGAAGAAAACATTTTTGACCGAATAAAGAGATGTGTTTACATTTTTCCCACAACTGTTCATATCCAAAGTACAAGTTTTCTTTTGACTTTATTATTCAATTTTCAAAATTTCCAGGGGAATGAGTTTACAGTCTATTTAACTACATGCCAGCTACTCAGCCAAGGGTGTTAATTTCCTAAACTCTATTTACAGCAAGACTGGGAAACCTTCCAGCAGCAGAAAAGGCAAAATGGATGGTAATGAAATGAATGTCTAGCTCACTGGTTGCAGAATGAATACATGTCCATGTGATAGCCTATTTTTTGTGGAAGATCTGTTCACAATTACTGCAAAACAAATATATTTTCATCTAGAAGAAGCCTGCAATGAAATTCCATCTGTAGGAATACAATGTATGAAGGTTTAAAGAAGTGAAAGTTATGAAAATACATGCAAAGATAAAGGTTAGATTAGGTTAGATAAGGTTTTACAGCCCAGTTTGCAGCCAATTGGTTCAAGTAAAGCTGGCCATAGCCTTTTTTCCAGTTGTGGCTCATTGGCTTGTTTTCGCTATTCCTTTGCTTATGCTGAGCACCAAGCAAAATGGCAATAGGTTCCACAAAGATAAAGTTCCAGGCACCCTTTTATGTTGTATCTTGCAATAGATACCCTACTAGAACCTTGCCTCAACATAACCATACAATATACAGATATCATGTACTGTACATACAATGTCTGTTCAATACTCCAGTGAATTCAGCAATAAAGACTTGACACATATTGTGACCTTTTAAGTGACCCTTTCAACTTGCATAAAAGTGGTCCCAAATGCCACAGACTTGGAAGGTACTTTGGGATTTTTTCACAGAGAATGTGTACATCATACATTTGGGTTAAAACATTACTCAGTAATGCAAGGATCCTATACAACCATTTCTTACCTTCAACAATACAATTGTACTGATCTCACCAAAACCCCTGAGACACAACAATTTCTATAAAATTGAAACAAACTACCCATAAGCAAAAAGATTGGATGGAATTTATCAGGTGGCTCATGTCTTTTATTCTTGACAGATTGACATGTAAGGCTGCCCTCGGAAACCATTGAACCTGGTTCTAGAATGTAGGATAAAGATCTGGATTAAACTCAGGGGGTGGGACAAATATACTATGCTGTTACATTCACACTGGTTGTAATAGACATTACAGTATAACCATGAACAAGCATCAATGAAAAGAGCAACATGCTACTATGTAGTTTATATTTATCTTCTCTCTAAGGATTTATTGCTCTCATTAAACACTGTCCAAATTACTCATCCTTTCACATTGTGAGTATGATGTGAAGTTGAAAATCCAGTATTTTTTTTTACAGTAATTTAGGCCTAATGCATACTTCACATGTGATCTTTATTGTAGGCTAAGTGGCTAGAAGGCCACACATGTTCAGAAAAATGAACAATATCTATGAAAAATGTTACAAAAATTGTTCTTAGCTCAGTCCACTCTCAACCTAAAAACAAAAGGTTAATTTTTCACTTTGTTGTACCATATCCTTCCTGGTCACTTTTGTTTCCCTGTCTTTGTTAGTTTTATTGAGATGTGGAAAGTTAAACAATAAGGAACTGAAAACAAAAAAAAATCTCTTGTGCTCTATGTCAAAAGGAATAATCTATGAGTCAATGTTTGGTGATTTCTGTAAATTTCTCTGCATAAAATCCTGCAAGTGAATGGATAAAATGTTTAAATATTAAAATGAAATTGAGTCACATGCTAACCAACAGCGTTAATTGTAGGTAGTATAGCAAGTTTTACAAAGAAACTAGCACTTGAACCAACTGATTGAACACTGGGCCATAATACTCCACCTATCTAAGTACCTGTACATGTAACCTAAAAGAAAATAGATAGTGCATACTGCAAATATGTGAAATTCTATTTATTTGTTCCTGGTTTAAGACAAAGTACCCCATTCTAATTTTACAAGACCCCTTGTCTATTTGAAGAGCAAGTCTGTCTTCCCTGGATTTCAAAATCCTCTGGAATTTCCAATGTAATTACTAATTGTCAAAATAAAAAAAAAAATAAATCCTGTTACAGTATGTATGTTCAATAAGATTGGTAATTGTTTTCTTTTATGATACATATGAAAATATGTTGCCTATTTGTGACTACGTTGGCACTTTAAGGCTATTTTAGTTCTAAATTCCTGAATAGTTTTCCCTTGAGTTGATCAAAACTTTTCTGACATTAGCAGTTCGGTACCCCCAAAACCCTGTATAGAACAGTTACTGCATTAGCAGGCTAATGCAGAATACAGTATACCAGAAATGATGCTCCCAGGCAATATGCTGATAGCAATAATGACATCAGGGTGGTCACCAGTCAATGTAAGAGTCGGTTATTTGTACCTCCATGAAATTTACTCGATATGCTGTAGTCTATATCCCTCAAAATGTATCAAGTACTGAGGGTGTACTAAATGCTCCAAATCAGATCCACAAGATGACATGCAGGTATAATTCATGTTCAAACCTGGGGGTTTTTTATGTTCGAACCTGGGGATTTTTCATGTTCAAACTTGGGGATTTTCAAGATTTCACAATTTCATCTGTTTGGATTGTGATTTTTGTAAGTACTTTTATCTTAAGTTGGTAAGTCTTGTGCCACTTAGAAGCAAACCAGTCGGCAATTGCCACAGCCAGTTAGACTGTACTTTGACTGGTGTGGCCTCAACCTTGGACATTTTACAGTAGTTGTAATTCCACTCAAATATGAGACTCATACACATGCATAACAATACAAACTTGCTTTACAAGTGCATTTTGAGGTGGGGGTAGGTCAGCTGCCAAACAAGGGTAAATTCCTCTAAGAAAGAGGAGTGAATTTTTTAGGGGACCCAAATGAGGACAAAATTAATTAATTCAATCCCAACTTGACACTTTCCAGGTGAAACAAAACAATTCAAGGAGCTTTGTCACCTTGTCGCCTCCACTGGCAATGGAGTTGGTTAGGGAGAGGATATTCAAGGAGAGAGGGATTGTTAATCTATTTTATTGTGTATTCGATCACAGATTTGTCTTCATGAATGCATGACATTATACGCAAACATAGTCCTTGGACAGGCAAGTGCAAGGAGGACCTCTCTGGGTGACCTCTGTGAGCCAATCCTATCAAAGCTTGCAAGGGACTTACTGTGGGTAAGTGAGGATTACAAAGTGTAAATAGGAGGTAAGGAGTAGGGTTTCACGGTACCACTGATAATTGGTACCGTCAGTACCGCCACAAATGGTACCGGTAATACGGTAGTACCGGTACCAGAAGAGTTAAAAAAGTAGGATTTTTATCACATGCAAAATATCCATAAAAATACCATGCATTGACATAAGTGAAGTCTTCGGATAATCCCTGCCTCCTGTTTCAGAATTTTTTGTAACATTTAGTCACCCTGCACTCACCAAATCGGTAAACAAAAAAAAGAGATAACCTCTCTGCAAATTTAGCGTCTGACAAATACAGGACAGAAAATAAATCAGCGCCGCACGTCCGCACCGGAGCTAGACCCCACAAGATGACAAGAGCACTCAGAATTGTAATAAAGATTGCAAAAATAATTTCTGCAAACAATGACGATCCCCCTCCTAAAGTATAACTAAAAGTTATCAAGTAGAACTTTACAAAAATATTTCAATAAAAGACTGATTCATCAAGCTTTCTTCCCGCCGAGTTATCACTATCAAAACTAAATCAAAGTGCTTCATGATTGAATTTACGAATGCATCGCACAGCAATCCATTGTACAATAATACTATACTGTTCTTCAGTACGTAGCTATCAATACAACAAAGCAAGTGAGTTGATCTGGTGAACTGAACACGCGAGCCAATGTTTTAAGCGGGATTTACTGTGTGTTCAGTCCCATTGCTTCACTGTGTAAATTTCTGAAAGAATGTTCGTTGCGTTCGTACGAAAGTTTTTCTTCCACAAACATAGTGAGCGTTATGGAGCAGTCCCATTGAATCACTGTGTTAGAATCAGAAATTGTCGATGCAACGTTCATGTCAGAGCTTGCAATGCTATGATTCTTTGTCTGCTTACAACGAATTTCTCACTCGCATAATGTTGTGTGCTATCGTAATCAAAGTGAATTCTATCAATCAACGCATGGTATCTATTCTTAATACACCATGTGAAAGCATTTGCTGATGAGCAGCGATCGTTCGGGGGTTGCGCACAATGTCGAAAGAAAGCAAGGGCCCTGTTAGTGTGGAAGGTACTAGTTCTGCGAAAGTAACGTTAAACGGCAATTTCCGAAATTCTTAGGGGGGATTTGTGACTGAAATGGTGCAAAATGATTATCAAGTGACTATTCCCTGTTTATATTGTAATGTTTAGAGACACAGGGCATTTATCAAATGGATTTTTGTTACATTTTAGTATCATTCTAATTTAAATGCTATAATTTTGAGAAAAGATTTTCACCTTACAGTTGAGTACCAGTCTCCACGATACTTCGGTACTTTTAGGTTGGTGGTACTGTACCGTACCGGTAAGTACCGGTACTTACGGAAATACCGGTATACCGTGAAGCCTTAGTAAGGAGACATAGACTTGTCTTCATGAAGGCATGACATCATACAAAAACTTGAAGGCTTCTCACAAACAATGAAAAGGTGATCAACAAGTTCTAATACATGCACAAACTACGTCTTTCCAGAAGTTTCCAATGCTTTATTCACACAGAATTTTTTAAGAACTTCAAGTTACTATACATTTGAGGTGCTGATAGTGACCCATTGAATTGAAAAAGACAAAACTATTTCCTTTTACATTTTACTTCTGTCTGGATATCTTATGTAATGGTTCAAATTTCCTCATTCTAGTTTCCTAATGACTAAGTACTCATAGACTGTTGTATCCTGTTTCAAAGCTTTGTACAGTGATTTAAAAGGCATTGACCAGCCTACGTTACCATTTGATATACAGAAAATTCCAAATCACCTCACATTTTCCTGCACTTATTCCTACAAGACAAAGCAATATACTTTATAAACAACTTCAAAAGTCAATTTAAAAACTCTTTAAAGGGTTCCAAATTGCATTCAAGCTGCATTTTTTTTGTGTTTAATCACTTTTATCCTCACAAAGTCTACATGTGTTTGAGTCTATGACCCTTTGAGTGTACCGCAAGTTTAAAAGGTTCAAAAATATATATTACAGTTTGCAGAACCTGAAAAATTAAATCAAACTGTCCAAATCCCATCATCATACCATAAGATATTCCTGAGATGAGAAAGTTTATTCAATCAATTAACAATGGTCTATTGTGCAATAATTTGTGATGTCATCATTGTAATACTACAGTTAGTCTTTGCTTTTCTTTATTTTCTGAAAGTCACTGCACCTTGAAGCAGTACGTGAAAGCACACTTTAATACTCTTATTGGGTGATGTAATTAATTAAGCCTTCTCTGTACAACATGCTATGCAAGAAAACAGGAAGCATTCAATGTCATAAAAACACTCAAGGAAAATAGTGCAAGTAATGTGAGTTGCACTAACAATAAAGTCACAAATTATTGTACAATGAATTATTTTGTTTAAAGGGAATAAATTTCACATTCAAACATCTAATATGTCAACAACAAAAGTTGTAGAACGAGTAAGGTTCATTAATCAACCTCTACACTAAATTTTAAACAATACACTTTAAAACGCTCTCCCTTTTTGGACTTAAAAACTTCAAGCCAAAAAAGTCACTGTCAATATTCCTTGAGAATAGATATTTAAAAGCAAGAAAGCAAGTGCCAAATAATTGGTTAAACTGAATTGGGAGACACGGAGAGGTGGGGAGGTTGTCACCTGTATTATGTTATGGGCTCAACAAAGAACTTTAAATTCCAATAAACTAAACATTGAAACCTTCATTTATGTGACATCTGAGTGAACATATTGGTACTGAATTATTTGTGCTACACAGCATTGCATGGTGGGATGTTTTAGCTGGACAGAAATTGGATGTCTGACAACCCGTTTTGTACATTTTGTAGATGACTTGGCTATTTAATGCCATTTACAGTATATCTGGCTTAAATAAGTAAAAAAATAAACCAATTACTAGACATTTCCCACTATTTCAAACTTATAATTGAAAGTTCACTTTTTTCCCTAGATACTGTATGATTAAGATTTCTAGCATTTTCAAGGTCCAATATAATTTTCAAAACCTCGCTGGTGGTGATTTTAAAGAATTCCTACTGAAAATAAAGTTACTTAGAAGGAGTTTTATGATGCAGTAATGTGAAAAGTTAAAATCAAGTAATGTGTTTGATTCTGTTGAGTATACTTTACAAAATTACATTATTTTTGATCAAAGTATTCACACAGCAAAATTTGTACTTTGAGCCTCAATGCCAATCTCATCTCTTCACTTTTCTACGGCTGTGCACTTCAAAATATAAATCACGCCAAGTACTAAATCTGTCACAATGACAATAACAAACAATGTCTATTGTGGTGATGTACAGTGATTGGTCTTTCCTTGTGGTTGGCGCGTCATGGTCATTTCATACAGAGGACTGTTCTCAGGAAATGTATGGGTTGATCTGGCTGGAGAACAATCAAACTGGCTGCTACAGTACTTGAATTTGAGAGTGGAAGTACCTGTATGAATAGCAAACATCAACCAATAATATCCCATGAATCTAGTTTGAGCAGGAGTTGCTAGAAGGCAGCCAATTCTCCACCCAAACTACAATTTTTGAAATAGTCTCAGAAATTCTCAATTGGCACAGCCTCTGCAGAACATGCAAAGTACTAGCTCATACTGCAGAGCATGTATTGTACTGAGAATGTTCTCCATACAAATTTTGTCTTGTAAACTGAGCCTGAAGCAATAAACTGAGATTGTGTGTAGATGAGGATCAATATAAAACACTTGTGGGAGGGGCTCAAGTAATTAGGTTAGGAGAATTGGAACTGTTAGGGATGAGAGAATATTAAAGCATAGCTCCCAAGTTCCGAGAGACTAGATGCAGGTCCAACTTATCTGTCCAGTGGTGGATCGCCAGCCTTGGGGAGGGCTGGGGGAGGGGCCTTGGAGAGGGCTGGGGAGGGGCCTTGGGGAAGGCTGGGGAGGGGCCTTGGGGAAGGGCTGGGGGAGGGGCCTTGGGGAAGGGCTGGGGGAGGGGCCTTGGGAGGGCTGGGGGAGGGACCTTGGGGAGGGCTGGGGGAGGGACCTTGGGGAGGGCTGGGGAGGGGCCTTGGGGAGGGCTGGGGGAGGGGTAAAAGAGGCCCCTCCTCTTTGACAAAATTTTTGAAATTCAAATGTGTCTACAAGCAAAATGGTAGCACTTTTTTTGGCAAATTAGTCAGCACAATTTCGCTAGGTTACCGTATTGCCCAAAAATTCAGTATGGTACTGCATTCTTTTTTTGTAGTAACCTAGAAAAATTGTATTAAGACTGGGTGGGTCAGGGGGTTTGGATGTTCTAATGCAGGTCAAACCCACTAAATGTGGGTCACTTGGGAAGTGTGGAATAAGGCCTAAAAAACTAAATCAAAGTGTAGGCCTACTCAAAACAGATGTTACACTTGGTCCTTACCATGCTGTTTAATATTAACAACAATTTCCTACTTGAGATCATCCCCTATTAACTCCCACCCTGGTACTACAACTCTTGCATGTTCTCTGCAGTCATTCTTTTTTTTTTTATTGTGAAGCTGGTTGTCTACAACACACACTTTACTAAAATGTGTAACTGTAAACCTTGTGCCATTTCACAAAACCAATTGTTTTCCATTATCTAGCCCATATATTTATTTCTTTGTTTGGGAAAGCATATTTTTGTAATACTTTAAGATTAAGTGTTTGTGGCAAATTGTTTTTGATGTGTACCCTTTTCCAAGGTAAACCAAATTTAACACTTTGTAAAGGATTGCTGCCAAATCTCTACTCAATGAACAACAGCACAGCTATCGTGTTTAGTTCATGCCTGAGTGAGCATTGCCCTCCTTATGACTGTGTAAATAGGAGTTAAGGAGGGGCAAAGTAGATTGCTTTAACTGGGGCCATTCAAAGGGAGGGGACACAATTTAATTTTAGCCCTTGTAATTTTAGAAGAATATACCCCACAGATTCTGTCTAAATTTGGAAATAGTCAGAAAATGGGGCTGTTCAGTTTCCCATGCTCTACCAAACTTCCACTTCATACAAGAATTCCAGTATACTGGAATCTAAGGGTGGGGAAATGCTAACCTTCATAGATAGTCATAACTTAAAGCCATTCTTTTCAATTAAGTTTAAACTGTACCAACATTTAAGGCGCAGCTACAAATGTCTTTGTCTTGTAAAGAAACCAAAGATCTTCTTACAGTAGTTTTCCTTTACATATTATGAACTATCCAGAACTGAAAGTAAAGTACTGTACTGTGTCACACCACCTAAAAGTATCATTTTGCAGTTGAAATAAAGGAGCCAAATCTTTAAAATTGTTTAAAAATCCATTGAAATAATTTAAAGGCATATTCTGATGGCTTTTAACTCGCATCTCACATGAAAATATTCTACTTTTCAGACCACATCCTACAAATCTTTTTGTTATACCATTTTCACAACCTAAGATTTTTCCTTTAAAGTTTGGTTACTTTGGTGAAAATATACCTCCAATTATGAGCAAAGCCACAGGAAGTTATGTAGATGTGGGCACATTGTCTCAGAATTCCTCATAAAGTTAACTTTGCTTCTAATAGATTGTCCTGTTTCTACAGTCCTATACCCATAGGTGGGTATAACAAATGATGCGATTTAGTATTCCCTGTAGTGACATCAAAATTATAAACAAACTGAAAGCAAATTAATGTGCTACATTGACAAATCATTGATTTTCCATAATATCTTTGTTTTTTATCTCAAAAAAAAAAAAAAAAATTGCATTAACTAGCAAATGCTTTTAAATGTTACTTACCATACATATACCTGTTACAAGTATGGTTTCTGCAATAACCCATTGCCTTAATAAAGATATAGTAATGTGAAATGTTGCTCAGTGTAAGCAATTCCTTTGTTAAACCTTCATATTATTTTGCCTCCTAATTATTCATTGGATAGTTTACAATTTGGTGATTGCTTTGAACATGTAAGTATCACCTTAACCTTAGGATGGTACTTAGGTGCTTTTAATAAGAGAAAATAACTTCCAACTTGCATAGAATATATCTGGGGATACACCAAAGTTGTTAAGTTACAATGGTTTTTTTAACGAAAAGGTTGGAAGAATACCACTAACCACACTTGTAGGGTGCATACTTCAACATAAAAAATTTGAATATGCATGTAGCTCATGTATATGCATGTTACCATATAAAAATTTAAATGGTCATGGTTTTACAGATTGAGTGATAGCACTGTTTTCCAGATTATTTAGCACACTACTGAATTTGCACATTTTTCCTTCCTTTTTTTTTTACATTCCTTCTTAGCAATTATCCCAAATCAAGGCTGCACACTAATAATATGAATACTCATTGGGAACTCTATGTCACATAACATTATTTCAGACTTCAGTAATTTGTAACATTCACTGTCTTCAGCAATCCAAAGAGTGTAATTAATGATTTATCCATCTTTTGCAACACCACATGGAAGGGGTAAAAACGAAAAGGGTGGGGTTAAGTGTTTTCTATTATTCTGTCAAGGATTTTCTTTGAAAATCCCCCCAAAATAGCTCAACTTGCTTTTTACATAGAATGATATGACTTATGAGAGGTGGAGAAATGATAGCCACTGATCTCATTTATAGAGCTATAGGCTCACTTGTAATTGAAGCCTAAAAGAATAACATCTGCAATAAAAGGTAAACCATAGCAGTGCTGTAGAATAAACAAGTCAAGGTTAGATTAGATACAGCAATGAACACAAAAACAAACATATTGCATACATATAAATGCAATAAAACAAATTTTTGAAATGAGCAAGAGTGAAAAGGGCAAATTGGAAAGGATAAAATACTATGGCTATTTTCTTTCTTAGTGTAAATCTAAGTTCAAATGCGGACAACAGAGAAAAGCTCAATACATCATAAACTATAGACCCTTTTCTATTTGTTTTCACAAGCAGATATTCCCACAGGTATTAAACACACTACCCAATGGAATGATAACATATATTCAGTGACATAAATGCTTTCAACTGAGTTTTGCTTTAATGTAGAAAGAAGTTTTGCATTTTTTAGTAGTTATGAGGAATGGAAGGGGGCACAATTATGAGGGCATTGCATAACTTCTTAGGATTTTGTCATCATAAGTCACAATACCTACAATATGAAATACAGAACATATGTTGAAAACAAGTTGAAATTGCACATGGTGGTACTTCTCCAAATTGTGCCCTGTTGTGGACCTAGACAACAGATGTTGTTAACTGTCCCACCATAAATTATGTACAAGAATGTTAAAGAAAAATTTCATGTTTAATTTTTAAGAACTCTTCTCACAAGAGCAAACACACACTTTTCTCACTCTACCAAAAAAGACCTTATGAAATATCATCATAAATTTTAGAAACAAGACAAATATGGACAAAATACACCATAAATAGATTCTAAAGATGTTTTATCATGAAAACAAGAAATTCAACTCTCAAGTCTTACCCAAGAAAAATGGGGATGTGCAAAACTGGGAATAAACATAGTCGGTTGCTGGTATGATCCGACAGTACTGCCTGTCACAGGCACATACCCAGAATCCATCTGGAGTCTCTCCATTCCTCTCATAACAGAAAAACAATCAAACTATGATCTCCTTCAAAATAAGATAGAGGGTATCTTCACATACATGTGAGTATCAGTTGTCTTTAAGCATTAGTTATAGCAGCCTAGTAAGAAGTGTTAGTTATATCACCATGAAAAATGATTGATTGTGAATTTCATGTCCAAAATGATGCAATCAGTTGAACAATACTTCAATTGTCTTATCTCTGATGATTTCTTGCTGTAACCCAAAATTTAACAATCAAAAGGGTAAAATAGGCACAAATCTTCCTGCCACTGCATATTAAGAATGTTTCTCAACCACTGAATTTATCTTTCACTAAAAAGCATCCTCACAAGTTGCAAGTTTACTAGAAGTTTTCCACACTTATCTTTGCATACGAGAAATGAAGAGTTCTGTACGTAATAAAACTTATCACAGGCAGAACTTTCCATAGACTAGAGATGTATTCCATACGAACAGTTTTAATAAGGAAAAGAAGCTCAAAGTTTAACAAATGTTGCTTCAATACCTCACAAATGTCACTGCAAAGCCTTCACACAATGGCAACAATATCAACTGACTTTTGCCAAAATGTCTTTCTGCACTGTAAATTATGTAATAGAACTAGTTACCACTGACCACCAAACACACATCACTGTCCTCATGTACCCATGGTCAATGTGAAAATACCATACAACATCTCCTATGGGCTGAATATTATGTAACCAATGCATAGAATCAACTAATGTCAATACCCTAAGGCTGCTTCAGGTTGATTGCAGTCACCAGTGACCTTCTAATCCTTCCTTTTATCATAGACTCCACTTCCTGTCAAAGTTGTGGACTTGTTAACACTCACACCTAAACCATCTTACAAGTTTATGATTCCAGTTTATCTAAAGGAAGAGATCCAACACAGACACAATAGAGCATTAACTTTTTTCCTCTTATGTTTCAGATAAACAAAGCACAGGCTTGCTCCACAAGTTAACAACACTGCTATTACAGTACCATGTGCCTATATTTCTTCTTCACCACGAAACAGTCCATACATGTAGCCTTTGCTCTGCTACAATACTGCACAGGTCACCAAGCCTATCATAAATCTTCAACATATGCTTCCACTAGAGTTGCTTCACTCTCTGATCTCTTGCCAAAATTCCGAGCTGGGACGTGCCACTTTGATAGAGGGTTGGTAGATGATGCCGATGGCTGGTTACCTTTCCCAAGACTTATCAGTAAAATGCATGTTAGGTGACTAAGGCTGTGGCTGTGGGATGGAAGATATGTCCTTGAGGGAGTTGCAGCCCACATAGTCAACTATTCTGTGTGTCTATGCTGTTGTCAGTGTGGTCGTAATTCAATTGTTTCTACATATGTTCAGCTATCATGAATGTTGCATTTTCAAAAGAGTAATGGGGTAAACTGGGGGTGGATTGTCTTACTGGCATAGTGTTAATCCCCAAGGAGCATGTGAAAAGATTTGTACAAATATTTTGTACTTAATTAACAAACATCTGGTTAGTCTGGGTAGCACAAACTCCCAGACATTACACAAATCATTCAATACATTAAAGTGATTCTACCTGTTTCACAAAAGGGAAATGCACCAAGTTTTTCTGCCCCAACTAATCGCAGAGCACCTAAATAGTTCATTCCACCTTTATCATAGCTCCCAAGTTCCCAGAGGCTAGATGCAGGTCCAAGTGATCTGTCCATTGGTGGATCGCCGGCCTGAGGGAGGGGTATAAAGGGATGGGGTGAGGGGGTGTCCCCCTCCCCTTTTCAAAATTTTTTTAATTTTTGAAGTGTCTACACGCAAAATGGTGACACTTTTTTGGCAAATAGTCAACACAATGTTGTTAGGTCACCGCCAAAAAAAAGTTCAGTACAGTACTAAATACTTTGCTGTAACCTAGAAAAATATTGTATTGAGAGATTTTCCAAAATAATATTATGCACATACTCACAAATGTGCAATGACTAAAACCTCTAATAATCACAATATTTATTAGTTATTTTGGGGGTAAATTTTGGTGCTGTACCAGCACAGTTTGCAAAAGTCAACTCTGTGTGTCACCGGTGGTCTTTGTATACATCTCTTAAGGCATTCTAGCCATGAAAACATATAGGCCTAGTCAAGAACTGTCAAGACAGTTAAGAATGTTCGGGAACTCTGAAACAAGCCCCGTGTACAACCAGCGAAGTGGCTATTTATTTTCACTGTTGAATGCGGCGTTGAACGACGTTATTACACTATTTAGGCAGTGACAGGAATATATTCCATACCTGTTGCAAAGGTTAGCTGATAACGATGTTGTGACAAAAAGCTTACCGTACGTACCTGTTCCTAAGCCTATGCATTGTATAGCAGCGCGAGCAGTTGAATGTGCTGTGAGATAGGATTTACTGAATTTGTAGTTATCGGTAAGCTGAATTATTTGCTAATTTTTGAGGTTCTCTTCGTAAGAATACTGCGGAGATTTGAAATGCGGGTTTTTCAGAGGGCTGGGCGGGTCAGCGGGTTTGGGTGTCCAAATGCGGGTCAAACATGCGAAATGCGGGTCACTTGGGAGGTATGCCTTTATGGACTAATGAACAATCTTCAATGGCAAAATTCTGTCAAGTTTTGTTCGATCTCCATTGAAATAACAGAAGATCCTAACTGTTGTAATGATGGGGTGTGGTCTTTATTCCACTTTATTCCACCCCTGACTGCCTCAACCATAAAGTGTCCACTAATGTATAAATATTTAATACACCAGAACAACACAAACATAGAACAAGAACTGTGTCACTGTGTGATAAATTGAATATCCATTTGTACATTGGGGTTCAAGCAGTTTATAATCAGAAAGCTTTCTTCAAAAGAGATGGCACAATACCAACATAAAAACTTAGTCAAGTCTGATTTAAGATAGCATGGTCCAAAATGATGCTTTGAAGGCATTAAAATTAAACCCAAGCTTAGTACCATTCATGATATTTTGAGAAAGGGGTATTGCACATTAAAGGACAAGAGCAGTTGCCCCAATTTGAAGCTGTGTAATAGACTGCCCTGTTTCATGATTGGCTCCTGAGAATCATGTGGCAACAACTTTTCTCTCCAAATGTGAAATTTACTAGAATTTACTACTTGTTAAACCTTGAATGCAGTATTAAGCATGATAAAAAGTACTTTGAAGACTTAATAGGAGGAAAATTGTGATATTTACCTGTTGCTTTAAGCAATTAGTTTGGGTGGGGGGGGGGAGGGGGAGGGGACTGCTCTTTAACTGAGAAGTAAAAGCTTTCACATTTGGTAGGGACAGAGGGATGAATTTCCACTCAAGGCGCACACCATACTCTAAAAAAATTATTTAAATATTTGCTTACTGTCCTCCAGACTCAAATATTGCTCAGTAAAAAGTGAGAGAGCAGGGAAACAATCGGGAAAAGTACTGAATATCAACTGGTCTTTATTACTTCAAAAAAAATATATGACCAGCAATTTTGTTTGTAACAGCTTAAAAGGAAACAGTCTTGTCAGCTTGTAAAACATACCATACATACATTTCAACATAGATGAAATGTTTGTAGTAATCAATTCCGTTTGAGAGGGGAAACCCCTCTCCTTGGATGAGAACAATTTAACTATGGAGACCTATAATAGCCATAAGTCATGAGATAACAGGAAAGGCACAGTGGGAGTGGCAAAAAGAATGAAGAGACAGAATACTGTCAGAGATGCCCCCCCCCCTTGAAAAAAGTTCCTCTAAAAAAACAACCTAGAGGTCCCCTTAAAGAAACCTGGGCTTTCCATCATAACCTGGAGTACTCCCAATGCCACCGCAGGCTGCCCTGTACACAAAACTAAGAGAAATTTATTTATTCACAGTTTACTGAGAGCATTATGTACAGTTTATTCAATTCATTCAAATGCAACATTTTAATCAACTGTTGTGATGTTTCTTTGACTGGTCAGCAGCCTCTCTTTGTTGAAACCCAAGGGAGGTCAGAATGGACATTGACTAAATGATCCATTTTAATTGATAACAGTATGAAATGAGATTGATTTGAAGTTGGTAAATGAGGTTTTCTATAAATGAGTGAAAAAAACATGCACCTGCACACACAGAGATACAAAACATACACAAACAAATAAACTTTACTCTGCAAATTATACCAACTTTGTAAAAATTTGTATTGGAGAAAAGTTTTACAAAAGAACAATCAAGCTTTTTTTTCCTTTCCCCTTCTTCCAAAATAGAGAGTCCCACTGCTTCTAACAGCCTCATTTCCTGCTTACTGAAGGTGTACATTTACAAAGGTCTGCTTTTGCGATCCTTTTGACCCCTAGGGGTTCACTTCCTTAGCTGTCCCTGCTTTGATAGGAACAGGTACTCAAGGTCTCTCAACTCCCCACACTTCCCAGTATTTGATGTGCAAAATTAATATGTTCAAGTTGGTGGTAAGGTTGGCCTACACAATGTCCTCACTGGGAAAGTTTGAACACAGATATATGGTACAAGAGTGAAGGGGAATAGCTCTACAGAGGAGAACTTGGTTCGATGTAAAATATGTTTCGACAGGCTAGGAACAGCTACATGTATGCTCATTGAGTTCAAAATAAATCAGGTGATTTTAGTGGATGACTGGCTAAATGTCTGTATGTACCATGCAGTCACTTCAGTGTATTGAGCTTGGAATTAAGGCATAACAAAACAGGTCATGTTCAAATTTTTCCAATTCTTACAAAGTTTGACATGTGAACACCTTGCATGGATAGAGTCATTCTGCTCAGGGAAGCTTTGAAAAAGAACTTGTGACTGTTTGATGCCATGAAAGCTAAAGGCACTCAGTCATTATCTCCAACTCCATTTCTAAAAGGGGTATCAAATCCTCATTTGGTGATATTCTTTTATTTAACACCAAATTCATGGAATACCAAGTAACTAAATTTAGAAAACACACATGTTGTGATCAACACTGTTTTGTGCTTTCCAGGATATACCCACTGAGCAATAAACAAGTATTTTGTGAACAAGGAGCCAGATGTGGGAGGGACTAGGGGATCTATAACACAGGTTAAAAAATTGGAACTGTCCGGAGTGAAAGGATTTGGCCTTGCAAGATATAAGCAAATATACTTTTGTAACATTCACAAACACATAAATTATGTTTTGTTGAAAGTCAATCAATTAAACTGCTAGGTCAGCTCACTTTCATACACAGCTACCAACAATTAGTTGGGACAATACCAGCAGTTTAATTCACACACTTTACAGAGCATAAATATTTCAGCTTTAATTGTGTGAATTTTGAAAAATGACTTCCCATGCCTTGGGAAGATGCAAAACTTTTTGACAATGTCGAAACACCCATGTAGTTCAGTATAATTAACATTAATTTTCGATTGCAACCACCTAAAATACCCTGCAGAGCAAACAAATCTGAATTCTCCTAGAGCTTTGGCAGTTGATTCCAGACAAGACTGGTATGGATGTTCTCATCTCGAAGGAAACACATCTGTCCTGACAGCTCTACATAAAGGTGTTTCTGTGACAGTAACTTACTGTAGAGGGAAAACCTTAGGATCCCACCATGACCCCATAGGATATCACAACTTTATCAACCACCATCCTGGGAGTGATTGGGGTATGGTGTAATGACTGGTTGGTTGTCGCAGTATGATGACCTGGTGAAACACATTCATTTATCCCACAGAATGGTACCAGTGGAGAGAAGCGTTTTACCTGACTTGAAGCGTTAGAATGAGCATGGGCACAAATTTTGTCAGGTGCATGCATACAGTTGCATTATGATCAAAGTCTATTTTAGAATCTTTGAGCATTTTAGAGAATTACTCTTGAAGATTTTGTGGTGGTGGTTTATTGGGGTAATATTTTTTTTCAGGGCAAGACCGTTTTATTGCAATATTCTTTCCTGTGCCCCCTCCTCTATGACTTAATTTCTGGTTTCATATATTCACCACATACATGTCGCATTATGAGCCTTGGTGAAGACTAATGTGATTGTGAATACAACTAAGGTTCATGTACACACATCAATCACATCCCAAACAATGGGCTGTAGCCCGTATTTATCACATGAAAGTACTTCTCCCCTTCAAAAATGTTTGTGGGGGTTGCTGGGTGGGGGAGGGGATCTATCATTCCATAGGGAGATGGCTTCACACCATCTCACTTTTGAATATTTCAGTGGGAGATTTTGGAAGATTCTCAGATTTTGAGGGAGACCCACAGGAGGAGGGATACCTGAGAATTAGGGCTGTGAATGTGTAGCGATTAATCGCTAAATGATCGCATTAGGAATAAACGTTTAGTATAAAGCTGCAAGCGATTAATTGCAAAACCTGTTTTTGACATATTTTTATCCATTTGTATACTTTGATGGTCCCTGGTTTTCGTTAAATGGGACATTCTGGGCATATCTGAACCTTGTAAGCTTCATAGTTTCAGAATGATTTGATTTTACCACGCAAGATAACAACTATTATTACTTCTGCATTACATTCAGTATCAATCACTTCATACTGAAATTAATTTTTTTTTTGCGATAAGGTAATCACGATTAATCTCTAAAGGATCACAAATTTTTGAGGTTAAACGTTTAGTTATTTTGCTAAACGTTCACAGCCCTACTGAGAATATTCTTCACTAATGAGGGTTCCTAAATTTGTCATTAAAACCAGGCCTTCTACCTTGGAAAAAAACAAGGTAGGCTAAATGAAGGTAATAAAATCATTGCTGTACATAAATTGTTACATTATTGCAAGAAGTCTTATAAAATGAAAAGGTTTGACTTTGGAAAGCAACATTATGCTATATGAAACATGAGGTGTTCTCTTATATGCAAACAATGAAATTTGATGGGTTCAACTGATAAATTTACAGCGGCTATACCTCTTTGGCTGCTACAATCTACTCATCTGGTCTTACCTGCTTAGGCAAATTTTTGCAGTAATCCTATCAAAGAGGATATAAATGATGATATTTTTCACAGATGTAATCATTTATTGTGGCAAAGAGAAAAAAAATGTTAATATTAATCACAAAAACTTAAAGTTGTACAATGCTCCCACTGAAGTGTATACAAGGTTTTAATATATCAACAGGGGTGGAAGAGGGGGGGTGGGGATGCATGTAACAAATAGCAATCCATCGTTTTACACAAGTATCAAAAAAGCATGGATTGTCAATATTCAAGCAACCTCTACTCCTTCCTTCCAAATAACCATTTCACCATTATTTGATTGCATTCTGTTTGTTACATTAGCTCCTTAAATCATCAATACTTGGTGTCAAACGACCTTCCACATATTAAAGCCTGATAATGCAATTTCATTCCAGACCAGTATTAAATTCAATTCCGTTGAATGATAGCTCTGTAATTCCCATTTGCAATTTCCTCACGGTGAACATGCATTTTGTGGTCCCTCTGTGCAGTACATTAATGTAAAATGTAGGGACCTTGACCAGATCGAATAACATTCAACTGGGTACTTGGGGAAGATTCCTTACAGGAAGAATCTCACAAGATGGTACGTACAAAAAGGTATGCCAAGTCAGTTTTTATTTTTTATTCATTCTACATTTTTAGGGATTTTTTCTCGCATGAGCAACAGACATAAGTCCTTACTTCCTGTGAGCATTTTTAAGTTGGATAATTGTCAAGACTACAGCTAGACTGCTTTTCCGTTGCACAATTTTCTGGGTGGACCATTTCTCCAATGAGGCACATATCCTTGTGGGATCAACAATGTCAGGTCAATGGTATAACAAGGTATTTGCAGATCAAACTGTTAAACTCTTGCCCCACAAGGTAGCCAGTGGCCTGTACATTAGTAAAAGGGCAGCCTTGTAGAAACTAGACTGGGATCTGGATGTGAATGTCTTACAACTGACAAAAGGGAAAAACTACACTTAGGAGTACATTTTGCATGAAAGTCAATACTGTTTCTCATTTTCCTCATAACATAAGTATAATCTGAGATTAAGTACAGAAGGATTTGCCTTGACAAATACTGCCAACTGCATGCAACCAGTCTTCATGAACAGTCCATCCAAAATTAAGATTCTTTTTTTTTCAGTCATGTTTCAGCAACCTATCCACTGTAGTCAGAACAATGACCATATTACCAAAATACCTGAAATTTGTTTATTTATGCAAACAATGTTTTTTTTTATTCCATCCTTTTTTACAGCCCTCTGCCCCAACAACCATATAGTCCTATGACTTCGCTCTCTGAGCAGATATGTATTACTCTGCCATGTAATATTTGCTGCATTCTTAATCCCAACTAGAAAATGAATTAAAAATGCATGAAAACTGCATCTACTAGACATATACAGACTTCACAACCAGGACTAAATTTTAATGTATAGAAATGAGATATTTTCTTCTAATTGTTTAAATTACCTTGTAGATGCCCAAATTTCCTGGGAAGGAATCTCACAATTTCCCAACCTTTTCCACCTACTGTCACCATAAAAACAAATAAAAATTATTCAAAGACAACTTTCCGAAACAAGTCAGGTAACGATGAAATTCAGATGAATGCTGGTCAATAGGATGTAGTGCAGTGGCGTAGCCACTGAAGGGGGGTTTGGGGGGTTAGAAACCCTCCCCCCATGACCCAACCTTGCAATGCAAAGAACACCTAGAATAGCTGTTTTTTCTCTCCATCCTTAGACTTTTCCCTCATTTCAAGCTCCCAACCCCCTGTGACACCAACCCTCCCCCCCTCCCCCCACCATGACACAATCCTCTCTATGTGCCTGATTTAGTGTATGATATTTTTCCTGCTTCAAAGTGATGCAATTAAGAAATCTCATTAACTTAACCGTGCAACAGCATTTCAGTCACAAAAAAATGTTGTAGTCAAAGCTTTGAAGTGGAATGTATGTTTATTTTATTTCAAACTAATCAACAGTTGAGAATTGACTTCAATTAAGGCTCATGGATGTAAAGTAAAATTGTCTGATTTTTGTCATTGTTCACAGATACTGGAGTAGATATGTCAAAAAAGAAATACAAATTTGACACCTGCTATATAGGTAACCTTGGACTAAGTTTGATGGCAGTTGCCACAATAAGTTTTCACTGGTATGTAGTTAGAGCACCAGAAATTTGGAATGTGAAACAGATGTTCTGAGCATACAGAATCCATAAACTCAAATCAGCCAAATATTTTTTAGGAAAAGGCGGATGCTTAGAAATGTTTTAAAACTTTGAAATGAAATCAATGGTTTCAAAATAGCTTTTGACAATCTCTTCAATACTCTGCCTTACTATTTATTGAAGTTCCACATGTTACTGTTACCATCTGTAGTAGTGATTAAACTCTTTAATTGTTGGGACTCATACATTACAAATGTAGTTACACCATACTGTAAAAGATGTAATGAACTCACTGATTGAGCACCACAATCTCATTACCACAAAAGATCTATGATTTAAAATAGATTTGAGGCTTTAGCAACATTTAAGAATTGATTTCTCATAGTTGTATGAGTCACATTTTAAGTAGAATGCACCTTTTTTTGTCACATGTTGCAATCTGTAGGCAATCGTAATGGGAGAATGAGCCTTAAAGTGATGCTCATATATACAGTGTTGCCAACCTCAATGACTAAGGGTGTTCCAAGTTGCATAGCTAGTGGGAGGTGGGGATAAAAGCAATACCACAGGTGTCTTATTGCCAGATGTCAACTCATTACTAGGGTTTCACGGTACCACTGATACTTGGTACCGTTGGTACCGCCACAAATGGTACCGGTATTACCGTAGTACCGGTACCAGAAGAGTAAAAAAGTAGGATTTTTATCACATGCAAAATATCCGTAAAAATACCATGCATTGACATAAGTGAAGTCTTCTGATAATCCCTGCCTCCCGTTTCAGTATTTTTATAACATTTAGTCACCCCACACTAAACAAATCGGTAAACAAAAAAAGAAATAACCTCTCTGCAAATTTAGCGTCCGATAATTTCGGGAAACACAATAAATTAGCGCCGCACGTCCGCACCGGAGCTAGACCCCACAAGATGACAAGAGCACTCAGGATTGTAATGAAGATTGCAAAAATAATTTCTGCAAATAATAACAACCCCCCTCCTAAAGTATAACCAAAAGTTATTAAGTAGAACTTTACAAAAATATTTCCATAAAAGACTGATTCATCAAGCTTTCTTCCCGCCGAGTTATCACTATCAAAATTAAATCAAAGTGCTTCAAGATTGAATTTACGAATGCAATGTTGTACAATAACACTATACTGTTCTTCAGTACGTAGAGCAATACAACAAAGCAAGTGAGTTGATCAGTTGAACTGAACACGCGAGCCAATGATTTAAGCGGGATTTACTGTGTGTTCAGTCCCATTGCTTCACCGTGTTACAGTAATTTTTGAAAGAACGTTCGTTGCGTTCGTACGAAAGTTTTTCTCCCACAGACATAGACAGTGGACGTTATGGAACGGTCCCACTGAATCACTGTATTAAAATCAGAAATGGAAGATGCAACGTTCATGTCAGAGCTTGCAATGCTATGATTCTTTGTCTGCTTACAACGAATTTCGCACTCGTATAATGTTGTGTGCTATCCTAATCAAAGTGAATTTTATCAATCAACGCATGGTATCTATTCGCAATACACCATGTGAAAGCATTTGCTGATGAGCAGCGATCGTTCGGGGGTTGCGCAGAGTTTCAAAAGAAAGCAAGGGCCCTGTTAGTGTGGAAGGTACTAGTTCTGAGAAAGTAACGTTAAACAGCACTTTACGAAATTCGTAGGGGGATTTGTGACTGAAATAGCGCAAAACGATTATCAAGTGAATGTTCCCTGTTTGTATTGCAATCTTTAGAGACACAGCGCATTTATCAAATGGGTTTTTGTTTCATTCAAGTATCATTCAAATTCAATGCTTTATTTTTGAGAAAAGATTTTCACTGCAAAGATGACTAATCGTGTCCGTCCAGTCTAAATACACAATGAGAAGGCGCAGGCGAAGCTAGCGCTGGCAGGGATCGTTCTGAGATTGCGCAGAATGTCGATAGAAAGCAAGTTCCTTTTTAGTGTGGATGGTGCTAGTTCTGCGAAAGTAACGTTAAACGGCAATTTCCGAAATTCTTAGGGGGGATTTGTGACTGAAATGGTGCGAAATGAATATCAAGTGACTATTCCCTGTTTATATTATAATGTTTAGAGACACGGGGCATTTATCAAATGGACGTTTGTTACATTTTAGTATCATTCTAACTTAAATGCTATAATTTTGAGAAAAGATTTTTCACCTTACAGTTGAGTAGCGAGTCTCCACGATACTTCGGTACCTTTAGGTTGGTGGTACCGTACCGGTACCGGTACGTACCGGTACTTACGGAAATACCGGTATACCGTGAAACCTTACTCATTACATATTTTCCTGATTTTTTTCTTGTACATACACTCTGAAGAAAAAAAATTTGGAAGTACGTATAAGTTAACTATTGGCTACAATGACTTTTTTCAAGGTTTGCATATCTAGTTTTTGTTTTTCAGTAATTCTGATTTTTTCAATTTTATTTTCAGATTATTTATTTCTGAAGGTAATTGTTTACATGCTTGCAGTTATCATATAAAGATTTTACTTAAGATAATAATTAAGTGAGTGACATAAATGAAGATATAAGTTAGTCAGATGGAGTTTTATGGCATAATTCCCATCCAATTGGTTCAAGTCAAAATGGCCACTGCCCTTTTTTCCACTTTTCTCCAGTTGTGGCTCACTGGCTTATTTCCCCTACTCCATTACTCACACTGAGCACCAAGCACAATGGCAGTAGATTCTGTTTATAAAGCCATCAGGACGACCAAGCCATGAAATGAATTCCCGACCTCCCAACTGCAAATCCGATGCTCTAACAACTGGACCGTACAGTTGTGCTGGACACAAATGAAGGAAAACATGGAACCAAGTTTCCAAACAGAAACTATTGTCATGATTCACAACTCCCCTGTAAAGTGCCTTCAAGCATAACTCATTCCATGGAATAATTCCCTTCCCAAAAGTACATTTCAATTCATCAGCCATTTTGCTTATTTTCGTGTTATTTCCATTTATAACCATCCATTTTTTCCACTAAAAAACAACTTTGCATTAATTTTGCTTTTTCTGAGTGTGAAAGATTTCATCCAAGGAAAAGCATTGGCATCACATTCACAGCCCTAAATATTCCTGTTTCCTTTCAAAGTTTACAATAACCCATCTTTTTTTTTACATCCTTTGACATTAAGGAGAAATGATCTGCAAGATGCCATTTGACCAGAATCCTCATTAATTATACTGTATACATCAGTACCAATAATATTCATGTTTGATTTCAGTACAAAGTTTGTTGGGGGTCACATAGCTGAAGACACAGCTGTCTTCTTGCCTGTCAGCTGTCTGTTCATCACAATGGTGGTTTCTTTTACTGCCCTCTATACATTTCAGAGCCATGGGACCTGATCCAGACCTGTCTTCCAGTCACTGACACTGACTAGGGTTAATAAATGCAATTTAAAAGTTTCCACAAAACAGGACCATAAAATGAGGTGAGTAGCTCAGGGGGTGGATTAATGTGAGGTTTTGGGAGTCCATCATTCTATGGAGAAGGTAACACTTGGACTTTAAAATGGTAAATGCAGTTAATTCTCTTCTACTTTTACTGTTGATATACTGGTTGAACATTTCATGCTAAATGAATATAAGGTAAGGGTAACCAGTAAGTGTTGTGAGAGGATGGTACTAACTACAGAAAATGTAGTTTTCCTTGTTGTTGAAAACATGAAAACAGAATCCCCAGCTATTTATGTCAGAATTCCTCATATGAAATTTAACATTCTCAGAAGAAACTGGTTGAAGTCGTTTCCATAATTAACAGGTCTTGTTTGTTAAAAAACTTAAAATATCACAAAATCACCTCTTTACTGTCAATTATATTTCCAGGTTTTCACCAGTGATATTTTTTTTGAATTCTTTACTCTTCCCTCCATAAATGAAAACTCGAAGTT
The DNA here is from genome assembly GCA_037179385.1 of Holothuria scabra. Taxonomy (NCBI): domain Eukaryota; kingdom Metazoa; phylum Echinodermata; class Holothuroidea; order Aspidochirotida; family Holothuriidae; genus Holothuria; species Holothuria scabra. Next base: position 7,565,740 of record CM074187.1, on the reverse strand, counting down.
CCATGTCTTGCCTGATTCCCAGGATATCAAGGAACTATGCAGGCCTCTAACCAGGAATAATTAAGGTGTCGATTACAAAGTGGTCAAAAAACAAGAGAGATTCATAATTGATAAATACAAAAGCTGTAATGAGGGAAAGAAGGATAAAAACATCTGTACAGGCTAGAATTCTCAGTACTAAAAGATTTACACAACCTTACCAAAAAATTAACCTATAAGCAGCATCTGTTTACACCCAATCCCCAATGCCTTCACCCTAACCCTTTTTTATGGCAAGTCTTAGTTCAGTGATGTCAATTTCACTAAAATTCTCACCACAAATACTACACAACCATTTGAACAAGGCAAGCCATCCTTGAAAACAAAATTAGTGCCTCCTCCTCTCCCCCCATCCCCTACCCAAATTTTTATTACACCCAAACTCAATTTTTTATATTACCAAACAGACAACACTAATAAATATTTTCCACTGGCTGGTTCAATTTATACAGCCTCAGCAATATTTCATATTTCCTGGCAAAACAGTTTCTACTGCTACTATAAAAATATGAGCCCAATGGACACTGTGGTTCCTTGCTGGATATTATATGAACTGTAGAACCAGTCTCCAAAATGAAGCTAAGCAAAAGCTCATACTCAATGTTTGTAACATTATAAAAAAAAGTGGTGAACTCACCGAAGCTAGTGCCTTCCTCATGACATCTCCCGTCTGAGTACTTCCGCTGCCAGTACCCCCAGACCTGGTGGCTGCTATGAAAAAAGATGGGGCCAAAAATATAAGTGATTGCTATCACAAAAATACACTCGACATTTGCATATTGGAAAGTTAACCCATTCGATGGTCACATGGAACTACTCACCCAACAACCCATAAAACCCACCACATTCCTAGAAAAAAATGACCAACTGATTTCACAGAAACTTTTCTATCCAAAATCTAGTTAACTTTCTAGTAACAGAACAGGGAATCAAGCAAGAAAGAGAGAAAGGAAAAAAAAATCACATTTGCTGTACTTTTTGAGGTGAAATATTCCAATATGATGGTACATGTTTGTGCTCTTTTTTGTCTTTATGAATCCTTTTTCATCAATGAAAATCATCTCTTTGCTTATTACCAGCAAGACTCACTTGTATTTAAGAGAAACTTTAACAAGTACAAGTAAACTGCCCTGAAATAAAAAACATCTGCCTGGTAAAATGCTTGCTGATGGCTCCTTTGTCATGGTTCATCTGGGACATTACAGTTCTATACTTTTGTAGAGTTGTAAAAATTTTTATGTACAGGGGGGAATTTTCAACTGAATAACTTAAGCTTTAACACAAACCAGCAAAAACGAAAATATTACCTCCCCCATTCCTACATCAGTTGCATTTGAAGTCAGACATTAAAGCTTACATAGATCTGTATTCATTCAACAAATCAGTGAAACAGAGGTCAAACTTATGTAATCCTAACCAAGGAGGAAGAAAATGAAAGACATCAGTCACCTCAATCACATATCAAATTTAATGTAATCTCTCCCCAGATTCCTGGTGGGTGTATTTACAAGCAATTACATTTACACCTCGCTACATCTAAATTGCCTTATTCTTGCGCTCTGTTCGCTACTTGGAGAAGTTCTAAAACTGTGCCCCCTATTCCGCCATCTTTAAATACACGCTCTTCCTTGTTCTCTTCCATGCTAAAGCTGTTACATCGACAGTTAGATGTAGCAAGCAAGGGGTAAGTATATGTCTGCAACATGAATGAGTACCTGACAAGAACCTGGGAGAGATTACCATCCAGTACCACTTGAGGGTAAAATGCAGTCATTCCCAAAAAGATAAGCACAGTGGTCTAACCTATTTTCCTCCAAACTCTGGTCCCTTGTTGTGGGAAGCAACAGCACCCTCCCTCTCTATGCTATTAGTTTGCCAGGGTTAGCTGCGAGTAATTGGGATTACATTAGTGAAAAGGAGGTACGTGGGGGGGGGGGGATATAGATTATGAATGGCTCTTGAGAATCATGTGACATTTATCTCACTGAATTGAGAAATGGATGACAAAGAACTGGTTGTTTTAAATTGACTATACAAAATTCTGTAATATCATGAGAGCTACTTGGAAGAGAAATTAATAGTTATTTGAGAGACTTAGCCATTGTTTTAAAATGAGTTTGGGGCAACTGCCATTGCCACTCAAAAAAAAAGATAATTATAATATTAAAAAAAGGTCAAGGCTCAATTTCTTTCATGGTTTTATATAAAAAGAAAAAAAAAAGATTGACAACTTATCTTGATTAATTGACCAACTTTTGGATGGTTTCAACTTCTTATTGTATAGAAGCACAACAGTGCCTTTAATACTACTAGAGGGGAATTAAATTCTATTATCCCTCAGATAAATAAAAGTGTGGACAGCAAACTAACTGGCTAAGCAATGAAGCAGTACAATTGTATAAATGATATACTACATGCATGCACTGATTACAAATTAGTTATGGTACTTACTTAGAGCAGGTTCTGAACCATTGACAGGAGGTGTTGATGAATACGATGAAGACACTGCCTGGCCTGGTCTATAGGTGGCAGCAGACATGGGAAGACTAAGGGCATCAGGGTTAGAAGCATAAGGCTGCAGGAAAAAGTGTATCTAACCATAGTCAAAAATTTTCATGAACTCACGTTCTAATTTTGTTTTTAAGATGAAAAAAGAAATGCAAAGATAAACTTGGACAATCCTAAAACTGAACCCCATACTTTGAAAATGAGCTTCCTAAAATCCTTTGTGAACAAGTTTCATAAACTAAGGCAATCACAAACATCACATTTTACATAAACTATATGAAATTCCAAAATGAAGAAAGATAAAAAATACAGAGGTAATTTGGAAAAGTTTATAAAACAGTAATGAGTGACATTTGTAAATTCACAAAAGCCATTCATGATTGATATTACTGTTGTTTATTTCTTTTATGAAGCAAAGCTTCCAAGTTTTTTGAAAATTTCCATAGCTTGGATGAGAGAACATAAATGTGGTAATTTATTTGCATATGGTAACAGAAGGAAATTAAACTTACATTGTGTTCATTCTGGTTATAGGCTTCTGGAGAAGGAGTATATGCCATGGAAGAGGGATAACCAGGTGAGGGCGCCATGCCATTACTAGTCCAAGGATCAGATGAACCATCTAAAGAAATGCAAACCAAGGAATGTGAACACAACTTTAAAATCAACCTTTTTACGAAGTAGAGGTCCTTTGCTTTTCAAGAGGAAACAGATAAACTGATGTTCTTAACTTCAGAATTTTATTTATTTTTTTTTAAATTTTTTTTTGTTGTTTCATGTTATTATCAAGTTAAGATAGGTTATTCATCTTAACAGAAAAAACAATGATACAGGTGGTAGAGTAAAATTTGATGGACCTGTCTTCATCTACTCCTCCATCAAATAATACTGGTGACATTAAAGTGTACCTCCAGTCAAAAGTTTCCAAAATATATATGAAAGACCATGAAAAATGAATTCTAACAGTCCAACTCTCATCTTCATAGGACATTCCTGAGCTGATATATTAAATGTTTAAGTTTATTTACTTAAAACAGTTTAGTCCATTGCACAATAATTTGTAACTTTCTTGTTGTACAACTCACATTACCTGCTTTGTTTTCCTTTGAAATTAGAAATGTTTTTACAAACTTGAACACTTTCAGTTTGCTTCCACCGCATATTCCACAAAGAGGGCTTAATTAATTACATCCCCCATGAGAGTAAGAGTCCTATCGCACCTTGATACAAGGTGCAGTAACGTTTAGAAAAACAAAGAATTACAAAGATTGTAATTTGTGTAGTACAACAATGACTTCACAAATTATTGCGCAATGTGCCATTTTAAGTTGAGTAAATTAACTCCAACATTTTATACCTTCGTCAGGTAATATCCTAAGAAGATGGGAGTTGGACTGTTAAAATTTGTTTTTCATGGCCTTTAACATAATATTTTTTGACCTGAGGTACACTTACCTGAGGTACACTTTAATGTACTCTATGTATGTATGATGCTTGTCAGCCACAATGTGCCAAGTGAGATCAAAAGTCTGTAACCTTTGACTTAAAATATTTTGAAGCTGTTATGGTGTGAGACAGGCAAGAAACACTTAAAAAAAGTTAAATGCCTGACAGACAAGAAGTAGTTTAGACCCACCACATGGGAATTATTGGGAACCTTATGTACTGATTCCCACCCACTCATTACTCTGTGTGACACCAGTAGACAGATCTATGTTAGCCAAACCATTGCAAAATGTGCTGTGCATATCCAGTAAGTTGTAATGAAGGTATATCAATGAGGTTGATGCATTACATTGGATTCCCGTGTAACATCAGTTTGTCTGATTACAAAGGTAGGGTGTCATATCTGTAAACCCGTACACACATGCCAACTTGAATGAAATAATACCCTGAGAAAATTTTGATTACCCATTGTAGGGTATGCCACTACAGCTCACACAAATGAGACACAAAATGTTGAAAATGGTCACTTTTCATAGAACACTTGACAACTCATTAAAGTTTATCTCTGAATGATGAGGGGAAGAGATTAAAATTTTTTGACTAAAACAGCAGCTGAGTCTTAATACATTAGTATGAGATTAACTTAAAAATGAACCAACATTTTCATAAAGGTAAGTTAATTAGACAGGCAACTTTAACAGATTAATATGAAATCCTATTCTTCATTTAGGTGTGCACAAAATTACACCCCTCACAGTGATTTAAGGTGAGTGATGGTATGAGATTGCTGCTGCACACCTCAAAATTCAAGACCTGTAGAGTCCATCTTTTATTTCAGGACGCTCTGCCATCAGTGATCAATCAAACTACAACGTATAATTGATTCCAAAAATTACCACAATTTTCACAAAATCATAACATCTTTTGCATGAAACAACTTGGATACCTAACATAAAGGAATTTATGTTTTCATGCAGATTCCTTTCCAGCAATTGCGTCATAGGACTGATTGGAAAATATCAAAATAACTTTACTACGAGTCTACTTTATAAATTAAAATTGAACTTAAACTTTTGAGCTCTCTTTCAATTTCTTCGATTTCATCACATATATAGTATGATTTTCATCAGTATTAAAAAGCACTACACTGGGATTTGTTGAGATTTCAAAAGCTATAAGACAAACTTTTTAATGCATAGCTTCTTGCTCCCCCAATTTTTCTAATAAATCTTGTATGAGACTAGAACCCATTACTAGCCAATATTGTGATTTGTGAAGATGGAACTAATCTAGCAGATGACCCACTCTATGCAGTCAGTGCACAAGCACTAACTGTAATGAGAAGGGAACCAGGGGACGAGACTCCTTTTCTCCTCAATAAATGTTCACAGTACATGTGGAAATGATTTAGGTATGCAAAAGCCAACTTTTGCTTTGTGATTTTGTCTGATCATTTTTAATATTAGACTGTTTTTAATATGAAATGTCAGAAAAATGTAACAACATGGTTTTGATGGGTATTTACATTCAGAAAACAGAGCAGTTAGCAAATATGATACTAGAATAGATAAAGACAAAAAAACTCACCAAAATATTCCGAATGGTGGTACATCCCAGGTCTCTTAGATGAATAGCCCATCTCTGAGTACTCTTCTGCGCTGCCTGGAGGATACATCTTTAAAAATATAAAGGAAAAAGAGAGTTGGACTATTCTATCCTGAAGATCAGATTTGATTCATTTATAAAAATCTGAAGCACTGACATTGGAATCTTGCAGGTTTAATTTTGCACTTACACATGAAAAATAGCAGCATTTTTAAAGCGCTCTTCTAAGAGAATCCTTTTAGTTAAATAAAGGAGTGCATCAAAACATCCAAATACATTATTAAAAAGTTGTGCTAATGATTGCTTGTACAACTGACACAGCTCAAGTAAATAAAACAATCCCATCCTTCATTGGCAATGAGTAATATTACATTCATACACAGTGCTGTTTCAATATTGTGGTGCACGTGGTAAAAGGGAACAGCACCTGGTCCTCCTGACCCTTTAGCAGGTGCAGTAGCCAACAGGTGTAACCAACAGATGCTCCATGTACCTGTCAAAGTTATGTCATATTAATTACAAATATATTGTCCCCACAGATGGGCAAGTATAAAAACAATATCAAACTAGATGAGGTACTTTTAACAGGAAGTGGCATCATTTTATAAGCTATATTCAACAACGAGACTTTCTGCTAGATTGTCTATCTCTCTGTCACAGCTGAAAACCAATGGTGTTTTATAGATGAATTCCGACAGCAAGTGATGGTCTGATTTCAATCAGCCATAACTAGGGGTCTATCACCTTTTAATTTTTCAATTTCCTTGCTTGCCTGTATCATGAATGGTTGGAAACTAAACTGAAATTGAAATTCTTGTTGACAATAAATGAATTCGATTTAAGGCTGTTGGACCCCACTAATGGCTGCCTACAGTCACTAAACACAAGTGTTCACTGGATTCGTCTACATAACACTAAAGCTCTCCCAAGCTTATAATGACAGAACTTAAAGGTAGCCACCTCTGTACTCTCATAATAGTTTGTACATATCATGTAAAGGAAGCTGTAAATGACTGTGAGTCATAACAATGGAGAATTGGCCAATATCTTTGAGCAATTTGATGATCTAAGTTTCATGGTGAAATGAAAAATCACCCCCCCTGTACTTAAAGTTTGCAAGCATTTACTTACCCACAGTGAATGTGGCAAAGACAAAAAGCCCGAGTCCCCATTATAGGTGACATGGTCAATGCGCTCGTCTCTTGAATTCTTTCCCCACATTTTGGTCTGAAACTTTAACCACAACTGCTTCTAGTCTGTGCATTCAGGCAAATTTTAGTGTGCTAACAACACAACTTTCCTAATATTTTAACTATTAAGTTTAGGCAAATGATCTTTGGAATTTGGTCGTACCCTTTTTTTTCTTTTTTCTTTTCTGTTGCTTTTACTTTTTTTATGCTTCTATGAGTCCAACGTTTCATCTTTTTGATATTGAAGTGTAAATGCAGTCAACCGTTGTGCCAGGAAATTGGCTGGTAAAACAGCTCTAGCTGAAAAATGCTGGTAGTCTTAACCTCACTTCATTTTCTCAACCTAACCAGCAATATTTCTCTCTTTGTCACAGGGTAACAGGATTAAAAAGGTAATTACAGCTGCAAGAGATACTGAATTTATTCCTCACTAACTCATGAATATCAAGCAATTACAACCATGCTTTTATCAGGAGATGTCTAAACTTGACCATAGGCATATGAGGCGGGGGTGTAGGAGGGCACTCGCCCTCCTAATTCGGGCGAAAAAGTTGGTCTATTCAGGCAAAACATGAGTAAAACACGATGAAGGGTGAAATTATTTGGGCAAAAAATGCTCTTGCTTACTCCTAGAAAATAACCCCATATGCCAATGAACTTGACATAAAAAGGATAATTTTGAATAATTTCCTCCCCTTTTTCTATGCTTTCCATCTGGAATGCTTAGTTCTGTAGCTCACCTTTGTACTATTATGGTTTTTGTGTATGTTATGTTTTTATATTGTTTATCAAAGTCAATCCCCAGTTTTGACAACACATTTTTTTCTCTGTTTTCTAGTTCCCTTTATATATGCATTTTCTTCAACATATGTTTGTGATGGACCAGTGGCCTAGCTTAGGGCAAGAAAGCCTAAGTCCCGAGCCTAATCAGGAATACTAAGTAAAATTTTCGATCCCCAAAACCCCGGTCATGAGACCTTGGTGGGAAATGGGAAAGGGTTAAAAGGGAGAATTAAGGCAATGAAGAAAGTAGATGTCTCTTAGCTAGCATTCCTCTATGGACGGAAAGACACTGGAAAAAGCTGAAATTTCCAGACTCACAAAAACCTCTCAAGCAGCCTAGACTTGCAAGGAAGAGTAATGAGGGCCATATACAAGTCAATCTTGGAGAAGTGTGGGGGGAGGGGGAGTGCTAGAACTTCACCACGCAGGATGTGGTGCACAAGTAATATGCACTTTAGATGTAGCACGGGGTAAGTATATGTCAGTGATGTGAATTTGTTCAACACATTACTTTTTGCAAACATGTCACAAATCAACTGAATTGAATTCCCCATCAGTAACTGTTTTGGCTATCATGAGCAACTATACCTACCCCTTGAAACCTACAGTATGCATTATTTCAAAGCAGCAAAAGATAACTGCAAAATGATTACTGTACCCTCTACTAACGATGTGACAAGAAGTCGGCTCCCTCATTTCCCTTAGACACTCAGCTTTGGAGTTGATAATTTTGGGGTCTCCAAAGTTTCAGAGTTTTTGCCAAATAAATTTCAATTTAAAATGTTCCAACTGCACATCCAGCAATCTACTGTTAAATTTCTCATTCAACTGGGACTATAACTTACTCTCTAAAGAGTACCACACACTCATTGGTGTAAGGTTCTGATATTTTATAACAATTGACATGATTGGCTGATTACATGCAGATCATCAAACTTTATTTTGCAGCAATATGTTAGTATTTCCAGACTAAGTATTTACTACAGGTACTTTTTAATGCCCCTGACAAATTAACAAATTGCAGTGGCCCTTATCACCTTCAAAAAAAAAAAACCTTGGATTTGCCATTGTCCTTAACCATCATCCTTACAGCTCAATAATGCCTGTATGCCCCCAGCAAATGAAAAGTACCAAGCAGATCAAAAAAAAAGAAAAATATAAAGGTATCTAATCCTCATTAAATTCAAACAAAAAACTTCTTTTCTGCAGGTGTTTAAAAATACTAACAACAACCCTACTCTCCTAGGTGCAGCAAAATGGCTTTTAGTAATATCAATTTTGAAACTACTAAGTTGTGATTTGTCTTACAACTGAGGGTATGACACAGGTATCTGATTAAAATAAATCTTTACAACATGTCATGATATGTGCCAAATTTTATTAATTTAACCCTTTACCGTTGTGCTCCGATCGGGGCATATTTGCGCGCCCCTGGAATGGGCGGAAAAGCAGACATAGCCCGCCCCGCATCGGCTTCCGTAGGCCATTGTCCCGTGACCTGAAACTATTGTCTCTCTCGTTGTTGTGGTCGAATTTTCGGGTAGCTACTGGCAGTTTCGAGCTCCGCGTGACACAGTAAAGATGGGTGATAGCCCAGCTCTCCGCATGGGTCCAGAAGGGCCCAAACAACGGTAAAGGGTTAATAAAATTGGAAAAGTGGCCCATTGATTTGTGCTCTGCAAAGGCAAGATTCCCCCACTAGCCATTAAGGACTTAACTTACACAATCCCCTGCCTGCCCCTCCAATATTACCCAGACCTACATGAACCAAGGGCGAGTCAGTCTACATGGCTAAGGGAAGTGGCATAGCGCCACCAGCAAGGATTCTTATTGCCAGTGATCATTCTGCAGTACATGGACTGTCCAATAGTAGTAATAGGGGAGGTAAGTAGGAGTGTAATAGGTTGTTCATACACACCAAGGATTCTGCCAGAAACACCAAAAGGGAGATTTAATCCTGCTTAACCCCCAGCTCAAATTGATGCTGTTCTTGGCTAAAGTTACAAGGGGGTCCAGGAGGATAAAATCTTCCTTCAAAGTCAATGAAAGGTGCAGTTTGTAGGTTTGTAAAGGCCATTTGTGTAATTTCAATCATTGCTGCACAAGTGTCTTCTTTTTAAGGAAGAAACCAATATATTGACAATTTTCTAACTTCTATGAGAATGAAGAGAGGAAATTTTACCCACCTCATTGGGATGTTGGGATGTGGGGGGGGGGGATATCTCCTTTCCCCCCTCTGATGGAAACACTGCATGCCCATTTCTAAACCAAATTCTTGAAGTTGGAAGATTAAATTAGGCCTATAACCTTGCAATTCTTTGTGAGTCAGTACAAAATAATATTTGTATTGGTATGACTTTGTCACCTTAAAGCAACCACATTCCACATATTTAAGTTATATTTCACACTTAAATGTAGGTCATGTTAACAAGGTTACACCACCTGGTTTTGTTATCCTCGTGTACTCAGACACTCGGCGGAAATCCTTTCAGCACAGAAATGAAATGTATAGAATTTGTAACTAATGACAAGGGATTAAGGAAAGATATCACTGTCTGTGAAAACTATACCTGCTGAAAATCTGGGAACTATGAATACCTAGGCCTGCTATTGGTTACAAATAGGCAAGAAGGGGTGATACAGATTTAGCACACTAACAGTGCTTACTGTGAGTAAATGTATCTACTTAAAAGTCAGAGTAACCAGGGAACATGGTTAGAAAGTATGAAATCATTGCTTGTGATGGTCAGTAAAAGGCCTGCATACTGGTCAAGGAGAATCAAAACAGCCTTCTCTGACCACCTACCAGTGGTAATTATCATCCTGACCAAACTTATGCCAAATATCAATGTTTCCACTCCCTTGCTTCAGCTCTCCTAAATTTCTCCACCCCTACTACCCCCTTGTCTTGCCTCCACTCAATTACTTCCACTTGCTTATTACGATATGCTTTGTTGAGGAACACACCTTTAAAATTCATCACCCCAAACAGTTCCAATTCTTACCACCTACTTACTTTTAGTCTCTCCCTCCCCCCCCCCCAGCAAGTACCCAAAAGGCCCTCATTCATGCCATCCTAGCTTACTGCTTCAGTGCATACCCTGGGGAGCATACAAGGCCCTACTGTGCAATCAACACATCCTCAGTACATGCTGTGTTATATGAGCTACTGTGCATTTTTTAATTTAATATCAATCAAAAAGCTGTGACAGTTGATAATTTATGTAAACTACCTGTAAAATTGTAGTTTGTGATGATGAAAGACTGCCCTTAAGCTTTATCATTAAATTCAATGAGTGATTAATAACCTATACTTACATGAACACTCAACTGTTTCCTTCGTTTTAGTTGAGAACCTGAAAAAATAAAAAACGAACAAAATTTAAAGTTTGACATATAAATAACTCAAAATTTATCTTTGAGCCCTACTTACTGCACCTATTTTTCCTATTTAAAAGTCCATTTACTGGGGAATGAGACAAGAGCAAGCTGGGGGTGTTTTGGGAAGGAGACGGTTATATGGCACCACCAAGTAAAATTTTATTGCCAGAGTTATTTCCCTAGTACTGTCCAATAGCAGTAATAGGTAAGGTGAATAATGAAAAACATAAATCTGTTCATAGTGGTGGTGCCAGAATGTCTAAACTGGGGGAGGGGACAAACCAACCGTAAAGGATAATATAAGGGGGGGGAGGGGGCAATAATTTGGAGGCACAAATTTGGGGGCACAGATGAGAAACAGAGCTCAAAGCACCTGTGTCTGGGGGCAGGGGGTGCAGAGAGGCTTTAGCCCTTAGGTTGTAACGTATCTCTGGGTCAAAAATTGTCTCAGGAGTTAATTTTCCAGTTAACCCAACTCCTAACTGACCTATAGGGGTAAGGAAAAAACCTGGGGGAAAACACCCCTCTTGTCCCCCTCCCTGTAGTGCTGCCACTGTCTGTTTGAATACGTAATGAGAGGAATGATGAAAAATCTCTAGTTGATAACAGAAACCATTAGGTAAATATGAAAACTCTCCCTGGTTGTATGTGTTTCTCTGTCATATATTGTAATATGCATTGCCTATGTTTCTTTTAAAACAATGAGTCAACTCCACAGTAATGGTAATGTAGCTGGTGAAGAACAGCAAAGCATGTAAATCATTAACACAAAACAGATAATTATATCATCAAATGCCAGCATTGCTAGCAATGGTAAAAAACTATAAACTACAAATTAGTTAAAGCAATACATATTAAAAAAAAAAAGTGAGGGCGGAAATTGCAGGAATATGGAAAACTATCTTCCACTGTATAGTACACAATTCACATAGTAACTTAAATTATTTCATTAGGATGAGAAGTTCAAAACTTTCAGATGAGATAGGAAGGAACATTATAACAGCTGGGTGACAACAACGTGGATTAGTTCTGGGGAAGGTGTGAGGGTATGGACACCGTCAAACTGCAAGAACAATGTTGAAAAAAAAAAAGATGTACTTTAAAGTTTATGAGACATTTGTTGCAATTCCTGTAGAGAGATGCAAAAGGATGGATATGTTGTGCATTCTGAACATTTCTTCCTCTCTCCTAAAGAAAGATGCAGAAGGGTGGGTATGTTGTGCATTCTGAACATTTCTTCCTCTCTCCTACAGAAAGATGCAGAAGGGTGGGTATGTTGTTATGCAGCTTGCACATTTCCTCCTCTCTCCTACAGAAAGATGCAGAAGGGTGGGTATGTTGTTATGCAGCTTGCACATTTCTTCCTCTCTCCTACAGAAAGATGCAGAAGGGTGGGTATGTTGTTATGCAGCTTGCACATTTCTTCCTCTCTCCTACAGAAAGATGCAGAAGGGTGGGTATGTTGTTATGCAGCTTGCACATTTTCTCCTCTCTCCTACAGAAAGATGCAGAAGGGTGGGTATGTTGTTATGCAGCTTGCACATTTCTTCCTCTCTCCTACAGAAAGATGCAGAAGGGTGGGTATGTTGTTATGCAGCTTGCACATTTCGTCCTCTCTATAAACTAAATTTCTCGGTTACCGCCCGCGAGACCGAAGGCCCGCGAGACCGAAGGTCTACGAGACCGAAGGCCCGCGAGACCGACGGTGCCAAAGTACATTTTTTTTACATCAGCGCCAAAGTACATTTTTTACATCAGCGCCAAAGTACATTTTTTTCATCGGCGCCAAAGTACATTTTTTTTTACATCGGCGCCAAAGTACATTTTTTTCATCGGCGCCAAAGTACATTTTTACATCGGCGCCAAAGTACATTTTTTTACATCGGCGCCAAAGCACATTTTTTTCATCGGCGCCAAAGTACATTTTTAACATCGGCGCCAAAGTACATTTTTTACATCAGCGCCAAAGTACATTTTTACATCGGCGCCAAAGTACATTTCTTTCATTGGCGCCAAAGTACATTTTTGTGACCGGCGTACATTTAATTATTATTATTGTTGTTGTTGTTATTATCATTGTCATTGTCATTGCCACTGCCACTGTCATTACCATTGCCATTGCCATTATTAGTATTCCTCTCTTACACAGCTACTTACCCTTCATTACCCTAGCTCTAGTTTCAGACAGCCCCGTGTACTAAGTGTTGAAAAAGAAACCTGACTTCAAATTTTATATTTTTTTTGGCCCTTGATAACAAAAAAAATGTACTTTGGCACAGATGTAAAAAAAATGTACTTTGGCGCCGATGTAAAAAAATATACTTTGGCGCCGATGAAAAAATGTACTTTGGTACCGTCAGTCTCGTGGACCTTCGGTCTCGCGGGCCTTCGGTCTCGCGGACCTTCGGTCTCGCGGGAAACCGCCAAATTTCTCATAGCCATATTGTAATACAATCATGTTAAGTCCTACGGTTATTTGATGCCAGTTCTGTGAAGCTCATTACAAAATCTTACCTGCAACACTTGTGTCTGAGGGCCGCCTTCTCATGTAAGACTTCTGTTGCGGTGAAAGAGAATGATGTGGGCTAGTTATTGACATTTCATTGTTTATGTTTCCCATAGCAACCTGCAGAAACAGTGGCAAAATAAAATATGCACATTCAAAATTAAAATATGAATGGAGTACTGCAAATGATAAATATATGAAAAAAATTGGAAAGGGAAGGGAGCATATCTTAATGTACAATGTGCATAACAACAGCATATCACAAATGTATTACTTTGAACTCTCGGAAGCAGGAAAGCATGTTACTTGTTCAAAGAAACTGGACTCCTCTTAGAACTTCTTCCAAAAAGAAAATAAATCAACTATTTTTCAAACTTGTAATGACTCGTAATGACCTTCCCATATTCTTTCTTGGGAGCTATACACTTTTTTTGAGCAACTTTTCTTCAACATAAGCTTAACTATAGAGGGCAGCCTACCTAATTAAGCCATGACAACTATGAAGAATACTATCAGATCCAAAGTATATACTTGAATAGCACCCTCACTTTTTTGGTTGCTACAGGTTTCTTTGCATAGTGAACAATTCTTGAGGGTGGTTCCATAGCTCTTGGTTTCAAGAGTGTTTCTCCAATCATGACAGAAACCCTGTTCTCCAAAAAGTAATAGGCTCAACTTAAAATATATGTATTTGTGACCAATCTGGAAATACTTGGAAGACCACTCTCACCAACCTTCTACCTATATGTTTCACAAAATTGTGGTCTGGGGTGTTGACTATAAAAATGGCTCAGAGAGAAACACATGAATTTCCAGATCTCTAGATAAAAAAAGACCCTTAATGAAAAATCTTTTCATCTGTAATTCTGAATGGAAAAATATACAGAAAGTAATCTCAAACTCAATAATGCTGGAAAAACACTCTAAATATCCTCCATGCCCACCTTACCTAAAGCAGGGCAAAATAGGAACAACAAACAATCTACCAACTTTTAGTGGCATGGCGGAGGACACCAAAATTATACATGTCAGACCGTAATTGCAGGTCTGTATATATATATATATATATGAATTTTGATATCCATATAGAAGTTACAGAGGAGAGGCCTATTTTGAAAACCACCTTTTCACCAAAATACTTATCCCTCATACCTCAAAGATATTCATTCCAAACTGCTTTAAACTTTCCTTTTATTTTTTTTTTTTATTTCACACTGACACAACTTAATATGACTTCTGCCACTTGAGTAAATTGAATATTACTGAAAGCTTCACTTTTGCATTTTGGGAAGGGAATCGTAGGTAATGTGATTAATCCTCAAATTTGCTGCCGCTCAGATTGAAATGCAAATTACTCATTGGGGATTTCTGGACAGCTGTTCATGATAATTCTTTGCAACCAAACAGCATTTGCAAGTCAGACAGCCAAGCACGCATAAACGCACACACTTATCACCATTCATATCCAACTGGACATGACCATTCTTGGAAAAGCTCATTGCTACGACTAGGAAGAATTAGATTTTTTGTCACAATCTGAACAAAACTGTAAAGTCATGACAAATTAAATTAAAATAAAAAAAATCCACATAAAAATTGGTGAAAAGGTCTAGCATATTTACAATTGTTTATGGAATTTTGCATTTTACAAGTGACAACTGACAGGGCCGTAAAAACAGCACTGGGTGAATTTATTCCACTGAAACCAAACACTCAAGAACAAGATACCAGTAACTTGAGACATTTGACTTAAGACTTTTAAATCTACATTGTAAACCAATACACAGAAAGAAGAGACTCACAAAAGGCTATTAAATGTCAGTGTACTCCATTCTCCTGAACAAAATATCAATAAAAGCTACAAAAATCCTACTGAACACTTAATTACAACCATTGTCCATTCAAGAACACACCACAGAACCCCTCAATTATTGCAATGCTATTGTCCATTCCAACCAGGTGACCAATCAAAAGCTTCTCATCTGTTTCAAACTTTTGTGGAATTTAGAGAACAGCAAACTCCACATCAGAATATTTTATTGGATATTGCCTCAGACTTAAAAAGATGAACCTACTGCAGCATAAAAATCATGCAATACCTATTGAATAAAATCAAAGGGTACTTGACAAAAAAAAAGTCTAGTTTACAAAGGACACAAATCAATATCACGTAATGATTCCATAGATCTGTATGTGTGAGAGCAAAATTTCGACACTGTATTCAAGACCAATGGGCACCGAGAAAAAGCTTAGTAAATTGCACTCTTTGTTTCAGATGTTTAATGAAAATGAGTTTAGTAAAGAGGCTGGAGGGGGAAGAAGCAGAACTCAGGGAACAATATTTCCATCAAAATACCTCACTGATTTTTAAAGGGGAAATGCCGTTACACCAACTGGCAGAAGTGTAGTAGACTTCTGTTTCATGATTTGCTCTTGAGAGTCACATGACAATATTGCTCCTCCTAAAATGTGAAATTTACTTGGAGATTCTGCTTGGTTTATCTTCAATATGCAATACTGAAGTCCTAAAATATTATAAAAGATATTAGGCAAAACCCTGATTGAATCATTCCTCAAAAATATTTCCAAACAGTTTTCATGGACCATAAATTACATGGTACAAAGAAATCACCCACACACGTCTTAATTCAATCATACAATGATATCGGTACCTCAATCAGTTAACCCCTAGGGTAAACATACTTGTAACTATCAATAAAACCATAAATGTCCCTCAACTCTTTTTTATAAAAGATATACTTTATCACTTAGGGGAACTCAGAGTATTGATCTTCAAAGAAAAAAAAAAAACAATTTACAAACTGCATCATAGTGGGAACATGTCCATATGCTTTGTTTAATGATAAAGTGTTTCCTTAGAAATACTTCTATATTCAGTTATCACATTGATAGGCAGGTTTACAGTGTTTAATTGTCCTCTGTTATAGCTTTACACATAAGCTGTGCAATGAACAAAGCCTATGTGGAAATGTATATTTGCATCTAGAATTTAATATAGACCTCTCCTTAACAAAGTATAGGATCATCCTAGGTAGGGATAGAGGAGACTGCAATATTAAGAATTTGACCAAATAGGATAACTGGAAGGGCAAAACAAATAACTCTAAATTATCACCCTACCAAGCAGAATGCCAGGAGGTGCAGCCTGAAAATTCCCCTCCCCCCTCCCCTCCTTTGAGATCAAACATTTACCAGTGCCTTCATTGCATTCTAGTATAGATCCTTCTCCAATAATATTTTGGCTTCAATGTCCCTCCCCCCTGGTCTGGCTACAGACCTGTTTGCACTCTAAGTCTTGATATATTTGAAGGTTAACCTGAAATTTTAAATGAAATGTTAAAAGAAACCATGGTAAGCAGTTTTAACTATACATAGTAACTCTTGCAACTTTCCATTTAACTTTATTTTTTAAACAAAAAACAGTCATGATGCAAGAAACTGTTTTCTAATAAGCTACTGTCCATAAAAAAAGTACTGTGTGGCACAGCAACTAAAATGACAAGATATGAAAGTTGTGGTATTAATTGCTTGCCTCCTTCTCCTTCAAGCTCCAAGATTCAACGAAAGTAAGCTTAGGTATTTCATATATATTGTAACAAACTGAGATCAAATGAGTTTTATATTAATGTCCTTTCCAACAGGGACAACAGACATTTATTCAGGTCTTTTCAAGCAATCCCATCAAGTCACTCACATTTAACAAAGGCCTACATCAAACAAAGAATTTGAACTACATCTTGATTCATTTAAAATATGTTAGCTACAACCAACAACTGATAAAATTTTTTTAGTCTTGTCAGTCATTTTACTTTAACAACTAAAGAGTACTCCTATAAGTCCTTAAAGAGTGTTCATAAACAAAATCAAATATATGTGCATACTGCATTTGCCCCCTATTTCAACTACCATGTTAAACTATGGAATCAATAGTGACTAGCACAGGTGGACATTTCCCACACTGTGATATTCAGATTTGCAAAAACAATGTAAGCATTACACCTGTAGACTATGAAATGGTTGAAGGAAGCGTGAACTCGTTTTTTTTTTTCTTTTTCAAATGGTAGAAGGAAATCAATGAATGATAATAGTGCTCCTGAATATTGAAAGAGAAATCTATCATACAAAATAAAAATTGAATCTAGGCTCAAACAACACTCTAGGTGATTTCATGAAGAGAAAATTCTCCACAAGCAAAACTGATGGCACAAAGGTATGATATGTTCTAGCTTGTAGAAAAATTTTCCATGTTTTCTATTGCCAATGATATATTTTTCCATCTTCACATTTTTGTTAAAACTTGTAATTACCACAACACCATATCACAAATAAATCTGAATTGAACTGAACATGATTTGCTGTCCATCAATACCATTTCAATAAAAGAGTGCCCTCATTACAGTCAACCAAAACCTACCTCAGTAATCTCTCATTCATAAACAATTTGATGATCTTTATTTTTAGGTCAAAGTGTTTCATTGGTCCAAATTTTTCTACTTCCTTTATCCATTTATTCAAATGAACCTTGAAACAGTTGCTTACTTTTATCATCCACCTTTTTCATTTTTCTCTTTTAAGTCTTTTTCCTTTTTCCCCTATTTGTGTTTTATAGCTGCTATCTATCTAGCTGGAGCAGTGATACCTGCATACTTTAATGTCAAATCTAGAGTTGCAAAGTACTTAACGACTCAATGCACTTTTAAACATTCCCAAATTTCCTGTCTTTAAGAAATAAGAAGGCAGAAAGGGTTGCAAGTCCAATTATAAATTTCCCTACAAGTCTAAATTCTTTAGCAACCAAAGACACTCCAATAAAATCAAAGACGAGTCTTGTCAACAACATTTTTATCCCTCAAGAGCTTTGGCCGTCTCCACCCTAACACCTACGGGCAATGGCCTCGCTTCAGTGAATTTCTAATCCATATATCGGCCCTAAATTGGCTCCCGATGCAATCGGCGAGGAGGCGACTAAACGAGTTAACATGTGCAGAAGTCAATGATAACGGGTTTCTTCTTTGGCCACCTGCACAGGTGCAGCTTCTCCGGGCTTTCAAGAAATGACAGGCTAAGACCTAAGCGAAGGAATTTGAGGTATCAGAGAAAACAAAAGATTCCAACATCAGATTCTCTAATCTGTGGTGTTTTCCATTGCTTTAAGTAGTCTCCAAAGTGGAAAAGAACATTCACATTAAAGGGAAAAATATCTTTCTGCAAACAGCCAATTGATAATTCTAGGCTGGTTCTTGTGAGGCCAGCTTACACCCACAAAGTGTCAGCAAAGAAGATGTTAGAAGCATATCAAGTTGGTTTAGAAGCCATACCTCCTAAGAAATGTCACTCTATGCAATGGTCCAACCAGCTGCTGTTCAGTATAAATGACCTAATACAACCAGCAAACCCAAGGAGAAAAATAAGTCAGTTTTTTTTCCTTTTAGCAAAGAAACAATTTTTTTTTTCAACCAAAACTGTGAGCAGTAAAAATTCTGTTGATTAATTATTCATTTCAACATTATAACAAAGTCATAAAATTGGAAAATTAAAGGAAAATACTGATTTTTGTTTTAGAGGAAACTTTCATATTTTTAAAACAAAGTTATAAATAGATAACTTTCATAATGAATGCTAATTTAAATAAAGCAATAGGGTGGCTTTCCTATCTAGAATTAAGGTTCTTACAAAAATTAATTTGGAAGCCTGAATTTTCATAAATTCAAATGATGCAGTATCTAAAACTCCTGTAATGCACATACAATAGTTTGAACATATGAAGTAAGCTATTTCTAGAGTATATCAGGAAAGCTGAATGATTTAATATTGGTGAAAGCAGTTTCCATGGTACAGTATGCCTCATTGGTGTATTTTAAAATGCACTATTTTGTTCAAACTTTGTACATTTTAAAGCACACTGTTTTGTTCACACTGTAAATCCATTGTCATTCATATTCTGAAGATCTAAACAAGACACCGTGGTATTTTAGACATGAAAGAGGGATAAGCACCACCTTTGCTTTAAGTCGGCCAGATGGTTATTGTTATGCAATGAGGTATAATATGTCAAATATAATGTAATATGGGAAAAAAAAAAAAAGATTCACTCTTTACATAACCTGAGAAAAAAATTTTGCAATAGGTAACAAAGGACTCAGACTGCAGTAGGAGCACTCTGCAGTTACCGACTTGACAAACTTTACACTACTCACGTTTTCTTTATTTTCTTCCCATTGTTAGCAAAATGGACCACCTTGCAATGAAAGTCAGGCCATTCCTCCATATTAGAGAATGAATATGAAAGTCAGGGAAGGGGAGGTTCGTGATATTGGGGACTGGCAGGTAATTAAGTTACCCAAGTTAATTAAGTTAAGGTACACGATTTCTGTTTAGAGTGAGAAGATGTATGGGGTCATCGCCAAAGGGTAAATATATTTTCAAATTAATTTGTCTGCACGGTCATTCCATGATGTGACTTTTATACAAGGAAACAATAACACGGAGGGAGAAGATAAACTGGTACAACGTAAACTGGATTTACATTTTTCCAATTTAGTTCTATCCACACAACTTACAAGTGAGCATATCTTGAAGAAACTACACTCAGAAAAATTTTTACACTGCACCCCGATAGGCCTACCATTTTACTTAGTCTAACAAACTTACATAGAAGGTACTGTACACTTACCAGCTGACTTTCCAGTATCCCTTCTAAAAATCAATCTCAGAGTAACCATTGAAATTGATTTGATACAATTTCCATGCAATCACAGTGTTACAACTGAATATTTTAGCTTTTCTTCAATTTTCATGAACTACCAAGAAAAGAAAACTAAGCCTTTCAACTTGTAACTAATGTATATTCTTAGCTGTAATATAGACCTGAGTCAGGTAGCAAAATTTGGAACCAGGGACCTTGTACAGTTGCAATGTTTCCAAGCACTGCCATAATAAATACAGAGACCACCTCATATCTAGTACTGACATATTGTGCACATATATTTGAAATACTGAACAAAACATAGCACCATCTACTCAATACATTTCCAGTTTAAAAATATATAAACAGAACAGCCCTTTTGTGAAACAGGTGAGGTAAGCAAACATCCGATGAATTATTATGGACCATAAAAGCCTTGATAACAATGTGTATTGGTGATTGAGTAAAAGCAATCACTAATGTATTGTGTTTTGATGAAAGTCTTTCACATCAGACAAAACTGAAATGTTTGGTTAAATTTGAAAAACTACTGGTATCAACCACAAGTAAGTAGGGTTGCATAATGTAAATTGGAGGTTAGGAGGGATGAAATGTAAATCTTAAAATTTCTGATTGACTTGAAAAATGCAATAACCATCCAAGACTCAATTTGTGCCCCCAAACACAATTTTGTACAAATGTCTCATCTCTCACCTACAATAATTCAACTTTAATAAGGTGATGGCATTTTCCCTTCAAACTCTAAGAACAACCCTACTAATGGCAAACTCACTTCCCCAAGTATCACATATACTGTAAAATTATTTTGATACAATCACCTACATACCACTGTCATTGCTTTCACATCATTGCTATCCTTAGTAAATCATTTGAACTGCATAGATTACAGTGAAGTAGTTTGCAAAGTGCCAACATTTCTTCAAAATACAAATTGAATGCAATAAAAATTTCTTCCTTTTCTAATTAACAAGTATTAAGTTCTATTATTTCAATACATCTACATTAAAAAGACAAGAAAAAAGAATATTTTCTCTGTACTCATGCCTATTACCAAAACTAAAATTTTATATTTTATGTTTACATTAAGGTGTGGTTTGAAATCCTAACCATTCTCTATATTATTGACATTAATATTCCTTCCATTTTATCAAGCCTCATTAGCACAACATATAGTTGGCTACACCCACACATCATTTCCCAGTTTGAATACATACACGGTAGCCTACCTAGTAGTTACAATTTGACCTTTCTATAACACTGCCACAGTAGCTCTGTTAGAACTCTCTGGTTAGACTACACAATGAGTGAAGTTGGTAATGTAAGAACAGCACCAAAGGAAAATACTGCCTCCACGATGAGGTAGCACAGCTGTTCTGTGGTCACCTGTCACTATAATTTGATGCAGCCGTCTACCATAGAGCAGGCCACACCTGCTGGCTATTTACACCTGCCTCCCAACTCCCCAGGAATACTCTTTTTGAAAGCAAGTTGCAAATTTACACACTGTATGCATACTGGGATAGACCCAAAGTAAATGTGAATAAGAAGGAAGTAAACAGTCTGGAAGAAAAATCTTCAAAGTAAAAGTAGCCAACAGCCTATATAAACCAGCTGACATAAAAAAAAAAAGGAAGAAAAAATAAACTGCTACAATTATTTCCACCAAAATCAGTTCATAGAAAAAGGAAGTTATTTTAAGATATCAAACTGGCAAAGAGAATGAAGGTAGCAGGTGTAGGTTCTGCCTTGAGAAATTTATAACATGTTGCATCTATTAAAGGTGTAGAAAGTGAAATGAAAATTTCTCTGAGACAAACATACACATTCATATATATATATAACCATAGATATAAATAGACCTACATATCACCATTAGAGACCTAAATAATCACTATATATGGTTGTAGCCTAGGAAAAACCCAAAGGAGCAGTTTGTAAACTTCAAATACTGCCTTCATAGAGCACCACCATCACTTAGCATGTGGTGCCTGTAGGCTAAAGTCCTGTCACATAGATATGTACATACTTGTACACTGTAGATATGCTTGGTATGATTCAGCAAAAAGAATAAGTAATCCTACATTATAATTTATCAGTCCCTTTCCCTTCCCTCTATCGCCTTATCCCTCCCTGACAAGTCTTTTTTTTCAAAAGCATTTTACACTCATTTTTCGTGACCCTTTTAACACATGTATCAAAACCTGGCAGGGAGGTTTTCTCAGCCCCAGGTTCATGTTCCTAATTACGTTAACAAACCCTACAAGCTTACAGTATTTTACTTATCTTGATTGCCATCTCACAGAAAACCCCATGCAAGTGTTTTATTTCAAAATTAGCCCCGTGGAAGATTCCTGACCCCCAACCACTATGCTTTTTCTATTCAGTCAGATAAAAGTTTAAGTTAAATCTATTATTGACAGAGCTTTTCTGCAAAATTTTTTAGTATATCTGTCTTGATTTTTATGCACCAGGAAATGGCATCCAATATTTATCAAACTGTTAAATTTGGAAGAATTTCCTGGGTACTAACCCCCGATTCCCCATCATGGATTCACAACTTGAAAACTCAAGGTTTCAGCAGACAGTGAACCTACTACTTCAAACCATCACATATCCTAACATACCATAGTGAAAACTAACAAACACTATACAATGACCCTAAGAGTTCAGTGTCAGCATATGTCAAACATACATCACCCTAGTTTGGTTGTGAATTAACAAATCAACTCTTGGATAATAATTATCTATAGAATCCAAGGCTGCAGCATACTTTGTGGGAAGGGGAAAGGAGCTATGTCACCCTTGATATCTCAAAATTGTAAATACTCCATGTACTAGTGTCGTTTTACATAGTCTGCATTTAGACTGCCCCACAGAGTTTTTGTGAAGACTTCAGTCCTGAAATAAGGGAAACAGAGTAGCCACCTTCAAAATGATCCAAGCTATATAATATCATCTATTATGAAGTATGAACTACATCCTCCAACATTTATCAGCAGCGTAATTTTGATTGAAAAAAAAAGCAAAAATCATGCAGCGCTTTCATTATTCACACATCAGAGATTGACAGAAAATTGTCTAAACTGTTTTTTTTTTTTGTACCAAAGGACATGTTCTCTGTGAAAATAAGAAATAAATTGGTTGCTTGCATTCTGGTCTCAATTTCATGAGGAGAGAGAGGCAATTTCAGTCACATGTGGAATGTCAAAAATTTTGAATAGGTAATGCTTCCAAAAAGTGTAACTTGAAGTCAATGTTTATTGTCTTATCAGGATGATAGTGAATACCTGGACAAAAGTTAAGGAAATGTGTTATGACTGGAGTGGGAAGGAATCCATCAAAAATTGGTTTCATGTAGGAGAACAGGTTAGCCTGTTGATCCTGAAAACCTTGTTGGAATTATAAAACAAGAACTAAAAGCTAAACCTCACAAAAAGTGATGGCTAATCCAAAATGAAAACTAACTAGCGGGGATGTGGAAAGCTAGCTGTGCAAATAGGAAAATACTATATGGACATAAAAAATAACCAATATTATTGAAATCGATAGCAATTCACAAACTCTCTAGATCAGCATGAAACATTGCAGTCTAGATGACTCTCACTTTGACAGAAAAAGCCATATTGTTGCACTACACCAAAAGGAGTCTTGGAATGAAAACCTTCATTTCAGATTCCCTCCAACACTGTAAAAAAGTTGCTTATAAGCATCTGGTATTTTACCATAAAAATACATCATGTGCTCATCGGTATTCATGAAAGGACAAAAAGGCTAAGAAGGAGGGGGAATATGTACTTTGTTGAGGAAGGAGGGGCAGGGGCATTGAACTGAGATCTTGTTAGGCAGTGGACAGTTTGAATCCTTTTTTTTTTCCCATGGAGTTGTCATGGAAGGAGATTCAACATTTAACGGTCCTTTGAACCAACAGAGTTGCCAACATTAAGCTTATTACTGTCTTGCTCTTGAAATATCTTCAAGGCTCGAAAGGAATTTGGTACCGAAAACAATAGTCTTTGTCGTCTACTACCTCTCAAAAACCTTTTAGGCTGATTTCATCCATTGTCATTTCAATGGCAGCTGTCCAGGGCAAAATTAAAATTTTAAGCTTACATCAGTGGTCGTGGCATCTAACATTAATTCAAATATCTGTTGGGAAGATTTTTGAGACTCTCCTTCTCCAAAATACTTGATTCTAATGCAGAAAATTATCAAAATGTGATTGACTTGTTAGGCTTGAACAATGTGTCAAGGTGGCAACTCATTAGAATCTTAGATGGACAAAAAAACTTATGCTAGTTTAAAGTTTATAGACAGTTGTTTTACATAAAATCTTTATTGAAGCTTAACACTTGTCAGCAAAGATGTTGTACTTCAAAGAAATAGTTAACAATGACCTTTGTTTCTGGATTACCTCAATTTAAAAGGAGTTTGGCCATCATTACAATGTGAAAGTCAAAAATGGCACACCAACACTAATTAAATTTTGTTACCTGAAAAGGGATTAAAGAATCAAATGTACATCTTTTGTGATAAATTTGCATGTGGGATCTCCTTCCCTGATAACTCCCTGATTTTCCTAAAGGATGATCTTCCCTAAATAGGGATTATCCTCCATATACATCTCCATCATGTAAAGCCCCAGTTGATCCAATGCTACTGAGTAGTTTTACACACATCAGAATTAATTGAGCACATATACCATTATCCTGTCATTGATTATTGACATGAAAGTGCAACTCTCTTTACACAATGATGATGACAGTTTAGCCATGACATAGGTGCAGTAGCTGTAAAGCAGTGAGTGCAGAATAATTTTGAGGACATACAATAAGACAAAACACTGTGGGTAGTCTTTTTCTCCCCCCCCCCCAAAAAAAAAAAAAAAAAAAATATTCAAATATATCTACTATAGTTGATGAAAATGCCACAGGGTTTATGAGCACTGGATGTTGGGCAACACAACCAAAATGTTATACTTTTTTGTTACATAGACATGTTTTCGAAAATTTTGAAAATGATTATAACTTGGAAGAAAATAGGTACAAAGAAGTTGCAAAAAGGTGCCATTATTCAGGCAAAAATGCTGTTGCCCCCTCACAGAAAATTACCCCCATATGCCTATGCCTGTAATAATCTCAACCATTTACAATACTCTTTCTTCCAATTTCAAGAAACAAATTTCAGAGTTATATGTACACAAATAAAGATGCCTTGCTTTTTATTTTATAGACTTTATGGGACCTGAGAAAGGGGGCAAACAAAAGACTACAAAACATTTTCTTAACATGATTGATTACACATGTCCAAACATTCCACCACACAAGACAAAGTTTGAATTTTTAATAAATGATTTAATAGCTACAGATTACCATTCTTGAGACCTCACAAACTTGAATTTAAGTTTGACCATGACAGCAAAGAGCCCATTCTGACACTTTTACAAATTTATCTAGACTGTAACTAAACAAACAAAAATAAATAATACAAAATAATAATACATAGCAATATCAACCCTTTTACAGGAAAGCCTGCACAAATCATCTGCCAAAAATTTCAACAAATGCTAACGAATTCCTTGCACGCAACTTGGACTCCTCCATCTTCTAAATAAAGAACAGGCCATCCTACACAGACACGGTAAAAAAAAGACACAGAAAAGTAGGCAATTCACACAAAAAACATAAACACACCTGATGCCCAAAGTCAAGTAACATCTGCAGAACACCTGCATACTAGATGACTGCCTAACAACATATCATAGTCATTTGTGTACGACTCCCTCCATAGCAATAATGGCATCATAGAATATAAATGTATTTAAATGAGAGCTTATTCAGAACTTATTAGGTACAGCACTGGAAGACAAAATTTACAGAAATTACCAGCGCAAGTTGTCAGTAGTTTTATGTCTAAGAAATGTCAGAAATTTTTAGAATTATTCTTTTAGAAGTACAAATAGCTCTTAATATTCAAGAGACATCAGGTGAGCCTGGGGTATGCTGAGAAAAGTGCAAAAAACTAAGTGGGGTGTATTGATGAAAGTAGCAGGGAACTGAACTACGGAATTTAGAACGGAAGGAGTGCTGCTGACAACCTCTCTGAGTAGATGGGGACAAAGTGCATCAAAGGTTCTTTTATTGCGGGAAATTATAATGTAAAGTTTGCAAGCAATACAGAAGTCACTAACAGTATGAGAACTAAAAAATTGTCAGGTGATTATTTTATCACATTGCATCCAAGTCACATGATCTAAGGGTGGAAAAACCTATCAAAATCTCTTCATGAAAACAAGTAAACTTATTTTAAACTGACAAAATTTGGCATGCACTGGAGAATATAGGTCTCCTTTCAATCCAGCACAATTCATAATCAGAGAGTAGTGCATTTATAAAGCAATGGTATACAGAAAATAAGCCAGTGAGCCATACCTAGAAAAAAGCCATGGTCACCTCGACTTAAACCACTTGGTTAGAGACTGGGATATAAAACCCCACCAAACTAAACTAACTATGGCAATAAACACTAAGAAGCAAAATGTACCTTAACTTTCAAGGCACAATAATACTATAATAGTCCCATCATCAAAAACCACTTCTAGTGAGGGAATCACACCTGCTATCAATAAATCCAAATATTCTTTCTGTAAAACATCTAAACTTTCATTTATAAATATAAGGAGAAAATCCAAGCCCAAAACTTAAAGGTAAGGAAGGAGCAGTCCCCCCAAATTTATTTGAAGGAAAAGCTAAATAACACAATATTTGTATTATTTCTCTTCAAAGTATCTTTCATTACATTTTATGACTCTACTATTGCATATTCAAGGTAAACCAAGCAGTTACTTCTAGTAAATTTCACATTTGAAGAGAAAATATGTTGTCACATGACTCCCAACAGCAAATCATGAAACTGGACAGTCTATTACACTACTTCAATTTGGGATGACTGCTCTTGCCCTTTAAGTCAGCAGGAAGGCTTTTCTAAGACCAAAGGGTGGGTGGGAGCCCTATCTTCTCTGCTATTAGTTTACCAGCATCTCATTACAGATAAGTGGGGATTACACGTGTACATAAGAAGAGTTAAGAAGTGATGTAGATAATTCACACTAGCAAAAATTACAAGAATACGGATTTTGTTATAAACGATCTCCGTACCCTTTAGAACACATCTGGAAGGTTTTCTTCCTCATAAAATTTTCTTTAAATTCAATACCATGCATTGGTAACAAAAGGACAGCTTGTTACAGTTGAATTCAATCACAGTGAATTCCCACGACCTGCCTTTATTCTGCTTTTGCTGGTCTTCTTTTTGAACCACCTCTTATGATACTACTGCAATTTTTTTACTGGACATTGAAAAGTTTTTTTCATAGTTCAAACACATCTTACATCTTTGTCCAATTTTCTTAGGGTTATTCATCTTCAAGTTTGTTTTGTACTTAAACCACTTTGGGAGATGTGAATAATGACTATAGCCATGTCAACAAATTTTGAGCCACATGTCAATAAACCTGCTTGTCAAATATTTTCATTACACAATAAAGAATCACCAACTACTTGGACAACAAATTTATTCACCCTTCATGTATGGTATGAATTGTTTCCCCTTCAAAAAGAGTGAGAAATTTACGTGAACCTCATAAAAAGAAATTATTTATTTTCAGTAACTATTATATCAAGACAAAAAGTGATCAGAGTTTATTTTGCAACGCTTGATGTAATTTCTTAGCTCTTTTTTAGGTTTCCAAACATGAAAGATCTTTCCACCAAGTTTTGTCGGTCAAGCTTTCTTCAAAAAAAATTTCAGTTAGAGTGGTAGATTCTCTGAACACAAACTAGGATTAAAGGTAATAAGTACAAGGGAAAAGAAACTGCTCCCAAATATGTCAAGAATGACAGAAACAAGGTGCTGAACCAGCATCCAACACAAACAAATCCTGGTGAGCAGAGACTACCCTAAGTCCCAGAGCAAGGGTCGTTATCCTCTATGAGAACTTGCTCAGTTATCCCAACATGAGAATTTCTCTCTTCACAAGGGCATCAACTCTCCTTTGGGGCTGCAATAGATTCCAAAAAAATGTGAACCTATCTGACGTGGCTCTTTGATTGTTGGAAATATCAATGATATAAGGAGGTATTTCTTTCTTTTTTACTTTTCGTTTGTTCCAACATTTTCACTGATGCATACTATCCATTACCAGTTGCATCAAAGGGAAATTGATGTGAAAAAAGTTGATGAAACTTATGATCTGGTAAGTCAAAGAAGGCAAAGTTTCAACACAACTCTCAATTTCTCACGGTGTATGTGTGCACAGAATGTAATTTTTTCTTCCTGTTAGTTTTTTTTAACAGAATAATTATGAAACTCTGAGTAACTTCTATTCAGTTCTAAGACGGAAATAATAGTAGGATCTTCCAATGAGAAACGGACATACCAGAAAGATACAAAATAGTCTAAAGCTTATCTTAATTTGAAGGAAAGCAAAGAGAAAAATTTGGAAGTATACAGTAAGAAACATGATCTGCACAATGAATGATAGTTTTCATGTTGTCTATTTCGTTTCACTTACTTTTCAGACAGACTCATTAATGAACATGAGAAAAAAATAAACAAAGAGACTTAAGTTCTCTTAAAAATGGTTACTGATGGCAAATATGCACAAGCATCATATTGGAGCTGCATTGAACATGTAACCATAGCAACAACAAAATATTATAAATGAACTCTCACTTTATTAAGATTCCAACAGAACCACAAATAAACAGTGCAATTCTAAGGAATGTGTATAGAATGCTGTTAGTTGGCAACAAACAAAGGCGATTGTACAGTAATGTAGCAAGCTCTAAGAGACAAAAACCAATTAAAGAAGACTCTGTGAAGAATTTTATGGCTCATAGAAAGTAGACCTATGAACTTGAAAGTGCTCCCATGTCACAACATAGGATAAACTTACTGTAAGTTCTTTTAACAATTTAAAGGTTTCAGCAACCACAGTGAAAACAAAGTCAGGAACAGTCTCAAAAGACAAGCTACCAGTTGCCATGGTTACAGAGATGGGATTTTTGATAAGAAAATTCACTTCCAGATATGTCAAAGTAGCTGAGGGTCAGGTCAAACCATTAATGTACCTTCTAATATAAACCCGGAGGTAACAATGAGGTTAGAGTGTCAAAATGACTGGATAGTCAGCTGAAAGGTATGATAACCATAATTACTTCGGGGAAGGGGCTGAGGAAGCACAGGAAGAAATATAGTTTATCCGAGTGATCAAAACAAGGGAAAAAAATGAGAGGTATTACATAGGCCTATAGAACTTGATTTAAAGGCAGTCACTCAACTCTCATGCGAAATTTGGAATAGTTCCCATACACAAGTTAATACGACATTGTGTGTTACCAGTTTCTTCACTCTAAGGGTGTTACGTTTAAAAAATTTTCAACAATGATAAAATGCCACTGAAGTGTAACAAGTTTGTGAAAGTTTATAACCTAGATAACTTTCCATTCACCAGTTATAATGGATTAATTTCTGCTATTCCAACTATGTGAAAACAAAACCTGAATAATACAGATTATTTCTACAATCATAACAAGGTTTAAATAAAGTTGCTTGGTCAAAGGAGTGTTTCTCAATGGGCGTATGGAAATATAATCAACAAACTTGTTACTCCACTAGCAGCACTAGTGATAAGGAATTATCACTTTCAGAAGGATACATGGTCAAATGCCTGGTTCTCAGTAAGAGATGTAAAGTCACATAACTTCCAACTCAAAATTTTTGCATAGAATTTAAGGGACAAATAGATGCTTGCAGCTCATGAAACTTCATTCTATTTTTGTCAAACATATGAAGAGACTTTTGAATATTACTTTTGAACTGTCACATCAATTCCTCTTTTTTGCTGGATGTTGATGTTTTCTTTGGTTTAAATCAGTTTACTTTAACATCCTTTCAATTTTTAATTCATCATTTGAAATTTAACATCTTCCAATGTAAGCAAGAAAATAAAATTTCAAACACTTTTGAGTTTGAGAAAAAAAGACTAAATTTGCTTTGGGAGGTTGAAAAGAAAATCTCTAGGAGTACAGTAAGGAAATGGTATTTCACAAATAACAAATTTAATATTTTTCAAAATTTTCATTTGTAATTAATATTATTGCCTTTCGCCTGCAAAAGTGTAAATGATTGTCAGAGAAAAAAAAAACTCTCACATTGAACTGTAATTATTGTACAAATTTACAGTAATTCTCCACTGGCACAGCTCTTTGACTGACAGCAAATTAAATATATATGCAGAGTAATGTAGCTTCTAACTATGTAGGTCTTAAATAAATAGGTTAGGAGGGTTGTTACTAGCTAGGGTGAGAGGAGTTGGACTTTAAGTAAGCAGTTCTCAGTGCTATATTCATTAAGACTTTCTTCTCATATGTTGGGATATCCATTGAGAACATGTTAATTTTTTTGCTAAATGACCCCTCCCACACCAACCACCATGCACCTCCACAAAAAAGGAAGCCAAAATCCTCCCATTTTCAGACAGTCAACCCTGGTGCACAGACTGGAATTTACTATTTTGAAAAAAAGACAACTGTTTTACAATCCATTTTCTAAACTTTCACAACTTTCTATCGAATGCTATACTTTCATCTTCTGAAGTTAGGACTCTGTAATTACAGCAAAATCTGTCAGTTATTACAATTTATGTGGGACCAGATCATAAATTTGAATTTGGGAAGTTTCATGCAAGTCTGGGACCTCAAATGTGTTGACTTATTGACATGTTACAAAGCAATGAAAAATCATAAAAATTACTATACACACATCTATTTTTGTCTCCTTCATTGTTTTCTTTTTTCTTTTCCTTCTCTAATTTTTTGCATTTCATTTTTTTTTTTTTATAGTTTTGATGTTGTAGATCTGTCTCACCAATTTCATTCATTTTCTCCAAAACAGTAAATTCCTTTCTTTACAGTTTTTTTTTTTGCTGGTTTTTACCTCAAGCAATAACACTCAGCAAAAGTAAGCCTTAAGCTTTATATGCAGGGTACACAAGAAGGGAATAAAAGAAAACTGTTGAAAGTAATTTTACCATCTACGTTGAGAACTTGAGATTTTCTTTACATCTTGTCATTTTGCCATTTGTTCTGCCCAGTTAAGCATTTTATAAATTTGTTCCATAGTGGCAGACATCAACATTCATTACTGAAACCTTCTCCTTTACACTTCTTGTAATTTACACCAACTTGTTCTGATCTACAAACACTATTTATACCTCTATTTTTTTTTTTTTTTTTTTTTTGGCGGAGGGGGGGGGAGGCAGTATTCCATCTTTGATTCATTTGAATGTAGTAAATCCATTACACCATTACATTCTCTCTATTCTACAGGAACCACAAAGTAAACTCTGAAGTGGGGGACTTAATCACATAAGCAGTAGCCCTATATATGTTCAATAAAATAAGCGCCCTGAGCAGTTTCCTGGTTGAGTTGGCCCAAAATTTCTCAAACTCTCTGGTTTGGGAGCCTGTGAGGGACGATACCTACCTCCTATTACCCTACGTATACCATTTGTACCTATATTTACCATCTGGCAAACTAATAACACCATGGCAACCGTACCAGCAAAGGGTGCCATACACCCACATCTTCCCACTCTATAAATGGTATGCACAGGGTGATAGGAGGTAGGTTAGGGCCAAAATAGACTGGCTGCATCCGAATGAGTGCAGGGTTAAATATACTAGCTTTATACTGAAAAAGTGCACCATTTTCATGACATTTTGGACAATTAATAAATATTGCATTATATATAACATTATACATGGGTGTTTTTTGTTGGTAACACATAATGGAAATAAGATACATTTTTTAGCCAACATTGGTATTGCACAAGGATATAAAACTCACAGATAACTCATCTCATATGTAAACTGCTCACAATTACTACAGAACATAAGGACTGCCAACAAATTAAAACATTCTTCACATTAACAGCATGGTAATGTTTTTACAGTGTTCTCCTGTTATACATGGTAGAAGAGGCCAAGCCAAATCTCATCGTTGTGCAATGATGCATCAACAACAATTTCTTTCTGATGTGCTTTTGAAATAATTCCAAAGCAATAACCTCCATGAAAAGTTGATCAAGAGTTCATGGAACTGCTCTAGTACATCTGGGAAGGTAATTAACGAGCCAAAGACCTCCACTGAAAGAGCAGACTTGAGAAGGTTATTCTCTTGATCACTGCTATACCAGCATCACCGCCAAATCCATTATATCCAGTAAAGTGCCATGAAACATTTCTACACAAATAAATAACATTTACCCCTGGGTGAACAGTGGTAAGGATTACAATAAACCAAGAATGTTCCTGCCTTCCATTTTACCACAAACGTGACTTCCTTTTTCTTGCAAATGGAACAACTCTACACATCATAGTTAAGACAGCGGCTGAATTTCATATTTTTTATTCATCAACAATGATTGAAAAAGGAAACATAAATGTGGGTCATTCTGGTGACCTTTCATTGCAATATCATTGTTCCCCATCCTCCTATCTTTTCTCCAATTCTTTCCCTGATGACTAGAAGATGTTTCTACTGGGAAAGGCAGGACATGTACAGATAAGACACATTAGGAAACTTCAGTTTGGCATTAGGATTAACAACTGACATTCATTTTTTTCTTCTCATTTGAAGGGATGAGAAGTGAGATATCCTATTACAATGTCAAAGGTCAACTCTCCATTTCTTCACACAATTTCTCCAGTGAAGTGTCAAAATGAAGGTATGGAAGCTCTCTGAGGGATCATTACCATTTGATTTTAAATTACCAAGCTCGATAAGGTTTCACGATTATTTTTTGTAGGTTTTTGACTGTGATATAGCCAAATCAATGATTAGATTGCAAAGATAAATTTAGGGTTTTTATTTTTATTTTTTTTTTTCATTTCCTTCAAAGTGCTTTTTCCCATTAAAGATGAAAATTTTGTTCATGAAAGCCATTTCCTGGAGGCAAAATTTGTTGACTTCAAAAAGCACCTAAAAATTCATCTTTCAAAATGTGAAAACTACCTAAATAGCATGAAGTTTCCCAAAGATACTGATTTTCAAAGTGCAGACTGCAATTTGTGCTTGAGATTTGGTGCATTATGGGATATCTATGATGTTATCACCGCACACTATTTTGGCATTGCATTCAATTTATTTAATTTTGATGCTGCTAAATGATATATTTAGCAACATTCCTGTGGTATACCGTATATAGAGTGTAGGAAAATGGTAGGTCTACAGGAAAAGATATTCCAATATTCCAACAGTACCAAATTTCAAGGGCAAAAAAAAAATTCAATTGTAAAGAATAACAAAAAGAATATGACACAATGTGTCCACATTACATAACTTTCTTTCGCTTGCTGAAAAGTAGAGGTATTTTAAGCAAAAAATAGCTCATCTTTAATGTGAGATATATTGAGTTAAGAAAAGAGGTACTGGAACAATATGGAGGACAGGGTGTGGAATATTTTTGTCTTTCTTATAAGACCCAAGTGAAAAGCTACTGGAATAGGCCTATACCTTTAAAGCTTTGAAATTTCCCTCCGGTGATAATATTTATCCATGAGAGGGAAAACCTACAGTTTTGGGGTAAGACAAACTACCTCAAATAATGTTTTCCTCATCATGACAAACAAAACATGCATCAATAGATAAAACAAAACAATACCAATTAATCCCAAAGTAGTGCTTCAACAGACCAAACAAGACCAATCCTAAATACCAAAGTGAATCTTAAAGTGTACCTCAATTCAAAAAATTCAAAACTATGTATTACACAGCACGAAAAATGAATTCCAACAGCCCAACTCCCATCTTCATAGGACATTCTTGAGCCAAGATATAAAACACTGAAATTTATCCACCTACAACAAATTAGTCCATTGCACAATAATAAGAGGACTTGATTATAACAACACCCCATTAGAGTAAGAGTGCTATCACACCTTAGTACAAGGTGCAGTAACTTTCTGAAAAAGAAATACAAAGATTGCAATTTGAGTAGAACAACAATAACATCAGAAATTATTGCACAATGTACCATTTAAAATTGAGTGAATTAACTACAACATATTATATCTCGGCTTTAGCATGTCCTATGATGATTGGTCCCCCTGTGGGCTGGGGGTTGTAGAATTTGCCCACGGTATTCCGTCTGTCATGAGAGGCGACTAAACGGGGGGACTTGAACAGTATTTGAACAGTTTGACACTATATAACCCATTGTGTTGGTGTGTCTTAAATCTTATCTGCCTAACTAACCTATGATGATGGGAGTTGTCCTGTTAGAGTTCATTTTTTATACTATTTTCAAAACTTTTTATTTGAGGTATGCTTTATCAACTGATCAAAAAGACCAATTCCAAAAACCAAAATTGTGATAAATTCTTCAAAAGAAGGCTTCTAATTTTTTGTGTAAGGAGAACATGGACAGTTCAATGAAAAGCATGACTTACCTGTGCTAAGTGGTTAGGTTCCCTTGACATTGAGGGATATGTTGAGTACAATTCCTTGCTTTTAACTGAAAAAAAAATAAAACCATGCATTTATTAAGAAGGGTCCTGAAAAAAATCTGGGCACAAAAGTGCAAAAAAAAAAAAGGAAAAAAGGCAACATGTTTTCATCTTTTTTGGATTCAATAAGTGTAAAGGAAGGAAAGATAAAAGTCACTCCATGCCCCTATCATCCTGTCTCCTTTAACCCCCCCCGTCCCATTAAATTTCACGAAATATTCTGTGAAGATGGCACATAAAAAAAAAATTACAACTTCAGGAAACAAAACCATAGGACACAAGGGAGGGGGTGAATAAGGTTCAGTCTTTCCCAACTTACTCTTTTCTGTCTCATCTGCAAATATTTGATCGTTTTATAAATGATAACAAAAGCACCATTCCAGTCCCCTGCTGAGATTATCATGACATAAAATTTAAAAAGATCTCTGAAACAGGGCCTATTCTGATTACTTTTGATTCTGATTTTCATAATAATGCCACGAATATGAAAGTCCTCATGATAACTTCCACTATTGTTTCCTGCCAGGTAAAGTTCCTTCCCTGCCCAGTGACTCATACCTTGCCTATCTACATATTTGAAACTCAGTAAAAAAAAAAGGCACCATGAGATGTCATCCAGGGTGTCAGTGATCAAGTTACTCTCTGTGGCATTTTTAGTTCCCACCAAAACTTTTTGCTATTTTAACTCTCCATTCTTCCAACACTTTATGAACTTGGCAGTAAACTATGCCATTACCCTACTCCATGCTGACCTTTGACCTGCTTCTATCTCAAATACGTTTGTAGATGATGTAGAATTTAAGGATCCCACACTGGTGAAGCCCCTGAGATGTTTAGGTTAGGAGCTCCCCAGGGTACTCTAGAAATTGAGATTAATTTAATGTGGTTTGGAACCGCCTGAAATGATGAGGTTATTTTAAGTCACCAGAACAGCTTCCCTGCCTAACTTCCTAACAGAGTTACCTATGTGACTAAGCTATGATTCACTCAGCAGAGAGCAAATTATGAAGCTTCAGATTATGCTAAATATGCTTTCACTTGAAACACAATGCCACCATATTTTTCTTCCAAAGGCAAATAATTAGTTGAACTTTACCCTCCCTCCAACCCTCCCCCTATTTTTTTTCAAGGAAGGTAAGAAACACCACAGGAAAGTTTTCATACAAGGTTTATATGTGCAAGCATCTGTGTGTATGCTTACTACATTTGTGATTGTTGAAATTTCATTACCAAATAAATACCTCCAAGTAGCCTTGAATCCCCCCCCCCTCCCCCATGAAAAGGGTCCATACTGACAAACTTATATCTGAAACAAATCTTTGCATTATCAAATAAACCTATTGCCATATTGCACTGTACACTAGAAGATGCTTTAATGTTTTTATCACATTACCCTTGGCTGCCTGAGCCCAAATGGTCAGTGAAGTGCACAGATTAATTTTAATTTCAAACACATTATAAATGCACTTCTACCCACAATGTCCCCCTAAAAAATCTTGACAGAGGGGCTTAAGGTCATGTCTAAATTGACAGCACTGCTGATATCATAAACACACTTACAAATTGACTAGTCAGTCCAATGACCAACTTTAGGGAGGAACTCATAGGACCTCTAATGTAAAAAATTTATTCATAGGGAAATATTAAACAAAAAGAAGCAACACGGCATGCAACGAGAGCAGCTTTGGTCTTCTCAAAACATGCAATCTCACCAACAAATTCCAATTAATAAACTGGAAGATTCATCATTTGAATTTTTTGAAGTTTGCGCCAAAATTTATTCTTGTGCAACAAAGAACAGACTTTTTTATAAACCCCATTTCTTGAAAAGATGGCTTCCAAATATCTCTTCAGATATTCTGCAAGAAACTGGACCCCTCCTTGACAGAAACACTGATGCTGATTTTGAAATACTATCATTCTTAAGCTACTAATGCTGGTTAAAAAAATATGAACACTTTCTGAACAACCAACACCATACTTTTTTAATGAGAAATAAATATCAACTTGAAACAAGAATCAAAGGGTGTATAAAAACATTATAGCTAAGCAATGTTGCAGTTGATACAAGTTAACTGTCTATAGTAGGAAATTCAATCTTTTGTAACCATGAAATTCCCCCTGTTTCGTAGGGTTTGATGCAGGTAAATTCCATGTGATTAGAAGGTAAGGATAGGGTCAATGCAGATATTTACCACACTGATAAAGATTAAAATGTTTGCAATTACCATCATATAAGTTTACTATGCATTTTAATTGCATGGCACTCATACTACATGAAGAAGTTTAACCAGGGAAAAATTCAACTGAGAAGATCTGTCAAACTTAGTCAGCCCTCCATGTGAGGGCAGTCTCCATCTCCACTGTGCTATTAGCTTACAAGGGTCTAGGTTTTGGGTAGGTGGGACTACAGACCGTGTAAATAGGAGGTAAGGAAGGGTGCTTTGGGTTATCAAAGAACACTTTTCCCTGACCCTTTCAAATTCTTTGGGAATTCTTTCTTCAATCATTTTGCTTTAAAAATGTTGCACAAAGAAATTAGGGAAACTATATCAAAATGACAAAAATATTTGAGAAATTTCTTCAGAGTACAGTGATTAAATTTAACCTGATTAATTTATCCCTGCAAGGTGTTGACACATTTAATGATGGGAACACCAACGAATTTAAACAAAGGAAATATAAGCATTCAGGTACTCATGAGTTGAAATAGTTGATAAGGTAGGATGCATCTACCCAGGAAATTTGGTTCAATGGGGGAAAGTTTTGAAAATTGGAGGGGAATTTGCCTTTTATATACTTGTAAATGTAAATGTAAATTGTGGAAAATTTTACTCCAATCTTTGAAAAAAAAACATTATTCCCAGTCCGGCAAACAAGCAATCTTCTTTTCCAGAAACTATCATTCTTGTTTTTTTTCAATCACACCCAAATAGTTGGACAGTATTTTCCCTGCGAGCATTAACAGTGATACATGAAAACTTTCCTCCAAAACCATTGATTATATGAAATATATCATGGTCACCCAACTGCAAATTACCAGAAAAATCACAAAGGTTTGCCCACAATCCCAAAATTTCCAAGCTCTTTGGGAGGAAAAAAAAAAGACGACCAAAAAAGAGCAGAGACTCTTACTGGGAAGCTTACAGCAATAATTTGTCCTGAGCACAGTGAGGGGTATCCCTACTTCTAAAACCCCAGCAGACAACAGAGTACAAACTTTGTCGGCAATCCTGCTGAGACAACTCTGTAGCCACTCAGGAAGCAATTATAAACAACCCTCATAATTGTTACCTTTAGGCCAACCCCCCAGTGTCCAGCAAGTTCTGTATTGTGTGAATTCAGAAAGTTCTACACTTTGGTCTCCAGTTACATATAGACAAAATGGTTTAGGTCTATGATACCACAACTTTTAGGGAGAGATTTGACTGACAGAAAAAAAAAATTTGAATGTGGTATCATACAAACCTACTGTACAAGTTGTTGTCGCAGAGACACAGTAAAAGACT
The DNA here is from genome assembly GCA_037179385.1 of Holothuria scabra. Lineage (NCBI taxonomy): Eukaryota > Metazoa > Echinodermata > Holothuroidea > Aspidochirotida > Holothuriidae > Holothuria > Holothuria scabra. The sequence continues at coordinate 7,527,479 of CM074187.1, read as the reverse complement.
GTGAAGTACACTCCTCAAAAATCTGATGAATTCTCGAAAACTCCCTGGTTTTAGGGCATTAACCTTTAATATAACTCCCTGAATACACTTACCCATTATTTCACTCTGATTATAATAGCTACTCTGAAGTTCACTGAAGGCAGATCCCCTGTCATTGTAACTCTGCAATAAGAAGTGAGAAGTATGTTATATTTTTCATTTTGTGAAACTTGTTCCTCATACATTCAAGTAACATCCATCCTTCAAAGACCTGATTTTAAAAATTACGATAACTGATTTCAAAAACTTTGGTCATCAAAAGACTGACTGATACATGTATCCATTGAGATTATGGCTTCAGGCCAATTTGTGCAAATTGTCTGCAAAGATTTGCTGCCTTTTGGTGGCACTACATTAATGAGGCAACAAATTATAGAGAGGGTACTGTAAGGCAGCAAGTCTCATAAACTATTTAAATTAATGAAACAAAGGCAAACCAATAATTTGAATATGTGGACAATTGCATTAAAAAACTAGAAATGGATTAGGTAAGTGGTGTACATGTACAATCAGAATGCAAAAATGCAATGCAGATTCAATGATAAATGTCAACATAAAACCATGAATGCCAAATTTCTTTCATTCACTTATCATATGCTATCGAAACATATTGGAAACCTTCAGGTTTGTGTTCACATGTAACCTTAGGAATTTTTGGGAAACTTTGCTTTTTGACCTCTAGTGACCCAAGATGACGTTTGACCTCCACAAAAATGATAAAGATTTTTTTTTTTAAACATATGGCATTTACATACCATGTATGAACTCCATCCACATTTCATACCTTAATTGATATTCATCCCAAAATTATATCCCTGGAAACTTTTATTGGCCCTAAAGCAGCTCATTGAGTTAGTTCATGTAATTCAACAAAATTCTCCAAACCTGGTAATCTTTCTTCACAAACTAATGGCAAATGATCAAACTTAAACAATCCTCAAAACTCCCTCAGCTGGTAGGGTTGGTACAGTGTTATTAGTTTGCCAAACGGTAAGTACAGGTAAAAATGGTATACATACATAGGGTGATAGGAGGTAGGTGAGGAGTGAAGTAGACTCCCCATGCCCTAAATACCCATAACTTTTTTTACGAGAGTACTTTATGGTTCAGTATGAATTTTCAAAAATTTGTGGCGAGACATTTTCCAAATTAAGGAAGCAAGTCACGAAACCCTTGCAAGTCAAGACACAACAAAATTCAAAATTTTTACTTTTTCACTAACTATTGAATATTGATCTTGACTCATTATGCTAACTACAAGCATTGTTATCAGGTAGCAACCCTTTAACACTCTCATTAGGTTATTGATATCAACTCAATGAGCCCCTTTAATAATATTTGTGTGAAGGTGCTGTAAGAACCTTCCAAAGAACATCTTGCAAATTATCCTTTAGTGATCTCAAATGACCTTTGACCTCATTTCAACATATTAAAGGACTTGATGTATCTCCAGACATAACATTTACTGTAGCTATAATCTTTCCCCCTTTTAAGCAGTAAAAATAAAAAGCATTGTTTCCTTCCTAGTTAGTAACTAAGGTGATCTCTGACATTTCACCACTACCAACATGACTACCTACAGGATGCCTCACTCACTGTGTGCAGACCAATTCAAACAAAACGTTTAGAGAAATCCTGCACATACACAAACAAACATAGCACTATTAAATGTAAGGCTCTCCTCTTACGAAAGAATCGGCTTACGCATAACAAATTGCAATTTTGTTTCTACAAGGGTTAAAATCAAAAAAGGTAATTAAACAAAGGTATGGCTACTCACTGCACTGTTATAACTTGGCCTGTGATGATTCCACGTGTCTGTTTGGGCTGACGCCATTCCTGTTGATGGAGAGAAGAAATAACAATTTGCTTGATATTTCACAACCAACCGGACAAAGTGGCTCAAGAGTAGACAAAATGACAAAGAGTTTGGGTCAAGCTGCCAGTTTTACTGATGTTACATGATACGATAATAAATTTACATGAGGTTGCTCCATGGACAGCAGCGAGACTAGATCAGGTTTCAATTTTGTTCTTTATGGTGATTGCATAACTGTATGCCAAAGAACCCAAAGGGCAAAAGGACTTGAGATATTAAGGGGGCCCTGGGGGAAAATCAGGAATTATATGAGGCACATAAAGGAAAGAACACCTTACCATGATAACATTAAGAAAACACAATCTGTCCCATGTGTACCCTTAAATTTACATTTAATCTCACATTCATTTTACTCCAAATATCAAAGAATTCTGAAGGTCAAACTGCTGTCATGACCTGCAGGTTAAACAACCAACAGGAATTAAACAGTAGCAGTAATATATGATTCAATTTGTTGCGAGAGTATGGACTAGCATTTCCACATTAATTGAACTTAATATTCAAGTGCTCTTTTTGTTTTGTTTTATAAGATGTGATCATTTCTTTTCACCTTCATTGTCCTTTTTGTAGGAGGAAGCCTCTAAAATCAAACTAATTAAGTGACAATTCCAGAGGGAAATTCAATCAGTATCTTTGAGAGTCTTCAGGAAGTGATTGGACTTTTTGTTATGTCGTTGTTTATTCAATATAATAAATGTAAAATGACCAACAGGCCCATGACTACAGAAGTTTATACTGCAATGATGACAAAGTGATGTCCAACAGCAAACCAAAATAATTATCCAAATTTAGGCTACGATGACCAAAATTAAAATGCAAATTGGTTTTGTAAAGAAAAGGATGGATGAAAATGATTTGACTGTCTACTGTTAAGTGGTGACACATCTCAAAACACTGATCTGCAATATCTCTTCCTGTTCTAGGTTGGTTGGTTTGTAATAATAACAGATGGAATAACTTGGTTAGCCACGATAGCATTAATTTTTATCATTAGGCAAAGATGAACTGAAATACAGAGCAATGTAAAGTAAGAACTATTTTTGTTAAAATTATTTGAAGTACTAAACCAGGGACATCAGGGGAAGGGGAAAGGGAAAAGAGGGGAGGAAGTGGAACTGCCCCTCTGAGATTTCCAAATCATGCAAACACCCATGTGTGATGTTATGGTGGCACTCGATGTAGAGAGAATTTATACTGCCCTTGCATTTTGTCCAAGGCTCCATGCAACAGCACTGTATAGTGGCAAAAAAAATGTCTAACCCCCTGATACTGTCTTCCCTAACCCCCCAAAATGTTTATTATGAATTCTGTATTGCTCACATTTTTTTCTCTTTTCTAACTCCACACCATCACCCACTCTTGGGCTGCCATGTTGGCAGACAAATGAGTCTCTTTTGCTTTTGATGCTGTTTTGCTTTTAATGCTATTTCCAAAGTGAAGAAGTTTTATTGAAATCCCCAAAACTCCATGGTTTGGAAATCTGTGAGGGATGATACATACCTCCTATCGCCCTATGTATACCATTTATACCTACACTTATCATTTGGCAAGCTTATAAAACCATGGCAACTTTAACATCTGAGGGCGCCATACGCCCTATATCTTTCTAAGTCCGGCATTTAGCCTAGATAGGTGAGGACCAAAATAGACTAAAAGGTTCTTGGAATTGTACTTGCGATGGTACTAACGATGTCCAGGTTTTGTTTGCACATGAATTGTGACAAGTACAAATCTATATAAGGGAAAAGTCACTCCCATGTACTGTAACAACACTTTTCTTATTAATTTGTGGAATACAGGAGGAACTTACTGCTTTGCCTTGGATGTGCAGTATGTAAGTCCCTAAATATAATAAAAGGTACTCAGAAAGAAAAGAAATGTGAGAATCAGCTGTTGTGTCAAAGTGAGACAGGGGCAATTGCTCTTGCTATTTTAGATTTAAGTGAATGCAATGTACTGCAGTATACATCGCCTTTTTACTAGTAATTGTCCTCTTGTAATGATTAATGAAAGGTATTTATAAATCACTTGTATTTCTCAAACAAATCATATTCCTTGAAAATATCATGATTTTGAGAAGGAAATTCAACTTTGGACCCTGCAAGAACTGAGGGACACTTGAAACTGTCTACAACTTCTCCACAAATACTAAACCTTGATTTCCAATACAGTTTGGATCGAGGCCAAATTTGCTGTTAAATCATCATTTTGGTTAATTGTGAACAAACTGAGTTCCTAATAAGGGTGCATGTCCCTAAGTCCACCCCATCATGTTGACAATTTGCCAAAGGATTACCACAGATAAGCAATGGGTGATGTACAAGAAACAATGCACCATGAACAAAAGGCAGTCCCTTTCAAAAGATGTTTGCAAACCCAGACATAAGGTTTTAAAAGCAGGGAACGTAGAGACAAATGGGGATTACTAGCTTCCACACTTTTTGTGCTGCAGGCATTTTGGGCCACCTTTAACTGGGAACTTTCTTGAACGTATTGGTCCATTGATAATTAGCTCCTCTACCAGATTTTGAATTGTCTCTGTGATCACTGCATAAAAATGTTGTTCTTTCCAATATACACTCCCCAAAATATAGAATAAATAATTATAATTTTCATCTGGTACATGTTCTTAATCTACTTCTTACTTTTTCCAAACTTCATGGTTTGTGAATCTACAAGTCTTGCCTTGTCTATCTTGGAACCCTAACAGTTATCTGCATACAACTGTAGATGTGAGGTATTATTGTGAGAATTCATTGTTCCCCTCACACAATCAATAATTTATACTATAAAATGATTGAAGTCAGACTTGGTTAGATATTTATATTTCATATAGTAACCAACACCACTTTCACACTTGAGAGCTGATCTCAAGGGGGCGATCAGATCTGGATCTGATCCTCACCTTGAGATCAAAGGTTTTGCTTTCACACTTTATCCCCCAGTGGTGAATCAAGTGACCATCAAGGGATCAACAAACAGGAAGTGATGCAATGATCTCTACTTATCCAGGACTTTGCGGGTGGTTGCCATGCTTTAACATTGGTTTCCAGCGAAATTTAAGACACAGTTTGGAAATATCAATACCTTTTTGTCGATAAAAAGAAGCAAGGATAGCTTTTTTCTAAAACACATCTGTGTACACCGTGTGCAGTGCTAGTGCAAATGCAGTGCAGGCCGTACCACAGCTGCTATGCATTTGTGTGTGTTGTACAGTATCTTGCAGGAGAAACAGGAAGATGCATCATAGGTCATGTTGATCTCGGGTCACCTTTTTCCTTCAAGCCTTCACACACTGTTTTTTGATCCCCTGCACCAGATCTGATCTGCCCATGAGGGAGGATCAAAATCTCTGGATCTGATCCTGAGTGAAAGAGCTTTCCCACTACAAAGTTGACCTTGAGGGGTGGATCAAATCCAGATCTGGACCCCTGCCCAAGATCAAGTGTGAAAGCACTCCAAGAGGCTGATAAACAGTTCAGATGTACCTTGGTTTATGTCTTCAAATCAACAGCTCCACTCTTCAAAGAAACCTATTTTAATTATTGAATTTTGGTTACTGGTTTCATTGGTCTTCTGAGCAGGAAAGTGATTTTAATGTTAAGACAGGCAGTGCAAGCACACAAATGTACATATCTCACACTGAAGGCAGTGTACAACCTACACTGGCACCCTACAAAGCTCTATCAATATCCCTCAGTGCTAGATACATTACAAGAATTGTACACAGCAATGTTAAACATTTGCTTACTACAGATTAGAATCTTTGCTCTCGAAACCAAAACAACAAAAATATCATAGCTGACACAAATTTGAATCCATTTTAAATAATTGCACTTTCATTCCAAGACTAAGAAGTATCATTCTTTCTGGCAGATATGTCATCTTTCCCAAACAGCCACGGTTTTACCTTTTAATACATATGTACATCCACTATAGATAGCCTGTGATGTCTAGTGGCAATTACAGTGTGCACAAGAGAGAGGCAGAGAGTTCACCACATTTACACAGCTTGCAGTGAGTAAACATAAGCTCTTGACGACAAAGGCCTTCAGGTGATGCAAAGGCTAATGAGTAGGGCTGTGATACTCCATGCGGCTGAAACCGTTTTAAGATGGGAGTCAGCAGGTTAGTAGCCGCTCAAGCAGGATAGTGCATGGATATTCACTGATATGTCAGGTTTTGGGGGTACAGACTAGGTTTAAAAGGTTTGAAGATCATTAGCAGATGAGTAACAAGGCACTCATCTTGATTGAGACTAGCTGAGAGCATCTCAAAAATATTTTTACCTGAAATTTACTTTTGGTTTGCCTATCTTCTCTTCGTTATAATTAATCAAAGTAGTCGTACTCCATACAGGAGATGACAAGTGATAATGACAAACAACTTCACTTTAAAATAAAATTGCCTCTTTCAATCGGAGTAGGCATACTTGACTTTCATCTTATCTTCCACTATATGGACAAAATAGAACTGACACCACCAACTGGTTTTTTAAGGGTTCATTGTTAAAGGTACACATTTCTTTGTAACACTATTAACAAAACTTCCAAGTGCTTCCAGTTAGCTCATTACAATATTTTTTCTAGAGGTTTATTACCTACAGTTGGATGTTTTTTTTGGACATGCTACCACAGCAAAATCAAAAACAATCTGACCAATTCATTTTTAACTTTGTTTCCATTTAAATTGATTTGCTGGTCTCGTTTATCAAGAATGTCAGCCATCTCTTGAGCCATGGTGATTTCTCTTTCTAATTAATTGTGATTCACATGTGTAGAAAGCTGCATGACTATTTGTGGAAGTTTCTACTGATGTTATAACCTGTTACATTTGAGGTGGAATTGAAAAAAAGCATTGTTTTTTTTTTTCATAAACTCTTTGTCAGCAGTGTTGACAAGATTTCCCCCAAAAATTAATATTTGAAAAGTTGAAAATTATATCAGTGTGACCTGATGCATTAGAGGCAGAAGTCAAAATTCATTTGATGGACGGTGGCCTCAGAAGGTAAGTAACAGAGGGAGCTGAGGGGGGGGGGGGGGCTCAAGTACTAATCAGGGATGATTTTTAAGCAATTGAAATTGGTTGTCCAAAGGACAACCAGCTGCAAGAATTTGGTTGTCCTCCCAAAAATTTAGTCGTCCTCCACAAAAGACATGTGAAAACAAGAAAGTTGTGCAATGTGCATTTTGTGGTTTCAAGACAATTCTTTTATTTTTATTGCACTGGCTGCTATTTGCATTGCATTATATCTAGCGTGCACTTTATTGAAAATACACATGAAAGGGGAAAACCATAACAGACAGAAACACGAAGACAAAAACCTACTGTATACACAGTGAGAACACCCGCATACAATACACTTAAATGGGCCTAGTCAATGCAGAGCCCCTGCAACTTTCTGTTCAATACACCATTTTCAAGAATCTGGACTGAGTGATAGTAATACCCGAAGTAACAGTTGGGGAATCTCCGAGATGATAGAAGTCTGGCCTCCCTGATCATTGCTGCTCCCCCCGCCCCTCACCCCACATTTTATTCATCACTTACTCAAGGACGGACAAAAGACATTTTTTCTCCTGATATCTTCCCAGCGTTGGGTAGACACAATAATAATGTGATCTTTAGACACCTTATTCGTACATTAGGACATGCAGTTGAACCGTCAAAATCTGGTGCATTAATACTAAACTTGAACGGTAGAAACTCATTCCTTTTGAATCAAAATCTGACAATCGAAAGCATGAAGTGTCTATTGAACAAAATGCCTTTTTAAAAGCTTGTTTGTTTCAGCTTAAATAGTGTCTGACCGATTATGCTATAATCGGTAATACAGTACCCTTTTACCGATTATTTAATTTAACTATCGGGCCGATGCCGATTATTAGAAAGAGGGAAGTCACCGTGACATGTTTGTCTCGAAAGCCCCTTGCATCTTATATATCGTATTACCGTAACCAGTTCAGGGTGGAAAATATTGGGAATCGTTACGAACGGAATATCTTTTTTTATAGGCGTAATATTTTCACTTCAAAAGTGGAGATACAAATCAACCGTTAATACAGTTGAATTGTTTGCGGCCGATGTCACATGCCATTTGATAATTTAGCTCTAAGGCCAACATCGTGCTTTGTTTAGTTTTTATCCCCCAATCCTGTCGGAACATTTGCTGTTGCGTTAATAGCTACTCTCCCGCTTTAATGAACCCCGTGTAGAGCAATCATGATAATCTAGCAATTGTGGGCAGCAAAACAAATGCACCCCATTAACCTATCTTATGGTTCCTTCCGGATATAAATATCCCCGTATATTGTTAGCAGTTTTTGTCCAAAATTTACGTCTAGTTTAAAAAGAATGTGCAACTGAAATGCACGTAAGCCCGATCCCCGAAAAATCCACGTATGCAGAGATTTAAGATGCCGTTTCTAGGTGAATTTAGCACGGGGCTCGCCCGGCTTCGCTAGCCGGCTATATAAGCATGACAAGTGCGATCGTCGTAACACAAACTCAACGGGAAAACTTGTCTCCAGACCGAGTATTTTCACACACTAAATCACATAGGCGAAGGCGCGAGTTGTGATTGGCTAGCTACAATCAACGCAATTGAACCAATCACGATGCAAGGGCCAATTTAAATTTTGCAATGGATCCTATGCATATGATGTCACCAAGCAAATCATGATACCTTGTTTGGCGGTAAAAAGGGACACGCACGTAAGTCTAGTGTATGCGTGGGCCAAGAAGTTTGCTGCACGAGACCACGTGCAACACTGTTTTCGTTCGCAATGACGTCGTATGACAACATTGCACAAGTCCTTCTGTGAATAACATTACAGAAGGAATGCTGGGGATGGCTTAATTTATGCGAGATAATAACCACTGAACTTCACAAGATTCTACATGCTAAGTGTACAAAACGTGCACAGATATGTATACAAAGCTTGGGGATTTGAAAAAACGGCAAAACACTGCAGCTAGATGGTCTGTTCTGTGTTTTGTTCAGAACCGTTTGTACAGCAACTTACGCGACGCTTTCTACCAGACAGCAAGGAATACACCTTGAATGCAATTCTAATTTAAGGTAATACTACCAGGTTATAGCGGAAAATATCAAACGGCAGGGGTAAAATTTATACCTTTGTGATCATCAGTGCATCCCGTTTTGGCGGGAAGTTAAAGGATTGAGTTTTTACAGGAATTTTAACTCAACTAAGAGCAACTTTCAAGTTGCAAATAATCGGTGGTAATGATCGGTTGAATGGCGATATTTTACCGCTGCCAATTATTTACCGATAACGGAATAATTGGCCCGATGCTGATTACATAACAACAAAGACAGGCGAACAGTCCTTTCCAAGAACTTTTCGCGCCAGCACGTTGAACAGAAACCCGGAGAATGTGTATGAGCACGTTCTGTAAAGTTCAGCTGAAACAATGATCGTACACGAGGCTGCTTGTTTGGCGTTGTGCGTACCGTGGTATCCACGGTTGTTTTGTTCTGGTGTGCTTTTCGTGAAGGTACAGATGTGTTTTGATATGCGAGTTCATGAAATGTTAAGATGTTTTGGTTGCATGGAAGTGTTTGTTGTACGCTTTGTTTCTCAATATACATTACCCAAGGTAAAAATTAGTCGTCCAAAGGACAACCTTAGGTGGTTACTTTGGTCGTCCTGCAGAAATTTTGGTCGTCTCGGACGACCGGACGACCGCTAAAATTCATCCCTGCTAATACTGGGGTGGGACCTCTACAAGGGTTAAATCCTGGAAAAAAGCCTTATGAGGAACGGCAAATGTGTTACAATGGCAAGAGGCATACAGAAAAAATGCAATCATAATAGGTACCTTTTACACTAGAACAAGGGCCCCCTCTGTTCTAAGAACGCTTTACCTTGGAGGAAAGGAAGTAGTTAGTTAAATGAGGATTTGTGGCTCTATCTCCAGCCACTTGGTTAAAGTCCAGTCAGAGTTTTTTTCCAATTGTGGCCTACAGGCTTGTTTTCTGTACTCCACTGCAATTATGCCAAGCACCAAGCAAAATTCCATTTTTAAAATCTTTGGTATGATCCAGCATTTAACTCCATGCCTAGTCCTGGCTGCAATTTGGATTCTCTAGCTGCTTGTCTATGCAGTCAGAAAGAGTAGCAAAGTAGACGATTTATACTTATCTGACATGTACCATGTAGTGTGAGGTGTGGGAGAGCGAGCAATGAATACTGTTCTCCACCTTTGCCACGATAGGCTCTCAATGTCAGATAGGATTATCAGCCATGGTTTGCAACACAATATTTTAAAATCAGAGCCTGCATTCTTAAATAGCATGTCTTCAGTACCTCAAACAATTCCAAACAAGTACACTACAATTAAGTATGAGAAAAGGAGGAATGCAAAACTTGGTGTTCAACATAATATCTGAAAGATCACTTAATCTGGCTGTGATCTGTATTATGCTCTCAATATTCCAAACTAACCTTAAATGCAGTTTCACAATAAAACAGAAAACACTCCCTATCTGACGAGAACAAAAAGAAATAATAGTGTAACACCTTGGTGGACTTTTGACATTAAGTCATCAAAGTAGACAGGATGTTATTTTCTGTCATGATCCCTCTCTGCAATCACTGGATTCGACAACATCAACACTTGCCAAGGTAAAATCAGGTTTAGCCATTATTCCTTCTACACACCAATGAACATGCCACCAAATTCTGAATATTTCATTTTAAACCTCTACTGAACATTTTTCAAGACAGTAAAAGTAAAAGCAGCGAAGAGATTGAACACTGTACCAAGCCCAAAAGGTATATCAGAATCGCTAAATTTAATCACATGGAAGACTTACGGTAAGCTTACACACACAGGAGTTGAGAAGCTATGCTTGACTAAGAGGGGCATGACTACTTCAAATCACTGGCATGAGGTCTTAAATGCCCCCCTCCCCACCCCCTCCTTTGAAAATACTGAAGGAGACTGGAGCTTTTGGACACTTTTTTCAATTTATAGAATTTACAGGATGAGGGAATAAAGGTGGCAACTTTTGAATATTTGAGTGTTTTATTCAAATCTGTTGCTTCTTTCATAAATTTTTACAGCTAGTTTTACTAATTTTATAGATCACATCATTTTTGCCAAATGCATCTATTCCCTCTCATCTCCTTGAAACTTGAAAAATCCCAAGCACAGAATATGTGCATTACCATACAAGGTTCTGTTAGAAATGAGCACCAGAAAATTAGAAAGCACAAAGAAAGTTAACTCAAGTGAACTCTATCTATCCTGTTAACCTTTTGACCTCATTCTACAATACTGCCTCATAAATCAAATCTTATCATGCTTTTGACCACTGACCATGCATCTAGACCATATCAAATGAGCCTCTGGGGTACTTTCTGTCCACTTTCTTGGCCCTACTTCAACATTCCAACAGGCAATAGTGATTTATGACAACTTCCTTCTTAGTTTTCCAAAACTTGTTACAACAAGGCACTGAAGGAATTTTGGTAGCAAAGAAACAGAAACCTTCTCCACTTGTGATTGGTGGGTCTCAGTGGCATAGCCAAGGGGGGGGGGGGGTGTGGTTTTGTGAGTTAGAAACCCCCATGACCCGACCTTGCAATGCAAAAACACCTAAAATAGCATTTTTTTCTCTCTATCCTTAGACTTTTCCCTTGTGTCATGCCCCCAAACCAGAAGTCAAATTCCATCACAGCAGTCAGACAGAGGTAAAACTATGTTTTGAAGTGTCCAGGTTCAAAGCATGGATATACCCTTCTTTTTGATTTTCCTCAAGTATTTGTGAAAATCAATATTAATCAATTCTGGTTCTGAAATGACACTGATCACTGCAAAGTCATTCTATGCATTACATGAAAATATCAGCCAATGTGGGTAATTTCACTTTCATCCTGATCAATTTTCTAAAATAAACACAACTGGTCTATTGGCCAAAGGAAAGGATAAATAATAAAATATTGAAGGACATTTCTTTCCTGTCCTGACTAAATAACAAAAAACATTGACTAAACTGGAGTACTTAATTCAGATCAAATTAATCACACAAATTTATTTAAGCTCTACTTAACATTACGTTTAGAGCAATTCTTTTTAGAAAATATTGTGTAATCTTCAACTTAATACATTTCTCAAAAATTTGAAGGTTTGGTTGACACTGTGATTGTACTTCTTTATTTATTAAAATCTATTTTGAAATTCTAGTCCAAATTCTCTAATATTGCACCCCTTGAGACCAACACAACACTGTTGTTTCAATTCCACAGTCCTCTTCTAGATCTCAGAAAATTTCCAAGTGAAATATCTCCTCACGTTAAAAACAAGTTGACAGCAATTGGATATTATTTATAATATTCGATTGCAACCACCCTGTTTTGTGATTTCCCAAACCCAGCAGCTCAAGTGTGAAGGGAAGATCCTTTAACGAGGAGGTCATTTGAGGGAGCTCCATGCTGAGTCTATCACACCTTCTTAACACCCTCAATGACAAAAAACTCCCCTCAGGATATCAGTAGACACTATGGCAGCCAGCCACAGTAAGGTAAGAGAAGTATGGCCCTGCAGAGCAAATTTGGCCCCAAGGTAGCTGGCAAGATCAGGTTACAAGGAGGTGCGAATGACCGCTTAAGTCACATAATGAAGGCAAAATTTCTAGATTGTGTGAGACAGTGTGTGGGAGTCAAACAAAAAAATATAGCAAGATTTTTGGAAGGGACTAATGTCTGTTGCAGGTCCACTAACGAGGTATATATGTTAAAGTTGTGATAAGCTCTGAATATGTATGTGGAATCATTCTTAAAGCAGCTCATTGAGTTGGTTCGTGAAATCCAACAAATTTTTCCAAACCTGTCAAGTTTTCTTCACATATCAATGACAAATGGTCAAACTTAGACAATCTGCATACCCTCACTGCAAATACCTGTTTTATGAGTGAGAAATTAACGGTTCATTTCGGTGTTCAAAAATTTGTGACCAGACACTTTTCAAATTATGCACAAAACCGTTACAAGTCCGGACACAACAAAACTCAAAATTTTAACTTTTTCTGTAACTATTTGATATAAAAATTGACTTGTTATGCTTACTGTAAGCATTGTCATGTGGTAGTAACCCTTTAACACTCTCATTAAGGTATCGATATCAACTCAACGAGCCTCTTTAACATATTGTGAAAATAAAAAAACTTAGGCAAATATCTCTTATGTAGGAACATAACAAAGATGATTGACCAGTCAAAAATGGAAGATGTGGGAGCAGGATGGGAGGGCACTGTAAGAATGTCCCCATGCAGCACAACATGTGATATTTATGCATTTTAAAGGCTGTTAGTAATACTACGTAAGCATACCCTCTTTACAAGTGCATGAGAATCTCCTGTACCAAAACTCCCCCCACCAGTAAGGGGTTAGGTTAACCCTAAAAAATTATTTGCCTCTTCTAGGGCTAAAATTTTCATCCAGAGGTATGTTAAAATCTGTAGCCTTTTTGCCCTCTGGACCCCACCTGCAACAATAGGTACTTTGGGCTCAGTTTTATCCTGTGCCCCCAGCATTTTCCTTTGCCCTCAGTTCCCCCTCTCCCAATTTGACATTCTGGAGCTGTCATTGCAAATCCTTATGTTGTCACCTTGTAAATAAAATTATTGCAGATTCTCCATTTTCAATCTCTGGCAAGTCTTGAGCAGAGGGTGTTTGAGCTCTAAACTTTACCATGACATCCATTTATAACCTATGATTTGGGGGGGGGGGGGGGAATTCAGCCTGCATACCACTAGAGAAGACTGTGGCTGAACTTTAATTCTGGCATCCAATTGCCAAATTCCATCTAACAATTTACCTTACTAATTACAACAACTTGAGAACACAAATCTACTGGTGGTCCTACAGAGAAGCTTCCCAAGCCCTTTCTACATTACAATTAATCTAGCATCTACCTTGATAAATTATAAGTGAGGCATAGCACTAGGTTCTTCTGGGGACATACAAAAGTATTCCTTTCACCATCATGAACATACCACAGAGACTTTTCTCAACAAATATCTTTTGAAAGGTTACCAAAAGAGCATGACCTTTCAAACTGTCACTTAAAGCATCATGGGTCAAATGTTAAATCACAACTCCAGTAATGAGCCCATTGCATTTAGTTACTTATTTCCCATTAATCTCTGTGAAACTAAAAGCTCAGCATAAAATTTCTACATTTAGGAATCAGAAGTATGTCACAGTGCTTTCCCAAAACTATGTGCCTGAAAAGTTTTGTCCATCCAATAACTGTACTTTGGATATGATGTATTTATTCTTTCAAAAATAAAAGTTATATTTGGAGTCCAGCTTGCCTTGCCCTTGTTCCCTCTGACCTGTGGCTCTGCCCTTCCCAAAAGGAGGGGCAAGGCAAGAACACCTGGGCCTAGGTAGTTGGGAAAAGCATCAAGTCAAGACTGGAGCTTCTCTTGACAGGCCAACAGCCAGGAGTCAATTTCCTGCCACCAGTCCATCAAGAACCCCACACAACACTCAAAATAGAGTTGCGCCAGGTGCACATGTGACATGGGGGTGGGCAGACGGTCCCCCTACAGGACTGTGAGCACAATGGACAACACAGACCCGGCATGGCAGGACAAGGCACAAGGGGAGAAGCGGAAACAATACTGAGAACGATACAATACTAAAGTAAGGGAAGCCTAAGCAGGCTAGGCAAATACTAGCCTAGCCAAGAAATGGAAGAACGATGCACTACACAAAGAGAAATTGATAAACACCGAAAGGCAACTGAGGCAGAGGTCACTAGACCTAAGGTGAACAAGCCAACAATACAAGCAACAGAGAAAGAATGAATGAAAAGGGTGTCTTGAATACATAGCTCATGTGCTATGTACAAGGCCACCTTGAAACACATGAGAGCTAGTGTTAGGCAAGGAGGCCTAAGCTCAGCACCAAAACAAGGAGCCGAAGGCAAAATTCTGAACCCCCAAAACCCTGCCATAAGACCTCAAAAGGAAAACAGGGAGGGGGTCTAAGGGAAGAAATAAACAGTAACGTAAGAAAGTAACCAACACTAAAAGCTATGTTCCTGGACAGAAAGACACTGGAAAAGTTGAAATTTCCAGACTCATCAAACATCCAAAGCAGTGTAGATTTGCGCGGAAGAGTTATGAGGGCAATCTACTGGTCCAGTAGGGTGAAGTGGGGACTGGGTGCTAGAACTTCTCTGAGTAGCACCAGGTGCACATGTAATATGCAATTTAGATGTAGCATGGTAAGTTTATGTCAGCGATGTCAATATTAAAATTCCATTTGATGAACAATTCCACTTCATCTTAACTCCAAAACACATGCAATATCCATATTCCCCATTATAATACACTTAGCACCATGGCTTTAGGTTATCTCCTCAATTCCCTCTTTCACACTCCCATCAATAAATGTGAACTTTCATCACACTACATACTTAGCAGCAACTGATGACATTCTCAAGGCAATGTTGGAATGACAGCTAGAGTCTACAAACTTACTCCCAAAAATAAATTTAAAATTTTAAAATGACTTGGAAGGCTCATTCACGTAAAACTTCACAACCACAAAGAAAATGTCATATAGAGTGTGCTCTGTCCTCAAAACGAGGAAGAGTTGCTCATCAAGTGGTGAAACTAGCTGAGGGTAAATAAGGGTCTAATCAATGAAGTATCCATTTAAGGGTGTAATTATGTAAAGGATAAACAATAACTTTGCTTTTTAATATTTCAAAAACGAAATAAAAGTGAAGAGGTGAAAGATTGGAAATTTCAGATCAGGGTTGTAGCTAGCCAAATTTGAGTGCTGGGTTTGTCTGATCTGGCAAAAAAGGCTCACCCTACCAAGTGGCATTTACCCCAGTTTTTACAAGTTATTTTTTCATTTTTTCCTCTTTCTACTCTAGGGAGTAAAATTGGGGCTAGTTTTTTGTCTTGGTAGGCAGATTTGTGGTGGGCTGGAAAAGTTGCTGGGTGCAGCCAGCCAGCACCGCCCATCGCAGCCACAACCATGTTTCAGATATACTACTGCATTATATTACACTTTGGATTCAATGTGGTTATAACAGTATTCTGAAATTTTGGTGAGGACAAGTAACTTGCATAATGTATAAAGGAAGCCAGTCACTGAATGGTAGAGTTAGTTGCTTTCAAACTGAGACAAATGCTTAAAATATCCAAAAAAAGCATGAAAAATATAAACATGTTATTCATTTAAAACCAATGCTAAACTACCATAATGGATAGAACTACACAGATAATCATGCTATTGTTAATTGACATCTTAGTAAAGCTATGAACAACCATCCTATTCAAAACACAATACTGACATTGATAAAAGATGACAGAATGTAAAGAACTAAGGAAAAACCAAAAAGCTCAAATCCAAAATTACACCCAGTCAAAATAAGGATTTGCAAAAGATTATTTCAATACAAGCAGTACTTCCAACAAAACAAGTAACCATTTTGATTTTCATTCCTGCAGAATACTATGCCCAAGCAAAAGTATCTTAGAATTCACTGTTACTTGTGGCAGGCTTAAATAGATTTCAAGCTTTTGATTCAGCAAAACTAGAGAGGCAACCCCATCAGATTTCTCCATTACAATTTTCATGTCTACATTCATTCTACAAATTTGTTCTCTTGCAGTGGTAGTCATAACCACTGGCTGTGCACAGCAGGTAAGGTTTATTGCTCCCTCAATCAACATCCTTTAGAGATGTATATTGCCAAGGTTTCCCATTTTGCATTAACATCAAGCATTAGAGAGAAGCTATCAGTTATGCTGTGAAAGTACTGCATCTAAAAATGTTAGCAACCAACTCATCATTAGCAATACTTAAAGCTATGAACCTATCACCTGGTGATGTAACGCTAATAGCAGTGTGTGCAAGAAGACCCACGAAACCAGGATGCACAGTGATTTGATGTCCCTGAGCAGAAAATGCAGACAACGTCACAATTTAATTCAGAGCTCAACAGCTGAACCAGTCCCACTTAAACACAAGGCAGAGACAAATTTAATTCATTTCATGCTCACAACTACTGACAGAATGCGACAAAATTTGTCCGTTGGGCACAAAAGTGCACCAATACTTTAAACAAAGCAAGCTTAGAATGGGATAATAACTTATACATTGACCCAAGTACAATGGCTTTTTGACATTTTTCACCATACATATAATATAAAGCTGATATTATCTCAAACGATATATACTGCAAACAAGAATTTCTCCACAGTTCATTTCTGAGATTATAGAGCCTAATTTCTCCATTGTTCAGTTTAAAGACATAAAAAAAAATTTATAAAATAGGATGAAGTTAGTGAGCAATGCGAAAATGAAAAATTTTTCCTACTAATTGATAAAATATTTTACAAACTGAAGTCCTAACATGTATCGTGTTCTTCATTATTGAAACTGAACCTTCATTTCCCTGATAAAGAAGAAATAAACTTTATTGCAACAAAGTTCTTACTTAAAAGCCATTGATATTCCTTCTTTATTATTTCAGTATTGAGATTATGATGTTGAGATTTATCTTATTTCAAACTGAGTGTATGTTAACCGCTCACTTCTTTTGAAAAGGAAATGCAGATTTAAATGACCAAAAACATTATCATTCCAAAAGTAAATACCAGGAGGGAAATACGCCATATTCTGTTACAGAAATTCATAGAAAATTCCCAGTTTAATTCCTCAAAAAAAAGAAAGCCAATCAACATGTCTACAGTTGCCTACTTAGATGGAATCAAACAACACATTTGTGTGAATGTGATAGAACAGACTCATTTATCTAACTGGCGGTTATGGCCAAGTCATTCCTTTGCCCACCTGCCCATACTGACCAGTTAGAAAAATGACTCTCTCCTTATCAGCAAGATTTAAAAAGTGGGTAAAGGTAGGACAAAACTAAAAAGAAAAAACATTGGATAAAATCCTGAAATGTCCAGATAGAAGAAATGCAGCAGTCATGTCAAACTTTCCAGTGGCCACTTTCTTTGAGAAAATCCAAAGTGAGAGAAGGATCTATATGTTAAAACAATGTATTCAGATCTGTTGTCTAAAGAGACTAAGGCCACATACGAAGATCTGAAAGACCAAAAATTCATATCCTCCTAATTCAAAACAAAAATACTAGGAGAAAAATGTGCAATATTCTGTTAAGGTAATAGAAAGAACTGTCTACATTGACTACAGAGACTAAGGACCCACATGAAGTTTGTCCCTGGCAAATGCCTTGAATAACTAGTGCAATTTAGCTTTCCAGACCACCCCTATCCCCTTACAGGTTTACAGTTGGTTGAGACTGGACAAAAGTTGTTAATTATCCCTTCCCACCCCCCCTTACGTTTCAGTAAAGCGTCTGGCTACAAGCCATAAAGTGGCAATGAAGGATTAAAAGCCGTCACATTTTCCTACAATGGTTTTATACACAGCAGTGGAACTGGAACATAACATAAATCTCAACTGTTTTAAATCAAATCAAAAGTTTGAAAGATACAAGTCAATTCTACCAAATAAAATCCTTATTAACAGCAACCTAAGACATGATGTTCAAGTAAACACTAACAGGTGTTCTGGATCATGCACCAAAACTGCTAAGCGCAAATCCGTTTGGAAAAGCAGGGACCCCCTGTGAGTTGGGGGTTGTAGAATGTGCCAGTATTTCCAGGCTGTTGCAAGAGGTGATTATTAGGAAGATAAGAGATAAGGAAGAGTGAAATGGACTTGAATGGTATTCAAAACTTAACCTGAACTGGACTT
This sequence comes from Holothuria scabra, assembly GCA_037179385.1. Classification (NCBI taxonomy): domain Eukaryota; kingdom Metazoa; phylum Echinodermata; class Holothuroidea; order Aspidochirotida; family Holothuriidae; genus Holothuria; species Holothuria scabra. The sequence continues at coordinate 7,508,777 of CM074187.1, read as the reverse complement.
GGAATCCTATTAAGACCTGATCCCTCCAATCCTCCTACCCTTTACTTAAAGCATACCTCAAGTAAAAAAAATTCAAAAATGAATACTTATCAGCATGAAAAAATGAATTCTAACAGTACAAATATCATTGCCATAGGACATTCTTGAGCAAAGTTATAAATTGTTTAAGTTTATTCAATTAAAACAAACAAGTCCATTGCACAATAATTTGTAACTTTGTTGTACTATTCACATGTACCTGCTACGTTTCCCTTTAATATTTAAGTTTTTTTAACGTAGAACACTTCCTGTTTGTTTGCATAGTATGTTGCACAGATAGGGCTTCAGTAATTAAAACACCTCATATGAGTTACAGTGCTATCATACCTTGATACAGGGTGCAGTAACTTTCAGAAAAAAAAAATACAAAGATTGTAATTTTGAGAGGTACAGCAATAACATAACAAATTTTTGCTCAATGCGCCATTTTAATTTGAGTGAGTGAACTTCGACATTTTATGTCTCAGGTCAAGATGTCCTATAAAGTTGGGAGTTTGACTGTAAGAATTATTTTTCATGTTGTTTAGTGGTAGTATACAAGACACCAATGTGTAACCAAAACATTCTCAACACAGAACAAAGACTATGAGCTTCTGTACCCTGCATTTTTTGAACTAGCTACTTGTATCAATCAAAGAGCTGTGACAACAGAAAATTTCTGTGAACTCCTACAAAAATTATAAACTGGATGACAGGGTTGACCCTTTCAACCAGTGTTTGCACCAGGTAGGAAATTCATACCCGGGTACCCCAACCGTATTAGCGCAGATCGTAAACCTTGCAATATCTTTCGTCTTCCCCCCCCCCCCCCCCCGGCGGGCTGGGCTATGCACAGTATAGTGCATAGGCCTATGCTGTCTGGTTAAATGGTATAGGAGCGGATGTTAGAACATACACATCACAGGAACTGTTTCTGGAAAAGTGCAATTTAACAAAAGCATGTTACAAAAACAAACAAGTTAAGCAACTTCATTTCAAATAATTGTGAATGAGGTGTGGGTTAATACATTTGTTACTGTCAATAACCATGTTATTTTGCAAAGATCAAAAAGAAATCATAGAAAAACTCCACCCGGGTAGTAATTTTCTACCCGGGTAGCAACAACGTCCGTCACACATTTGTGTTGGTGTGTCATCAAAACTCATCTAACTAATCATAGCTGAGGGAAATTATTTGCAGTAAGATGGGGCAAACCATACTACAAGTTTAAAGCAAGAGCTCTACTGCATCAATTGTCATTGAAATTATATACAGTAATACAATTCGACATCAGTGAATACTATACATGGGAGATATGGCCCAAAGACAAATGTTAAGAGTTTTCCACACAAAATGATAAATTATGACACTTTCAATGATAAACAATTAATTTTTATATGAGACGTTTCACTTTCTCTTTTGAGCAATTCTCAACTAGAGAATTATGCCTTTAAAAACTTAAACACTATTAAAGAAGTGCAATGCCTGAAGCCTATTTATTGTATGATCCAATGAACTGACTGATTCCATGGATTGTATAGAAATGTCAAGAACGAACCTAGCAACAGTATGAAGGCAACCTAAAGAACATGTAATATTTTGTATTGCAAATAAATCTTTCCATATCAAACTTTTTACAAAATAGGAACAAGTTTGGCCAGTGCATTTCAACAGAAATCAGCTATAGCTGGTGTGCATGTAGTTGGTAGCACTAGTTACAGAAGTTTGATGGGATTCTGCCCCTCAACTTATGAACTCCCCAAAACTCCCTGGTATAAGAGTGAGTTAGGCAAAATATAGTAAAAAGATACAGCATGTATAGTGCACTCTGCTGGTAGGATAGTTTTCCAGACAGTATAGGTATAAATGGTATACACAGGGTGACAGCAGACGGTACTTTTTTTTGTGTGTGTTTTCTTTCAAATCAAAGAAGGAAACTTGTGCAATTCTTTCAATATTTTCATCATTTTTGCATTTTTATTCCCAAAACCTCCCTGGCAAAATGGGAGTATAAAGCTATTGGGTGTTATACGCCCTCTGCTGGTAGGATATCCACTGTGTCAAAGGTTTGCCAGACAGTAAGTATAGGTATAAATGGTATACAAAGGGTGATAGGATGTAGGTGAGGAGCAAAAAAGGGCTGGAAAATCTTCTGCTCTGACCTCTCCTTTTTATATCTACTCTCTATTTGATCCCTATTTCCTCTTCCTTTGAAATTTTCAATGAATATAAAGTACACCATTAAAATATTCCTTTCATGACTCTTTTATGTCACATGGACAATGCCGTGACATTAATTCCTCCTGTTCCCATGACATCTATACTTGCCAGCTAATTTGGCAAAATGAACCTCCCTGTGCAATAAGGTCAGCTTTCTAGCTCTCCTTCATCAACATAGTTCTAAATGTATATGGAATCACTGTTAGACTATTAGACTGCCGTGGATGATTACAAAAGAAACTTGCTTTAGATCAAAAAACAACAAAGAATCCAAGTTTAGTGTTTTATGAAAAAATGTGACTGAAAAAATGAAAAAAAAAAATGTTCTGAGCTCTTCACTTAGCTATTTCTTTCTTCTCTACAGACATATTGCATTTCATCAACCTGATACCAAATGTCAACTGTAACGTTCTCCCCACTGCATCCATTCCATGTCAACCCCTCTGTCTGGTTTAACTCCAATTAACTTACAATTTTCATTTTGGAGTTTTCCACTTCACTGAAGTGTGAAGAGACAAACTCTCTGGAGCCTCATCTCTGGTAGGAGATTCCTGCTAGACAAGCTTCAGCTCTTCTCCTCAGAGACTTTCGTGATTTATTTTCCATTAGCTGCAAGCAAGGGGTTCCTAGTCCAACTGTGCAGTTTTTGTTCGAAGGTAACCCCAACTGGCAACCTTCCCTTTTTGCTAACATCATTTCATTTTAATAATCATTATGTTCTATTAAAGCGGAAGGGTAAATACATCTTCCAAAATGCTTGACCAAAGCTTTCACTGTTAATGACAGTTTCTCCGTCTTAAATGAAGAAATTCCCAATTTAATTGTGCTGATAAGATTTGCAAAAGCAGATGAATAACATCTGAGAGTTACACATTAAAGTGAGGATTCTTCTTGAGTGTTCAAAACAACACCTAAGAAATGCCAAGAGTAGTCTAGACAAACTCAGTGTAGGCTTTCATTTGTAATCACTAAGTGCCAGTTTTGCGTTTAATACAGTGCAAATCATTCTGCTTGTATGGAGTCTGATTAATTCACACTCAAATGGATGGCAATCAATTTTATTCATCCATGTAACAAAAGACATAAAAGAAAATCAATTCTCCATTTGATTGGGAAATGGAAAACAAGTGTGGATGGATTCTAAACCATTTGATTTTACAATGATATCCAATATAATGAATCTATAATGAGCAAAAAAGTCATCCCACCAAATTTGGTGTCGGTATATACAGTATGCCTACCCCTTAGATCCACTCTTCATGTAGTACTAGCCACAGTAGTTGAGTACCATGACCCTTTATCTACCATCTTTGTCTAACAAATGACCCCATTAATCTGAAGCACAACAGGCCAGTTAAAGAGTTAAAGTGCATGTACTATGACTGCATTCTATACCCTATGACCTATGACCTGAGGAGGCTATCATGCCCTATGTTGGTTTGGGCACTGTAAGTTGTGCGTTGCTATTGAATCATTGGAAGGGCCGTACATACCCTTATAACCTCTGTCCTTTAAAACAAAATGGTAACTCTAAACAGGCTTATTGACAAACAAAGTATGCAAGGAAGAGACTAAGAAAGAGGTAAGTATTATTATGTATGTGCAGGTCCCAATCCTTCCTGGGGCAGAACTGCAAGCAGAAGCAACAGCACTTATTGTCCTCCATGAGGCAGAAACCCTCTGAAGCACTTTGTGTGACATCTGTCAAAAAAGAAGGTGAAAATTGCCAAAGAAGACCAGCTCACTAACTTCTGAAATCCACAGCTTTTGGCCCCAAAGAGAATAAGGGTGAGCGTGCATTCCAAGATGACGAAATAGGGAGTGGGGTGTCAGAATTTCTCTGAGAAGTATGGGAAGAGTGGGTGAATAATGCAAATTTGATGTAGCAAGGGGTAAGGTACATGTCTGCGAAGTAAATTATACGTATGAAAAATAGGTGACAGACGTGTCATATCTTGGATAAAGCACAATAAAACCCTGTTTATTCAAATAAAATACTTTTAAACCACAACTGGCCAGGAACTACTTGCCAGATTTAAGCTTAATGAAAGTTGTTTACCCTGAAAGATTGCAGTGTACTCAAAGGTAAAGAGCAGTCCCCTCCAACCTGAAGTAGTGTAGTAGACTGTCCTGGTTCATGATTGGCTCTTGAGAGTCATGTGACAATATTTTTTGTCATCAAACAGGAAATTTACTATTAAGTTACTGCTTGGTTTACCAAGTGCAATACTGAAGTCCTAACATATTATAAAAGATACTTTTGAGAGGAATAAAAGGAAACTGTGATATTTAGCTGTTGCTTCAAAGTAAGTTTGGGGCAACTGCTCTTGCCCTTTACAGATAACACCTAGAAAGATAAAATATCAAGTTTTACATGTCAAAATCTCTACAACTCAGTGTTCGCGCTAAGCTGCGCGATTGCGGGATTCCCGCAACAGAATCAATAATCCCGCAAGAAAAATATTTGTCTGCGGGAAATTCCCGCATTGTTTTTCTTGCCTAAGCGATAGGGTTATAATCAAAGCACATCTTATTTACTTGTCCGTTATACGAATAAAAACTCTGACAACAGATGAGTCATCGTTTGTATAAACGTTTGTGTAAAACGGAGCTCTACACAGTACACCCTTACACCCATACTGCATGGACTGGGTATGCATGTACTAGCGCTACCTATAGTACAGGGCTGTAGGCCTAGCGTACGATCGCGCAGCAGTGGCAGCTTGCTCTGTGCAGTGTGTGTACTGAAGCTAATCGCTCTGTGTGCAAACATCGGTCGTGTTTTAGACTGTTGTGAAGTGTGAAATGGCCTCCAAGTCAAAGTTGGATTATTTTTCAAATCGCTACAGAGTAGCGATAATAACGTAAATAGTAATACTACTAGTACTGTAAGTTAGGCCTTATACTACTACTACTACAGTAGTAATACAGTAGTAGTACGGGGCCTAATGTTAAGCCTATGTCTGCTAACAAAAGTAGTAAAACTAAGAAGAAAAAAGCTGACAAGTTTCAGTTAAATTGGCTGAAAATTTGGCCGTGGTTATGGTACGAGAAAGGAGAAATATTCTGCGCCACATGCAAAGAAGCCAGGCCAACTGATAGGCAACATCTAACTTTGTTGAAATCATGTTAAGTCATATGCTACTCATATGTCTATCAGTTTGGGCAATGTTAAAATATACTATATTAATCTCTTCATTGGTAAATGCAGTTTGCAGACTCAACTTAACTTCTCAGAACTTAAAGACTCCTCCTCCCCAAAATTGAAAATCCCCCCCTAAATTTTTCAGAAGGGGGGAATTTCCCCCCAAAATTTCAAGTCCCAGCGCTAACACTGCTACAACTGCAACTATCCAGGCAGACACAACAGTTTTTAAATCTTTGTCAAATTTGGTGATAAATCCTGCAAGATTGTTTCAAATTCTAACTTGGAGATAGTTAGTCTAAGATCAATATTCTATAAAATATAATGCATTTTTGGAAAGCAAAAGAAGCAGCAACTTAGAAAACAAAAGATTGTAGTAAGCATCATACCTTACTATAACAGAAACACACATTATGCACATGCTGCTTGTAAAAGTTACAAATTTTTTTCAGGCATGTATGTCACATAAAATACCAAGTGGGGACGATTAACTAATCAACCCAAGCACACATTACTGGTGTTTAAATGCTCACCGCAAGCTCGAGTTTTACCCCCTCCCTCAATAATCCAGGGGTTTATAGACCAGAAAATCAAAAAGCTTTAGTGATTACTTACAAATCTTGACTTTTTGAGATAGAGTGATTGTGGATGTAGCTCTTGGGGAATTCTACAGAAGTCTGCCCTTTAGCTGGTGACCTGAAGAAAATTCTGCTTAGTCACTTCTGATGAACACCAATGATTTTTGACCTCTGATGACCTGAAGTGATCCCTTGTCTTACATCCAAAACAACAAGGTTCTTCCTATTATGGTATTAAAAGCTATATAAACAAGAAGTTACTGATGTTTTATCTCTAGTGACCTCACATGACCTTTGACCTCCACCACGTCACTAGCAATTCTTCCTTTCAACACCTTCAAACCAAATGGGCCTACTGTATGAAAAGTGTTTTTCCAATCACTCAAATGTATCAAAAGGTAACTGGTTAACTTTAAACCTTCTTGGGGGCAAAATATTGAAAATAAAGCCAGTTTACAAGGCTTTTTCACTATTGCCTCTAGTGACCTTTGAACTTCTCCAAACCCAATCAGTTTCTTCATCAACATTACAAATCTCTACAGAGTGTAGCAAATATGAAGTGTGTCAGTCATCCATCTTGAGACTTGCATTTTATAGCCATTTCAAAGTTTTGGCAGTTTACCACTGGAGACATAAAATGACCTTTGACCTCCACCCAAAACAGTAGGTTTCCTGCTTTTAGCACAACAAATCTATGCAAGATATGAAAATTGTTGGTCATTTCTATTTTGAGATAACTTATTTACAAGATTTTCAGATTCTGACCTCTGATAACCTTGGACCCTGACCAAAACATGACAACTCTCTGTGAAAAACATGAAAAGTGTGATTCCTATCTTGAGACATCAATTTTACAAGCAAAGTGTCACAAAGTTCACAAACACACACACAGTTGGTCATGGATAGCCCCATTGCTAAGACTATCTTTTGTTAGACAACTGAGAACCAGAGAAATCTATTGTATGTACTACCAGGGACTTGAGAATTCTATCGTTTAGTTTAGGTTCTCATTATTATACACAAAGACAACTTAGCCAAACACACATGTACACATACAGTATGTATGATATCACCATTACATAGATTCCTTGCCTGCATTCTGAATCAAAAATTATAAAACTGACTGCAAATTTTGAACACTAGATTACTTACTTAGGTGTACCATCTAAAACATGCGACTATAATCATTTAAGATAGCACCACAAATGGTGAGCTTGTACCATCACACAATGTCAAAGGAAATGACTTACTCTGGGTTAATTGACTACCTCACAGGGCCTAATGCCCTCCATTCATGATCTTATCTGCTTGAAGGAAATCATTAATTCACTTCAATGATGCCATTAAAAGACTGGATTCACACATTAAATTAGCTCAAACAGTTGCCACAGGTACGCAAAACAATCTAGCAATTGCCACTTAATTAAGACAAAAGGGCACTGACAGACACAAGTGTCTAGTGAATGACCTTGTCCAGTCAATCTTCCCAGTTCCATGCCTGGTGGCATTAAAATTTTGTCATAATTTGCTAGAAGCAAACACATTTAACAGACAAAATTTGATAATATAATTTGTTACATACAATACCTGTGAAAACAAACTTATTTAATCTACTGTGAATGATTGTGATACAAACTACATAGAATATTGAAAAGTAGTAATTCTTCAACCAGTTCATATCTTTACCTAAAGCAGGCCTTATTTGACTATATCTTTTATACAAAATGAGACACCTTCACCATGGCTCCAAATATCACTTACTACATTTACATTTTACAGGCATTCTGCAGCCTTCAAATTTAGTACCAGCATTTTATAATGAAGGATATGCATCCAAACTGTATTATGGCAACTTACACAATGTATTAATTCAAATTGCTTTTATTGCTTGTAACTCAATGGAAGTGAAAGAAATTATCCTTAAAGAAAAAGTACACATGCTTCATAATGATAGGTTACAGAGTAAAAACCAATTTCCCACTTTTCCAACTGCTGTGCAACTGGAATATCTATCACAATGTTTGCTAATTAATGGACATTGGGCCAACATTAGGAAGACATTAAGTTTGCTACTAAGGATTGCTAATTTGATCCCAATGCAGTCAAGGTCAACAAAAGTTCATCTGGGATATGACCCCACATGACTTTTTCTTTCAGGAGGGGGTGACTTTTGCCCACCTCCAGGTCCCACCCCTTTCCCATTCTCACCCTGACTGATGCACCAAAGTCTGCCTGATTCAGCAAGGTTTTGGCCATGCTAGTATCAACAAAATAATTAAAAAAAACATCAGCCATGGTTATAATACACTGATTACCATGAGCAAGTAATTCATAAAATACATATTAAACTTCTTGCCAAACACTCCATTGGTAATGTAAGACTGACCATTACTTTCTTTTTTTGTAATTCTCAAACATACTTTTACTCCTTACATATTGCTTCATGTAGGAAAACCTTTTTTAACTACAACATACCAAGCACAGCCCAATTAGCGCACCCACTTTTCCCTCCCTACCTGGTCTGGTGCCGAAATTTTCTACCCCAAATTTTCTCTTAATTCTAAGTCCAAATTCATCCAACCATCATCTAATTTATGCCACTTTGATTCACAAATTTCAAGCTGCACCACTTTTTCACTCTGTTCAACTCCGTTACACATCCTGCCCATAAAATTCGCCAAGAACTAGGCGAGGAAAAGAAGATAGTAAGTTAATTATCAGAATATTTCTTTGTGACCATCCTGAATGGGATAAATGTTCACATGAAATTTGAAACTTGCTCAAAGTTTGACCCTGCCTAAACTGCATCTTTCACACATCAAATTTGCAGAGGAGTTTGCATGTCCCAGACAATGTCCCTGTTCCTGACTTTTCCAACATCTTCTATGTAAATCCTACTCAAAACTTCCACCTAATCAGTTAACAATCTCTAAAATGGTTTCAAAAAATTCGGTTACAAACAAAGTTCCATTTATACATCAACAAATATATATATTTTTTTAAGGAGTAGGCACCACGTAACTTTAAAGCATTTCAAATGTGCCTTTAGCACTTACTACAGCACTAGCAAAAGACACGTCAATGTTGAAATTAAAGCAACCCAAATGATGGCAGGAAATTGGCAAGGGGAACCAAGTACAATCACTCCATGTATAAATCTGTGATTTTGTCCTTTGTAATCTGTAGAAGTGCAGTATACAATATTTTAACATGGCAATTGGCAGCAACTGAAAATTCCAAGCCAATACAGACAAGAGAGATTTCTCGTCAGTTCCGTTCCTCAGGGGCTGAATCAACTTCCTACCCACCGCTGGCCTTGGCCTTTTGGATAGAATCAATCCAAATAGGTTTGGCAGCATGGAGGGTAGCTCTAATGACATTAATAGACCAGATGGTTTTACTTGTTATACATATTGTTATGATAAGTAAGGTGACAATTGGACAACAAATCTCTTTAGTACAAAGGAAAAGATAAGTAAACTGCAGATTATCATCATGGGAAATAGTAATTGACACAAAACCTGTTGAAGCAATACTGTAAATGCAGGTCTAGGCAAGTCAAGTGAATAAGTTGGTTACAATTATGCAAAAGGTAAACTGACTTTGGAAGAAAGAATAGATGTATGTTTAATATTAAAGTATAATTATTGACTTTTTTACACTTTATCATATACCAGTAAAACCAGTACTTACAGATGGAGCCAGTTTTGAATTGCCAATTTTATCACAGGTTGGTTTCTTTTAAAAAAAAAGAATCATTTTTGCAGTGTTTAAGAGAAGGGCATATGATGCTGAAGTGTCAATTACATATCTCCAACTTAAGTTTCTCTCTTCAATGTCCCTTAATTGTTTATTCTGTGCCAGTTTAAGATAATATACTTTGCAAGATCCCATATGGGCCTCCTCCCCCACCCCATCCCCCCAACCCATGACCCAACCCCTCATTTAATCTTGGCAATAGCCAAACTATATTAAAGTGGCCTCAACCAGACTTAACTGACCTCCAAATTAATGAATTTTCTTCTATAGGAACCACTGACATGGCTGTATGCATGATTACTCACACCTAACCATGGATGCACTGGGCCTTGATCGTGCACAGAGGATAGCTCAATCACACCAGCTAGGCTAACACAATTTCATTATCTCTGCCTCACAGATTTTCTCAAGTTTAATAGGAGAGAAATATAATGCAAGACAAATGATTGAAGCCAGAGTCTCTGGGTCCTTTTAGAGGACATTAACCCTGCTCAGTGGTGGTGAAAGGTAAACTGCCCTTCCTTACAGAGTGCCCAAAGAGAACAATTTTTTCATGCATCCTAACTTACATGAAACTTCATTTTGAAAATCATGAGTGCTTGTTTAATGGTACCTAGTACCACAAAGAGGTGTACTTTCACTTCTATATGGTGATGAATACAGATGCTTTCTGAAAGAATAATTTCGAGGAAATCATGAGATTTCAAGGTCAAATGCTTGTTAGAAATTTTCAATCCTTTCATAATGCTATACTTTTCCCCGTTAAAAAGAACAAAATCCATTTTTGGAAGTTGATACATGTCTCAATGTTCACAACACAGAGAGTTCAGGATTAGGGTCATGAGCCTTGATTTGGGGGTGGGGACTGAACACAGGGGACATCTCCCAACTTTTGGGAATATATCCATTGACTTTAGATTTCAATACAGTTAATTTTTGACACAAGTGGCCATATCCCCTCACTTTTGGGTACAAATTGATGGCCATAGTTAAGGCTCATGAATTAAGTGAGAGCTGATTTGAGGTGTTTGATTAGATTAAATGGAGTTTTACAACCCAGTTTTTAACCAATTGTTCTAAGCTTCAGCCACAGTGGCCTTTTCCAGTTGTGGCTCACTGCCTTGTTGTCCCTTCTCTACTGCTTGAACTGAGCACCAAGTACAATGGCAATAGATCCCTATTTTTTAAAGTCTGCAGTACGACTGGGCCTAGTTTACAGATGTGAAGAGCATGTACTTCAATACAGAATGCATCATACCAGGGCACCCCAACTCCTTGATCACACATATGCAGCACAGACTACGAAGAGTATTTTAAGAATTAAGCTCATGACGTAGTGGCCACTATGACAGAGGCCACAGCCAACCATTACAGCTCGACTTAACTAAATATTAAATAAGAAAAGTTCTGGTAGTTGATAAATGAGTTATTATGCCACTTTTCTAACACACTTATGAAATTTATTCATAACATTGGACACTTACTGGTTGTCAAAGTTATTTTTGAATACAAGCAGATATCACCAGGAAAAAAAAAGGGAGCCAATATTTTAAAGTTTGATATTTTTCTCTATCAAATCTTTCTCCTTTTAAGACATCCAATACTCATCAGGAAATGTTGTATTGATATAACGAGGAGCCAATACTACTGATAACAATGTTTTAGCTTTAAATATCAGCTTATACAAATATTTGAGAAATAAAGATCTGCTTATTACACATCAGGCTGTTTAACTAAGTGTTATGTTAGTTTTAAAAGGGGATTATAGTATTAACTTACTATTAAAATAACATACTCTATGAATTAGTACAGGAAAAAAATGATTAAGAATTATCAGTATTTAGAAAATTTTACTGCTTCAGCCAATACTAACTAACAATGAGTACTGACACAATCAGTGTCAGTACTCAATCATTTTCACCCAATTTTGACAAATTTGCGAAAAACCAATACGCATACTCAAAATGTATGCTGTTGTAAAAACTAAAATTCTTTACAGATATTACAAGAAATCTCATTTGCATGTCACCAGTAACAACTGCAGAGTTAAATGTCATGGCAGCATGATGGTTGACAATGTTAAGATAGAGAGTGCAATATTAGGTCTGTGTCTTCTCATTTCCAAGTTGGCAATGTACCATTGATCCATGCTGATGTTGACATTACCAAGAAAAAAGTAAGATGATTATCACAAATGAACATTGTTGCAGTGTGTCTACAAAACATGACATCTTCTTATCGTGCCATCTTCTTAACATGTCCCTGATAATACACACAAAAGGACATTTCAGCTTCTTCCTTTTGTCTTTTTTGAATTTTAGTTATATTTATTACAATATGTATCACGTACCAGACAACTAAAACTGTAATGCCAATACAGTTCAAAGTTACATAACTACTGATGCTGCCTGGGTGGGGGGGGGGGGGAATAGTTAATGGCATGTACCCACCTTCATCTCCATAGTCCCCTTCTTTACCCTCTACCACCTCCCCCCCCCCCAAAAAAAAAAAAAAAAAAAAAAACTCAGTTTACAGGGGCATTGTCCACTCTCAATTTGCACTGATAGGCTTCAACCAATATTTTCTTATTAAATTGCAAATTATTTCTTCATTTACCTATCATGCTAGCTGTTCTCTGAATCTACTTGTCACATGAAATAAATACTTGTCCAATGCATTTGCCTTGTGAATTTGTCAACTGCCCACCTGGGAATTTTTTGTTCTCTTTTTGGTGGTCCCAAAATGTTTGCCTACACCAGTCCCCCACCACCCCTCCAACCATTTTGGAAATTGTTGGCAGTGGCCACTAAGCAAATCATTTTTTTTAAACCAAAGTCACATTCTATTTACTGTAAGTCTGATTTCACAAAAAAATTCATTAAATCTTTACATGACTATTTCTCTCCAGCAGTTCTCCACTCCAAACTTAATGCCTTTTGTCTTTATTACTTTAATGGCTACAATCTTATTACTGCCCTGTCTCAGCCAACATATTGATTGAGGAATCTAAATGTGAATTTCATTTAGACTTGTAATGAGAGAAGCTGAGTTCTGCCCTTGCCATATGCATGGCTAGCCAAGCTTACACTCACAAAAATATGACATATCTCTAGCAGTGTGTGGATTATTTCAAGTTTAATTGAATGATAATTACATGCAAAGGTTTTTATTTCTTTTTAAAAAACAAAACAATGCACTAATGAATTCAATCAAAAAAAAATATGCAAAACATATGCGTCTGTCACAAAATTAATACTTGCATCGCAAATTATGACTGTCTTAAACATGTTTTAAACTGTTACACATAATGCAGTCTTTATTTAGCACTGTTTCCATGCAAAATACACATCAACTTTTAGTCAGCTTATACAACTTATCTTTGCCTACAACATTCATATATGGTAGCTTAGGTTTGCTTTGAGTCCTTCCTCTACTGGTTGCTGAGTTGAACATTATATGCAAAAACTAAATGTTCATAGCATTCAAAGTATGCCATAATTAAATGTGCATAACTGATAGGTGATGATAAAAATATGTATTTGAGATGGGTAATAATTAAATGTCAACATGCATTCACCACAGCAGTGAAGAAATATGTACACACAAATAGTGTCAAGTGTTCTAATATTGTAACAATAATTTAGGTTTAATAGGCTGACAATATTAAATACTATCATATTTATCCAAAGCAAATGAACAGAATATTTCATCCCATGTAACAAACAGTATATGAAAGCACACAAATTAACAACCTGCAACATAATACATACTTCCCTGCATCCAGTTAACGCATACACACACACACATACACTCTCTGGTTATCACCTTGCGCCTCCCAAATTCCCTCCTCATAAAATATGGCTTGTATCTTCTCATTAACGGCCACTAAGACGAATTCTAACTGGTTATTGATTCGACAATCTCGTTTGGGATGAGACCTTGTTTTGATTCGGCGGAGATGGGGTCACAAATCGGATCAATAACTGAGCAGGGTGATAAGATGCATAAGAGATATGAATCTTCGTCACAATCAACAGTTTCATAAAAGCGACTCATTTTGAGGAATCCGTTGAAGGGATGCCGGGAGCATACAGAAAAGCTAGTCAGCCTAAAACTGCTTCCAGAATGGCGATAGAGTGATATTGAACAATAATCTAACAGGCTATCTAAGCAACTTCAATGCAATTGCCAAGCTATTGTAGTAGCTATGATAATGTAGCACTGGCAGGCTTTCAAGTATGTAATGAATAAGCTACACTTCTTTGAATAAACACTAAAAAGTCATCCACAAGATTTTTCATGTCCTTGGTATAAATTGGAAACTTGGAACTATTTTTCACTGGGTAGCTATAATAATTGAAAAGAAAAGTAATTCACTTTCCTTTGCATAACTTATGGTACCACTTTACATAATATTGAAGATTACTGTACCTGAATAAACTATTTTATGAATGGCTCTTTATAATCATGTTGCAACAAATTTGTGACTGACTTGTTAGTTACTTCTTGCTTTCAAAGTCTTTGTTTGAGAAATTGTTACAGGTACTTGAAAGTCACAGAAGAGAAGATTTAAAATTTACAAGGTGAAATTTATTCCTTTTTAAGGCCAAGAGCAGTCACCCTGACTTGAAGTACACTGGTATGTTTCATGACTGGCTCTCCAGAGTCATGTGACAGTCAGGGTTGTCACCAGACCATTTTGAGAGGCGGGTAAATTGTGATCACGTTCCTGGGGGAGCGGTCTAAGGGGTACAGAGCGTCCCCCTCCTCTTTGGCAAGTTATCTAAGAGTGCTTACAAAAAAAAAAACAAGGAATTGCCACTCAATTCTAAGGAAATCTAAGAATTTTAATCGGTTAGGGTAAGAAATTTGTGCCGGGCGGTGATGCTGAAATTGATGGTGAGTACCAGGTGGAGATTTTCAGAGCCGGGTTGCACTGCCCAGCACTGCCTGGTGTAGTGACAACCCTGGTTTACCTTGGTTTACCTTGAATATGTAGAAAGTCCTAAAATATAATGAAAGATTCTTGGAAGAGAATAAGAAAAATTGTGAGGCTAGGTTGTTGCTTGAAAAAAATTGGGACAACTGCTCTTGCCCTCAAAGTCATATTTTGTAAACAGAGGGAGGATGGTAAGGGTACTGAGGGCTTTTGGAGTTGTTCTTATCCCATCAATTCCTTCAATATTATTTTTCAGCATAACACAACATACTTTGTATTATAAACACACGGACCTTACAGTTTCAGTATGGTTTCTAAATTTCTTTGCAACTTTTTGGGCCCTACCAGAATTGAGACCAAAAAATCCCAAAATGGAACTCTGTATAAATGGTGCAAATTTAAATTAAGCTGAATACACACAACTTGGTCTACCATGTAGTTTTATACAAAACATGTGTTATAGCTCTGTCAATAAATCAATTTGATGCTGTGAGATTTTTTTTTCTCTCTCTCTGTTTAGATTTATTTTAAACCTCCATCTTTGAAAAATATCTCAGCCAATGTTTGTGATGTGGAATCAACACCAATTTGGCAGGTTCTACTTGTAAGATGTCAAATCAGGTGAAAGTTGGGGGTGAGATGGGGATTGAAATGGGAATAGGATGAATCCATGCCTCTTTAAGCAATTAAAATTCACCATGTATCTGATATAACCTTGCTTTTACAACACAGAATTTGCAGTAAGCTTCTAAATCAAGTCTATGTCAGTAGGTTAACTTGATCTACCAGTTCTATGCATAGTTTACCTAATTATTCCAGTTGTGGAAGTTTGCAAAACTGCTTTTTCATTTTCTAGTTTGTTAAAGTATCACTTTACTGTTCTTCTATCTGCTAAAATCCATGGTCACATTTACACAACAACATTCCTAAAATCACTTAACACATGGAACTATTACTGGCTCCCAGACTAGCCTGATCCTGTGGATTACCAGTAAATCCAAATCTAAATATTGTGTTGGAACTTTAGCACTGTGGCAGGAAAATTACTCCCAAGCTCTACAGGGGAGGTAGGGTATAGTATTAACCACAAAACCAGGACACATCTGAGAGTAGGAGTCTGCAAAAGACATTACCTTCTCTCCTGCTGCAGTCATGAACTTGTACAACATTGTACCATATGGATAAGGGTAGCTGTACAGTTCTCATCATAACACTAACAGCTAGGCTAGCTACTACTGTCATGGGGTCCTGTTTTGTTTCAGAAATGCTTTCCAGAAAGAAAGCTTTCCCCAGAGAGCTTTCCCTTGAGGCCAATATACTCTTTTTGCCATGCTGCTACTAAGAAGTTGTTTCCAGTTCTTTCTGATCTTAAAATATACAGGCCAGAAGGGCACTATTGTCACCAACTACTAAGACAAAACTATATTTTATATAGGCCTACATTATGTGGTATTCTTTACTCACTCACAGGTTCTGGGAAGAGTGGAGGTAACATTTTACTTTACTTGGAAAAGGCAATTTAAAACATCTTAAAATTCATAAACTCTATTAGCACTGAAATACGCCAACAAGGTTTTATCCATTGTATTTGTTTGTTTTGTGTATGTATATGTGTGTGTGTGTGGTTTTTTTTTTTTTTTTTTTTGCGTCTTTCATTTATTTATTAGTAATTTACTAGACTATGGAATGGTTTCATCTTTCAACATTTCTTTTGAATTAAAAACAAAATTCTGCTACTTAAACAAATTTTTTGTAATTTTATCAGGGAGATGTAAGACACAACTCTCTCATTCAATCAAAATTAAAAATTTATTTTATCATGCTAGTCTACCTGTAAACTGCTGTACAAGTCTTCCTTTACACTAGTCAATAAAAACCCCTCATTTATACTATCTTCAACACAAAACGCATGATATTTTGATTTTTGTGAAACATAACATATAGGCCTAATCAATTTACTACCATACAATGTACAAATCTTTCCTATGTGTGTCCTTTAGAAAACCTAGAACCAACAAACTGCAATGCTTTGGCATGTCACATTACTTTTAATTAAAGCGTTTAACCAGAAACCTTAACTGTTCTTTGTAGGAAACACACACACACAGACAGGCAACCAATGGTCTTAAACCACTTTCAAATGCAGCTGTATGCAAATGAGGCATGGATTATGAATAGTGTCTGATATGCATTCTGAACCATTACACCAACTAGTAAAGCTACTGAACTTTGACCATAGCTCACTGATTGGGAGAGGGATGAGCTGTATTCAACAACAGCTATTGTTACAGCAGGATAGATGAAATAAAAGACACAAAACTACACAAGGGAAAAGACAGGGGAGTGTCTTAGATAAAGTGAAAATGTACTGAAATACAACTGTACAGCTTAGCACAATGACAGAAAAGACAGAATGGACAAAATGGAAATAAGGCCAGTTGAAAAAAAGAAAGACAAAACAGTCCTATTTAAAAATTGGAAAATGATTGTGTAAAATATATGGTGTTTTTTGTTTTTAAGGTCTTGCTGTCCATAATGGCATGCAAAAGGTTTCATTCTGCAATTTTTTCCATTTTATAACTTTGTATCGAAGCTAGAGAAAACATTGTATGTATCTGAATGACAATTGTAACGTTGACTGGAATATTCAAATAAGAATGCATTGGTTCAAAAATCTGGTAGAAATTGAGAAATGTATTCTTTATTGGTGCTCAAAGTACATACAGAAACATCACAAAACATTTCATGATAAATTTCTTTAAACTTAGAAACCTTTTAGTCCCTTGACAAATCTTAAAAGAATACACTATCATCTTTGGCTATTTTCTTGGGACTTTCCCCTCTTTGCTATTCTGGGATCTCAAAATTTAAAAGAAAAGTTTATCGGAATGAAACCCATACAATTCCAGATTGTACAAGAAAAATGGTGGTGCTCTTAAAGGTCATGTAACCTGTCTTAACTGCAGAGTGCATTGTGCAGATCATAAGCCTGCTCAGCTGACTGAAACTCTCCCTGTATCAGTTATTTTTTGCAGCAAGACCAGTATAAGTAAAGCTGATACATATGATACCCTTTGATAATGGACAAGTACTCTCTTTAAAATGCTGGGATTTTTGTTTACAAGTGTCATGCAGGGATGAGGGAGTCTGGGAGGTTCAAATGAACCTTGTACGTGTTTTACCAATGTACAACCAGATGCCAAGAAAATTTGTCTCTTGTATATAATCTTCATCTCTGAAAGCATCCTCTTCCATTCATGGAGGTGTTAAGTTGCCCATCTCCATCCCATTCATTAAGTCCAGTAAACTAAGGCTGATAATCCCCTCTGCAAACAAATATCCACACCTTGGTATTCATAGGAAGCTTTCACAGGTCTCTGACAATTCAAAAACCCATTCTTGTTGCTTCAGGGGCAACTTGATCATTTCTTACCTTCTCTTTCATATCATGTGAGGTACATAGTGGGAACAAAGACATAAATTCCAGTTGTTTCCAGCTTAATGGCAGACACAAATCACTTTTTGTGAGGATTTCTTAAAAACTTTTCACAAGAAAGCTGGAAGAACTTCAACAACACTTCTTAAACCAACCTACAATACTACAAATCATGTTCACTCCAGTTAAGACCTCACATGTGTTGTATATTCAGACAAGTGCATTTTTTGAGAACCATGGAGGCAAAAACTTGAGGATGACAGTAGCTTTAAAAGACATCAGTGGCTAAAATGAAAAAGCTCCTCTGTATTGTTTGATAACTCCAGAATCTGGGAAGCTTTTTGCCCAGATATTTTAGATTTTGATGAAAATGGAGAAGACTTTGCCAAGAAGTAAATTCCTCAATTGTTTTCTAAATGTGGGATATGACTTAAGTTCTTTTACACAGTTTGAAATGCTGCTCCACAGCCTGTCTACGGATATTACAGAAAAATTTCCATGTTAAACATGTTGCTAGGTAACAGAAAAGAGACTGGTATTTTTCATGTGCGAACAAAGTCAAATTACCACAATTATGAACACTAATTCAAATAACATTTAGTAGGAAGCTGTTAGCATACTTGAAAATATTAAAGCTTTCCACTTTATATAATATTCTGAGTAAAAATGCTTTTCTTACTACCTTTCTTCAAAGATAATGATTCGGAAGGGTGAACCCCATCTCCAATGTGCTACTACTTCATCATAGTCTAGCTACGATTGAGTGGAATGTAACGTGTACAAAATAGGAGGTTAGCGAGGGACAATTAAGATTCCGAAATTTTTCTTTCTCCCTTTTTGAGCATCTTGCCTTAGAAAGAAGTGTCAAGAGGAAATCTGACCAATAAAGATAAATGCTATTCATTTTTCTGAAAAGATCTCCTAAATTATTAACTTTAACTATTTCATAATCTTCATCGTCAGGTTTTTTCTGTCTTATGACCAGAGTCATATTCCTAAGTCTATACTTTGTGGAAATTTCAATCTTTTTCACAAAAGGTACAAAGGACCTAATGAATTGATGTCATGCACATGTCATTTTGGGGTTAACCAATGAGGTCTATGGCAGCATAGAGTAAATGTTGCCCCTCCCCACTTTTAGTTGACTAATGTGCAAATTTAACTGATTGGCAGATCAGCTGTCTGCATCTGTTGGTGTACTAAAACTCGCAGAGACATGAGTTTTCCTGCAAAAAAGAAGTGCACTTTTTTGCTCTGTATTTATATCATAGACACAAGCTAAACCACTAAAACATGCAAGCTACCATTTCTTGGAGCTCTGCCCTGTGAATTTTCCTTCAAACACTTTTATTCCATTGTTAATTGGTGTTGTTAAAACTGTTTTGAACTACATTTCACATTATTTTCATTAACAGAACAAAACCTGCTTTCAAAAAAAGGCCAGAAGTATTAAAACGTTCATTTTGAATTAAAAGGACACTTAAGATTCCTACTTACTTGGTTTTAACTGAAAAGCTCATTTTAGACATCAGAGGGAAAATGTTGGGCAACTCTTTCTTAACAACTAACCAGCTTTAAGACAGAGTGACACTGGAGGTTATCCACCTTCATTGACATTTGACCTTCATTAGAAACTGTTCAATCTGTAAACTTGTGCTTGTAATTCCATTCTTTTATACAATTACACTTTTCCTGTAAAAACCAATGCACTTCACTAAGTCACAGGTGTCGGCAGTAATAAAATCTTGAACCCATTACTCTCACACCATAACCTTCAAAGCACTGATGGCAAAAAAAACCCCTGCAGAAGCTAAGATGATGGAAAGTGTTTTAACCATTAAAACTGTTATGCAGGAAATTGTAAATTCCATGTCAGAGAAGTTGCCTTTAAAACCTGAGCATCTGACAATTACATTACTGAGTGCTTAAGAAATACTGTGCATTAATGACTTCTGCAAAGATACTGTGAGGGTTATGGGCCGACAGAATTTGGTGCAGTGTACTGTACCATTGTCAAAGCAATATCACAGTGCTAAATTTCTACTGGTGGAATAATGTCCTGCCCTGGAATGTCACAGCCAAAACAGAGTATTGTTGAGGAGCCTAGCATTTCCTCTCATCACCACAAGTACGGACTGAGTTTCAATAATGCGTCACATTCAGGAACACTTGTACCTCAATTATTCATTTTTATGTAGAGTGAGGAATTGGTGGATGACAGTACACAAGAAAAAACATGATTCATAATTCTGTAAAACTTCAACACTCAGAAAATATACTCCATAGCTTATCAAAAAAAATTTCATTAAATAGTAAAGCCTATCATTTTATTTGTACTTAAATATGCAAATTTTAAACATATCTTGCTTGATTCAATCCATACTGATTTTCAAAAATCAAGGGAACCCAATTGTGGGTTTCACCATGAATCAAGTTGGAAACACTTTTTGGGGCTTGGTGAAGAAATCCATGGGTACTGTACACACTGATTCATGTTACCAATTTTGGGGCTCCCTGACTTCACACAACATAGGACCGAAACATTGATAGGGAAATGCTCACATGAAACCAAATGGCCTGTTGATATCAATGTTATGCATGGCATACTTCTTGAGGTCCAATGTCATCATCACTCCAGAGGGTTGTCAGGGATACAAATCATTGCACAGTGGTCTCACCTAAAATTATAATAGGGACATGTCATCCCTTCTGCCAGGCAGCATCCTGCTTCAGCCAAGGTACTTAAGCAATGAATCACTTTATACAGTTACATATTATTAAAATAAATCTTGCACTCCTGCTGCCCTGTCCCATTACCTGATTCCAACATCACAAAACTGGTAATAAAATTGTTAAGATTTATGAGAGAGGTGATAACCAGCCACTGTCAGTGAGAGCCATCCTGGTCAACAAATAGCACACTTTTTATACAAAACTTTACTTTTTGTGTTTGAAAATGTTTTGAAAGGACAAAATTGCACAGCCAAAGTGAATATTTTGGCTGTAGGTCTCTGATATCATAGAACATTTCTGAGAAGCACCATGGTGCTGAGTGAAAGGGTCACTTCAAGCCCTGATCTTCAATCAGACCCTGGTACTGCTATTTTTCCTATAAACACAGACACACTGAAATTTTGTGAGACTTCTACAAAGTATTTATACCATCGTTACCAAAAGTAAAAGTTGTACACCATACAACGGGCATAAAATGGGGTGTGGAGAAGGCAATTCCTCCCTAACTCCTTCCTTCCCCCTCCCCCACACAAAAAATGGGAGTTTGGGATAAATGGTTAAAATTGTGAAAGTTGAAAACAATAAAAACAAACAAAAAAATAAGGTTCCACAGGTATGATTGTCTGTGTATGTGTTAAGGTTAAATTAAACAATTGTGTTCATGATTTAATAGCAAATATGACACCTTTGGCAAACATTACAAAAATTACAAAATATAGAAAATTTTGTTTGTTTTTAAAAAAATTAGAAGGGAACACATTTTATTTTATATGGAGCATACTATAAAGGGGACCCCTTCTTTTTTGCTTTAAAAAGTACTTATTTAAAATAAGATGCATGCAATACCTCAAGAGAAAACAGGTCTTGGAAATTACCAATTATAACACAATCAAAATACAATATATATTGGTAGACCAAAAAAATAAATAACATGTAATAATTACTTAGCTTACACACATTGTAAACTAGAGATGAAAATAACTGCATTCTACAGGCTGGTTCAAAAATATGAAATACAACAACATGGAGCTAAATATAATAATTTGCATTTTCTTTCATCTGGTACTACTGTATATAAACAGTAATTCACAAGCCAAAAAGACTACCAACGAATTTTGATTGGTTGAAATATGAGAGAAAAATACCTCAAACAAATTTATGGAACACAATGAAATCTTTTACATGTGACAATTTTCACTCTTGTTCTACTGTACATTCCCTTATAATACCAAATTCTTTGTTCATGTCCTCCTTTATGACAATCTATTGGCCGAAGGATACATAAAACACCCAACCAAAGGATAAAATTTCAAGCAGAATTAATATATCTGGAAGAATACTAGCTAAAGGCACTAGATTCTTCAGTAGAAAATCCTACTCGAGCATTAATCATAAAGATACTAAAAATTCCAAGTTCTTTTCACATGCCCTTCCAAATAAACCATTCATAAACTGGAAAGACATTATGATTAAATACCCTGATGAAATATTAACTATCACATCTTTTTTACTGCCTATTTTTAAACCCTTTTATTACACACTTCTGTGGGACACAGTAAGGGAACCAATCCTTTTGAAGTTAGCTCTGCTATTTTAATAAGCTCCTAATGAGGGGTGTAAAATTTTATCCATGGCCCGGTGAAATGCCTGCAACTTGAATCATGATCGAGTCTTTACAAAATGCATTCCTTCTGAAGCAAAGAATAACAAGACTTCCCATCTACTGGTAATGCTGGCTCACTAACTTGAACTGTGCCGTAAATGATCTCCGTTATTAAGATTGGCAAGTAACAACAGTACATTGCGGGGAGTACTGTACTTGTTAATTGCTGTTTTTTTCCTTTTTTAGATATCTCTCTGGTACAAACATAAATTTCACCAATATATGAACAGGATCAATAAAAATTTTATTGTATAACATATATAAGAAAGGTGTTATTTTGGGGAAATCAGGAGACTATGTAAACAAGAAACTGCATTTTGATGAAAACATTAGAAATTTACTCTTAATATTTGCTGCATTTATTAAACCATACTAAAGACCTAGCAGATGTTCTACTCAATGAGTTGAAGCAATTTAAAAGGCATTATTAGTAATGTCACAAGTTTATCAATCTTAACTGTCTAGGTACACTAAATGGTTGGATACTGAACATGGTTTTTTCCCAGGTGGGATGGGGATTAGGGTGGGGGTTAATGTTTACAAGCACTTACAAAATGACTTCACGATAAGAATGCTCATTTCATTTTAATACATGTCCCTTCTTCACTTCATTACTTGATATCTAGGGATAACATTTCATGGAACAATAAAGACACCTGCAGATGAACAGAGGAGGCTTGGACCCTTACCACCCCTTCCCCCCCCCCCCTCCAATAAAAAAAAAAATCACAAAATTTTACAAGGTGGTAAAATTTTACCCAAAGTAGTAAGACATATGCTCAGGAAAAATAAAGAAGCATACACCTATGCTATATACATGCATAGCATGTAGCATATTCTTTTAACCTATCCCTTACTAATTTATGTTTGTGTTATTATGTCATTTTTTTCTTTTTTGTTATACAACATTGTAGATATGATAATTATTATTAGAAAGAGAATAACATCATGTTTGCTACTTGAAAAAAATGTAAGGATCTATTGTTTTGAATGAAAGTTCAGGATATCACTCTTCTTTCAGCAGGTTCCATTTCAGTGAGGTTTGAAAAATGGGGCTACTTGACAGAAACTTCAATGAAATGGAAATTATTCAAGACAATGACCTTTAATTTGACAGATGATGGACAGTCCCATAACACACAAATCTTGAAGCAATTCTTAAGGTCAAAGGTCATGCACAAATCATATCAGCTGACATACAGTGGGCTATATTTTTTTTTTTGCAATGTAAGGTCACTACCTATCAAGGAATTTTTCTGTAAAAGTACTGAAGTGGTGTCTAATTGGGAGCAAGGCCTGTGTGTAGGTGAGGTCTTTGACCTTATTTAAAATATCAAACACAAAATTACAATTAACTAAAGATGAAAACGTTTGGTAACTGATTTAAAACTTACAACTATTTCTTCAGCAAGTCAAAATCAGGGAGTTGCTACAGTATGGTCAATTCTAATCCCAATTACTCCACTAGCATTTAGGCCATGTGCCATCCACTATTTCATCACCAGATTGGCCTATGCCTACAGCATGTTCTGGAAGATCTGGGCAGAATATAGATGAAGTGGAATCTATTTTTCATTGTGACAAGATTCTGCCAGAAACTCAAAATAAGGGGTGTAGATTTATTACTGCCAAACCCCAAGTCCATATTGAAGGTGTCCTTAGCCAAAAATTACAAGTGGGCTCAGGGGAAAGGGCAAAAGCTTTTGCTTCACAGTTCCTAAAAGATGAAATCTGAAGGGTTCATTAAAAAGACTTTTAAGTTCAAACTTTTTTGCAGCGTGTCTTAAATAAGAAACCAAGAATGAAGATACTGACATTTTTTTTTTAATGATTTATGAAACTGAAAAGGGGAGGAAGATTTCACCTTCCTTCTTGCAGAGAGAAGGGGACAAATCCCCCCTTATCCTCTTTTCATGGAAACACTGTGTAACCAAAATGTAATCACACCTTTTCAACTATTTTGCCAACCAGTCTTGACAATGCCATAACACAGGGTTGTCCAACCTACGGCCCGCAGGCCACGGTCCGGCCCATGAAAAGGTTGCGTCCGGTCCATCAGAAATAATCTATATTGCAAAATTATTCAATAAGCAGATTAATTGGTGACAACTTTAGGCTTCACTGTCCGCTATGGCATGCTTACTTTTGAATGAAATGACTCATTTCAAATGTCTGCTACATGTAGCTACATTGAAGTGTTGTCCACAGGGGCGGGTTGAGAATGATTCAGGAGGAACATAAAAAAAAAACTTTGTCTGAATATTCTGCCCAACACCATCAATTTTTGCTAAAATTTATTTATTTGTTCAATCAAAAACGAAAATGAATCAGTTTTCCCTACGCGCAATGATTACATTTTGTTGCCTTGGGCGTCGGAAAAATTGACAAAAAAAAATGAGTATAGAATGCGGCCCCTCATCCATCATAACCATTACGTGTGACCCACCGCTGCTAAAGGTTGGAAAACCCTGCCATAACAACATTTTATTTGTTAATGTTGCTTACCTGAATAATTTCTATAAAGCCCGGCTGGAAAACATTTATTTTTCAGGAAAGTATTAAAATTAGTTTCCAGGAAAGGAGTCATCCCACAAATCCAGGGCCGTCGGAAGCGGGGGGGGGGGGTTGGGGGGTTGCAGCCCCCCAATAATTTTGCCATATATAGTTTTTTTTTTTTTTTTGAAGTGAACATTTTATTACAGCGAAAGGTCAAAATAACGACTGCTTAGATACTATTAACAGGCCCGGAAAATGTCATTCCCAGCTGTCTGAGGGGTTGTGATTTTTCAAAATTTTCTGTACCCTCCGCACCAACCGATGGTGGCGCTCTGCTTAGATAGTCAGCCTGAGTCAGCCCTCCAATCAAAAATACCTTCCGATGGCACTGAAATCTCCCTATTTTTTGTGTACAAAAAGAGAATTTCCCTAAAATTGGCAAAGCTTCCCTCCAGATGCCCAAATTTCCTGGGAAGAACCACCTCGGTGTTCAAAAATTTTCCACCAATGCCATAAGCTCATCCAACAAAGTATAGTAATGTCATGCTTAACGTTGGAACAAGACATAACTTTCTTGAAATTGGCACTATCTGTAAATACCTGAACTTTTAGGAAACTTGTATAACACTGACAACACAATATCTTGTGCAACAAATAAAGAAGTTTACAGACAACAATTGCAAGAATTATTACTGAAGAAAAATCAATTCATTTTGTTTTTTAATGGATGAGAATTCAAGTTTAATGGGGAATATATCTTGCCTTCATACCTTCCTTCATCAGAATGGCCAGTTTCATTTTGGTTTTGTCACATGTTTGCTTCTTTTTTAAGTGTAGGTAAGTGTATGTTTGTATGTGTACAAGTGTTTTGTCAAAGTGATTGAATTTACCATTTATATAGTGCATGAAATTCTGACCAACACAGGAGCTGCACATAGCAAAGGGAGTAATCCACCTTCAAAAAGACACAGAACCTTGCACACAAAACGTCACAGAGCAAGAAGTACACCGTCCTTTGATGGAGAAACAAATCGCCAAGAAATGCAGACAACTGATTTGTCAAGTTAGTTAGTTAGTTGGAGTTTAATGGCCCAGTTTCCAATCTATTGGTTCAAGTCTAGCTGGCCATGGCCTTTTTCCAGTTGTGGTTCACTGGCTTGTTTTACCGATTGCTACATGAAGCATCACGCACATCGGCAGTAGGTTCCATTTTTTCAGTCTTTGATATGACCCTACCTGGGAATAGAACCTGGGCCTCCCGTGTGAGAGGCGAATGCTCTTACAGTTAGACCAAACACATGGTTCTAACTGATTTTTCAACCAATCAAATACACAAATACTGTAGTCTGCTACACATGGGGAGGGGGGTAACTTTCACTGTGTATGTTAATGTGTTAACTTGTTTTTCCTACAAACATGTGAGTGTGTCATCATCAAAGCAAAAAAAGTCTATGACCTAAAAAGAAATAACTACTTTACCAACAAAAATTCAAACACATGCGTTAAATCATTTTACGCATCCCAATGAGAAGGTCTAATGTCAAATTTCATTACACAAATATGAATAATTATCACATCTAGATACAAACATATGTGACCTATATTTGCTAAAAGAATCTAAAACAAAATTAGAAATGGTTTATAAGCACCCTGTAAAGCCTACTGCACCTCACCTTCAAATTCCACTGACACAATTTTCCCTACCCCACCTCTATAATTCCCTAGGAGTAAAGAGAAGAATTTCAGAGGCTGTAAACATGCAACCATGGTATCACTGTACTTTTAATTTCATGGCAGTGATGATTTATATTCCAGTCCCCTATTTACGGTGTGTATGTCATCTTAAACTCTGATAATCTGGGCAACGAAATGGAAGATGTGCTTTAACCTACATGCGAAGGAATGGAACCTCAAAGCAATGAATATACTACAAAACTTAACCTAATCTTTCATCAACCAAAAATGGAACTTTCCTTTCAAAATGACAAAATCAATCAAAATGTAAAAATTCTTCTCTGTATTTTACTTAAATTTCAAGCACTGTGGATGGAAGGGCTTTTGCAATGTAAAAACACTTTTTCACCTAAATATTCACGACCATGGCAAACAAACTCTCGCAAAGGAAAGTTAAATTTTTACAACAGGAGTTGGTGGATACAAAGTATTTTTAGTTTATAACTTTTGGTAAGTACCACTCAATGCCAGGGATGTATTAATCTTAGGGGAGACTGCATCACCAAAGAAAACACCACGGAATTTTACATACCCCTGGTTATGTTGTCAATAAAAGCTTGTCTCATCTCATAAAAATACCAGCTACTTCTTTTATAAGCTCTGCCTACGTGCAGAGACAATTTTATGTGAGATACCCGACTCCATCATGTTAAGTACAGATGAAGATTAGGCGACACTCTTGCGCTCGTTTCAGATCAAGCAAAGCTCCTGGTTGGAGTTGAAGCATTTTGGAGATTACATTTTGAGGCATTAAAAGATGTATCTTGAGTATGAAGAATCAGCCAATATAGGTTAGCTTTGTGCTGCACCATGAGTAAACAATATCTTTGTAGTAAGTCCCTTTGAAAAACTTAAAAAGTCTGCTGCATCTCATTAAAAGTGGAGTAAAAATGAGTTTTCAACCAAGAAGTAAATGACATATCACCTCTTAAAGATGATTTATGAGATTCACAATTTTTCTCGAATCTGTAAAGTTTTCTTCACATACTGTACTAGTGACAAATTGTCAAACTTAAACAATCCCATATCCTTCAATCAATAATTGTTTCATGATTTTAAGATTAACTAAAAATTTTGTTTTCAAAAATTTTTGAAGTTGTGTGTGGGCTACACACCAGTGTTACAAACCAGGCTACAAAAAATTTATATTCCACTATTTGCATGCCTATTGAATTTGAAACTTGCTCGAACTTGTCAGATAGCATCTTTTAATACATCAGTCAGGAAAAAATTGGCAATTCTGGCTGGGTCACAAGGTCAACTGTACCAGGTCACTCATTTCATATGCCCATTCACATAGTCACACTAGTACACTCTACGAAGTGCATTTTCCCTGCGTTATTGCATTGGTGAAACTTTCTACAAATTAGAGATGTTGTATATAGCTGACAATCATCACAAAGGTGTAACTTAACAATGGATCCATCCCATGATGCATTGCCTGGAAACATTTCTAAGTCATCTGTACTAATAAAGAAAACTTGTGGCTGTCAAAAAAAATGTTTTTGTAAATAAGATGGCCAAAAATCCATTCAGACATGCAAAGGTCATTGGCATGTCCTTCTTGTCTAATCTACTTGAAGGACATCATCTGAACCTTGTGTTTCCACGTCAATCAGAACAAATAAAAAGAGCAATAAACAGAAATTACATTCACGAAAATAGACAATATGAATGCTATCATACAAATTGAAAAACCTCAAATAATCCAGAGGTCAAACGATCTACTAAAATTTGACCTAATCTAGTCACTTAAACAAAGATTCATTTCCTTTGTAAAACACTCAATTATAAATTTTTACACTGGCAATAACCTGCAAGGAGCAGACCAGTTTACACATTAAACACCTGCACAGTCTGCTAAGCCCCTTTTCACCTTTTAATTGATGTTACAGATAAACATATGCTCTGATCATTTCCAATGGCTGAAGTTAAACGAGAAACCACATGTATGATGAACCCACAACAAGAAACAAAACCAAAAGTTGGGTCAAAAACATCTTCATTTTGGGAGAAATGGTAAAATAAAGTGCCTTTCTGCTGGTCAATGCCTACCTGTTTCAGGTTAATGCCTCTGATCCTATGACATTGAGGATATACTTTAAGGGGGACTATCATGTATTGAAGATGTGTACACCATGTCTGTAACACATACATCTTCAAGTTAACTATGGATTGCACCTGTGGGAGAGTTTCTCTTGCTTGAAACACTGGTTGACATTCCTTAGAAGAAATTTAAAAAAAAAAAAAAAATGTAACATTCCATAAAAACACTTACCTTGTTTATAAGCTTCTGAACTTGGGTGACTTCGACTGTGAGAGCTCAAACTACCATTTTTCGAACTGTTTAGTCCAGTTGGAGGGGAGAACATCTATGAGATGGAAAAACAAAAGCTTGATAGCATCTTTTAAAGGATAATCACACAACATGATTTCTCCATGAACCTGATCAAAAACAAGGAGTGGTAAAGGCCCAATAAAATATTAAGTAAATGTTCACTAAACTGGAAGAGATGTTGAGTTTTAAATCAAATACCAGAGAAATACATATCACAAGCACAGAAAAGGAATGTGACTGAAGAGATTTAAAGGCAGGAAAGTTATCAAACTGTGGTTCTGAACCAGACAAAGTCACACTTGAATTCAGGATATCATACCTAAATGACCTTAGGCAGCATAATAATTACAGTGCTAGGAGAGATATGATCCTAAGAGAGTTCAATCTTCTGTCAACCAACTGTTTTATCGTTTTCTTCAATTGATTTCAATGTAACGAAAAATATCAAGTAATGAAGTAGCCTAAATGGATAAATAATGCATCCTTATATGTTTGACTTAAAGGTGAGATCCAGTTTTACACCATTTTATTCAATTAAATATTACATAAGAAACCATCACGGATTTATATCAGTCCCAGGCCTGCACAGCAGCCATACTTCCACACATTTAGATTTCTACATACTATGAGCACAGGTCACAGCTGTAGGAGTTGCAAAGGACAATTTCCATCCTATCTACCTCAGGGTTTAGCTAATTGAGTAACTGTCTGGAAAGTGAGTGGATTTGACTGGCACTCAAGTATGTATATATCACCATCCTTCACAAGACCAAAACCTATCCTACCACTTGATCTTTGCTTCTCATCTTCAGACATCAAATACTTGAAGAAACAAAATTTCGCAAAAGCTCACCCAGGGACACTTCTTGTTAACAGACATCCTTAGCACCCTTTTGAAAATCTCTGGCAATTGTCAACAGGAAAACTTTCAAGGGCAAGTAATATTCAAAACTTTAAAGAAAGCTTTATCTCAATTTTCAAACCAACTAGCGAGAATGTGACTGAATGACCAAAAGAGAAAATGATCAGGTTTTGATAAGCCACCTCTTGATGTGTCAACAAGGAGCACTTCAGTTGCCAGCCATACTGGGGAAAGAGGCTCTTACTCGACTAAGTACCCTCAGCACTTACAGAGTAAAGCGACCGTCTTCCTCATCTGTGTAATAGATTATCCCAGCCACAAATCAACATCTGCTCCACATTTTATTCCCCTCAACCTCCCTGCACATCATATAAATATTTATGATCTTGGCGGTGTCATTAAAGGAGAGAGCACACATTACATCTCTGATTTTGTAGACCTGCCTTTCCCAAACTCCCAGAAAGTAAACTTCTTTGAAAATAAGGCACTATCGATACAAAGTGTTTGAGTAAATTTGAGTATA
This sequence comes from Holothuria scabra, assembly GCA_037179385.1. NCBI lineage: Eukaryota > Metazoa > Echinodermata > Holothuroidea > Aspidochirotida > Holothuriidae > Holothuria > Holothuria scabra. The sequence goes on along the minus strand of CM074187.1, from coordinate 7,478,332 downwards.
ATCAACCATGTGGACTAAAATTTAAGGTTACAGTTAAAACCCTATTGCAACAGGAAAATGGAACAATAGATAAGGAATCATGGACTGAACTTTTCATAGACCTCATGCATAAAATGTTCAAAGGGGTCTGCATTACTTAACGTTCAAAAGGGTCTGCATTACTCTACAGAGACCCAATCTGAATGATGAAAAATAATCAAATATAATCACAGAAAAATCAAATTCTTTTGAAAGAGTTATTTTTCTTGAACTTTCATCCACAGATATACACAGTACCACTGCATAAAGGAGAATACAATATTTAAGACTGTCAAGAACCACCCTAACTGCTGGTGTAAAAAGCAGGGCTGGAAAAAATACTCATCTCACAGGAAGGGGGACAAATTTTCTAGGATCCATTCAGAACTTGGTTATATATTTATGTGTGCAAAATGGGTTCCTTCTCTCCAGATACTCAAATTTCTCTCCAGATACTCAAATTTCTCAGGAAGAATCCTTTCATATTTCTTATTTTTCCTACCCATGATACAGAAAGTATTATGTGTCTTTGTCCAGCAGTTACCTTTACTCTCATTTCCAGTGGCACAGCCACAGTAAGGATCTGGGGGGTTAGAACCCTCCCCCCCGGCCCCGGTGACCCAACCTTGCGATGCAAAAAAAAAAAAAACACAAAACAGCAGATTTTTCTCTCTATCCTTGGACTTTTCCCTCATGTCGTGCTGCAAACCCCCTTCTCCCCCCCCACCCCATAACACAATCCTGGCTATACGGGCCTTCTCATTTTGTTACGCTTTCTGTCATACAGCTTTTCAGAACAAGTATTGCCCTTTATACAGGCCTGTAACAACTGCATATTAAAAGAAATTACTTCCAAACAACAAGTTTACAGAAAGATATAAGAATGCCAAAGCTAGTACAAAATTTACAAATTGTAACTTACAATGTCGAATTTTTTTGTTATTCTTTCCATTCAGAAACATCTGGCAGTTCTATGCATTTCAAAAAAGCAATCATTAAAAGTGAGATATATTTCATATATAATTTCAAATATATATTCAAATATCAAATATATATTCAAATATATATATATTTATAAATATTCAATTTCATATAAAATTTAAAACTTCCTCTAACTCTTGTCTCTTTAGTATATATCTAAAGGTTACGATCCTCTGCAACAGCTTTTTTTTTAAATGCACGAAATTGGAAGCAGAACAATTTAATTTACAACAAGATATGTGAGATAAAAGAGGAGAAAACTGAAAGAAAATCAAAATACAGAAAGCTTTATATTTTGTCATCATTTTTCAATAAATATTACAACATTGAAACCAATGCCACTGTAAACCACAACTCCATAAAATAACCATGCATGTAAACTGAAACTAAACTGTAATAATTTTATAACTGCATTATGAAATGTTACCTTCAATTACAGTAAATCCACTTTTAAGACAATGAAAATCTATGCCAAACTTAAAAAGCTGCGTTTGGCACCAATTACAAAACAATAAATTTAAATCTTTAGTTACAGTACAAACCTAGAGACAACTGCCTTTTAACACTGAGGATATCATGCATTGATCTCATCTCTTTGGTCTGCCTGTGCCACAAAAGCTCTTCCTACTCATTTCAATTTTAATTTTCTATTTTCTCAGCAGCCTACATAGCACAGGTTAACAAAAGAATTAGGAAGATCAAGGATGATGGACCCCATAAACGGCAAACAATTACCCTGACTCATAGGATTGTTTAAATTTTCTTTCAGAAAATTAAACAAATGATTTTTCCAAACAATCTCCAGAAATCATTAATTGATTTGAATTTTCTGATCTTCTACAGTGTATTCGATAAACATTTGTTTTCCTAATGATAGAACAAACATTAGCATGAACTAGCTGTAATAAAAAGGAGATATTTCCTTCAACGGATTAAATGCATTAAATACCAATTTAACATCTGGGTAATGATGTCATGGCTTTCTATTAAAAACAAAGATTTTTTTACTTGGAATGCCACACAAAATGCAAAGAAAAATATTAGCATTCAAAATAGTTGGATGATATGCTGCTGTAAGTGTCATAATTTGTGTAGCATACCTACATGACAACTCCTGTCACAGATGCTTTTACAGGCCTTACTGCATTGAAAAACATTTATAAACTCTACTTTAAAGCAGTTCAAAACTTAAAACTTTTAGTTGAACATTAAGAAATTTGGCAATTTTAATTTTATAAATGGTATATTGTCAGATAAAATAGTAATGCTGTATCTATGTACATACAATTTGCACTTTACCCTACAAACCAAAACGGGCTTTGAACTAGGTTGATCTGCAGAAGACTAAACTAAAAGATGAACTTTCTGAGAAAAATAGTCTACCTCAGTTGGAATATACATCTAGGTAACTTACGTCATGCTCTTTTCCAATGTGACAACATGTCAGACACTGAACTGACTTTTCAATTAGAAACCTCATATACAATTTTAGCATGTTCTGAATCTTCATAATGATTTTATAGGAGAAATATGAGGATGTCTGTAGCACTATACCTCAACTTTTAGAATAAGTTTGGAACCAACTGCTTCTCTTTAAATTGAGCCCATACAAACAACAATCATCAAACCTAAAGATGAATGAATACACAACAAAGACCTTTTCTATTAAAACTTGTATTTTTCATTGTACATAATTGGATGAACAACTTCATTGTACATTTACAAAGTGTATTCAGCAACAGCTTTTTTCTAAAAGTCCCCACGACTCTCTGGCGAAGAGCCAAGGGGCGAAAACCAAACGATTACTCCCGGAGGAGTTCTGCTCCCTTAAGGAGCTTAACGTCCCAAATGGACAAGTACGCCCTCCAAAGGGCAAACACTGAGTGTATTCAGCAACAGCTAACCTAGTGCCCTCCCTCTGTCACATCTTGGTCTAAAACCAACCAACATTTAGTGGTCAGATTACGTCCCTTGAAAATAAAGTGCTTCAAATTCCAAACATATTTATAGGCAGACCATTACCTACAAACAATGAAAATTTCCACCCAGGCCATAAAGCTACAACCATCATACTTATTCAAAAAATTATTACATGGCAACTAACTTATGAGATACCTAAAACAGCTTTGTAGCCTTTCGGCAAGCATAAAAACTTGACGAAACCTTCCTCCCTTGTGTCAAAGCAATTAGCCTTTAATTATTGTGTTCTGATGGGGATAATCAGAAAGCCTTGTCAATTTTACCCTGGGGAAGATTAACATTATCATATTTGTCACATGAAGGTCACAGTTTCCAATGATCATTTTCAAAGAATTCTACACGCTTCTTATAGTTTCCCTTAATATTTCTTTATAACGTTTAAGAATCTGCTTTTTCATACAAACCAGCTATAGAGTGCTATCTTTCTTGATGTTGTCCAATGCCTTAACAGCTTATGAATTATCCTCTTACACTCAATCTTTCTAGTTCCTTAAAATCAAAGAGATGACCAACTCAGTACAAAGTCATTAAAAAATTATCACACTCTTTAAGATAGATGAAGTAAATTACAAAGATCATAAAAAACAATCATAAAAAGTTCAGCTCTGCATATTTTGGAACTCCTTTGTCATTTCTTTGCCATAGAGTCTTAACCTAGAACTTAGAAGTGTTAGACACTTAGACCTCTAGGTCAATGACACTCGACCCTGTGAAATTTACCCTCGGGATAAACTTGACTCCCATCTCTGTTAATTTACTGTTTCATGACAATACTGTTTCCAAATAAGAAAATACCAAAAATGTTGCACACAGATGTATAGGCCTGCAACTTTATTATTCTCTTAAAAACTGCATAAAAGTGTGACTGATGTACATCTAGGAATGCAAAAAAAAAAAAAAAATCAACGTTCTTCAAAACTTCATGTTATTTAATACACATGCAATGACATTTTAGAGAAAAATGATGCAGGAACAAAATTCTGAATTTTATACACAAGCACTGAATGTTCTTCAACAAACCAGGGAGCTGCACACAAAGCTACACCTTGCTCAGTTAGTAGTTTGCACAATGTGTAAAAAAAAAAAGAATACCATGAGATGATTTGATGGGTTTGATTGATGTCTATGTGGGGAGGGGGACAGGTAGGAAACTCTTACACAATATTAACCGTGAAAAAAGTTGAATATGTTCACTGAGCAGTACCCAATTCCAATGCAGAAATTTTGCAATAAACAAGTTTGAACATGTTTGCACTGTATTAAGGACTAAAGAATAAATTTTGTTAAATGGCACACAATTTTAAAGCAATACACTAGCAAAAGCTCTGAAACTACAGCAGATGAATTTGTGATTTTACTAAACAAAATTCAGTCTGTTGAACTTGACACTAACCTGTGTTTCTTTACATTTTCCATGCTCCTTCACAGAACAAAAAAGACACTCTTTTCTTCCTATATTTTTTTATTGACAGGTAATCTAATTTGTTCTCTTTTGTAAAATCCATACAAGAACTAGTCATAGTGTAAGTAATATCAATCCAAATAAAACATGCACACGGCAAATTTCTGCTTCAATTATGGACTCAACACAAATGTTGTCTAACAAACAATGCATGGAAGTCTTTTTACATCACCAAGAGTCACCATATCACTTTAAATAGGAGTAATTCCACATGCTTTAGACCTATGATAATAAAAGTTGTGATTTTCTCAAAGACTATAAAACAGACAAGATTCCATTTACATTTTCTTAAACTCTGACAATAATTTGCAATTGACTGAATTGTATGACAACTGATCTATTTTGAGGTTGTACAATCACTATTTCATAATACAATCTATTACACTTAAAAACACAATACACATACTTACCAAATGTGGCTTATTTATGTCCCTTTAATTTTATCATGGGCATAAAGCTTACTTTTAAAATGAAAAAATCACAACAAAGAGAAGCTTTTGACTATTACGCCCAGGGCTTTTTTGAAAGTTGTTGCTCTCTCATGATGACTGGCCACCAAAGCATGTGAACAGCCTTGGGGGCACAGAGTGCTAAACTCTAGCTAATACACTATATACTATCACGTCTTCCTGCTGGCAGGAGGCACGTCAGTTGAGCTCCTGAGATGGCTCAAATCAACCGCACTTGCGGGTAGGGTTCGATGTTTTGATGGAGACAAGCTTGCGCTCCATTTTTAATCTGCCTCTTTTATGATGGAAGGGTAAACGTTTCTTAATGGTGTTGCAATCAAATTAACATAGACACATCTCTAGTTACTTGTTGAAGCCCTCTCATTTTTGAGCAGCAAAAAAGGAGACATATTTCTTTCCATCACAGAATCACTGGAACCAGAAAAAGAATCAAAACACCTACAACAAAGCATGGTACAAACATTGCTATGATAATTTACAAAACACAAATGGGCTACCCACTAAAAAATTAATACAGACAATGATACAACATTAGACACTTTGTTATTTTATGCAACTGTGCAACGTGAAAATCAATGATGTTATAAACCCATGTATGCCAGGACTTCCACTGCAGGTAAGCCAAACTCAGCATAAAATCTCAAGGCAGTGATACAAATATGAGAATATTTCATTAGTTCCAATTTTGTATCAGCTGAACCAAAAAAATTGACAAAAAGGAAGGTAATAAATACCAATTTGATTTGCACGCATCTTGTAATAACTTTTCGCAGATCAATATTCTGCATGCAATTCTTTCTTAAGAAACAGGCTTCGGTCTAGCTGAGCGATTAAACCTCTCCTACTCTAAACTTTCTTTCCGAGGCAACTGAGTCATGAAGAAAAGGCCTAAATATGTTCTCAAAAGGGGCAACAGTTTAGGCTTGACCAGTTTTGAAAAATTCTTAATTAAAATCTGTGAGCCGTAATTTCAAGTAAAGCTGAGGTTTCAGTTGGTGTTATTGTAGAATGTGAGCAATGCAGCAGAAAGCAGTGTCTCTAGTACTGTAAGAGGCAAGGTATTGTTGTAGCAATGTTCCAGTAGTAAGACATGAAGAAAGGTTTAAAGCATAGCTTTAAAGGAGGGACATCTAATTTGGCCTGCTGTTTGCTGGTAAGATGAATATTACACAGAGAACTTTTTCTTCTTTTTCTTACAGAGTTCCACTTCTTTTGAAGCAAGTACATTCTGCACACATTTACAGGATACTAGGACTTGCTGCAAAAAACATGTCACCCCCACCCCTCCCCCCCCCAAAAAAAAAAAAAAAATAAGAACATAAAATTCAAGGGAAAGGAAATTAATTTTAGAACTCAGGGTGAAAATAATTCCTGATTACAGATTTCAAAAAATTCCACATATACCCTCATGTTTATACTTAAAACATAAATTTGGTAATCTTTTCTTTATTAACCAAGTGTAAGCCTCTGCATACATTAGCAAGAAGGATACATTTGCTCATCCCTAAGTCACTTCTCTAAGCAGCCCAATGGCTCTTCACTTTGTACTTAAATGTTGGGTTTTACTATCCTGCACTCAAGTCAGTACAAATAAAAGGGTTCCATTCAAAAGCCATTTACTTAACGCAAACTAAAGCTTGAGGATGCATTAAAGGGTACCCAGTTATAAATGCACCATAAACCGCTAATGACATCACCCATGTGGGTAAGCCTTCCTATGTAAATCTTATCATATAAATGCCCTTCAAAAATACGAAATAGAAATTCTGAAACAAACATGTTGTCTAGCTCAACCTAATATACAGTTCTTATAGATTGGGAAAGACAACGCAAGTCATGCAGGTAGTCATGGAAACCTTGATGAATATACCACATCCCACCTGGATTTGAAGTGTTTCATATTCCACTTTTAGATTGCACAGAGCCTGTGGTGTTTGACTAAACCATAAGTTGCACAATTAATACTTCAACTACTAACAGACAACTAGTTACCTGTATTATTTTCTCTTTTAATACCTCATCATTCAATACATTGGCTACAATTTGTCTTTCTTTTTTACTATGACAAACTGACAGATTTCTACAATCAGTAAATAATGACTCTACCAGCTATTAAAGACTCCTTATTACAGTATGCTGAATCAAACCTTATAAACAATCATAGTTTCCATGCCATGTGGGACATTCCTGATACAGGTATGCATCATAAATTTGAGTACCTTGAAAATAGATTTTGCATACATGTATGCATTGAAATAACTAACAGCAAAAAGTATCTTATTGTGCCTGCTCTTGAATTTGACTGCAATGTATTTCACATAGCCACTTACAAGAAATCAATTATTTTACATCAAATTTACCCAGTTTACATTATAAACCATTACATCAGCTTCACAATACATTTCCTTTAATTTCAAGAAGTGCTGTTTTTGGAAATGTAAGCCTATGGACCAATCCTTATTTCTGTCAAAGTACAAGTGGTTATATTAACAGAAATTACATGTAACAAGTGATCAAAAGTCCCACCTTTTTCGTTGGTCAGTACAGTTGTATTTAAATGTTTGGTGAGAAGGCAGGGTGGGTAAAAAAATTATTTACTTTGCGGGCAGAGAGTAAAATTTCCCACTACTCTTTCTGTATAAGAGAGAATTTTCCTTCCAATTGCTAAAAATTTCCCTCCACTTTTCAAACAAAAAACAGAGTTCTACCATCAGTAACAAGTAACACAATTTACAAATGCAACATGTGATTCTTTGATTTGAGTCAGTAAACAGTGCAAACAATACCAAAACAAAATTATTTTTATCATGGAAAATAGCAGCAAGTGAATCAGTAACCTAGGGTCAATTCAGTGAGCAGAAGGGAAGACTTCAAAGTTAAAACTCTTTTCAAAAAATTGAACATTTCTTACATTTTTATTACTACATGTTTCTATTGTAACTTTACAAATGATGAAATTTCAGAGAAAGATGCAGACATAGAGGTCTAGCAAACCTGGGGTCCCTGAGGTATCCTCAGATATATAGTAGTCAGTTGTATTAATAGACAGGCAGCTAATGAATCTTACAACTTCAAAGACTATTCAAGTCCTCCCATTCACCTCTTCTAACAGACAGAGAACAGGGCTTATTCTACAGTACACACCAACACAAATGTGTTAGTCAGTCACCTTGATGAAAAGTTCAAAGTTTAAATACATTTTCAACTACGGCACGACTTCAAATTTGGTTTCCTTTTAGTCGCCTCTTACAACAGGCCGGAAATACTGTGGGCATGTTCCACAACCCCCAGCCCACAGGGGGAGGCATATTCTTCAACCACAACCCACAGTGGGGAACTGAATTCCATAGCAGGCAAAAATCTTCTATTCCTACCATTAGCTGGCACAATAAGCATTCTGTTAGACCTGGTTTTAACAAAATTAACCAATCTGTTTTGAAACTCATAAAGAGTATTAATCACACTTCAATTTGACCAGCACAAATTCATGGCATGTAAAAACGTTCTCAGTTGTCACCATATAAATTGAATACACAAATCATAGGGGTGGGGGATCATCATTCTCCCAATTCAAACTAAGGTGGGGTCTTTCCTGATGACAGTGCAGTATCATGTGTTTTACTGTGAGTGCGTGTTCCTTGTTTTTTTTTCTTTGACACAGCCTGTTAAAGATCCATGGATGGATGACAAGTTGTAAAATCTGCCACAGAAAAGAAAATCCACAATAATTGAGCTGTTTTCTATCCATCACCAACATCATCAAAGGAAATGTTACAGTCAGACATTACCTTCATTGACCATACACACATGAAGGAAGATCTCATCTGCATCTGGCTCACATAGTTGTAAATCATTACAAAGCTCCCTTTTCTTGCATGCTACTTCCGTCAATCTCTTTCTTACAATCCACTTAATTAGTCTTCATTTCTTTTTTCCACATCTAGTGAGGGCTTAAAAACTTTAATGACTTCTATTCTAGTTACCATGGTATTAAAGCAACTCATTGAGTTAGTCCAAGATGTTCAACATTTTTTTCCAAACTTGTTAAGTTTTTTTTCACATACCAATGACAAATGGTCAAACTTAGACAATCCCCATATCCCAAATAACAAATAACTGTTTAATGAGTGAGTACTGAACAGTTCAAGCCAGTTTTAAAAATTTGTGACCAGATACTTTTTCCACATTATGAACAAAACCGTTATAAGTCAGGACATTAGAAAATTCAAAATTTCAACATTTTCTGTGACTTTTGGACTTCAAACTTGACTTGCTATGCTAGCTAGTAGCTGTAAGCATTGTCCTGTGGTAGTGACCCTTTAAGACTATCATTAAGTTATTGATATCAACTCAATGAGCCCCTTTAAAAGGACAATAATAAACCTGATCAGTTCTAGTGTCACAAAAATGACACTCCAACTCTTGTGGGAGTTTTACTCAAAATAATCGATTTTAAAACCACAGTGAACTGTATTCTAATTCTTGCAAGTATTCCTTTCAATAAATGAGAGAAAAAAAAACCCTTTTTTAAAATATGTAGGCTATTTTTAACAGTGCAAATTTGGTTTCTACCAAATATAAACTTGAAATAGTAATCACCTATCAATAAACTGCCTTGAGAAAGTCTGATACAGTATTTAATGTAGGGCATAGCTAATCTACCACCACTGCTGATTTATATGAAGCCAAGGGCTTAGTCAACCCCGAGTGGGTTCCAATTCAATTCAAAGTATTAAGTAGATAATCTGCAAGTAACCATACCTCAACTGTTCCTTCAAAGGAACAGTTTGCAAAGAATTCAATAATTCTGTAAATTGTCAAATTTGAAGAGTTTACTCTGGGGAGAAGGATTTGTCTTTGCATACAGCCCTAGCAAGACTAGTAGTATGCAATATCACAATGGGGATGTGGTGTGCACCAACATGCATTGATAATACTAATTTTGAAGCAACATGTATTGTAAGAGTCACATACGAAATGGAACATACACTGAGCAAAATTCCAAGCAATGCCATGACATAATCAAAAGAGTTTATAAATAATATGCTGGTGTACATTGAATCTACCACCAGAAGACAGGGCAACTAAACCAGTAAAGTAATACTTTGCTATCAACACATGATATCAAAACTACTGCATTATCAACTTTAAAAATATAAAATTTCAAGAATATGAAAACAAAATGTACAATGTCATTCTTAAAGATGGGAATCTGAAAAAGTGAGTAGAACACTATGCACAACTAAGATTAGAAGAAATCTTATACCTAACTTTAGACATCTCTGGCTTCTAAAACTGTCTAAAAGATCACAATGTGACAGGTCTGTAAGGTACCTTCCTAGTGTTATATTTACTGATAAGAGGGATAAGGACAAAGGTGGGGGCCACTGTAGGAGTAAAGAATGGTCAGATTGCTTTTTCAGATGTGAAGGGGAGTAACCCTTATTTCCCCTCATTTCCAACTGAAAAATGAATTATAAATAAACTTCATGATTTTGAAGCAAGATCCTACCAATTGACAAGTGGCATGTACAGTAGTTTTTAGTTTGATTAGGTTTTATTGCTAAGATTCTAACCATTTGGGAAGTCAGGCTGGCCACAGCTTTTTTCTGCAGATGCTCACTTGCTTTCTTTTTCCTGCCCCCCCCCCCCCCCCCCAAGTGCTTATGCTGAGCACCAAGAATAAGTGCAGTATGTTTCCCTTTTTTAAGTCTTTCAGATGACCCAGCCAGGGGTCAAACTTCCAACTGCAAACTCTATGCTGCAAACCACTTGATCATGCAGTCTGTACATAGCTCAGCATCCAGGAGTACTTAACTGTATCTCTCCCCCAACCCCACCTTAAGATCTTTTATTTCAGATAGAATTCCTCTCTGAAAATGGCTCTTTATTTACCCTTACCTCTCTGGGATTAAAAATGTAAATAGGAGGTGAGAGAGTTAGGATGCAAATTTTAAAATTAATTTGTTGTTTGACAAACAGTAGGGCCTGTACATTCCAAGAAAGACTGAGATTCTGGAAGAAGGAAAGTTCTTTGTTTTCCTTGTCTGGCAATTAATTTTAAAGTCTACCACCTCATTTGACAATATTATCCTTCCAATACAATTCATGCCTTGGGAAAAGAAGCTTAACTAGCCATGGTACAGTACAAAACAATCAGTATTCAATCTAATGCATTTAAGTTGAGGAGCAGTTTGTACTCAGTGTATTATTTGTACAAAAACCTCTAATCCTTCATTAAGAATCACTATGGTTTCCAAAGGACAGTCTTAAAATAGATGTAAGGGTAACCAAATCCTCTGCTATTTGCACTGTTTTAATCTCATTGGTGCAGAGTGTTGGCTTACTGTAAACATGAACTACATCATTAATGAGATTTTTCTGAATTTTGAATTCAAATTCTGTTCTGTGATACCATGCAACATGTCCACCAGAACTTGTCCAGAAGTACAGTACCTGGACTTAATACCCACCACAAATTATTTCACAAGAAGCATTGAATCCCTTTGATCATGCTATTTAAAAAATTGATCTGGCTTTCCATGCTTCAATTTTCCAAGAATTTTAAAAGGTTAAGCTGAACACACACCAAGCTTGCTGAGGACAAAAGTTTCAGAGGAAGGAATTTCACACTTAAAGTCATTTACCTCCAAGTCATTTACAAGTACAGTGGGCTCAACAGAGGGGATACTTCCATTCAATACTGTGCTACCCAATCTTTATACCACAAATCAATGACAGCTTCCAAATGAGATTTTTCACACTCTGAGGTTTTAAAACATCTTTCTTAAACCCAATCCTGAATAACCCAACATCATTCTTTGTTATCCCTCCCACAAACCTGAGCCCAAAGAAGCCAATTTACAATGGCTAATGTTGGATTCTGTTGAAGGAATAAACAGAGCCTCTGATTAGGAGGAGTCCTGTTATGTAACCCTTTTAACACCTTCTGTTTGTTCACTGGCTTGACAAGCTTTGATTCTATACAAGGTGTAAATGGGTTCCTTTGAGACTCTTTGCACGGATCAGAAAGCGCCTTGGTTGAGTGTGCACAGGTAAACCCTAATACAATAGAACCATCACAGCCAATGGGCATCTTTCGTGTCAATCACCCAGAGAGGCATAGATACCATTATCTCCTATCATACATAAAGATGACACACAACCACTGTTTGTGAAGCAAATGTGATCATGATATATGGGCTAGCAATTACCCCACAATCAAAACATGGTTGGAAAAAGTGCCATATTTTGCACCTTAAATGTCCATTGCATTCCACATGCTAGCAATTTTTTTCAATTTGTGCACAATTTTTTGTTCATGGAATTTGACATCTAGTTGTAAAACATTTCAACTATCAGGCATACACTGGGGCAATCACTATTGCATGATGATATCTGTACCACATAATTCTAACTACTTTACTGATCTCCAGTACTAACATTTGCTCAGACAATCATAATCTTTGACACAAAGACAATTGTTTTGTAAATTTGGTAAGAAATCTAGTGAAACAACAGATACACAAGTGGTCTTTCTCCCACTCACAAATATGACATCTCTTCTACATGCCAAATAGACACATGAATTTATTAATACTCTAAAAATGATTGGCGAACAATTTAGTATGCCTATCTTTCATAAATTCATAGGTAGCAGTCTGGAACATTAGAATATTCAAAATATGCTCGAGACAAATAGTGTGAACCAGTTAAACACCCAACCACCAAAAGCAATTTCATGTTGCTGCAGATGTCCCAACATAAACTGCTACTATCATTTTCAAGCAATGCTGGAAAAAATGTTTGTAATCCAGAAAGGGAGTAATATTTCCAAAACTGTTTTATGCATAAATCCATGTCGGTCTACTGTGAAAACAATTGGGAAAGTTCCCTCAAATTGCCCACACCTCATTCCTACAGTACGAATGCTGAATTTCCCAAGGTGCTTCCCAACTTTTACCACACAAGGTTATCAAGAACAAAAAGCACTGTGATAATATGTCATACACTTCAACTGAATTGGCCAAGGGAGGATTAAACAGATCCAGAAAAATCTGGAATTATTTTTCCCTATGATAAAGCAGAGCCTGTTTAATGTATGTATTGAAAGAAAACACTGTGAACAAACCATATCAATCACAGACCTGTCTTTATCATAACAAAACAGCAAAACTGCAAATTATACTTCAAAAGACTATGTTCAGCAAAGTCTCACAGTTAATAATATTAACATGTAATACAGAATGATAAAAGCAAACCACACAACTGTATCTGACAGCCTGGTGAAGCCAGCAATTATAGCAATTCTTTATTCTCATTTTATTGCATTTCTTAACCTTCATCATATTCAGTGCACCAAATGGGGACTAGCATAAAACTATCCACTACAGATGAATCCAATTAACGCTTTTGTTTACTGAATGTTGGCAGCCATTAGTGGGGTCAATTAACCCTTAAAATTGTCTCCATTTATTGTCTAAATTTCAAACCCTTACGTACATTGAAATTAAGGGAATTAAGAGGTATTTCAGTGTCCAACCATCCACGATGACACAGTTAAGCAAGAAAATTGAAATATTAAAGGTGATACATCCTAGCTACGCCCGACTAAAATCAGACCATCACTTGACTGTTCAGATTCATCAAACAAAATAAAAAAGGACAAAATTAAGGCTGCAGGTCCCACAGATATGACCAACTAAATCTGACAATTTCTTTACAAAAGAATTTGACAATTTAACAAATTAAAGATGTTGACATTGTTAAGTTGCATTAGGATTTCAAAGTGCAAACTGTACAGCAGAACACATGACATCTGAAAAATACTGCTCTGAAAAGCACATGTACAAGCAAATGTATTTATGACACTTTAAAATAAAATGTTTTCTTTGCAAAATCTACCAAGGTACCTTCAAAACCAAACCATAATTCCTTCAATTAGGTCTGCAAGGCACATGTGGTACATGTTTGAAACATCATACATGCTACTCTATTACTTTAAAGAACATTCCAACTGGTGTTCACATACTAGCCATGGACAATCGCTCATACCAACAGTGCAATTCTTTCCCATTCATTGTTTGCTGATTAATTAAACACGCTTCCATATACACACTGGGTAAATCTGAATGCACTTTGAACTAAACCAATCCAAACCTTCAACAGCTGAGCTTACTTTCTCACCATACAGCCATCAAATGTCCCCCACCTGCCTAATAACTACTCCAAACCTGTTCTTCTGACCCATTATATGTAAAACAGGTGCAAGCATTTTACCAGTTGCCTCTCAATCAACTGCATACCCAACAAATGTATACACATACCAGTACAACACTTGCTATGTACTGGACACTGTCTAGTATGTACCCTTACTGTTGATGGCAAAGCCATGAACTTGACAGGGCGACAGCTGTGCCCAATGGCAGGCAAGTCGAACTCAATATGTGTGCTATAGGATTGACTGTGCTTACACTAAAGGTAGCTAAGTATGCATGCTGGCATTGAACAGCCACAGAGACACCATATGACCTAAACACACATATACTGGCAGAGTACAGCAGCCTGTTTCACCTGCAAAAACAAAGCCACTGATTGATACTCTTCAGACGAAGAGCATGTTAAAGTATTTTAACTGCTTGGCTACCTTGCACAGGACAATCTGGAGTAACAAGAAGCTGAATTGACCAGACTATAAACTATGTAAAGATAGGATACTCAGCACAACAGTATGGTAAATACTTAGTATGAATAATCTGAGACTGCATGCTGACTCTTGAACAAATCTTGTACTACAGGTTGCAAAGAAGAACCTACTTGCCAAAAATTTCAGGAGATTTTAAACATCACTAACACTAGCTTGTTAGAATTATGACACAAATGAACAAATTTAAAAGTACGAAGTAACTTTTAGCTTATTACTAACATCGAAATTATGGATCACCTCAGAAACAGACTGTAGGACATGAATATTTGTTTGTAGTCTCTATACTAGGACAAAAATTCAATTTGTTGATGCACAGTAGTTCGGTGGAGTTTTATGGCCCAGTTTCTAACCAATTGGTTTTAAAAGTTGGGCTGGCCACAGCCTTTTCTCAAGTTTTGGCTCACTAGCTTGTTTTCCCTACTACACTGCTTAAGATGCAAAATACCAAGCACAACATTGGCAGCAGGTTCCATTTTTGAGTCTTCAATGGTAAGACACAGTCAGGACTCCAACTCCAGACCTCCCAACTGTTGGATGCTGCAACCACTTGATGAACAAAAGTACCAACAGAGCAATTGATGAGATGAATGCTTTTCAACATTACACCTTCCTGTCAAAACAAATCTCTCATAGTTCCTTCTAAAATCAATTACTTCTTTGTCATTCTTTGAAAGGTTTTCAATGAGATCATATTTCATCTTACTTGAATTAAGGGTACATAAGTGAACCGGTTACCCAAAATTGGAATGCGAAATGAGATGTAGGGCAGGGTTGTAGGTATGGTAGGTGGTGCTGGGCAGCTTCACCTTGCACTTGATATTCCCACCCAGCACTCCAGACAAACACCTCTCCACACACACGACAAACCTGCCTACTGTAGGCTTAAAACTAGCCCCAAATTTACTCCTTTAGGTGAAATGAGATAAATACAAAAATTTAACGGCTGATAAATAGGGTAGATGCCATAGGGTGCAGGGTGAGGCACTTTCACCAGATCAGACGTTTACCCAGCACTCAAATTTGGCTAGAGCCACAACTCTGATGGAGGGCATATGACTCAACCCCTATAAGGAAGTGCGGTATCTACTATACCATAATAGATACATTATGTACTTTATATTCAGCGGAATTTCTTCTTTCCACCTGACTGCATGCCGAAGGATAATACTTACTGCACTAAAATCCAATAGATCATTCAGTTCTTTGTCTCCCTGCATCTTCCATAAGCCTAGATGATCCAAAATTCCACTTACTCACAAAATTGGGACACCAGAAGTCCTAATTTAGTGACAGTTCACTGCTATTAGAAAGGTTTGGTT
Organism: Holothuria scabra; assembly: GCA_037179385.1. NCBI lineage: Eukaryota > Metazoa > Echinodermata > Holothuroidea > Aspidochirotida > Holothuriidae > Holothuria > Holothuria scabra. The sequence continues at coordinate 7,462,396 of CM074187.1, read as the reverse complement.
CCGTTAATTCCTAGTTTGATTTGCCTCTTCAACCTAAAGAAAATAAAATGAAATAACATATTGGCTATCCATGTTTTTTTCAAAATCAAAAGAACTGTGCATTTTCTTTTTAATTTTAGCATTTACCAGATTTACCCATACATTGCAATGCAATGTTTAAGTAGGCTTATTTTACACTACTGATGATTTCTTAGCAGTTTGGACAGCCCCAACATCACACAGTAAGTTGGGGAAAATTCATGTGAAAACAAAATTTTGACTGATGAATCCAGGCTGTAACTTTGCCTCAAGAAAATTGCCAAAACATGCTTCATACCTTGGCTTATACAATATGTCTGTTTAAGGCAATGATATTGACCTGAAACTATGCACATTGCATAGTATGAATGCAAAAAGGGTATGTGAAGGCAAAATGACTTTTTGGGGACAGATTTTACTTGAGGAGGGGAATTCATGGGGTAATAAACACTTTAATCTGGACTATGGCCTTGTTTTCTTTTTTTTTCAATAGAGGTTCGGAGAAGAATAGCCAAATTGCTCATTACTTTATTCAGTCTAAGCTATTTCCAATTCCAGCTTAATCATACCATCTCCAATACGGTTGACCACTTGATCTCAATAACTTCAAATAACTGGGTCATGTTTATTCATAATCTAGACCTATCTTGCGAATCTAGATCAATTTCAGGTGTTTTGAATATTGTGAATTGCAATTAATTTTATTTGTTTCACTGTAATGCAATTGACATCAAGTTATTTAGAATATAGCCATACCATTTTTTAACATTTGCACATGTCTCTTTTTGTTACAAGTCCCTTTTGCTGGCTATGAAAGCAATTCTAGCCCAAAATACAGTAGGCTATAATCTCAATCACCACCATACTCTCAGAAAATGTAGTCTAGGTCAACTCAGCTGTTTTTACTGCAAAGTTAATTTTAACCGTCAAGGTAAACATAATAATTGTACATTTACTAGCTTTGAATCATTCAAAAACATCTAATAGAGCTGGCCAGTGTATGAAGAATGTTAACAATTGTTGTATAAACTGGATATTATTCTGAGCAAAAACAATCACGATCAAACAGCATTGTATTCAGACAGAGTAGGAGACAGCTGCAAGGATGCATGAGTGAATTTCCAAGGTAAAAAATAAACATTTTAACAGAAGCGTAACTAACACTGAAATCTTACATTTTTCTAGATCAATGCCAAATGAAGTTCCTTGCTTCCCTTAAAAGAAGCTCACGTGAAACAAAAAAGTTTTAATTTCACGATATTTATAAAAGACATTTTGTTGAGCCTGGACCAAACATGCACAAATTCTATGTTCTAGAAACACCTAAACTCAAACTGTAACAAATTTGATTGAATGTAACTTCTCACTGAATTAAACATTCAATTCTTATTCCATTACAATGATATTCAAAATGTGCAGTATACCCAAAGTTAACTTTGAAACTTTGTTAAAGGGGGGGGGGGAGACCTACTTTGAAGGAGGGTTAACATCCCCCTCCCCTTCCCTTCATTTAAATGAAAAAAGAAAAATGGCAATCTGGTTTTCTGATTTATGAAGAACACCTTTGCAACCATGTCTGAACTCAATAAATGAATAAAATGGTAGCCTTTAAAGCCAAGAGACTGCACCTGTAGTCCTTAAAGCAAGCTTTTGTCATATGAAACCACAGGTAATTTTATCCAAGAGCAGCATTAAACCAAACCCCCTCCTTTGAGTTTCTGGTTTAACCCCTGTTGTTAAGCTTCAAATAGCCTAAGTCATGCATGTTTTTCCAATTTTTCCAGTACAGTGAAGAGGTAGGTGACAACACACTTCCAAAGTTCTGTATGTGATGTCCTGGTATTTTCAACTGGTGGCCTTATCCTTTTACTTTGAAAACTGAAACTGATGACTCTTGACAACATTCCACAAAGGAACTTTCACTGTTTTCATTTCTACCAGTTTGTGAATTCGACTTAAAACAAGCAAAAGAAATTTTTGGTTTCCCGATACCTATGCAGTCATGCATTTTCTTATTGGTACACTATAGTTCATGGACTTACGAAACTTGGTCATGAGTTTGTGTTGTAATGGTGCGTGATTGCACTCACATGTCGTCACAACAAAATTGTAGGCCTGCTTCATGAAGCATTGGCATTGGTAAAGATATCTTTCAGGCTATAAAAATCATCCAATATTATTTTTCACAATAGTCCCCTAAGCTTTTCCACATACTCATACTTTTATCTTCCCATTGATGCAGCATCTTGCAGGCAGGCCTATCAGGCCAGAGTGCTACATCAATCATTTATCATGATAGCATACTTAGCAATGCTTTGTGGCTCAGGGTCTCAAAATTTTATATAAGTTTGTTCAAATTTGCTGTTCTTGACAACCATATGAGAAAATAACAAAGTATGCATTAAAAGTCCTTTCTTTAGGGCCAGGTTACTGTACAGGTAGTAAAATCCTTGACACAACTATTGCATTTTTTGGTACACAATGGTGGGAAACCTAAGAATACTCCCATTCATATTGGTGGTAATAGTTCATAAATTCATAACATCTTCAGGCCCTGAATTTTAAGTGTGTAAGTGCAATTACATTCCATTACTTGCCAAGTGAGGTGTGTGATTATTTGCATACTTGATGAAGAATGGGAACTTAAATATAAATCTATTTCAAACTAAGGTTAATAAAACAGCTGACCTATCCCCACACTCCTTAATTTCATGAGAAGTGTGATTTGTAGCACTCATGTAAAATCTAAAACTCAAAGCCTAAAGCTTGAAAAAAGTCCCAGCATTGATTACGAAGTCCAAATATTCTCAAACAAAAATTCAGGATAAGATTATACTGTATGCTCTTCTTTCTTTGCATGACTGACTATAGTTCTCAGGTTTCAGATGTAATAAAACAGCTGACCTTGGTCACCAGTGAATACAAACACAATTAAGATTAACAAAAAATTAGAACAAAAACAAAATCCTGAAGGCATAATTCATTCCCTGGTTTACTCCCTATATGTTTCTGCACTTGCCTTTTTTTACATCACTGTGCATGGACTGGAAGAGTATGCACTGAGCAACATGATGTTCAATTAAGAAGGTCAAAATCAAATGTTGAGCTTTGGGATAGATGCATGAACTGTATGTGCCCATAACCAAAAAGCCTTTCACACACACAGGAGATTTTAAGATGGCAACATAACAGATGAAGATGTCAGATGGATGTTTCCACAAATTACTAAGGAGTCGTTGGGCTAGGCCTTGAGTTAATCTCTTCTGAGCAATTGCCTCCCCAATATTTTGTATAGATACTGGATACAATGCATTACTGTTCCATTGCTAGGTCTAAACTAGGCCTAGGCCTACAGCCTGTGCATGCAGGCTAGTTTCATGACAAGATTAGGTAGGCCTACCATACCACTCTGTTGATACTCCCTTTAAAAAGACAGGTAAAACTTGGTGCATAACTTTCTCTTACTCACGACAACATGTAAGAGTTGTGATACCAGTACCTAAGTATAACTTGCAAGATACCATCACACATTAGACATAGGCCTAGGTGTGCGACAGTACATGCATTCAAATACAGTATGGTGCACCTTGCTGAAGGTCTCAAAACAAAGGAGCCTTCTTATTTCAGGTCGTTGCAATGGATTCCACGAAATAATGTACGATACACGCATGTAAATTCAGTACGAGACTGCAACATAATCTAAGGTACATGCTAAATCAATTGGTAAATGCAATTTAAAATACAGCTGAAACGATTAAGCACTTCAGCTGAGTTCAGAGAGACCTTCCGAACCTGACTCATATTGCCACGCTGAGACGGAGTGCAGAGCCAGCTATCTGCGTTATCCTCTAAACTTAACTATTACGTTAGTTCATCATTTCTACTTACCTTCCAGTTCAACCTTTCTTTAACGTTCATACCTTAAGGTTTGATAGGCATGGTAAAAAGGGTCCCTATATATCCAGAAATAAATTTCCACGAGAAATCACGGTTATTTTCCGAAACAAACAGCAGACGAAATGAGAGAAGCGACACGGACTTTTCACGTTGACTTTGACTGCGAGAGTAAGAAGTACAATCGGACTTGTTCAACACAGTACACATACAATGGAATCTAATGATTAAGAGCTGCAATTCAAAATGTACACAGCGCCGCACGATACAGTGTGCAGTGCGGTGAGCCAGTTAGCTCTCAGTGTACCAGTGCGATGAAGATAGTATACAAACACGTTGTCTGTCTCAAGCGAATGTAAACACTTATTACTACACAGAAGCTCCTCCGAATATACAAAGAAGGAACGACAACTTCTAGATCAGGTTTTGTTGTTCTCTATAAATATGAAACAGTTTCGCCTGATTCGCCTAAAGTACCCCTGCCCTGTAACCGTCTTTTCGACTCTCTAAATTCTAATTATTTTCGATTATATTTCAAAAATCTCTACGTCGAAGAAGAGTTAGTCAAATAGGGGTCGTGTGTTCGGTTTGTAGACAGATCTGGCTGCAACAAAGGGAGTTGCTTGAAATCTCTTTTCAGTATGAAGATATTTACATTTTGGTTCCAATTGTCTTCACATTGCAAGAGTCCAGTAGATTTGATTGTGCTTGGGGCTATTGGAATCAATGAATTGCAGGGAGTCGCCAAAATATTTACGAACAGATTCGCAAGTGCAAGAGGTTATTTCATCAATGAGAAATTAACCCCAAATTTCATTTGGATGTGGTAAGGTACTACGCTGCACATGTATGCAATGTGGGGGCGCAAAAGTAGATGTAAAATGTAGGCCTAATTGTCTCTTCTGATGCGGTCGCTAGGGTCCGATGTTTATTGAGGTGTCATAGTAAAAAAATTCGTCTTGCTAGATGATTTTTCCCAATTGATGTACGGACCACTAAGGCAGTAATGGCTATCTTATGGCAATGTTTTGTCATAAAAAATACAACAACAAAAACAATAATAAGGTGGTCCAGTGCCCATCGATGCTTTTTTTTTTGTCACGATGTATTTTATTTTAGGGCCTATTTTATTCCATTTCATTTCATGCCATTTTATTTTCCCGTGAACTATTGTGGCTCTTTCCCCTTCTCTTTTCTCATAAGTTCTCTTTGCCATTAGTTTCACAACAAAACATGCATGGCGACAACAAAATTTTGATCGTTGCAAGGGAAGGACAGTTTGAGTAATTGCTGTTCTTTGGCAGGGGTCAAAGGGGGGTGGTGTCATCCCCTCTTAATGTTTTTGCATTTTGGAAAGGGCCAGGGACAAAATTGATTTGCTTTATTTGACAAATTTGAGCATATTTTGTTTCATTTCGTTCATTTTTCTATTTTATTTTTCTTTATTTCATTTCATTACTGTCATTTTATTTCATTCTGTTTTATTCTTATTTCATTTTATTTTATTACAATTTAACTTTATTTAATTTTATTTTATTTCATTTCATTTCATTATTTTTTCTGTACACGCATGCCAGAGACAAATTTCACTGACTTTGAAATATGAAGAAAAATTTGTTCTTTCAAGACAGTGACTGCATCTCAATATCAAGTAGCGTTCAGAAGATACTAATTTTCAAAGAACTGGATTTTTTCTTCAGATAAAGGGCATTGTGGGAAATCTGTGATGTCATTGCGGTACATCAATTTAACACTGCATTTATTTTCTTTATGATATTGATTCTGCTGGGAAGAATATTTGCCAACATTGTTTGCTATATCCTACATTTGTTGCACGGATATGCTGGATTTCACCTAAAGGGAAAGACCTCCTCACGATATTCCAACAGTATCAAAGTTCAAGAAGAGAGAAGACCATCAATTATAAAGAAAAACAAAGGGATTTGAAACAATGTTCCCACTTTACACATACACTTTTTTTGTTGAGAAGTGACGGTATTCCTTTTGTTTTTCTTTATAATTGAAGGTCCTCTTCCTCCTTGAAATTTGATTTGGTGAAAGAGGTGACAGGATTTTTCTCAAGATTAGATTTGTGCAGTACATTGTGTGATATCGATCAAAGGCTATAGCGCCATCATCAGTTGGCGCGGAGCGTACATGACATTTTGAAAAATTCCGAGCCTCTCAGACAGACGGAAATGACAATTCCCAGGCTTGAAAGTAGACTCTAATCGTTACTTTAACCTTTTGTTTGTAATAACTAATTTTCAATTCAATAAAAAAAGAGCAAATCGCAACACGATCAGTACCAATTCAATTTGCCGGGCAAAATTTGTGCTTCGTATACAACTGGATACCTTTGATCCCGTTTCCCTATGTAATCTGGCAGCTATGAAAAACATACGTTACCATACAACCTTTTTTGCAACTCGTCCGAACAGTATTCTACAGGTTTCGGGCAAAATAATGCCCAAACTATATAGCCTAGTACCGATAATTGATTGTTATATAAGCTGCAAGAATGTGTGGCTAATTTTTATGTTAGATTTTTCAAGAAGATTACACGGTGGCTTTGAATTATAATGTTTTTTTATTTGTTTGGCAAGTGTTTGGAAAACTTCCGACACGTTTTTAAGAATTTTTGTGTGTAATAATCATCATGCCAGATTGTTTTAGACTTCAGTGATTGTCCGTATGTTTTGATACCTGATTCTAATCAGATTTGGGGGAAACGTGGTAGGTAGTTTGCCTTGCCCCATGGACCTACGGTCTAAGGGGAGGAATTTGGTGCCGTATAAGCTATCATTGAATTACTATTTGTGTTTAATAATTTACGTATTTTAAGAGACCACAAAAAGGCATCAGTGAGGGATGACATGCCAATTCCACCCTTTCCCAGTTGTTTGAAAACGTGTACTTTCTGTAGCTTTAAATACCTGTGACGACCAATAGAGGAATCGTGCGTATATTCCCCTCGAACTTGTACGGTCCTGCCTACAGCGTATCCATGAAGCTTTAACAGACTAGGTGCAATGGTTGATAGATCGTTGTCCTGGGGAAAGGTCAAGGAGAGGGGGACATTCTCCTTTTTGGAGAGTGGTTGCTTTTGGAAAAGGGATGAGATGAAAAATTTCATCTGATTGATAGCACACTTATCGACTAATATTGGCTCGAGTCGCGCACCAATGGAAGAACTTGCATTCAGAATCTTCATGGAAACAGGCCATAACAAATCCATTCTTCAAATCACGAGGGGACGAGGCGTCTTGTCTTCCTGATTAGTCGTAAAGAGCCTACTGCTTTGCGTCTGCGTGAGTTGCTTTTGAAGGTACACTAGATCATATTACAGAGGCGTCGATGTGACATTGTTGTATACAGATGACTTTAGGGCTTCTAGAAAACGAAACTTCAATATGAGTCTATTTTAAAGCAACAATACTAAATTGAGTGCGCCATCCATCTATGTTTCATGTTCTGTGTGTATGCCTGTCTGTGTGGGTGAGTATGTGTGCGTGTTTGTGTGTGTACAGCTGTGTCCTCGCATAAGTGTGCATGGATTGCTCATAGACGCCAGTCACGGACACGATCTAAGCAGGGAGTTGCAACTCCCTGATCTGTGGTTTTGGCTGTTGAAAATCTTTTGCCCCCCCCCCCCCCTCCACCTTCGACAATCCATATCTATGCCCCTGTGATATCATATGACAACAATGACCGCGGTCTGGAGCACACCGAGAGAGCCAAAATTTTGGTAATTAAGAGAACAAAAATAAAATTGTTAATCTGGTGAAAAGCTCATCCCACCTTATACCTCTACCAAAATCTATGGGGCATGCACACTCATTCATGTCATGTCTACATGAAACAGGCGTGAAGTTTAAACTGTGGTTATTGCCAGATTGCGAGCACAGCGCCCGATTACTGTAGAACAGCTGTGAATTAGATCTGAATGCGATTGAGAAGGTATTAAAATAAAACAATAGAGCCAAAGACTCAAAGTTACCAACGATTTGGTAATATGGCTTAAGTTTTCATAGAGAGCAGTACAACTGTCTCTCTATTCGTTCAAAGACAGCGCACTGCACCCCATGTAGGCAAGAGTGGAAATGAACATTTAGTTTTAGATAAGTGTCTTGCGCATTAGCTCTTATGTATTATTTTATTTTCCTAATATGGTCATAAATGAGAATCATTGTAAATGCACCATGCTTGACGAATTGTTGCATAAGAAATCACTCATTTCCCTGAAAAACGTCGTTCTTCGACTCTACGCCAAGACATCTTCAGTTTCCATATATTTTGTTTGCCAAATTCAAGGTGAATCTGCTGCCTACGTCATGAGATAAAGCTTTCAGTATTCATTACATATGACTTTACAAAAGTGGAAAAGACAGGCCCGTGCCGCCTAGCGATCTTGGATAATTAGCTTTTTCATTTGATAACACCCCTTAGCCTATGAACACGAACAATCAACCATAATCAAGTTGATGCGTAATTAAGATATTTGAGATTTTATTGATAATAAATACATTTACAGGACTGATGCGCGCGGAGCGCGCTATAATTTTGACAACTTGTGAAGGATCCTTGGAAATCGTGTTCTACATATGGTGCATACGTCAATTAGGCCAATAACGAAACACAGACAAGTCTGCTGCATTTCATCTAGTTGAAAAAGTCGACATAGACTAATGTCAGTCGAAAAACGTACTATACAGAGTATGAGAATGCACATAGAATTGGAAAATTTCCATGCAACTATTGCCGCTCTGACGAAATTTTTGATGGTAAGACACCCCCATAACACCCGGTCGCGACGGCCCTGATTTGTCCATGTGCCATTGTGTCATTGTCCGCCAAGTCCATTACGGATAAATAAATGTTTTCATTTTCTAGAATGACTTGCCCCTCGTTTGTGCCCCCCCCCCCCCCCCCGCCGAAAGAATTCTACCTTGATGCAACTGACACCATGTCTACCATGAAAGAAAAGTCATTGTGAGGAGCTGTGACTATCTTGGCCAGAGAATGTTTCAGAAAACATTGGCTTAGAGGTAAATATTATATGAATACTAAGAGTAGCTATGCAGTGTTATATTGAAGTGTGGCACTTATGTAGTATTCTGATTCTAAGACTTTGATGTTATGCTCAGGTTCCGGGAGTTGTCCGGGGGTGGTCTTATTTAAAATATGAGCAGTGGTGGCGCCATGACGTCAAAATTGGGGGGGGGGGGCTGGGGACAAAGGATAATGTTGAGGGCCAAATTTGTCCAGCTCAAAGCTAACGTTTCTAGGAGTAGGGTCCAGGGGGCAAAGCCTTGGAAGCTCTGAGGTTTCAGCATACCTCTGGATGGAAGATGAAGTAGGCTCTGGGGAGGTATATCAGTATTTTTTCGGTTAACCCACCTTCGAACTGAACTCAGTTGGGGGGCAAGAACAAAATCGGGGGAGGGGAAATTCCCGCCTTTTCCCCACCTTAGGACCGCCACCGAATATGAAAAACAAAGAGACAGGGTCTGTAACGCACGGAGATCACGAAAAGTTAGGTAGTCTAATGTAGTACCATTTTCGTGATAAAACATCATTAAGACCTTTTTCTCCCCACCCCCTCCCACCCATTTGGGAAAATGCGGGTAAGATCACCCATTTCCAATATGCCGGTGCCATAGAGACTTGGAGTGTTCAAGTGGAATAGCCTGCTGCATCAGAAATCATTTATTTCATGGAAAAAATTGAATATAAACTTTGCAAAGAGAAATAAACACTCCCCTAAAATGCTTTTGCCAATTATAACTTTAAACCTTTCAAAACTTTTTCATAAAACGTTTTAAACATCGATCTCCACCTTCCCTTGCAGCAATTTCTGGATAGGCCTTTTAAACACAAACTCGTGTGCTTTGTGAACGGCAATTAATCGTGTCTTGAAAAATTGAAGTTTACGATTGATGTAATATATTTTTACTTATCTGGCCACTGAAAAGTATCCCCCCCCCCCCACTTGAAGCCATTTTTCTCCCTTCATTGCCGTCTTTTGTTATGTTTCTGGGTCTTCTGATAAAAAATTTTTATAGAATGGTATAGAATGACACGTCAGCAAAATTCTCTGACTTCCCTGGCAGTTAAGGAGTAAGCGTTCCTTATAGAAAAATCCGTTGAAATAAAGTCAGTTTCTTTTACGGTTCTCAAGATAAATCTCTCCAAAATTTGAATGTTTCTGAAGCAACTTGTTTGCTCATTCAAAAATAATTATGTGGATTGTGGGGCATTGCACAGTGCTGACAGTTCTGTTGTTAACCTATTTATTTTTTAATTACTCATAGTTTGTGGAATGGTATTTAATCCAAATGATTTTCAAAGACACAAATTAAACTTTCATAATAAAACTCTTCCGACAAACTAATGTTACAACTGTCCTTAAAAAAAAGATTTCAAAACAAAGAATAAAATTAGCCATGTCTCACTGTAGACACCACAAGATTTACATATAGCGCTCATGTTCCTTGTAATGTTTAAAAGCAAACCAGAAATGTCCTCGTGAAATGGTTATTTTTTGATGTATTTTGATCGAAATTGGGTTTTTTTTTTTTGGTGTTTAATTCTTGCTACGGTACACTGGTACATCGAATACCCTATTTTTTGTCATTTTCATGTGATTAGACCTCACACCAATTAAGTCCCATCGACTCTCTGACGGAGAGTCGAGAGGAGATCCAAACTCCTGACTCTCGAAGGAGTTCTCCTCGATTAAAACACTGAATATGATGATGGAATTTTGTTATCTTGTTTTATATTCATTCATTCATTCATTCATTCATTCATGCATTCATTCATTCATTAATTCAGTCAGTCAGTCAGTCAGTCAGTCAGTGAGTCAGTCAGTCAGTCATCCAGTCAGCCAGTCAGTCATTCATTCAGTCAATGCATTCACGCATTTATTCATTAATTTTATTCACTCATTTGTTCATTCATTCATTCATAATCCATACAATGAGATTACAAAAATACAGTATAGGATACCAGGAAAAACACATTTTTTAAGCTCTAAAGAAAGAACATATATGATATAAATTGAAAACAAACAAAATTTTAGACTCTAAATCTTGAGAAATTTGTAAATTCGAAATACTACATGAATGCAAGTCAATGAAGGTTTTTTTCATAATATATTGATATAATAGAAAGTACTATATACAAATCCTTGTCAAGAAGGTTTTTTACTCACACTCATACACACCTATAGGCAGGACAATATGAAACCCTCGTTAGAACAGTTTTGGCATTACCGTTAATTTTTTTTACATTATCGGTTCAAACAATTTGTAAATCATCGGAATTTTTTCACATTATCGGTTCAAAGAATTTTACATTGTCGGTATGTTTTTTTTATTATCGGTTAATATTCACACTATCGCTTGTAACAAGGTGGCTTATAAAAATTGATTATGCCCATCTTGTACAATGTTGTATTGCTCATAAAGGTAATGTATACACATTCACACAGATTTTTTACAAGTGTTCATGTCTGCATGTGCTTGACAATTTCACGTCAATACCTCATCACCTCTTAGCACCTTGAAATTTGTTTTGATTTTCCTAAATGATGTGTGATCGAAAGTCAATTTTGTGATTTTAAACCATTTAATCCATGTGTTTGTGCTCTTTATAATAAATTTGACATCACATAATTTTTCTATAGGTATATACATTTGACGAATACCCTTGATACAAATCGATACGGTACATTGCCAAGAAGACATCGTAAAAGGTTGATAAGTTTTGTTTTGTTAAGAAACATATATATGGTTGTTACATAAAAGTGCATTTTTACGTAAAACAAAAAACACAAACAGATAGATTTGGCAGTTCAGGAAAACTTGGTTGATAACAAAAAATGAAAAATGGGCTTTTGATAATTGATTAAAATGACTAATATTTTTCACAGTGAAAAGGGTCGAACTTAAAAGAGAAAGGGGACTGCATTATTTGCATCATATAACATAGATTCAGATCAGTGGCCTGACTTGTGATTAAAACAGTTAATCACTTGATAAGAGTTAAACCATTTTTTATTCCAAATCACAACCAAGGGTGTACTAAAAGCGAAGGTTCCCAAACTAAATCCGAAAACCGAAGATCTTGGTGGGGCCAATTCCATTTTCGTTTCAGACGTCTTCCTTTGTAACACACCCACACAACAAGGTTAAAAGTCAGTGGCGGCGCTGCCATATGGTCAGGGGGTGGTCGCCCCCCCCCCCCCCGACGGATCAAAATCGTCTGTCGGCGCCCTTTTTAGGTTTTTAACATACTTTGCTCTTACACCATTGTGGGCAAAAGATATAATTTAATAGCGTTTTTTAAAGGCCCACATAACAAAATGCTCAAACAGCCACCAGTAACTGTACTATCTGTACTTTATTCTGGTGAAAAGGGTCATCTTCTGTAATATAGACGAATCCGATTAGCGCTTGTTTTAGTGACTATAGGCAGCCATTAGTGGGGTCCATCAGCCTTTAATCGTCTTCTTTTATTGTCTACGTGAATTTCAAATCCTCATATCAAGTAGAGTTGAGAAATCAAGATACACTTCAGTGTACAACCATCCCCATGGAACAGGTAAGGAAGGATATTAAAGATTAAATGTGATTGACCCCAGTAATGGCCGACTAAAATCAGACTATCACAATATGTCCGGATTCGTCTATAGGAATAGGTTCTGCCGAAACGTATCTTCATGCTTTATATGCACTTATGAATGTTCTCGCTGTGCTAAGTTAATTGCCTCCACACCAAGAGTGATTATATGCTTACAAAATACACAGACTGACATTAGAGTCACCCTCCCGGCCAATAAAAGATGTTGCAAAGGGCGCAAAAATAATTGTAGCGCAAATAACCATCTTGGTGTCGGGGATAATTGTCAACATAGACAATAAAAAGAGTCTATAAGGATACCAAAAATCATTTGAAGAGAACATTTAGGTTAACATAAAATAAAACTGGTATCATAGTGGTAATGGTTTAATAGTTTTAATGATCAGGTTCCATTTTGCTTTTCTTCAAGTGACCATTCTCATGGTAAATGGCTATTTCTGATACTGCACGATAATCCCATAAAAATGCTTATTTCTATACTTTCGTGGTCTCAAAAGCCAGAAAATTGCATCTAATAAGCCTAGGTTTAGGTTACTTTTATTTATTATGAATTCGGTATCTAGAGAGCAAAGCAGACCTTTTGTCTTGACTATTTCTTGCGACGTACTTAAGTAATGTCTATTTCAGAGTGGTCACATGATAAAATTACGTCAATTAATGGTTCTTTGTGTACTTATCTTGATTTTCAGATGCCAAAAATGTACACCTATGAGTGATTAATTTTCACAACTTTTTCCATCCGTAAGATTGCTTGCTATTTGGCTCTAGCAGGTTTAACCTTTTATCTTCACAAAGTAGCCCATTGTTACATTAAAATCTTAAATCGAGACCTGACAATAACCGATAACTCTAAATATGACCGCTTTCACACTAGAATGTGAAAGAGAGGGATCTAAACATCGGCGTCCGAAGGTGGGGGCAAGGGGGAACTTGCGCTCCCCTGGAAACTAAAAAAAAACTGAAAAACGAAGAAAACATAAAGAAAAAGACAAAGAAAATTAACATCAACTTTTTTAACAGTTCATTCAGTGTTTTTCCTATTTATATGCGGTAAATAGGCTTAGGAAATGCTATTTCCAGCGACCTGAGAGGCATTTTGGGCCAAAATTTTCTTGCGCTACGTGCCAACTCATGGTGGCGCGGAGCTTTTCCCCCCTAAAAGAATTTTGCCCCCCCCCCCCCCTCGGAATTTTCTTCTGCGGAGGCCCATGGATAGAAAATTTAAACGTTTTAATAGAAAAACTTGCTGAGGAGAAATGGCAAAGTAGTCTTCTACCAGGTATGGAAAATCAAATGGAAAGTCTGAAAAGCTGTGGCTTCGATCGTGCTGAGGATCGGGGCCCGCATTTACTCTTTCGAAGCGCCCCTTCAGACCATTTTCGCCTCTCTGTTCCAAATCCGCAGCTCCGCCACTGTTAAAAATGCAGACCTTGCCGGGCAAGTTCGAAAATAGTGTGAACCTCATAAAAGCTGGATATACAGGTATGAGTTATATTGAGAATAGATTACGAAAAACATTCGCTAATCCGAGCAACAACTTCTTCAATGAGAATTACTTTCTACAAATAATATTACTACGGCAGGTTACGAGATAACGAAACGCGGTCAGAGAGAAGGCTTCTTGTAACAAATCAATCTACTTCAATTTCTTCCGTCTTCACTTTTAACATACACACACACAGCAAGGTTAAAAATTAATAAACAAAAACGAAGACCCTGCCAGAGAATAGCTAGAATGGGCGATGAGTCATGATTCTCGGGGAAAACTGATCCCAATGGCGTAGTCAGGATTTTCCTCAAAAGGGAGAGGGGTTACAATATATTGTGTAATCATCTCTCCTATATGCAATCAAGAAGCCACATAATTTTGTTTTACTTCCTGTTCATGTAAAATTTGTTTTAAAATATTGTACTCGTTTAAGGGACTAAAGAAAGAGAAGAAAATGGTATCATTTAGAGGATGGACCATTGCCCAATGCTCAAATCGCAACTACGCCAACGGATAAAACGTGCAACCAAAACGTTGTTACCCCCTGCGGAGATCCTTGATTTGGTGTATAGGAAGGGCAGGCTTTCAGAAAAGAAGTCCAAATTCGTTCCAAAACAACCCGTCTTTTAAAATTATTTCCTCCTGGAAAATCAATTTTTATCCAAAGTTTTGTATGCCCAAAGAAATTCTCATTTTTTTAATCTTTCCTGAAAAAGTCTGAATTAATTCCTTATCCATCTTTTGGCAGCTGAACATCTTTGTCTTGGTTTCAACTGCTTGGCCCCATGTTGGTTATATAATCGCACGGTTTCTTTTATAAGCCTCACACTAACGTGCCCGGGCAGTGTCTTCGTTTTTGTGTCTTCATTTGTAACGTTCGTTGACCTTCCGGCTGGCTAAGGAGATCTCAAGGAGTCTCAAGACCTCGCAACGGGAGTCGCTCTTTGGTTATATGGACCATTTTGCACGCAACTGATCGCGAGACCTCGCAGGACCGCACGAGGTGACACAATTCTTAAACATATGGGCGTTGATCCAGCCATTTCGAAAAGTTGGTGGTGGCGTCACGAGACTTCGTCATTCTAGGGGGCACTGAAGGCACAACAATATTGCAGGGGGAACTGTTAAACTCCACTCATAGCGCCGGAGTTGCCACCGAGCGCAAAGCCCGGGGCTAATCGGGTAGGGTCAAAGGGTTTTGCTCCCTGGAAGCTCCTAGGTTTTAGGGTGTTTGTGAGGTATTTAAGTCGTTATTTAAGGGTAGTTCTATTGACTTAGAACTGGTGTAAAAATTGCCTCCAGGCTAACTTCAAGTAAGACTTTCAGTAACAAAACTGATAAAACTACTACCAAAAGCGGATTGGGCTGAAATTTTGAAAAAGGGGAAAAATGAACTATTGAGAATTACGTTGGTGGGCAGTTCAATGTGAGCCCGGATAGGGGTCCAGGGGGCGAAGCCCCTGGAAGCCCATGGGTGTTAAGGTGTTTGCGAGGTGTAAAAGTGGTTATTTAAGGGTGATTTTATTGTCTTTACACTGGTCTAAAAATTACTTCCAGGGCAACTTCAAGTAAGACTTTATTTGTAACGAATCTAGTAAAATTTCTTAGAGTGGATCCGGCTGACATTTTGAAGAAGAAAAGCTGCTCTAGAAAGAGAAAGAGACTTTTCCAATGTGTTTTTGCGATTTTTTCATTTTCGTATATTACCGTCCTTTTCTGTCAAACAAGAATCAGATCTTAAAAATATTTTTAGTCAAACTCTGACTACAGAAGACGCAACGTTTTTTTTTTTTTTTTTTTTTGAAATCTGAAATCTCAGTTGTCTCAAATCTCAGCTGTGGAGGGCACACCGGGGGACATAAGATTTTCCAGGGGCACGTTTCCCCTGCCCCCATCCCTTGGTGACGCCACTAACGTGGCTGGAAGCTACGTTGAGCCCTCTTTTTTGTATTGTTTATGTGGTGAAAAGAGGGGGGATGAGGCCGGCGGAGCTTCTTCTCTTGAAATTACTAAAATATTTCTCACTCTAGACGATTTTGAGGTTGCAGAAGTTCGCAAGGAATAGCAAGAACAGCTCGCATGCGTTGGTCAGGCCTCTATGACCGTATGACGCTGAGTGAGGGATCCGACTTAATGTAACACTTTTCAGAAAATATGAAAGCGGTTTGTGGTGGGGATTCCCACTGGCAACCAATGCTCACAACAATATCGAATTTATTGCAACTATTAGTCATCGCACCTCAAAGGTGCATACACGCTACAACTAAGAGTTTTGGACAATGGCCCATGGAATCAGTGTCACTTTGAAAATGTTGGTGTGTTTTGCCATGCATGTTTTTAAAAGTATTTAGCCTATAGGCTGCTTCTATTGTCCATTATTTCAGAGGGGTGGACGGAATTGGGTTGCCAGTTTCGCTATAACTCCAGACAGCAGTTGTACAGAACACTCGAAATATGTAGCTATATTGAAGGATGTGTTACGGTATATCGGAGGGTATTCCTCAGTTGTTCACAGCGAAGAGTCCTTGTTGTGAAAAAAGATTATACCGACAAGACATAATCAGTTGAGTAATGATTTTACCGGTATTGTCAGGTTCATGAGATTCTTTTGAAAGTCCACCATGTTCTTTCGACTTGTTAGTACTATTTGAATGAATTAGAGTGGACGTTGCACATTTGATATACTAGTTGTAGTTACTAATACCCGTGGCTTGGCTATTTTCGTCCTCTACTAAAAATAAATTAAATAAAAAATATATAAGTCGTTGGCATAATTGTTTCGGTCATGCACTTCTTTGCAAAATATACTGTATGATGTGTTGTGCCATATTAAACAGCGAAACTTCGAGTCGCGAGTTCTATTGTTCATTTTTTACAGCACTGCTATGGCTTGTACCCATTTTTTGATGATCAAACGCGGTTAAAATTACCACCCTGTGCCCCTTAAAAAAGGTCCCGAACCAGACCCTATATGCAGTTTCCTTACTGTCCGCGTTCTCTGCCTATTCGCTCTTTTGGAAGAGGGGATGGGGAAACTACAGGCTAATATGTCAGCAACTTTTTTCCACCCAATTGTATTTTCAAAGAGGGAATGCAAGGCAGATTACCCTGTTTTGTTGTTTTATGCACGACTACAAGCCACCAGGTCGTTCTAGGGGACTTTTTGTATATGGCAAGCAAAAAAATGCTTTTCTTTCAGTTCATTGTGCGAAACTAAGGTGTATGTAGCAGACACGGGCGGTAAAGCCCGGGGAAGGATGACATTCCCCTCCCCTATATATTTGAGAAAACGTCCGATGGCTTCGATTTTTCGGACAGTAAACGAGGCTACACTGTCTGTGACTTTGAGGGCTGCCGTTCAGTTTTCCCCTAAACTTGGCGAAAAAATATTTTTTTTTTTTGTCATTGTAGGCCTAGCAGGCCTAAACAAAATGTTCCGTCCTCCGTAGTGCTACTCCTTGCAAAGCAGCGCGGACTCACCTTGTTCCTTTATACCAACGTTAATGCAGTGTTTCTATGACTGTTTCTAAATATGTTCCTCCATGCAATCCTGCAGGTTTTTCATCTATACAGCTGTTAAGTCTAGCAAGTTGAACAACCGAAATCTCTAAGACCAGTCTATACTGACGGATGCTAATACTTTGATGCTTCAAACCTCCAAATTTAATATCTATTACATGTCATTGTATTCCACATTATCCACCAACTATCGACCAGTTTACGAGGGAATAACGGCAACAGTCGAGTTGATATTGAAGCAATATAAGGTCGTCATGTAATGACAACCCAACATATAGGACGAAACCTGGGTCATTGGCTTCCCTTCAATTATCTCCTTGGTATTTCGTTCTTATTTACGAGTTAGCATCTCAACACCTCCCAGTAATAACCTTACTCCTCTCGCAGTATTGGCTTGATCATAAGCTTACGCGAGCGCGGAGAACAACCTTCGTTCCTGTGGTTAGTCTCGGCGCTATAGGTTGCCGAATATTCTGTTAGGAGCACGGCTTTCACGCTACATCGGGCCGCTTGATGGAGGAACGCCGTCATGCGTAGCCAAATTTATTTCCCAGAAGGGTCGTTACACAAGTGAAAATCGTGGTGTATATCCTCAAGTAGACCGGCCAAAACATAACTGTAAGCTTCGTACTTCCTCGGCTCTGGTACACATGATTTATAGCATGAGAAAAATGGAAATCAATTTTTGAAACTCTGAGTTATGTTTGTAAAAATAACAGCTTAATAATCCCCGAAATTTGCGTTATGCGTCTATGCGCATAGAAATAATGTGATATGAAGCAAGTCGATGAATTGAGTCACGGAGCGGTGCGAGGCTGTGAAACATGTTTTCATATTGTGCTGGTCAGTTTATCAAAGTCAATGACGATCTTCAATGTATAACCAAAACAGAAAACGAAATTTTGGAACAAAAACCAGTTCAGCACGGAAAATAAATGAAAGTCGTGAGGCTTATGAACGTCAAGGTCTTGCACATCAATTACTAAAATTTGACAGAGAGAGGAAATCGGTTAAGATGAATGGAAGTGAATGTTATCATCTTTTCGCTTTAAGGTGTGAACGAACGGTTTACGCCATTCCCATAGACCACGCGCGACTCCTTGCTCTAAAGATTACACTTGCAGGCATTAATGTTGCCAACTAAACGATAGAATACTGCGAATGAGAAATTACCTGTTTGTATAGGGTTATGCTAAAATGGAGGAGTGAAAAGGGGGGGGGGTGACTTTCGAGAGTAAAAATGTATTCCTCAAATGGCAACTTGCTATCAGCTCAATTTTCATGAGCTAATAACTTCATACGTGCATGTATACTCCAGCTCCCTTGCAGCATTGCTTTAGGTCTCAGTACAATCTTAAATCAAAAGAGTGAACTTGATCCCTCTCTAATAGAGTGAAAAGTGTGAATTCACTCCGTTAGAGGTTTAATCCACTCCAAGCACAGTAAAATTCACGACAGGAAGAGGGCCCGAAAATACTTTCTCCCATGAGTGTCTGCAACGATCACTCCTTTTTAAGAGTGATAACAGGCACTTCATCAAGAGTGAAATTCGCCCGTTTGGAGGGATTTTCACCATTTCTGGAGTGAATTCAACTCTTCTTTGAGTGAATTATTCCTCTTATGGAGGGAATATCAAAGAGTGACCAAATTCACTCTTTCGATTTTAGAGTGTAATGATCATATGACTTTTGAATACGGTACTTGAAAATATTTTAATCACATTGTTTGGATGGGATCTTCGTGTAACATATTGAGTCATGCTCATAAAAACATACACACCACAACCACCATTTAGTCAGGATTAAGGGATAGAGTTGTTGTAAACGTGATGGTCGAAGAAAAAGTCTTCGAGATAGTTACCTATAGGGTTAAATGCTTCACCTTACCACCTTTTGGGTTAATTGAGCGACCGCCCAAAGCCTTGTATTGTGGGCAACGGTGCCACCAGAGGGGGTAAGAGGAAGATATCCCCAAATCAAATGCCTTTCCCCGCTAGCTTCCCCCCAAAAAATAAAATTCGAAAGCAAAAAGAAATATTGGCCAGAATGTGTTTAAGACAAAAAAAATGCTCCTTGAACAATTGACATTATGAACTGTAGGTGTTCTCTCTGTTAAATAGTTAAGAGAGCAAAATAATTAGTGGCGGCGCTATTTGAGGAAGTCATGAGGGATTTCCCCCTCATATTTTCTATTACCCCCAGTTGCTTCCTAGGTCAGTTCAGTTAGGAGTTGGGTCAATCTAAAAGAATAAGTGATGTAACTCTCCTGAGACTGACCTTTCCCCAAAGATATGCTAAAACCTAAGGGCCCCCTGGGCTTTCCTCTGGACTCCACCATGGCTTTGTCTCCAGACCCTACTCACAGAAGCCGGTGTTTAGCGTTTGGCTTCTCACTGTGATCGAGCATTTTTGTCCCCAACATTTTCCTTTGCCCCTAGTTTTCCCCACAATTTTTAAGTTCTCGTGCCGCCACTAAAAATTAACTAAAGCTAGCAATTGAAATGAAAATTGGGCCTTTTTGTGTTTTAAACAAGCAAGAGGTGCAACTCGCTTCTTATTCTGAAAATGCACAAATTTGGACCTACTTTATGTGTAAAAAGAAAATGAACTATGAAATTATGAAGTCAAATGTCAACTTTTTGTTGACATGTGAACTGTTAATGAAACATAGATGATGCAAGGAGACTCGCAGATAGCTTAAATTAAAGGCACCACACGATCAAGACCGTCAAATTGTGCAATAAACAACATATGGTACTGTGTAAAGGACTTACTGCCTCCTCATGTAAAGCCTGCTAAAAGTCTAGCCGATTCTTCTTTGGTGTACAGCATAATAGCGATAATTTGTTTATATTTATAAATTGCTTAAATCTCTTTGAAATGATCATCTAACCACTTTAACACTCTTCTACAATAGTCACTTAGTGCCACGGTACGTGGAAGTGTAAATTTCCGTTTTTTTAACGAAAAAGACTTAGCTGAAACTCAAAAGGCCACAGAGTTTGGAAGTGCCATTGCAATGTAATAGCCTGCTGCAGCAAACATTTCCTCTTTACGCTACTCGCCAACTCAAGCTGGCACTTAGCCCGCGGGGCAGACGAACTTTTTTCGTCCAGCTCATCGCTACGAAAAAATCAACGCGGCAGCAGACTAAAGGGGATCGCCGAAACAGAGGCGCTACGCAGGCTAGCTGGCGCTCCGCTTAGATGGTGCTGTTACTGCTCACCACACCCTCTGAACACTTTCCACCCTTAATTGGAAAAGATTGGTTTTACGCCCCCGGTTGGGGTACCGGATTGTTTTCCATACTTCATTGCTTATGTGGGAACATCACCCATAACGGTAGTAGGTCCCACTTCTAAATTGTTTTGGTATGACCGACCCAGGGAAAAACCCTGATTAGATCCAAATGGGTATATACTGTTTCACTTAAAATTTTATCCAGGTAAGGCGAATTGAAATTGAAACGTCGCTTGTAGCATGACCCAAGGACTGCAATTGGTCTGTAAACCTTACGATATGAACGACCCATCCTTGGTAAGTAACCTTAGTTAGAGGAATTAGGTGACTACACGCATTTCATGTCTTGGGGCGATGGACACTGTTGAACAAGAAATTTCCTAACTGGCTAACAATAGTCCTAATCCCTAACCTTATCCCTTATACAAAGAATACAATCGATACAATACAATGACAACAACCAATCAAGAAACACCTTGTTAAGCAGTGCGCATCTACCCCATGTCTTTGTTTCACACTGTTATTAGTGATACTATTCCACAAAAGGAACATCCCCAGTAGCTTTAAAAAATATTACTTTCCAAAGAATATACCTTCCTTAGCCCAATTTTCGAGAAATAATCTTCTCTCTGAATAATAATATCACAAATGTGAACACATATAGGGTCTTTAATATTTAAAAGAAAACTTTTCCCAAAACTAAGAGGACTCCCTCATTTAGATTCCTCCCCAACCCAGCCATGGAACATGTGTTAAATTTCTCTTTCATCATCTATGGGTAGCTCCCAAAGCGTATAATTTAATTTCTCTACTTTTTCTATACTCGCGCAACTGCGTAATGACAGCGAGAAAAAAATTGGAAGCAAAGTTTCATCCAATCCAAACGACCATCATCAATTTTGTCTAAAAGTGTATTTAGACGCTATCGGCCTAAGCGTCACCCAAACTAAAGTGAGGCCCTGGTCTAATGCCACATAACGACATATAAACACCTTTAATTGATCCCGACTTTATGAACTTATACCATGGAAATACCTTTGTTCCACCACTGTTACTGTTCATAATTCGACCAGGGAGCTGTTACTCCAAGTTATCTCTCCCGATTCGACCAAGCGAGTGCACATTTGCTGTAGAGCCCCCCCCCCCCCCCCCTCTGCCTATCCTCGCGGGGTGCAGTAGAACATGAGAACTACCATGTGCATGTTCCAACTTCAAGCAGTCAAGTGGGCCTTAATTGAAAGTCCCCAGTACAGCTAAAATGTTGATTTTTCGCTATCATTTTTTTCTCGCTTAGAACTACACGCCCCTAAAAATTACGTTTGTATTGACATTGGCACTACATTGTTTTTAACTTTTTAAATGCATCTTATTTATAACAATTTAGCAGAATCAATGACCCACCCAGGCGCATAGGCAGGACTGTGTCATGGGGAGGGTTTTGGTGTCATGGGGTAGGAGGAGGTTGGGGCACGATGAGGGAAAAGTATACGAATAGAGAGAAAAAAATCGCTATTTTAGGTGTTTTTTGCATTGCAAGTTTGGGTCGTGGGGGGGGGGGGTTCTAATCCACAAAACCCTCCCAAAGCCTCCCCTTGGCTACGCCTCTGGTCCTAACTTAGTTCTACAGGAATCTGCTCTGTCGCACTTTCTTCTGAACGAACGGTAGGCAGGTATAAATTAGACAAGCCCTTGAGGTAGTGACTGCGGATGTTGGGGGGGGGGGGGTGTATTTATGGTATACCGATTACCTAATCGCTATCCAAACTGTATATTTACTGACAACATATTACATACATTCAATAGTATCCAGTGTACGGAACCGTTCATTTTTACTTATGGAATGAAGTATCTGAGAATCGTTCATACATACGGGTGATAGTAAAAATAAAAAAATAAAGCAAATGAAAGAATTAGAAAAAAGAAGAAAAACGGGAGACGCCAGACTCCATTTCTTCTCGGAAGTGTCTGCATGACGCTGTTTTAAAAAACAAATGCATAGGTGTTGTCTTTGTGGTTGCACCAACATAACATATTCAGTAGCCTAAAGGTTCCTAAATCCGGCCAAATCTACCTGCAACAGACCTCACCTCAGTTCAAATTTTACGGATATGAGGTTGGTAAATTTCGGGTCTCCATTTTGACCGTATCTCGTTTGTTTCGATTTATCGTCATATGATCCGCGGCAGCATACCATGAACTTCACGGGGTGTCAACCTGGATAGCTTTGATGTAACCGCCGCCATGTTGACAGGTCAACCACCGAGGTTACGTTTCACAGAAAACTGAGTCCTAAAAGATGAGGAGATTTTGACGATGCTGTAGCATATACCCCAGTATGTGTATATAAATAGGTTGGACAGTATAAAGATACAAAAATCGTTATAGACTTTCATTGCTCAGCGTCGCTGCACGTAGAACATATAATAGCTGACCCCCAGGTGAGTTGAAACTTTCGTGAAATTGAGGAAGAAACTCGTTAAACCAGGTTTAACGAGAGGAGAAACTGCCTGCAAAGTAGAACGGGTAAAATGTAGAGAACATTAAATATACGGATGCTCTGTTGTTGTGATGAACTTATTCTTTTACTTGAATGTTTTTGTGGCAATATTTCTGGTAACGACGAGGATGTTCCATTTTCAAAGATTTTCGCTTTGCTATGTCTACATGTCGCAACACACCAATCATGCATTGGAAAGACTTACTCGAAAAAAAAAAAAAACACGCAGTTCAAACGTGTTGAAAATGTTCTCACTTGCCCAATAATGAAAGCATACCTTAACTTAAGACTCACGTTGAGATAAATACGGTGACTTCATTGGGCGTGGGACAAGGACCAGGAAACTGCAACAGACAAGGGAAGTCACAGAAAGTGCACGTATAAAAACTCTACAAGTGCCGTATTTCGAGGCGAAGGTGTGCTTTTCCATAACCTCTTTTAGAGACCATGTGAGGGATCCCACTGAAGGGTTCCTTATCCCCTTATGTCAATTTGTGAAGCACTAACGGCATTACAGATTTTTCATCGGCTTTTATCGCATCTCTTAATTAATGACAAGCGCAGAATGTGTGTTATCGATACGCGCGCATGATACCTTAGTGGTTGTTGTAGTGGACGCCCGGCTGTCAAAATGGGAGACTCATAACGCAGACTACGCAGCATAACAATTACGGTTTTAGCCTATTAATAATCAATTACACATGTAGATATGTGGCTTATTTTCAACCCCGAAGAGCTATCAGGATGTCAAAACTTCCTTTACCCTCAGAGGATTCACTTTTAAATTGACATGTTTAATGAAAAGATCACGAGACAGCAGAGCGTTATTTTAAAGACAAGATAAATGTATCCTGCCGCCCTCTATTTTGTCATCGGATGTCAGTATGCTCCTGAAAGTGTGACTTCACAAATTGGAAGACAAGCACATTTCTCATGAAGTATACGGTAGGCTACGTTTATTAGGAGAAATTCAAATAACTTGGAAAATCTGCTTATATACCGCCAAGAAAGAGGGACAGAGAAACAAAGAAACTTTGCTATGTCTAAAAACGTCCATAGGTTATCCTTCTTAAACCGGTTGTGACGACTGAATTTGTCTGAAAATAGGAACAACCCCTTTCTAGCGATGGCTCCGTCCGCGGCACATCCCGACGTATCAGTGAAGGTCTATCGAGAGGCGGCGCGTAGATTTTAAAAGTGGGGTTGTAAATGGAGAGCACAAGGAACTTTTGGGGCAAACAATTTCTCGCGAAGACGTCTATGCGAGTGGGGTCCAGAGGTAAAGGCCCGGTGGGGGTTGAAGGGACGAAGCTCTAATTAAAGGTTCTATCTCATCAAATTAAGCCTCGGAATATGTGTATATTCTGGTTTATAATCAATCATTCAAATTCCAAATTCCAATGCAGCGATTTCAATTGACTTTAATGTAGGCCTAACAGTCAATCTTGTAAGTCTATTCAGTCTATTCAGCCAGTCTAGAGCAGGAACCCACATGTTTGCCCTTTAGAGGGCGTACTTGTCCATTTGGGACGATTAGCTCCTTTAGGGAGCAGAACTCCTCCGGATGTAAATGTTTGGTTTTCGCACCTTGGCTCTTCGCCAGAGAGTCGAGGGGACTTTTAGAAAAAAGTCTATCCTGTAAGTTGATGAATGATGATAATTTGGAAAGAGACATTACTAAAAAGCCAAAAACAAGTAATATGTTGGGCCTAGAAATAAATAACGTTCGGCAGTGTTCTGTGATGTGATGTAACAGTGTACCTGGTGCAAATGTCCTTTAAGTGAAGCTACACACGTAGGCCTAATTTCTTATTCGTCCTAGTAGCCTATATAAAATGTACTCACAAACAATCATTAGTTACTGGGTGAGTACCGCTGCTTTGCATTACCTGTTTACCGCAGGTACGCTTCTGAATTCAGGAATAGTGTATGCAAGCATCTGAATCAAAAGCCAATGCGTGATGTCAGGATGAGTACACAATGTAGAAATGTTGGTGCCAGGCTAGTGGGCCACTAGGTAGCGTAGAAATAGCCACTACACAAGCTTGCTCTGCAATGATAAGATTTAATGGCAGAACATTAAAAAATATATGACTTACTGACTTACATAGTTTTACTTTGAATGTTTGGGAATGGGTTCAACCTGTTTGAAAGATTATTTGTGAATCACTTTGCCAAGAAAACTCCCATCGGGCCACTGCACATTGGGAGCTGAGTGTATATGTGTATGTTGGGGGGGGGGGGGGACAACCGAGCAAATGTTCTGAATGGGGGAAGATGCTCCTCATGCCCCCTTATCCCGCAACTCGGTTTACCAACGGACGCCGAGAACTGCGGTGGTTTGGAGGAAGCGGAACTTAGACGAGTGTCCTTCCAGGGAGCTGTTATCAACAGCTCCCTGGTCCTACCAACTCTCAGACAAAACGTGAGAGGATAAAACTAAAAGAAATTAGTGTGTACTTCAAGTAAACGGTTTTACTCAGATAACACAGTTAAAACATGCAGCTGTCATAATCGAATAAGAGCTCCCTGTACCAAATAAATGGACTTACCCGTATAAACGGTATGCGAACTTGCAAAGCGATTGTAACAGGACGGCACACAGAAGAATCGTTAAATGTAAATTGAAAGTTAAAAGAAGAGTTCAAGGTCACAACAAGATGTAATATCTTAGAGGGGTGCTTATTCTAAGCATTTTCATTAAATTTGAATTGAAATCGGATGTGTGGTTCTCAAGATATGAGCACGTTAAGTCTCACATTTTCAACAAAAAGTGAACTTGAAACAAGCACATATGGCATTATATCCTGACATTAATGCGCAGTCTTTTCTTTCTTTTTTTTTACATTTGGAGTCGATTTTCTTCTCAACAATCCCATGTTATTAAAACGTGATTGCATAAGGGGCATGGAAACTTCACAAATTTTGCGTGTTTCACAGGAGGCCCTACTCCTATTTACTTCAAGGTCAATACAAACAGTCTGAAAAAACAAAAGGAAACAAAACATTCCTTGTCAATGTGAGAAAGTGATATAAGCTCTGCTGCCCTCAATTTTACTTTGGAACACAAACTGACAAATCCACTGACTCCATTCACTGATATCTCGAGAAATACATGTCCGATTTGAATGGAACTTTCACCACACTATGTAGATTTGGTTCTTTTTTGACATGTAGGAATTAAATTTCTGCTTAAACTCTCCCTTTAATGTTCGGACATGTCCATTTAGTTGGAGAATGTCACAGAAAAGTTAAACGTACTTCTTGAAGCACCCTTCAATTTGTTTAGTTTTCACAATTTACGTATATCGTTTGGGAGTGGATCATCAGGTTGACGTTGTCACCAAATTTCTCGGACCGAACGACGAGTGCTGGTTAATCATATTTTCGACGGTCGAAAATATTAGACAACGGGTGAAGAAAACTCGGAAAGTTGATTTTTCATTAAAAGAATATAAGAGAAATGTAAGGGATTTTTTCTGAAAATATAGATCGTTTGGGAGTTAAAATGTTTGGTTGTGATGCCCCGTCGAGCTTGATAGTGATATACCATGCTGTAACCCACTTATCTGAGTGTAAAATTACCTTTTCTTTGAAGAATTGCCCTAGCTTTCACTCACCTGGCGCGATGCAATCCTGGCAAAAACTGAACCAAGAGTTTTGTCGCTAACTTTCTCGAAAATTATGAGTCTGAACAGGCAAGATTGAAAAAAATGTCTCAGAATGTAACAATTTTACTGTTAGAGTAACGGCACACCTATGCTTGACTAGGCCTAATCAACACACGCTTGTGTACCGGCAGACCGGTATATGCCGACGGGAACTCAACTGTCTTTGGCAAGGGAGTTGCGATTTCCTAAGCCGGGTTGCAAGCTCTGGGATATTCTCAAAATAATACAAAACGAGTACCGTAGCTCACAAAGAAGGGTGCATGGAAGTAAGTAATCGGGATACAAATTGTGATAGAGGGTCCTAAAGGGGGGTCAAAATGTATGAAATTTAAAAAAAAGACACTTATAAAGTGACAACTTGGACAAAACATGTTTTGGAAAAATAAGATGCGCAATACTTTTTGTCATGTGACTCATTTGCGTACTCCTCCTGGGTCCCATATTAGATGTTGATACGGTACAACATTATGGATTCCAAAAATTGACGCAGTATGCATGAAATTGAGTACGTGCTACACAAGCCAAAAAGTTGTTCGGCACATAAAAACCATTTATGGCCGTGTTCCCCGAATAATCCAGGGGAAAGGATTAAAATAATACTCCAGACTTCTATTTATGTTCGATAGTTTATAGAGGAACATATTCTGAGCATTTCGTGGGATTTTCATTCATTTGACACTTTTTTACCAGAAGTGCAGAGCTTGAAGCAACCAGGTGTGAGTGTCCCGCCAAAAAGCGGAATAACCTCATGGGGTGTAAACGTTTTTGTAGTACCCATGTCCCTTCCTCCGAATTCCTGACTTGTAGCTTGTTTGGATATTATATTTGAAAGTTGTTGAAAGGGCAATTTAAAGGCATGCTTTAAAGTATCCCTACCTGATGTCGCATACGTCAAGACCTATTGCCTGTGTACACTGTACCAATTTACCGTTGTTAATATGGTTACTTCACTTTTGTTATGAGGTCGCTGTTTCTTATGGTATGTAGTTGATCGTAACGAGAAATCATGAATCCACCACTATCATATAAATAAATCTGCAGCCGTTGTTTATAAAAAGTATTAATCGTTTTTTTTAGTTATCTGTAGAAAATTTCCATTTCGTCAATAAATCCCAAAATTCGGCCAAAAATTTGATAGGCCTATGTTGCGGCAAAATTTGCTACTTTGAGCAAATGTGCTTTATTTAGCGTCCGTGATCATCGAGTCCTGATAGTTTATCATATACTGTAACGAGACTGACTTTTGTAACTTTGAAAGCAAGCCCTTAAAGGTACTCTCACACAGTCAAGAATAGTCCCGTATTTCGTCCAGAATGATACATACAGGACAGTTCGGGACGATTCGGGACAGTTCTGGACGATTCGTTACAGTTCGGGGGTATTCGGGAGCAAGCAAACTAAAATTCGGGAAGGTCGAAAATTTTTGAACATGTCCAAAATAACCGTCCCTTATGTAGACTCTTCGGGACCATTCGGTACTATTCGGGACAAATCGGGGCTATTCGGGAACTTGATTATTCCCGAATAGCCCCGAAGCATCCAGTATAGTCTCGTATTTGAGCCCGAATAGCCCTTTTATTCCCGAACCGCCCCAAACACTAACAAATCGATAATAAATGATGGCGGAAGATGGCCTCCAGGGACCATACGGGACTATTCTTGACTGTGTGTACCTTTAGTTGCACGCGATATCTGCGTGCATGCCGTTTCTTAAATTACATAGTCTTTGGGTGTGCACCTATCGGAATGAGACAGCCACGTTTCTATGTTTTCCTACACAGCTACATGCTTTAAAATTAAAAGACAGGGATTTGAGGAGAGAAACGTACCCCTTAAGCTTCACATGTCTAACCTATACTCGTAGAGCGATGTATTTTAGAATTCTATTTTCACAACTACGAAACTGGCGTTGCCAATTTGTCGACATTGGGTTCCCGCGTTGACCACATAAAACGTGATTGCTATATCCGCCGGATACCGTCCAATGCTTTGTTGTTTTCTACTTCTCTGATGTCACATCGACAATCAAGAAAGTAGCCTCTGACGCCATCGACCTGGAGTGCACTTGGGTTTGAAAAATCGTGATAACAATTTCCGCTTGTTTTATATTATTTCACTTGTCACAAACTCCAACTGTGGCATATATAAATCACTGAGTCAATAAAGCTTGGTAAGAAACGTATGAATAGTCATAGGATACTTTAGTTGTGAAGTATGCCGTACTTGGTTACTCCTTTCAGCAGATTGTTACAATGATTATGACCGCAGGTCAAAATAAAGATACACTTTACTTAGTCAACCAGTTACACTAGTCTCACAAACTAATTGTGGAAAATATGGAAATATGGTGACACACCCTTACACACACACACACAAAACTTGTTTTCACTTGGAAAGTAAAGAATAGGATTTCCAAAAAAAGTTGTCTGTTAGAATAATTGCAATATAATTTACTGTTCTAAAGAATATGGACAGATGCGGACTGTTTAGCAAGGAGTTTTTGTTTGGTTGTTGCTACTGTCTTGTATGGATTGGATTCTTTCTTAAGGTTAGGGATAACTGGATAAGGGGTACCGTTAGCCAGTTAGATAACTTCTTGTTAAGCAGTGCGCATCGCCCAAGAATACACAAAGTTAAATATCTGAAAAAAATCCCTTCTAAATACTTATGGAAAAATACTGATGTTGAGTTAGAGTTGCACATTATTAGAATTTATTTTGATAAACCTGTACTTATCAGTTCACAGTTTGGTTAGCGATTCTGATATTTTTAAAAATTAAAAAAGTTAGCGATTCTGATATTTTTAAAAATTAAAAATAAACTTACAAACTAAAGTCTTAGGGGCTACCGATGAGTAAAGTGTTTTTTAAATAAGGGCTGAAAACCAGAAACATTTCCACATCGGTCAAAAATTTGAAATTTGTTATGATGATTATGCATGATAAAAAGATAGAATATAAGTTATCCTTCAAAACATTTGCGGAGAGTCCATACGGTCGGGTGTCCTCTGAAGAACCAACTTGCCAGCAGGGGCCCATTATTTTAAGCATAATGCTTCACAGCGTCATGCAGTCGACCATTCACGCCCCTCTGACCAAAGTCCCTAGCTTCGCCGTTACTGTAAAATGGCCATTATTTGATGGATTTTGAATTGTGGCTGTTTTGGAATTTTTAGTGTTATTAAACACCAAACGGGGAAAAGATACGTGTATGAGCGTGCTTAAAATAATTTAAATGCTTTTTCTAAAGTCCTCCCGACCCTCTGGCAAAGGGCCGTTCGGGGAAACCAAACTTTAAACTGCTTCCCACACGAAGGACCAAAAACTTGGCCAATCTCACGGCCCTCAGACCATTTACATCATTGGTCTGTCATTTATGGCATGTAGAAGCGGGGGAGGGGGCTGGGAGACGACAGCCCCAGTGAAAAATGAGGGAGGACGGAAGCATGCTTCCGCTCCCCGCTTTCGGGGTCAGAAAACCCCCTTTTTCATTTTTCCAATTTCCCCAAAGCCAAAATTTCCAGCGCCCCGCAAAATGCAATGTGGAATGCATTGGTTCTCGCTCATAAATCAGTTTGGTAAACTTTCCCGAGCTCTGAAAATGACAAAATCGGATATTTACCATTTACACGTGCAGTGGCGTCGCCAAGGGAGGGGGCAGGGGGGCACATGCCCCCCTGAAAAATCGTGTGCCCCCCCCCCCCAACTGAGATTTGAGATTTTCAAAAAAAATATGTCTTCTGTAGTCAGAGTGTGACTATGAATTTTTTAGGATTCGATTCCTCTGTTGAAAAGAAAAGGCAGTAAATTTTCATGTTTTCCAAATGAAAATATCGCAAAAAACCTTGGAAATGCCATTTCCGGCTGTCTGAGGGGTTACGTTTTTTCAAAATTTTCTTCACACTTCCGACTACACTTCCGACTACGTCAATTGGAGGTGGCGCACAGCTCAGGTAACCCTTCAAGGAGGATTAAGCCTACATTTTTCCTTCAGAGGATCACATCTAATTGCCCATCAACTGCCTTTCTTTCTCTTTATAGTCACGGTGCAGCTCACCTTCCTCAAATTGTCAGCCTGATACGCTCTTGAGAGTAGTTTCACTAACGTTTGTGTTGTTATCAAAAATAAAATCTTACTCGAAATTGCCCTGTAAGTAATTTTTTAGGCCAGTGTAAAACAACCCTTTTAAAAAAACAACTTTAAAACCTTACAAACACGCTAAAGACCCAGGAGCTTCCAGGGGCTTCGCCCCCTGGACCTCCACCAAAACTCACATGGAAGTGCCCATCAACTTTTTTCTCTATAGATCATCTACCACATTTTCAAAATGTCAGCCGGATCCGCTCTTGGTAGTTGAATCAGTGGTCTTTATAGAGAGGCTTACTTGAAAGTAACCCTGGACGTAACTTTTACACCAGTGTTAAGTCAAAAAATTACCCTTAAATAACGTCTTTAATACCTCAAAAACACGTTAAAACACGGGAGCTTCCGGGGGCTTCGCCCCCTGGACCCCCACCAAAATTCAAATTGAAGTGCCCATCAACTTTTTACTCTATAGATCATCTACCCCATTTTCAAAATGTCAGCCGGATAAGCTCTTGGTAGTTGAATCAGTGGTCTTTATCGAGAGGCTTACTTGAAGTTACCCTGGAGGTAATTTTTAGACCAGTGTTTAGTCAATAAAATTACCCTTAAATAACGTCTTTAATACCTCACAAACACACTAAAACACAGGAGCTTCCGGGGGCTTCGCCCCCTGGACCCCCACAGGGGCTTTGCCCCTGGACCCCACCAGGGGCCCTAAGGCGGGCCCCTGGACCCCACCCGTTAAGCCTCGCGCTTCGCGCTAGGTGGCGCCTACGGCGCCATGAGTGGAGTCGATATATGCCCCCCACAAAATCGTTGTGCCCCCTCAGTGCCCCCCCAGAATGAAATGTCTGGTGACGCCTCTGTACACGTGACACTACATCATCAAGAGGAAAACGGCAGCTATATTGCTATTTTTTTTTTGGAAACTGTTTATGATAGAATTCCAAATTTTCTTCAATTAGAGCTTTTAATTTTGAAATATTTTGTCCAAAAAGGACAAAAAAGTTGGGGAAACTTTTGAAATGTCATCGGAGAGTGTCAGTTCGTAGGCCTTAGATAACATTATGTAGCAACAATTGTTTAGTCGTCGTGCAATCTACAATCTTGGACAAAACTGTTGGAACACCTCACGTCATTGTGTTGTTTATGGTGCGGAGTACTATTTCCACGACCTCTATCCCCCTTTGAAAAGTTAGGTCCTACAGAAAAAAACGATTATCGAAACCCCCCGTCCCCCAGAACAATGTTGGGTCCCAAAGAAAATGGTGCGTCCCAAATTGGCTTTATTATCTCCAACATTGCACGGGGGAGCGGGGGTGTTCCAACTAGTTTTGTCCAAGATTGTAGCTTCTTCGGGAAGCAGTTTATAGTTTGGTTTCGCCGAACGTCTTTTTGCCAGAGAATCGGGAGGACTTTAGAAACAGCAGTCATTCTCAAATTTGCCCTCAATATATGAAGGAAGTGCAGATTCTTCAGTAATCCCCTTAAATTTCCTTACAGGAAACCCAGAATCCAAAGCTTTTTGCAATTTATGCTCCGTATCTACATATCTTTGTTTAAAAGGGGCAAAAATAGCGCGTCGCAATACGGCTCTGATGTTCACACTTGACAGAAAAATCAGAAAACTTAGCTACTACTTACAAGCCCGAGACATGCCATTTCCGGCTGTCTGAGGGGTTGCGATTTTGTAAAATTTCCTGTACGCTCCGCGCCAACCGGAGATAGTCTTTCGAACAAGACTTCATATTCCTACAGGAGGCAGGGGTGATTGCCCCCTTGCTCGAAAAGTGAAAAATTCGGAAATTTTCCATTTGAGACACCAGTCAAATACAGTGCGGTTTTCCCACCCTTTCCTTCATAAAATTCTGAATTCTAAATAAAAGCTCCATATCTGTAATTGTTAGTTTTAAAAAAGGCAAAATTTTCCGCGCACTTCGCGCGCCCTAAACTGCAACCCTAACGCAGTTAGTGGTCGCTCATAAAGCGGTCAGTGGTAAACTTTTCCGAGCCGCTACAGTGCCGTTTCCCTAAACTTTTCTTCAATATATAGGTTTTTTAAATTTTAAATATTTTGTCTAAAAAAGGCAACAAATTTTCGGGAACTTCAAGAATGTCGCCGAGAAGTCCCAATCTGCACTCCTTAGAAAACATAGTGTAACAGCAACGATCTTCAGTCGAAATGCTGTCTTAGCTACATACTAATAGGGAACGCAGATTCTTCGATAGTCCCTCAAATATTCAAATTTCCTTACCGGAAATCCTGAATCTAAACTATTTTCTGCAATACAAGTTCCATATTTACAAATATGTAAAAGAAAACAAATTTTCGGCACAAATTACGTTCCTAACACAGTAAGTAGTGTCCACACTAAAGATTTTTTTTTTAAAATTAATAAAAGGTTCTTGCTCGTAGAAAAAGCGGAAAATGTAGCATCCAAAATGTACATTTTGGTCAATGGGGTAGGGTGAGGGTGCATGGTCCAAAACTGTTCCGCCCCCTCCCCCACTCTCATAGTGAATCACGTAACGTATCCATATGAAGAAACAACTGCTGCTGTGTGAAGCAACCCAGAAGTGAACTTCCCTCCGAAACAACAACTCACAGAATGCCCTATCTCACTGATACAAGTAACCGTTAACGAGATGTTAATTTAGGGTTGCTTCACCCGAAATCCGGTATTTGTTGTATTCTTTTCGTACGGTCATAATAGTAGTCCTGCAAGTTATTGACGTAGACAGAAGGGGTACGGGGTCATTGGATTCCCAAAATATTTTTATTTTTTAAATGGGACAAAAATTAACTTCAAATGAAGCTAAATGTTGCATCAAATTGCATGTGAGGGTACTGAAATATTAAAAAAAAAAAAAAAAAAAAAAAAAACAATTTCTCAAGGAGTCGGAGCAACCCCTCCTGTTACACACCTGTCCCAGGTCAGCTTTCAAGTCCTGCGGTTGGCCTCAATAAAAAGTCTTGGCTACGTCAATGCATCAGACATTCATCTTACACGAGAAAGAAGCGCTGGCGCTTATTGATTAGAATGTTGCCGTCTACATGTCTAAGTCAGGGAGATGGAATGCTCCTACCCAAATGGAACTTTTGTCCAATTTTGCATGCGATGTCGAGTAAAATGGACACCTCATTGCCAAATTATTTTTTTTTGTTATAGCCTGAAAATGAATTGATAGAAGTACATTTTACCTGGTAATTTTTGGTCACTTAGCTTTGTTATTTTGATAGATTTTATCGCAAACGAAAACCTCGGATGCCATTGCGTCACTAACACGATATAACTTGAACTCACAAAATGAGGCATTCGTGTAGTTTTGAGTACAACGTTTGAAAAACTAACCAAACGTTATTCTGGCTCGATTTAATTCCCCAAGTTTTGAGGTTTCGTGCTTTATCCACTCTGGCCATAGCCCTTGTCTTCGGTGAAGTGGTCTTTATACGTTAAACAACATGATTGGGCTGACAGTACAACCTTGTCGATGATAAGGAACAATCTCTTGACGATGACGTGACATCCGCAATTGCAATACCGTCCGATTCGATATCAGCGGTTTTGCTGAAGGGTGCATATGAGATAACAGTGTAATAGGTTCATGGATGATATGGCCTACATACGGCAAAGGATTTCCTGAGTTCTTTCTGAAAGAAGGACTAGTATCCACAGCAACGACCCTCTACCAATCCAACTCTTGGGAAAACGGCTATAAAGACCAGGCGCGTAGCCAAGGAGGGACTAAGGGGGTTGCCCCCAGCTCCGCTCTGAGCATATTCTTGGTTTTATTAATTTGTTGTCATGTAATCGCTAGCATTCCGTGTCCTATGCTTATAAATTCATCTTTTAAGGCTTGGAATGTACCATTTCCGGTCGATCTGTATGTAAGGTATTTCGGCCAGCTTTTTATTTTAACTTATTTCTTTGCTTTGCCAGTCTAGCGCCAAACTACCTATAAGTTGGCGCTACGCTACGACAAGATAGTTTGCACGTTTCGTCTCTTCATTGACAAATTCCTGGCTACGCGCCTGGGATAGGCTCATGCACGTCCATCGAGTAAAGACGTTAAAATGAAGTCCTGTGAGCAAGATTGGTATAGAAATTACGAAAAACTGATTTTATCTCTGATCACTGGTTGAATGCTACCGGTTTTCATTCTCGCTAACTCTACTACAGGGTCACTGGTTAGCAAATCGTTTTCCCTAAAACTGAACATAAAACTAAACTTAATAGTCTTGGCTAAGACGTTTGAGTAACTTCTTAAATGCTCTTAAAAAGAGCCTAAGGGCGCACAGTACATTAGTAAGTAGTCTCGGAAAAGACTGGTAACTAGCTGAAAATTGAAAGTGTACCTCAAGTAAAAAAATTATATTAAACATCATGAAAAATGTATTCTAACAGTCCAACTCCCATCTTTATATGACATCACTGGGCCGAGATATAAAATGTTGGATTTATTCACTTAAACAAGAGCCCAAGGGCACTATGGTTCCTTGCATTAAAGATGATATTGTATTAAGGTAGTCCTAAGGTAAGGCATAATTTGCACCTTTAATCCCAATGACTTTTGGCCATCACCCAAAAACACAGGGGCACATTAAATTTCAAAATCATACAAGCACTTGCCGTTTGAGAGAAATGGAACACTAAACTTTTCAAATTATCACCCTGCACACTGCCCACTTCCATGCGACAAATACATTCATCACCTTTCACTAAAATGTCATTTACTTGAGTTTGGGGTAGTATAGGAGATTAGTTAATTGCCTTTTTGGTCAATCTCAACAATTCAAATCCAGACCTTAAAAAGAAGTCACAAAGGTCAAATACAGTCAAAGTAGATCAAAACTGATTTTAAATAAACACAGTCTCTTCTGCACCAAAGAAATTTAACAGTCATCTGGTCATTCCTGACCACCCAAATTTATGATGGATGATTAGAAATTATGTCATGGTTGTCCTTTAGACTACCCAATGTGTTTGCCTGAAAAGCAAAAATAAGGAAAAGCCCACAATTCTGCTACTAACGGCAGCCCGATAGTGATTTATTACCACCAA
Organism: Holothuria scabra; assembly: GCA_037179385.1. Classification (NCBI taxonomy): domain Eukaryota; kingdom Metazoa; phylum Echinodermata; class Holothuroidea; order Aspidochirotida; family Holothuriidae; genus Holothuria; species Holothuria scabra. The sequence goes on along the minus strand of CM074187.1, from coordinate 7,426,274 downwards.
TTACTTCTTCACAATTTGGCTAGAAGACCAAGAAACAAACATAGCTCTGTAGAATCTAATAAATGACTTTCAACATGACCTTTTAACCTAAAGAGGGTGTTAGAAACAGCATTGTAGTCCCTAGGGTAAAAGCAGAGGTAAAGAAGAGAAACTGCTTTCATATTTTACTATTGAAATTGGAATCTTAGCTTGCACTGTGAATAACTTTATTCAATACTGTATGTGAGGAAAAGGTTGTTTTTAATAATAATTGCATTACTGTCCTGATTGTTAACTAAACTGCTTTTAGACTGAGAGGGGGTTATAATTCTTCTTTTCTTTTATACATTGCATTTGTCTAAAGGCATTAAACTTCAGCTGGACTTTTAAACCAATTGAACAAAGACCCAAAGAGTCTTCACGTGCACTTTACTTAGACGAACACAACTTTCCATTATTTCCACTATGTTACTTGGTTATTGAGTAATTGCACCGCATACCTGGCATTGCAATAGGCCTACATATGACCTACATGTACACACTAGCCTGTCATTTAGATGTCAGTAACTCAAGTAACGAACATTGTAGGAGGGTAGTGTAATAGCCTTTTTGGTTCGTCTGATCAAGACAAATCTTGACGTCACAAAAAAGTCACGAAAAAGTCACAAAGGTCAAATGAGGTCAAGTGAGGTCAAGGGGGGTCATCACGTGCATTTCACTTAGACGAACAGAAATCTCCATTACACCACCCCTCTAAAATGTTTCAGTGGCAAGATATCAATAAAACATTACTTTTTGACCTTTTGACCCTTTCCAATTATTTTGGTTAATGTACCAACATTTTCACCTCCTACCAATCTAACTTATCCTAAAATGATGCCACTGCTTGAACAACGGATACTGAGTTACAGCTACTAACAGAAATTCAGTTTTTGGCCTCTGGTGATCACCAGTGACCTTTGACCTCCACCAAAAACGATAGGGCACATCTACTCCACAACATCTACATACATACCAAGTTTGAAAAAAATTGATTACTCGGTTATTGAGTTATCGCACCACATACCTCGCATTCCAATCCGTCACATACACACACACACACATACACACACACACATACATACGCCAAGGTGACTGCATAGGTTCCTTTGTTACACAAGGAACCAAAAATGAGTCCATTTCGCAAAATTTGTGATTTTCTTGTTGTATAACTCACGTTTCCTGCTTTGTTTCCCTTTAAAAATTAAAAAGGTTTAATGACCTTGAAGTTTGAACACTTCCGTGTTTCCTTGCAAATCATGTTGAACAAAGAGGGTTTCATTAATTACATCATCCCATACTGAGAGTAAGCGAGCTATCACCCTTGGTACAAGCTTCAATAACTTTCAGAAAAACAAAGATTGTAATTTGAGTAGTATAACAATGACATCACAAATTATTGCACAACGTACCATTTAAGTCTGAGTGAATGAACTTCAAAATTTTATATCTCGGCTCAAGAATGTCCTACGAAGATGGGAGTTAGACTGTTAGAATTCATTTTTCATTGTGTGTAATATATATATTTTTGAATTGACTTGAGATGCACTTGAAGATGTGCTGCGAAGGCGTCTTCATAGACACACAAAGGTTGCAAAATGAAAGTTGTTCTACAAAGTGTTGAGCTGTTGGCTCACGTGTAGCACAGAAGTGGAAAGAATTAACAGTCATCTTGTCTTCACGATCTTACATAGTTAACTAGGAAACGGTATACCCGTACATCCATCGTTAAAGGCGTATTTTCATCATCCCAAACAGTTCCAATTCTCCCAACCTACTTACTTCTAGCCCCTCCCACATTTATCTGAAACTCTTCTTTATCCAGACACAATCCTAGTTTATTGCTTCATGGCTTGTCCCAGTGGCCATACAAGTCCATAATGTGTAGTCTAGACACTCTCAGTGCCCATGCTGTGTAATTTAGCTAAGATGCATTGTTTGAATGTGATGCCAATCAAAGAGCTGTACCAATTGAGAGTATTGATATATGTATACTGAAACTGTATTTTGGGGTGACGAATGACTGCCTTTAAGGGCTGTAAAATCAGCCATTGTTGTTGTAAATGCAGAGACTATCTGAGAGCTCGACTAATGAGAAGTATTCAAACTTATTGTTCTGACTTCCTCCACGTCTTTTACTGAACTAATAGATGTGATCGACAATGTAACAACCGATACAATAACTGGCCCAATTTAACGGCATATCCGGGTACTTAAATCCACGCTAGGGCACATTTTCAGACATTTTTTCGTGGGGTTTATACGAATAGAGTTCCGAATGCTACTTTTGGAAAGAATTGGACCAATTTAACTCGCGGAAAGATGCCTTTAACCATGTGTTGTCAAATTCAAAGTTTCCTTTATCTGAAGATATCTTTACTAAATCGTTCCATAGAAAACAAAACATGACCATATAAAAGAAAGGAGTTGACCTGAAAAAGAATCAATGTCAATTCATTCACATGTCGAAATTACTTCCAAGCGGAAAACCGTGAAAAATTGCCTACCGTGTTCCTTACGACAAAAATGTCGATTTTCTGAGGAAAAGATGGCGCTCTTCATCTTTCAAAAAAGGTAAACATTGATCCATTTTGACAGTCTGTGTGAATTCCACTATATTTTGCAGTGCCCTTACTTTACCACAGAACGTAAATTATTACTTAAGCCATATTTTAGAAGACGGCCCACAACTGTTAAATTGAAGGAACTTTTTCAGAGTAGAAATACGAAGATCGTGTCCAACTTGTTTAAGTTTTGTACGATAATTATGAATAAATTCTCAGGTTAATTGTAATCTTAAATCTATAGGTGACTGGTGTCTGAATTGTCTTAGTTTGTTAAAAGCAGTATCAGATGGTACTATCATTATGTTATGTTTGTTATCATTTTTCCTTTTTTCTCTACTTTTGCTTTGTTCTTTAAACCGTTCTTTTTTGTACTTTGATGCATTTTGTTGTATCACTTCCATTTGTTATATTCTATTTGTCTATTTGTAAGTATCTTATACCTCTTCGAGGTGAAATAGAGAATAAATGAAACTGAAACTGAAACTGTGTGTGTGTGTGTGTGTGTAGTTAGCAAATAGGTTCATGTATACGGGGAGCATGCTTGCGAGCTAGTTGTGACGATAATAGTGGCATTATGTGAAGAATGTAACAACTTTACTTCTGTTTGTAAAAATCTGGGGATGCAAAATTGAATATTACAAACTATAGAAAGCCAAAAGGCTTAGTGATTCCTTGCCATATGATATATTGTAATAATGAACATGGATGCCCACATGACAAACATGAGATCCCTCACAAATACTGAGGTATACTAGTAAGGTCAAAAAATTTTGAGATCATGTGACCCAAAACGACCTTTCACACTCACTTAAAACAATAGGGAGCAACTACCTAAAAAGACCATCAACATGCTAAATATGAGCAATTCACAAACTGAGTATGAGATCCCTCCACAGTTCAATAACCACATAAAATGTCATGTCTTCAAGGTTTTGCCCTTTTGTGACCCCAACCTTTGACCTTCACAAACAAGAGAAATCTCCCACGCAGTTATGATGCTGGTAAACTATGTTGTCTATTAACTTGACAAAGAGATATTTTTGAAACATGCTCCTTTAAATCAAAATTTTGGGTATTGAGGATAGCTCTCTATATAATGATGTCTATATGATCCAAAAAGTTGACTGCATTGAGGTTAGTGTTACAACAAGCCCTAATCCTAATAGTCATCCATAAATTGGAACATACAATAGAGACATCTCAACAGAAAGGTGTAACCTTGGCTATTAGTGGTGGTCCTTTTGTATTTGTTTTTTGGTGTAATGCCCTTCCCAATGACTATGATATCCTTGAAAATTAACAAAAAATGGGAACCCTAATAATCCAGAAATTAACAAGATTTGTAATTTGCCTTAAATTGTCTGCTTGTAGGAACACCACATAACAGAGGACAAGTCAAGTGTCCTTTGTTTGATACACAGTAGATACCATTTGCTAGTTTTGATTTCCTGAACTACAGTACTTTCTGAAAAACAAGCCTTACTGAGGGGGCTAAATAAGTGTCAGACACTATCTCCAGACAGGTAGGAAATGGTTAAAGCCATTGAGCTGTATGATTCAATGAGAAAACCCCTCAGGACACTGTGGCAGTCAAATGTGATGAATTAGGTATTAAAGATAACAGTGACCAGCAATTTTCACAGACTCTGGTGGGTCAGTTACAATTTGATTCATTCAATTAGGCAATCTCAGTTCAAGCATGCTCAAGGGTATTTGATCCAAATGATCAGTTATTTAGTTCTTTTTATAAAACTAATTACCCGTGGTGTATTTAATTATCTAGTTCCCACTTCCATGTCCTTATGAGGACAGTGGCACAAGGTTTGTCTGTAACTTTTAACAATCTTTGATACTAAATTTAATGTTATCTTCATATTTTCTTTAGGGTTATGGAAGAAACAATGCTTGCATGTTCTAAAAGAAATTTTGGGCATCATACAGCCGGAGCACTTGATCTGTTCAAAGTTTACACTTATGAAGTTCCCCACTGAACAATTCCTCTGCTTTGTGGGCATGGAAGCTTTCTCCAATATGTTCAGACTATGTCCCCAAATAACCCTCATACAGCCTTTGTTTAACTCACATATTTCATGAAAATCTATAGGCCGAGACACTTACAGCAAAATCAGCATACCTATGACAAAGATAAATTAACTAACATGTCAGCCTGATGAACAGTTTTTTTCCTTTTTAACTTTTTCAGATTTTGTTCTACCCACTTACTCTTATGCGTATTAATACTGGCACTAAATGTTATAGGGCAAAACTTCAAACCAAAATCAACATAAATAGAAAATTAAACGAGAACTTACCTGTTTGAAGTTTAATTGTTATTTTATGAGTAATAGGAGGAAGACATTACGTAATAGATATTAATAGGAGAGCCCGCTAGTGTGCGCATGTCAATTTTGGAAGTTGAGAATGTGCCTACGTCTTAAAGTTAACATAGAGAACTTACACTGTTGTTTGAAGGTGAGACACTCCCTGAGTTCAATGACTAAAGGGAGGGCTGAGGAGGGACGTAATGTCTTCCTCCTATTACTCATAAAATAACAATTAAACTTCAAACAGGTAAGTTCTCGTTTAATTTTCTATTTTATTTCGTAATATCGTCAGACATTACGTAATAGATATTAATAGGAGATTTTGAAGCTAGTAGGCGCATTCGAAAAACAACAGTATAGTGGGTATGCCGTGGTACCTGACATAGTTTGGAAACTGCTGCATTATATCCCTTCAATGGCAATCCATCCACTTCTATGTTGTCACAAATGTCTATGCAACACTTTTGTTATTTTTTTTTTTTTTTTTCCACCAATACTGTAGAAACCAAATAAAACTTCTCAACAAACGGCAGGGTTGTCCTGAACTGATGTGAACAACAAACTTTCCTGCAACCTATATACATAACAATATACTGTACAGTAGACTAATCCTTGATTACGGCTGTAAAGTCACTTGCTGCGTTTACTGGCTTTTTGTAGTAGGTTCTAAATGTTCTCTCATTAGACCAACCAGCCTGTGCCATAATGTCCTGTACTGGAACAGCACTGGTGCTTGCCGCTGAAGTTAGCCGCAGCCCTCGTTGAGTGTGCTTTGTACACATCTGTGTTGATGCCAGAGTTCTTCATGACTTCTTTTAACCAACGAGAGATAGTTTGAGTAGTTATCCTCTTAAAAGGCTTTTTGTAGCTTATCAGAAGATACTTTTCAGCTCCCCTAATTGAGCTAGTTCTTTCAATGTAGCTGCGTAGGTATTTGACGGAGCAAAGTCGCCGGTCTGGAGGGTAACCTCTTATCACAAGTGTCGAGCTTACATTCCCTGGCTTATTTTGTTTGAGCAGGTCATGAAATTGAAAAGTCACCTGATTAGTCTGCAGTTTCATGCGCTCTAAATGGAGGAACCTTAGTGCTTGAACTCTTTGGGCAGAGATAAGGGCCAAAATCATGACCAGCTTCAGTGTTAACTGTTTCAAAGTAAGAGCGTTAACTGGTGACAGTTTGCGTAGATAATTAAATACAATGTTTACATCCCATGTTGCTTGGTATCTGGGTTTTGGAGGTCTCAAGTGGAAAACTCCTTTTAGAAATCTAGAGATTAAAGGGTGATTTCCGATGGTAAATGTAGTGTCAGTTAAAACCAGAAAAGATGATAAAGCACTACGAGCTGTGTTTATAGCACTGTAGCTCAAAGCCTGACTGTGGTACAGGTTACTAAAGAATTCAAGCACATTGTTAATATCAGAGCAAAACTCGTTTATCTTTCTTTCCGTGCAAAAAGCTTTCCACTTCTTAATGTAAGTAACATACTGCTTTTTTGTTGATACCCTCCATGATGCTGAAATAATGTTGATGGCTTCCTGTTGCAAACCTTTTTCTTTTAAATGTTTACAGATAACCTGCAACAAAGAAGATCAAGATGCATGTGTAAAGGGTGTGGTGCTTGTGAGACCGGTTGAGTAATCACCCTCTCCCCACGTTTTATGAACATGGGAGTCCCTACTAACATCTGCTTAAGGAGTGGAAACCATGGCTGGGTAGGCCAGTTTGGGACTACCAGGAGCCCCTCAGCTTTATCCTGTCGGATCTTTTGTAGGCATTTGGGGATGAGGCAAAATGGGGGAAAGGCATAAAATTTCAAAAGACTCCAGTCTAATGTAAAAGCATCTATAGCTTTTGCTTCTGGGTCTGGCAGCCACGAAACATAGTTATCTAATTGCTTATTCAGTCTGGATGCAAAGAGGTCAATTTCTGGTTGTCCAAACCAGGAAATAATGTCTCTGAATATTTCTCTATTTAGCATCCACTCAGTTCTGTCATTGAAGTTTCTGGACATTAGGTCTGCCTCAGTGTTTTGTGTTCCTGGGAGGTAAGCTGCTGTAAGCCAAATTTCATGTTCCTTGCACCACTCCCAAATTTCCTTAGCTGCCCTATTACAATCTTCTGATTTGATTCCACCCATATTGTTTATATATGATACTGCTGTTTTGTTATCTACACGTAGAAGCACATGTGCGTCATGCAGATCTGTACAAAAACATTTAATACCCATACTTGCTGCAAGTATTTCTAGGTAGTTTATCTTATTGTCTGCAGCTACCCTTAACTCAGAAGCATTCCATCTACCCCCAGTGAGGGTTTTCATGTCTGTGGCACCCCAACCAATTCCACTTGCGTCGGTGCGCAGTTCTAGAATAGGGTTAGGATATCTCATTGGCTTAGAGGCCGAATCAATTTCTGATATCCACCACTGCAGTTCGCACTTAGCACCCAGAGATAGTTTCATTTTTCTATCAAAGTGTCCCTTGTTTGCTTTCAAGGCCTGGGTTTTGTCCTTCTCAAGGGACCTATAATACAATTGTCCATGTGGAACTGCTGGGAAAGCAGCAACAAGTTTCCCTACAACCATTGCCACCTGTCTTATAGTGGGGTTCATAGCCTGTAGCAAGCTGTTGCAAACTTTTTGAATTTCAGCTGATTTTTCCTTTGGGAGTTTGATGGTCATGTTTCTAGTGTTCAAAATGAAACCCAGGAATTGAATTTCTTGAGTTGGTGTAAGCACCGACTTTTGTGGATGGATAATGAAGCCAAGCTGAGTAAGGCTTTGGGTTGTAGCATTGGTGGCCACTTTGCCCTGTGCTTCTGTATTTGCGATGATTAGAGTATCATCAAGGTAGCCAATGACTAAATGACCTTGCTGTCTTAAATTTGACAGCAGGGGCTTTAGAAGTTTTGTAAACAGTCTGGGTGCAGTGCTGAGCCCATTAGGTAAGGCTTTAAACTGCCAGAATTGCTTTTGCCATTCAAACTTTAGGTACTTCCTATAGTTTTCATGGATAGCTACAGAATAGTAAGCATCTTTAAGATCGACTGAGGTTAAGTAACAGTTTTGTGAAATAAGCTGAGTTGCTGAATGGATATTATCCATTTTAAAATGTCTGTAAGGCAGATATTTGTTAAATTCTGATAGGTCAAGGATCAGACGAGTACCACCATTTTTCTTTGGTCTAGTAAAAATATTTGATAGGAAATCCCCTTTTTCTCTCAAGCAGGGTTCAATCACTTGCTTTTTATGCAGTTCCTGTATTTCTTCAGTAATCTGCATTTCCTCTTTAGGCCCTCGTTTAAAGCATCGAAAGGGTCCTGTGTTCTTTGGTGGGTCTGAATGCCTCACCTCAATTTTGTAGCCTTTAACTGCATTTAAAATGAAGGGATCTGATGTAATCTTGCACCAGTTTTTGTAAAATAACTTCAGTCGACCTCCAACTGCTGGTTGTGATTCTAAGTGCATTTCAGATGTAACTAGGCCTAAGCCTAAGTTCAAATCAAGTGGCACAGTGTGCCAATTGCTCACCTTTTCAGAGTCTAGTGTTTCCTCTGTGCCTGGGGCTGAGGCTGCTTCTGATATGACTTGTCCTTGGCCAGGGGGGGTGGTGCCCCTATTCTGGGCGGGTGAGCTCTTCGCCCCTGGCTTTGGCCTAAAAAAGCCCTGTTAGTGGTGAATGAGCTGTTGCTGCTTGTCCCTGCACTTGACCTGGACACCCAGCCAGCATCACGGTAAGCATGTTTAGTGTACGTTCCCCTTGAACTTGGCCTGTAGCCTCTATAAGGGTGTGATTGTAGTCTCTGTCTCGAGAAATTGCCACGTGATTTCATAAACCCTGCTGTGGCCTTCTGCTCATCTTTAAGTTCCTTAACCTGTTTACTCAGGTCATCTCCAAAGAGGAACTTGGTGACTGGATTTGAAGGTTTACATAAATGGGTGTAACGAACATTGAAGGATGCCCCAAAACGGGGATTATTGACACGCAAAAGATCTTGCTTCCAGTGGTAAGCAAGTAACTAGCGTAATTGACATGCGCACACTAGCGGGCTCTCCTATTAATATCTATTACGTAATGTCTGACGATATTACGAAATAAAATACTGTACCAAATGCACTTTTATGCACTTTAGACATTCTTAATACAGTGAGATTGCTTCAGTACATACTTTGAAATTACCCAACTTGATCATTTACCTAATTAAGTGGATTCCAAAAGCTTACCAAATGCATCTTACATTACCCATGCCATTCAAAACTCTTCACCCTATGCACTAATGAATATTAACCCTAACAGTTACCCTTTTTGAAATATAGTATGTGCAAGGTTTAACCTCTGATGACCCTAAATGACCCTTTGACCTCCAGTAAAAACAATAGGGTTCATCTACTCAATATGGACAATCCACATGCTAAGTATGAGATCCCTCACAGTTACCCTTCTTGAGATATACTGTGTACAAAGTTTTGATGTTTTGACCTCTGGTGACCCCAGATGACCTTTGCCCTCCACCAAAAACAATAGGGATCATCTACCTAACATGGACAATCCACATGCTATATATAAGAGCCCTCACAGTTACCCTTCTTGAGATGCAGTGTTTACAAGGTTTTGACCTTTTTACCTCTGGTGACCCCAAATGACCTTTGACCTCCACCAAAAACAATAGAGTTCATCTATTCAATATGAGCAATCTACATGGTAAGTATGAGATCACTCACACTTTTCTTTCTGGAGATATTGTGTTTACAAGCAATTTCAAAGGTATTTACCATTTGACCCCTGGTGACCCCAAATGACCTTTGACCTCCACCAAAAATGATAGGGACCTTCTACTCAATGTGGGCAATCTACATGTCAAGTTTGAGACCTCTCAGAGTTACCCTTCTTGAGATATCATGTTCACAAGAGGGCATCACACACACACACACACGACATCACCATCTCATAGATTCCTTGCCTGCCTTCGGCAAGGAATCAAAAAAGCAGTAGTGTAAAATAGAACCCAACTTTACCTTGTGTAATACTCAAAACCTCCCACCTGACCCTCCCTCCCAAACACACACACTATTTGATTCCAACTTTTCTCTTAAATGAACAATTGGTTTGGACATCAAAGCAGCTGATTCTACAGCAACAGGCTACACTGGCTGCTGAGGTTAGCATTTACATCTACCTTCTATGCAATAAACCCCACCCCAACCCCCAAAGAGCAAAAACCAAAACAAAAAACAATAATAGGCAGAAAATAACTAAATATTGCCCTTTTTCTATATTTGAGGTTTCTTCACTGTCTAAATTCCACTTTTTTACCTCTAAATAATTTATTAAAGACTAAAGTCAAGCCATCCTTGGTAGCAAAATAGTTTGGACAAAGAACAGAAGCACACTCTTTCCATTCATTAAAAAGAACCAGATCATGAGCATCAATAGTTAGGGGAATAGGCTAGGGAACATGTCGCAGCACTTATGACATTAGAGGGAATAGTCTCCTTCATTTTTTTCCAAAATCCTAATGAAAACGGTGGTCAAATGCATGAATTCATGCCTTGCAAAACACCTGATGCAATGAGCTTAAATGGAAGCAGCCACTTAATAGATTTAATTGTCCTGAACTGCCTAAAATTGTACAATAGATCATTTGGCACCAAAATTTTTCCAGGGCCGGTGAGCCATGAATACCTTTTGTTAACTACTTTGCAATTCCAGCTTGACATAGCTCTTGTCAGTCATGCCACAACTTTTGAGAAGTAGTTCACAAATTTCAAAAGAATGAAGCATGCATGTTACTTGTCAGAAGTGAACACACCATGCAACTAATGCTGGTTGACAATGTCAGTGGCGTGAGAATTCTACTTCTGCCTGCATCTGGACAATTCACAGATTTTCTGAAATGCACTGTTTCACCCTTTATTTCATTGTCCAGGGCAACAATTTCACAATTTTGGGTTTAATGGGCTTAACAGCTTCTGGGAAATCCTGGAAATAGTCCCTGGATTATTATGCAAGACATAACACTGTAACTAATGATATTTTACAAAATGCATTTTAAAGTGTACTTCAAGTCAAAAAATATCTTAAAGAGCATGAAAAATGAATTTTAACAGTCCAACTCCCATCTTCATATGACATTCTTGAACTGAGATATAAAATGTTGAAGTTTACTCACTTACAACAAATTGGTCCATTGCCCAATAATTTGTGACTGTCTTATTGAAAAACTCACATTAACTGCCTTGTTTCCCTTTATAATTAAAAATGTTTTTATGACCGTGAACACTTCCTGTTTGTTTGTATAGCATGTTGTACAGATAGGGCTTTATTAATTACATCATCTCATAAGAGTAGAAGTTCTATCACACCTTGGTACAAGGTGCAGTAACTTTTAGAAGAACAAAGAAATACAAAGATCTGACTATGAGTAGTACAACAATGACATCACAAATTATTGCACAACATACCATTTTAAGCTGAGTAAATAAACTTCAACATTTTATATCTCAGCTCAGAAATGTCCTATTATGATGGGAGTTGAATTGTTAGAATTCATTTTTCATGGGTATTTAATGTATTTTTGAATTTTTTGACTTAAGGTACACTTTAAACATTGAGCTTTGGGGCATGTTAACACTGTTTCCTATCACATATCAGTGATGGTAACTTCCTAAATGGACACTAGAATAGTTTGTGTCTGTTCACTGGTCCCATGATGTTAAGGCATTATATAAACAAATGATGACATTTACAAAGCAAATCAAAGGCATGTCAGTAGAGGAACTCATTTTTGCACAAATTCTTGTATTTACATTCATGAAACTGTTACAAATTCCCTCTTTTGGTGTTTCAGATTTTCAAATTATCAGTAACTTACCTGAAATGGACTTTCAAAAGAAACCTGTATTTGATCTAATTTGTCACTTAAGCTCATGTAAAGTCATACATCATCCAGAGACTTTTCAAACATTCTTGTTCCATAGTGCCACGAAAGACTGCCCTTTGGAGAATGCAATGGATGGATGATGTGTGTGTGTAGGGGGGGGGGGGGCAGTTCGATGAAGTTTTATGAGTCAGTTTCTACCAACTGGTTTAAGTTGGACTGGTCACAGCCTTTTGCCAGCTGTGACTCACGGATGAGGGGGAAAGGGAAAAGGGGAAGTGTTGTTACTACTTACCATCCAAAGCTAACAATTTCAATAAAACAGCACATAACAGCTTTAAGGGACAAGGAGGGCTAAAACCCCATATGATGCACTGTAGACCAAACCCTAAAAGCAAACAAGTCTCCCCTTACCCTTCTCAACTCCACCATGGTAAAGGTTAAAGCCTGAGATGCCAAAGTCTAGTGGGAAGATAGATTCTTCACATCTGGCAGAGGGTTGGTGGCTGTCCCCTGAACTTGTTCTAAAAGAAATTTGGACCTTTTTTCATAGGATTCCAAGCCTGAAGGGGATAGTTAAGATGGGGTCTTTACTAACTGCTTATAAAAATTGAGAAGAAATTCTTTACTAAAACTACTAAAATTCCTCTTCATCAATACCAGTACCCTATTTGCCCTTGCAGCTTTGCTGCACACTACACAGATGACTTCATATCCCCTGTTATAACAACACCCAGATCTTCCTTAAATGCTACAACAATTCAAAACACTTCTGTTCATGTTGTACAGCTAGAACTTTCAGGTCCAAAATGAAGTACTTTGCACTTGCCTCAACTGAAAGGCAATTGCTAGGTCTGTAGACAATAATCTATCAAAGTCTCTTTTGCAGCAGTAAGGTATCATCCTTTAGCTAGCCACACACTTACACAACTTTAAACACTGCAACTCAACTCAATCGTCGCATCTCCAACAGTTGTGTAATGTGCATGTTTTTACTTTTTACGACTGCGACTGGCAGTTGCAGTACCAGTTTTAAGTGACCTTGACATCAGTCAGACGGAACCAACATGTTGGTTCTTCCTGACTTAAGTCAGTGCAACTTAAAACTGGACTTAACATTGCAAATCACAGTTGTAGAGACTATCCAGTTGAGTTGCGGAGTGCAAATTCGTGTAGTGAGTGGATAGCTTTATTTCTAACTTCAGTTTCTAACTTACCTTATGTAACTTTGTTCCCAGGAACACCCATTGGATTTGAAAGCCAAAGATACCATTTTGAGACTCATGATTCACTCATGAAGCAGTTTACAAGTTTTTTGCTGAAAGCCATGGTCACAATCAGTATTCAACCTACAAGTGATTCACTTCATGTATTCCAAGGCATAGATGCAAACCATTCATGATAATAAATTAATGAAATATTAGTGTAAAGATTTTTTTTTCAATTATGCTCTAATCCCTGCATCAGTTTATATGCAGATAGTAAGACAGAGCTTTACAACCCCACATCAGGAATAGAATTAATTTCTCAATCATAGTTGGCTGGTCTTTTAGGGCTGGTGACTGTAGGGGTCACAAGGATGGGTGGCAGAGGACTTAGCAGTGGGTGGCAGCATGCATGACCACAATAACACCTTACAATACAATTGAAATTTAACAAAAAAATATTGATGAGTGGCCTTTTCGATTAACTGTTTTTCAACAAAAAGAGAAAAAAAAGACAAAACAATACCACAATACTGTCAAAATATTTGACTTATGATGAAACCTAATGAGCAGTGTTCTTCTCCAACAGTCACTTTTGTGGGCTACAGTACTTCCAGCAGAGTGCTACAATTTAGAGTAGGCAAAAGGATTTACAACACATTCAGACCCAATTCTGAAAGTCACAAATACTTCATTCCCATGACAGCAGTGCCTTATCAAATACCTCTTCATCTTCAGACTGTAGTCAGATCAACAGTCATTTCACCTGAACACTAACTCACAAACACTTTTAGTCGCCGAGTACTACAGCATTGGCAAACAGGTCAGTTTCCTTACATTTAAATGATGTCGCTTCTTTTCTGTTGATCATTGCAAAGGTCATGTGTGCCTTCATCCTGCTCCAGCATCTACCATTCCTCATCTGCGGACACTCTTATCATCATATGTCACCTGCAGGGTCTTGCTGGCTAGATAAAGGGTTCTTTGCCTAATTTGTGAGTTGCAGGAGAGCCTCAACCACATTACCCTGGTTGACTCTTAGACTCCTCTCAGCTTCAGTTCTGCTAATCTCCATTTCATTGACCTTAAAATGAAAAAAATTCAAGTATGCTTACTGCCTGCCTAAAGAATTACACCCATGGAAATCTGGTAAGTCATCATCTGACTTCTTACGACAAAAATATCTCCCAAAATAATCACTTCGGTTCACATTCAGATAAGAATTAAATAAAAAACCCTTTGTACAATTCTTAACTACATTTCTCCTTTCAAAAATGCAGTACTTCCAGGACTGAACATAATAACCTTGCCCAGTGTGGCAAGGAACTTCCAGAATTAATTGTTCCGATAAATTTGAACAAGAGAGAACTGGACAAGGATTTCACTGAGGTTCATAGATAGTTAGATCTTAGTAAGATGGATTTTTACTGCCCAGCTTTCAACTTACTGTTCAAGTCAAGCCAGCCACAGACTTTTTTCCAGTTGTGGCTCGCTGCTTGTTTTCCCCACTCCATTGCTTATGCAGAGCATCACGCACAATGGCAGTACTAGTAGGTTCCAATTTTAGAGTCTTTGGTATAACTTGACCTGGGAATGGAACCCCAGCCCTCCACATGAGAGGCGAATGCTCTATCGTTAGACCAAACACGCCATGTACTAAGTTTCATAGACCCAAATACACTCTAAAGGCTAAACCAGTGATGTGAATAGGGTGTGCTGTGTGTATTATTTTTAAGATTTGCAAAATATGAAACCTCTCTGTTCAATAACATTTTTTAAAACTTTTAAATGTTTTTTTTTTCTGTTGCATTTTCAAAATATGAGAAATTGAATCACTGCCTGGCAATACAACAAAGTGTAACAGTGGCTTATTGTGGTTTCAGTATTATACTTTCTTGCATACAAGCATGTAAGCTTCCTAAGATCTGTCAGCCTTGTGAAAACTATACCAAAGTCATGTTGGTTTTACAATAGACACTCATTTCATCTCCTCTCCTTACTGGGGAGATATCACAGAAAAACATGCATTGATCGAGATCTTGGCAGCTTAATACTTTCTTTGTATTCTGATTCCCCACAAAGGACCCACTGCATTTGGTGGCTAAAACTTAAAATTTCCTGTGTCCACTATAAAGACACACACAAATGTCCCATTGACCAAGAGAGTTGTGAACTCACTACTCGATCTAGTAGTCAGTTAGTCACTGTTGGTCTTTGAGTATTGACCCCTTGCTTGCTTGAGGTCAAATCCTCCTTCACTGCCATGATCACCTTTTAAGGAGTTAGTCCCAGATCTAAGTTGATATTAACCTTAAAAATCACAAGATCTGATAACATGCATAAGATCACAATACAATCTAGTGTGAAAGCACCCTTAGTACCCCCTCCAAACAAAACTATATGAAATATACGAATAGAAAAATAAAACTTACGATTAAGTCAACATCAGCCTTCTTTATAGTAACTTTAGCAAGCTCCTTTTCCCTGTTTTGGAGACATGACAAAATGTTATTTAAACATATGGTAGATCTCACATGCTGCCATTCCAACAAACAGGAGAGTAAAAAAGACTAAGATATAGACAGGATGATAGACAGGAAGATCGAGATAATCAAACAGAAAAACAGAGACAGACAGACAGACAGACAGAGATATACAAACAGACAAAAAGTAGAACAGAGAGACAGGAAGAGAGATAGAGATTATCAAACAGACAGACATACTAATAGAGAAGAATGACAAACAGACAGAAAGATAGATACAGCATGATCACAATACTTCACATCAGAAAAATGTTTTTAAAGGATTCGGACTAAGGACTTAAAGGACTCACAATTCAATCTTCTCTTTTCGCATTGCTGTTGTCTTCGCATTTACTGCAGCCAGAGCCTGGAAACAAAATTAAAAAAAAATCCACAATGGAAGTAAACTTGTTACCAGAAATATGTACAAATTTAACAATGTACATTGTATGAATTTCTAAATAACGATTAGGTGAAATGCAGTAAATAGGCACTACAAAATTTTTGTATGGATTGATGGATAAAACCTTTCATTGCACCACTGTTCAAACCATGAAGGTTAAGGTGGAATCTCACGAAAAACGCGTACGTTTTGCAACCGGTTTACGACTAAAATTTGCGTGATTCACAAAATGTTAGCAAAACTGTGGCACGTCTGTCGCGCAATTCGCAGAGGTTGCAAAAGCTTCGCAAGCAGTTTTGAACACGTTCAAAATTTTCTGCTACTAATTTGCGAAAGATCAAACGCGAGATGTTAGCAAAGTGTTCGCAAAGTGTTATCACTAATGTTGCACTAACATCGCACTAACGTCGCCCTTTTTGTGCATTCTAACTGGGTCGGATTTGTTCTTCTTTTCGCACTACATTTGTGCTAAGTTATTGCGAAATTAGCGCAAAGTTAGTACAAAGTTAGTGCTAATATTTCGCGACTGTTTGAAGGTCATGTTTGGACGTGACACATATTCGTGTATGATGTGCTTATGTCGCACATACACAGCTGAATATGCACCTTCAGCCATCATGCCTGCCAAGAAGAAACAGAGGAGGGTAACTGCTGCAGCTGAATTAGTGCCTGCCGGTTCGGGCGCAGGAGGAGATGATGGTGTTCCTGTTGCTGATGGTACTCAGGGTGATGATGAGTCTGTCGGTGCCACATCCAGCTACAGCTGGACTGAGACCCAGAAGGAAACTATGGTGGAATTCCTTCAAGAACATGATGTTTTTTATAACAAAAGCCATAAGGAGTTTAAGAACACTCTAGTCAAGAAGTTAAATTCAGACTAATTTTCAATTGTTTCAATCTGTGGATTTAATAAGTGGCGTCCAACTGAAATATTTGCAAAACATTTGTATTTTGGTCGCAAAGTTTGTGAAATGTTAGTGCAACATTCGCACGACTGACGCGAGACTGGCAGGTGATTTAGACATCGTTTGCGATGTTAGCATGTCAGTCGCACCACTGTTGCACTAATGTCTCACGAACTTTTGGCGAATGTTTAGCGTCGATTTCCACAAATGCGCTCAAAATTAGCACTAATGTTGCACCAATGTCACACTAACTTCGCACGAATGTTTCGTGACTTCCTTATACATCAAATGCTCAGGTGTTGCACTATTGTACCAGTACCATCACTTACTAATAAAGGACAATAAAACACTCACTAGTCCAAAGATCCCCTGAGCGAAACAAATGCTATTGGTCAAACCTTTCCAGTGCAAAACATTTTCAGATTTAGTAGCCTAAGTAAGGGCATAGCCTAGGCTATAATAACTTTGCTGTACAGAATGGAAGTTTCCTGAAAAATTTTAACTTCCAAAGTTATTGTGGTAGTTATGTCTGTGGAAACTCAGTTGGGCCATAGGTCTAACATCAGTAAATGCTAGAGTTAGCCTTGAGAATGTCCTGCTTTCAGGACTAAATCAATCCTTATACACTCTTTATTTTGAATTTGCTACAACTTCAAGTTTCCAATCAATAGTTTGAATTTGGATTCCTAAATTCAAATTCGAAGTTGTTTTGTTTATTTGATTTATCACTTCATGTATAGATAGAAAATAATTACAAACATTAAGATGAAACTTAATAGAGTCATGCATGTATGAGGGGAAGGGAAGTACAGGAAAAACCCTGTTGGGCTTGGAATATGGATTCCCTAGCATAACAAAAAACAAAGCAACGTCAGAGTTCAATGTGGGGAAGTTTTGATAACTAAAAAGTTGGGACATTTTGACTGGATACCAATAAAACTATAGGACGGTTTATGTATGCAAGAGTCAAATAATGCAACCACAGTGTGGAGGGAAAAATAAACACTAACGCAAGGTTGTACTAAAGCAAAGGGCTTGGTCATGATGCATGGGGCCCTCTACAAGAAGCATCCACAGAATTTGAACTTTTGACTTTTTTAAGGCCAGATTCTTATAGAGACAAAGTCAACTAAAATCAGGAAATAACCAATAAAACAAAAACATTCCAATTGTTTGTGTTAATTTTGTAGTCAAATAAACACAAAGGTGTACTGGTAACTTTTGAGAAAAGATAACAAAATATGCTACAGTATTAAGGGAAAAATATGGTGGTTGGTTTTCATATGCTAAAAAAAACTTTGACTTGTACACATTTTATGGACCTGAAACTGTTTTGACCTGAGGAAATTTTCAACTTCTTGATACATGCATGCTTGTAATTTCAGACCTTGAGTTTTAAAATTCTTCATTCAGGTGTGCAAAAAGTCACACTCACAGTGATTTGAGGTGAGTGATGGTATGCAATCACACTCACATGCCTCAAAATTCAAGGCCTGTAATTAATGTATTACTTCAAATCAATGTCAAGACACTTTGCCTTTATTAAAATAGCACAGCACCATATTCAGATAGCACATGAGGCTTTTGCATAGAAAACTTATTTTGTACAGCAATCTCCCATTTTCAAGTAAGCAAAAACCAAACGTCATTAACATAGAACCAAAATTAATTATGCGTTGTGCTATTATTGGTTATGCTTATTTGTTCTGTAACACATCTATTCTAAGCACTGGTCCTATTTTCCTCAGCATTCAATTGATGAAGATGAACCTAGCTACCTATATTTGTCAGTCCCTTTGAGTTCAGTTGCAAGCTTCTTTTTCTTGCAGTCTTCATAGATTGGTAGCCACAGTGCATCACATTTTTCCCATACTTTTGTAAGATTGTAGACTACATGCAAGAAAATGAAAAAAAAAATCATGTGGTATCTTGCAACACAACAATTAGTCCTTTGTTTTCAGATATTTTTATGGTTGTCTTTTGGGCAAACCATTTCACTATTTTTAATTGCCAAAGAGACATTTGGTTGTCCAAGTATTTTTCACACAACTACAAACAATGCAGTACTTATTGTGATGTTTTGTTGCCATTTTTTTTAACGGAGTGAGTGTAAATATTATGTCTTAGTGACAGAATAAATACATGTGATGTTGGAATGACAAACAAATTATAAACATTATAGTATGATGATAAAACTGAGAGAGTTGATCAGTAAGCAGAAATCATGATTCGGATAACCAGAATGCAAAAATTCACTGAGGTTTCGTGGATACGTAACTGGTCCATATCAAATAATGCCACCATGTACTGTACCTTCTTCAGTCAAATGATGTTCTAACATGTTCAAAAAATCTTTTGTAAGCCCAGATGACCCTTGACATCCACCAAAAAGTAGGGGGCCATCTTCTCACCATAATGTGCATCCACATACTGCATGTAAAATCTATTTTAAGTTTCCCACCTTAAGATGCGTTAACACTTATCAAGGTTTTCATTCACATTTTGCCCTTGACTGATTTGACCTCCAATGACCCCAGATGATGTATCTTTGAACTTGACGGTTGAAGTGGGATGCGATAGGTTAGGTTGGTCAAGTTAGTAAGTTAGATGTAGTTTAACAGCCCAGTTTCCAACCAATTGGTTCAAGTCAGGCTGGCCATGGCCTTTTATCCAGTTACTATATGACTCACCGGCCTGTTTTCCCCTTCTCCATTGCTTATGCTAAGCACCAAGCACAATGGCAGTAGGTTGTGTTTTTTTATGCCTTTGGTATGACCCAAAGGATGCATGGATTGATAGATAGATAGGTAGACCTCAGATGACCTTTGATCTTTACCAAAAGCAGTGTACCATCTTCTGACCATAATGCATTCACATACCAAATAACAGCTATCCAAGTTTCCTATCTTGCGGTGTTGCATTAACAAGGTTTTCAGACTTTGACCCCTGGTTACCCTGGATGACCGTGACCTCCATCCAAAAACAAATGGAACCATCTTCTGACCATAATACATCCACTTACCTAAATATGGAACTTATCCAAGTTTCCTAACTTGAGATATTGTGTTAACAAAGTTTTCAGACTTTGACCCCTGGTGAACCCCAGATGACCTTTGACCTCCACCCCCAAACAACAGTGATCATCTTCTCACCATAAGGCACACACATACTAAATATGGAAAGTCTCCATGTTTGCTACTTTGAGATATTGGGTTAACAAGGTTTTTAGACTTTGACCCCTGATGACCCCAGATGACCTTTGACCTCCACTGCAAACTATTGGGACCATCTTCTGATCATAATGCATGAACATCTTAAATATGAAATCTATGGGTCATTCCACTAGGTTGGGACACAAAGTGTGACATACAGTTGTGAAAATTTCATATTGCTTTAAATATCACTACTTTACAGTATCACAGAGCATGCTATACAGACATAACTTTTAATATAAAATACTGTTGTTTATGTAGAACAACACTGTTCTTCAAAATAGTCCATAAAAGGTAGATGTGTCAAATATTTGTGCTAATGTAACATGGATACCAATTTCAAATTTGAAGTTGGGTAATCAGCTTGGGTCACATTTCATATTGCAGTTTCATTTCCAAAAATATAGCAACTGATTAGTTGCTTTTAAATAAGTTCATTTCCATAAAAATGAGTTGCTGCCAAAGCCTAAAAGTTGCCAAAAACTAAACTGGGTTAAATACTTAGATTTTAATGTATAATAAAGACTAGCAAATTTTTTAAAGCTCTAATAATAGACAAATTGGGTGCTATTAATAGTAGTGTTTGCACCGAGTACCTGGGTTACCAGCCCAACGTTTTTACTACCCGGGCAGAAAATAAGTACCCTGGTAGCATTTTCCTGTGATTTATTTTTGATCTTCTTAAAATAACATGGTTATTAAAACTAACAAACTGTATTTACCCACATCTCATCCACAATTATGTTGAAATGAAATTTCTTTTATTTGTTTCCGTAATGCGCTTTTGTTAAATTGCACTTTTCCAGAAACAATTCAAACACCATGCACTTAAGTAAGATGTTGCAAGGTTTACATTACGGTCAGGTTATACCCGGGTACCCGACGGGTAATGCGGTTCCGGTACACGGGTATAAATTTCCTACCCATTGTAAACACAAATTAATATCATTATATTTAATTTGTTAATAGCCTTGGGTAACACAGATTTAAAAGTATCAAACATACTTAACAACTTCTCCTAATTCTTTAGAAATTAGTCTGAAAATGTTGGAGTACAATTGTAACATGGACACTGTGTCCATGTTACATCATGTGTTATAATTTGATAAAACAGACACTTACTTAATGATAACATTACTGCTGGACTTCTCTTAAATCAAGTGGAAGTTGTGTAATGTGTTTGTAAACAAAACATGTCACTTCCAAGTTTAAACAACAAAATGTTGAACAAAAGTTATAGGAACAGGTTTTATTTCAAACTGTGTCCAATTGTAATAATTTTATCCAACTAAATCAGTGTTCTTATGTAACGAGGACACAGAAAATCTAAAACGGCCTGATTAACACATGAAAGAAATTGAAGTCTAATTTGTTATTTTGTATAATGCTGTGTCCTAGTATTTGCTACAGGAACAGTATAATGTATCCTAAGCAGCTTGTTTAAGAATTATGGAACAAAATGTCACAAAATTGTACTGATGTTACATGGATACCGTGCTGCAAAATGGCCCTCTTTTGCATCATATTTGGAAAAATCTATGTACTAAGTTTGAAACTTTCAGACATTTCTTTCTTGAGATATTGTGTTAACAAGCAAAAAGTCACCGCAAACACACACAATACACACACACACACACACACACACACCATCATGAGTTCATGACCCAAAAAGCAAACTGCATTCAATTCTAATTTGCACCACCAGAGAAATGGTTGTCAGATGGAAAACCAACAAATGAGCTTATAAATCACAGTTAAATGAGGTTTTATGGCCAAGTTTCTAACCAAGTGGTTTTTAGTATGTTGTGGATATGGATAAATACTGTGCAACACTCCAGGTGAAGTCAAACACACAGGAGGTTTTTGCATTGAGAAGAATTAATCTTCCTGTCTGAGGAACCTCAAGACAGAGTTCTTGAAAAACCAGAAAGCCAAAAGGCTTAGTGATTCCTTGCTGCTGAAATGTAAGGCCTTTTTTCACATTGACATTGCTTTGCAATGTTTTTCAATTAACAGGGCTCCATAATGTGCGCACAAAGTACACATGCAAGGCATCCAATCTTCCTACATTGAGATCCCCCTTGCCCGTCATGAACCCAAATGACATTTGACCTCCACCAAAAACTTCTGGGACCATGTATTCACTATGTGCCATCTACATGACAAGTTACAGGACCGTACAAGTGACCTTTCTTGAAAGACTGTGAAGGAAAGCTTGTCAGGCTTTGAACATGCCGACT
Source organism: Holothuria scabra (assembly GCA_037179385.1). Taxonomy (NCBI): domain Eukaryota; kingdom Metazoa; phylum Echinodermata; class Holothuroidea; order Aspidochirotida; family Holothuriidae; genus Holothuria; species Holothuria scabra. Next base: position 7,404,001 of record CM074187.1, on the reverse strand, counting down.
CCAAATGAACTTTGACCTTTGGGAAAATCAAAAGGGATCATCTAATAAATATAACCAATCCACACACTAAATGTGAGCACAGGCACATGTACCGTTCTTGGGATACCGTGTTTACGAAGTTTTGACCTTTTGACCTCTCATGACCCCAAATGACCTTTGACCTCCATCAAAAACAATAGGGAACATCTACTCAATATGGCCAACACACGCCACATATGAGCATAGTCACATATACCGTTCTTGAGATATCGTGTTACGAAGTTTTGACCTTTTGACCTCTTGTGACCCCAAATGACCTTTGACCTCCACGAAAATCGATAGGGATCATCTACTCAATATGGCCAATGCACACACCAAATATGAGACTAGTCACAATTACCCTTATTGAGATACCGTGTTTACAAGCAATTTCTAAGGAATTTACCTATTGACCTCTCGTGACCCCAAATGACCTTTGACCTCCACGAAAATCGATAGGGATCATCTACTCAATATGACCAACCCACACATCAAATATGAGCATAGTCACATGTACCGTTCTCGAGTTATCGTGTTTACGAAGTTTTGACCTTTTGACCTCTTGTGACCACAAATGACCTTTGATCTTCACCAAAGACAATAGGGACCATCTACTCAATATGACCAACCCACACACCAAATATGAGATTAGTCACATGTACCGTTCTAAAGATATCATGTTTACGAAGTTTTGACCTTTTGACCTCTGGTGACTGGAAATGACCTTTGATCTCCACCAAAAACAGTAGGGATCATCTACTCAATATGGCCAATGCATACACCAAATATGAGATTAGTCACACTTACCCTTCTTGAGATACCGTGTTTACAAGCAATTTCTAAGGAATTTACCTATTGACCTCTCGAGACCCCAAATGACCTTTGACCTCCACGAAAATCGATAGGGATCATCTACTCAATATGACCAATCCACACACCAAATATGAGCATAGTCATATGTACCGTTCTCGAGATATCGTGTTTACAAAGTTTTGACCTTTTGACCTCTCGTGCCCCCAAATGACCTTTGATCTCCACCAAAAACAATAGGGATCTTCTAATCAATATGACCAACCTACACACCACATACGAGGTTAGTCACACTTACCCTTCTTGAGATATCGTGTTTACAAGCCAAAGCGTCACATACACACACACACACATACACACGACATCACCATCACATAGATTCCTTGCCTGCCTTCGGCAAGGAATCAAAAATGAGGTCCTGGAGGTCAATAACATCCTGGGGAAGGTTCCTGTCTCTGACAGTGTGAGACTGTATTTACTGCAGTCCTTGTTTGCTTGGATGGTTGTGTAGCTTATTTGAGTTGCGATGCCTGGAGGGCTGCTGGAATGGTTGTGAGACGTTGGCAATAGGTATGGCCTGGAGGGCTCAATCTGGCTTTCTGAGGGTATCAAGCCTATTTAAAGACCTCCCTTTGTGGCTTTCCCACTCTAAATCCCTTCACATTTCAGAAACACTACTGTGGGCGAAGTAATTACAAACAAACCAAGATGCACTACATTGAATTTTCCACAATATTACAGTAGTAACCAAGGAGGCAGTGTAAGAATCCCAGACAGAAGAATTCTCTAATAAGTTCGTTAGTTAGATAGAGTTTTACAGCCCAGTTTCTTACCAACTGGTTCAAGTCGAGCCAACCACGATTTTTTTCCCAGTTGTGGCTAACTGGCTTGTTTTCCCTACTCCATTGCTTATGCTGAGCACAAAGCACAATGGCAATAGGTTCTGTTTTTAAAGTCTTCGGTATAACCCGGCCGGGACTCGAACTCCTGACCTCCTGACTGCAAGTTGGATGCTCTAACCACTTGACCATGCAGTCGATCAAGGGTCAACTCTAATAAGGGTTAAACAAATGTGAGATAAGCATTGGCTTTGACATTCCTTGAGCAGGAGTAAAGATTCCTTTTCACAAAACCTAGGACCATATTGACTAATGAGGTTATATGGTTGATATGCTTCAGGTAAGGTTGTTTCAAATATCAACTCCGAGATGAGAATGGCAGAATGTAGAATCAAGTTGATCACCACTTAGGAGTATTTAATTGTAAAGTTTCGGATTTCTTCAGCGGCTAATTCTCATAGAAGTGCTTTGTGGTGTTGAAGTACATTTGCAAATCCTTCTGTATAGATCATTTTGGAGTTGAACCTGGTCAATGGCATTCCTACAGTAATTTGTCTACAGATTGCACAAACATCATTAATCAGAACAGTCTACCTCAGAAGAGATACTGATGGGTAAATTGTTGATATAGACTAGAAATAACAAGGGACCTAAGACCTTGTCTTGAGGAACACAAGAGATTAGATGAGTTCAATCAGAACAGTCACCCCCCACAATAACCTCTGTTTATGGAACTTGAGAAAGTTAGCAATCCAATCAAGAGTACTCCTAAATGCCCTAGGTCTGAAGAGCTTGTGCACTTATCAATTCCAACCCTGACACCCCTAGACCCTGGGATGGTCAAGCTTTGAGCAGGGATTTGGCTTAGGACTTCACAATAATTTTGTCCCCAAAGGGTCAGGACTTGATTTCACACAATCTGGGCGGCTGGGAAAACTGGCAGGGCATTTACTTGTGGCGTGGGTAATGCCGGACATTCAGGTGTGGGGACATTGCCAGGCTCTGCAGTGGGATTTACCAATACCAAAAATGACCCAACCATCCCTGGGACTAGGGTGGATGGGGTTGCAATTGATAAGTGTGCATTATAAATCAGGCAATTACGATAACCAGTATTAAAGCATTGGAAAAACACATAATTTTCATGTCAGTCTCGACTCTACCATCCGGAGACTGAGCTAGGTCATTTGTTGTTAAAATTAACAGAGGTTCACAAGAATGACATTGTCTGAAACCATGTTGCCTACTGACTGAGAGCATAAGCATGGCTGGCAGGTTTGTGAAGTTAGTTAGATAGAGTTTTACGGCCCAGTTTCTAACCTACTGGTTCAAGTCGAGCCGGCCACAGCCTTTTTTCCAGTTGTGGCTCACTGGATTTTTTTCCCTACTCCATTGCTTATGCGGAGCATCACGCACAATGGCAGTAGGTTCGTATTTTAGAGTCTTTGGTATGACTCAACCTGGGAAGCAAACCTGGGCCTTCCGTGTGAGAGGCGGATGCTCTTACCGTTAGACCAAACACACGGTCAGGTTTGTGAAGGTAGTCCTTCAGCTACAGGTGAAAAATGAAGACTAGATGGAAGAGAGGAAGTTTACTTGACCCCAAAAGGGTGTATTTAGACAGCTAACATAATTATGTACAGCCCTGGACAACAACTGAACCACGACTGACAAACAACACAAAAATGAAGAACTAACACACAGTACAAGTTATAGCAAAACCACTTACCCAAACATTTAACACAACATAACATAACAGGTTAAAGGGCAAAGGAGGACTGTAAAGGCCCCATAAGATGCCCTATAATCCAAAAACCCCCCCAAAACAAATAGCAAACCAACAACACCTAACGAGCCCAGAAAGATTAGATCCTACCACAGTCATGGAAAAACTTGTCAATATGTACCTTAAAATGGTCCACTGATGTCCTGTACGTGTAGCACCATTATTTCTCAAAACAACAAAATGGCTGCTGCTGAAAGAGGTCTCCAAAATAGTGTTCTATAACATTTTGCCTCAGAGAGTGACCTAAAATTGTAGGTATGCCAATATTTGTTAGCTATAAATAAACACAAAACCGACTCCAACTGTTTATGGATACCATGGTAAACTTAGCTGACAAATTAGGCCCTAGGTATTTATGCTGTGATCGATTTTCCTCTTATGTCCTGATATTGCAACAGCTGGGTTTCTGGCACACTGTGACCAAGAACTCTAGTGTGGAGAAAAACTCCAGGTAGGCATAGGCCTACACTGTATACAAATTTCTTTCAGAAGGAAATCCTTTATTAGCTTGAAGTTACTTAAAGGTCCAAAGCAATCCTCGGATTAGAGGCCATTATAAAAAGCTTGATAAGTCTTTTGCTAGACTTGACATAAGGAAGTTCAGTATCTCTCATAGGGTTGTTACTGAGTAGAATAACCTGCCTAAGTGGGTTGTTAACTCCACATCAGTGCACCGTTTTATGGTGACTATTGACAAGTTTTTCCATGATTGTGGTAGATTCAAATTTTTCTGGGCTGGTTAGCTGTTGGTGGTTTGCTTTTTGGAGGGTTTTGGATTACAGGGCATCTAATGGGGTCTTTACAGCCCTCCCTGCCCTTAAGCCTGTTATGTTATGCTTGACATTATGTTAAAACCAAGTGGACGCAGCATAGAGTCCTATTCGAGGACTAACGTTAGGCCTAATCGAACCCACAGGTTGTCCTAGCTTTATATAGCTAGGACAACATGCAGAAAACATGAGCTTTCCTTAGGAGTCAGCAGTGTTATAAAGACTCAAGTCAAAGATGTGACTCGAGTCTGACTCGAGTCACGATTTCGGTGACTCGAGTCCCAAACTCATGGGACTCGACTCGACTTAAGTCACCACTTGCCAAAGACTCGACGTGACTCGAGTTACCATAAAATAAAATTTGAAAGACTCGACATGACTCGAGTCACAGAAGTGAATGACTCGACTTGACTCGAGCCTTTGTCTACAATGACTCGAGTCACACCCGAGAGTAATAAAACAGAAACTAAAAATTGTTTTCATCATCGGACCCAAACCAACGGCCGTTCGTTCCTGCTTTATCCAGTTCTGTATGCCCTCAAATCTGTACATAGGGGATCCTAACATACAGCTCTGCTTAACATGTGTAGCGCCGTAAACTTCACGAGATAACTCATACAACAAACTTCTTGAAGCGAAGCTGAGTGTCCTGAGTGCACTGTAGTTACGGACTAGTGCAGTACTAATAATGGTACGCGTAAACATTAAGATTTCCCTAGACCTCAGCTCAGTTAGTGCGTAGCGTAGTATACTACGCTCAGCTCCATAGATAGATGACTGATTTCCTTCGCCTCTGTTCATGTTCTAGTATGTGGTATTTTGACTTGAAGTAGCTGAAGATGTGACAAACAAAATTTCATTTCCATGTAGGCCTATTCAGTTGGTATTTGGTGATTAACATATGTTATTGCTTTCGTGGATTTAGATTAACGAAATCAGTTAGTTTAAGGGAACACCTGTGGCTGCTAATGAACCACAGTTTTGGCCTATTATGATTATGAATTGTTTATGTAACACTGGGGCCTTAGTGTCGTGTAACTGGTAGCAATGGTGTTTATATGTTCGCAGCAGTAGGGTGTATCGCAGGTCTATATGATGAGGATATGTGCGGAAGCATACTGCCAAGTTTGTTGTACATGTATGGCTTGAGACTCAATGAAGGCTTTATAGTGTAGCAGTTAAGGTACTTGATTATATCTGAGTGTTCTTATATGACAAACATATTATTAGATGAATTACAGTATGTCACTGCTCAATGTGTAAAGATTAATATAATACTGAAGTTAATGTGTGTATTGCAATCTTCACATTTAGGGTTGTGAAGTCACATTTCACATGAAAGTACAAGTGTGGACATCAGTCACCTTCTGCCCCCTCCACAGACCCACACGACTGGGGTGCATGGGGCACTCGCCCTCCCAATTCGGGTGAAAGCAGTTGGTTTATTCGGGCAAAACATGATAAACGGTGACATTATTCGGGCAAAACATGCTCTTCCTCCCTCATAGAAAATTACCCCTGTACGCCTATGCCCCACTCCTCCAACAAAAGTGTGCAGTCACAATTAGCAAAGTACTGCAATTGCAAAAGATCAACCTATCACACCATGGACTCAAGGTAACTCAGCATGTAAGAGATAAGATGACTTAGCCTAGAGTGACTCAAAGAAAATAAACACATTCTGACAGAGGCAACTCCACTCACAAGACCCTCAAAGCTTTCGAAAGACTCGAAGCGCAGGGTTTTCCCTGGGCGTTTTGAACGTCGCGGCCCGCGACGTTCAAGCTTCAAAACCAAGGAGGCCGCGACGTTCAAAAAACGGCCGCGATGTTCAAAATTTCTGCCAGCTAGCCTCCATAATTTTTCTTCTTTCTGTCAACGACTGCTTTTGTTGTTAATACAATAAACAACAAAATCATTGACTTATTTGTAAAACTGCAACTAACTTTTTTAATTTCCATGCACATACCACTGCATGCGAGTCGGAGCTCAGTATGTATATCCCATAGGGCCTACTATTGAACGAATAACAACACAGTATTATTATAATTAACTAGCCTGCACTTGTCGTCGTAGGCTTGTATCAGGAAAATGTTTTGCTCACTCCGGAGCACAGCAGCTATGTGGCATAACACGACTTGCATGACCAAAACACATACGCCCGCCTTTGGCAGGTTAGAGGCGGGGCTAATGTCTCAGATTTGCGAAATTATCAATCAAACGAACGAACCATGTCATTGTATCTTCACGATGTAATCCCACATATATCCTGTTACTTCGTTCTTAAAACTTACGACACGATTGTTTTGCCCGGCTACAACCAAAGTTTGGGAAATTCGATCGTAGCAAAAATGCAATGGGAGTATTAGAATTCTATGCGAAGACGGTTGGTTTCTACATGTTTTTCCTACACAGTAAAACTGCATTGACGATGTCACAAGTATGATTGGCTGATTAAACGCAATAATGAACCAATCACGATGTTTAGAGGTAACTTAAAATAAGTGCGATGGACCCTATGTGTATGATGTCATAGAACCCTTGTTTTCCCAACATGTTTTCATGAAAAGATCGGGACACACACAATCTGTGATTGCTTGCAGCCACGTGCTCCATTGCTTTTACAAATTCTGGCACTCACTTGATCATTACTCCCGATTATTTGCAAACTGAAAAAGGGGTTAAAATATGCTTGAAACTTGCCTTTAGTTTCGTTAAATTCCTGTAAACTCAATCCTTTAACTTCCCGCCAAAACTGGTTGCATTGATAATCACAAACGTAAAATTTTTACCCCTGCCATGGAAGTGATCGTTTGATATTTTCCGCTATAACCCTGTAGTATTACATGGAATTAGATTTAGAATTGCATTCAATGTCTTTTCCTAGCTTATCGCAAAAAGCGCCGGGAAAGTTGCTGTACAAACTGTTCTGCACAAAGCAGACTATCGAGCTGCAGTGTTTCGCCTCTTTTTAATCCCAAAGCTTGGCATACATGTCTGTGGATGTTTTGTACACGTAGCTCCTAGAATCTTGTGAAGTCCGGTGATTATTATCTTGCATAAATTAAGTAATTCCCAGCATTCCTTCCGTAATGTTATTTACAGTAGGACTTGTGCAATGATGTCATGCAACGTCAATGTCATTGCAAACAAAAACCGTGATGCACGTGGTCTCGTGAAGCAAAATTCTTGGCACACGCATGCAGTAGACTTTCGTGCGTGTCCGTTTTTTCCGCCAAACAAGGCATCATGTTTTGCTTGGTGACATCATATGCATACGACCCATTTCAAAATTTAAATTGGTCCCTGCATCGTGATTGGTTCGATTGCGTTGATTCTAGCCAGCCAATCACAATTCGCACCTTCGCCTATGTGATTTAGTGTGTGAAAATACTCGGTCTCGAGACAAGTTTTCCCATTGAGTTTGTGTTACGACGATCGCACTGCCAATGCTTATATAGCCGGCTAGCGAAGCAGGGCGAGCCCCGTGCCAAATTCACCTACATGAAACGGCATCACAAATCTCTGCGTACATGGATTTTTCGGGGATCTGACCTACGTGCATTTCAGCTGCAGATTCTTTTTAAACAAGACGTAAGTTTTGGACAAGAACTGCTTAAAATTTCTGGGGATGTTTATACCCGAAAGGAACCATAAGATACGTTAATCGGGTGCAATTGTTGGCTGCCCAGAACTGCTAAGATTCTACTTCTAAGATTATCATGAATGGTTGCTCTACGTGGGGTTCGTATTAAAGCAGGAGAGTCGCTTCAGTATATTATAGCAACTACAACCGGCCAGTGCAGAAAAGGAATGCAATAGTTCCAAAATGATTGGGGGATGAAAAATAGAATGAGCATGATGTTGGCCTAAGAACTAAATTATTAAAGCCTGGGGCATGTGGCATCGACTGCAAACAAATCTATCGCATTAACAGTTGATTAACATCTCCACTTTTGAAGTGAAAATATATTACGCCTACAAAAATGATATCCCGTTCGTGAAACGAACGGAAATTTTCCAAATATTTTCTATCCTGAACTGGTAATATTGCAAGCCGGCCCAATCACCAAAATTTTGGTGAGCAACGGACGCGAAATAACGGCCAACCGGGGGTAAAAATCTTCTGGTGCCAGCGCTTAATAAAGGCCATGCTGATGAACCAAAACTTTTGAAGCAGAAATTACGGTGACATGGAAGCCAATGTGACCGCTATCAGTAGACCAAAATTTGTACGAATGTGAGTATCGGTGCTAATATTTTTGCGTCAACTTACAAAAATTGTGTTGACTAATTTGGCTGAAAAATGTCACCATTTTGCGTCTAGGGACTTGCATAAGTCACAAAATTTCCAAAAGGGGAGGGGGTACCCCCTCCCCTTATACCCCTCCCCCAGGCCGGCGATCCACCAATGGACGCATCAGATGCGCGACGTTCAATTCTAAACCCAGGGAAAACCCTGGAAGCGACTCTACTCGAGCTGAGGGAAGACTCCACATGACTTGACTCGACTAGAATTGCTAAAGACTCGAAGTGACTCGAGGCAACTTGAAGCTTTCCAAAGACTCGAAGTGACTCGACTCGAGCTGAGGGAAGACTCAACATGACTTGACTCGACTCGTATTTTTTTACGTATAAGTAGTCCGCTTGTCTATAGGTAGGCTTATGCTGATTGTGTGAACAATTGTTCACAGCACTGAATACCGTAGCTATAGCCTACCTGTACGTAAGTACATATTAGTATACTGAAGTCTACAGTGAGAATGTTGCTTGGAAAGACGTCAACATGGCAGTAACAGGCGTCACATTGGATAGTAAAAGACATCGATGAAGTTTGAAACTTTAAGGAAAAGTTGATGGAATCTTCATCTGACAAAAGTATCACTGAAATCATATTCCATTCCATTACTTTTTGCCTCCCAAAAAGATGTTTTCTGCTAAAAATAAAAGGGGCCGAAAACACAGTTTTTGAGGGGCGGAAAGTAGCGAGGGAGGAAAATAACTGTAACCCAAAGGAAGAGGTGGGGGAGGGGTTGATGGTATGCATGGGTTACAACACTTTTGGTTTATGCCCTGGAAGGCATGTGTCATTTTTTCCCAAGATTTGACTTTGCTCAAGTATCTCTCCCCCCCCCCAAGATTCTCAGATCCCCCTCAAAATTTTACATCATGGATGATGGAGGAATCCCCCCTTAACTTTCTGAGCTGGCGATAACCCTGATGCAGACTATGTGTAGTGTAGACACTGTTACTGTGTTAGGGCAACCTACATAGCATAGCTACGTAGGCCTTACCGCCTAAAGTTAGGTCTAAGTACGTTACGTATGTTAGGCCTAGTGTCGGACCGTGCCGTTTCGGCTTAGCGTTAAGGGCTAGCCTAGGCTAGGCCTCGCTACGATAAGTCAATTGAAAGGATCGTTAGGATACTCAAGCCTACATTGCTCATATCCTGCACTGAAATTTCCTTTTCTTCGGCGTAATCAGTGACTCTTTCGAGGTCGGCAGCCCCACTGTCGTGTTTTTTAGCCTTCGGTGCCGAAGGATCTCTTTCAGCATCATCCCTGTCTCCGTTTGTCGTCATTTTTACTCGGTATTAATTTGCTGCCTCGTTGTAGTATTGTGTGTGTGTGTGGGTGGGTGGGTGTCTGTATTATTTTGGATAAAATGAGGTCATTGCGCTATACTTCTACATTCAAGAATCAAGTTTCCTGAAGAAAATGGATTCTCCTTTCAATCATTTTGAGAGATTCACTTCCAAGGTAAGTGTTGCATGCAAATTAATGTGTAGAGCCTAATCATAAAATACTATCATAAATTTATATGACATTTAATATATTCATATTTCCAGAAAAACGAATTGTCTTGTCAAACTTGTATTGCAGCAAACAGCTGTTCAGGATAAAGTCCAGGGGAAGTTCCACAAAGAGTTACGCACAATCTTAAGTTTGATTCACCAGTAACAACAGTAAATCGTGCGTAACTCTTTGTGGAACAGGCCCCAGATCACAGTACAGCGATATCGTTCCCATTTTGGTGTGCTTTACTGAAAATCTCCTCCATCTTTGGTCGGAAAGAAACAAAAAAATGTCGTCCTGTGCAAATATATGATCACAGGACTGCAAAAATCTAAGTAATACTAATTATTCCTTGACGTCACAGCTTTTATCGGATAAACGTAATCCGATAAAAGCTTCTTAAGTAAAACATTAAAATCGGATCGTTATCCAGTATCCGATATCACTGTAGTGTGGCCTAAAAAATACCGATAATGTAAAAACAACCGATAATGTAGCATGTGCTATGTTTGCCCAACTGTGTTTAGAGTGTATAAACCAATAAATTCACACAGAGAGAGTACATGCATACGCATGTACACACGGGCCCACCCACGAACCTATTTGCTTCCCCGCCTTGCCCGCCCGGTGCCGCCTGTCGCCGCCTGTCAGCTTACCTGCCTACCTACATACTCTCTCAAACCTACACGCCTATAGGTAGGACCATAAGGAACCCTTTTTTGAACAGTTTTTACATTATCGGTATTTTTTTACATTATCGCTTCAAAGATTTTTTACATTATCGGTTAATTTGTTTTTACATTATCGGTTAATTTGTTTTTACATTATCGGTATTTTTTTTATCGGCTGTTTTTATATTATCGGCCGTTTTTTAATTATTTTCAATTTTTATATTATCGGTTGTAACAATCTTTCCTTCATTGTCTCTTAAAAAACGATGCATGAAATGGCTGGATATCCGAATTCTCTCAAACAAGTTCAAAAAATACAAAAATACCATATGGGTAACATATTTACGATATATTAAAGAAATAAAACAAACTCATGGCATACGTGGGAAGTCTTCCAATCATTTCTCAGCCTGTTTTAAGTTCTTATGCAACTTAAAGGCATATTTTCATCATCCCAAGATTGGCCAAGAAGTTCCAATTCTCCCAACCTACTTACTTCTAGCCCCTCCCACATTTATCTAAAACTCATCTTTATCCAGACACAATCCTAGTTTATTGCTTCATGGCTTGTCCCAGTGGCCATACCGTAGTCTATAATGTGTAATCAAGTCACTCTCAGTGCCCATGCTGTGTAATTTAGCTATGTTGCATTGTTTGAATGTGATGCCAAGCAAAGAGTTGTACCAATTGAGAGTTTTGGTATCTGCATACTGAAACTGTAGTTTGGGGTGACGAATGACTGCCTTTAAGGCCCGAAATCTCCAATTTTCTTAAAATGCTTTCACAAAGATCCACACGAAAACAGGAACATTATTCAACAGTTCAAAGTAAAACTGGAAAATAAAAATGATTAAGATTTGCGACAATTTCGGACAGCTGGTGAAAAATATTTTTTTTCTCAGCCTCACTTCATACTTAAGTCGCGCAAAAACTTTACCCGAAATGGTATTTATTCAGTGGGGGCCTTTAAAGGTACTGGGGCATTTTCAATTGCCAAATTAATTAAACGGGCCGACGGGAGGGTGTTCAGGGGCATGTGCCCAATAGCCTAGTTTGCCATCTATCCTCATATCGAAAAGTTTCGATCATAAACCTCCGAAATGCGTTAACAGTGTGCTGGCGCATTTAGCATTTTTAGGTTTTTCGCTTTATGTAGTATTCCGTAACAGGGGAGAATAATTGGTTTTATTTGAATCTATATTTTTGTCGTAAAACGCGTGAAGTAAAGGCATAAAATGTCCCATTATTTTGGGGAAATTCCCCAAATTATGACGTCATAAAATTTTGAAATCGTCAATGTATTTCGAATGAAAATCGGCATTTCTTAAGTTCCTCTCACCTTGACATATCATTCCAAAGCATATTCGATTTAGCTTACCTTAATTAAAACATTTCAAAAATTTTGATACAGAATGAGCAAATGATCGTCTTTGTACAAAACTTTTCGATATGTGTGTCCTGCATGACCTTAGAGCAGAATTCCGTCACCGGTAAAGAAAATCAGGTAATCTGTTTTTCAATACCATAATTAATGTTACAGAGTTATAATGTCTTCCCATGCAGCCTTCCTAAAGTCACCTCATAACGTGATATTTTTCAAAAGGTGTTCTTTTAGCTGTTTACAGTCGGGAGTTCAGGCAGTCACATAGAAAATGTCATCAAACCAGTTAATCTTGAATTTAGCCAAGAGTCGCATTCAAGAGGTAACGACAACAACATGGCTTCAATTCCATTGAAAAGACCATTTTCATCCAAAGGTAGAGGTAAATTTTCTCTGATAATTTTCTGATAACTTAGCAAGTTGATAAATTTTTCTATAATTACAAAAGAAATCTAAAAATAGCAAATGCTTCGATTTTACGTCACTTAGCTTACACAGGAGGGGGAGATCCCGTTTTCTGCCATCTGAGGGGCCATTATCTTTCACAATGTTATGTTCCCCCGTGCCAACAATGGTGGCTTTCCGCTGATAATCTTCCGGGAAGAATTAAAACTTTCGGAAAAACATAAATCTCTGATCCCCCACAGTCACTAAATTAGTTCAAAATGAATATTTTATCGCAAATGAATACTCATAGGGAAATTAGGTTCTACTTATAAGACTTGTCCGGGCCCGATTTTTCAAAACTTTCTGTACGCTCCGCTCCAATAACCAAATAACCAAAACACCAAGTTGCCTACTGAGCCGACTCGTTGAAGAATAGACACTGTTAACTACTGTCTTCGTTTGACTTGAAACAACGCATATAGCGTGAATGTAAACCAAGCTAACAAAACGTTACCTTAGCAACAGGATTCACTACTAAAACCTGGGTGTCGATTACGAATGGAGGGCTATATTAGTCCACCTTAGATCATATAGACTGGAATAGATAATAGGCACTTACCTTCGCTTGTGAGTCCTCGAACTACAAATCACATAGGCTAAATATCCAAAACGCCAAGTGTATACCGTAGTATTTCACACTGAATGTACTACCGAGCTTTCGATTGAGTGAACGTGGACTTCGTTCTAGTCGATGAGCTTGCCTTCTTGGACGCGTCCACTGCTATGGTGCGTCGACTGTTAAAGCCTGTTTCGATTTCCCAGCGCTAGGGTCGACGTGGACGAGTCGTATTAAAATGGCGAATTTGCAGTCTAGCCTTGTGTAATTTTTCAAATTTGTTCAACGATGTAAATGCATGTCTACTACACGGACGCCAGTTAAGTACGTTGGTATGTTTTCATGGAGAATACAGCATATTTCAACTTTGAGTCTCCTGCTGTTGAAGTTGCAAGAAAACGTCCAAAATAAAGCACATTCCCCAATGAAATATCAATCCCATATGCATTTTAGGTAAAAAGTGACCCCATTTGTACAAAACAAATCACAAGGAGGGAAACTAGCATGTATTCTTGTCACTTAATCCGTTTTCAGACATTCTGTGACGTCACACATGTGAACGTTCGTTGCAGTTTGGGACGAACGTCAAAACCGCGGTGGACACGTTCTCGATTTGGCTAGTGGACGAGGGAGACGACGTGACGCATGCGCAAGGGCTAAAATTGACGCAATCTCGTAGCAGTCGACTAGGTGAACGTGCAAATCGAAAGCTCCCTACTGAGCTGAGAAGACGTACACACATAGAGCAGGATAGTTCCTGTTATCCTACTCTATGCGTACACATCAACATATATGCAGCGCATTGTAATATTTTAAGGAGAAAACAACAGCTGCACGTACGTAACTTGTATGTAGGCTATATATGACAAAAAAGAACGCACATTATATTTTGAGCGCGTGCTCAGGCTTTCATAAGCACGCGTAATTTTGTTGATGTTAAGGACGCACACGCAAGCACGCCGCGCTCAAACGTTATCCAATCATTATCTGGTTGTGGCAGCGCGTCTATCCGCTGTACATATACACTGTTAAAAATTTCTTTAAATTTACAGACTTTTTTTAACTTAAACTTTTTGTATTTTATTTTTAATAGAGATTTTCTGTATCTTTACAGACACTTTGTATTGCTACAATAAAAAAAGGTTGTTTAACATGTATTTTCTGTTTATTTGAAAAACCATATCTGTCTGCTTTTTTAACCAAATTTTACTGCTTTGTAAAACTTTTTCTGTAAATTTACAGAAATTTTAACTCTATTTTGTATTTTTCTGATTTCACATAAATATACTGTCATTTAACAAACATTCGTTTTGTTTTTAAGCTGAAAAAGAAACAAAAATAAGCCCAAACAAACAAATAAGAAATAGCCAGAAAATTTTCAATATATAACATGCATCGTTCTGCGAAGTTTCAGTTTAAAAAAAAAAAACATTTCTGGCAAATTTATGGCCCTATTTGAAAATTAACTTACAATTATTATATAAGCATACTTAGTTATTACGTTCTTAGTTATAAATATCACACAACTGGTGTTTTGTCACATATTTTTAAGTCAAAAGAAATTGTAAGGCCCTAATTTCAGAGCACTGACAATTGGTATACTGATGTCAATTCATCGCCACAGGCGCTCATGCACTTGATCGGAGCAAATTAAAAACGTTTCACAAATTTACTTGAAAGAGTCTGTAAATTTACCACTTTATGACGTAAATCTCATTTTGCATAAATGGGTGGAGCTTATTTTGTAGGCATTTTCCTAACAAAAGGATTGCTGTTGCTTTGAATAATATCTTCTTTGGCGTTTTTTAATCAGGAAGTGATAAACTTATTGTTTACCTTGTCTGGAAATGTTTGCAACCAATGTATTTGCATTCTTTGTCATATTTATTTTAAAAACAATTATTATATTGTACAAAAAATGTGACTTTCCAATTACAAAGTTCCTAGAGATAACAGTCTACTTAACAACAATATGACAACAAAGCATCCTCAATGTGTTTTGATTGAAAACAACTTCGTAACGACACATTACGTTGATAAGCAAATACCTGATCTACGTAATGGTGAAGTGTATGTTACGTAATAACATATGAAAAGTAAAAAAAGCGATATTATAATAAATATTCAAACGTGGGGAATGAAAACAGTAGGCTGTAAATTCACATAAAATTGAGGTAAACAAAACAGAACAATTCTGTAATTCGATTTTACAGTAGACTTTTGTAAACTAATTTACATGCAAAAACTGTAAAGAAAAAACAAACCCTTAATGTTTTTTCATGATTACAGTCTGGCTGTAAAAAAAACATTATTTGGTTGGAAAAAAATTTGCCATAAAAATTATGTTAATTTACAGAGAAATTTTTTAACAGTGTACATAACCCGATTTCATTAGTGAGCGCAATAAGAATACTTGTCGTGTATTTAAAAAGCGCGCGTTTTATTCCTTTAGGTTTTTGAAACGCGTTACGACTTACGTTGAGGCTAATTCTGTGCACCCCATACGCAGGCAAGCAGTAAAAAGTAGCCTGCAAACTATGTCCTGCTCTATGCCTGTAAACTGTTAGAGAAAAAGCACACAAGGAAAACGACAGGTTTGTCGAGACACTGCAAATTCGTACCTTCTTTTGCCTCCATGGTCGAACTTTTCCGCCATTTTGACCTTGGACTCTAGTCAATACTCTTAGTAAAGATGTTCTTCCTGGTAGAAGTTAAGTTTGAAGTTAAACAGTTTTTAGCGAATGAAAAACCAAAATAGGGAATACTTAGATTCTACCTTTAGGCCTGGGAGATGTCATGTCCGGCTGTCCGTGTGGTAGATTTTTCAAAGTCATCTGTACGTTCCACTCCAACCGATATTATCGCTCCGCTTACATCAGTACATAATCTGTCGGGCACAATTACTTTTTTCGGGCAAAAATCTTCTGGACCAAAACTGACATCACTTGGCAGAATTGCAGCCCTAACCGGAAATTTTGACTTTCATTTTAACAAATATTAAAATATTCTAAGCTTGATTTGAAGAAAATTTGAAAATTTTGAAAGAAATTTGGCTTTTTTGTAAGGACCATTAAATAGGGGAGTCTGTTAAGGAGCTTTGATCCCATTCATCTAAGCAAAATCAAACAAGTTATATGGGCGTCAGCTGAAATTCGTTTGGGGTTACGTGTAGGCCTTCGTACTAAGGCTCTTAAATAAAACTAGAAATTACCACGAAAACCTTTTACCCATTTTCGATCAAAGATTTGAAAATTAAGAGCTTTTTGGTATATACTGGGATTTTTTTTTGGGGGGGGGGGGTCCGTTAGTGCTTTGTCATTTTTTTAAACAAATATTTGGAAATTTGAAGCTTAAATTTAACAGAAAAGTGTAATTTTATGACAGAACTTTGCGGTGTTATTAAAGAACCAACCCTTCTTGCAGTGGCGAAGCCACGGGGGGGGGGGGGGGGGGGCTAGGATCCCCTCCCCCAGATTTTCTTCACGCCCCCAGATTTTTTGCGTCCTGATAAAGTAATTGAAAAAAAAATAAAATGTTTGAACGGAAATAAACTTTGAAGTATTTCCTTCAAAACAGTCACCAAAATGTGTAAAAATTAAAAAAAAAAAACATGGATGAATGTGTGTAAAACACATTTTGTGCGCACGTATGTAATCAAGTAGTAACTTCAAAATGCCTACTTTCACTAAATTACATACCGTTTGTGATCTGCACTGTCGTTTATTGCATTTCACTGAGAAGATGAAACAAAAGTCTCGACGACAAATTTTATTGTGACTTTGTTCAGTTGTTAGGTTAAGACCTTTTCTGCCTTTCGGATGGCTGATTGATTTACTGAAAATAAGGCAATCGTACACTGGAGACCACTCTTACACGACCATTCCCATACTTTATCGTACACAAAAATATGCCGTAAGCAGGTAAGGGTAAGGTACTGCCCTCGGATAACTCTTCCCTTCCATCCTTAAAAACTATGTCGTGCCTCACTCCTGCCCATGACAAGTGCCATTGTAGGACGATTTTTTTCGACAAGTCCTCTTTTTACTAGTTGGCACTGGCGTCCGGGGGATTTGTAAAATGTCCACCAGGTCCTGATTTCATGTGTTTCCCACATGGTCCATACTTCTGCTTTGCGGTTCAATTATTTTGAGAGATGTATTCGTAGTATTTTAATTTTGACTACGTAATGTACCGATGGACAAATACTGAACCATTTTACACATTGTTTCTTTGGTAGTATGTATGTCTCTTGTAAAAATCTCTACAAAAACTAAAAATACTTTGATGTTTTTCATGCTCCCCAAAAAGGGAAAATCCTAAAACTTAGGCCTATAATCATTTTAAAGTTTTGCCAAACAGAGCATCATTTTGCATCTAGGAAATCTAACGCAAAGAAAGTTTCTCAGAGGGGTACACAATTACTTTTGGTTTTCCTGTTAAAGGGTAAGGTACTGCCTTAGGTAAACGGAAATTCATTCCAACAATGCCGCATTTGCGGCTGGGTACATCCAGTTTAAAACACGTGGGAAGTGCCGTTTCCGGCCATCTGGAGGGGTTTTAAAGCCTAAAATTCACTTGTACGCCCCGCGCCAACCGATGGTGGCTCTCCGCTTAGATTCAAATATTGCCGCAATTGCGATCTACGTCCTTCTGAAGTTTACTATTTTTCTCAAGGAAAAGGGAGATACCGGTTCCCTTTAGTCTCATCCCCCAGGTCACAGATCCGATGTGCCCAGTTTTGTGCTCCTAAAAATTGTGTGTATTACCATTTTTCATAGATTGGTTTTTCATTCTCAAAATTTGAGAAGTCGCAGACATGAGATTCGTATTTCAAGGCTGGGTACATCCAGCTTAAAACACATGGGAAGTGCCTTTTCCGGCCATCTGCAGGGAGGGTTTTTAAAGCCAAAAATTTTCTTGTACACTCCGCGCCAACCGATGGTGGCGCTCCGCTTAAATAGTCTTGCCGTGCCTGACCTTCGGAGGTACCAGGTCCCCACTTGTTACCTAGGCCCCCAAAAAATCCCATCCTGGCTACGCCACTGCCTTCTTGTGTGAAAGGTTAAATGAGTCGCCGGACGATTTGTAGTTTGTTGGGGTTACTGAATATCATGTGGCAGATTAAAGGTAGTGTGACATAAAAATGACAAAATTAGGTATTTGTTGTAATCCCAATCAAAAACCGCCGAATCTTGACAAAGCTTAAGCTCAATATGCAAATCTTGTGATGTCATGGGAGGGACTTACCATATATGGCTAATGTTATCCTTTGTTTTTACAATATTTATTACAAAGACAATTGTAACATAAGCTGGTCTTGAGGGTTTTATTTTGGAAGTTTAAATTGTGTCCTTGAAAATCATCAGTATCAATTACCAAACCATAAACTATCAAACTATCTGATGAGTAAAGGGTTAGTACCCTCGGACGATATTGAAAAATTCCGAGAAAAAGTTTGGTTACGGTACATCTTAACCTACATTTCTAGTTGAAGTTGACCAGAAGGCTGTTATTCCAATTAGGAGCTACCTGGATTGACATAGATGTACGGCTGTGTATCAGTTTTTGGAAAGGCAGAGGGATTTTTTGCCCTAAAATGAAATTCTGTCCCCAAAACTATCTAAGCAGGTTGTCGCCATCAGTCTGTTGACTCGGGACGTACAGAGAATTTTGAAGATTTTAGAACTCCCATGCAGACATCCGGAAATTGCATTCCCCAGGCTCGTTATTATTAAAAAACAAAGCAGTCGTTATTTTGGGCTTTCGTTTGCAATAAAATTTCCACTCCAATAGAAAACTCAGCAGTCTGCTAAGAAATAGAAAATTACCAAATAAAATGCAGTGCTATCAATGAATAATATTAACCCCAAACGAAGAATGGTTTGTACGCATGCATTTTTATGTTAACTAATTTATTTGACCAAAACACTAAGTGAAGCGCCACCATCAGTTGGCACGTATCATACAGAAAAAGTTTAAAAAGTCTAACCTCTCAAACAGTGGGAGATGGCATTTCTCAGACTTGTAACTAGAAATAAAGAGGTCGTATTTTGAGCTTTCCTTTGCAATAAAATTTTCACTTCAATAGAAAAACAAAACAGCTTGCTAAGTGATCAGAAAATTACCAGATTAAATGCACTGCACTACCGTTAGAAGAAATGGTATTGTCTCATTGTCTCTTTTCGCTGGAAAACTACAACGGAATTGGCACGATGCCGAAAGTTTTGCATCTATTAAGAATCTTTATGTTGTATTCAATTGCAAGTTCCACTGAACTGATGACATTTTCTAATGTCACTGTCCGAACTACCGCTTATTAATAATTTACTTCCAACGTCTTTGAAAATATGTCACGACAAGAGGGTTCAAATGAATATTCACTCAGACCTACGGGGAAACATTCTCACACACTGTTTATCATTATGTGTATCCGGTAAGTGAAGACAGCCTGCCAAATTTCCATTACCGTTGCTTTAAATCAGCAGCACGTCGGGCGAGACAGATGTACTGTACTTGAGCAACCTCCTTTCGTCGGTATTCCAGAACATTTTTTCAACCTTCGCCCGAATATTTCACCATATCGGGCTTTTTTTTTTCTTGCAATTTTTTACAGTATGAAATTGGGCTGAAAAAAAGTTATTTCCACCGGTGCCTAAGCCGTCCGAATGTGTCTCAAACCTTTTTATCATTTTATGTTTTTGAAAATTTTCCTCTAAATAGACTATAGCGTTTTTCAGGCAAAAGTTTGTCGTAATTTTGGTGTAATCTGGGCCCTTTCTTGTACACATAAGTAGGCTAAGTATATTGAAGGAATTTTATAGCAGCATATTTGAGAAAAAATGGTTTTATTTGCAGAAGATAATTTAAAAAGTCTTCAGCACTGATATGACAATCAATCTGCCAAAAACCAATATGGAGGTTGAGGTATCATGTTTTGTCGTACGGTTTAAGTGGAAAATTTGCTGATTTTCTTTTCAGAAAGTTTGAAAATCTGGTCGGAGCTAATTTGAAAACAAAAGGATATTTGTTAGGAAACTAGGAATTGTGAGAGTTTCCTTGAAGAATATGGTCTTCAGGTAAGCAAAATAAAGATCGTCAGGGTGGGGTGGAGACTGAACTTTATCGGGCTTACATTTGTTTATCGTATAAATAAGGCTCCCCGATGAAATTGAATCTCCTGCCCGACGGGGGCCAGACAGGGAACATGCCCCCGCCCCAACGCTGGCGCCACCCTTGTTATCTACTAACCCGTGAAATAAGATTTGGTTTTATAAATTGCTTACGTTAGGAATCAAAATGAAAGTGCATCAGTGATCGTCGACCCGGGGAGGGGTCTTATGGGAGGTGGCCCCCCTTTCCATTGAAAATATTTGGCCTTTTCAAGAGGCCTAGATGCAGAATGGTGTACGTACTTGGAATTTGACTGGAATAATATTGAAACTTAATCTGATAATTGTGACGGTTAATGGGGTGTTACTGAACATTTTTAAAAACATTTGGTGTCTTCAAATGCATCTTTTTATGCAATATGGTTCCATGTATGCTACTATTTGAATAAAAATTTGGGTATTTCAGGAGTCAAAATAAAAGGGCATCATTGATCCCCTCTTTTGAAAATATTTGAAGAATTAGGTGTCTTTACGTACAATCTGCATAGTGCAACATACGCTACCTTTTGAAGTGAAAATTGTATTGCCACGTTCCTATAAAGAAAGATTTTTATTTTTTCTTTTTTGTTTTTTTCTTCTTGATTTTTTCCTTCATTTTCTTTCATAGAGATTGGGAATATTGTATTGGGAACACTCCCATAAAGAGAAGATTTTTTATTTTCTTTTTTTTTTACTTTACTTTCTTTCATGGAGGCTGGGAAATGGGGGTGACCTATTTCCCCCACGTACAGACGTACGCCACTGGTTACGAGTCCGACAATTTTCAGTTTTTATGGACTCGAGTCTCCCAATGCTTTCTCAATTGGGAAAAATCAACCCTTCTGAACGAATCCTTCAAAATCTGAAAACACGAGTCCGTGTCCGGACTTGACCAACGGACTGCTATGCAGGTGGGAATCCAAAAGGTTTTTTTTCCAGAAGGGATCACAGCCTCCTGAGTTTTGAAAATTTCAAAGATCCTGAAATGCATTTTGGTATACTCTAGCATATAAGGAAAAGACAGAATTTTCTGCAAGGAAAATTGATGGAAATTGAGGAGAATTTAGCCGTAAAATAAAAAGGGATTTTCTAACTCAGTATTGTGGGGACTAAATGTCACTTCTGGCCCTATAATTTTCTCAAGGTGCTGGTGCCTCACTAGTCCTTGAGGGCAAAGTCGGCTAGTTAACTGCTCCACCTAAGGGCATGGGCGTCCGCAGATATTTTTACAGGGGGGCAAGGTCATTCATGGATGATTGAATTGTGGACACTATCTAAGCGGAGCGCCACCATCAGTTGACGCGGAGCGTACAAGAAAATTTTGGGCCTTACAAACCCTCCAGACGGCCGGAAACGACACTTGGCGAATGTTATAAGCTGCAAGTACCCATGCAGCCCTAACACAGGAATTTCATGTCTGTAGTCTTTAGATTTTTAGAATTTTCAATGTAAAAAATTGTGGAAGGGAAATCTGCTTCTCTGTCACAGCCCCGCGCGCCTATGCACGATAAAACTTACGCTTTTAAATAGCCTACATAGGCCTATATCCGTAATCAAATTATGAATCAATCCCCCCCCCCCCACTCCCATATTCACCTTGTATATCCCAGTTTCATCCGCGCGTCGCCACTTGAGATCAGCATGGGACCAAACCAAGACCATCGCATTCATCAATAGTCGGATGCAGTATGCACACTACATACCTGGCAAGTAGTACAATTTTGGCATAGTTTTTACAGTTACAAATTTCCAATAGATGTCACGAATGATGGTCCCCAAATTACGATTTCACTATTCAGCATACCATCTTCTCTTTTGCTATCGATCCTGGTCAAATGTCCGCATATTTTACGAGTAGAAAATGATGCTGTGAGTGAAGATATTTTGATGATTTATTTTTAATTTTTTTATTTCAATTTTTAATTAATTTTTTCACAAGTTTAATTTTCCGGGGGGGGGGGGGAAGTGCCCCCCTTGCCCCCCCTTCCGGACGCCCATGCCTAAGGTTGCTACAATACGACGAGCAATCGACTTACTTGGTTGGGAAACCGATTTTAGTGTCAAAAATTATGCTAGGTGGGGTGTCTGGGGGGTCTAACCCCCAAACCACCTCCGTGGCTACGCCACTGAATCAGTTTTCAGAGCACCTTAATCTAATTCAATTCAATCTATTTAATATTTTTGGTTACATTTTGTCTTATCAAGGCAAGTATACGTTTGTAAGCTTACATGTGTTTTACACAGAGGATACAAAAATTATTTGTTTATGTATATTGACCACTTGGTCCTTGAACTTCAGTTTGAATTTGCGTTCACTGTTCGAGTTCCTAAGATCGTTACTTAAATTATTACATATTTTGACTCTACTAATTGAGACACTCATATAGGTTTCAAGGCTGTACGGGCAGAAATTGATGAAGATCATAAAAAGTTGGAGAGTACGAATTTTGCTTTCCTTTTCAATAAATAACTTATGAATACTTGGAGTTAATGTACCATTTTGGCTCGGTATAAGGAAAGAGCTATCTTAAAGTTAACAAGTAGGCTACTTCAAGCTTCAATATTTTCATATCAATAAAAAAATAAGTTTGTATGCTCATTAAATTTAACTTTAGTAACCAGTGGGATAGCTTTCTTATGTTTTATAAGGACAGAGTGAGTGTAACTTTTGTATGGATTTTAGCACACTTCTCAGAACAATAGTTGAAATAAGGGAAGACTACAGAGTTAAAATATCTCGTAAAATGTGCATTATTGCAAAGCTTTTAACTACTTTTCAGTTTACAATATATTCCTTGCAGTTTAAATCACAGTCAAACACTACCACAAGAAATTTTGTCATGAAATTACTTTCTGTGATGCTTTTATCAATTTTAATAGTAAAATCCATGTCACACTTACGTTTGAGAACAGCAGGAAATTGGTTTTATTAACATGATAATTTATTAACCATGAACCAGACTCTTCATTTACCCAAATCTTTATTCAACGTGAACTTAACTGCTGAATTTCCCTCCCAGAGCAGAATATATTTGTATTATCCGCAAAAATTATAAATTTAACCTCTTTTGACACATTACAGATATCATTAATGTACAGGATTTGGGCCCGCAGATATAAAGACCTAACAGATTTATTCGTAAAAG
This sequence comes from Holothuria scabra, assembly GCA_037179385.1. Classification (NCBI taxonomy): domain Eukaryota; kingdom Metazoa; phylum Echinodermata; class Holothuroidea; order Aspidochirotida; family Holothuriidae; genus Holothuria; species Holothuria scabra. The sequence continues at coordinate 7,380,634 of CM074187.1, read as the reverse complement.
ATTCGAAGAGCTAATCATTTGAAATTGTTGCGTGATTGAGAGTTAGCTATAGCAATCCAACTGTTCATGACTCCTCTTATGAAATAATATTCAAGTCTTTGTAACAATAAAATATGATTCATTGTATCAATGGCATTTTTAAGATCAATGAATATACCAAAAGAATGCATTTTTCTCGTTGCCCCTTGTAACATAACAAGCTCAGTAAGAGCCAATTATCCCGCTCAATCAGAGTTGCTAAAAGGGCAAAGAGGCACACTTTGCGATTTTTGGTCTGTTATATGACAAATATTTGCCATAAATGTAATTACGCTTAAACAAAATGATTTTGAATGCAAAGGCTAAGAATATCTGAGAAATTTCGGGTTTTTATTGAAGCATCTGCCCTTTCCATAAGAAAACTGAAGCTTCAACTCAGTCGGCAAAGGACAAGCCTGAGCAGTCACCCCATACTCGAAGTGTTAGTAGACTTTTTTGTTTCATGACTTGCTGTTGAGAGTCATGTGACAACAATTTTTCTGTTTTAATGTGAAATTTAATGAGATGCCACTGTTTGTTTTATATTAAATATGCAATATTGAAGTCATAAAGTATGATAAAAGATAATGTGAAGAGAACTAAGAGGAAAATGTGTTATTCAGCTGTGACTTCAAAGTAAGTTTTGGGGACTGCTCTTGACCTTTAATAAAGCAAACAATGCCTTCGTTTATCAAAACCGCAAATATTTTGCCAATTACAGTCCAGTTTTAAAATTCTACCCACAGATTAACCAAAATCCTTTAACTGAAAGTATGGGTCCGAAAAAAGAACACACAACTTTTCGCAAATCGACAAACTTTAGCCGGGATATGTCACACATGCATAGGCTAGTATAATGTCCATCACTAAGCCTAACCGTTTACCGGAACTCGGCTGCTGCCTATGGCCTGAAACACTAAGTCTAACTTTACTGACTTTGGGAAGTTAAATACTCAGAATTTCGAAAGTGAAAACCTGAATTTGTTGAGGTGGAAAAGTCAGTGACCATGTAATTCTGATGCTTGCTGCGTGGTTTACATGGGCGTCCGCAGAAAAAAAGTCAGGGGGGGGGGCAAAATTTCTAGGGAGGGGCAAAATCTCCAAGTCACCATGAATTGACACAAAGCATGCGAAAATTTCAGCCCCAAATGCCTCCCAGATCGCCGGAAATGGCATTTCTAAAGCCTATTTTTCGCATAGAAACTTGGAAAGCACGTTTTGCTAGGGTTTTTCCTTTGATTTTTATACGTTTTTTCAAATTTTTGATTTTCCAGGGGGGGGGGGCAAGTTCCCCCTCTTGCCCATGCCTGCGGGCGCCCATGACGTCAGGGTACCGTTCAGGGCTAGTTGTAGTATCCATGAGCTGGGCAATCACGTACCGCGCGCGGGTTAGGGCATTCAGAGCTAGCGGCTAGGTACGTACATCGTCATTTCCACTGCTAGCTTTGGAGACATTATATTTATGTGAAGCAAGGCACAGCTAGCTGTACGCAAACGCTTGTCAACTCTTTGCCTTTCGTTCAAGAGTTTCATTTGGATCGGGGTAGTTTGATCACACAATTGCTTAACTGAAACACGCAAATTTTAATGGCGTGGTATCTTTTGATGTAGAGGTAGGTTACGGGGGAAAAGATATACCTCGCAACCGTTGAAGATCGTATTCGTAGGTAGGCCTAGTATAGTATTGCTGAATGATGAAACTGTTGTTTACTAACACTCCCAGTAACAGTTAAGGCTAACGTTAGGCCTACAGTAGACCTCTAAAGTTAACATTAACAACATCATTTAGGCTAATTATAGGCCTAGCCTAACAGTTAGGCCTTACGTTAGGCCGAGGCCTGCTGCAATTTAGACTTGGCCCTGTCACACTATTCCGGGCAGGCTCTACGGGTAAGGATTTTGTTGCACGCAGGAAAATTTCTGTGGGCAAGTCAATATTTGGGTGAGTTTCGTGTGGAACTTGCGTATTAAAGCTTTAGGCCTAGGCTATACTTAGTAACTTAGGCCTAGGCCCTAGCCCTTGAACAGGGCTGTGTGTTACGTGACATGGCCTCACAGGTCGTCCTAGCGTTATATAGTATATATAGTATGTATATGTATAAAAAGGAAAAGGTAAGACACTCCGCCTAACACCAACACAGTGCTTCGCACAAAACTGTTCATGATTTCTCACCTCATACTACATTTACCCCTTCATATCTCTCGAGAACCTTCCCATCATCTTCTTCTAAAGAAACACAACAAACTTTAAGTTGTCTTAAACAAAAAACCTCACATCAAATGCAAAAAATCTTCTCCTCCGATTCAATGCTAATGACGGACTAGATCACCCTTCTCCAATTCATGACATCACATTACGTAATGGGAATTGCCCTGTACGAATCCGGTTCTCCCATTGGGTAGTTCGAACTGCTTTCAAATCTGTCAATGACCAGACTGTAATTTTTTCTGCACGGGGAACCTGAACAAGAAATGGAAAACGTGCAGATCAGAAAACCCAGCGTACCAAAATGTGTGCCCTGCCGCAAGTACATGCAACACGTACAGGTATGTACTGTACCATAGAATTCCCCTAGCCGTGCTTTGACAAAAAACTTCCATGTGGCATACGTGCGAACTTCACTTACAGCATGCATACAACAGGCGTTCTCAGCATTTACATGCACTGGCTCTACGATGGGAGAACCTGCTTCGTACAGGGCAATTCCCATTACGTAATGTGACGTCATGAATTGGAGAAGCGTGATCTAGTTCTTCATTAGCATTGAATCGGAGGAGAAGATTTTTGCATTAGATGTGAGGTTTTTTGTTTAAGACAATTTAAAGTTTGTTGTGTTTCTTTAGAAGAAGATGATGGGAAGGTTCTCGAGAGATCTGAAGGGGTAAATGTAGTATGAGGTGAGAAATCATGAACAGTTTTGTGCGAAGCACTGTGTTGGTGTTAGGCGGTGTGTCTTACCTTTTCCTTTTTGGTTCCTTGCGGTAGCAAAGGAACCTATGTAGTCAGGTTGGCGTGTGTGTATGTGTGTATGTGTGTGTGTGTGTGTGTGACACTTGCTTCGGTACGCTCTAACTCAACAAGGGAAGGTTGGATGGAACTTGGATTTGGTACATGGATTCGTCATAGGGAGAAGGTGTGCCCTATCGTTTTTGGTGGAGGTCAAAGGTCATTTGGGGTCACCAGAGGTCAAAAACTAAAAACCTTCTCAACAGGATATTTCTAGTTAGGAAACTTGGATAGATGTCATACTTGGTGTGTGGATGTGTTATGGTGTAAGGATGAAATTGGATATGTTCGGTGAAGGTCAAGGGTCATCTGAGGTCACCAGGGGTCAAACACTGAAAAACGGTTTAAACACAGTATTTTAAGGTAGAAAGGACAGATTTCAAATCAATCTGTGTTTGGTTAAGGTCAAAGGTCATCAAGGTCACTGGAGGTCAACTGCTGGAAATGTTATTTAGAAAATCTTGTAAGCTAGATAAAGATAGTTTCAATAGATTTTTTATCTCACCTGGTTTTGCATGCTTACGCACCCAAACACCTTAGAAATTTGTCCTTTATGTTCGTTCAGTAATGATTCCTTCGGGTTGTACACATATTTTGGATCATTCAAAGTTTTAAGAGGGCAATAACTGAAATCTGTAGATTTCACTGAACACAGGTCACTCTGCATTAAACTGGTCTCTCTGCCAGTGGAAGCAATGCATGGATTCTACAATATGTCTCTTTAATACTGCTGTGCTCTGTGGGGTAACCTTATCCTCATTCTATTATCACACTTCATTAATCACTTGCTTTCTGCTTGACTGCTGAATAAACCCTGTTTTCTGTGTAGAGGTAGCAAACAAGACAAGTGGTAGATTGTTTTAAAGTAACAGCAAGTTTTATTTTAGAGCAGGTAAAAATAACTTGTGAGAGAAATACAAGGGGTGTTTTTCTCTCTCTGACGACATTGTGTATCATTTATTGGTGATAATATCAAACTTGATTGCAAGCATAAATACATATGGAAATGAGGTAGTGTTTTTGAAGGATCACCAAGCATTACAAAAGTTGAATGTCAGTAAGGCCACAGAAATTGAATCTTTGATTTCATGTAAAATGAGTACTAAAATACCCCTTGTGAAGATGTTACAAACATTGAGTATGAACTTTTGCCTAGCTCTATTTCACAGACTGGCTGTACAGTTCTTATAATATCCAGCAAGGAACCACAGTGCCCATTGGGCTCTTGTTATATATATATACTATATATACTACATAACGCTAGGACGACCTGTGCATGGCCTAAGCTCATTACACTCCACATCACAGCCCTTGCCCCACTAACGCAAAAAATCCCGTCATTAGACTTTCAGAACAAAATGTGTTCTAAACTGGTAAATATTACATCATATTATTATCAAACTTATGGAACTTATATTAGGCCTACCACAAAATGATGTGGAAGTGACTTTCAGTCGAAAAGTTACCAATAAATTGGCTTTCATGTACAGTCTGAGGTCAAAATGCAGCAAAATGACACTTCGATTCTGGTTAGAAACTCCTTTAACAATTGGCCCGATGCCGATTACCTATCACGGATTATTAGAAAGAGGAAGTCACACTTTTGTCACTTTAGTACGTGCCCCTTGCTTCGTTAATATCGTATAACCATAACCAATTCAGGATGGAAAATATTGGGAATAGTTCTGTTTGTTTTAGGAACGGGATATCATTTCTGTGGATGAAATATTTTCACTTCAAAAGTGGAGATACAAATCAACCTTAATACTGTACAATTGTTTGCAGTCGATGTCACATGCCCTTTGATAATTTAGTTCTAAGGCCAAAATCATGCTCTGTCTAGTTTTCATCCCCCAATCATGTCGGAACAGTGTATTCTTTTACTTTACTGGGTTGTAGTTGGGTTAATGTACTGTAGCTACCCTAGATCTCCTGCTTTAACACACCCCATGTAAAGCAATCATGATAATCTTAGCAGTTCTGGGCACCCGTACCTTTCACGTATCTTATGGTTCCTTTCGGATATAAATATCCCCGTATATTTTTAGCAGTTCTCATCCAAAACTCCTGTCTTGTTTAAAAAGAATCTGCAACTGAAATGCAGGTAAGTCTGATCCCCAACAAATCTACGTTAGCAGGGATTTGTGATGCTGTTTCTAGGTGAATTAGCACAGGGCTCGCCCGGCTTCGCTAGCGGGCATTACAAGCGCGATCGTCGTAACACAAACTCAATTGGAAAATTTGTCTCGAGACCGAGTATTTTCACACACTAAATCACATAGGCAAAGGCACGTGTTGTGGTTGGCTGCCTAGAATGAACGCAATTGAACCAATCACGAAGCAGGGGGCAATATAAATTTTGTAATGGAACTTTTGCATATGATATCACCGAGCAAAATATGATGCCTTGTTTGGCGGTAAAAACGGACGCACAGGCAAGTCTAGTGCATGCGTGGGCCAAGAAGTTTGCTGCAAGAGACCACGTGCATTACTGTTTTCGTTTGCAATGACGTCGTATGACAACATTGCTTAAGTCCTACCGTAAATAACATTACGTAAGGAATGCTGGGGATGACTTAATTTATGCAAGGTTATAACCACCGAACTTCACAAGATTCTAGGTGCTACATGTACAAAACGTGCACAGATATGTGTGCAAAGCTTGGGGATTTGGAAAAACAGCGAAACACTGCAGCTAGATAGTCTGTACTATGTGTTTTGTGCAGAACAGTTTGTACAGCAACTTATGCAGGGCTTTCTGGGAGACAGCAAGAATACACCTTGAATGCACTTCTAAATCGAATTCCAAGTAATACTAACTTGTTATAGCGGAAAACATCAAACGATCATTCCCATGGCAGGGGTAAAATGTATACGTTTGTGATTAGCCTTTCTATGCATCCCGTTTTGGTGGGAAGTTAAAGGATTGAGTATTTACGGGAATTTTAACGAAATTAAGAGCAAGTTTCAAGTATATTTAGCCCCTTTTTCCAGTTTGCAAATAATCGGTGGTAGTGATCGGTTGGATGGCAGAATTTTACCGATGCCGCTTAATTACCGATAACGTAATAATCGGCCCGATGCCAATTACCTAACAGATGATCGGTCAAACACTAGTGAAAAACATCAGAAGAAGAGTAGCAGTGTAGAATAAATGTCCTATGCAAAGAGATGTAAATTTTTGTCTTGGGAGTAATTTTATTTTTTTTTTAAATTGAGAAATTGTCACCTCAGGGAAGTAGGTAATGACCAAAAAATTCTGAAACAGGGATGTACCCAGAATGTTGGGAGTGCTGAGCACTTTCCTGCCCATTAGGGCTGTCACAGGGTGAGAAAGAAGGGTATTACCATAGGTTCATTGGGATTATGCATGTGATGCAATACCATTATTGAGTGACTCACATAATTGTTTGAAATCAAATTATACATGTAACTTTTTAATGGTTCCTTTCCTAACTAGACTCTTCTGCCTTTTACCTCAACTTGACCAAAACCAAGCTGCTGTGCAAAATGGAACCAGATGAACCAAGCAAAATGATGATGAGGTGTCGGTTTGCCTATGCATGTGTCGGGGTAGTGTTAGGTATAGCTGTATTCATCTGTTTCCTTGCAGTTCCAGAATACAACAATTTGCACATATCCCTATGGGGATTTGCAAGTGGTAAGTCAGATGGTCGCAGCCTTTCAATTGATAAAAAAAATAATGAAAATTGCCTCCAAAATATTTGGAGTGAATTTGGTCTGATAATGCGCTTCCTGATGAATTAGAAACATTAACATTAAAATTTTTCTCAACAGGTTATATTCCTACATGAAATTTAAAACCTATGGTCATTATGAGAAAAGGGATGGAATCATGCAAGCCAAAGGATAAAAATTTGAATGCGACTAATGTAACTTATTACCAGTAGTATGCAAAAGTGATTTACAGTTTTTACTCTAGTGTTAGTGTTTCTATTGGTTTGGCTCTAGCATGCTAATAATTTCTGACATTAAAAAGACATATTGTTAGCTTTCAAAGTAGAACCCTTAGGATATACCAATGTTTAAACTGTCCTGAAAATGAATGTTTCCAAAACAAAGGATAACATCATGAATATTTGATCAGTACCTCTCTTACCATCATGTTGTATTAGGGAAAACAAGGCAGTGAGCCATAATTTGAAAAAAAAAAAACTGCAGCTGGGCTGGCCGGCTCAACTTGAACTTATTGGTTAGATTGAAACTGGGCTGTAAAACTCACAACTCAGCATCACAAACTTGCATACCTAGTTAATATTTACTCCTGACAATAAAGTGCAGAACAAAAATTATCCTATAAAATGTTGAATTTTGGTCAACTTTGAAGGGAATGATGATTGGTTGGTAGGATTTAGTTATTTTTGATCTCATTTCCAATGGCATTATATTCTTATTCTTCATAAATTTTGCAGTTCGTGGTATTATAAAGGCTTTTCTGTGTATACTATAGCTAGAGAACCTGTTTATCTGTAATCAAGCTTTGTGCCTCCATGAATGCAGGACTTAACATGCAAAATAACTGTAAGTGGATGGTCAGGTTCCAAATAAGGTATGTGGTCATGCTAATCTTACTGAGCCATTTAGATACTCTACATGTGTGTGCTAAAGAGCATAAACTAAGAGTATGCTATCTGAACTTGAACATCAATTGTTTATCTCAGTCCTTTTAACGTATTAGTTTGTATGCTTTAGGTTCATGTGTAATATTTTTTCTTTTTATTTTTCCTTTCTTTTAGCCTTGTTTGCATTCCTGACCCTTATTGTACACATCCAACACACCATTGGTGACAGAGACATCTGGGTTTACAGACTAAAGATCTTTATCTTGATTGGGTTTTTTACTCAACTGGCTTGTATTTTTGCCTTTATTGTCTACATAGTCCTTGCAGCAGTAAATCATCAACGTAAGCATTTTTTCATAAGAAAAATATTTATAATCTTTATGTGTATAAATTTTAGTAAATCCAAACTTTTATGATTTAATAGTTGCAAACTTACTTAAAGGAGAAGTTTAAAGCACAAATTCAATTTTCATATATGACAGAGGAACCAAATCTACACAGTTCAGTGAAACTTCCATTCAAATAGGATTTATATTTGTTGAGATATCAGTGCATGAAGTCACTGGAATTATTTCCATTCCTGCTTAGTTGGCAGTGAAGTCAATCCTTTAACATGGTTGAAATCAACTTGAATGAGACTTGAAATGAAACTTTACTGGTGGATGATTCAAGTTGGTGGGAGTAAGAAGTACCAACGATTCATAAACCTTCAAGAGGAATTTTTTTGTTCTTTTAATGTGACATTCAGGTAAAAAACCTTGCATATTATTGCTACAGTATCAATTAGCAACACCATAAGCCTAAGTTTAAAACATAAATTTGTTCCTTGGGAACAAACACAGCTTGGTATATTCTTGGTTTCGATGATAAGAGAAACCTATGCAATCAAGATGGCATGTGTATGTATGAGCTTGTAAGCGATACCTTGCCGGGTACAGGCTGCTGACGAGAGCTGAAGCCTCCCACGTCTTTCCTCGCTCACGCGGAGCTCATAACTGGCGTAGCTACCCGAAGATTCGGACACTACAATGAGCTCTGTCATGTGATATGCAAGAGCCCGCCCTCGCCCTGGCATTCACGCGCCGCGTGACATGAACGGCTAAAGGGGAATTCCGACCTTTTCCTTTCGGGGAACAGTTCTGTGTACCCTGTTAGGCATTGAATACGGGTATGCCCTCTGTGTATGTGTGTGTGTGTGTTTGTGACATTTTGCTCGTTAGCACGATATCTCAAGATAGGAAACTTTGATAGATTTTATATTTGGGATGTTGATGTGTTATGGTCAGAGGATGGTCCATATTGATTTTTTTTGTTGGAGGTCAAAGGTCATCTGGGGTCACCAGGGGTCAAATTCTGAAAATCTTGTCAACACAATATCTTTAGGGAGGAAACTTGGATAGATTTCATATTTGGTTTGTGGATGCATTATAGTCAGAGGATGGGTCCCTATTGGTTATGGTGAAGGTCAAAGGTCATCTGGGGTCACCAGTGTCAAAGTCTGAAAATCTTGTTAGCACGATATTTCAAGATATGGAACTTGGATGGATTTCATATTTGGTATGTGGATGCGTTATGGTCAGAAGATGGTCCCTATTGTTTTTGGTGGAGGCCAAAGATCATCTGGGGTCACCAGGGGTCAAAGTCTGAAAATCTTGTCAACACAATATCTCAAGAGATGAACCTTGGATAGATTTCATAATTGGTTTGTGGATGCATTATGGTCGGAGGATGGTCCCTATCGGTTTTGGTGAAGGTCAAAGGTCATCTGGGGTCACCAGGGGTCAAAGTCTGAAAATCTTGTCAACACAATATCTCAAGGGAAGAAACTTGGATAGATTTCATATTTGGTTTGTGGATGCATTATAGTCAGACAATGGTCCTTATTGGTTTTGGTGAAGGTCAAAGGTCATCTGGGGTCACCGGGGGTCAAAGTCTGAAAATCTTGTCAACACAATATCTCAAGGGAAGAAACTTGGACAGATTTCATATTTGGTTTATAGATGCATTATAGTCAGACAATGGTTCCTGTCGGTTTTGGTGGAGGTCAAAGGTCATCTGGGGTCACCGGGGGTCAAAGTCTGAAAATCTTGTCAACACAATATCTCAAGATAGGAAACTTGGATAGATTTCATATTTGGTATGTGGATGCGTTATGGTCAGACGATGGTCCCTATTGTTTTTGGTGGAGGTGAAAGGTCATGTGGGGTCACCAGGGGTCAAAGTCTGAAAATCTTATCAGCACGATATTTCAAGATAGGGAACTTGGACAGATTTCATATGTGGTATGTGGATGTGTTATGGTCAGAAGATTGTTCATATTGTTTTCCGTGGAGGTCAAAGATCATGTGGGGTCACCAGGGGTCAAAGTCTGAAAATCATATTAGCACGATATTTCCAGATAGGGAACATGGATAGATTTCATATTTTTTATGTGGATGTGTTATGGTCAGAAGATGGTCCCTATTGTTTTTGACGGAGGTCAAAGGTCATCTAGGGTCACCGGGGGTCAAAGTCTGAAAATCTTGTCAACACAATATCTCAAGATAGGAAACTTGGATAGATTTCATATTTGGTTTGTGGATGCATTATGGTCAGAAGATGGTCCCCATTGGTTTTTGGTGGAGGTCAAAGGTCATCTGGACTCAGCAGGGGTCAAAGTCTGAAAATCTTATTAGCACGATATTTCCAGATAGGCAACATGGATAGATTTCATATTTGGTATGTGGATGTGTTATGGTCAGAAGATTGTTCATATTGTTTTCCGTGGAGGTCAAAGGTCATGTGGGGTCACCAGGGGTCAAAGTCTGAAAATCATATTAGCACGATATTTCCAGATAGGGAACATGGATAGATTTCATATTTTTTATGTGGATGTGTTATGGTCAGAAGATGGTCCCTATTGTTTTTGACGAAGGTCAAAGGTCATCTAGGGTCACCGGGGGTCAAAGTCTGAAAATCTTGTCAACACAATATCTCAAGATAGGAAACTTGGATAGATTTCATATTTGGTTTGTGGATGCATTATGGTCAGAAGATGGTCCCCATTGGTTTTTGGTGGAGGTCAAAGGTCATCTGGACTCAGCAGGGGTCAAAGTCTGAAAATCTTATTAGCACGATATTTCCAGATAGGCAACATGGATAGATTTCATATTTGGTATGTGGATGTGTTATGGTCAGAAGATGGTCCCTATTGTTTTCGGTGGAGGTCAAAGGTTATCTGGGGTCACTGGGGGTCAAAGTCTGTGAATCTTGTTAGCATGATATTTCAAGGTAGGGAACTTTGATAGATTTCATATTTGGTATATGGATGTGTTATTGTCAGAAGATGATCCATATTGTTTTTGGTTGAGGTCAAAGGTCATGTGGGGTCACCAGGGGGCAAAGTCTGAAAATCTTGTCAACACAATATCTCAAGGGAGGAAACTTGGATAGATTTCATATTTGGTTTGAGGATGCATTATAGTCAGAAGATGGTCCCTATTGGTTTTGGTAAAGGTCAAAGGTCATCTGGGGTCACTGGGGGTTAACAATATCTCAAGGTAGGGAACTTGGATAGATTTCATATTTGGAGTGTGAATGGGTTAAAGTTAGGAGATGGTCCCTACAGAGATGCCAGGTATCTTGATTAAGGTGGAGTAATTACCGTTTCCACCCTCGATTCCGCAATTACGAATATCCTCCAAAAATTGCTCTTTTCACATGTTAAGGATATTTGTTGAAATCTCAAAGTGTCTAGCTCCCTAAACTGAAAAGTTCAGGCCAAAATTGTATGGTTCGATTGAGCAAATGGGCTAGTACTTTCTGCCTAGGCTTAACGTAGGCCTAAGTTAGGCCTAGCTGAGGCTACATCTTTCATAAAGCAGGATCGAGTACTGAAGAGGATCAACAAAAATCCACCTGGCCAAGAACATAAAAAATATTTAAAAGGCATTGGTAAAAAACCCTTATACAACAATCTGCAGTACTTTTGTGAGCTGGTGTAAAGTTTTACCCTGCAATGTAATTTTCTTCATCATGTCTAATGTCTTGGCACTTTTGCCATTGCCTAATGTATAGCATATATGTACATTTTGAACCTATTCTACACTCATATGTTTCTGTGTAATATCCTTAGGCCAGCCTACTGGGAAATTTAGCTTTCCTACCGACATTTTATTTGTTCTAGAACATGATATAAAGCATGCAGCAGCATGTTTTGGTAGCAGGGTGGTATCTGCAGAAGGTGAAAACTTACAATTCTCCCATACAGTGTTAGGAGAAGGTGTTCAAAAGTTCTTCCATATATATTAGTGTTAGGAAGTGTCATTGCAAAATAAGTCTCGACTCTGCAGTATTTATGGGGTTGGTTCAAACCTCTGCACTGAAATCTAACCCTCATTAAAGTCTTAAAAGTATTATTAAACCTTTCAGCTGGAAAGGATGGGGAGAGGGTCCTTAATTTAGAGTGTTGTGAACTCTCAAGACTTTTTGCAGGTAATTATACAAAACCATCAAAACCATCATTATGTCATTTCTTAATTGTACCATGGTTTTTTAGGGTTGCCCTAGCATGAGAGGGTCCACTTTTAAAGAAGGTTTGCATGATTCCTATTTTTCATTTCTTGAAGTCCGCCTGAAGCCTTTTGAAATTGCAATATGTAGAGGTTAAAGGTTTTTTAGGGTCACTGGTGGTCAAAATGTGAATGACAACCTTGTTAAATAGGTGTGAACACATCTTAATTAAAGTGGGAGACTTATAAAATAGATTTCACGTGTGGTTTATGAATGCTTATGGTAAGAAGATGATCCCTATTTTTGGTGGGGGGGACAAAGGTCATGTGGGATAACAAAATTATTTTTTGAACATGTTAGTATAACATTTGAATGAGAGATAATGGTACATGATGGGATTATTTGAAATGGAACATTTGTGTATCATCGCAACCTCAATGCAGTTTTGCATTCTGGTTTGACACCAATTTGTATTTTAGGCATTCATTCGGATGTTTGGTTACCTTTTGAGTTTTTGTCATCGGTTTAGATATTTTGTAGGGTTTGGGATTTTTCTCTGTTGGGTCTTTTTGTGGAACTTACTTTAAACTTGTAGTTTGGTATGTTGATTAAAAGTGGGGCTTTCTCTCTCTCTTGCAGCCAGGATGCCAGCTAGTTTAAAGAAATAAGGAATCTGACATCCATTGGTTTTGTTTTCCCTTTTATTGTGGGAAGGGGTTTAAGGCATTAAGTTTGGGAGTTTGTTTTTCTTTTGTGTATGTTTCTCTTCTGATTTAATTTAAAAGAGTTTGTATGTTGACATAAAGTGTACCCTTTCTCCCACGCAGCCCTTTTGCCAGTCAATGGAGAGAATGAAGGATTCTATTTGGCATCCATTTGGATTTTTATGACATGGAAGTGGTCTTTCATGTTATTTTTATTTTCTCGATCCTACCGAAGAAATTATACCACCAGGTATGTGGCTATACCATGATGTGACCAGCAGGCTGTCAGTGGTACACATTTATCATGGATCATGTGATCATCTGCTGTATTGTTATGGGTCTTTACATTTACTTATTTTTTTATTTTAAACCAGGGTTGCAATACTTGAGTGCTTAAAAAAATTTTTTTTTGAGAAATGCAATATTAACACAAAAGAAAAAAAATCTGGCCACTTTGCAGCTATGAAAGTAAGAAAATTAAATTGAATATGTTACAGATTAGATCCACTTGTTATGGAGTAAAATAAGGTTTTGAATTACCCCAAAATATATAGAGCTGAATGGTTGAAAACTGCAACTCATATGTTTCAATTCCAAATTTTCAGCTTAATGGTCATTTTGCCTTATTTGGATATAAAATGTGGAATTGAAGTAGCTTCCTAAATAGTTAAAAATGCTCTTCTTAACAGGATTAGCTTGGTGCATACTTTTGCTAGTGACATATTAAGTATGTAGCTGCAAAATGAGGTAATGTAGCTGTTTAGTTTTATAAAGTGTATGCCCTAGGAAGAAAGGGTGAAGTGGCTGTTGAATAAGTTTTTTAGGATGTCCATGACTTGGTAATGCAGCTTTAAGCAACTGTATCAGTAATTAGTTTATGATTTGAAATAACCTGAAGATATGCCTAAATTCAAGTTACACCTCAGTCCACTATTATCCCTTTAAGGTACAGTAGCAGTTGGACAATGAGTGTCACTATTATTATTTTTTTTTGTAATGTCAGATTGAGGAACTTCTCTACCATTGTTTGATTGCATGGTTGGTATAATCCCCTTCTCTTTATGTCTTTGAATCCACTAGGCTTTCTATTGTCAGTGTATAAATAGCAAGTAGTATTCTAGAAAAATATTAAAATTATATTAAAAATCTTCAGGGTCAGATCAGGTGGCAACATGAAACCTTGCTTTATACTAAAAGTTACTTTTTTCTAATTTCTCCTGTGATAAGCACTTGCAAATCTAATATTGTGTGAAAGTAGTGTTTTGCAGAATTAAAAGTGCAGGAATAACTGTGTACTCTTTACCTTGATTTAATATAAATTTTGACATGTATTGGAGTTATATGTGAAGGACATTGACATTATAAATTGAAAAATTTTCATTCAGACTTAAATCATTCTTATACATTCACTATGAAGAACAATATTTGTAAACATCTGTATTTGTAAACATGTTTGTATTTGAAATTCATGTGACTGATTGTTTTGATATAGTACATTAATGTTCTAAAAGTTCCATGTGTTGTTTCTAAAACATATATGTACTCATATCCAGATTTGATATCAGCCATGCTTCATGATTACACAGCTGTTCTTGTCTAAATATAATCATGTTTATCTGAAAAATATTGCTGTTAACTTTGGAGAGATGTATTAATAACAGATTTTTGTCTTTGTAAGTTCAGTTGCAAATTATGAGATGTGTGAAGCACCATGAAGTATGATGCATGGGTACTCAGTATTACAGAAAATATCTAGTCTTGTTTAATATTGTGGAGGTGTGATTCAAGTCTGCACGCTTCTTTGTTGGGCTTTGATTATGCAGTTACAGGAAAAAGTTTTGAAGGGGAAGACAACAAAGCCTGCTGTATCGGTTCAAATATTTTTTCCACTTCCATTCTTCCCTTTTATCTCTTTTTTTTTCGTGGCTGAATTTTCCAAGTGTTGTCTCTGTTACAATGCACAATTCTGCTACTCCCTTAATCCTTGCTGGGTACTGCAGATGTGTAGCAAAGTCTGTTTTTTTTTTTAGCAGTTCCAGTCTTTCCCAAATTTGACTAAAAAAGTTTCCTACCAAGGGTAAAATTATCTCTCAAGTCCTTTCCCAAGCTTCACCCTGTCCCCAACCTATTGATTGAATCTTTTGAGCTGTGTCTGTATTTCAGTGCTCAGTTGTGGTAACTCCCTCCCTATCAGAGTTTTCACTAAGCTGTTGTGACATGGCGCCAAAAGGCTTTGACACAATGGCTTGTAAGTTTGACCCAATGATGTTGTGGGAAAAATGAAAAAAGAGGGGTTAATTTTTTCCCACGCAGCTAAGGAGGAACTAGAAAGCAGCTTAGACCACAGAGGTTACAGTGCCTCAATGAGGACCCTAAAACAAAACTATGCATGGTTCATACCAATTGTTCATATATTTTTCAGTACCTATGTGTTTATACACTTTGGAGTACTGAGTCAAATGATAGGCTGGCAGTCATTTTGCCTCAATGGTTGATTTTGTAGACGGACACACTTCTCTTTTGATTTCATCTTCCATCTAATGCAAACTCTGCTTCGAAGCATGTATCATTTCATTTCTTTCATTTTCACTTAACTAAATGATCTCTCTAGCTAAACAGTAATTTTAAGTAAAAAAAAATAGTGGTATGGAGCAAGGCATATTACAAAAATGCACAAATATTACACCTTGAAATAGCTTAATGTCTGCTTTCTGAAGATGGATGACTGATGGTACACACTGCCTTAAGTATCTAAGCTAAAAATATTGGGATTTAAGCCTGTATTCTGAATTTTACTTGTATGAATAAATATCCTTCAAGAGGAAGCCATAAATGAATACTGCCATAATTTCATAATTTTTTCATAATGGAAAAGAAAATAATTTTTGCAATACGTGAATTGATAGAGTGCCATGTGATGAAGGGGAAAGCTGGTCATACAGAAAAAAATGCAAAGTAACCTGTACTAACCACACCCACATTAATAAATAAGTTATGTCATAAAAAAGTTTGTCATAAAACAAAAGAGATGGAGGGTGAGAAAAAGCAACCACAAAATGAGATGTCAATATTTTTGTGATTTAAAGATTCTGTAATGAAGTTATTTCAAAAGTGTTACTATGAGAAGGTGTTTTGCTACAGGGTTAAGTGTAGCTGCCAAGCTGACAAAGTATTGAAGAATTTTTATTAAATTTCTCTGGAAAGAAATAATTCTAAACAGATATTCATAAATCAGTAGTTAAGGAAACTGAGGGGAAAGACAGACTAAGTTCATTTACCAGAAGGACAAGAGATATTGCTTTTATAATGTAACTTTGTAGGAATATTGAACATAATCTTTTACTCCAGCCTTACTGTACATGTCATCTATTTTCTCATTTTCTCTCATAACATAAAATCTTCTGAAAACATTGTGGCATGCAAAGTCATCAGTTTATGCTCGCTTTAATTTGTTGCAAAAAGTGCTCTTCAAGTTTCCCTCTTTTTTAGTGGCATGCTCTTCTTAGTTGTGGTAACTAGTGCCTATGTTGTTACTTTTTCTTTTCAGGCCGGAATCTAACGGCTTCCTTAATTTCATCATTTATGGAAATTTGCTATTCTGTGTGTCTGGTAGTATCCCACCACAGCAACTTGAAGAAGAGATGGCATAGGTGCCATTTTAGCCATAATATGAAAATCACCAAAATACATCTCGGGGGATGATCTGTAATTATCACCATTTTAACAAGCATACAGACTGCGATCCTAATCAGATTCTAACCCCCCCCCTCTCAGAGTATGCTTGACAAATTGTTGATTTAACAGTAGTACCATTAAATTTCTGTGCACTTAATCAGCATGTATCATCTTTCTATGAGTTGTACTAAATTTTATACCTTTATTCCCCCTTCCTTCATGTGGAGGAGTACAAATGACTTGGTATATATGCATGCCCTAACTTGAAAGCTTGTTGCATGCCTAACCTGACTTTTAAACTTTTTTGCTTCTTGTAGTTTTGGTTTTTGTCTTTGTTTCTGAAGTGAAGAGCAGTTGCCTCTCCTGAACATATTATTTGTATCTTTGTTTGTTTGTTTTTTTACTTTTTGCCCTGTCGTTTATATTTATTGGCAACTTCTTTGTGTTAAATGCCAAAGTTCATAAGGTTGCCTATTAAGCAGACCGTTTTAATTGATTCCGTGTTGGTGGCTGGGCATATATATATCTGACTGTTATCCAATGTTGAGTTGTAATAGTTGTGTAACTTAGCCATAGCATCCCATATGTCATGTTGATAGGGCCAGTCAAACTCTGGTAACAACTCTCTTTTCCTATATTTTGGTACAGATATTCGGTTGGCCTTTTCTTCGTATCCATATTATTAACACAATTTAATTGGCAAACCCCCCATCTTAGCCCCTATAGGTTAATATTTTAGTTGCAGCTTTCACTTAAAATTCCATACCAGCATATAAAGAATAATGTACATTCAAATTCCTTTTGCCTGTGATACACCCTTTTTAGATGAGGGTCAACTTGCACTTTTCATATGCTTGAAATGCATGAAAAAAAAAATCCCCATTGAACGAATAATATTTGCTGGTCATTGTAATCAAAGCATTTTTATGTGGCTTAAATAGTTAAACATTGAATGCTTTTCTGCTTGCTTTCAGTAGACTGCTGCTAATGCAGTATGTATCGGGTGAAGATGCTATATATGTGTTACATTGGTGGAGGTCGTTTGTCAGAAATGTGTATCATTGAATATGACTGGTAAACTGGTAGAATTAGCTTTTAAGTGAAGGATAGAGGGGGTTTGAAGGAGGTGGGTGGTAGCAGTGAAACTTTCACATTCAGTATTTAAAAATTTTAAGTTATACTGTACAATAAATGGGTAAGAATGGTGTAAAGCTGTTGTTGAAAGGATTTACATTTAATTGTGGTTTTCTTCTCTAAAGCCTTTTTGTATGATATTTTGACCAAAAGCAGCATGCATTATTGAGCATTCTACATAATGCTGATAAAGAATTCTGATACATCTTTCATTTTAAGGAGTAATATCTATTTACTAGATGTAGGACAAGTTTATCATTATAAAGCACTGGTGGGAAACGCACTTTTTAATTTGACATTCCTTCCAGTAGCACTTTAAAGTTATTATTGTAGCTTTTTTTTGTCACTTGTCTGCCAACTTCATTTATTGTCAGTTAATAACCTCCTACCATTGACTTTCATTTGTTGCATGTGCATGTTTTACGAGGGATGTGGGGAAATGGTGGTACTCGACATAAAAGCTCATAGAAGTTGTTTGAGAAGATAGTGATGAATGGTGGACATCTTTATGAAAGAATGTGATATAGTTTGGGTTAAAGGAACTTTTTTGTTTTAAGTGGATTTCTTTCAAAATGAAGTAAAGCTCAGCATGTGAGCAATTTATTTAAAATGATAACTTTTTGGAAGGTGGCTTGGAGCATGGTTAGATTGTCTTAGTTAAGTAAGGTACAGGTTTTACTGTATTTTGTTATTTAGTGATGGTGATAATAATTGGAAGAAAATTTTGAAGGAATTAATACTGAATCATGCTCTTCAAAAGGTGTTGCAATTAAAATTATGGTGCAGCAAAGATCTTGCTTACCTATGCAGTGCTATTTGCAACTGCATTCTCCCTAAGACCTTTCAGTGGCACACTCATCTTGGGGTGACCATTTCTTGATTTGAGTGCCAAAATAGTTCATAGTTTTAACAAATGGAGTTGACATTGTAAATCCCCAGTTTTCAGAATGGGAGCTATTCTTTAGAGTGCTGTGCCTGCAAATTCTGTATGTGTATGCATTTTGAACAGTATGAAGGTTAGCTCTCTGGAAGATGAGGACTTGGCTCACATTTTTGTTCTTTAAATACTTTTGTACACCACAAACTGGAAAATGTGGAAGTTATATTACAGATGGGTATGAAGCATTTGACCTGTATGCATAGGCAGAGGTGCCAACTCTCCCTGATTCTCAGGGAGACTCCCTGAAAATTAAAGGATTTTTTCCATTCCAACTAGCAAATATGACAATATCCCTGATTCAAACAAGCTTTTCCCCATTGAGTTGCATGTAATTTTAAAAAATCTCCCTGATTCCTGTGTGACACCTCCCTGATTTCTGGATGTAAATGTTGGCATCTCTGCATAGGGGAGTCACATGTAGTGGTATGGCCAATGCAAGGGTGGTTTTAATGATACTGCCCTCTATCACAGCATGGATCATCTTCCTTTTAAATTGAGGTGTTACCATTTTTAGCTGTTTATGTGACTGTCATACCTCACTCATCAGAAATGTTTCCATTTTGACTAAGGTGATGTAGATAAAATTAAGACTGCACAAACTATATAAATATTAATATCACATCTAAATGTTACACCTGCAAATCACATCTGCCAATTGTGTCTTTATTAACAGCTTGAGTTCAAAATATTCAAAAATCGTGTCAACTGTGTATACACTGAAAGGTATGGAATATTAGCTGACAAGTATACCTATGCCTTTGGCCTTCAATGACATTCAATGACTTGAATGTCAAGTTTTCTTCAAACTTGAACAAATCAAAAATCCTTAAAGTTGGACAAAATTTCTTTGCTTTTTCAGTGTTGGTTCCACAAAGTGGTTCTCATTTAGTTGCAAAATTAATTGTAACTCTTGCAAATGGTTTTGGCAGTCTGTAGACCATGCAGAGAAAATGGATGTCTTAGAATGAAAAGGAAAGAGGTGCAGTGATGATATATCATCCCCCTCTGTTTCAAATTGTTTGCTTGGATTCGGTGCAGTATGTGTGCAGGTAAATGTTTTTGTGCTTTGTACTGTTTATCTTGACCATGTCAAAGGTTATCAGGTTGATTGACACCTTTCTTCTGTGTGGGTTTGCCCTAGGACTGTGATTGGGTAGTGATTAATCATTAAACGATCACTAGAGCGATGATTACTGTTCATGCGTAGTAAAATGCTCCTTGTGATTAATCACAAGTGGGGTCCTTTGCAGACAGTACTTCCTTCTTTCAAAGTGAGGCCACTATCCCTACTACTGTTTTTCTGCCAGAGTATTAGTGATAAGCAACCAACATTTACTGTTCATTGGCCCATTTAATCAATTATTCTGAAACATTCATCATGGCTCCATGTACATATAATACACTCATGCATCCAATGGTGTTTTGAGTGTTGATATGATAGCTGCTTCATGGAGTTACTCCTTGTTAAGCAGGGGGCTGTTAGAAAGCAAGTTTCAGTGCTATTTGGAGCTAGTTCTGCAATCATAAGAAACATGATCATTTGCCAAAAGATTGTTATCTTTTGCTTCTAACTGTAAAGTGATTTTAATACACAATCACAGCCCTAGTATGCTCGGTACAGTAGATGGTGGTCAATCAAATCTTAAAATGACATATTTATGATTAAGAAGGGAATTCCCTATTGTCATATAGAGATAATTACATGTACCTGGTTAGTTTTCAATGCATTTTCATTTGTAGCATTGTAAATCATCCAGTGTTATATCTGTGATAATTGTTGAAATATGCAAAAATAAATATTTGCAAATCGTACGTAATTGTGTGGAAATTAGCTTTTGCTCTCACAGTTTACCATATCACTACTTATTGTTATTTTGTGCAACTCTACAACAGTTTCATCATGAATGAACCTGTTTCATTTTGACAAAGGGAATGGCACTGAAAATCTTCCTTACACATACCAACTCTCATGCCTCTGGTCTAAAAAGTTCTTCTCAGAATCACAACTAATGCTCTCACATAATCCACTACCCAATCACACTCTTCTAAATATTGAAGACATAAAGAAAGAGTAAAATTTTTCCTGAAATTCGTCAGGTTGCACAATCCAAACTTATCTTTACAGCATGCATTGTAGGCCTCCATCAAGCTTAGCTATCATGGTCGGTTACATCTCTATGTTTCGACATCTCTAAGTTCTAACAAAACCGTGCCAAAGTACACTTTGTCAGTACCAAAGTACATTTTTATCGGCGCCAAAGTTTAATTTTGTAGGCGCCATAGTACACTTTGTTGGAACATAGAGACGTCGGAACACAGAGATGACGGAACATAGGGATGTCCCCATCATGGTCATGGTATACACTGGTAACAGTACACCAGATAGGCTGAGTTTGAAGGAGATAGGTGGGTAGTATTTTGGAGGAGATGATATTTATTTTTAGAGAACTTGATGCAATTTTTTTTCTCAGTATTCATGGAAAGGGAAGGAAAAGACATTTATACCTTCTTTTCAAAAATTAAAAAAAAATTGCTGTGAGCAAATTCCAGTTTATTTAATTTGGATTTATAAAATTTACATTCTTTCATTCCTTTCACGAAGTACAACCCCTGCCCATTTCTCTTGGTACAAAAGCTAAACTCTACAATATTTTCCACACCCCAAGACTTTTCACCTCTGAGGATTTTGACATACACTCAAAACAGAAGACATGTGATGTAGCATATGAGGAGCTGTCCCTTTTGGGTTGGAAAATCCATCACAGTATGAAAAACCAAAGTGAAAGCACAATTTCTCAAATTTCGTTGAGCATGCCCCTACAAGGGGCAGGGCCATTTTGCGTCTAGCCTGTTGCACAAAGGCAAAAATTTTTCAAAGGGGAGGGGGCACCCCCTCCCCCGGGCCAGCGATCACCACGTGTATCTTCATTACTATTTTTCTGTGGAAAAGTTAGCAGGTATGCCCTAGGATCACAACTCAAGGTCTAAGTTCAACTAGGGACAGTTGCAACCCTGGTGCTGTGCAATAGTGATTTTTTTCCTCCCGTAACTTACTGAAGTATGTGCTCCTTGTATAATTGACCTTACAATTATGTCACTCTATGTTAATACTAGCCCTTTCTCTTGGAATATTATGCAAGAGGTTAGTTAGAAGTGGATTCTAGCATTTTATGTGGCAGGGGAAAGTATGCACTGTTAGTTAGTTTTATATAGGCCCATAAGATGCGATGAATTCCCTCAATAGACTCAAACTCCAGCTCTTACATTTCACAGTTTCTTGCTGAGAAGATAATTTGACCAATATGTGGCCCTCTTATCTCTTGTCAGGGTATAAGGAGTGAAAATTAAGCTGTTGTCCTCTTAGAATAGTACCTTCCCTCATCATTCTTACTACATGATCCATACTTTAATGCAAAAGGCAGATTACTTTGCTAATGCTTTTCCTTGGCTGGTATTCAAATCTGGCTTTTAACTTTTGCCCTGTCTCACTCAGTTTGATCAAGTGTAGGATACAAAATATATCTATGACGCTAGAAGCGAATAGCAAGTTTTAGGCATCTCAAGCTACCAACTAACAATCCAGAATCTATCAGAGAACTTCCTATTCAGATATGTATTGACTTATAAAGTCAAAAGACTATTTGCTCAATAGAGCGACAAGGTTGGTTTAAACGGGATGAAATGCTGCAATTACAGAAACTAGCTTCACTGGAGAAAACCCTTTTTCTCTGGTTACATTGGCTGAAACGTCCTATTCAATTCTAGCAGCATGTAGAAATAAAAACATGGTGACACATTTGCATACTTTCTCGTTTTCATTATTTTTATTTTTTTTTCCAGAAGGCAGTGCATAGAAAAACAGGTTAAAGGCAGAACAACTAAAAACACATTGATATAAAAAACAAAACTGACATTATTGCATTATTTTTTTTTTAACCAGATTCCACTGCACACCAAGGATTACAAAAAAGGTTCATACACTTAATTTGCATACCATCGCACTGCAGTTTGTCCACATACTTATACAGTGATTGATTGAATAGATGGAATATGATGCAAGTACTATAAAGATTGGACATAACACTTCAATAGATCCTCTTCCAAACTGAAAAAACAAAGGACTACAGGTAGAGTAAGGTTACACTTTTGGTCAAAAGTTAGTTAGATTGATACACCAACAGGAATGTTTATATATAGTGTTACCTAAAAAAGACAATGTTTTTGGCAAAAATGATATTCCCCCAAAAAGAAGAAAAAAAAAACCCATGCCATAATCCTGTGTAAATGCAATTTGTAAAAGGAACTACTAGTACGTGATGATATTCCACACTGGAATGTAAAAGGTAACTGTTGTATTATATAATTGACACACTGCTAATCATCCCAGAGTAAAATATGAATTTCTCATACTTGAAACAAGCAGAGAGGTACAAATGACTGAGATACCTTTTCGGGTTTGAAATACTCCTGAAAAAAAAATTAAAAGCTTTCTGTTCACATTCATATCATGACATGTCTTAGTTAATACTTCATTTCATGCATGATAAATGTGGACAGCCTTCCTATAACAGCATTAAGTACCCATACTCTAAGAAGCTCTACACACTCAAGTAAGTATAGCCTTAGTTTCATTAAAAAAATGTAAAAAGCTATTATCGTTTCACTTGTAAACTCTAAGCAAAACAGCTGGTAGCTCTTTCTCCAAAGCTTTCTGACATTCTTACATTACAAGTATAAGTTAAAAAAGAAGAGTAAAAAACGGATACTCTAATTAAACATACATACAATTTAGTACAGAGATGAATCACTGTTAGCCCTCGCTCACACCCCTCACTTGGGGGGGGGGGGTGGGGGTGGAATTGGGGGTGGGGGTATGGTGGTTTTTAAAAAGAAAGCCCAAGTTAGAAGTGGGGTGTGTCTTAATCTATTAACCACATACCACAACACTCTATCATGTATGTTATGTTGTGCAATAGCATTTTCAAGGAAGGAACAGTGTCTGCTCAAAAATACTCAATGAAATATCTTTTTCCAATGTCCCCCCCAACTCTCTGGCTGAGAGCCAAAGGGAGAATCAAAACAGTAATCCAGATGGAATTTTGCCCCCCACAGAACTTAAAAACCTAATGGGATTGAAAAACAAGAAGATTGGACATGACCATGCCTATACCATGAAAATTTTTAACCATTTACAATAATTAGATTTAGAGAAATGAACCTTCATCTTGCCATACAAATTTAAGTATACAGTAAAATGATTTAAGTTAAAACTTGTTGAAAACATTTTTATAAAACAAGGTTGCTGATGATTATGACTACATGATAACAAAATAATTTGCATAAAGTAAGAGTTACATAACATAAAACTTGACACCATTTTTTCATTAAAAAAAAAGGCAAGGGCTAATGATTCATTAACAGATTCATACTTGTGTGGATCCTTGCTTTCACTTGATGTACTTGTATCCACTGCACCCTTCATGCATCTCTTACATTAACCCTGATCCTGTGTTATCTAATGCCAACGCATGGTCCATTGATGCTTAATCTTCATATAACAACAGGTTTAAAGGTTTCTGCTCTGGAGTTAATGATCAAAGACAGATGATGGAGATGCTGTCATGTAATCTTGAAATAAAATGACTCTGACAAAGATCTTAGTTGGTGTGAAGAAAAGCAACATGAATAGTATGATCACAAAAGTTACATAAACTAAACTTGGTTGAAACTATACTAGACACAAAATTTTGTTAAGTATCAAAAGTTTTGTAAAGAAAAAAATAAATAAAAACAAAACAAGTACACCATCCTTCCTGTTAATACCATAACACAAATTATGATGTCAAGAGAGCAGATTCAACTGCTGGCAAGACAGCAGAAAATTAGAAGTGTTTCTTTTTTTAAAAGGTTTCCTTTCAGCACTTACCAAAGTATTTTACAAACATTTGTAGTGAACAGAACAAAGCATTTGACAGCAAATATACAAAGAAGAATGTTATGAGCCAAAA
Source organism: Holothuria scabra (assembly GCA_037179385.1). Lineage (NCBI taxonomy): Eukaryota > Metazoa > Echinodermata > Holothuroidea > Aspidochirotida > Holothuriidae > Holothuria > Holothuria scabra. The sequence goes on along the minus strand of CM074187.1, from coordinate 7,356,074 downwards.
TTTTTGGCTTCTGACTATGAAATTTTTTAAGGGCACCAATGTCATATATAGTCATTGATATTCTCTACTAAATTACCCACGATAAGCCCCCCTTTAAACTTGCTATGTTGCAGAGTAGCTTGTTATTTAAATGAGTAAACACACTTTGCTTATTTCCCTCTATGATTGGTCCTTGGAAATGTATTGGTGGTGAAAGAGTTTCCCTGAAGTTAAAAATTCTAAAAGAAATTCAAAATTTTTAAACAAGGAAATTAAAATGCGCAATCATTGAAATATGAACCTTATTAAATTATTGGTGTCAGAATACTCTTACTTCTGCCACATGTCCTGAAATCTTGGAAAATTCTTTTAATGCAAAATATGAAAACCATGATATTCCCTGGATTATTAATGGCAGCTGCATTGAGAGTAGTGATATTCCCTGGATCATTAATGGCAGCTGCATTGAGAGTAGTCAGACGAGCAGTTACAGATTAGGAAACTAAAAACAGTCAGTATACTTCAAACAAAATGATTGATTTCACAAATATTTACAAGAATCTAACCTAAATTTACATCATACATGCTATGGTCTTTTAAAAGTTGCAACAAATGCAACCAAAAGTAGCATGACTCCTTTACCTGTCAGCTTTTAAACATTTTCAGACTAATTTTTTTTACTTGTTACTGACAATGAACCTCACACTGGTTCTTTTTAAGATGTTTATTGTTTGAATGACTTCTAATGTTAACCCAAGTCAAGGTGTATTAGTTGTTAAAACATTGGTGAATATGTACAAAGTGTCAGGCTGAAGCCGGTTCTTAAATTTGGCTGACATCCCATAAGTAAAACATCACACCTATTACAAAAGAACTTGCCACATACTATTTTGATAAAAGTGTATCGTGTAAGCCATGAACAAAAAAAAAATATTTATTGTATGTAGTGTGGTAATTGATCCACGACTTGCCCCAGTGTCACATTTATAAAGATACCGTGGTAGTTTGGAAGAAAAACAACACCCATACAAAAACATATCTTAGGCCACATCCTTACCTAGCTGTAAATGACCACAACTATGACTTGAATATTGTGAAGTAACTAATGAAATAAAAATATGATGACATCATTTGTCAACTTGAAAACACTTAAACAGAAGTAAATTGTTTCTCAATAAAAGTGATATGACAATTTAAATGTGTCATCGCCAAAGTAACAGTGTTGCTTTGTACATGAGATTCAAGTCTGAGTACTGAGACATTTAAAAATTAGAAAGAATGTACATGCAAAATTATCCAACACATGCTTCTGTTCAAGACTTCAAGGTAATATAAGTGTAATGCTTAAATAATGTAATGCTTATGTTGCTTCTCTTGGACAAAAACAAAAGGTGGCCTCTTTCAAAGACTGCACACTTTACCAGGATGGAATTAAACACTGTTATGATGACTTGGAAGAACAGTTTCAAGAAAATGAGATATCTTGCATAGCAGACTACTGACATAAGGAAGCATGCCATATGGGTTTATTCATGCATCTGTGGCACATTTTCACAAGTAAACAGCTTGGACCAAAAATTGTTTCCCAGATAATAATATGATAATGAAATAAGGTAAAAACTTATTAGAATGTCTGAAATTAGGGAAACAGACCCTTATATGAAAATGTTCTTCTGATGATAATAAACTTGATTACAAGAGTATGTTTGGAATGCTTAATAATTAATAGCACCAGAAGTACCTGGATTGGGGATCTACCAATCCCTGTAATTACTACATCCAAACTCTGGACTTTCCCTCTATCCATCCCATCATGATTTTAATTTTCCAAAGAGTTTTCACAGGTAAGTAGGGTTACATATTGTAAATAGGAGGCAAGGAGAGGTGATTTAGGTTAACAATTTGCTTTGTACACAATAACCAAATCAAACAAAAAAGTGGCCTGCATTGACATTTGTACCAATGGCTATTTCAGAGAAGACCTGCTCTTTTATCTGATGATGATAAATCACTATGAAGTTGCTTTTGTAACAATAAGATAATGAGAATAAAAGGTTGAGTATCTCATCATTTCAAAGTGTACAGTGCTTCTTCATCAGCACGATACTTCAAGCATCACAATGTAAAGTAAGTCCCTCAATAGCTCTTGACATTGGCAATGAGAACTTGCCAAAGGGAAAGAGGGGGGGGGGGTAATTTCCCTCCCTCAACATTTTGAAGTCAAGTTTCCTACATTAAGACAAACCATGCCTTCCCTCTCCCCATAAAAAAGTCTCTACAACAACTATGCACAAACCCCTTTAGCAGTAATCCTGAGATTTGGTGGCCATAATTTGTTCTTTTTTTTTTTGGGGGGGGGTCTTCTCAATTCTTTTGTCCAAATGTTTGTGAATAGTTATGAAATTATGAATAGTTGTGTAATCCATCCAAAAAACAGAACCTATCTGTTATCATGAAGTTTTTTATTGTTTGAACCCATCTGTGGGCCTGGCAATCCAATGTTTACTAAAATTAAGGCTGACATACCCCAGAAATTTATCAATATTACTTGACTGCCGGATTTGTCTATAACATTTTTGAGAAGTACAATATTCACTTGCTACTTGCAAAGCTACAGCGTATCTGATACCATCTTTCAAGTTACAATAATGCTTAATGGAACCTTCCAACATAACAAACTCGTTAAATTTTGAATAGTAAAGGATTGAGTCACACGCATACATTGATCTTTTAAACGGTGTCTCAAGTTTTGGCTAATTTGCCTTCAACTTCCTTTAAATTAGGGACAATATCTCTACAATAACATTTGCTGTAAATCAAAATTTTGCTATTAGAAATCACTAGACACATACAGGATGCTCATTACAGTAAAACCTTTTCATTTATTTGATCAAAATGTTGGGAAAGGAAAAGTGTCTTGAAGCTATGTCCTTAGGAAATCATCACATTTGCAATCACCTTATATTTGACCTTTAACCCTTTTCCTTGAAGCAAGAATTTTTTAAGATTCCAAATGAAACTATTGCATGAGAAAGAAAAACAGCTCTTTAAGGTCCTCCTGCAAACTCCTGAATATTCATGACATGTATGTTTTGAACTTTTGGGCATGAAATATTTATAATCAAAGTAAAATTAGTTTCAAATAAATTACAAAAGTTAAAACGAGAAGAAATAACAGGTAAATGAAAGAGTAAAAAATTACTTTTGCAGAATTTTTGCCAGGACTTACCATTCAGAGTGAAGAATGTTCATCAAGTACTGTGCTGATTAATTTATTCTAGGTATGACGTTTAATTTCATAAATACCCTTAAGGCTTATCTGCATACAGTACTGCTTTTGCAATAATATTTACAGTGCTTCATCTCCAGGTTTTTGAAAGCATTAGTGTACCAATGCAGTAATGTAACTTCAGTAATCTTTTACAAAGTTGGTACACAATCTATCTCCACTAAAAAAAAATGTTAATTACTCTTCTTCCAGCAAAAGAAAGCTGTAATGTCAACAAACTCAGCTGAAACAAAGGAACAATGAAAACCACATAATGAATTCTGCATAGTTTGTTTCAAGTACTCTTACAGTTCCCAAATGCCTTCTCTGTTTAAATTACATTGCTATGGAAAGATTGTACAAAAATACCTATTTAGAAGCAATGATTTTACAGAGGGGTAAATTTCACATGCCAAGGAGTGTAATGCTCATGGAATCTTTCAGGAGAAATTCAATTCCTTTATTCCTCTATACTTCTATGCAACACCTGTGTAAGGTTGATCAACATGTTGTAAAAATAAATTGTAAAAAATATAACTCTTTTGGAAAAAAATGCATCCCTAGCTGGTTCTCTGATTTCCTTCATTCCTGAGTCATACAAAAGTTTGGTAGTCATGGTAACTAAATTAATCTGTGATCAAATTATTGAAGCACATGGTCTACATGGCAACGGTCACATAATTTACCTGAATAACAACAACATTTTTTAACGGCTTATCAGTAGCAAATTCTCCTACTTAGAAACAATGTATGAAGCTGTAAACATTTGTTCTCATAGACTGATCACAACATTTCCATGAATAATATTGTGATATCATTTTCCATTTTCAGAGTAAAAAAATTCTTTGATGTAACTTATTCAGGGAAGTCTTTGCTAGAGATGCAATCTCTAAATTTCAAATCAAAATCTGCTAGGATGGCGGCAGTCTTCCCACTTTCACAAATCCTGAACTTCTTAGTTCTTACTACATAGCAATATGAAATATGATGTATGTTGTATCATCAAATTTGAAAAGTTTGCACTTTTAACATGTATCAAGAAAGAACCTTCAAGAATAACTGACCTTATGGACTTAAAATTACAGTTAACTAAATGAATCAGCTGCATTCATTGCCTGAGTTTAATAACTTTTTAAATATTTTGTAACAAAGGATGCAGCCACATGATCAACATCAATAAAATTATGTTAAATCTTAGGAATCAGTACTATGCAAACCAAAACACAAAGACCTGTTTTCACAAATTGTAAAGTCAAAGCTGGTGGATGTGAAATTTGTCAACAACAAACTCAGCTGGTTTTAAATATACTTGCCTGGAAGGCATCAAATGGCTAGCTTTCACATGATTGTCATATACGTAAAAATGTTTTGCAGCATATTAGAATTGGCTATTGTTTCCTCAGCATCACGTATCACTGCAGATTTCACCTGACCGTCACCAACACTCACACCGATCAGACCAATCTTTAAGTATTCCTCACTGCCAAAATGAACAAAGCATCCTCATTCCCCTTCAAATTGATGACATAGAACCTTGCGACTGTGATTGGGATCCATCACTTGCAGTTTTTTGGGATGAGGACGTTGACATCGAAACTGTTGAGGAGGAACTCTGTGATTCTTGACGTGGAAGTTCTGTTCCTCCTACATCGCCCTGAACCTGCTTTATTTCTATTTTCGTTTCTTCCTCTTCCTCTTCCTCCTCTTCTTCATCATCATCTTCATCATCTGTTTCATCTTCATCATCTTCTTCATCACTCTCTTCTTCTTCATCTTTAACAAGCAAAAACAAAAAAAAATTAAGTCAACAATTAACCTTTGCGAAGCAGAAACTTGATGAGTGTAAATGTAGCAGAAAGTTAGATGGGATGTTTAGATGTTTCATAACAAAGCAAAAATATTTGACAAAATATCTAACTAACACATCAGTATAGCTGTCTCAGCAGAGGGCTTTGAAAACACATAGTTCTAGAAATATCTTATAGAAGGCTCTCTAATATCATGATCTCTCTCCGTCCACACCCCCCCCCCCCACCCGATTGAGGAAGAAGAAAAACTGAGAGCAGAAAAAGGGAAGGAAGGAGAAGAAAAAGAAGAAAACGGGGGGAGGAGACTAAAAAGAGATGAAAAAAGGATTAAAAAGAAAGATGGAAGAAAATACCAAGCAAACATTTTGGAAAACGGAAACTCTGGAAAGGAAAATTTATACTTTTCGACCCTTACTTCCCCAATCATCGTTTAAAACTGCATTCCACTATTTAGCTAAACCATGGTTACATTTTAAGTATGGAATGTTTTCTAGAACATTTTAGGATTTGACTAATAGAAGCTCTGGTTAAAGAAACATACACTGCACTAATTTGCATCTACAAACCATTGAAAACCAAAACCCATTTCAAAAAGTGAGAGGAACCTCCCATTAGACCTGTATATGGTAAACCTCATTGTTCCTCCCTCCACCTACATACATCTAAATGCAAAGTTGGAAAAAACAAACATTTTGTACATATTGCACATACACATCTGGAGAAGGTACAACAAATTCACATCAAATGATGTTACATGTTGCAAGAATTGCATCTGAAGGTAGACCTGACCTGACTGGGTACCTCTAATGTCCCCACCCCATGCTGAACCTGGACCTCTTTTGCCTGTAACAGGTCTGAACCTGAAATCTTTAGGCAAGAAATGTTTTCCCTTAATATCATGCTGACACATTTGCAACTGTTTCTGGAAGTCTTTTCTTGCATCACCATAACCATTGAAAATGTGATCACAAAACAAGAGCTTCTTGGCCCCATAAATCAGAAACATTCCAGTACAGCATTATTTCTGACATAAAGCCCAGGGTAGGATTTGCCGGTGCCATCCATGGCAATTACAACATCAAAGAAAAATATTCTGTTAAGTATCTGGCCGACTATGATAGCACAGTCTGGCTCTGTTCTTATTTTTTCATTCCTGGAGTCGCAGAAGCATGTCAGCACAGGGCATAGATTCCAGAAGTGAGATGACACAATGCACAGGACAACTGGTTGATTCTTTGGCACCTCTTCCAGAAAATTGTCCAACTCACCATCTGTAATGTAAGGGATTTTGTGCCCACTACAATTACAAGAAATAACTGACTCTGGAAAACTTCAAAAACTTCTCAAAGGGGAGGGGCAGGAGGAAAGAAACAAAGAAGTGGGTAATTAATCAATGAAAAAGCCAATGATAGTGTGTTCCTTTGAACTCTCTTCCTCCCAAAGTGTTTTTTACAAAATGAGGAAGGCTTGAAAGTAATTTGTAGTAATAAAGCATGCTTGGCATGTGTTATGCAGGTAGCAGATGAGGAATCACTTGGCTACCCTGCTGGTATACTGTACCTTTAAAGTATCTATGTTCTAGGGCATCCGCAGCTGAAATTCTCTGCTCTGGGTTGAAGGTCAAGAGTCCCTGGGAAAGAAGGAAAGGATGCAACATAAAGACAAATATTACTCACATATTTGAGCTAATTGTTGCCCCAGTGGGTGCTATATTTCAACCACTTGGGCCTTGCAACTAAACAAAATGAAACAAGAGCCCAATGGGCACTGTGGTTCCTTGCTGGATATTATAAGAATGTACAGCCAGTCTCTGAAATAGAGCTAAGCAAAAGCTCATACTCAATGTTTGTAACATCTTCACAAGGGATATTTTATTACTTATATTACATGATATCAAAGATCAAATTTTTGTGGCCTTACTAACCTTCAACTTTTATAATGCTTGGTGATCCTTCAAAAATATTTCCTCATTTCCATATGTATTTATTCTTGTAATCAAACTTGATATTATCACCAGTAAACATTACACAATGTGGTCAGAGAGAGAAAAAACACCCCTTGTATTTCTCTCACAATTTATTTTTACCTGCTCTCAAATAAAACTTGCTATTACTTAAAAACAATCTACCATTTGTCCTGTTTGCTACCTCTACACAGAAAACAGTGTTTATTCAGCAGTTAAGCAGACAGCAAGTGATTAATGGGGTGTGATAACAGAATGAGGATTAGGTTACCCCCACAGAGCACAGCAGTATTAAAGAGACATACTGTATAATCCATGCATTGCTTCCACTGGCAGAGAGACCAGTTTAATGCAGAGTGACCTGTGTTCAGTGAAATCTACAGATTTCAGTTATTGCCCTCTTAAAACTTTGAATGATCCAAAATATGTGTACAACCCGAAGGAATCATTACTGAACAAATGCAAAGGCCAAATTTCTAAGGTGTTTGGGTGTATAAGCATGCAAAACCAGGTGAGATAAAAAATCTATTGAACCTATCTTGATCTAGCTTACAAGATTTTCTAAATAACATTTCCAGCGGTTGACCTCCAGTGACCTTGATGACCTTTGACCTTAACCAAACACAAGTCGATTTGAAATCTGCCCTTTCTACCTTAAAATACTGTGTTTAAATGTTTTTCAGTTTCTGACCCCTGGTTACCCCAGATGACCCCTTGACCTTCACCAAACATATCCAATTTCATCCTTACACCATAACACATCCACACACCAAGTATGACATCTATCCAAGTTCCCTACCTTGAAATATCGTGTTGAGAAGGTTTTTAGTTTTTGATCTCTGGTGACCCCAAATGACCTCTGACCTCCACCAAAAACAATAGGGCACACCTTCTCCCTATGACGCATCTATGTACCAAATCCAAGTTCCATCCAACCTTCCCTTCTTGAGTTAGAGCGTACCGAAGCAAGTGTCACACACACACACACACACACTCACACACCCACACCCATACATGCACACACACGCCAACCTGACTACACAGGTTCCTTTGCTACTGCAAGGAACCAAAAAATGATCTCTATGTGTATGTTTCAGAGAGGGAGCAAGATAAAAAGGACCAATTTAGTTAGATTGTATGATGACATCCACAGTCCAGTTTTTAACCAACTGCAATGTGCAACTTCATATATCTAATATTCTTGACACTTGGTGTATCTTAAGTCAAAAAATTCAAAAATATATATTTAAGAGCATGATAAATGAATTCTTATCGTCTAACTTTCATATGAGGTTTCTGAGCTGAGATATAAAATGTTGATGTTTATTCACTTAATACAAATTGGTCAATTGCGCAATAATTTGTGAATCTCTTGTTGTACAACTCACAGAACCTACTTTGTTTTCCTTTAAAATGAAAAGTGTTTTTATGACCTTGAACACTTCCTGTTTGCATGCACAACATGTTGCACAGAGAGGGCTTAATTAACTACATCACCTCATAAGAGTAAGAATGCTATCACCCCTTGGTACAAGGTGAAGTAACATTCGGAAAAACAAAGAAATACAAGGATTGTAAGTACAAGAGTGACATCAGAAATTATTGTGCAAAGCACCATTTTAATTTGAGTGAATAAACTTCAACATTTTACACCTCAGCTCAGGAATCTCCTAATAAGATGGAAGTTGGACTGTTGAATTTCATTTTTCATGGTCTTTAATATATATTTTTGAATTTTTTGATTTGAGGTACACTTTAAGATAGTTTGAGAGAACTAAGAAGGCTGGGTTTGTTGGGACTGCATTAGTAAATGTGAACCCACAAAGTGCAGTACAGGGGAGCAACTTGTTGCCAAATCAGGAATGAAAAACCATAAAAGACCAAAAGTGGTAATATGCAAACTCTGTTTTTGCCACACCTATGGCAAAACTTTCAACATCTATTAAATTTATCCTTCACTAATTGCAAAAAAAAAATCATTTCAATCCTTATAAAAATATTTCAAAATCAATAACTTTATGGTGGTGATGTAAAAATGCTATTAATAATCCTTTGAGTTTTTTTTGTTTGTTTTTGTTTTGTATTTTTCGTATTTTAAAATGATGAAGTACAACATTTAAATAAAAAGGGAATATATAAAAAAAGGATCACTTAAAGTGCACATTAATTAATACAAAAGGACAAAATGAAAAATATTTAATGACTAGCTACCACATGAAATGGGTAGTAAGGCCCCACCTTGAGCAAGTCCTCTGCTGAATCTGACAACTCGTGGATAATATCGCTGAAAAACCTTGCCTTAGGGGCACTAAATGATGTCCAAGGTACAGGGGCATCTTCAGGCCATTCATTTCGAGAAGGCAAGCCAATAACACTGTGACAAGGAAAACAAAAAAGTAGGTATAAAAAAAACTGTTGGAAATTTTGCAATTTTAAAGATTTCTAGATGGAGTTATACTTACTGTGAAATACGAAATCAAATACACTATTTCAGTTCATTAGGACAAGATCCAAGGAGGGGGAGGGTAAGGGGAGTATACCTCTATTTTTGGCAAAGCAATGATTTCTGCAACCAGAAGTCTACATCTAACTACCCCTTCCTTTGTGGCATGCCATTTTTGCAGACAGTTATTCCCCAAACCCCTTCCTTTGAATTCCTGGATCTCGCTCTGTCCACTGCAATAGTTATTGTTCACAATTACATTATTGTAAATACTTAAAATCTTAGCAAATGTGGACAATTTTCGGATGGGTGGTGGTCAAGCTTGGTAGGACAGAAATTTTGGGATCACATCTGGAACCAGAAAATGACTCTGAGAATTAGTGACAGCTGGTTCACAATGCTTTGTCATTTGAACTACAGATACTGTATGGTTAAATCTGGCCAGGGACTAGAAATTTACTCATAGAAATTTGTTGATTTATCTATACATATACTGTGAGTTATACAACTTTCCAAGAAATCCCATCACATGAAATATAATCACTCATACATGTGGTCCAAAAGCTCAGTTTCAAAACCAATTTGTTAAAAACAGTCACAAAATCTTATCTGACTAACTCATGCATCTTGCATGCTTCATGAGCTTTTTGTACTAGATTCAAATTTTCCTTCCTTGGCTGGCCACATTTCCAGACACTGAAACCTTACAAACAGCTAAATAAAATATGAATTTATTTTTTTTTTAATGAAATTTACAAAGAGCATGATATATACATTGTCTTCTTGCTCAATACAAAAGTTTTCTCTGAAAAAAGAATCAAATTTCAAGTCCAAAATTTAATCCTGTTACCAAAAAAAAAAAAAAAAAAGTTTTCTTACCAGTATCCATGCCCTATCAACAATCACAAGTTTAACTGTGTACTGAATTCAGGGGGATAGCACGAATGAAATCCTCCATGTTTCACAATGCCGCCATCTCAAAAGTGGTGCCAATCTGGACGAACTATGAACTACTGTTTTTGTGCACACACAGCACAAAAGTACACAGCGATTATGTTCAGATACAGTCCAAATTAAAGGCTGCTGTGGCAACAGGAGAAATATTTCCATACATAGGAATTCTGAATAGTATTCAACTTTGAATAAACCTCAAAAACATTTCCAGAATATTTGAAAGGAAAGTGTGACAAATTGGACTGTATTTGCCTTCTATTTTTAGCCAACAGCTGGCACACTACAGATGTCATCATTAAATGGTGTAAGCAGTCATATGCACTCGTACTGTAAGTCAAACCATTTTTTTAAATTGGAATATTCAATTTAGAATATTTAATTTTGATTAAATGTATTGTATCAGGGTAAAATACATTTCTACTTTGGATCAAATTGTCATACTGTACGATCAAATAACTCAAATGGCACATGGAATCATAATGAAATAGGGGTCACAACTCAGCAAATCTAGGGATTGGGATTTTCCTCCCATTTTAGGGTCAAGAAGGGGAAACTCTTAACAAAATAATTCCTCCTACATTTTGTGACCTGAAATGTAAATGAGCCCCTAGGAAATTATTAGCTAACAGTTCTGAAACCACCATAGTACTTTTACAGCAACCATACAAAAAAAAAAAATTGAAATTTTCGTAGCACTCCTAAATACTGAAATGATTGGCCCTTCCCCCCCCCTCCTCTTAGCCTCCACAGGGGAAAGAAATTTTAGGTCATTAGTTACCCTCCTCCCAATTCTTTCAACATAAAATGCACTTTGGAAGGAGGACCAGTTACACTAGTTTTGACCAAGAAGGATTGAACATTGTTCAAATGCCTTACAGGCTATGTACTTGACTGTCTTGGTGTCATTGTCAGGATGGACACATGACTAAACTGGTGAAGGAAAATACTCCATAGGCTTGAATGGAATGCAAAATTTTACTAGCCTTTGTTTCAATTGATTTGACTGAAAATTTTAGTTTAAATTTAAATTTCAAATTTTTGATATAAATTTTACATTTCAATCTTATCTAAATTTAAATTAATATGGCTTCAGATCATGAACGAGACTGTAATGGTAAAAACCTTAGAGAAACTCTTCCTTAACAGCATCATCCCCTGCAGACACAGCTGTGCCTGCATGGGCGTGTTTGTTGAACAGCTATTGGTCCAAATGTAAACCAATATAGCTATTGGTTAGTGACGTGTCAGTAGTATGTTCTGACACGTCTACATTTGCAACTGCTTCAAAAGATGATACAGTCTAATCTGCCTGCATTAGAAAAACTAGCAACAAATAGCATTTAAACTTCAAAAACAAGCAACCATCTTCTTGAGAATCCCATGGAAGGCTCAAAGAGTTGACCTTATACTAGCTAGTTCTCTGCGCCGAACAGGACATGAAAGCCTGGATTAGATGTGAGTTAATATGTTTTTATTTACATGTAACATACACCAGGCATTTTGTATCATGTCATTGGTACACTTGGTATTTAATGTTTACCTGTTTCAACTCTAAACACCATAGTGTAAAACATTGATAGTAAATGAAGATTCATTTTAGGGACACTCACACCATAAAACTTTCTAAACATTCCAATTTAAATACTGTGTCAATGGAAGAATTATGTTGATATTTTGTGAAAAACACTCTTGTGAGGAAGGTCAAAAACTCCTGACTCAAGGAATTTGCTGAACGACTATTTCACTATTTATAGGGTTGCGTTGTTGTAAGAATTTTTTTATTGAAGGGAGGCACTGGTTTAGCCACAGAGGGAAGGAGGCTCTTCTCCCTAGCTGTGGAGCAAAAAGGCCTGAGAAGTACTATTTGTGTTGACCTGGGAGTTATTTAGGCCATATTTTCTTGATTTTTATGCCAAAAGTACTGAGAGTCTGCTTATGGGCTTTGCTTTAGCCCCACTCAGCCCCCTCCCCCTTCTTGACCTCCCATTTTTCACAAACTCTTGGCTACGCCCCTGAATTCACTATATGTGAAACCAATTCTATATGAAACACTGGCCAACTGCAGTGCAATGTTCAAAAATTATTTTTCATAAAATTTCATATTTTCCCAAACATGAGCTCCTGATTTAGAAAGCACAAGTTTCACAATTTTGTAAGAGATCTTCAATCTGCAGGTCTAAGATAGCAGTATGTAAAGCCAACTATCTGTAGTTGCCCCAACAATCTCAGACTTTGCTTAAAGGAACCATAGATTCTACAATAATCCTCTAATTTTTCAAATATTTAAACAAGAAACCCACTTAGTTTTTTTAATGAACCCCAAATTTTCTTCAACCAGAAAGTCAGTTGGGGCTAAGATTTCTTGCCAAATAGAATTGAAGTAATTTGCTCGGTTCTTCAACTGGGTACACCAAACTTTAAAAGAATTAAGATGCTAATTGAATTGAGGGTGTTACTAATTGTGCAGTAAATATATGAGTTGAAATGAAGGGTTCTAACTGTCCCGATGCAGGTGATTTTTCTAGGAATTAAGCATATTGGAATTCATGTTTGTGACTTACAGTACCCCAAATTGGCTGGGTATTTTTGCCTTCATGAGAGATTTTACAATCAAATGCCTTTTGTTTAAAATGAAACTAAGAGGTATGTACGACTACAGAATTGTTAATTCAAAACAAGTACCAAATAGCAGATTACCTGATTGAATTTTCAAATGTATAACCCAAATGGTGTATGTACAACACAATTATATGTACAGTGCGACCGTATTCCATGAAAAAAGGGGATAGCACTACAATGCACGCTGAGCTTGGTTTTTATCCTACAGTTTTGAATAATAAAAATGTCACAATAACTTTTCTCTTAACATTGAAAATCTATAAACCAATATGAAAATGCATCCATAACTGCTATGTTGAGATACCATGTTTACAAGCTATTCAGTCATGTAGTCTTGTCAGGCCAGGGGCAAAACATTTCCAGGGAATGGATGGAGAATGTTTTCATGGACCAAATGAGTAAAAGTGTTAAGAGTGAACTTTGAACTCTCAGAAGGGGGGGGCGGGGGACTGAAAATTGAAGCCAATTATAAGGTTCCTCAGTTTTAACTCTGGTAACCTTAAATGACCTTTGACCTCCACAAAATCAATATGGTACTTCTTCTCAACCTGTCAAATCAGTACACGAAACATGAAGTTTCAGTCACTTCTATTTTCAGATCATGTTTGCAATCCATTTTCTAGGTTTTTGCAGTAGTGTACCATCGGTGAACCCAAATTACCTTTGACCTCCACTCCCAAAAATGGGGTTCTTCTCAACATGACAAATCTGTATGCCATATATGAAAAGGGTCAGACCTTCCTAGTATGAGATATCATGTTTACAAGCCATTTTAGAGATTTTGGCAATTTTACTTTTTGTGACCTCAAATTAATAACTTTGACCTCCACCAAAATGATATAATTACGTTAGTTGGAGTTTTATGGCCCAGTTTCCAACAAATGGTTTTAGTCAAGCTGGCCCCTACCTTTTTTCCAGTCGTGGTTCACTGGCTTGTTTTCCCTCCAGTGCTTATGCTGAGCACTAAGCATGAAGACCTTGGGCTCCGTTTTTAAAGTTTTCAGACCTATCCAGGACTCGAACTAGTGACCTCCTGACTTGTAAACAGGAGGTAATGAGGGCGATGTAGATTGATATAGTTCTTCCAGTCAACATTACAGACCTATATATGCAGCATATGAAAAGTATCAGGTACACCAAACTTGAGTTATGGTGATTGCAAGGTTTTCTATTTTTCATGCCTGTAGATCTCAAATTATCTTTGGCCTCCACCAAAAATGATGGACTTCTTGATTTTAACTTGACAAATCTATACTACATATGACAGATCTATGTGAAAATTGTTGGACTTAACCTTGAGCTATTGTGCTCTCAAGCAGTGTTGCACTTAAACACACACATGCACACACACACACATCACATCACTAAAATTCAAAGGAGAGGAGGGGAGGAGGTCATAAGGTGAAGTGTACAAGGTGTCATTATGCTAAAGAAGGATGAAGGGACTGCATAAACATTTTTCAGTTTAAAGTCTGGGTTGACCCCAGAATAACAATACAAACCAAATAGTTAGAAAAACTGAAATAGTCCCACCAGTGAGTCAAAGTCCCCAGAGATATGGTATCGCCTGAGATGTTCATGACCATTAATTGATGGAGTCATGTGCATTACATGATTTCAGCAAGGAGGATTTTGAAAAACCTCCTGATGGGTTCATCAAATAGAACACTAAGTTCCTTTTAATCCATATGACAGTTGTCTGATCAGGAGAAGGTCTGAAATCCATGACAAAAGTTTTGGAACAGGCAGTTGAGTTGGTCAGCCAACCTCCCTTACCCTCCCTTACACTCCCGTACTCCCTTACTATCATGGTCTGCAAACTCCTTTGCAGCCCCCCTCCTCCCCATCAATGATGGTCAGTCTGACAAAATTTCGAGAAAGTCTCCAATCAATAGCAATGAATTGGGGAAGCAGGGTTTGTTGTTCCACCTACTTGTTTTGCAGATTACATAGCTGCCTTTCCCCAGTTAGGCTGGAATATTGTACCCTGTACCTGAGCTAATTGTAAATATTTAAAATGAAACGAGTGTGTAATTAGCAGACAGTGTCAGTTAAATGGAGTTTTATGGCTGTTTCTAACGAACTGGTTAAACAGGAAGTTTTAAGAATTAATATGCTGCCACATTATCTCATTATACAAGCATTCCATTTCCTGGTGTCATAGTTATTACTACAAGCTTGGCTTAACTTGGCATATAGTATTACTACTACACTACTGTACCAACCAGTATCTGCATTTAAAAGTAAAAAACATCACAATATTAATTTGTCAAACCTTGTACAGTACCTTATACCTGAGATGGGGTGGGGGTTGAGAGCATCACAATTTGTCAATCCTTGTACAATACCTTACATCTGAGGAGGGGGATTGGGCCCAGAATGCTTACTTCCCTGTAACAATGCTACTTATTTTGTCCTATTAAGCTGGGCATAGATATTGTTTGAGTTTGATACAAGAATAATTTAAAGTTCTGGAGATATACACACATCAGTCTACTGGGGGCAATAAATGGCTGTTACTGGAAAATGATTGAAAAGATCAGTATGCTTCTGTATTTTTGTCCTGTGGTAGATAACAAAAGAAGAAGTAAAAATTCCCCATGTTCATCATCAATCGAGTGAAGATTTCATCATGGATGGTACCCTGGACTTACATGGTTTCATAATGTTCATGTGACTTTTGGCAACAAACTTTTTTTACCAACTATTTGGGCTGTGATGGTGTGGTGATTAATTGATAAATCCTATTAAACCTGTAGTAAGGGTTCCTTGTAATTGACCACAATTACAAGGAACATTGCATCCTTGGCAACCCCCTCCCCCTTATTCTTTTCATTCTAGTCCATTATCCCTGTCACCATGTTTTCTGCTAGATTATTAAGGGTACACAAGGAATGTTACAGTAACTCAGTTTTCTTTTTTTTATCATTTTAGTTACTTGGCCGGAATGGCTGGTGCTACAGACATGGATCAGCTAGAGCTTTGCAGTAGAAATAGTCAAACAGTAGATAGCAATGGTGCTTTAGGCTAAGCAAATTCTGTGAGGCATCTAACAGGTGAAGCACATCTTCCAGGCCCTCAACTTTGAGTACTTTAAAAGTTCCTCAGATCATATTAGGTGAATTGGCAGTGCCAAAATGTCAAAATTGGGGGAAAAACTAAAGACAAAGGATAGTGTCAAGGGAAAAGGGAAAAAATTTTGGGGTGAAGGGAAAACCCAGCCCAAAGTGCCTGTTCCTGGGGTGAGAGTCCAGGGGGCAGAGGGAATTCTGAGGTTTTAGCTCAGCTATGGATGGAAAGTAAAGCTAAGTTTCAGGTGAGGTACAGTATTTATCTTTCCAGTAAACCCAACTACTAAAACACAGAAAGGGGGGGGGGGGCAAATTCCCCTTCTTGCCACCCCCAACTCCAATGGTGCTGACACTGAATAGGAATGACATAATACTGTATAATCCCCTGATAAAACAACAATTTTTTTATTTTTTAATGAATAAAACAAATAAGGGATGCTCTGCCTTCTACTGTTTTAGGTTGATGGGAGCTCTGAGCAAGTTTCCCACCCACAACATTTTTGATTGGGAGAAAAGTGGGGGACGATTGAATTATCACTCACATACAGCTTTAATACAAAACTTTGAATGGTTGACAGTCACAGTTTTCATAACAACTATTTCCCTCATACACTGTAAATCCATCGTACATTAATAATTTGACCCATATCTGTACTTTGATGAAAATATGCAACTATATACTGTACAGGCTTCGACAAATCCCCCGACCGACAGCCCGGGACAAGTAAAAAATCACTCGGGCAACTACCATGCTCAATGTTGCAGCCTGCTGGCCAAGTACCCCCAGCCTTAAATTTTTGAGTGACGCAAAATGGCATTTGAACTTTTAGACTTCAAAAATTATATGATGTCAACAGATTTGAATTGGACAAGTAGATATTTATGTGGGCAAGTAGACTGAGAAAACAGCTAGCCCGTCGGACAAGTACGAAAGAAAAAATTTGTCGAAGCCTGTACTGTATAAACTACCTCAAAAGTTCAGGGTTGAGAGAGAAATATATGATCCAAACCTTCCCTAACCATACAAAATTTTCATAAGCTAATTATCATCAATAAAAGTTTTGCATACTGAGATAACGTGATAACTTTCATCACTAAAAGATATCCACTTAATGATTTATTTATGAGAGAGTATATAAGGACGGTTTTTAAATAATTGATGGCAAGTTCTGGCCTGAATATGTCACCAAATTAATCTTGAGAATTGCTGAGTGTGGCTGAGTTTGATCCTTTGATATGGCCAACAGTTTTACTCAAATATTCAGGTTCCCAAAGGGCCAGATTTTTTTTGACAAAGGACTGTCTGGTTATTGTGAAAATCTTTAAAAAAAATGTTATGCCCATAGGGCATAGAGCAAGGTTTCCACAGCTTTCTAATGAGCCTGGTATAATATAGTTTTTCTGTCTACAAAGTCTTGATTACAGTAATACTCTACTGTTTGATTTAAATTATTAGCTGGCAAATAGATCCAAAAATTTTTAAGGACTAAAAATGTTTCCTTTTTATCCAGAAAGTCATCATTAGTCTTTTAAGGTGGGTAAAAACTTAGTGATACGATATTTCTTCAATAGTCCCACCACATATCAAATCCTTTTAAAACACGCTGAAATATTTTACAAACTGTGTAATATTTTGGTTTGTTTTTCATTGGAAAGGAAATCCAAAGAGGACAAAGCCAATCCTGCAATACTGTCACCTTTATTTCCTATTTTACAACAAAACATTGGCCAAATTCAGGAAGTAAGGGCACAGGGCAGGGTAGGGAAGGGAAGACAGGGAGAAAATGGTCCCTTAGTTCCTATGGCACACAGCTAAAGGTTCTAAGATATTTCTGAATATTTATTGATGCAATGCAGTAACAGAAAATGTTCAACCAAAACTACAGAATCATGCACAGATTTTTTCCTATTGGCAGAGACTGTAAACATTAATACCTATTGAATATGTTTGATTATCATTTTGTCAATTTACATTCAAATTTTTTACAAACAATTCCCCCAACGCATCCATAACAACAAGCTATTGTTCTTCTGGTATTCATAATTACAGTAGCAAGTACTACATGCCACCTCTCATGCATTCACACACACAGACATAATTACTCCCCATCTCTATTGCATGTGCATGTAATAATAAATCAGTGTTAGTGCCTGGTGGTACCTTTTCTCAGAAAACTGATTAGTATTCTTTATCAGTTGGCATCGATTGTTCCAAATTAAGTAAATTTATTCACATTTAGGGGATCTCCATTATTTCATAATAGCGCCACCGGAACAATCTCAATCTTCTGTATTTAGCTGTTTGTATGCATTGCTATGTACAAGTGTGTATAAACTGGTAGCCAGGTACTGCATGTTTGGAACATACCTTGTACAGGCTCATATTTGCGTTTCCTTTAGACGAAAATAATGACAGAGAAAAGTATCCATGTTGTTGCAAACATAATGACGGTTCTTTCCGAGAGAAGGATGTGGATATTGCATAAATTCTAATAGTGCATTGTTAAGGATTTTGAGTTCAACCAGAGTCTATTTTGTCATCCACTCTCTGCACTATGGTTGATTACCTCAGCGGTGCCAAACAGGAAGTGAATATAGCTGCACGTGTATTGTTGGTAAGCTTCACTAGTTTTCATTTTTCATTTATATCTCTTCCTTGTCTTCTTGGCAAAGAATAGTTAATAAATCTGTCCGTTTTTTGGAGGAAGGCAAAAACAGGGGTATCCTTTATATTGTTTGAAGGTGTGGTCATAAGTTGAATGGACATGGGACACTGTTCTTAGTTTTTTTTTAAGGTTAAGAGTTCCTACCTGCTGATTGTTTGATAAGTTCATTTACACTTGAGCTAAGGATACTATGCTCCTTTAAAAGAAAAAGAAAGCATGAAGGCCTAAAAGTACTTGTGTCTAAAGAGTACACATTGCAGAACAAAATAAAAATTAAAAAGATTACATTTGAAAGATAGAAATAAACACTTTACCAAACTGTAATTTTATGGTGTTAAATGAGACCATAACTGAGTGCCAATTCACATGCAGTGCTTAATCTGCTATGCAAATTAGGTAATACTTTCAATTTCTAACAGAATGAAATAAAATATCCCAACCTCATTGTATTCTAACATAAAATTACAAGAAATGACTGTTGATTCCGGGCAAGTACACATGTCAATCTGCTTACTTCTCTCCTTACCAAATACTGAAAATAAGTCATTCTGAAAATCATGCCACTACTAACAGTCTTGTGTATGCTTTCATCATCTCTATAAATATTCTCACCTATTCTAGAATTTCAAAACATGCCAAATGATATTCAAATAATTTCTACACAGTTGGTCCAGGCCTTGAATTTTAAGGTCTTCAAGTGCAGACCATCACGTGCCTCAAATCACTGTGAGGAGCCATATGAATCTATTTAAGTTTAATAAAACAGCCCACCTACAACCCTCCTTAATGTCCAGAGAAGTGTGCATACAACACACCTGGAAAATCGAAAATTCAAGGCGTGTTGGTCACTAGGAGTACGCTGTGACTGCATTACCCCTGTACAACCAATTGAAATGTTATACCGTCACAGGCAGCTTATTAAAACAGTATTGAATTTTACATTTTAGTCATCCAGTCATCCAAATTATGTATGATCAATCTAACTCTATTTCACCCTTAGGTTTTCATCCTAACCAGAATATAAAAAGCTACATCAACTGTACAAACTTATAAATTAATACGTACGGAGTTTAGAATTACTGAAAGCAGTCGGAACACCTTCATCTATTCTGCTAGGCACACTAAAATAATAGAAGAAAAGCAGCCAATTTAAGTAAACCTTGGCCATAAACTTTTCTCTTTAGACAGAACTTTTACTCTCAGTTATGTAAATACTGCACGTAATTTGTTATGCCTGCTTTCAAATGTGATTTTATTTTTTTTTTCTTCAAAAACTTTTTGCATACTTTCTGTGCCTCAGTTGAGTCCATCTGTCCTTAAATAAAGGGTATACCATTTATTATTTATTGAATGTTTTTTTATTTCTTTTCTATCAATTAATATAATATTCTTACTTTAATAAACTATCCCACCTGCTTGTCCTTACATTAAGGTCTGGTACCATATATTCTTTAATATCCCTTCTTGCTCTTTTGCCTTCTGTCCTTTAATAGAGTAGTACTTTTCTCACATGTTATTGTATGTTTCAGTGATTCCCTTTTAGAAAAGAAATTTTATAATTTCAATTTTTTTTTTTATCATTTTATTCTATTATTAACTTCTTAATTTTTTTTGAAGTCTGTAGCTGTAGCTGCTTTTAAATTTTGAAAAGGAGGCCCTAGCATTCCGAGGGTAAGGGCATTAGGCCATGGCCCCACACCATCAAAGATGCCAACTGAAAATGAAAAACATTTTAACACAAATTTTCCTTCAAAAGGTAACATATGTGACACCAGATTGCTAAGATGGATCATTTGAGGCTTTTCAAAGAAGAGGGGAACCCTCCCCCTTGCACTCTTCCCCCGGCCAGTGATCACACAACATGCTGTTTATGACCTAGCTTCTGACAATAAGAATACAAATTTCTAAACATGAATTTTACTTCAGAAGATAGCAAAGTTGGCACACACACTCACTCAAATTTTCAACAATTTTCAAAGGGAAGGGGGACATTCCTGTCCTTAGACCCATATTCCTGGCCAGCAGTCATCCAATGTACTGCATGGCCCCACCCGCCTCTCTTAGAAAAATCCTTGCAAATTACTGAAGGAAGATGACAAATATGTATTCTCATGTTCAAACTTGTTGGAGATTTACTTCTAGAAATGAGGTTTTCACAGGTGAAACATTTATCAGCTCTTGTACTAGCAGGTGAAATTTTTGGAAGGTAAACTGAACTCTACAATAAAACTTTGTTGCTAAAGGGATAAACATATTTCAAAATTGTATAAAACATTGTATAAAAGGGTAGTCAATTTTGTGTCAACCCCCACATCAAATTGGGCATTGTTAAAAAATACCGAATGGAATATTCTTCATTTTGTACTGGCAACAGTTTTGCCAAAAACATGGTGAATGTCATTAACCAATTGTGTAATCATGAAAAAAAAAGATTTAGAGAAATTTTCTGAAGAAAATTGAATTAAAAAACGTAAGTTTTTATAGAGCATGTATATCCAGTGACTGTAAAAATACTACATGTGGTTTGGAGTTGGTTTCAAAATTCTCCAAGTTACAGTATGCCATTCTGATATATGTCAAGACATTCTGCAGTATATTTAGCATTTATAAAGTAAAATACTGGAAACTCTGTATTGAAATGGTGAGATATGATTTATTTGTGTTGCTACAATATAGGCCTATTGATGCAATGCAAACACAATATATGCCTTTATGTAAGACCAGGCTCTAGAGAAAACTGTTCACAAATTTGCGGTTTTGAGTGTCATTCATGTTCTACGTGACAGAGGTGTGATTCTCTTTCAAGCATAATGGGTTTATTGTTCTTCCAATTAATATCCAAATCACATTGGTATCCTGAGGGTATATGGTAACATTATATGTGACTGCAAGTAGTCAGAGGGTAGTACTATCAAACAAATTCCCCACCTGTCATCAGTACATACAAAAATCATTTTGTGATCAAACACCAATTCACAATTTTTCCCCTTTAGAGGAATTCTTTGACTAAAATTTAAACTAAAGTGCCACTTTTCATGCAAGTGTCATACGGGATGATGATGATGATGATGTATTTGTACCTAGAGCATCTCACTGCAACTAGAATCTAGCAAAGTACCTTACAGGCACCTGTAGGTAGAAATGATGGGAATCTGAAAATATTGCAGCCAAATTTTGGTGAAGTGGAATTTTGCCAAATGTACCAAAACCAGGCTTCTTCATACCACATACCTGAAAATACTTTAGGCCAAAAACTGCTCTAAAACTTCATTCATAAACTAACTTGCTCTTAATAAAGTGACGTTCTTTTCTGTCCTAATTTTTCACAATATTTCAAATGAGCATTCGGAAAACTCACTTTTCACTGCAATATGACAACTAAATAAATCTATATATACATACCTATAGATCAAAAGGCAAAAGTAAAAACTAGATTCTTTTCCAATGCCTAGCTTGTATGTTGATGTGTGTTATCGCCAAATAAAAACAGAGGGCAATGTTATTAATTGGACTACAGTAAGTAGGTGAGAATTTGATATTTAAGGTGACCTATTGGGGAGTATACAATAAAGCTCTCAATCCAAACTATATATTCCTACATGCATTATTACCTGTATTAGTTGAATGCTACATTTTTGTTTTTCTGCAATAAATTCATGAAAATATTCAAACTACATTTTTATTTGGGGGAAGCAAAATTTTCATTTGGTAGCTGACTGACGTCAAATGCAAAACATGTAGAATAGTTCTCATTACATATAAAGCATGTTCTTGATTACACATCAGGGTCTTATGTACCAAACAACTTGCCCCTAGACAAGGAGGAGCAATGGGAAGTTGTCCCCCAAATTGCTTGGGAAAATCAGCAAACTTCTGCATCTGACCATAACATTACACACAAATGGTGAAGGAATGAGTAATTCTCACTGAATTTAACAAGTAAGTGACAAAAATATTGTATCCTGATTGAACAGGTCCATTCCAAAGTGATATAACATGGTAGAAAAATTTAAAGGAGGAGGGATATTCAACAGGGTAGGCTTATTTAATTTGTGGGGGAGGGGGAAGGAGACTACATTTCCCCCTAAAAATATTTTGGGAATGAGTTAGAAGTAAAGGACCAATTCTCTCACCCCAAACAGTACCAATTCTCCAAACCTTCTTACTCAAGCCTCTCCCACAATTGTCTGAAAGTCACCCTCATCCAGACAGAATCTCAGTCTAGGCCTATATTGTTTCAGGGTGAGTATAGAACAGCTCCACATGTATAATCAAAACACTCTCAGAACAGTTCATGCTGTGTAATATAGGCTTTGGTACTCTGCATTGTCTGAATTAGCAGTCAATCAAAAAAACTGAGCCAATTGAAAGTTTCTGTTACCCCCTACAAGAAGTGTAGTATGAGGTGAGAGGATTGACCCTTTAAGTAGCTTGGTTTAGAGACAGTGAAACTGTCTAGGTTGAGATGATTTTTACTTTCAGTAAGGAAAAATCCTCTCAAAATAATGGTCAATTGGCCAATTGCATATGCTCAGGACAGGAATACAGTGTTTTCCACAAGGGGGTTCTAGAGGGACAGCCTGGCCTCTAAGTGAAAATGGTTCCTTTAAAAATAAATGCTGCCTTCAACAAAATAATTCTAACAACACACCTTCAAATTTGTTCTTTCAGCAGTTAAACAACATCCATTTTCTAGTGTTTGTTGACCCTACTTCCAAGTATTAGAAAAATAATGAGCATGGATCAGGTCTTGAAAGACGGTTGTTTTACGATACTCCAGTGTTGTAATCGAGTCACTAGATTAGTGACTCAAGTCACCAGTTTTCAAACTTTTAAGTGACTCGAGTCAAGTCATTGACTCGAGTCACTGTACTATTTCAATGGGGAAATTACTCCTGAATTCTATCCAGTCACTATAATTTTGAGAGGAAGTGACTCGAGTCATGACGTGTTACAACACTGTGATACTCAGGGACCACAAACGTCAGAGAAGCCTGCTATACCTTACGAATTTCAACTTCTCTTTCCAGAAACTTAGAACCAGGAGTATACCATAATCATCATTCAATTAGCTCTCAAAATTCCAGTCCCATGTATATGCTCAAGTATCTCTGATGGCAGTGAAAACCCAGGCAATTCACATTCTGATGTTAATGCTCATGAAATTTCAAACTGTTTTCAAAAGTCAAGCACCACTCTCTTAGTGACATCCTTATTACAACAAAGACCCTATCCTGTGTGGACACAGAGTAACTAGTAACCTGAATTTGTCAAGGAGGGACCAAAACCTGAAAACAAAACATCTAGGCCTGGCACCACCATAGGTTGGGTACAAAAATTTTGACCAAAAATGACTCCCAGATAAGTGAAAGTGGCACTTCCCAGATCTTGTAAGTTTCACGTAAGCATATAACTAGGGAAAATACAAGCAGTACATTTAAAATAAGGCAATTCAAAATACAAAAAGTTTTTCTTTCATTCTTGGCCCATGAGGAAAGAAACATACTGAATTTAACTATAATTTCATAAGCATCCAAGTTAGGAGTTTGTTAGTTAGATAAGATTTAACAACACACATCCAAGTAAGGACGTGCAACAAATAGTGTGCAACAAATAGAACTGTTTCCACTTAATATTAAGATGGAAAGAAAATGCCCCATGGAATGCTCTAGGCTGTTTCTTGATTGCAAATACCAATCTATGCTGGTATGGTACAAACAAGCTTACCAGCATTATCAATGAAACATAATATCATATTTAAATTTTTTTCTTAGAACTAAAGGAAGAATAACACTTTATAATTGATGATATACATTCATCTGTATAAATTCATATATTCAAATGCCAAACGGTCATGACACCACAGATTTAAACAAGCATGGTCATAGCATATATATTCACAATCGTGAACAATATTTAAAGTTGAAAAGGTTGCTGTCTGACATCTTACACAATTAAACATTGAAAAAGATGAACTGTTTATTTAGAATATTGCACATCAGAGGGTTCATGCAAGAGATAACAAGAGTCATCAGGCAATTGTGGGCATTAACCTGTGCTAAAGCACAGCATTGTTCAACCTTGTTCATTTGTACATAACAATATCTTGATTTAATTAAGAGACTTAAAATTTTGTTTGTAACCAAATTCGAACAGCACATTCCAAAGCAAAATTAAGTACCCATAGATAATGTGTTTATCCATTACTGTGGGTTTATCCTGAGATAATGCACAGTCACCTGACTGTAATGGGCCAATAGAAGTTCAGAAAATTGCAACATATGAATGAAAATGAATTACTCAACTTCATCAAAGTAATCCTGTCTGAATTTACTAAAATTGCTGATGAAGCATGCAAAATTTTCTCCTCAAATATCAGAGATGCCAACATTTGCATCCAGAAATCAGGGAGGTTTCACATATGAATCAGGGAGATTTTTTAAAATTACATGCAACTCAATGGGAGAAAAGCTTGTTTGAATCAGGGAGATTGACATATTTGCTAGTTGGAATGGACAAAAATCCTTGAATTTTCAGGGAGTCTCCCTGAGAATCAGGGAGAGTTGGCACCTCTGAAATATTTATCTATCAATGAAGCACCTCTGAAGATGTTTTAAACCCAAATATGCAAGAACGGAGTTATTCTGCATGTTCATTTAAAAAAAATAAAGGACAAATATTTTGTCACATTTAAATTGAAAGTAAACATTCCTGAAATAACAATAATAATATGATGTTGTGGGCCACATCAATCAGGAAGATAATGTCTTTACTTTTTAATTCTATCTAAAATCACTTGTGAACTCTTTTGCAACTGTAAAGGGTCCACCCTGTCATACTAAGCTATACATTATATTACAAATGCACAGAACATGTACAAGTTCCATGGTTACTAAGTTTTTGTACAGAGGCTGCCATATTTGCACATGATTACTGTACATGGAAAACTATCTCTGCTTCAAGCCTATTCCATGTCCAAAACAGGATTACACACCATAGGTTTACAGGGAACTATTCTAGGACGTACATAGCAGGGCAATGGTTTGGTGGAAAAACCATGCATACATAGAAATAGTAAATTATGCTTGGGCACCATGGAACACTGCATAGTGAAGGGGTAAATGTGATGAGATTTTCTATCGAATGATCTTGGTAGACTCAAAAGCCAGAAATTGTGATATCTTGGGAGGGTAGCATGATCAGCACTTCAGAGGAGGGTTTGACCAAGATTGGTGAACCTGCTCATTCAGCAGAATGTGGGAAGATATGGGAAAAAATGACAGCTGTCACTTTTTTGCTTTAAACCTATTGTATCTCCTTAACAGCTGAAAAGGTCTCTCATGAAAATGCCACATCGGTTATGTCTACAACCTTGGCTCCAACAATAGCTGCAGTTTCAGGGACCATAACATTTACTCGTAAAGTATATCAAATTGCACAGTGCTGCAAGCCACTTCTGGGAACTGATTCTAAACATTTCTCCAGTAAGCAATTACGACTGCAAATTATGATCTACGAGCTTGTCATCCTTCCTGTGGGTGACATGACCTGTGCTCTCTTGTGTCTGCCAATGCCAGTTTCAGAGGATGCATAAGCGTCCAGTCGTCGATAATCCTACATAGTCCTTTACCAAATTTTAGCTATGGTTACACATTCCTATATGATAGTTTTTTAGCTAATTCCATCCATTCTGGGTGTACAATTATGCAAAATAAAGTATGATTGAATTCAAAGAAGGAGAGGAACAAAACCAAAAGCAGAAAAACAGAAGTCTGCACAATGTGTATGATCAAGAGCAACCTTAGGATAACTACTCAACTTAAGTTTCCTGCCCAATGTATGTTGTCCATGTTGTGATGAACTATTACCAATCATGCCTTTGAGATCTTTAAGATAACTAATCTAGCTGATTGGAGAATGGTCCTTAAATTCACTGATATAATTTGTCACTTGAGAGTGAACTAACTACCAAGAGCACTTGTGCCTTAAGGATTTATGGCTGGGTGCACATGTGAACTGTGTACTTGTAATCTGCTTAAATATTGATTAACTGTGCTACATACAGTACCAGGCGCGGATCCAAGGGGGCTTTTATGGCCTCAGCCCTCCCTTTTTCACCACATCAACAACTAAACACACAGGTAATCAGCAGTGCAACTCTCTCACACCCCTGCTTTCTCTTTAAGGCCCAGTTCTCTCACCCCAAACAGTACCAATTCTCCTAACCTTCTTACTGAAGCCCTCCCACAATTGTATGAAATTCATCCTCACCCAGATACCTCAGTTTATTGCTTCAAGATGAGTACAGAAAAACTCAATTTATATAATCAAAACAATCTCAGTACCATTCATGCTGTGTAATATAAGCTTTGGTACTCTGCATTGTTTGAATTAGCTGTCAATCAATGAGTTGAGCCAATTGAGAATTCCGGTACCCCCGTACCAAAATTGTAGTTTGGGGTGAGAGGTTTGGCCCTTTAGGTCAGTCCCTCCTCTTTTTGGAATATCTTGATCCATGCCTGCATACCAACTGATATAATCAATATTAAGTCTCTGTTTCACCCTTGAAGGAAATTAATTTGCAATTTATTTGCAGGCCTTATCCTCTAACCCCAAACAATTCTAATCTCATACCCTACTAACTTAACCTCGCCAACAATTGTCTAAAATTTGTCCCCAGCCAGATACAGTCTCAGTTTATTGTTTCAGGGTATGTATTAAACAACATGTAATCAAAACACTCACAAAAGTACTTGCTCTGTAATATGAGCTTTTGTGCTCAGCATTTTTTGAACTTGCTGTCAATCAAAGAGCTGCAGGCCAATTGAGAATTTCTGTAGGCTACTACAAAAATTGCAGTTTGGTGTGAGAGGATTAGGCCTTCAAGAACAAATCTGTGCAGTAGAATTCAATGCAGCTAATGTAACCAACTCTGGCAGATATTTAATCTCTCTGGTTTTTGGCTAAAACAGTGTTCTTGGGTATTCTCCTAATGTGCAGAAAAGATTGTAATGTTTCTTTCAGGTCTACAAGGACACACCCTGGTGGCTTACACCCCCTATCCTACCCCATTCTTGGTTGGACAGTTACATACGGAATAAGAGGCTACAATTATACAAGCTTAGAACTTTTGAAGAAAGAAAAAAAGTAAAATTGCATGGTCTGAATCTCTGTTAACAAAGTGTTCAGATTTGTTCATTTTTATGGGTGAATAAATGAGAGATGAACAGAAGATACAGAGAGTTTACAATATTTAAGTGAAGGGTCAGGGAGTAAGATAAACCTATTAAGGACATACACTGAGTGATTATGAATAAAGGTTTCAGAAATGTCATAGTCTTTTCTTCTTGAGTATAGCATCCTGACAGCTATAATTCCCCAAAGGGAATTTTAATATTCAAGATCGGGCCATTAACAATAAGTTAAGGGTTCAATCCCAGTATTGCACCACATTTTAAAAGACAGGGAGGGGTGAGAAATCTTGTGCTCTTAACTTTCTGGCAAACTTGTGGAAAAAAGGCAGTCAATCCCATACAACAATTGTTTTGGTACCTTTTCAATATACATGTACAGTTACTATAGTATCCCTAAATTAGATCAATTTCAGGCCAATCTGTGAAAAAATTTAAAAGAAGCTGATTTCATCTGATTTAAGTAGGTTTAGGATTCAATATTTACCAAAAAGTGAAAAAAGTGAGCTTGGGTGAGGGGGGGGGGGGGGTGCATTTTGGGGGTCAAAGGTCATTGACCTTAAATATTAATTAAAGTTCATCGCGTTTGGTCTCAAATGAAAGGAAATTTAATTTCAAATCCAGTCAGTGGCATTTATTTTGTCATTTGATGCTTCTGTAAAATGTCAGGTTTAAGTGAAAGACATTAGCACTGTTTAGCATGGAACTTCAAGCCAACTATAGTATCATTAGTATGTTATCTGATAGAGGCACATTGTATCATTTTGAATATACTTTACAATAGCCCAATGCACAATATGCAATGAATACTGTAAATGGTACATTGCACGTATAGTTTCAAATAGCAGAAAGTGAATCTAAAGCCCTCCCAACCTACTACGGAGAAAATACTCCCCTACACCACAAGGTATCACATGCCACATCCCAAGAAAGGGATTTCTGATCACATATCAGAAACATCCAATTGCAAGTTGAGTTTTTGCTTACTGTTTAGTTTTTGATTTTAATTTTTTCATGTTTTTTACTTAGGTCTATTTAATGTGCATTTTTATTGTTAAGTTTTTTATCACCTTTTTTCCTTTTTTTTTTACTTTTGCTATTTTTTTCTTTATATCTAGTTTAATGTGTATTTTTTACCTTATGGTTTTCTTTTTCCTCTGTAATTCTGCAAACCTTTATTAAAGTGTACCTTGAAATGTGTTAGTGCCTCCCCGCTAATAATGTTCATTGGCTACACTAAAAGTGTATGGTAGCTCTGCTAACCCTGTCTTTGGAATCTCTTTTGCACTTTTTTCCGACCAGGCTCTAAAACGTAACTTCCCCCCTGTGTAACTCTGCTTCTTCCTGATTGGTCGCCTATACAGTGTCATATTAGGGTTACATCATTAACCATGTGTAACTTTTGTGTGAGCATAACATTGTAAAATAAATGTCACATTCAGGGTGTAAAATTAAATGTCCTTTCATTTGAGACCAAACACGATATACCTTAATAAACATGAGGTCATTGACCTTTGACCCCCAAAATGCATTTTCCCCCACCCCCACCCAAGCTCACTTTTTTTTTTTGGTAAATGTTGACACCCATACCCATCAGAATCAAGTGAAATCAGCTTCTTTTAAATTTTTTCACAGATTAAACCTACTTTAGGGATACTACTATGAAAAGCTTTGCTGAAGAAGAAATTAATTAGTCCCAGAGAGAAAAAAATATTGAAATGTACAACATGAAGATGATTGTATAAAATCTTCAGTACCCTGGAAGACTTAGAATTAATTTTTTTTCATAATCGCCCCCTGGACAAATCTCAGCATTTTTTTTTGCTATGTAAAAACATAATAAACAATGATTTTTGGCAACGTATGTAGTAAAAGATATAACCATGAATATGAATATTATTGAATTAACCAAAAAACATGTAACACCACACCATAAATATTCCTATTGTGATGAAAATGATCAAATTACATCCACCAAAATTATCGTACAACAATAGCGCCCTCTATAATTACGATTGGGAAATACCCTATGATTGCAACATTTCAATTGTTAGAAGCAAGGCTGATTCAACTCAATTCTACACTGATATATATCCACTATTTTCTTACTAGACATGAACTAATTACTTCCAAGGAAATCGTTAATAATTGGAACTTAGAAGTCTACACTGAAACTTTAAGATATCTGGAAACAAAATATTCTGTTCCTAAAGCATAAGGGATCTGGTTTTGGAATATAGAACATGTATTGGCAGTCCTTTGCAACACCTCAAACATAGCTTATCAGTGACAGTGCTTGGTTCCTTAATATGGCAAATATCTTTTCTGTACGAATTATACAGGTAAGTTTGTGTAGAGGTCATTATCTATATACTAACTATACTTTACAAATATTTGCTTTGTTTTAACATTTTCTAGCCTATTTAATTGATTTTCTACCATTTTTGTGCTTTACTTCACATTATTTGCAAGATAAAATTAGCATCGGTAATTCTATCATTGAGGTGTAGCATTGTTACATTTAAAGCATTCGTTCAACAGCAGTCAATGAAAAACATGTCTCCAGATGTTCACCAGTTATAATTGCAGAATTAAAATATTTAACTTTTCATTCCAGTGCAGGGTTAATTTTCTCAAAATGTCTCTTTTCTTTCTGACTTGACATAACAATCAAATAATACTGAAATGGCTGTCTTCCTCTTCAATTGAAATTTCCACGTGGACATAGCCATTGTAACAATGAATACAGTAAACCGATGCAGTCTTCCACGTATAGCAGTACTGCAGCATTGAGAGATTGTACAAAGTGTAGCACAAGAGAGAGCTATTATGGGTTCCACATGCCTCTTCAACCTCTAACATGAAGAGGAATACCTCATAATTAGTAAACAGACAACAGGGCCAGAATGTTTGCTATGGACAAGGAACCATCTTTTTATGGTGTGCGATTGATTGATGGGCAATATGTGACATAGGTCCGTGCATATATTAAATTACAGGACCGATATTATCCGTCTTATGCAGTAGCATGCATTTAGGACAGGAAGGAGGTATCTGTCTTACACAGTTAACTGGTTAAGTGGGACAACCCAAAGGCAATGTAAACAGTCCTTTTTGCAAAACATCATCTTGTCTTCAGTACTTCAATATTTTTCTACTCCAATGAATGTGTGTTTAAGTCTCTATTGTATTTTGAAAAAAAAACATATACTGTCTTACTGTATCTTCAATAAAGTGTTTTTGATCAGTGAAAAATCAAATCTCCATGTCAATTTATATACTTAAAACTAGAAAGCCAAAAGGCTTAATGATTTCTTGCCATATGATATACTGTAATGAACATGAATGACCACATGACAAGCATGAAATCCTTCATAATTATTGCAGTATATTAGTAAGGTCAAAACCTTTTGAAATTATGTGACCCAAATGAACTTTCATTCCCACTTAAAAAAAATAGGGAACACCTATCTAAACATGACCATTAACATGCTGAATATGAGCACTTCACAAGCTGAGTATGAGATCCCTCCACAGTTATCCCCCTAAAAATGTAAAAATGTCATATCTACAAGGTTTGACCTTTTGTGACCCCAAACAACCTTTGACCTCCACAAGCAAGAGAAATCTCCCACACAGTTATTATGCTGGTAAACTATATGTTGTCTAACAACTTGATTAAGAGTTATTTTCAAAACATGCTCATTTTGATCAAAATTTCCAGTATTGAGGACAGCTATCTACACTGATGTCTCTATTATGTTCTGAAAGTCGACTGCATTGAGGTTAGTGTTCAAAAAACCAGCCCTCACCTTAACATAGTCCTCCATGCATTGGAACAAAGAGACATCTAAACTGAGAGGTTTCACCTTGGCTATTAGTGGCAGCCCTTTTGTAATTGGTTTTTGGTGAAATGCCCTTCCCAATGGCTACGATGTCCTTGAAAAAATGATGACTCAATTAATCCATAAATTAACATGACTTGTAATTTGCCTTTTGTCTACTTATAGGAACAGCATATAACAGAGTACAAGTGTCCTTTGCTTGATACACAGTAGACACTATTTATGCTTGCTTTGATCACCTGAACTACTTTCTGAAAACTAAGCCTTGCCCAGATGGGTAAATAGAGTCAGACACTATTTATACAGGAAAATGATTAAGTCCATTGAGCTGTATTATTTAAGGAGTGATTCTTCTGGACACTGTGGTTTGTACTTGCAGGCCACTGTGATAAATTATGTTACATTACAGTGACCAATTTGCAAAGGGGTGGGTCAGTTAAAATTTGATTCATTCAATTAGGCAATCACAGTTCATTCATGATCAAGGGTACTTGATCCAAATGATCAGTAATTTAGTTCTTTTTATAAAACTAATAACCCATTGTGTAGGCCTATTCAATTATTCAGTTCCTCCTTATGTCCCTATGAGGACAGTGGCACAAGGTTTGCCTGAAACTTTTAACAATCTTTGACACTAAATTTATGTTCTTTTCATGTTTTCTTTACGGTTATCGAAGAGTCAATGTTATGCCCTAAAAGAGATTCTTGTGCATCACACAGAGCACATGATCTGTTCAGAGTTTACACTTATGAGATCCCCACGAATCCTCTGCTTTGTGGGCATGGGAGCCTTCTCCGATGTTTTCGTACTATGTCCCCATATGACCCTCATACAGCCTTTGTTTAAACTCACATGTTCCAGACACTGCTGGGAACTTCCATTTAACAGCAGGAACTTTTTATGAAAATCTATACTTGTGGCAAAATCACCATACCCATGCCAAAGATGAAGTAATTAACATGTCAGCCTGATGAACAGATTTTTCCTTTTTAACTTTTTTATATTTTGCTTTACCCACTTACTCCTACATGTTTTAACAGTGGCACTAAATGTGATAATAGGGCAAAACTTCAAACCAGAAAGAACATTAAAGGGAAGGTTTAAGCAAAAATTTAATTTTCATATGTGAAAGAGGAACCAAATCTACACAGTGTGGTGAAAGTTTTATTCAAATCGGACATGTATTTCTTGAGATATTCGAAAATGAAGTCAGTAGATTTGTGTTCAAAAGTGAGTTTGAGGGCAGCAGAGCTTTTATCACTTCCTCACATTGACAAGGAATGTTTTGTTTCATTTTGTTTTATCAGACTGTTTTGTTGACCTTGAAGTTAATAGGAATAGGACCTCCCTGTGGGGGATGCAAAGTTTGTGAAGTTCTCATGCCACTTATGCAATCAGATTTTAATAATGTGTGATTGTTGAGTAGAAAATCAAGTCTGAAGTTTAAAGAAAAACAAAAGACTGTGCTCTAATGTGGGGATGTGATGTCATATGTGCTTGCTTCAAGTTCACTTATTGTTGAAAATGGGACAACTTTACATGCTCATATCTTGAGAACCACACATCGGATTTCAATGCAAATTTCACCAAAATGCTTGGAATGAGTATCCCTCTAACATACCAAATCCTGTTGTGACCTTAAACCCTTCTTTTAATACCAAGTAATGCACACTTTTGTGAACTTTTGATTTTCTTGTACCATTGAGTTTGCTTCAGTACACTTTTTCAAATTACCCCACTTGATCATTTACATAGTGAAGTGGATAAACCGTTACAAAAACTTTATGCCTCAATCTGCCATTCAATACTCTTTAACAGTCAAGCCACTCATGAATATTAACTCTAACAGTTACCTTTTTTGAGATGCACTATTTGCAAGGTTTTGATCTTTTGACCTCTTATGAACCCCAAATGAGCTTTGACCTCCAATAAAAACAATGGGGGACCATCTACTCAATATGGGCAATCCACATGGTAAGTATGAGATCCCTCACAGTTACCCTTCTTGAGATATCGGGTTTACAAGGTTTTAACCTTTTCACTTCCGGTGACCCCAAATGACCTTAGAACTCTACCAAAAAGAATAGGGATGATCTACTCAATATGGGCACTTCACATGCCAAGTGTGAGATCTATCAGAGTTACCCTTCTTGAGATATCGTGTTTACAGGCCTCACACACACGCATATACACATCAACATCACATAGATTCCTTGCCTGCCTTCGGCAAGGAATCAAAAACACATGGAGTGACAAATAATAAATGAATCACTCTATCCATCTGGAAAAAAACCTGAAAACTCTATCAAGCTGCTTGAAGCATGCTTCAATAAGAGAGTGAATCTGTAATGTTTTACAATGTTTTAATTAATTTTACTGCCTTTATGTCTTTTTCCTGGTGATCAAAATCCCTTTTCAAAAGTGTTCAGATTTTTTCCTCTTCATGCCAGAATAAATGATAGATGAATATAGAGCACAGAGGGTTTACAATATTTAAG
The DNA here is from genome assembly GCA_037179385.1 of Holothuria scabra. NCBI lineage: Eukaryota > Metazoa > Echinodermata > Holothuroidea > Aspidochirotida > Holothuriidae > Holothuria > Holothuria scabra. The sequence continues at coordinate 7,321,768 of CM074187.1, read as the reverse complement.
TAAAAGTGGAGGGTCAGGGAGCAAGAGGGACCTATAAAGGACATTATAGACACACAGTGATTATGAATGAAGGCTTCAGAGATTTCATAGTCTTTCCTTCATAAGTATAGTATCCTGTCAACTATTATTTCCAAGCTGAGATTTTGATAATCAAGATCCAGCCATTAATAAAAGGTCAAGGGTTCAATCTCAGTATTGTGCCACATTTTAAAAGACAGGGAGGGGTGAGAAATCTTGTTCTTTTAACTTTCTGGCAAATTTGAGGGAAAAAGGCAGGCAATCCTATACAACACATGTTTAGATACCTTCTCAAATATAACTGCAAAAAGCAGTTGCTGAAGATGCAATTAATTAGTCCCAAAGACAAAGATATACCAAAATGTCCAACATGAAGCTGATTGTATAAAGTCCTCTTGTACCCTGGCAGACTTAGACCTAATTGCTTTTTTATAACTGCATCCTTACAAATCTCAGCACTGTAATTTGCAATGCAAAGACATAGTAAGCAATGATCTTTTGTCAATGTACGTAGCTAAAGAAGAAATCATGAATAAGAATATTATTGAATTAGCTGAAAAACATGGAACACCTGCTTACAAATATTACCACTGTAATGAAAATGATCAAATTACCTCCACCAAAATTATCGTACAACAATAGCGCCCTCTATAATTACGATTGGGAAATACCCAAAGATTGCAACACTTGAATTGTTAGAAGCAAGGCTGATTCAACTCAAGTCTATACACTGATACTTTCCACTATTTGTTTCCTGGACGAAAACTAATTACTTCCAAGGAAATCGTTAATAATTTTAACTTGAAAAGCTAGCTACACTGAAGCTTTAAGATAAAATAATATTATTTTCTTGAAGTATAAGAGACCTGGTTTTGGAATACACAACATGTACTGGCAGTCCTTAGCCACACCTCAAACAAAGCTAATCAGTGACAGTGTCTGGTTCCTTAATATGGCAAATATTTCTTGTGTACGGATTTTACAGGTAAGTTCGTATAGATTTCATTAACAATACCAACTATATTTTACAAATATTTGCTTTGTTTAAACATTTTCTAGCCTATTTAATTGATTTTCTACCATTCTTTGTGTTTTACTTCACATTATTTGCAAGCTAAAATTGGCAAGGGCAATTCTCTCACTGAGGTATAGCACTACTACATTAAAAGGGTTTGTTTAACAGCTGTCAATGAAAACATGTCTCCAGATGTTAACCAGTTACTGTAATTGCAGAATTAAACTATTTTACTTTTCATTCCAATGCAAGATTTATTTCCTAAAAATGTCTTCTTTCATCTGACTAGATATTCCAGTCATAAAACAATGCTGTAGCTGTGCGCCTGTCCAATAGAAATTGCCACGTAGACATTGCAAAATTGTAACAATGGAAACCATTTTGGCCTTACACGTGTAGCAGTAGAGTATTGAGAGATTGTACCAAGTGTATCATTTTTACTATTACTAACAAAATTTATAAAGCGCCACAACTATAAAAATATAATTTTTTGCGCTGTTCAATAAAGCATAAAACAATTCAAAGAAACAGAACAAGATAAAAACAAAAGCAAAAGAATACTGCACATTTAAAGCTTGCCCAAAAAGGGTAAGTCTCAAATTTAGATTTAAAAATGCCAATGGAGGGACATAATCTAAAATCAGCCAGAAGAGAATTCCAAAGGTGAGGACCAGCCACAGGGAGAGAACATTCACCAAAAGAGGTATTAAATCGAGGAACAATTAAGTAAGTTTGTGGAAACAGAGTGCAGCTGGTATTTCAAACCCTCCCTCATTAACAATAGAGTGAACAAATAAACGGGCCATACCATTAAAGGCTTTAAAAAACAACAGAATCACATTAAAATGAATTCTGTAAATAACTGAGAGCCAATGGAGAAATTAGTGAAATGTGACAGAACTTCAGGGTGAGAGTGACAAGTCTTGCTGAGCAGCATTTTATACTCTTTGTCATTTGGTACACTCTAAAATCAAAAGAGTGAACTTAGTCACTTTTTGATAGAGTGAAAAGTGTAAATTCACTCCATTAGAATGATAATTCACTCCAAGAAGAGTGAAACTCACTCCAAAAAGAAAAAAGAGTGAAATTCACTAGAGGAAGAGGGAAAATTCACTCTTCCACGAGTGCCTGCAATGATCACTCTTTTTTTTTTTTAAGAGTGATCACTGTAGGCACTCCATCAAGAGTGAAACTTTGCTCGTTTTAAGGGAATTTCACTCTTTTTGGAGTGAATTTCAATCTTCTTGGAGTGAATTATTATTCTAATGGAGTGAATTCACACTTTTCACTCTATCAAAGAGTGACTAAGTTCACTCTTTTGATTTTAGAGTGTAATGAGATAGTCACATGGGAAGCCCAAACAGTAGAGATTTACAATAGTAGAGATTGCAGGACACAAAAGCATGGAGCAAAGTCTTGGAAGAGTGAAAGTCTTTGAACAGCTGGGCAAATGCCTTACTGCGAATTTTACTTACAGGAGTATCGAACTGAAAATTCATTTCAAACCATACACCTTGATTATGGAGTTTGGTTACAGCATTTATCAATGGATTACCAACCAAAATAAAATTATCAGAAGTCTTGGAAAGCATTCTTTGGGAACCAATAATTAGGAACTCAGTCTTACTGTCGTTAATCTTAAGCTTACTCTTTATCAACCAATTTTGAAGAAATACAACTCTGCATGGCATTGATAGATTCAGTTTCAGAAAGTTTGTCATTGGGTTTAAACGATAAGTACAGTTGTGTGTCATCCGCATATGTGTGGACCTCTGGGAGGTGGGAGGACAGGGTGTTAAAAACTGGCATGGAGAACGAATACGACTGGGTCTAAACAGGAGCCCTGTGGGACCACGTTTTAAGTTGAAATCTCTAGAAAAAGAATCATTTTAATATGTTGTGCTCAGTCTAGCAGATAGGATAGTATAATCAACAGTGTTGAAAGCGGTACTCAAATCAAGCATCACCAAAAAAAGGGCACATTTCTTGTCCATGTTCTGCAAAATGTCAAAAGGAACCTTTACAAGTTCATTCTCAGTGCTATGGAATGGTCAATAAGCAGACTGACAAATAGGAAGTGAACCATTGATGTTAGTATGTGCCATAATTTGTTTGCAATGTAGCACAAAAGAGAGCATTTCTTTGTTCTATGTGTCTCTTAAACCTCTAACACAAAGATGAATACCTCATACATTAGCAAACAGACAACAGAGCCAAAATGTTTGCAGTGCACAGCGAACTATCTTTTGCAGGTGTGGGATGGATTGATGGGCAATACCTGACATAGTTTGGTGCATAAGTCATATTACAGGACCGATATTATGTGTCTTATGTAGTAGCATGGAGTTAGCACAGGAAGGAGGTATTGGTCTTACACAGTTAACTGGTTAAGTGGGACAATCCAAAAACAATATTCACAGTCCTTCTTGCAAAACATCATCATGTCCACAATAAATCTGTGTTTAAGCATCTATTGTATTCTGATATAAATACTATCTCATCTTCAATGAAGTGCTTGTCAACAGTGAAAAGAACAAATCTCCATGGCAATTTATACTTAAAAAGCACATGGAGTAACAGATAATATGAATTACTTTATTCATCTGGAAAATTACCTGAAAATTCCATCAAACTGTTTGGCACATATAAAAGGAGAATTCAAGACAGACAGTGAATCTGTAGTTTTTACAGTGTTTTAATTAATTCTACTGCCTTAACTCGTCTTTTTCTTGATGATTAAATATTATTTATCTCTTCAGAGCATTTAATTATTCACAAATAAAAATGCTCTGCATGTGTCACACATGCAGAGATGCCAACATTTACATCCAGAAATCAGGGAGGTTTCACACAGGAATCAGGGGGATTTTTTAAAATTACATGCAACTCAATGGGGGAAAAGCTTGCTTGAATCAGGGAGATTGTCATATTTGCTAGTTGGAATGGACAAAAATCCTTGAATTTTCAGGGAGTCTCCCTGAGAATCAGGGAGAGTTGGCACCTCTGCACGGTGTGTATGTGCTAATTACCATGCTGTTTCATCTATCTTCCCACCTTTCCTGTAGACATGTTACATAATAGGCAAATGTTTGAAGGTGATTGGACATATGATGAAAATTTGCATACATGCATTATGTCATTTCACAAGAGCACAGAGGGTATTTGCCTTAAAATATCCCTTCATTAGGGAATGAATGTGATGTGAAGTTTGAAGCAAAGAACAATATCTTGTGATGTATGCCTTCCAGGGGCAATAATTTGCAATAAAGTTCACTTTTCTGTCTGCAAATGAGTTTCCTGATATCAAAATGATCAATTTCCTGTTGGTGCAGTACGATAAGAAATTTAGTTGTAAACAAGAACACAAATTCAATTTGCTGCAAAATATGCAACAAATACAATTTTTCTACTTCAATTGAATCTGATGAGCGCCCTCTGCCATCTGGGAATATCCTATGATTGCAATACTGCATTTGTAAGTGGACAAGACAGATTGCTTGAAGTCCACATTGTAAATATATCAACTATTTTTGACTGGACGTGAACTGATTATTCGCAGAAAAACTTAAATATCTGAAACTTAGAAGATCACATTGAAAGGCTTAAAAATTCAGTTTTTAGGGAAATGAACACTTTTCTCAAACATGATTAAATTTGCTTTGGAAAATGTAAAATATATTGACCTTTGCTTGCCACACCTTAAACAAGGAACAAAGAAAGTGCTTGGTTCCATGTGGGAAATTATACTCGTGCTTGGATTTTGTAGGTGAGTTTTTAAGGTAGTTCTTAAAGCGGGTAAACATGCTTACAACTATATTTTTAGCATTATCTAGCATACTTGATGGCCTTCCTGATGTTTTTGGGGGCAATATTTTTGGTTTGGAAGACTAGATTACAAGGTTCAATTCTCACATATAAGAATAACACTGATACTTTCTGATAAGAGTTAACAAACACAAATCTCCATGTAAAATATAGGCCACCTAGAGTATACTTTTGAAAAAAATGATATTATAATTAATATTATTTTTCTGACTCAACCAATATTGCGTCTGAGTTTCCTTTGCATTTTAATCAAAACAAACGTTAAATCTTCCAAATCTCCCCTAACTTAAAGACTTCTTATCTGGGCCAAAAAAAAAAGAAGAAGGAAAAAACAATCTCCTACCATAGACACTAACTTTGTGTCATAAGCAAAGAAAAAGCTCTAAAGATGGTGGAGAATTTCACCCATAAGAAAGTGATCACCATTTAAAACATGGTGAAGGTGGCTTTAGAAAACAAAGAAAAACAATGAAGGTACTGTAGTTAGTACTAGAGTGACATCACAAAATATTGTCCAATGTAACATTATAAATTAAACATATCCTGGTTTGGCATTTGACCCCAACCCCACCCCAAATATACATTTCAAAAAAACATTTTCAAAATCATTTTAAAGCAACAGCTAAATCTTAAAATTTTCGTATTTCCTTTCAAAGTGTCTTTCATAATATTTAAGGACATGATTATTAATTGCATATTGACAGTAAACCAAACGGTCACGTCTAGTAAATTTTGAGCATTCAACTTGCAGGGGTATCTGGAGATTCAACCCCTAGCTGAGTCAAACCAAAGACTAAAAAAACCTACTGTCACTGTGCTTGGTACTCAGCATAAGCAGTGGAGTAGGGGAAAAGAAGCAAGTGAACCCCAAGTAGAAAAATGGCAGGACTTAAACCAACTGGTTAGAAACTGAGCCATAAAACTTCATCCAAGTATAAAAAATCGAGGAAATTTTGAAGGAAACAAAATTTTGTCAAATGGACTTCAAGGGCCAACCATGAAACAGGACAGTGTACTACATTACTTCTAGTTGGAAAGACTGGATTTAAAACAGAAAAAAAAAAACCTTAAAATATTCCATTTTTTACCTTTAAACAGTGATTTGGCCAGATTAATTTCCCTAATGTGACATTCTGAACATAGGGAGAGATGTAAGAGGCAGGTTTTCTTCTCAATTATATTTTTTACATTTTAATCTGAGAGGTACCTTAAAGACAATGGTGCAATATTTGACCCTACTTGACCTTGCAAGGAAGGTATGAACTACAGTTTGTAATGAGACTGATAACTGCAAATGTCAATCAACACAGCTTCTTTTAATGAAACAACTGTGTAAAAATTCCATTTCAAATATTTGTTTTACATTTCTTTTGGTTGCGACACAATTGCTACACAATTACAGGTTGATGGGCTAAATCCTTTTATTTTAGCCTCCATTCATGTCAAGTTTTGCAATCATTTTTCAGAAGTCTAATTACAGAATCTCTGAGACCATGTCTATCACTATCCATCCTGATACCATAGCTTACTTTCATTTTACTGTACATGAGTGATCACCTTCTAAAGTACTTTCCCTACTAACAAGCAATTAAATTTAGTTGCAGGGTTTTCAGATTCTCTGAGTCTTAGTAAACAAACTCTTTGCAAGAACTCTTTTACAAAAAATATTGCAGCATCTTTCAAAAAGTCTAAGGAACCTTGGATGTAAACAAGTTGTTCACTTGTAAATAGACAAAGATTTTCTCTTTGTGTAAAACTCAGCTTAAATTCTTGATAGACCTTTTTAACAAACTTCTCTTCTTTAAGCTGCCAACCATGACAATCAATTTGCAAATGAAAGGAATTGTTTTAAATAGTCCAACAAAGGTAATTAGTTTGTTTTAACTTGGCATTGCTCCACATTTGTTGCTCCAACTACAATAAACTATGAGTGATGTTTCAGTATTGTCTAAGGAAATGAATTTGATTATATATCTGACTGAAGAAGGTTGGATAGGAAACTATTGTGTACACTTAAAACAATAGAAATTAGTATTTGTAATTTTATCAGACAAAGAAAAAACCTCCTACAAAGTCAAGGAGCTTTGTGTTGATAGCCAATTTAATACTTCCATTTTAACCCCCTCCCCAGTGGGCTGGGAGCTGTAGAATATGCACATGGTATTTTTTGCCTGTTATAAGAGTCAAGATGTAAAAGATGTCAAATGCTTTTAAGTTCATTCACTCAAATTAAAATGGTACATTGTGCAATAATTTATGATATCATTATTGTACTATTCAAATTACAATCTTTGTATTTCTTTGTTTTTCTGAAAGTTACCATACGTTGTACAAAGGTATGATAGCACTATTACTCTTATGGGGTAATGTAATTAATTAAGCCCTCTCTGTGTAACATGCTATACCAGCAAAAATAAGTGTTCAAGGCCATAAACACATTTTTCATTTTCAAGGGAAACAAAGCAGGTAATAGTCACAAATTATTGCAAAATGGACTAGTTTGTTTTAAATGAAGAAATTTCAACATTTTATATCTCAACTCAAGAATTTGCTATGAAGATGGGAGTTGGATTGTTAGAATTTATTTTTCATGCTGTCAAATATGTCTTTTTGAATATTTTGACATGAGTTACACTTTAAACTCATTTACAGTTATTGGAGCTGTACCTCAGATGTGTTGCAATGGTTTTGTTTAAACTGCAGGCTTGGCTAAGAACTAGAGGAAATATTTCATTTCGAATAAGTTAACCCTGGTATCCTAATTCCAGATTGGTTGGTTTAATACAGTGACAATATTTTAGTTAGTAAAATGTCAAAATTTATGCAGAATACCTCCTTATTTTACCTTTGATATGAAATTCTACCACCTCTAGACCCTGGTTATTTAGAGTCCTGAAATCTGATATGTACACATGGACAGGCTATTCTCGGACACAACATCAGTATAATTCCCAAAGTGATGAAATTGGTGTTTTTGCTCATATTTTCAGCAGTAGAATAGGAATAAAGCACATTTGTTTTGCTATTGTTGGCTCACATCTGTCTTGACTCCAAATCTGGCAAAATAAGAAACTAAGATCCATCTTATCTGTCACTTTGCCAAATTTACAGTCCCAGCAGTCTATTCACTTACAATTGTTAGTTATCCAAATGCATTTTTTCTAAGAACAGGGAATAATTTATCCAGTATCGCATCGCAATTTGCTACACAAACAGGCCAAGTTGCTACACAAATGAAAAATTGTGTAGCAATTTTTTGTGTGCATGACCCTTGCATTTTCACAATGTGTGAAAGATCTCAAAAGTCTTCAAAACTGCTACGCAAAATTTGAATGCTAAATTATTCCCTGTAAAAATACTGGTTATATCACTTATCACAATTGCATTAAAAGATATTAAATAACCACCTCAACAGTGAAAGTGATATTTAGATTTTTAGCCAACTACAAGTGGGAACCTACCAGTCTATATCTTTCTGATTCTTGTGTTTACTTTATCATAGAAGACTGCAGAGTTCACATCCCTCATAATGAGGTTGAAAAATGAATGTCAACTATAAAATTGGGAAAATTTTTTGACTGATGCCCCCAGTAAATTACAGACTTCACTAGGCTGCTCCAGTTTCTCAATTTGAGAATACTGTATGTTTAAGATGTTGGTGTTGTTTTCAATTGAGTTTGGGTAACTGCTCATTTCCGTTTTTACAGGAAGTCTATGTATGTATAGTTCTCCAGTTATGAGCAGATGAAAATAGCACAACATTTGAATCCAGGAGTGGGTCTCCTCAAAAAGATGACTACCCTTAAGCTTTGTTCCTGGAAATGGATAGGGATTGAATTCACCCAGAAAAAAATGTGAAGTTTTAGTATTCTCGTATCTCTAATTGATTTCCCATGATGAAAACATTGAGATATTGAGAGTAACATTTACACAATAGAAGTGCAATATTGATTGACATGTGAGGCTATGACATTACTTGTGCTTGACAGATATAAATTGCACAAGTGCAAATATAATCACAGTGCTGAATTTAATTTTAGAATCTAAAGTAAGATATGCCTCAACCTTCTGGAATGAACTAAGATGTTGGTCCTTGGCACAAGGTTCACGATTGAATGTATACAAAACAGCATGAACAGTCTCTCATAGAGAAGGGGAGTTGGTGACTCAAAAGGGAGATAGCTATCTCCTTGAAGAGATATTCAACTACAAATTGTGAAGCCCTCCTAACAATACATTTTGAGCTCATTTAAGAGCTCATTTAAAGAGTAAATCTTCTGAGTCCAGACAGTTTCAGTTCTCCCAACTCAGACATTCCTAAGCTCGTTCCATACCTGTGTTTATCTCTTCCTTGGACAGACACAAACATCCTCTCTAAAGAATAAAGGGAACCAAATGACCTGTTTATTGTCTACCTGGATGTCTAGAACTTTACTCTATGCTATTAAACACCAACACTTAAGAATCTTTTCATAGGATGTTTGTCTTATGATTAGTTGATAACATATCCTGGTAAGCAAGAAAGTCCTAATATGTAATCAAAATACACTCCATGCATACTGTGTAATGAGCTCTTCAGTGTCTTTTAAATGTAATATTAAAGAGCAGCAACATTTCTCCCTGGGCAAAATGTACTTTGGACATGTCTTTCCTTGAACTACTTGGAAAACTTTGTGATATATAATATGTGGCATGCTTCCACAATCTCAAATTGTTCCTCTTACCATTTTAAGTGTGATTTCATTTAGTCAGCTTTACTTCAAGGTGATTTATATGTACCTACATGTGTGTGAGGCAGGTGTGGTGGGGAAGGTTTGTTACATGTGTGTGAGGCAGGTGTGGTGGGGAAGGTTTGTTACATGTGTGTGAGGCAGATATGGTGGAGAAGGTTTGTTACATGTGTGTGAGGCAGGTGGGGTGGGGAAGGTTTGTTACATGTGTGTGAGGCAGGTGGGGTGGGGAAGGTTTGTTGCATGTGTGTGAGGCAGGTGTGGTGGGGAAGGTTTGTTACATGTGTGTGAGGCAGGTGTGGTGGGGAAGGTTTGTTACAGGTGTGTGAGGCAGGTGGGGTGGGGAAGGTTTGTTACATGTGTGTGAGGCAGGTGGGGTGGGGAAGGTTAGAACAAACTAATACAAAATAGTTCAGTCTTGAAGGGCATCTGCTGTATGAAGCCTTTGTACCATGAATGTGAAAGAAGCCTGTTGCTCTTGGATTACAGCCTCATATCTGGTGATAACCAAGTCAACAATTTAGATCAAACTTGGTATCTTTTGCAAAGGCCAATTTAGATGAGGAAGTCATAGATGGTTCTTAGGTGAAAAAAAAAAAAAATCACCTCACTTTGACTTGTGGCGGCATCAAAGTGTGGTGCATTTCTTCATCCAAGAACACTTTATTGCCATGGTCATCCTGTTGTGAAGATCCATTCTTTCAAATGTTACTGCTTTTATCCAACTGGGCAAAGCACAAAAAAACTGATTAGGGAAGGGGTAAGTACCCCCCATACCATGTCTACTCCTATGAGCAAATACTATCACTGACAGCAGATGTGAGTATTATCTAGAGATGGCAATAAATACTCAACTACTGAATATACCCAGTATTTTTCAAATTGCCATTAACTGCAGCATTGCTTATTTAATAATCCAAAAACAAAATTCTCAGACAATAACTTGTTTTTAGAAACAATGAAGGTTTCCGCAGGTACCCTTATGCATATAAAAAAAGATACAAGGATCAAAGAGAAAAATTTTGTCAAGTATGCAACCTACTTGTCACCGTTTTATGCAGCAGGCATGTTTCAAACGAGCCAATGACACGAGTCAAGCAAGGACAGACAGGATGTTTCATTTATGAAGCATGGCCTGTTCTCCACACATATGTAACCAAAAGCCCTGTGTTGCTTTATACTTTCAGAAATGTACTACAGTTAGTCAACAACATTTTCAAAGACGTGGCACTTGCGGGTTAATCTAGGGCATGCTTTTCATACAGAAATGAGTGAACTTTTCCAAAAGGATGAAGAATATAATAGGCCTTGCATCTTGATGTGACAGTTACCTATAACGGGAATGTTCTACCAAACTGCAACTGGAAATGTTTTACCAATATGCAACCAGGATACCTGCATACATCAAGGATACTGTTCACTTGATCGTTTTCTATTTGTGCGTTACAACAGCTGCATTTCCATGGATGGAATTTCTGATGTTTGTTCGGTAATTTTCAGCCAATCACTAATTTGTAATGCTAAGGTACACCACTGAAATGTATGTTGAAGCTGGGTATCAGCAACATGGAGGTAATGGATACAGTTTGTGCACCAACTGCAGGATGTTTGTAATGAGCGGACAAGAGGAAGACTTGTTTTGAAGGAACCAATGAATGAAGACATCAAAATGGCTGTCTCCGAGTTATTACTGATGTAAGTAAGTTTGTTTGTTTGTTGGAAATTAATTTTCAACTTCAACTTTTAACCTAGTTTAATCTATGGATGCACACTACATTTTTCCAGCTGTGGGGCACTGGAATATTTTGCTTTCTCCATTGCTTATGCCCACCATCAAGCACAACTAGACTTGGTTCCATTTTTTAAGTCTTTCAAAGAATATGTAATTAATTAAGCATGATTCCAATTAACGAATTGCATTAATACTTAAGCATACAACTCGTCTTTCTTTTCTGTGTGTGTGCCACTACTGATCAATAGTAACTTAGTCCGAAGTTGTCCCGTTTTAAAGCATGAAGGTGTTGGAGTGAAGTATGAATACATTACAATTTTCCTTATATGGCATTTTCAAAAAATTACAACCAAACCTAGTTTTTACCTTTTTTTTTTAATAAAGTACATCTAAGCTTTCTAGACTCACTATGAGATTGCTATAAGTGTAATTAATACTCCTAGAAAATCTCACTAACCATGTCCCTACTTTAAAAACAAAGTATGGTACCAGTTAACAAAAGTTGATTCCATTGATGCTCTCTTAATCTTTTCTCTTCGTTTCCACTCGTCAATATAAACTAAAGATCATATACATTAGCTTTTAAAAATAGTGGAAAAGGAAGGACTTGCAATATCATTACATAAACTATGTCTGACATTCCATGAAAATGGAAACATTAACTAAAACAAGAAGAGAAATCTTAATATTTAATTTGCTTTTTTGAAGAATGCAATGGCAGCATACCCTGACACACACTAGGAATTTCCTTTTTCGGAATAGCCATCATAATTTTCTTTCCTTCCCCCATTTGAATGACATACATCACACTATAAAGCAGATGCATCAAAAATTTAACTTGCATTCTACAAAAGCGCAGTAACCGGTGGGGGGGTAAGAATAGGCACAACCAAATTCATTGAGGTTTCGATAATACAATTTAAATTCTTGTCCAAATAATGTCATGTATTTCGATACATCTTCCAGTCACTGGTCTAAAACTATTTAAACATTTTGTAAAAATAGTCCTATGTTCATGTAGGAGACAAGCTATTTCATAATAATTTTTGTCTACATTTTTGTCAGCAATTATTTTGGATACAATTATGATTGACTGGTCATAACTTGGGTAGGGTAGCTGTACAGTACACCAGAGAGCCTAATAGAGTCATGACCAGTTCCATGGAGGAAGGGGAGGCACCCCAAAAACTTTTTAATAGCCCCCCAACTTGGAAACATTTTAAATAGGCCAGTGTTGGTGAAGACATGCATGTGCTAAGAAAATTAGTTTTATCCACTCTTAGCCCCTCAATTATGTTTCTAAAACCATTACTGAATACTGTACATGGAAAATTAGCTCAATGAATTCACAGGTGCAGCAAATACAGTCAGAAAAACTTCAACGACATCCAATACACTCCCAATGGCATAGTTATCTAAATTTAAGCTTGCCAGTGTCTTTGAGTTCAAACAAATCCAAACCGCAGGCAGATAATTGCAGACAATATTCTGGCAGAGTTCTGAAAGAGGTAATACGGAATAATGACACATCCTCTAACATCATCTGTTGTCCTACTAACACAACATGGTGAGTCATTGTTTGTAAATATGCTATGCAACCTTTTAAATGAAAAGTTGGTGTGTCTGCTATGAATAGAAGTCACATTTCAAGAATATTATAACGACTGGATATTCCTCATTGGTTTACTGTTTCACTGTCTTCAGATAATTTTATCGAATGATCTCACCTGAATGGCATCCAAGGTGAATCAAAACATGGAGGCTCTAACACGAATTCCAAGAAACTCTTTCAAGCTTTATTAAACTACTGTACTCTAGGAATGTTACATCAAAAGGCTGATTTATAAATAAGCAAGCCAATGATTCATCAGAAAACTATTTTTAGTGAGAGAGTATTAAAAACATTAATCTCCCATTTTACACTTCTCTGTTGCATATCCGAAGTACCTTGATCATAATAACTATAAAATATGAATACAAAATGTTTGGCATTTATTAATACTCCCCTCAATAACTCCTGTCTCCCTGAAAGTAATAATGACAGGTTGCTGAAATATACCTATATCCATGAGAACAACAGTGTTGCAAGTGGTATAGCTTAGAGGGCTGGTGACCATCTCCATCTGCATAAGTCTTTACCCCCCCCCCTCTCAACCCCCATTGAAAAGTTTTCGAGTGAAAAAATGTACAAAAAGGATTCTACACTACAACAAATGTGACCCTCAAATAATAATGGAGCAACCAAGAAGGCCCCCAAAAGCCTGACATTTCTCAGTGTCCAATTGTTGGGGGCTGGACAGGAGGTTGGGGGTGGATAGGAGGTTGGGGGGTGGATAGGATGTTGGGAGGTGAATAGGAGGTTGGGGGCTGGATAGGAGGTTGAGGGCTGGATAGGAGGTTGGGGGCTAGATAGGAGGTTGGGGGTGGATAGGAGGTTGGGGGTGGATAGGAGGTTGGGGGAGGGCTTGAGTAGGTAGAAAGGTACAGATTAAATGGATATACTCAGCATAGCCCTGGATGTTATGTCCATTATATCATTGGCACCACCTGGGTTTATCAACTGGTGGGAAAAGAGAAGCCAGTGGGAGGAGAATAATAGTGTGTGTGTCCCCCTCCCTTCAGAAACAAACCCCTGGCATTTCTCATTTTCCAATTGCCGGGGGAGGGATAGATGAAAGGATGGGGGCTTGAGGAGGCAGACAGGTACAAATACACTAAAATGGATATACTCAACTTAGCCCTGGATGTTATATCCATTATATCATTGGCACTGCAAGGGTTTATAAACTGGTGGGGAAAGGGAAGCCATGGATAGTTAGTTAGATATGGCTTTCAGACATACCAACACAAAAGTGTAATAAAGTGCCATGGAAAAGGAATATTAGTGTGTGCCCCCCCCCCAAAACCCCTAGAATTTCTCATTTTCCAATTGCAAAGGGTAGGGGTAGATGAATGGTTAGGGGCTTGAGTAGGAAGACAGGTACAAATATATCAAAATTGATATACTCAGCATAGCCCTGGGTGTTATGTCCATTATATCATTGGCACCACCTGGGTTTATCAACTGGTGGAAAAGAGAAGCCAGTGGGAGGAGAATAATAGTGTGCCCACCAAATACCTGGCATTTCTCAGAGTCCAATTGTCGGGAGGGGGTTGCATAAATGGGTGGGGGCTTGAGTAGGCAGGCAGGAACAAATAGATCAAAATGGATATACTCAGCATAGCCATGGATGTTACATCCATTATATCATTGGCACCCAGGTGGGGATCCAGACATTCTAAAAAGAAGGGGGGGGGGCCTGACTTAAGGGAAAACAGCGGTGTGAGGGAATTGCACTACCAATATGTTTTATTGTTGATAATGCAAAAAAGGGAGGGCTGAGGCTGTAAAAGCCCCCTTGAATCTGCACATGGCACCAACAGGGTTTATAAAATGGTGGGAATGGGGGAACCAGTGGGAGGAGAATAATAGTGTATGTGTCCCCTCCGTTCAGAAACAAACCCCTGGCTTTTCTCATTTTCCAATTGCCGGGGGAGGGATAGATGAAAGGTTTGGGGCTTGAGTAGGCAGACAGGTACAAATATACCAAAATGGATATACTCAGCATAGCCCTGGATATTATCGACCCTCAAAAAAGTAGACTAACCAAGAAGCCCCCCAAAACCCCCAGGAATTTCTCTTAGTCCAATTGTTGGGGGAGGGGAAGGCTGCATGAAAGGTCGCAGGCTTGAGTAGGCATAATGGTACAAATATCAAAATGGATACGCTCAGTGTAACCCCGGATGTTATGTCCATCATATCACTGACACCTACAGGGTTCATAAACTGGTGGAGAAGGGGATCTTAAGCCAGTGGGAAGAGAATTATAGTACGTGTGGGGAGGGGAGGGGGGAAGGTTTAACAATGACAGATACCATTAGCGCAACTGTCTCTATTTCTCCCCTATCTCAATCCCTTTCCTGCTCCTCATACCATGTAGGAAAGTATGAGGTCCAAAACTTAGGTAATTAAAAGAGAAGAGTCTCCTCTCGTTCTATGTAAAAGGGACTCAATACAAAGGCTAAAACTTAAACAAAGACAAATTAATAAATCCCCACCACACCCTAGACCTTTACAAATATTACAATATCCCTATCCAAATATGAACAAATCAAAATGATCACCAAAATTGTTTGTTATCTAAAGAAAAGAGGTAAAAGATTTTAATGTTTAAACCTGAAAAACTCTTGTATCAGTCCTGCAAGTATCACAGGAACCAATGTTAGGTTAGATGGAGTTTTATGACCCAGTTCTAGCCACTTGGTTCAAGTCTAGCCAACCACATTCTTTTTTCCAGTTGTGGCTCACTGGTTGTTTTCTCTACTCCATTGTTTACCCTGAGCACCGAGGGATGTGTAGCCTAATATCACAACTGATGACTTCACCGTTAATTCACATAATATACGCATACTCAACATAAAATGACATTTTTTAAGAAAGTTTTAACCATAGGCTTTTGACTGCAAAGTGTCAGAGACTGAAAAGTTTTTCTTTTGAACTGAGAAGGCCTGTAAATACTGGGGCAGGGGACTAAAGAGAGGAAGCAGGAAGTTTCTTAAATATTTTAGGGTTCTCACATGGACTTTAGTTCAGTATTTAAGCAAAGGCTGAAGAAAAGTTTTTTAATTATTAATGTGTCCCTGAATTGAGATGTGATAGGAGAGGTGGGGGAGAAACAAACTTTTGCCCCACCACATTTTTGATGGGGAACTGAACTCTAACCCACTTCCCTATATGCCCTTTATATACACAACACCACATATTGGGCTAAACTGTAGTCTGATAAATGGAAGTTAACATATCTGAAGAAAGCTCCATCCATCCATTAATATGCATGACATGTACCACAATGTTGAAATCTAACATGTTCAATTTATTAATGATGCAAGAAAAGCAGTTTTGCTGACTTAATTATTAAAGAAAAGACTATTCTTGAAACCTTATTATTCTTATGAAACACCAATGCTGCGCACACCAGCATACACTCATTAAATTAAATCTGAATTAGCGACTAATTCTAACAAAAAGTCTTATTCAAAAGAGATTCAAATGCTGGTTGTGTATCGATGTAAAGCTTACATTTTGTTTAAACAACATTTGTGAAAGTAATGAACCTATTCATTTTGGATGAATGGCTTTGTGCAAAAAATTTTTCAGAGTTAAAACTTGACACTACTTGAACTGGAAAACTTCTGTTATTATTCTTCTGTCATTATTGTTACAGGCATTGAGTTACAGAATTTCCAGGTGTGCTACAAATCAAGCTCCTCTGCAAAATAAGAAGTGTAGTAGGTATGTTGTTTTATTAAACTTTAAAAGATGCATTTGATTTCCACTCTTTACCTAAAAGTGAAAAAAATTTGCATTTGCATGCCTCAAAATTCAAGGCATATTGTTGAAATCTGACAAAATTTGACACAATTCTATTACAGGAGACCTTATACAAATACACTTAATGCATCTTCTTTTACTTGGTTATGTCAAAGAAGGTTAGTTAACTGGTCCACCCAAAGGCTGGGCAACGAATTTTAGTGGCAAGCCTATATGTCGAGTGGGAGGATGGTCCGTGTACCCAAAGAAAAACCCATGTACACTGAGCAGGATTTGAACCCATGCACATGTGAAACACATTGGTATACCGCAGCTGTGGATTTTAAGTGGTATATAAGTACTCTTACTAATAATCCACTCAATATAAAAATTTGGCAATGCACTTCTAAATACTTTTCCTGGAAACTGACATCCTCATATGCAAACAACTATATCTATGTTTTGGCATAGTTTCTGCAAACCGCAAGTCATATGATCTTAGAAGTATTAACCAGACTGACAGTAAGACTGACACCTAATTGCCTTGTGGTATTCCAGCACATTCCATCGCATCCATATAACAATACCTTTTTGAAATGCGCAAGTATTTTCTTCTTTCTCATACCTCATTCCTTTTACATTCTTTTTTTCCTACAGGAAATCAAAAATTTCAAAGCAGGAAACCACTACTTCAAGATAAAGAGGATGTGAAACTCACAAGAGAGAATAACCCCACAAGGTTTTGATAAGAATTGAAAATATCTTATGAAACACGAGCTTGGGGTGAGCCTACGTGACAAATTACTTGCAGTTAAAATGATGACAACAAGCAAATAATGTTCTTAAGAGACAAAGTGGTCCTTAAGAGTAAGAGCATCTGTAATTCTATGACTTTATTTTGATGTGTTTGTGTGACAGTGAAACATGGAAATAGGCTCATTATAAATTAGCATAGGACTGTTATACACAGAATGTTGGTGTGAATTACTTTTTCTTACAGGAAAGCATCATTGACAAAAATGCAACCAAAACTCTACCAGACTATCCCATCATTCTTTGTACTTCCTTTCTGCAGAAGGGCCCATTGTGATTGACAGTAGGGGTGGGAGAAGGTAAAAACACAAAAAGAGACTGTTCATCACTTTCTAAGACAAAAACAAAATGCTTAGCACCAAGCATGTAACACAGTGGCATTTTTGCAGCAATGCTAATGTTGTTATCAGAATGTAATGCTGTTTGATGGGGGAACTTTCAATATTATTTTGGAAAAGGTGGTTGGGGGGAGGTAGGACGAAGGCTGAAGGTAGGTTCTGCTTTGTTTAAAGCTTTCCTAACTTGTTGAAGAAATGAAAACTATAAAGCTAACTCCAAAATTTCAAAATCCACCATAAACTATTTTCAAAGAAGTTGGGAGGGGAGGGGGTCACTCTTCCAAAAGAATTCTATTTTTTGAACATTGCCATTTTTAAGGAGACACCTTAAACCATCCATGTAAAGGTTAACAAGGGTAGACCATTGAATCCCCTCCTCCAAAAAACAAAAATACCGCACAAAGTAACAGAATACTTCACTAGGAAGAGGAAACTTACTCAAAAATTTTTCTGAGTTGATCAATGTCTGATTGGCCACGAAAGAGCGGTCTGCAATAAAGAAATGATATCACAAATATTCTCATTAATGAAAAACCATATAAGCTAAACTTTTTACCAGCAATAGCTAATTTCAAAGTAAAAGTTTTTCAATTGATACCATGGAAAAAGAATGACCCAATCATTGTCATGCTGAGCAAAGGGGTAAAGCCAACTTCAATATGAAAAGTTAACACTTAAGCAAAATTGTAAGTATTAAAGGATTATGAAAAAAGAATATGAAAACCTAATGGGACCACTCGAGGTGAAACAGCTGTACAACCGTAAACAACCAAGCTCAACCAATACAAGCTTGAATTGTCTGTATTTTTGTAACGTGTCAAGAGGATAGGCATGGGTTGCGATCCTAGGAGAGTAGAAGGAGGGGGGACACTTCCCTGTATTCCCAATATTTAAGAAGTTGCCCTTGACTTTGATTTTTCATACAGTAAATGTTTCAAAAATGAGGTAATGTCCCCAAAAATATTGAGAACAAATTGCAGCCCTTGCTGATAGGTAGCTGTGTAATTACAACATGTCATCAAATATATCAATCGCAAAACACATTGAAAAAACATCTCTCCATTAAAGTACCAGCTCCAAATTAAGGCTAATAACAAACATTTGAACTGCAGACATACTGTACAGTAAGTAAAGTAGCTGTACTTTCGATAACCAGTTGGACTGCCAAGTTCTTCACTGTAGAATACATTTTAAGCTTCAAAAAATCAAATTGTCGTCTGAAAATACTAGAATATGCAGTTGAACTTTTACGAACAGCTTCTGTACTTTCACTTGCCTGTTAACCACAAAAGTATTACATTAGGTGTTTGAAGCAGATTACTTTGTCCTGTAACTTTGAACACGGAGGCTACAAAAGTGTGGTAGTAATTACATCTATGTTAAATGAGGAAGTGGCTTATTTCCGCCAAGTGAACAAAGACAACGGAACCTCTCACTCCGGTATCTAAATTTTGTAATATCTTGTTCTACCCACAAAAGCATGTATTTCTTTCCACTTAAAAAACCAGCAAGCTAACCTAATATTCTTAATATCTCCATTGGCACGTACTGTGTTACACATACTGTATTACTGTATAACCTGCAGTAGACACATTTTTTGATCCACCCAGTTATAAGTGTTTCTTTTCTATACTACCAAGTATTACTACTGTAACTTGTTGACCCAGTTATTCAATTCCTACTCATCTATTGCATTGAAGATCACATGCAGTCACAAAATTTTGAATTTTCAAACCCAGATATGCAACAGTCATTCATGTTGGGTTTTTGTTAGTCTGCAACAATTGAAGAGGAGCACTTTGAAATGTCATCATGAATAAACATACCATTGTCACAGGTGTAACCTTGCACCTTATGTCGCTACTGTTCATATACATCAGTAGAAAGGATGGTTGTAATTAACCAGTGGAATCACTTCATTTTTGAAAGAGGTTGGATAAGAGGGGAGCCTAGAGGGAGGAATATCTCAGTGGCAAGCTAAAACAGGATGATTTTGCTTACTTAAAATAGGCATACAAGCCCCCTTCCCCCCTCCCCCCTTTGTCAAGCATTTGACAAAATGTTTGCCTAAGGCTTTTTTTTTTTTTTTTTGAATTTGACATTTTTTGTCTTGAAGAAGGGGTTCTGTTCTGGTTCTCATTCCTAAATTAAATGTTCTGTATACTTACCAGTACATCTATTAGGTTATTAGGTTCAGCTGCCATATAACAAAGTGTGAACAGACAACTGCTTGCCTAACTCTAGAAATGTTAAGTGCTGACCAACAAAGTTAGTTTAAAAAATTCTCTTTAGGAGTTTCATTTTTAAGAGTAAAATTAGAATGGGATTTAAATCCATTCTTGATAAGTATGACAATGCATTGAAAATACCAGGTTGAACCTTAAGTATCACAATTGTCTCCATACACATTCTTCTTCAAGTGCAAATACTGTTGTTAGAAATGTGATAAATAATAAACTGTGTGTGATAAGGCACAAGTTTCAACAGACAGAAATTATATTCTCAGAACCAATCAAGGGTTTCCTCAAGTGCATACAAGAGAGGCAAAGTTTAATCTACGATTTCCTTTTAATTTAATTGTTCTAAACCAGTCATTAATTTAGATAGGCAAGAAAGCTGGTCCAAGAGCTCCTTCAGTTTGTAAACGGTTCCACCACCCATTATTTAAGTTAACAAATTTATGCTTAAAATGTATCGGATTAGTGTTAGATGTCTGCAAAAGTCACTGGACATTGAGGGAGGGGGATAAGGGGGGGGGAGGTGAACCAAACTACTGTCTTGTGAATAAAAAGTTTAACTCGAATAAATTATGCCTAATTGAGTATAAGCATTATGTGCTTAACAGGAGCTGCAGAGCAAATTTTGAAGTGGGAGGTGCTAACCACCAAAGCAGGTTGATATGTTCGACAATATAATAGCAACGCAAGGTGGCCTGAAATGCCTACAACAGAAAAAGTGGAAGCCCCCCTCCCAGTCATGTCTCCGATGTCCCTGCCTAACACAAGAGAGTCTTGATTGGGTGAATGAACTCAATGGCCTTAGCCTTTCAAATTTATTATTTCAAAGCCTAATTAAGAGCTATTGTACAAAAGCTGATACACTCTGTTTTGACCTGATTTGTAAACTGAAGGGATCAGAAAACCAACATGTTTTCATTAATGACAAGTTATGTAGGTAGCATGCAACATCTACAGCTCCTCATCCAACATTAGTTCAGTCACAACAGGTTCGGTTTTGAAAATTAATTTTGTGAGTTTTTCCTTAAAATTATTGAAGTTTTTCTGTACTTCTTTATAAGAAACTGCTAATTGAATGATCTAGCCAGAGGATGACTGGTATATTAATGTAAATTACACATAAATCTATAATCTCTACCACTTTGTCATCTGTAAGTCTGTCTTGCATGGAATAGTCGCAGGTATTAGGGACAGGAGCTGATCGAATGTTGTTTACAACATGAACCAAACTGATCTTTTGGTTTGATAATCATGCTGTCAATGCTTCCCAATTCAGCTGATTATTTCAACACCATGCAATGTCAACAGCAGAGTGGTTAGAAACAATGAGATTTAAATTAGTGTGTGATCTTTGGCACTCAGCCCAAAGGTTCAGGGGTCAATAGCTATCTTGGTAGTAAGATGATAATTAAATGAGGTTTTCAACTCAGTTTTTCACTAACTGGTTCAAACCAAGGAAGACCCTGACCCTGTTTTTCCAGTTGTGGCTCACTGGCTTGTTTTCCCAACTCCATTGCTTACAATGAGCACTAAGTCCAACACCTGCAGGTTCAGTTTCTAAAGTCTTTGGTATAACATAGCAGTTTAACTCCAGATCTACCACTGTGAGTCAGATGCACTAATCACTTGACCATGCAGTCATAAGATGAGAACCCATGAAAAATCTGCAGTTTTCCTACCTAAAGTGATTTATGAAAATTGTAAACATGTGTAAATTTGACTTTAAAGTAAGAAATTGGGAGTCACAAGACATTGAGAAGTAATATATGAACCCTAACAAGTTCCTACCAAAGAATGAGGGTCTATTTTGGTTTTGCAAGGAGCAGGATTGGCACCAAGAAATTTCAAAGGATTTTTTTTTTTTTTCAAGGAAATAACCACCCTTCCTTAAAGCTCACTCAAGCAGATCAAATGAGCAACTGACAGTCCTTGGGATTACAGATCTTTATCTTCTCCCAGCCAACATCGAAAAATTTTCTGATGGGGCAAAAGATGGCCTTACCTAATGAGAACTACCACTGGTAACATCAGGGACAAAAGTTAGTGTCATATTCAGTCTGCAATAATAAACTGAAAATATTGTAAAATGCCTAACTATTCCTTAAAGAATGTGCACACTGCAGCCATGCTCCCTTGTTTCTTATGTCTAAAGTCACATTCACTGACATAGATTGTGTTGTCTGAATCAAGTCCTTCAGATTTTTTGACAATTGGGCAATTTATCTTTAAATGATTTGTCCAGCATTTTCTGCCAAAACCATAAAGGATTCTTGTCTTTCTCTTAGGCTTCTTGTTTTAAACTTCAAAGTTTGACTGCAATTTTGAGACTTCAAAGAGTATCTGCTTTCTATTGGTCACCAGAGAATAGAGTTGTCTGCCTCAATTTGCTATTTCAACATACGACTAGGAGTACTAGCTAGCTCAGGGACATTCAAATCATTTGTAGCATGGAACCCCAGAAATTATTGCTCAATGCACTTCACAACATGCTAGAAGTCTCACACAGTAATAAATAAGAATTATTGGGAAAAAGACAGCTGTTTGAGAGCATTACAACCTATTACTTGTGATTTGGGGTTGTGAAAAGTTTTGCAATGATGAGTCACACCATCTTTCAAGTTAGCCTGTGTCCCCATATCAAAAGTCATTTTTACGAGACCAGCAAAAAATGAAGTGTTTATTAATGTGTGGATACAGACCATAAAAAGGAATGCCATAGTCACATTAGCTGCACAGGTAGGACACCTGGTGCAGAAGGGCATTTTCTGTGCTGAGGAGTCATGAACTCTTAGAGGTAAAAAATTGTACCAATTCTTAGCTGTGACAAATAAACACCAATACATTAGAATTTTAACTGAAAATTAACTTCTTGGATGCATTTCTTTAAAGATGCATTCCACTCCCCATGAATGTAATGCACAAATAAAAGGATTCCCTGAAGCATCATTTTTGTCTTTCATCATCCATTTTGTTGACTACTTACCACTTTTTTCCTACATTTCCTGTCAGCGTTACTAATACTTTTTTACTAGAAGAAAAAGAGTTACTCTCTATCACTTTCTTGCATATCCAACACCCATCCACCATAGCGGCTTCCTGTTTCAGACTCCACATACTATATGGGGTTACTTCCCATTGGTCTTGTCTTGCTCTAGACCTGTCGCTTACTGCATATCTTCACGTTTTTACAGAGCTTTACCTTATATAGTCTATACTATGATACAAGCAACACCGCATAATTGTGCTGCATACCCCACTGGTTCAGTGCACAGGTACTCTGTTAAAAGTCGATTTAAGGTGATATTCTCTCCCAAGCCGCACGTGTCTGTGTGCGGGTATAAACAGATATGCAGCTCAAGTACATAATGCCTTGCAAGTGTTAAGTTACACTGACATACATGACTGTGCACAGGGTGTGATGTTACAGATATTTCTTTGCATAATTGAACCAATCAATTTGCGCCTATGTAAATAACGTTTCTGCATTTTTCTTAAAAAGGAGGGTTATGGATTGATATGACACAGGTGGTACTCATTTTGGTAGTGAAATTTTCAGTGAAATGTAATATGTGGATTTTGCAACATTAAAAGGTGAAGTTCAATACCTTGTTAAGATAAAGAATGCACAGAGCACAGCATAGACATTTGTGAATCTTTCTTCTTAAAAACAGTTCAGCAAAGATGC
This sequence comes from Holothuria scabra, assembly GCA_037179385.1. Taxonomy (NCBI): domain Eukaryota; kingdom Metazoa; phylum Echinodermata; class Holothuroidea; order Aspidochirotida; family Holothuriidae; genus Holothuria; species Holothuria scabra. The sequence goes on along the minus strand of CM074187.1, from coordinate 7,298,025 downwards.
AACTGTTATTCCAAGTGACAGAAGTGGTCCTGCACTTGTCTTTTAAAGGGACCAAACTTCTGGCTACAATTTGGCATGGTCCTTTAACTCTTTGCCATCTTTTCTTCTCAAACCTGACACAGCAAACTTTTCTCCATAATATTTCTTACAAGCAGTTTGGCAAACAGGTATCTCTTGCTTCAAGTATCAAAAAAGATGCTGCACTAAAATGAGAAGCTTCTGGCTTTTAGCAGTGTGGTATAATCCTTTACTTGGTTAATGGTTTGCCTTCTGTAATATCCGTACCCTAGCACAGCATAGATGCTTGTCTATTTAATTTTGTACAAGCATTTAGGCAAAGATCCATCACCCACTTCAAGTATCAAAAAAGATGCTGCACTAATATGAGAGGCTTCTGGCTTTTAGCAGTATGGTATAATCCTTTACTTGGTTAATGGTTTGCCTTCTGTAATATCCGTACCCTAGCACAGCATAGATGCTTGTCTATTTAATTTTGTACAAGCATTTAGGCAAAGATCCATCACCCACTTCAAGTAGCAAAACTTTTCCTGCTCTGGTCTAACAGACCACTTCTGTCCAAAGTTTGATTATGGTCTTTAATTCCTTTGCCACCTTTCTCCCCCAAAAATGGCATAGCAAAGTTGTTTGTCCATCTTGTTTTCTTAAAAGCAGTTACACAAAGATACATTACCCCTTCCAAGAATCACAAGCGGTCCTGCACTGTTCTAGCAAAGGGACAACTTTTGGCTTCAACATGGCATGATCCTATAATTTTCTTTCCATATTTGCTCATCAAGAATGGCACCTCACATATGTTTGCAAATCTTCTTTCAGCAGTTCAGAAAATTGGTTTCATCCATTCCAATTATCAAAAGTACTCACGTAGTGTAAAAGGAAAACTTTCAGCTACATTGTCGTATGACCTTTTAATTTCTCCTCCATTATAATTTCCTCCTCAAAAGAAGCAAAGTGTAGATGCTTCTTGCTCTTATTTCTTAAATGCAGTTCAGGAAAGACACATCACCCACTCCTAGGGGCAATAGTGGTCTTGCATTGGTCTAAAGGACCACTTCTGGCTAAAGTAAATTGGCTCATAGTAGATGTTTCACAATCTTCTTTCTTATGAGCAGTTCAGAGAAGATTCTTCCCTCACTTTATGCAAAATCAATATCTCTGCAATGGCCTACGGGAGACTTCCACCAACTGTTCTTCTAAAATGACTTAAGATGAAGTAGTTCATTCTAAGTTCACTCTTACTTCTTGATTACAGTTCATGTAAAAAATGATGCCTACCACACTCACACATCTGAGGGGTTACAAAAAGAAGTACTTCTGACATTTGCGTATGTAGCCTTCTGATGTCACCATTCTTCTTCTCAATTTCCTGGATGTGGTTTAGTAATTGTAAAACAAATGTTCAACAGTAAGTGCTCAACATGGTGTGTTGGCCATGGCCCACTTCTGGGCCAATTCAGATTTTAGTGATTGTCAAAAACCTATTCAAAGTGAGCCTTGAACTTGAATTTGGTGCAAAGCTAATTGCTGTTTGTTGCTTCTAGCTTATCCTTCAATGAAAATTCTGCCAGTCCTCACTCCATACTTTATAGGCCTTCCTCTAAACACATGCCAAAACGAACCCAAATTGAGACTTGAACGTTACATTCTGGGACTGTCTTAGATTCTGGGACAAAAGTTAACAAAACTAACTGCAGAATGGCTTCAATTTACAAAAGCCTGCTTGTACCATCACGCAGGAAATACGCTGTTTGCATGTAACCTCCTTTCTGTGGAATTACATGCCAGTTTTCTATCAGTCACACACGTACTAAATGAAAGATATGACTTCTAACTGATGCAAAAATATTTTCTTAAACGCATCTCCCCTTAGATGAATCCTGTACCCACAAATCAATAAAAGGGGCTGTTTAATTCTCATCAGCACCCTTTCCTTTCTTGAAAGCAGTTCAGCAAAGATGCATTCCACTTTGTTAATATAAGGAACATAAACAGTTTAAGTTCTGAAACAGCACTTCTTTAAAAGAGAGCCAGGCTCAGTCATAAGTAGTATCTGCACGACTGATTTGTTGTCTTGATTGCATCTCAGTAAAGATGCATCCTGAACTCCATACATCTACAACAGTAGCTGCAATGCTTGTGCCAGGTCTTCTTATTTCTTGACAATGCATTCCACACTGTATGTGGAACATCAAAGATTGTCAGTCTCAGTCAATAATATCTGCAGGTCTATTTCTTGTTTGCATCTCAAAAAAGATGCATCCTGTACTCCATACATCAGTAAAAGGTGACGGTTTTCTCGCGTCAGAACCTTTTCTTTCTTGCTATTCAGTAAAGATGCATTCCAAGCACCACACATAAAAGGTTAAATTTGCAGGTCCAATTTCTTGACAGCATCATAGTTAAGACGCATCCTGCATACATCTATAAAAAGAACAGCTATAGCTTGTACTGAGAACTCTTCTTTCTTGAAAGCATTTCAGTAGATTCATTCAACACTTCTTGAGGGGCTTCTAAGTTCTGAAACAGCACTTCTGTCAAAGACAGTTAGCCTCAGTCATAAATATTGACAAGTCTAATTTCTTGATTGCATTTCAGCTAAGATGCATCCCACACTCCATACATCAGTAAAAGGTGCTGGTTATCTCGCACTGGGACCTTTTCTTTCTTGCACATCAGCAAAGATGCATTCCACTCTCTAAATACAAGGTTGTTAAAATTCTAAAGCAGCACTTGTGTCAAAGACAAACAGTCTCGGTCATAACCATCCGCAGATCCAATTTCTTGATTGAATCTCAGTCCAGATGCATTGTGCATACATCTATAAAAGAAGCTGTCATAGCTCATGCTGGGAACTTTTCTTTCTTGAATGCAGTTGAGTAAAGATGCATTCCAAATTCCAAATATTAGAGGTTTTAAAATGCTGAAACAGCACTTCTCTTACAGACAGTCAGACTCTGTCAATTATGTCGTACTTTTTGACTGCATCTCAAGTCAGATGCATTCTGCACTCCATACGTACATACCTCAACAGCAGCTGGATAGCCCATGCTGACCCCCTTTCTTTCTTGATGATGCGTTCTGCACTCATAGAGGCATCACAGAAAGTCAATCTAAGTCAATAATATCAGCAGGTTTTTATCTCTTGAATACGCCTTCGTTAAGAGGCATCCTATGCACCATACATCAGGAAAAGGTAAAGGTTGCCTCCTGTCATAAAATTTTCCTTCTTGAATGCAGTTCAATAGAGATGCCTTGAAACTCTAAATATAAGAGGTGTTAAAATAGAGTATGAAACAGCAGTTCTCTAAATGATAGTCAGACTCAGTCAAAAACATCTGCAGGTCAAAAATTCTTGATTGCATCTCAGCTCAGATGCATCCTGCACTCCATACTGTACATCAGTAAAAGGTGCTGGTTACCTCTTGTCAGGACCTCTCCCTTCTTGAATGCAGTTCAGTGAAAATGCATTCCGAACTCCAAATATAAGAGGTGTGAAAATTCTGAAAAATTGCATCTCTCAAACACAGCCAGGTTCTTAAGCACAACCAGTCCAAAACATCTACAGGTCCAATTTCTTGATTGCATCTCAGCTTAGATGCATACTGCACTCCATAAATCTATAACCAAAGCCGCATAGCTCATACCGTGACCTCTTCCTTCTTGAATGCACTTCAGAAAAATGCATTACAAACTCCAGGTGTAAGAGGTGTTAAAATTCTGAAACAACACATAATTTTGTCAAAGCCAGTCAAAAGTAGGCCTCCGTCATAAATATCTGCAGGTTTGATTTCCTGATTACATCTCACTTAAAATGCATCCTTCACTCAATACATCTATAAACATCAACTGCATCAATCATGCCAGGTCCTCTTCTTTCTGGATAATGCACCCTTCATTATACAGGGATATCACACACTTTCAGAGGAAGGTCCAAATCCTTGATAACATTTTAATTAAGATGCATCCTGCACTAAACCAAGATTTGCATATTTGAACTCCACTCAGTCTAGATCATCCCTTGAATGCAGTTCAGTTAACATGCATTCCTTGCACCATATGTCTAATAAGGGTGGGGGATAAAGCTTCTTCGAAACAAAACTTCTGTCAAAGAGCAACATCCCTATTTCTTTTCCTACTGCTCTTTTGTTCAATTTAGTGACATCATGTATCTTCTCTTAGACCTTTCCTTTCCATTATCTACATTCCTAAGAGAAATTCATGAATAGCTCTACAAATATGCAGCCTATGCTCTCAGAAGAAGCAATTGTTTGAAATGTTACATCTTTTGTAATTGCCTGTTAGTGTACCAAAGACTCACTTTTTCAAAAAAAAAATTGATCTAGAAAGTATCACACAGGCATAATTACTGTCAGTATTACCATGTACTGGATGCACTTTATTATGTGGTTTTATCCCAGGTAGCATTAAAACATGGTGATTTAGCAGTTCTTAGCATTTCATTACTTGCAGCTTGAAAGAACCTTTGTCTTCTAACCTCTCTGCTACAAGAAATTTGCTTACTGCTAAAAAAAATAATAAAAAGTTTGGTTTGAGACTATTATAACTCACCTTTTTGATTGGTGCAATTCCGTTCAGCCTTTATACAGGAAATGGTGAAGCTGGATAAACACTGCACCGTGGACCTCACACAGTACCCTCCCTTGGCTATGAAATGCTTAATCACTGGAAAAGAGTGTAGCACATATGTATGTTTTGTACATATTGCCTTCCTTTACATAACTCTGAAAATGTGGCTTATTCATTCCAGGGGCCAGGGTTGGTCTGAAGGATGTTTCATTAGGTAACACATCCCTGCATTGAGAACATCTATACCATACCTGTCTGGAATCTCTTACTTAGAGTATTAACTATGTTTTCATTCCTTTGCAAAAACCTACCTTCTTGTATGCAGCTCTGCAAATATACAGCCTACACTCCAGAGATCCACAGGTGTGGCATAACTGGTCTGAAGAAGCACCTCTGGTGGCCGATACCACAGGGTTACCACCTGAAATATAACAATAAATTGAGATAAAGACAGTACCAAACTAAAATAAATGTAGGATATACTCACAGCGTTACCAGTCTTTCTTAGGAGAAGAATAAAGGAAAGGACTCGTTCAATGTTTGAGCTGTATTCCAAACCATATTTAACGTTTTCCTTCTTGTCTAGTTGACACTATATAACACATTTGTGTTGGTGTGTCATTAAACCTGATCTAAAACTAACTATAAGCACATAAAATGATCATTTTCTACAGATTTGGTATTGGTTGTTAATTAGGAATGAACTATTACAGCAAAGTCAAAAAATAAAAAAGTTTTTGATTATGAATGAACAATTACAGTAAAAAAATAATAAATAATAATGTCACTGTAACACTAATACAATGAGCCCTGAACTGCCTCACAAATCTAATTTTAGTAATCAGCTTGAGGGTGAACTGGATAATTAAATGAAGACATTTACACTCATGTGACTAGGACTGCTAGTTCTATCTCCATTTGAAAATACATATCTAATTGAGCAAGATTCTTAACTTCTACAAATTTTTCTTCAAATTTTTCTTCAATGAGGTATTTGGCCTAGTGTAGGGCATTGGGTGGTTTCAATTCAGTTCTCAGATCAACTCATAACAAGAGACTGTAAAAAAATGGAACATACTGCAAATTGTGCAATGCTCCTTGTAAGCAATGGAGTTGGGAAAACAATTCAGTACCCCCAAACTGGACAAAAACTGTGGAAGCCATTAGATCAAACTAGACAGTTTAAGTTTAAGCTTAAAACTTTAACCAAACCACACCTCAGTGAGGTAATTAAATGGATTCTTGAAGTGCAGCTTGTCATGTAAGAACTATACTAATTCCAGTCCTTCAGAGAGGTTGCTTCTGTCAATGTGGAACAGTGGCAGTATTCGTTAAGATGAATTTTGTAACTACTGGTATCCTAGGAAAACTAATATTCTTACTATTGCCCTTATCAGAATTGTTGCCATTATGAGATCATTCCATGATCTGTTTGTTGTGATGGATGCCATGCTGGCATCTACAGCTTTTAAAGCTTTGAGTATAAATAATATGAGTCGTTTTATCCTTGTAATGATATCCACCCCTCTAGGATAAATGGTTCTATCTACTGGAAAAGTTCTAGATGTTGCCTGAGCTTTTAAGAACACAACATCTTTTGATATGGTCTTCTTTGCATTTGCATACTGACATTAATTACTTGATTAAAAGTGATGGTCATATTTTCCCTACATGATTAAATGTGAATTTTTGTGGTATTTTCAGCTCTCCATTTTGAGGTGAAAATTTGATCAGTGTATGCAGTGTATTCAAAATAAAAATGAGTATGTAGATAATCCTTGATGAGTAAAGCTTTCCTTGCTATTTATGTTAAATCTAGCAACGGTAGTAATGAAAATGTCACAATACATAACTGCTTACTCAGTGAGCAGCAAATGACTATATGTTTAGAAACAATGTACTGTGTCACAGTTTGAAGCCATAAAAAATTTTCTTGCAAATATTAGTTAGCATTAGGCCCAACATTATTACAGTAACATTGTTAGATTATACCACAGCGTAATGTTACTAACATAAGTCATGACCTGAAATTGGCCTCAGTGCCCAGCGTGCACACACATTACAACATAAGCTATGAAAGGATTGAAGGACTGCAGAGTTAAGTAGAATAATGATCATTAACCTTACACTTGAATGTATGACATCTTGTGTGAGAAGAATAAAAATATGAATGTGTGTTAAGTAAGCTAAAGAGGCAAAATGTGCTAGCACCAGCTTCACTGAAAGAATTTGATTAAAGCAAGCATGGCATAAATCATAATGAAACTGACAATGGGGATGGCAAGGTGCAATAAAGAGTCAGTAAAGAGAAGTTGTTATTCCTCAGAAAAGCTATTTAACTTGTTCTACTTGTCACCACTAAGGATGGATGGATGAGGAGGGGGGGGGGGGCAAAGTAATACTTTGAAGAATTCAAAAGCCAACTAGTACATCATGTCACAGAATTGAGGTTAAAGGATATGCATAATTAAAAATTAGATATATCACTATTATCAGAATGTATTAATTAGCTTTCTTGTGCATTGCAACAAAAGAATAAGAACAATATTCCAAAGTACACTGGTTTGGTTGAATTTTCCCAAAGAGTTAAAATAAACACAAACCAGAAACTGGCAAGAAATCACAGACTGTGTAAACATAAATGAATCACAGTCTATCCAATTTTGATCACTTTGGATGCAAGCATTGATTAACTGCATTTGAGTCATTCAATTTGGTTTAAATTATAACCGGATTTACGTTAAATAAACTTGCCAATACATTACTGTGTTGCACAAGGGTCTAATGAAAGTATTCCAGGTTAAGAGACCCCCAGGAGTAGGCATACACTTGGAAAGAACCCCAGTAAAGAAGCAAAACAAAGAAGGCTCAAGAATGATTTTGCTTTCTGTGTAAGAGTACTGTTCTTTCGATTATTACTAAAATGAGTGTTTATCAACCTTTTTTTTTGTTTGTAATGAAACTGAAAACATGCATTCCACTCTTCCTGTTTGTGATTTGTGTTAATGTTTTTCAGTCATAAGGCGGTCATATTATTTTTACTGTAACCCCTCTTAACTCTGAATGACCTTTGAACCTAACCACCAAAATCACAACAGGGTTCTTACATTTAAAATGGGTAAATTAGATTTAAAAAATACATATTTGTCAACTCAAACCCATTAAAACTTGGTGTACAAGCTTGGCTTGAAACACAAACAGTCACATACACATACACATTAATGGTTAATTATAAATGCTAACAAAAACATAACAAGGAAATGAATTAATACCATGAAGAAGATTGTAGTACTTCCTGCAAACATTGCGCTTCTACAATGATGTGCATGTTCTATATTGGCTTTCACTTTTTATACTACATCTAGTGGCTGATACATTTCCCAGGCCCTTCGGACATAATGGACATGCAAGGGACTTGTTTTAGGAGATTTTATGATTATTTGTCTGATGTATTGGCTAGTATGGAATTCTTTCAGTTTACTCTATTCATCTTTTGGATGCAACAAGCAAACAGGGATCTACGTGTGTCAATATTTAAGAGTGAGTTTCAATGCACCTGGTCTGGACAACAAGGAAATAATCCAGTAAGTACAATTTCTACAAGGGAGTACATGCATAGGTTAGTTTAGTTTGTATTATATTCTTCACCAGAATGCAGACGAAAAGAAATTGTTGTAGTTATGCAATGGCAGACTCGTAGGGAGTACTTACTTGCACTAAAACAGTTTTGTACGATTGCCTGTACTCAACATCCTAGGAAAAGCCCCTTAGCTCCTTTCAAATTTGGTACCCGCTGTAGCAGGTACATGGCAGGAAAGATGGATTAAGTCAATTTCAATGGAGTATTGTGTGTGTGAGTTGATCCATGAAGCTACTCAGGAAATGTCCAGTGACAAGCACAACAGTGACATTGTGATTCTATTCTTCTGTGACACTGAACACAAAAGCAGTGATGGCTTTTTCTGCTTGGGTACTTCAAATTTTTCAAATGAGCTAAGGGGAGTTTCCTCTCATGAATGGATTTGTACTCGTACAGATACTCTTACTCATAGATTTGAAAGTAAAAATTTTTGTGGTTATTCCAAGTAAGCTGTTATAACTGGATGGATGGGTGGACAGACAAACAGATAAATCTCAGGTCACCTTTGTGTGGAAATTGGTCTAAGTTAACAGCAGTATTGCTTGAGAAATAATCCACTGTGTCTCCTGTTATTATCAGAAGCATGTATGCTGAATACGAACCTAAGAGTGGTGGTAGGGAGCGTCTTTCTACACAAGCAAAGTCTTAACAGTGCATTAATTTTTGGTTGCATAGAGATTAGAAAGAATTGACAAAAATAATATTTAACTAACACCATACCACTTGAGTCAATGCCATGTTGAAACCGTATATGCGAGCCAAGCCAAAATCCGCAATCTTCAGTTGTCCCTTGTTTGTGATCAAAATGTTTTGAGGTTTCAGATCACGATGAACAATACGATGGCTGTGAAGGAAGTCAACACCAGTCAAAAGTTGAAGAGCTAGATCCTGAAAAACAAAAATAAATAAATTAATAAGGAAAAGTTTCAAGTACTGAACGGTGAAGTACAATATACAGATGTCTTCGTTCTGGCTCTCAATTTGATAGTCTTAAATAGAGGTATTTCATAAGTAAAGTAAATGATTAGCATATGATTGGAAGAGTAATATCCCTTTTGTGAAACCATGTTGGATTTTCTTAAAAGTTATGCTGATCATCATACAAATATGTTGGTTACTTTTAAAATGTATTTATTTTAAATGACACCTGTAACATAAGATCTGAATTCATTGTCTTTAATCACTGCTTGAAATGCATTTCCTTCATGGGCCAATGGCATGGATCTTACAGGGTATAGGACAATACTGATGGCAAAATCACACCACAATCCATGCATCTTTGTTTCATTGTAGTCATGAACGTGATGCAGAAAACAATACTTGAATAGGGGCATTGCCAAGGGGAAAGGGAGGAGGCAAAGGGGAAGCCTCCCCTCCAAGCATACCTTTGGTATCTTTTTGTTTGTTTAATGGTATTGCTATTCCCCTATTTCTATGCTTTTAATAGGTCCAAGAAGGGCCATTTTCAGCAATCTGGGGAGGAAATTTTCTGTAGATGTTGCCATGTCAGTGGATTGAATGATTAGATTAGATGGAGTTTTACAGTCCAGTTTCCAACCAATTGGTTCTAGTCGAGCCAGCTATGGCATTTTTTCCAGTTATGTCTCACTGGCTTGTTTCCATTGCTTATGAGGAGCACCAGCATGTTGGTGGAAGTTCAGATGGTCTGTCCACAGGCTTTGTCCTACCCTGACAAATGTCTAGCTTCACGCCTGCATTTGTCTTGCACAATTGTTGATTTATCCTTGCATTTTCAATCTTGAAATATATTTCTTCACATGCTTTTCATACCTCACTATCTTAGTTTAACCAAAAAAAATATTATCATAAACGCAATAATTTTTTTTCTTTATAAAAGGCTCACATAGCAATTTCTTCCTATGACTTAAAGTAAAATGAATATGATACATCCGAGTTAAGCCTAGATGAACATCTGGCAGTATAGATTGGGGAGGTACCCTTAACTGTCACATGCAAGCCTTGGAAGCAAACTATTTTCCATTTTGCAACAAATAAAGTTCAAATGAGAAAAATCAATACAGAAACAACTTTACAAAATCATCACTTCTAATTTCTGTTTGTACCTTTACAGATAATTGGCAAACTTTCAGAAAGCATCCATCACGGTAAACTATAAACAATGCAACATTTGACGATCACGCTGCATTCTCAAGAAAAGCACTTAAAAATCTTGGTTCTAGAAAGAAACTTTTATAAATAGTAGAAGTCCCTCCACCCTACCTGCACCCTCCCCCCTCTATTAATGGCAGATAAGTTTGGATGTGTTATGCTCTAACAGTGTAATTGTAAACTTAAATCACCTCCACAGCAGCTTGTCCTTGTTTCCTGAGAGCTTTGCATACATGTATATCTATACAAAACCTTATTAGTGGTGTAGCATGAGTGGAGGGAAGGGGGAGGGGGACAGGCAGCCAACCAGGTCCTCAATCCATTTTGAAATGGAGCAAAATTGATTCGAATTCAACTGCTAAATGTTGCACCAGATTGTATCTGAGGGTAGTTTTACATTCGAAAATTTCTCTGAAGGGAAGGGGGAAACTCTCTTTCCCCCTTAAGCAGGTGATAAGGCCCTGTAATTGGCCACTCTCAACTAGATATTCTGCCTACTCTAATTAATCTTATATGATAAAAGCATTACATAGTGCAGAAAGCAAATTTAGTATCGATATAAGTGTTGTGCAACTTGAAAAAATAAACTTGGGCATGTCATTTATCTGCACAACAAGTATATCCTCTCTGCCACACAGCACTTTGCAACACCTGTACAGCAAAAGAATAACTTATAGAATAGACGCAAATGAAACCTTTGGAAATTTTACCAGAATATGTTTTTTTTCTTACCTTAATCCTTTCCTTATCCAAACCTGGCGATGGGCAGCGTTCTAAATACATTGCCAAGTCTTGTTCAATATATTCAAAGACAAGATTTAGCTCCACCTCTGTGTCACTAACTTTAGGACCATGTACCACATCTAACAACCTGGAAGGATCAAACAAAATAGATCCCCCTTACAGTGGTTTGCTCACTTTTGTTCCCAAATTCACCATCAAATTTCTACAGATTTTGTATTTTGTCATGAATGCATACAGAATGGAACTGCTACAGCAATGACCAAAGTATCCACTATTAAAAAAAAAATGTGATAATCATAATATATCACATATGGTATGTTGATCCAATCATTTCTTGGAAATGTCATGCAGACAGAGTAATACTACATGACAATCCAGGCACTGCTCAAACTTAGCGTACACCTATAATCTAGCTCCTTCCTTGATCACAGGTCCATGCCTGCAGCAAATCATTTTAAACGTAACCTCCCTTGCAATGCTTTCTCCTAAAAACTTAACATAAACCTGAAATCTAGCTCCTTCCTCAACCATAGATTCATGCGTGCAGAAAAGTACTTCAAACATAACCTCCCTAGGTCACAGCCCTAAACCTCACCTGCATGGGACCAGTAGCTGTACTGAAATCAATATACTTACAGTACTGTACTGACTGTATGTTGTGGACAGCTTGCCAGGTTAAAACTGTGAATTTACAAGAGTTAAGAGAGCATTCGCTATGTATTTAACTCAGATCAGGGACCTACTTCCTTCCTGTCAAGAGGATGATGGGTCATACTGACACATTCATCTGAAGTGATTTCATTAACGTTCATAATTTGTATTGAAACTAGGGAAACAATTCCAAAACAGTTTGCTTGAAATGGCAGCTTCGACATGGATTCCAGCAGTAAATAACATGTTATTTTCAAAAGTCCTCATGAAAAGCACATTCTGCTTGTATTTGTTTTCCATTTATATTACTGAAAGGTCTCCTAATCAATAAGCAGCCTGTGGCTGATACTACTGTGACAGTCACATCTGGGATTAAGTGTAAAAGTGTGCATGGCACTTGGTTACGAGATTAAAACCACTTGATGAAACATCACAAATCTCAAGAAAACTTCTTTGACCATGTTTGTTTTTCATTGATGAAGTAGTCTACTACATTCAGCCAAACATTGTAACAGCATCAAATTCGAATGACAAATAAACCCAACATTCAACATTCAGTTATAAAGAAAAACAATAGGAATATGAGGCAAAGTGCTGACATTGCATAACATTCAGTGACTGTGTTAAAAAGTGAGGGTATTTTTTTTTTTCCAAAAGTAACCAATTTTTAGAATGAGATGAGGTTTTGGGGGACATGATCTACAATGTTTTTCTCTTTCAAATGACACCCCAGTGAAAAGCCATCAGAATATGTCTTTAATGACTTCCTATATTCATAAGTAACTAGTTTCTTCGTAACTGTTTCTGTGCCATGTTTGTTCTTTCAAATAATTTTCAAAACACGAGTATGTATACAGTAGTAGTACAGACCTTGAATTTTGAGGTGTGGGATTGCAATTACACACCAAGCCTCACCTCAAATCACTGCGAGGTACTATTGTTTGCTCACCTACATAAAGAATAGAAACTCAGATGAAAGTTAGATATAACAGCACAGCTACAACACTCCCAAATTTCTTAAGGAGTGTAATTTGTAGCACACCTGGAAAATCTTAAATTCAAGGTCTCCAGTACTGTGAAGATAACAGACAGTGAATGAAACAAACCACCAGCATTCCATAGTCATATGGTCTTTAGAGATTTCCTCCTGAATACAACCCCTGCTACTTAATTTACCCTAAACTCTAAAACAATACACCAGTAACCAGTTTCTGTGTCGTTAAACCTTGCATAACATTAGTGCAATACATTCTCCTACAGTACACATGTGGATACATAAAGGAGGTACACAACAGTTTTATAGTCTACAATTGACAATGGAAATTGTTGGCTGTCAACTTTCATTTTCAATTAACAATAAAGAGGCCTAGAGCTTATGAAGCAAAAGAAAAGTTGAGAAGGTCAACAGCTACTTTCTCTTGAAGTCTGTAACCACCACATATACAGATATTGTGAAATATGTGATAACTAGTGTGAACATTCCCATAGAGTTTGCCCATGCATCCAAACTCTCCTTTTACTCTTACAGTAAATTACAACAAGTAACAACACAAGCTTTTCCACAAATTGTTTCTGCAATACCTTTTAAAAATTCTGCAATACCTAATGAAAAGGACAAATTGCCTGACTGTAAGTCTTCTCCATTCAGGCTGAATCTTATTATTATGCTTATAAAGCTTCCATAAAACTGAGTTCATATCCTTATTCTACATTCTATTTTGCAATACTTACCTGACTATATTCTTGTGTTCGAGGTTACTAAGTTGTTTCAGGGTAGCAACCTCTCTGAGGGTTGACAGGGGCATCCCTTCTTCGCTAGAGTGAGTCACACGGATCTTCTTAAAAGCTACAAAGTCTTGTGTTAGCACATTTTTAGCCTTGTAGACAGTTCCATATGCCCCCGTGCCAATTTCCTCAATGATGGCAAAGTTCTTCTCCTCTTGAGCCCCTGACGTGGAGGCCGAGGATGAGGTTGGCTTCTCACTCATCGTTGGTACCTACTGTCATTCACGACTTGCCATAATTTCTGTGAAAGAAAAGGATTTATCTCAATTCTGTGAGATAATATCAACGGGGTATCAACAAGGATGTGCTGTAAATTCATAAACAAGTTGCTTTGTTACATATGGCAGATCCTGGTTCTTTTGTTGTCTTGCAAAAATTCCATCTGTCATGCAATACAATACTGTATTTCCATCACTTAGCAGGGTTGTCTGTAAGTCTGGCATCATTGAAGACCAGTAACTATGAGACAAAGAGATTTTCTGGTTAATTTTGGCATAAAAACTTTGACATGAGCAAGCCAAATTTGTAGATACCAAGAGATTCCAAGGTTGCAGGTTTAAATCCTCAAGGTTAATTTAAAATGCTTTGTCTCTATTGTTTCACCCAGGAGTTAAGTGGGTTTATCTGTGAGAAAGGTTGCTATGGTGCATGGGTAAAATACCATTCTGAGGATATACATCTTCAAAGGTGAATTTTTCTGGAGTAACTTGTTGCCTATGCAAAAAATAATGAAGTGGACTATTGCAGAGTATTGACATTTATTTTATTAACTCTTCATTAATTTTCACTTAATTTTCCACCAGATACTTTATTGTTTGGAGATTGATACTGAGGCTTTTCAAGGAAAAATCTGAACTTCACCTTAGGCCTATCTTATTAATGTCCTTGAATATGCTGTATAACCCATGTCTATGCATAATCAAGTGCAAATTTGAAGTTACAAGTCTGGTACGTAAAATGTCTTAAAATGGACTTGAAGTAAATTGTGACTATCTTTTAGGATTTCAATGCTTTTCACACCAACACACAACTGTGTCATTTCCATGTCATCAAGTAATTATTGAGTTCTAGGTTTGGTGTTTACCATTTCATATTTTGGTTAAATACTCTGTGATAATCCTATGGAAAATGCAAAGGAAAATATTGTGTCAAAACTTAACTACACCACTGATATGGTAAGGTTAGGCTAGGTCAGGTTAGGATAAAAGTTTAGGTTAGCATAGGTTATTAAGTAAGATGGAGTTTTATGGCCCAGTTTCCAACCAATTGGTTCAAGTTGAGCAGGCTGCAGTCTTTTTTTGCAGTTGTGGCTTACTAGCTTTGTTTTCCCTACTTTATTGCTTATGCCGAGCACCAAACACAATGGCAGTAGGTTCTGTTTTTCAAGTCTTTGTTATTACCTGGCCAATGCTCAAACTCCCGATCTCCTGACGACAAGTCTGATGCTATAACCATTTGACCATGCTAATATGGTATACTGTACAAAGATACAGTGTTAGCATCAATCATTATTGAACTATTCAACCTCAACAATAACTTAAGCACTAGGACCACAGTAGTATCACCTCTGCAAAGGATTATATGCATTTGCAGAGTTATGGAAGATTACAGCACATTGATGACAGTTTTGAAAGTTTGTGTGTACTGTACACAAACTATTCTTGAGCAACCCATGACTGAATTTCTAAATGTGCGAAACTACTTTCTTGAAAAGGTTAAATTATGGCTTGATCTACTTTCCTGTGTCTAGAAATGTTGACTTTAAAAATAATTTGTTTTGCTGTCAAACCAAAACAATAATCCCCTTTTAAGAACTATAAGAGTCAGCCACACAAATAGAAAAGACAATTCAAACACAACAGTAGATGAAATGAAATGTTGAATGGTATCATCCCTTTCTTACTTAAATGAGGTTTGGTGTTAACAGGAAAAGGATAGGCCATGACAGAGCTTTGACTTTAGATAATTTGGGAGGAAATCAGGAGGGTAAAGTGTAAACTCCAATGAAATCAATCATGGCTGAATATAAGGGTATGGTATAGGGGTATGGTATAAGCTTGAAAAATGCTTTATTTTTATCAGGAGCCATAGTTCAATTGCAATTAAAGATTGCATGACCTAATTATCCTTTAATCTTCCTTTCTACTTCCTGTTTGTTTTGTCACAGATGCAATGGTGTGTTTAATTCAGTTATTTACTTTACAAACATGCCTATCTCTCTGTTTCTAATGTAAACATCCGATTGTTGAGAAGGAGAGCTTTATTCTATTCCCTAGAACCAGTTAATATAAAGTTATATAGTATTGACTGTGCAGCATGACATTACTGTCTGTCTACTTCTCTGAGTATGGCATTTGTTTCGGATGATATTACAGCTATTCAGACCTGGGATTATGAGGCTGTGAGTGCCACTCCCATCACATCCCTGTTAGGAGTGTGATTATTTGCAAACATAGATGATAAATACAAATCAAAACTCAAATCTAAATAACTTTAATCTACACAACAAAATTTCCTAAGGAGTGCAATTTGAAGCACTCCTGGAAAATCTAAACTCAAGGCCTGGTATCATGTTAATGAGATTCACAAGTAACAGCTTACTCTGAAGTGGCCATTAACTTTAAAGTATATTTCAGCTGTTAATTTAACCCTTTGATCTATTTGTGGTCAAGTGGTTCAACAGAACATATGAATTTCAACAGGGAAGTCTGGAATTTGACTTCTGGCCAGGTCATACCAAAGACTGTAAAAATGGAACCTACTACCATTGTGCTGCTTGGTACCCAGCACAAGCAATGGAGTAGGGAAAACAAGCCAGTGAGCCACCACTGGCAAAATGCCATGGTCAGCAAGATGCATACCAATTGGCTAGAAACAGCCATAAAATCTCATCTAACAAACCTATGATCTATTTGAAATGAAAGTTTTCAAAAGACTTGACCAATATGGCTTCATGTACTTGTATTTACAGATGTTTAATGACTGGAAAGGATATTAGTTGTGATATGAACAGTACCTACAAAACATGTAATATTTCCATTTCTAGATTAGAATGGAAAAGTCTTTTAATTCCATATAAACAAGACTTTGCTATTCGTACTGTATTAAGGAACAATACAGTCACCCCAACTTGAATTATTGTAGCATACAGTACTATCCCATTTCATGATTGGTTTTTGAGAATCATGTGATAACATTTTTTCTCCTCATGTGTTCAAATTTGCTTGAATATGCAAATGTAGATGCTCAAATATTATGCAGGATACTTGGAAGGGAAATAAGAAAATTAAGAGATTTAGTTGTTGTTTTGAATCAATAATGCCATATTTCTGTTTTGCAATCTTAAGGAATATTGTTCCTAAATGGCCAGCTACTTGGGAAAAGTGTTGGTTTCTAATTTTCTACAACATATACCTCACTTCTTTCATGACGTAACTAAAAAAAATGAAAATTCTTTCATAACTTGAAATAAGATGTTGCAAAGTGACCCATGTTGGTAAATTTCAGTCCAGCCCTAACCACACTTCATCTACAGTATGCTCTATCCATCTTCCTACAACTCAAACCACAACATAAGAATACACCTCCAAGATAGAGCTGCAGTGGCCTGTGATGAGTTTAAATGACCCAGCTGAAGCAATATTGTTTATACACACAGTGCATGAGCTCATAAAATAATTGGGAAAAAACCTGACTGTAAGTCATTGTTGACCAACCAATGGCAACCAGAGTAAAGTGTTTGTTTGAATAAATGTCAATCAAAGTGAACTTATTAACTGCATTTAGACGTTTAGGGCTACAGTATATCTAAATATGTTTGGCCAAAGAGTTTTATAGCAAATCCTTAATTTGGGGATGACTTATCCCTAGTTATAGTAAAATGACTTACCCTTTAATATCCATTGGTTCAACTAAATAGCTTATTTGATCAAGTGCAGCCATAAAATGTTTTTCACAAATAATTGCAGAATGTAGGCCTACACCCTTTTCTTTCCATGCACAGCTTAAGTTCCAGTCCATATTCAGTTTCCAATTAAACACTTTTCACTGTTGGATACAGGTACCGTATTATCAGGGGAGGACTGTGTTGGAGATATTCCTAGACTATGCAGAACTTGAATCTGTGTCACCTTCATTATGTTCTTTTCTCTCTGTACCCCTCCCTCTCCCCCTCTCTCTTCAGGTTACACTTCCACACTTAAGTAGTTTGTCCTTAAACTACCAACCATGATGTTGTGATGATTGGTCCAGATATTTCTTTTATTTTCTTTTTACTTTACATCACATGTGCACTTTTTATCAACCAATTTTGCGCAATAATGACTCCTCTACACATGTAGGCCATGCCTAGGGAATATCCAAGATGCGTAGGGGATATCTAAGATGTATAGGGAATATCCAAGATGCCAAAATTAGCATCTACACACTTTCAGCACAATGTCAAGAATGCATGAGGTACTGTACATGTATGCCAATGAGGTCTTGATGACATAAACATAGGATCTTGTCTGTATGGCATTAAGTTTTTGAAAGTGTTACTTCTCTCAAACTAGTTTGAATTAAAGAAAAAAGAAATACAGAAAGGACATCAAAGGATAACAACTTTTTCCTTTGGCAAATTTTCATTTGAGTTAAAACTTACAAAACTACATACAGAGCCTCTCCCTGGATGGAAAATAGGATATATTCAAGAGATCTGGACAAGTCATCCTAACCTTGAATTTCATCTCCCCTGGTACAGTAGTACTACTACCCAGTTTCATTTTCATGTAGAGAACATCTTATTGCTCTTCAATAACATCAGAAATGTTCATTTGCCATGATGGTAACTGCATCTTTGTGTTAATAATAAATGCACAACATTAATGTTTTAAAACAATGTAAAAATTGTACATTTGGAAGCTACCTTGCATTATTGATTCATACCTTACATTATGCATGGGAAGGAATGGTTTTTTATCAACTGCATAAAATTTTTATACAGTACCACACTTAGGCAGAAGTTTTGTCCACTTTGTCAAGAGCAGTTGGTATTTTTGAGTATTATACCTATAACTTATCATATTTAGTATGTAAAAGACATATTTGCATGTATTTATTTTGTAAATATTATACTCATCAGTCTGCCATTTTGTAAATGTTACGTATTTTCATATAATTGAAGTTGCAAAGATTGAGGTTATGACATGTTCTTACTGTATTGGCAATATTTATATGTTTCAATATATACTTTTACTATCTGGTTGTTTGTCAACATTCTACTGTACCTACAGTATTATGCCTCTTACAGTATTTAAGGTCTATTGTTCTTACTGTACTGTACAACTTGCAGTTAAAAGTTGAAGACTTGTGAAGATTTGGATGTTATTCACTTTGTAAAACATGACATTTTCTCTATGTTTTAGAAATTGATGCATTTCAATACAATTCTTGAACCAGGTGTGAAGTCAGAAATTTTTTATGGCAGGGGTTTCTGAAGAAAAGACAAGGGCTGTTTTGCCTTTGGATAACTTCTCTGAAGGGAGGTGGACCACCTTCCCTCCCCAATCTCATATCCAGAAAAAAAGCTTTTCAGATCTTCAGATGGGAAACAGTGCAATACCTGTGCCTCAAATGTAATATTTAAGCTTTTAGTCGTCACTTTTTGTCTTTTTGTCATCATTTTGTTTTTCATGCTTGGGTCATGGGAAGGGGGTGAATTTCAAATGGAATATATTAATGAGTATTAGTGTTTTCATGAATTTAATAAACATGTTAAAAATGGAGGAATTTGTATCATTTTTTCCACTGTATTTACTTACTTATTGTAAGTAGAGTCACTACTTGAAGTTTAAACTTTTTGACATTCCTCCCTAATTTAATGCAATTAGCAGTCACCACAAAAATGCTGCAAAGTCTTGCAAATGTTCTCTTATTTACTTAACAATTTTACTTACATATTATTCCATGTTTTTATCACATGTAAGTAATAATACAAGAACAAGGTAAAGCAATGACTAACCCTCCCTGGACATAATAAATAAGCAACAAAATATTATCGGTCATTAAAAGGTACTGTAAGGTCGTATTTGAATCAGTATCATGGATAATGCTTACTGTATTCAAATTGAGGGGAGTTAAATGCATTTTCCTTTTAAATATATGATTGAAGAAAATGTTTCACCTAGAGCACTGCCTTCAATTTATGTTTATTCTGGTAAATAATCAATTAAAAATTGGAAAAACAAAGTCCCAGAACAAAAGATTAATGTTTGCTGCAAAACTCTGGTTGCCCATTTTAACACAAGGTGAAATTCTATAACAACAAATTTTGTTTGAAATACCTTGTCATATCTTCTGCCGACAAGAGTTGGAAAGTTCAGCAAACCGTCCTCTTCTTCTCTCTCCTCTTGTGGTAAGATTGTTCTACCTTTAGCCTTTGGTCTTTGATTATTTCTGTTACAATCTGCACCACAATAAAAAGACATTTTACATTAAGTCTATCCTCATCAGAGGCAAAATGAATTTAAAAGTGAAGAATAAAAACTCCCCTTTACCAACATGTCTGATACTGAGAGGAGTATATGTTTTGATTTTACAACACATGTGATGTTGCATAATGCTGAGTCACATTTATAGCAATGCCTTTCATTCATTGACAACTTTTCTTTTTCATCACTGAATGGAAATGTAATGACCTAATTTTAGAACAGGAATTGACAGTTACCTGTTTGTGGTCATATTGCCAAAAATAAATGGGTCATTCTTATAAAATTTGTGTTTGTTTAGTATATTCACAAAAGGATACATTCTCAGCATGTTGTGAAATCTTGTGTTTGTTTTATTATCTTCACAAAGGATATATTCACAGCAATGAAGGTGTACAGTGCTTTTTAAGCAATATCAAACATACTGAGAGGGGGTAGCAACTGTATCCATGTACACAAATATTTGATAAGAATGTAACACATCACATGTCTGATCTATCTCCTTAGAAAAAAAATTAAAGTAATTTATAGCAATGATTGTAATGTCCATTAATATTATCACTCAAAGCA
Source organism: Holothuria scabra (assembly GCA_037179385.1). Classification (NCBI taxonomy): domain Eukaryota; kingdom Metazoa; phylum Echinodermata; class Holothuroidea; order Aspidochirotida; family Holothuriidae; genus Holothuria; species Holothuria scabra. Next base: position 7,277,433 of record CM074187.1, on the reverse strand, counting down.
AACATGAAACTAAGTAGTTTTTTGACCCATTGTACGACTGAATATTTAAACTTTGAATGGTACCCAAACAGACTCATTCTGTGTTTACAAACAAATGCTGTCATGGCAGGACATCAAAAAAGTTCAGGTGCCCTTACACCAGGGAGATGCTACTATAGAGAAGGAAAAACAATGTTCCATAGTCATTTTGAGACAATGTTCATTTCACACAGTAATCTTGCTATTATCCGCTAAATTCTTGTCTCAATGCTTCAATCAACAAGGATTCAAGATGCATTAGTGAAATGCAAATGATGAGATATATTCTTTACACTCTTCTCATTCACATTTTGTTGCCAGCTGTCATGCTTAATTGTGAAATTTATGCCATTCAACCCTATCCAAGACACTACAGTACATGTCATTTCATTTGGAGACAGCAACAATTTCTCTACAGATTACTTTAAAATTTTGATTCATATTGATGACAAAATTGTTTAAATCTGAGGGAAATGTATAGACTTGAACAATGCTTTTATCCAATGACCAACATGGCCCAAATGAAGCATATAGCTTAAAAGAATAGTCCAGAGCCAAGTTTATTTCTGATATGTCAAAGAGGAACACATTCTAGGCATTATGGTGAAAATTGCAGTTATTTCCCATGTTTGGTTCTCGAGATATTACGAATTGAAGTTAACACATTTCCTATAGAGAGTGATCTTGAAGCAAGCAGGTTTGATGTCATGGATTCACATTTTTGACCACTGTTTTGTTTTTCTTTATTTTTCATCAGTTTGACCTTGAACTGCTTAGGGATGCTATTTTGCCCCTTATGTATATCAATTTTTTAAAATTCCGTTGCTTAGGATATGTACCTATATGGTATCAATATATTAAGGTTTAGAATATTGGTGGTAAATTATAAGTCAAAACAAAACATTGCCCAACAATGTGAAACCATGACATCAGGCCTGCTTGTTTCAAGTTCATTCTATGTTTGCTTTCAGTCATTCTGTAGAAATTGGTATCATAAGCTTCACCATTGGCAGAAACAAACCTCTAATTCAAAGGATATATAGACAATGCCTTTGTTTAGGGATTACTGGGATAAGAATGGAAGAGATTTTCATTAAAAGGACTTCATGACAAGGGATTTAACAAAAGAAACAATGGGACCTGTGAATCAAACAGCGGCACCTCAAAAGAAATAAACCATTTCAAGAACATATAGTCTGGAAAAAAATTGGTTAGTTGTATCTCCTTCTCTAGCAACTCATCCATTACACCCAGTTGACATCTTAATGAATATTCCAAATTGTCTATTTTCTGCATAAAAAAGTGCAAGCGTCACCATGCCAAACACCTAACTTACACGCATGTGTTCTTGTATATACTCTATACTAACCAATGCCAACCAGTGACGTAAGCCTGAACACCCTAGTGTCTAAATTCTAAAAACGTATAATGGAAAATAAAAAAAAATTATCCAATTTAGTGTACATCTAGTGTTGGGAATAGCTTTTAGCAAATGTGGAAAATGGATACTGGCAAAGTATTTGCAAATGGTTCATGAATATTCTCAACAGTGGTATGAGAACTCTGAAAATTTCCAAAACCAATTGCAGCCAATCAGCCAGTCACAGCTCCCTAAATGATCAACACAAATTTTGTGCACATTCTCTTGTGGAAATCTCCATTGAGTTTAGGACCCACTGATGGGCTGGTCATGAGTAATGTGATGAACACAAGCATTGCTTATGTCTTCAGATCTTGTTGTTGGTGTTTGCAGCAGTTTATTTGGGAGACACAGTAAATTTTATGATTGGTAACACAGTTTGCTTCTTGTGTAAAATTGTAAACAGCTGTTACAGTAGCATATAATTTAGGTGATCTTGAGATATCACATTTGCATTAGATCTATCCTGGGGAGTAGAGTTAAAGGCTCCTTTGCAAGTATTCACATGCGTACAGTTAGCAAGCACTTGCTTTTTGGTCCTAGCACTATTCACATCATATTTCTGCTGTAAAATGTCAAATTCAGAATTCTGTACAACTTATGAAATTTCTTTAAAACAGTTCAATGAAATTTTCAGCTTTGATTTCTCATTTTTTAATTACAAAAACTGAATTTAAATTGGCCATGCCATAAATCAATCATAAATTTAAGACAATGAATTTAAAAAAAAAATGCATTACCTACAGTATGGCTAGTGGCTACTATTGTCCATTCCAAAAAAAACATTAGAACCTAGTATAGGTTTTTGTTTTTGTATAAAGCAATAAAGGTAACTATTTTTGATCAGATGACAAACAATGAGACAGTAAATCCAAGCAATTGAAATGAAATATGGACCAAATTGTTTTAAGTCCCCATCCTATAGCATTTCATTTTTTTAAGTTTTGAATATGGCACTTCCAGCATAAATAGTGATTATATATTAATCAACAGTCATGTAGTAAACTAGAGTAAGTTCCCAAACATGTGCTCTTAAAAGGAGAGAAACTGAGGTGAAATTGGCAAGTCCAGAGAGACTTGCAATTGCCAGTTTTCATACAATCTGGGAGATATGTGTTTGCAGTTAAAATCTTTCTCTGTATGCTATGTACAAACTGATGCTAGGACTGCTCTTATGTGTTATAGTTCCCAACCTCATCACTTAGACATTTTGCCCCTGGTTGCATGTCGAATTTCCCTGCCTCTAAAAACTCTGTCCACACTTTTTTGCTTGAACAGTGAACAAAGGTCAACAAAAACAAGATGGAAGTTTTCCCTACTGCTTGCCTTTCACACCTACCAAACAGTGGCACATCTGACCTGTATTATTCAGCCTTTGTTTACATCTTCTGCTAGCTGTCTCTTATAAAGCTTGTGGTTTCTTACTTTCTTGGAGTGTGCTGGAGTGAGTTAAGCAGGCAGTCAGGTGAAATTTGATTACCCAACCAAACCTGGCTTTTGATAGGGACAGGGACTCAGTGAAATATCTAATAAGGAAAGAAAATTGTCCTGTGGGAACCCCTCAGTAACTCAGTGACAAAGTCTGGTTGCATCAATGTTTGACCAATACACTAATTCGAAAATATTAAACAGCATGAATAATGATATTTAACAGTTCAACATCTTCCCAGTCTTTATAGGGTATTGAGCCGAGATATAAAATGAAGAAATTTATTCACTCAAATTAAAATCTTTGTATTTCTTTGTTTTTCTGAAAGTTAGTGCACTTTGTACCAAGGTGTGATAGCACTTTTAATCCTATGGGGTTGGTTCTCAAAGTTCGGTTGAGACTGACATAAAAATTACATACAGTAGGCCTAGGCTGTATGTGTATGAAAAAAAGTTTTCCTTCAAATATACTGTTTGAAAAGTTATACATTATTACATTTTGTGGCTTAAAACTTCCTAAAATTATTCTTTCCTAGTGGAAGTACAGATAGCCTGAACTACAATTGATAGCATTAACCCTTTACCGTTGTGCTCCAATCAGGGCATATTTGCGGGCCTCTGGAGTGTGCAGAAAAGCGGACGTAGCATGCTTGCATCAGCTTCCGTAGGCCATTGACCCCGTGACCTTTAAATATTGTCTCTCTCATTGTTGTGGCCAAATTTTTGGGTAGCTACTCACAGTTTCATGCACCGCATGAAACATTAAAGATGGGTGACAGCTGCGATCTCCGTCTGGGTCCAAAAGGACCCAAACAAGGGTAAAGGGTTAAGGTACAATTATTGAATACAGGGCCACTCTTGAACACCACTTAGTATCAGGATGCATGGATTTGATGTGGCACTTTTTATCTTGGCTGGACCTTGACTCAGGATCCAAACATCAGTTAATCCACTTGAGAATAATGTACAATGCTTGTGTGGCATTTAAAGCATGGATAACAATGACAGCATGATGCATCCATTCAAGATATGCTTGGAAAGGAGTCGGACTTATTTTAAATTGGAAAAATAGTTTTGCAAAAAGGAACATATCAGGCCAATGATGTGTTGCACTCAAAAGGCATTCATACATGTAAGAAGCCCATGTTCAAGCATCTGGGCATCCACTCAAAAAAAGACTGATCTTGGACTTGATCATACTTTTGAGCTATTAACCTGTCTGGCCACTTTTCAGTGCCATCATTCAATTTTTCCACTGAGCAGCATCCGCCCATCCGGATTTCAAGTGGCCAGGGCTGTCTTCTATAATTACTCCAGCATTAACACAACTTAGGAATTACATTTACTGTAGTCTACAAATTCATTTTTAGCTGGCGAGGTTACATAGCTCACATGAAATTGAAAAGCAAACAATCTTAAACTGATCATTCAAAAGCAACTTACATTATGCAGGCATTTAAAATTTTATGGAAAAAAGGGAAAATAGCTTTTGATTCATGCTTTTTACTCTCACAGTTAGGCTTACATTAACTAGTAATAGTACTACACTAGGCTGCAAGCCTAGCCTAGGGCCTAGGTCTTTTTCTTAAGTCCTCCAAATCCTCTGGCAAAGAGCCGTTTGACAAAACCAAACTTTCAATGCATGCCGAAGAAGCTATTTCTTCCACTAAAGTACAATACGTGACCAACCTCATGGCTCTCAGACCATTTACAATTAGACCTAGGCCCTAGCCTACAGTAGGCCTAGGCTATATCACATTGGTCTCCATCCACACCGGAAAGTACATTTGCCACACGCCAAAGAATCACACCAAGGTGGAGGTGTTTGGAATTAGGCTTTGGCCTAACATTAGGGCATATAATCCACACAAATTGTAGCAATTGTATGCCAACTGTTGTTAGGCCTATTTTCCCTGTAGCACTAACGTTAGCAGCCGGGTACGCCGTACATCAAATTTGTTGGGGTGCATTTACATATGCCAAAGAACTTTCTGTGAAAGACCCTAGGCCTACTTTCCAGTATGGGTCTCCATTCTACTAGACTGGATGAAAAGAACAGATGCTATACATGATCTTGGCCAAAAGGCTGAGAAGCTTAGCCAGTAAAGTGTAAGGACTTTCCGAACATCTCTAACAAAGGCTGGGGACCAAGGTCTGTTGGTGGTGTAGCTACTCACAGTCACATTTGATCGAGTCTAACGTTAGGCTAGCCTATGCCAAAAGTAGGCCAGTAGGCCTAACATCACTGTGTAATTTCAACAGGGCTAGATGAAGTACCTCTCGTACTGGTTATGCGATAAACTAGCTCTAGACTGTTCAGAAAAGTTTGACATCTCATTCGATATTCTTTTCATAATGATCGAAAAAATCTGCATTTAAAAGGAAACAAAGAGCAACTTTTGAAAAATTTAACAAGCTATGTCAACAAACAATTTTGACTTCACCGTGTTCCTTGCCGAAGTTGATCAAAGAATATTTCTACAACAACATGCAAAATTGGTAGCAGCATAAAACTATTAATGCATTCATAAGATCTGCATTTTCTGAAGACAGGGGTTTTTTGTCTCGTGCGCGGGACAAAGAAAACCTCTCATCGCTTTTGACGCCGCTTTTTACTGGTAGTCTACTTCCACTTTTCCACAAGAGGCTGCGCATTAGACCATTCATATCTCACCTTTGAAGAAAAGTGAAACTAATGCGTATCATTGATACCAATTAAAAATTCCTTTGTCAGATTGAGAACTTGTGACAAACCATGTGCACTCGTGAACTATGGACTATGACCGCTGGGATATATTTTCAGAGTCGTAGCAAATTGGGCACAATGCCTAGCTAGTCTGCTCAATAGGCACTGTCCTATGGTAGAATGTGGATTCTGAAAGGTTTTTGCTTTGCGTTTTAGCGTGGTTTTTCTCTTCTTTTTTCCGAAAAAAAAAAATGATTTTGTATGCAATCCGGGCATTTATTTTCAATGATGGTTCAGATTTGTGACTGACTGGTAGCTGCTAAAGAGGTCAGCCTATAAAGCGGTACGATTAATCAAGTGACACCGGGTCAATTTCAGTGCGGTTTTCCCAATTTTTTTTTCTATAAAATTCTGAATTTTGTACAAATTGGGCTACTGACGGATATAACAACAATCTTGGGTGCCATCCCGGCAATTGATCATAGGAAGCCTCGGGCCCGAAACTGACCCGGAAAATCACATTACAAGAAACAAAACGGCTTCGCATCCAATTTTTTTTTTACAGTGAAATCTCTATTTTGTCCGATGTTTGTTCATAGGTCAGGAGCAGTCCCCGAAGACTTTCTTTGAAGAAAATGCTAATAGAATTAATGCGTTAGGCCTATATCTCTTCGAAGTAGGAAAAATATTTTGTTCATATACACTCTCAACAGCTGGCAATCATGAAACGTCAGTACAGTCTACTACACTGAGTCAATTAGTTTGGAGTGACTGCTCTTGCCCTTTAAAAAACAATTTTAGGCGATCATAGCGGGTCTCTTAGGGCCAGTGGTTGCGTTCCGGGCAGTATGTTATAATAATATGTTCCCACTTTAAAAAAATCGGAAAAGTTCGGTGATTTGCCACTTTTCCGGAAAGAAGTCTAGCTACGCCACTGGTCCTGTGCTGGAGTACGCCGGTAGTGTTTGGGACCCCCACCAGGTTTACCTGCGCGACAAGCTTGAGAGTATACAAAAACGGTCTGCTAGATTTATTGCCTCTGACTATTCAAGGGAGCCAGGCTCAATGACCAGGCTCCTTAAGGAACTAAACCTTCTGCCCTTAACTGAAAGGCGGAGGAAAAGTAGATTGATCCTTTTTTCCAAAGGTATGTTTGGCCTGGCTCAATTACCTGTTGATTGTCTCCAGCGGCCTACTCGTAGAACCCGTTTAATGCATGACCTTCATGTCTGTCTCCCACATACTAGTACTAACTGTTATAAATTTAGCTTCCTGCCTCGAACCATTAAGGATTGGAATCATCTCCCCCTGAATGTAATGAGGGTTGCCTCTGTCCATAAGGACCCTATCACCTATATTACTGGGCATATTTAGCCTCTCGACGCATGCGTGGTGAAAGAATGTCCTTTGGATGTGTCACCTTTATTGAAGAAGAAGAAGAAGAAGAAGTTCTCACTTGACGGAACATTTTGGCCAAATGGACTTGGTCAAGTCTCTCATGAGTGGTCCTTGTTGATAGCTCCCCTCCCTGTAGGGGGCATATCGAAAAGTTTTGTACAAAAACGATCATTTGCTCATTTTACACCAAAATTTAAGGTAATGGTAGTTATGCTTCGAAAGGATATGTCTAGGTGAAAGCAACCTATGAAACGCCGATTTTCATTCGAAATACATGATTTTTGACGATTTCAAAATTTTGCGAAGTCATAATTTGGAAAATTTCCCCCAACTAATGCGTCATTTCATGTCTTACAAACGCGGTTTGCGGCAAAATTATAGATCCAAATAAAACCAACTCTTTTCCTTTTGCCACCTATGACATGCAGCTACGTGCAACGATTTCGATATATTTGTGGCTAGAAGTATTAATCCTTTAAATTATGTAAATTTGGGGTAAAAAACACACTTTTGCTTATAGACACCAATTCCCATAAATAAATGATTTACGACAAAGTTAAGGGTGTGCCCAATCAAAAAAGTATGCACTGGGTGTGAAATGGTACGAACATCACTGGCAAATCCAAATAAGCCAGACCTTAAAACACAACCCACCAGTACTACATTTAAGCGAAAAACCGAACAATACACTATGCGCCCACACACTGTAACGCATTTGTGAGGTTTATGATCGAAACTTTTCGATAAAGGGGGGGGGGGGGGAGGGGTGAGATAACAACTAGGCCTACCTCTATAAAATTCCGCACTTCCTGAATACAATACACCGAGTATAGTTGCATACCACCATTAATTGTATCACTCCTCAAGTCAACGAGCCGAGAGCGGCATTCATCAGGGATTGAAATTTGATTATTGTTATGATAAACAAAAAAATTCGAATATGAAGCTTGTATTGGAGAGAATTTGGAATTTTATGAACTTGAAAAGTGCACGGAGAAACGGTTAAGCGGTGTCACGTGGTGATCTCATGTCACACAGTGCAAAGTTTCGATTTTTTCATTCAAGTTTTCAGCTAGAGCCTGGAGGGCCTTACGCAATCGTCGCTGCACCCCCATCATAATGTAGCTACGCCACTGGGACAACGTCAAGCAATTTTAACATATAGGCCTAACTCGCAATTTCACTGAAGTGGATTCCAATTTCACGTAAGTGAAATTGAATTCCACTTTAAAGAATACATTTTGAAATTGTAATTCCACTTAAGTGAAATTGTATTTCCACTAAAGTGAAATTGAATTCCACTTAAGAAGTTCAATTCAACTTGAATGAATTTATGTTTTGCTTAGGTAGAATGGCCTAGCTATTTCATGATATAAGTAAAATACAATTTTACTTAAGTGGAATTCAATTTCACAGTTAAGTGGAATGTATTAAAAATACCGAGTCGACATACATTTAGGTTAAAATGCTTTCCACACAAACAAACTAGACGGCGTTTTTCGGATTGACACTATATCTTGGCTGGGAAAAGGTACATGCATCCTGCTGCTCCTAACGATCTAACTTTATATTCCTTTGTATAAGAAAAGCACTTCATATATATCCAGTACGTAGCTACACAAGGTACTTAACATGGAAAAAATTAAGGTGAAGTTCTTCCGGGCGGAGAATTTTTAAATGTGTGGAAAGTATATTAAGTCGAAAAAATCAAGGGTGCTTCCACCTTCCTCCCTACCTTTTCACACTCTCCTTTGCAAGCCTTCCACATGACAAGTCGTTAAAAAGTCTGGTTAGCCTTCTTTAGTTAGAATGACTCATACTGACTATATTTTGTAGTAGCCATGGTTGTGGAAACTAAACCTGCAGCACTGTAAACACAATGATTAGTCAAGTAGTGTCTGAATCTACCAATCACGTTAGTCAACAATATCCAATATAACATTTTACCCAGTTGAATTAGGTTCTAACAAATGTTGTATGAGTATACACATTGTATGTATGAGTGAGTGGGGTGACAAGCGTGGTTAGTCAATTCAGGCACCACTTGACTTATTTGTGTTTACCGTGTGAATGGCATTCTGAAAAGGGCACTCTAACCAGCTTACTGCCAAAACTTGAATACCCGACGGGCCGTTTTTGAAAACGTTTTCCCAACAAAGAACAAATGAAAATATGCTATAACTCCCCGATTGTTTGGGCAGTCTATAGTAAGAGCCTATTATATAGAAAATATGAAAAGTGCCAAAATATCTTAAAAATTGCTGTCCAGAAGAATCCCGGAGGGGGATCATGAAACCCGAAGTACCTCTTTGATTGGATCCGCCTCTGCGCATTTGCGAGCAATTATGTATATTTCAAGCTGCACCAAAGATAATACGCGCCTTGAGTGGGTTGATGCGCATTGTTTAACAAGGTATTTCTGGATTGGCAGTGTTGCCTTTGCACTGCATCGATTGTATTCTTTGTTCGGGTTGGGGATTAGGTAAGGATTAGGGCTATCGCTGGCCAGTAAGGGAATTTTTTGTTAGACAGTGCACATCACCCCCTTCAGTCGGGCTTGTACTAAGTGACTTGTGAGGTAGCTTGCAATAAACCAAATGAGTTGAGTCTTGACTCACTACTCAATGACTTGAGACTTGACTTGGACTTGCAAGAGTTGACTTTAGACTTTGAGTTGCATGGACTCAGTGCAAAAAGTGACTTGGCTCAGTGCAAGAGATTCCTTGTCTCCATTTCTGCCAGATTGGCCACAGATTGGAAAGATTGTTACATTTAAAAACGTTTGGATACATGAAGCAGTTACTCGGACAAGAAGGTTTCAATAAATGTGTGTTCATAGGTGAAAGTCTTTCCTACATCGGGATGAATCCTTCGGCATTAGAATTCTGGTCCCTTGATGAGATATTTTAGAGGGGGGGGGGGGGAGGGGTAGGGTCCTATTTGTAGTTTCTCATGTTTGGGGGTCAAGGTGCAAAATGATTCCGATTGTCTAGAAGTTTTTCAACTGAGTGTATGGGCAACAATGTGATCCAGAAATCTAATTCTCGCTTTTACCCCTTGTAGTTTGTTAGTGTTTCTTCGGTAAATAATTTCACCTCTTCTCTGCACAGAAAGTTTCAGTTAAAGCGAAGACAGTTTGAGTATTTGCTGGTTGCGCTGGAGGGGTATAAGGGGAGAGGTACACCAGGGGGTTTACCCCTCCCCCTTTGAATTTTGCATCATGAAAAGGGCCCGGACGCAATTTAACGAGACTGCATTCGAGGCATTTGAAGAATACTCCATTTCGTTTCGTTTTTTGTTGTTTGGCTGACTTATACCTATATCCAGAAAAAAGAATATGACTTTTTGCGAAGGCATTAATGTACATGTATCAGTTATCGAAAAGAACTTTACAAAAATTCCAATTCAGAGGACTTGAGGCAGAGGCGTAACCAGAAATTTTCTCAAGAGTAGGCTGCATTAGATGATGCTATAACGGCTCTGTTTCTAACCAATTGGTTCAAGTAGGGCCGGCTGAGGACTTTTACCAGTTGCGGCGATCACTGGCTTGTTTCTCCTACTCCATTGCTAATGCTGATCACCAAGCATAAGGGCAGTATAGATTCCAGATATAAAGTCTTCCGCATGACCCGGCCAGGAGTTGAACTCCAGAACTTCCGACTGCAAGTTGGATACTCTAACCACTTGCAATGCAGTCGGTATTTCTCAAGGGTAGGAGACATTCACTACGCTGTGTGAAATCGCCCGAATGACTAGCCTATTCATTAGTTGACCGTCTCGGGGCGTACACAAAACTTTAAAAACTGCAACCCCTCAGATAAATCAGGAAATGGCATTTCCCAGGCTTGTAAAGCAAGGTCGTATACAGGTGTTTAGCACGTGTGGGGACAAACATGGAATAATGATGGTCTGAGATCTGAGAGGTGAGTCTTAGAGGACGGGGTTTCACCTTACTTTGGCAAAATAAATCTACAGATTGCAAATTATGGTGAAATATTTGGTCGGATTTCACCTTGAAAATAAAAGCGACAAGTGTATAATATGAGAAAAGAAGTAATACGGATAAATATGAGAAAAAATTTAGCATGTTTTTATTTTATAGCCGTTATTTGCATAAAGCCCTGCCTCATACAGATTTATGAACATTTACTTTCTCAATGAGGATTGGGATAATTGAACGATTGGTTTTTTTTTTCGAAAAAGGGAAACAGTAGGTACACAGTCCGAGAAAATAACTGCTTATAATTATGTTTCCACGTTTTAATAGGACAGAGATAAACATCAGCAGTAAGTTCAATTCATGTTCGTTCTAGGTTGGAGTGAAAAGATTCCTTACCCACATATGTTATCATTATCCATGAGAATCTATAAAAGAGCGCCGCCATGATTAGTTGTCGCGGAGTGCACAGCAAATTTCGAAAATTCGCGATCCCACAGGTAGCCGGAAATGGCATTTAGAAGGCTGTTAAGTATACTCTAAGCCGTCGTTATTTTGAGATTCTGTTTACAATAAGATGTTCAAGTAAGAAATGAGCAAATTTAATACGACAAGAAAATTACCACATCATATGTACCACTACAGTACCAACACATTTTTTCGGCAAAAACTTTGGGCTTTCAGTATTCACTTCGGTCCCCACGTCTACCTGCATGTATAATCTTGCAGTTAAAACATCTGACAATTTTTTGCACTTTTTGCCTGGAAAATATCCTATAATTTCGGGCAAAATATTTCCCAAACTACGAAGTGAGACTGAGGAGTAATTGATTTTTACAGGCAACCATAATGTGTAGCAAAATTTATTAAGTTCCAGAGTTGTCATGAAAATTTTACCGTGTACATGTTGCTTTTTTATTCTTGGTTCAAATGTTTAAGATAATTCGAGCACTTTAAGGAGTTTTCTCTACGTAATTGAAAGCAAAAGCAAACCAGAATGTTTAACACTTTAATGGTTCTGCTCGAAATTCAATCTTGAGGAAATTTGACACGGAGTTTTACCCCTGTCCCGTCTTCTGGACAAGTGGAGGGATTATCCTCCCCCCCCCCCCTTTGAAAATGTTGAAAATATTAGGTGTCTCTAGGTAAAATCTATAGGTAAAATTTGTGTAAAATATTTTACGTCTTTTAAGGAACTAAATAGAGGTATCTTTGGAAGGATTAGCATGGTTCAAAGCCTCTCGCAGCTACACTTGTGTTTGAGAAAGTGCAATTCATGTATTTGACTAAGGTAGTGTGACATGTTAGCAAAAAGACCTGACTCTGCCTGGTAGTTACTCAGTGAGTTTTTCTAAGGAGGAGAACCCCGTTAGACTTATTTCAATAGCTTTTACGGTTCTCAAGATATATCTCTTCAAAGTTTGAGTGTTTTTGAAGCAACTTCTTGCTTACGCATAAAAAAATAATGTTGTGGTGGGTGATGTGTTACACAGTGTTGACATTTCTTTTGTTAACCCTATATAAATTATATCTCAATTACTCATCAGATAGTTCATGGTTTGGTAATTGATACTGGTGGTTTTCAAGGACACAATTTAAACTTCCAAAATAAACCCTCAGGACAAACTAATGTTACAACTTTCCTTGAAATGAATGTTGTAAAACAAAGGATAACATTAGCCATATATAGCATGTCCCTCTTATGACATCACAAAATTTGCTTATTGAGCTCATATTTATTGATGATTTAGTGCGAATCAGAAATTGTCTTGTGAAATGGTTAATTTTTGACGGATTTTAATAAAAAAAAACTGAGGCCGTTTTCTAGGTTTTTAATACTTTTTACATCGAGTACCCATTTTGTCACTTTCATGTCACAGGATCTTTAAACACGAATGACCACCAATAGGGGGACTGTGCGTCTGTTCCGCTCAGTCTGGGCCATCAATGTCACGAGTGTATCCATGAAGTTCCAACAGTCCAATAGAAGAAGGGGACAATGACGGATAGATCCTTTAGGGATGGGGTATCCTCCTCTTTGTAAAAATTTTGCTGTTCAGTTGGAGAAGGGATAACTCGCTGGATTTGATAGCATGTTCTAAACACGCATGGCGACCAATTATGCTCGGGCCCCAATTATAGAACTTGCATTCAAAACTTGCGTAGAGGCATTTTGATTCCCCAACAGAAATTCTGAATCTGTAAATCAAAGTGTAAAGAGGAGACTCGTCTTCTTGAGTATTGGTAAAACGCTTTTAACTTGTTGTTGTACCCCTGCGAAAGTTGTTATGAGACGCTGCATTGTTATATATGACAACATTGCCTAAGATCTCGCGCGAAAATTTGGGGAGTTTGATAACCACTTGTGAGAAAGAATATGGCTGAACTGAGTCTTGGTTGATAGCCCATCCCACCCTACCTTTAAACATATATCTGAAATACCTTTGGGAAAAAATGAAAACCGATGGCCCGGGCATGCGCACTTAATCACCCCACGTCTGTGGCCCGAGGAGAGGAGTGTAAATTGAAATGTGGTAATTGAGAGCAAAGCAAAACTCACTAGAGTGAATGTAATTGAGACGATACTAAGACTAAAACAATACAGCCGAGGACCCAAGTGCGCAAAGTGTACAAAAACGTGGGTAATTTGAGAAACATTCGTTTGTAGGAAATAATACTTAGTTCTACTTAAGTCCTCCCGACCCTCTGGTAAAGGGCCCTTCGGCAAAACCAAACCTTAAACTAAACTGCTTCCCGAAGGTGTTATTACGTCCACTGATGGACAGACAATACGTGACCAACCTCTCAGCCCTCAGACCATTTACATCATTGGTCTGTCATGTAATACAAATACTTCTACATTCGTCTAAAAGACACCTCACTGTACCCCTTGTAGACAGAGGATGGAGATGTACCTTTAATTTTCGACAAGTGTCTTAATCCTTTCAGCTCTTTCGAGTAATTTTATTTTCTTAAATATCATGAATCATGCCCCCCCCCGCCCACAGGCTTGCTAAAATGCATTAGTGGAAGATCATTTTCTTCCATGACAAACGTTATACTTTGACTCTGCGCCAAGACCTCTTCGGTTTCCTAAAGATGTGTTTTCCAAGTAATAGGTGAATCTCCCCCGCCGATAAAGTGTTTAATATTCAGTAAACATGACGAAGTAAAAGTAGAGAAAGGCATGCAAGAATTCCCCCATTTGAATGTCGAGCTTCTTCACTGATGACACTCATTAGCCTGTGCCAGTGGCGTCACCAGACATTTCATTCTGGGGGGGGCACTGAGGGGGCACAACGATTTTATGGGGGGCATATATACTCCACTCATGGCGCCGGAGGCGCCACTGAGCGCGAGGCTCAACGGGTGTGGTCCAGGGGCCCGCCTTAGGGCCCATGGTGGGGTCCAGGGGAAAAGCCCCGGTGGGGATCCAAGGGGCGAAGCCCCCGGAAGCTCCTGTATTTTATCGTGTTTGTGAGGTATTAAAGACGTTATTTAAGGGTTATTTTATTGACTTAACACTGGTCTAAAAATTACCTCCAGGGTAACTTCAAGTAAGCCTCTCGGTAAAAAACCAATGATTCAACTACCAAGAGCTTATCCGGCTGACATTTTAAAAATGGGGTAGATGATCTACAGAGAAAAAAGTTGATGGGCACTTCAATGTGAATTTTGGTGGGGGTGCAGGGGGCGAAGCCCCTGGAAGCTCCTGGGTCTTTAGCGTATTTGTAAGCCTTGGTTTTAAAGTTGTTTTTTAAAAGGGTTGTTTTTACACTGGCCTAAAAAATTACTTACAGGGCAATTTCGAGTGAGATTTTATTTTTGATAACAACACAAACGTTAGTGAAACTACTCTCAAGAGCGTATCAGGCTGACAATTTGAGGAAGGTGAGCTGCACCGTGACCATAAAGAGAAAGAAAGGCAGTTGATGGGCAATTAGATGTGATCCTCTGAAGGAAAAATGTAGGCTTAATCCTGCTCGAAGGGTTACCTGAGCTGTGCGCCACCTCCAATTGACGTGGTCGGAAGTGTGAAGAAAATTTTGAAAAAACGTAACCCCTCAGACAGCCAGAAATGGCATTTCCAAGGTTTTTTGCGATATTTTCATTTGGAAAACATGAAAATTTACTGCCATTTCTTTCAACAGAGGAATCGAATCCTAAAAAATTTATAGTCATACTCTGACTACAGAAGACATATTCTTTTTTGAAAATCTCATATCTCAGTTGGGGGGGGGGGCACACGGGGGCACACGATTTTTCGGGGGGGGCACGTGCCCCCCTGGTCCCCCCCTTGGCGATGCCACTGGCCTGTGCACGAGGACAATCAACCATAATGCATAATGCATTAGATGTGTTTGAAGTGCTGTTGTCATTAATACACCAATGTATATAATTTTCTAGTCAGTGTTGTAAACCCATAATTACTTTGTTAAAGTTATACCACTAAATGATCCCACGGTAGAATAGCTCAGTATAGCTGGCAACCCGTATTCCAGAGTGGTGCAAAATCAAACCATGTGACCTATTAAAGAAAGATGGCCAGTTGGTGTGTCTTCTTTGTTACGTAATACGCCTAAAGTGTATGGTTGGAGATATGGTTTCGCCAGGTGACAGCAAAACTAAATCGCATGAGACCCGGAGATACATCTGTTAGTTATACAAATTTCATTGTACCATCCAGTGAAAACGTCACTCAATACATACATATGGGAAATACAGGAAATTGTACTCGCGTTGAGCTGCATGCGGTTATTATATTGCATTACTCTTTAAGTTCGTGCTGAGAATGCTAACTGCGGGGATTCCCCCAATCATATATTATTTAACTTTGATTGAGGGGGTACCGTACCCGGATTCTACAAATTTCACACTTGACAATCAACAAAGCTAAGAGTTCGTATAAGGTATATGATGTGCGTGGTGTGTAGGTTTGTGTACTGGGGTTTAGCGTTTAGTGGGCGTGTGATTGTTGTGTAAGGATCATAACACAATATAACAAAGAGCGAGTGGTTGCTTCCCAACATTCCCCAGCTCAGCTGGGGAAGAGAAAGGACTGTCTTTCATTTGAAGGGAAATGTCCGTCTCATCATTCTGAGAGACACAATGAAGAAAGGAGCTTGTTTTCCCCCTGGACCAATGAGATTTTTTCGTTTTAGTACATTTGATAAAATTTGTCTCAAAATGAAGGTGATGCTAAGGTTTAAGGTCAGGGTTATATGGACCGGAGAAAGTTGGCTTCCTAATCCGCTGTCAGATTTACAAAAAGGATCGTAAGGCTGTCATGTTGGAATTAGGGTGTGGCCTATTTCTAAGAAGCTAATTCACCCCTTGGCATGATTTACCTTCATAAGTCATAGGGAAAAATCACGTGATTGTTGAAACCCAGGCATGGAGCTGGAAGAGCTCTTCCTCGATCCAGGGTTCTCAACATTTTTCAAAGACCCGAATAGGACAGCGAAGAAAATGTAAAGGGATCATGTACGAAGTCTTGAGCGGAATAACTGTAGCCGCCAAATCTTGTTCAACCTCTATCACCTGATCACAGCTCTTCTACCACACCTACCCAAAACCGCGAGCATCTCCTGTGAGCTCTCAACTGGACTGTCCCGGTTAATGACTCTGAGTTTGGATATAACGCTAATTTTGCAGCATTTTGTTTTTCTTTATATATAAACTTTGCATTGCACATCAGACCTACATAAAATCCTCCTAGTACTTTCCCTATAGGTAACTTTTCCTTTTTTAGAGCAGGATATGAAAAACTTTATCATGCTTCGTGGTTCTTTAATTCTTTGATAGTTTGATGTGTCATTTTTGTCGATGGTCCGCAGGCAGGCAAGGGCGACGATGTGTACCGGTATCAGATGGTGGGGCATTTTCACGAACGACAGGCGGGTATTCACTGAACTGTGATATCAAGGGAAGGGGAACCGGCGAAGGGTTATGTAGTCAGTAGTGACACCATGTGGTATAACCACTGTTTGAGAGAACCATGCACATACCATATCTGAAGTCCGTCATGGGTAGTTTAGCGATGCCAATGCGGCTCATGGTGTGCCTATGCTGGCGAAGCGCGTGACAGTTTCTCTCTTTTCGTGAGAATTTACACATCCGTTTGCAATACAGTGTTGAATGGCTGAGTTAGTCTTCAATACGAAAGATTATTATGGTGTTTTTACTTTGAACGATTATTGTCATTATAACATAAAAAGGGTAAATTTTGAAATTTGTGGTAAGAGTACGAATTCAAAATCAATTATCCCAGTCACCACGTTAAGCATATTAATCTAGTATTTAAGGGGCTGCTACAAGAAACCACAAGTGACAATGTACGTAAACTAATTTTGAGCATTTCCCTAGCTTTTTCTGGTAACTTTTTCTGTTAAAAGCTATTGCTAATTAAGTACACAGTTGGCTCAACTTGAACTGTGATTTCTACACGCAAAGAATAATAATGATGACATTTTGCAACTAATTTATTTGACAAATAATGGGTCATGACAAGTTACAGGCTACACCGCTAGAATGAGTAGCATCTCTAACCAATTAAGGATCCCTGGCAGCAACCCGAAGCTGCGCCAGAAGTGAACGTTTTCCGAAGCAAAGTCCAGGACAAAATAGTTTGGACGCGCGTTTGGGACTCTGCTACAGATATGCTGAGAATATTTGGCTCATGTGAATGAAATGGGACAACGTTCACAGTTCTCATACTATATAATTCCAATTTTCCTAACTAACATATCAGTCCTAGTCCCTGTCAAAACTATCTTGAACTCTTCCTAGTGCAGAAGCAAACTCCATTACATTGTAAAAAAATGGCCTGAGGGGCATGCAAGTCCTTAATATGTAATCTGCGAACTCTTTGTGCATGCTAAAAATGTCGGCTATCCTGCACCTTTTGACTGATTATTATTATCAAAGATCATTCAGATCATTCAGTATTTAAGAAGTTTGCTTTCTCCTAAAAAATATACTTGGGATGAAAAATCAATCACCGAATTTCGGGGATAATTCTCTTCCACTACTCTGAACTTATCATTGATACATTTATTTCCTTCACAAAACGATGTTGTGTCTGCATAAGAAAAATATTTGGGGATGAACATGTCTCCTGTCACCTTCCCCCGTGATGGTCCGTTATAAAGGCCTCTCAAGTTTTTTGTAACCGTAAACTCGAGAAAGGCAAATACCGTAAGTGTCGATTTTGGAGTTTAGTGAATATGTGATACTTTAAAAGTTCAGCTATATAATTTGTAGGTAGTTTTTACATGGACGTGTAATGGAAGTCGAAGGTTTAAGTGCTGACAAAGTAGTTTTCATTGGAGGATACTCCTTTGATAGTTGTGTCAGACGAAGCTTTAAAGTGGACATGACATGGTCACAATAACTTTTGAGTATTGCGATATTCAAAAGACGTCATCATCTTGAGACGCGCTCACATACGTTTATTCGCTGCCTTTTTGGATTTCAAATTGGGCTGATTGTGGTTTGTAAATGGGAATTTACAACTTCGTATTCCTGTGTTTATGTACATAATATAGAAGGGAAAACATTCGCTTTTTGTCATGGTGTACCCAAAGAATATTTACTGAGACACTTACTTTGATAGTGTCATACTTTAAAGTCAGATAGTTGTTACCCCAGACAGTTAGAATTTCCCCAACATATTCCTACTTGATAATTAATTTTGGCCCTTCCCACAACCGTCTTCAACTCATTCTGGTCATCCAGGTACAACCCTAGTTTATTGCTTCAGGTCAAATCCTGGCAGCCGGATGAGCATACAGGAGTTATACGGCCCAGGTTCCAACCAACTGGTTCAAGTCGAGCCGGCCACGGCATATTTTTCAGTTGTTTTCAGCTGTAATCAGAACACTGCTGTGCATGTCTGAAATATGAGCTACTTTGGATTTCTTGAAATTGAAATTAAAATTTCTTAAATTTACAGTTATCTTGTACAACTTCGGAAAATATCCCTTGTTATAAATCTGAAATGACGATAAAATATTGTTTCCTTCGATGGTCACAAATTTAGCATTGTGATTGGGAGTCGATTTGATTAGATAAGTGGTGGCTGTTGGGTAAGTGAACAGCGGAAAGGGCAGCGAAGGTTTGTAAAAGTAATTTGCTAAATAAAGGTAACCCACAGAAAGTATGAGCGAGGCAATCCACCAGTTTTCAGCCCTCAGATGACTTCTACTAATGAGACATCAAGATTTATTAAGCATACAATGTTAGTTTTTCTCATGGAATGCGCAAGAAGCGCTCCTATAAAAATAGCTTTTTGGGTATCCCTTTAAACATTGCAAAATTAAATCACAATAGGCTATTAAAATTTCCTTCACAATTTCTCTGATCTCGCTTCCTTTAGCTCATTTCAATATTATTTATTATTTTAATGCGCTGAAAATGTGTGTGTGTGTGTGTAAGCGTGTTCGCATCTGAGGGAGGGTGGACAGGAGTTCCGTGCGCCCGTAATGCCGGCTACGATCAAGATGTTAGAAATAAATTTTATTTCAGAGCATTTACATTTTGAAAAACTTGGCTGGGGAAGGGGAGGGTCCTAGTAGGGGACCCTCTTCTGGTATGGCCGATTGGCGCATCAGTTTTCATTGGTTTGAAATGGTTTGAGGTTTGAAATGAGAAAATTTGCTGCAATGTGATACTTGTTTAGCCCAAACAGGTTATGGTACGCTAAAACGTGTCAACGTATGGTGGTATTTACTCGTAGTAAAGATGGTGGATTCCGCCACAGTCCTAGGTAGTGCTACGCTACGGTAGTCCCTTTGTGAAAACTGCCTACTAGTTCCAAAACAGATCAAATCTCATATCTGCTCTGTCTAACAAAACCAGGTCCCTGTCTCTAAGGTGGAACTGTCTTCAGTTCAAATCATGCTACGATAATTGTGACCTGTTTTGTTGGAGTAGAATGTTCTGAATTACAGATAAATCATTTAAATGCCTATGTTTAATTTTATTAGTCTACCTGGGACTTTTTCAGTAACCGTGGTATTTTAGGTCCTATCAGCCTGGCGGTTACCTACTGGATGCCGGTCATTTTCGCTCATCGGCCAGGCACCGGATCCATTTAACGCATAAATCTCATTTAGCCCTGCCCGGCGCCCGGTCTGAGTGTCCGATTTCCAGGTATTGGTCTGTGTTCACGGATGAGAAAAAGATCGACCGATAGCGCTGGATAGCGATGGATTTGCGACTAGTTCCAGGTGGTTTGGGGCCACTATCTGCAGGTCACCAGGAGGTCAACTGCCAGATGCCGCGTACGTTTTATGGAACGACCGGAATCCAGCCCACATCTGACCGATTTCTGACGGGATCTTTAGTAGGCTAATCGCTGTGTAAGTCTCGGCCTACGTCATCACGACAACAGATTGGCACTCTTCAGGTATATGGACTGATTGAACTGTAAACTGAAAGATAATCCGGCACCCGGAAGATACGGTAATGTCCGGTCGAGAATAAGAGGGACACCAGCTGATTCTCAGATGATGAAATTCCAATGTCCAAAGTCCTGATACCCGGATGCACAAAAGTACCCGGGCATGTCACTTGTCGGCTCCCGGCCGATATTTCCTAAAGCTGAGTTGTTAATTAGTCGTTATTGTGACTGGGGTATATCGGACATCAAAAGGATGATAGCCTATGACTCGGGTAATGTCCCGCAGGTTTTTGGCCAAGCGTCTGTGGCATCTTCTAAGCACCGGGTCATTATTTTTTGGTTAAGTCAATTTGTTCATACCTGCCGAATGGCGATGCGCACCTCACGGCGATTACCTGTCTCCCGGGAGACGGGGGTTAATCAGAGAGTACCACGTGATCAGAATGCAAGAACTCTGTCCCATATTTAAGTCAATTTAGCCCAACCTCTCTTTACAAAGTAAAATCTAAATGACACTGTTAGAGAAGTATCGGAAAGTATTGATCAAAATTTCGTGACGGTGACGGTGACGGAACAGGTGTTGTTTCCTATGCCAAAGTTACATCTGACAGTGTGTATGATATCCAGGCATCGACCGACGTATGTAGGTCGAAGAAAATTTGACCAACAATACTTAAATGGTCACATTGAAGAGGTACCTTAACGGTGATGCACAAATGATCGGCCGATTTTCCGGGACATATGCCCAACTTCCTAAACCGTGTTCGGTCTCCAGGGCTGTAGCCAAGTCCAACAAGCTTGAGTCTAAGTCCAAGTCCATTAGCTCAAGTCCGAGTCCAAGTCCAATGGACTAGAGTCCAAGTCCAAAACCGAGTCCAGTCTTGTCGAGCCCAAGTTCAAAAATAGTAAAACAAGTAAAGCATTTTCTGGTATTTAGGGCTATGGGGCTATAGCTGTAACGTACAAGTCCGCACTTAGACTCAACCCCTGACTCGTGTGTGGTTTTTACTGGATTCAGATTTGGCCCGGAATGGACTGTAACAGGACTCGGAGTTAAAGTATGTTTCAGCAGACGCGGAGTCCAGCTGACTAGTCCACTTGTGGTTCTCTCTGGCAGAAATGCCCCAGCCTGGAGATGTTTGCACCTGAGTGCATGGGGGCATGATGAGGGGGGCGTGCTTATTGACAAAAAGCTAAAATTATTCACGGATTTTGTATGTGGGCCCTAAGGCTCCTTCTTGGGTTAATAGATTTGTTGAGTTCTGGGGCTCCGGGCTAGCCAGAAAAACGCTTTTAATTGGTTAAAATTCGGAATTTCATGATAGAAGAGTTGAGAAAGACACACTGTAGTTATCTGTTGTCACAAATGGCAAATTTCTGACCTTTTTCATTTTTCAGAGCCAGGGGTCAATTGCTCGTTTCCCCTCTCTAGCTACGCCACTGCTCATGACTATTAAAAATTCTTGTCCTCATGATATCGTTTGGTTCCTAACTATTTAGCTGTGAATAAGCCTGAATGCACTAAACTCAGTATGCTGCTAAAAATTGACCAAACAAACCTCATGCCAAACTGCGTGAAATTGTAGTGAAAATCTGATTTTAATGTGCTTTTTGCACATCCTTAAAACTTCGTCTAACCTAACCTAAGCTATGCATATCCTTTTCCTAAATCCTTGGCTCTGGGTGATCACATTCTCCATATTATGAATAAGGCTGCATAAACTGAGGTAGTCCGTTAACAAGTGGTACACTTGAAAATGATCAAGTTCGTATTTGCATAAAGATTTGCAGGCCTAATAAACTGTAGTACTGTATCCTATATTAAAGAAAATAAAGCCCAAGTATATGTTGAGCTGAGTGCTGGGCTTTCGGTTGGACAATGAAATAAAAAAATGGTGACCGTGTGTAGAGTTTAGTTGCTTCATCGTCTGTCGTCACTAGGCTATATACTCTCAAAATATAGTCTTAACAGCTCATGCACTATGTTGCCTATCATTTCTGTGAGCAACCTAGATAGACATCGTGTCAGAATTAGAGATACATACTCTAGTACTAGAGTACTCTTGACCTTCTAAAGACAACTTTAAAAACGAGTATATTTACTCAGACCTTTGGAACTCGCATACTTAGGCCTACACCCAATCCCTCACTCAGGCCCTTGAACTCATATTACGGATTTTGGGCACAAACTCGGGACTTAGAACTCGTCCTTTTGCATGAGTATAGTCTCAGCGAAGGATATTTTTTATTTTTATCTTCATTTCTCCCTTTCTAGTTTAATAAACTTGTAAAAACTGAAAGTTTCTTATAGCCGTGATCAACATGGGACTATATCAAAACGTAGGAAATAAATTGCACTGCTGAGGATTACAGAATAACAGGGGCGTCGATTTGATTTTCAAAGTGGTGGGGGCATCTGGCCTAAACTTTTTCTCCTGTCCTGGTAAGGTGTCAACAGGAGCGTAGCTACACATTTTTGCGGGGAAGGGTGGGTAAGCATCCAAATTTTATGATTTTTTAAGTGTGAACACCACTGTACTAGGGACATGATTTGCAGCGCGCGTGGCGCGCTAAAACTTTTGTCCTTTTTCGAATATTTGAAAATATGGAGCTGGTATTGGAGAAAAGTTGTTGAATTCTGAGTTTTCTGCAATGAAAGTTTGCAAATCTGAGATTGAGTGGCGACCAAAGATCGTTTTGCTACATAATGTTATCCAACGCCTACGAAATGAGGCTCTCCGACGAAATTTTTTGAGCCAAGAGTTTATATTGGAGAAAATTTTGAATTTTATAAAAGAAAACATATAAAAATAGCACTGCGGTTACCGTTCCCACTTTATCTGTTTATGATCTGGTGTCACATGTAGCAAATTTCCGATTTTGTCACCTCCAGAGCTCGAAACGTTTACCACTTGCGAAGTGAAGGTATAAGTTAGTACCTCTGCTTAGGAATTATAATGTGCGGCGCGCGAGGCGTGAGGAAAGTTTTGCTTTTTTGAAACAACTTATGACGAATATGGAGCTCTTATTAGAAAAAATTTGGAATTTCATGAGTTGTCAAAACCACATTGTAGACTGGTTTCAAAAATGGCAAGTTTCCGAATTCTTCATTTCTTCAGAGCCGTCTGCACCCTGTAGCTACGCCACTGGGTGCTTGAGAAAAGTGGCCCAGGTGCAAAATGGTGCTAAATGTTTCAGTATTTTGAGCTACTTTTAAAACATGGGAAGTGGAAGTGTGGGTAATTACTTCAACGGACTTTATGGTCAATATGCCTGGTTATACTCTATAAGTAAATTAGAATCACAACGAAAATTGTGATAGTTTGCGAAGGATTTGTACAAAAGTTCTAATAGTAAGGAACCATTTTTGATGAAAGAAGGTAAAATCAATAAACTGATCAAAGCACACTTCAACCTACTGCAGGGAAATCACAGATCGAGGCTGGATGGTACACCTGATGTTACTGAGAAACCCGGCGTTGCACACCCCTACCGGTCTGAAATTGTTGATACAAAAACATTAAAATATGTCCTTTCGAAGTTTAGAACGACACATTATCACACACTATCTGCAGACAGAGAATGGAGGTGTACCTTTAATTCCAGATTGAAGTCTCTAATCTAGCAAAATTCAGTGCGATTTTACTTCTCTAGTAATGGTCTAAATATGAAGTGGTCGAATCGCTATACGAGTGTATGATGTGCTCGTGTCGAGATTTTGCATTTGAAATCATTTATTTTTTGAAAAAAAAAAGTTGCATGCAGACTGTGCACAAGGCATTTTCCTTAAAATGGGTTAAGCCTGCTAGGCTGGTCATTCACTAAAGATTACAAATTTCATTAAAACATAGTAGAGTAGTAGAAAACGATTCCTCTCCTTCAAATTCCTAAATGTTGTGCTCCTTCATAACCACACCTGCTGCCCTAAACACTCGAAAAATCGACATTATCATAAAGACAGATAAACAGTGTATGTTTGATATGCAAGTGAAAATAAAAGAACATCAATGAGACTGCAAGCGCGCGGAGCGCGTGAATATTTTGGGGATTTGCAAAGTGTAAACGTGTAATTTTTGATACAAAAATCGTTCGTAATCGGTAGAGCACACCTTTCATAACCTACATGTATAGTATTTTTGGTTGTACCTAACTTTTAAGTTTGAGGTCACAAAAAGTGGGGGGGGGGAGGGGGGAAATGTCCCCCCTCCATAATCGACACCCATGCACAATAACAAGTCTTCACACAAACTACTGCAGGAATCACTGAACCACCAAAAGCCTAGCATAGGTTGCTAAATATGTATGCACTTTGTCCACTATTTCTTTTATGAAATGTGCTCTTCAAACAGACAAGCATTCAACTTACCTCAAAGTCATGACATGTTAGTACTGATTTATACTCCAAACCTGCACTCTAAGCATGTACTAAAATAATGTACCCTTACTCGAAGTCGGAGTACATTTTTGTGTAATCATGTTGTATTACTTGTACTCTAATCTTACGCAGAGAGTTTCAAAATCAGGCAGCATTGTGGCTCATTGAGTCGGTCGCTTAAAAAGTGCTGTAAGTAGTGCATATGCGAAATGTCTTGTACCCAGTGACCAATTCAAGGCACCGACCGACTCGAGTTACCCTGTACACCACCCTCATTCATAGACCTACTCGTATTACAGGTCGTTTTCTTGTACTCGCATTTCAAGTCTGTCAGTTAGAAATGCAGTTTTGAAATGATCTTTAGATTATATTAAAACACATAAAAAACATTGGATTGCACGAACTTAAAGGGGCTCATTGAGTTGATACGGATAACTTAATGAGAGTGTTAAGGGGTCACTACCACATGATAATGCTTATAGCTAGCATAATGAGTCAAGTTTAATATCCAATACTCATATACGAAAAAAACTTGGAATTTTGTGGTGTCCTCACTTGTAATGGTTTTGCGCAAATTTGAAAGGGTGTCTGGTAACGAAGTTTTGAAAACCAAATTGAACCGTTGTTTACTCCCTAATAAGACGGTTATTTTTATGTTGGATCTGGAAATTGAAGCCGCTTTTGATGAGCCACTTTCATATTATCCATTTCCTTTTTCGTAAAATCCTTGTTCGGTGCATAAATTCAAAATGACACTTTGCGGGAAGAGTACCATATCGCGATACCTTATCTCGAGCAGGGAGGTGTGATAAGATCTAATCACACCTCCCTGTCTCGAGTAACGTTTATTTCGGTTACATTCAATTTCATGAGTCGGCCTTTGTATGCAAAATTTCCATTGACTTAAATGGTAAGCTTAGCTTTAGAAATAAAACAATGTAAATACAAAATCCATTCCAGCGACTTAAAGTAGAGGAAACTATTCCCTTATACGGTATCAGAGAGTTCATACGACAAGTCTGGATTGGAGTAACACAATAACTACCTAAACGTT
This sequence comes from Holothuria scabra, assembly GCA_037179385.1. Classification (NCBI taxonomy): domain Eukaryota; kingdom Metazoa; phylum Echinodermata; class Holothuroidea; order Aspidochirotida; family Holothuriidae; genus Holothuria; species Holothuria scabra. Next base: position 7,251,714 of record CM074187.1, on the reverse strand, counting down.
AGCATTTTGACAGTTTACTTTTGCCTATACTTGACACATTACTAATGGCAATAACCTATCGTACAAACTGAAACAATGGGTTACCTTCAACGTTGGTACATATAACTTCAACACTAAGTCATCATCTTTGGCGCCAAACAAATTGGTATCTATCACTTTTCAAAAATCGGTGAGAAAGTCCGCGTGTTCCTGTTATAGGCAATTCAAAAAGTGACATACTATGCGTTTGCACAACTGTAGTTACTATTCCAAAGACTAGTTGGTTAGTTTCTTTCTACGAAACAAGTTGTCAAATTATAGGACTTCGAAATTTTCACGGTGGTGGGTGGCAAAAGACGGAGGAGGGGGAAGTCATATGTGTCTTTATTTGTCTGTGTTTCGGGCGTAGTGTATGTGTTGAATATCAAGTGGTCAGTCCGCTATACCACCCGGATATGTGAACGACCTTTCCTGAGAAGGAATTAAGGAGGAAAATTATCAAATCCAAAGAACAATACCGGTGTGACAGAATATTCAAACAGTTCCTACATTCAGTTTCTTACAATTTGTTTTGCTTACAACTAGCACACAAGCTCACAGGAAATTGGACTTCCTATTGTGGTGATAGTGGTGGTGGAGGTGACGGCGGTAATGGTTGTTTTAATGTTGCATGTTATGTTGTATATTATGCTAAATGGTAATATCCACATGTCCTGTGCTTTATGTTACACGCATTTTTGACCTACAGTACGACATGGTTTCGAATTCTGGCGTTGCTTGAAAACTCTGTTCGCGACGTGGGAGTCGCTCATTGTGCAACTGCACAGGTCGTGAGAAGTTTTGAGGATTCTAAAAGTGGTGGAAAATTCGCAAGAATCGGTCTCATTCATATCGCACAGTTTTCAACATGTTGAAAAATTTCTGCAGATTCCGGATCCATGTCATGGGTCAGATGTCGTAGGGAAAAGATGAGCAGTGTACTACTGTGAAAGTTGCATATACTTGGAGGTCGCCACCATTGTCTTGAGAAGTTGCAGGGGGAGCTCTAGAGTACATGGCCCAGGGAGCAGTGAGGAGCCATGTACAAAATCAGTATTATTGCAACCCCACCACTCACATATTTACCGTACATTCGTACAACTATACAAGAGTCCACAGGGTTCAGGTTCGCTTTGTTTAAGTTTAACGCCTCAACTGGGCCCTGAAACTCTTCCTAACTTCAAACCTTCTTGTGCCTATGCGGGGCCAAAAAATATTCAAAAAATATTCAAATAATGGCCTTCTTTGTTCAATCAATATGTAAAATGTGACAAAAGGTGTAGTATTTTCATAAAATACGGGCTCAGATATTGCTAAAACTTTTATCTGAGGTGCGTGGGTTATTCGAATATTTTCCAAAGGGGAGGTACACACGCTTCATTTAGCCCCTTCCCCATGACGACTCACCGCAACATCAACCTCTCCCTGTATCCTTGCGCCTTATATATGTTACGTGAATAACAAACTTACGAATACACTAGGCTTGTTCGATCGTAACGTGAAAATGTGTTTATCTTGCCCGTACGGAGAAGTTCGAAGGGTCCCCCAAAACAACCCGTTTCATCGTGAAATGTAGGGATTCGATAACATAACTTAGGCCTGCGAATTCTTTGTAAATTAATCCAATTTTCGCGCGCTTCGAGCGCTTTCAGTCTCATTTGCATTTTTTGCAGTCGATGTAGCGGGTTAATTGTATCTAAATCATCAATCGGTGCAGGTAAGGTTAATTGTTAGTGTGTATAGCCTAACGAATGTGGTTATGAAGAAGCACAGCAATCATGAATGGGAAGTCTTCCCCTTCTTTTGAAAAATTACGCTTCTTGAAAATTGAAACGCTTATCGAATGATCAGGTCGCAGATGCTCATTTTAATTTGCAAACACTTTGGTAGGGAACCGAAGATGCCTAGGAACCAAGTCTTCATGAAACTTTTGTCATTGAATTAAATGATTTCTAATGGAACATTTTGGTTTTTAGTTTCCCCCATTGGTTACATTTGGCACTTTATGACACTATTAAAACCTTATATGGAAATAAAACAACACATTTTTCCGGTCATGGTATGTACTTATTTGAAAGTAAGAGGTCCATGTGCATCCTTTTTCTGCAGGGCGGGGCGGGGTGTAGTTTGAAAGATTGGTGTCTTCGGTTTTCATTTTTCTTTCAAATCTCACAAATAACCAAAATCTTCTAGCGCGAAGCATAGAATGCAATTATGATCCAGTAATCTAACAATGCAATCTAAATTTTAAATATAATAATATAACTATGAACCTTAAGGTGCGTTCTCATAAAACGGCAACGGCAACGGTAACGACAATCCGGCATAGCTGTTCACATATGACGGCAAAAAATATTGCAGCATATAGTTTTACCGGATGATACTGACGAGAATTAGCAGATGACATATTTGTTCCATTATCGAATAAGGCAGACATTGAGGAGGAGCTGATTTTCTTAATGGATAAAGTGTACCAAAGAGATCAGAAGAAAGGAAGGAAGAACAGAAGATGGTGGGTGCACGATATTTTGAGAAGGCTTTTAGGTTACATTGTTGCTAGGGATAATTTGCATGGATACCTTTCGGCAACGCCAATGAATCGCTCCACGACCGATTCAATTTTTGCCGGATGCGGTATCCATCAACTGCCGGATGACAGAATTGCCGTTACCGTATGAGTCTGAACAAACCTTCATTTCTTACATGAGTGAAATTTTTGCCGTGGCCGCAGCTTTTGCCGTTGCCGTTACCATTGCCGTACAAGTGTGGACGTACCTGAAATACGCACGCACCGACATAAACATCGCTCACAACCACGGGGAGATTCTTCCCCTGCATGGTAAATCAAGTTGGTTGTATTTCAGAAAACTGGGAAGGCCACGTAGGTATGGCATATGCCTATTGGAAATTCCAACATGGGTTGGCCTACAACTTGATGAGCTATGTATGGAAGAAAAACTTAAGTCCGATTAGAACGATTAAATTTGCATCATTTCAATATTCTTCTCAGGTAGGTCAACTTAGTGCTTTCACAGTTTACACACTTTCCACTTTTGCAAAAGGTGACCATTTCGACCGAGTTAATGTCTCTACACTCACGTGATTCTAAAACTATCAACACTTACGAAATCCATTGCAAAACAATCAAATTTTTCGTGCGCTCTGCGCCATTTACTTCTCACCTCACCATATCGTTTTTATTATCAATAGCTATTGATAAGACTCCCAGCTCAAAAGCAAAAGTTAACTGGAATTTGGGTAGGCGGATTGGTTTGGTGGAAACTTGGGGAATCGAAACTGCCTCGACGCATGCCTCCATTAAATGGGAGCTGTGTAGTCGTTGTGTAGTCAATTTGCGCTCCATGTCGTGACCATTACAAAAGTAGAAATACAACTCACTTCCCAAAGTTAGCCCCTTTTTGCATCTAAGCGACCTTTCCTGAACAAAAAGTTTCATTAGGAGTAGGGGTCATTTTCCATGGTTGCCACCGTCGTGGACTGATGGAGGAGATGTAGTGTAGTATCGTAGATATTTATTAATAGCGGTTGTTCGAATCAGGACGGTATAGCAACGGGACGGTGAGTTTAACACACGCGCAAGCGGGTTTCCTTCTGACTCTAATGTGTTCGGTTTTGAAGACTACGGTATGAGGGACATTACCATGACAACCAATGTACCGTCCTGTTTCTAGGCCGACGACCGTTCTGAAAATGAACAGGACGGAGTTATGGTCGCTTCTGTTCATGGGCAATCCAATTTTATCTGCGCGTTCCGTAGTCTTTGTTTACCGTCCTAAAATCGGAAAGTCCCTAATGAAAACGACTGACGGAAGGACGTCCGACTTTGTTACTGATCTGCGAATAGCCGAACTTGGCCAAACTAGTTTACGAGTCAGGCTTATATTCTTTGGTTACAAGGATTAGCAAAGCCATGATTGATTATTATTGCGAAAAAAGACCCTTTGGTGTATGCAACAAGTTTTCAAATATTTTAGCATACACTAACACAGGGCTGAAGTCGAGTCCGGACTGAACTCGTCATTTTAGAATTTGATGGACTCGGCCAGGGACTTGACTCGAGTCCTTGGAAGTTGAAAAATTGCAGGACTCGTGACTCGGTCTTTCCGGACTCGACTACAGCACTGGACTAACCATTCTACGGATATTGAAAACGATACTTTGCATTGGGATCACACGACAAATAATTAAAGAAAACTTTGCAGTATTTCAAAATAAAAAAATGAATCAATTCTGCTGGTAACTTACCCCTTTCAAAAGAACTTGGCTACAGGAATAGGAAAAGTGGAGTGGGTCAGTCGGCACAAACGTAGTTTTAAAACAAACGACTTATTCTTACTAATTGGTTACTTCTTTTTTAAGTACCTTTTATTACATTTCCGGCCTTACATATTGCATATCCAAGATAAACCAATGACTTACTCCTCATAAATTTCACAATTCGAGGAGTAAAATATTGTCACGTGACTCTCAAGAGCCATTCATGAAACGGACTAGACCAATTCAAATTGGAATGACTGCATTCCCTTTTAATCCACGTCGGTATGGCTTTCCCGCATCCGGGTACTTCGCCTAAGAAATAAAGGACAAAACGACTTCATTTATGGGCAATTTCCCCGGTCAGTGAAATCAAGACGATATTACAAGAATCTTGCGGTAGTATCTCTGTTTTTCTTCTTCGAATACGCCTGCTGTGCCACCCTTTATCGTAGGCTGCGGCGTCACAGCCCTGGTAAATTGACACGCATACCGTACCGTAAATATGAAACATTGTCATCAATACAGCCAAAAATAACAAAAACGATCTATTACCTATTTTTTGTTCATTTATTCAGTCTGCACTGAGGTATTTGCAAATCATTTCATGATTTTTCTGGGTATAAGTACACCATGAAAGTTTACCGTGAGTATAAGACTGCAAAATGATTTATTTTGCCATGCTACTTCAACTAAAAGTATGTCAAACTGCGTGTTTGGTCTAATTACACCTCCCTGGTCTAACGGTAGAGCATCCGCCTCTCACGCGGAAGGCCCGGGTTCGATTCCCAGGTCGAGTCATACCAAAGACTCTAAAATGGCACCTACTGCCGTTGTGCGTGACGCTCCGCATAAGCAATGGAGTATAGGGAAAATAAGCCAGTGAGCCACAACTGGAAAAAGGCCGGCTCGAGTCACCCAATAGGTTGGAAACTGGACCGTAAAACTAACTCAACTGAAAGTACCGAGAGCTAATATCCCAATTAAGGTTGACGGATTTGTACGTGTAAAGGAGTTTCCCCTCTACTCACTTGGCACTGTTTGTCACTACACTTTATCGTCCAGCGTACAGAAGTCCTCACGCACCAAATTAAATGCCCTTGAATGGAATGTCATTTATTCCATTGGAAACCTCCCAAAATGAAAAGTTTCACACCAAACTAAACACTTACTTCCGAAGAAGTTCTGCCTCCATTGGATTTGATTAGATTAGACGGGGTTTTTGGCCTCTACTTAATAAATTCCTGGTTTAATTTAGCGGCGCCGACAGTTTTTTCCAGCCTTGTGGGGGCACTAGGTTGTTATCACTCCTCCATTGGTTATGCGGGCTTTGCGCCCAACGGCATAAGGTTCCATTTTGCAGGTCTGTACGTGGCATGACCCGGCCACTGAATCGAATCCCGAACCTTCCGAGTAAGAGTCGGGTGCTTTTGGAAGTCCCGAGCCATAAATGACACAAACTTAACCGACCAACCTCTTGACTTTCCGACCTTTTAATCATGGGTCTGTCACACGGGGCCATACTTTCACGACTGGCTGCAAAAACCAATCCAAATACGATCATCTAAAATGGACGGGAAGCGATTTTCAGACTAAAAATTTGGAAATCCCCACACAAGCTTCCTTCGTTGTCACAACATGTTTTCCTGAAAACTTTACAACAGTGTGACCGTAATGTTGCAAACTCGACATATTTAAGAGTTTGGATAACATTGTTATGAAATATAAAAACTGTCATAACAGGACGATTTGTACATCTGTCCTGGTCTTGTTTCATTCTCTTTTTTAAACATCCTGCTGACCATCCCTGCTAAGTTGCATGATTCACCTGATGACAAATAAACATCCTTAATGCTAAATGTTTCAAGTTCAATGCTTTCTAAATCAAAACATGTTGTTTACTTACAATGAACACGCATCCTCTAAAAAATGTTTATTTTTTTAAGTAAAAGCTCAATAAAGCTATGATTATACAATTATTGTGCAAATTGAATTATGAATACATAATGCTACCACAGCAGGTATTGTACCGATATTGCAAGTAGTACTAGATATCTTACGATACTTTTGATCGTAGTTGCAGTTGCCGACGGTACAAATGCAGATGTAGGCATAGAGGTCAATAGCCTTGCGTATACTGAGATTCCTAAGGGTGTCGATATTTTAATTCTTTATTATCAGTCGATACCGATATTTAGTAGAACAAGTATTCAGCATACTAAATCATTGTTAACGGGAAACTTAAAGTGATGAAAATTTACAATGATAAGGTCAAATATTGAAACTCGCATTCAAAGCCACTCAATTATTTAATGAGCTCTAATCATGTGTTAAATTATATATTGGCTGTTAGTAGTTGCAAATTCAAGTAACAATCGAACATCTCAACCTATTGGCTGTCATGTGTATTTAATATGCCTGAAAATATGTCACATGTAACTCTTTGGCTCACTGTAAGCAAACTTAATCAAAGCCTCTATTAGAACTTCCCGAGTATGTCCATGTTTACTTTAAATTGCACCAGTACTGATATATCAAGAAAACTGCAAATGTCGGACATGATACCGATGGTGAGTACCGATAACTGGTACAACCAGGGCTGTTGCAGCACTTTGGGACAAACTGCCAAATCATTCGTTCATTTTTTACATATGTACACCAGTAAAGCAAAAAAACTCATTTTCTTTCATCTTGTTCAGGTAATTTATAAACCAAGTGAATAGCCATATAGTAAATAGATGGAAAAGTTTGTATTCTGAATATTTGCCAGATTTGTGATTCATTTATAGCCATCTCATGGCCTCTCCTTTGTTTTTACAATTTCAGTTTTGTAACAGATGAATATATTGAAGGTCTGTGGTAATAAAAAAAAAAGTGGCATCCAAGTTACTGTCTAATTACTTAAAGAAAATGTTGCAAAGCAATTAAGTTAAGAAAAAACCATTCTTGTCCCTATTTAAAAGAGATTTATTATATACAATGCTGACCTGACTAGTGCAATCAACCACACAGAGCAGATCCAAACCTCTATCTTGATACAGTCTTACAGGGACACTATCCTCTTGTGATCTTTATCCTGAATTACGTTTCCACATGTAAAGGTTGAACATTGATTACAACAGCTACATATTTAGTTCTGAACATATACTGCTATCAATATAAAAGCCATAAAGTCTCTCTGACAGCTTGCATGAAGTCATACCATGTTAATTTCACCCTTACTGAGAATGAAAAACTCTGTAACTCAGCCCCCTCACAACTCAATAATGTCTGAAAAAATTGAACACAAATAGCCTTCATTATGGAGCTCAGGAAAATGTATCTGGGTACATGCACATTTACTCTGAGTATACTTAATGAAACATGTTTCAGGGAAATCGTTGCAGGTTGGGATTGTAAAATAAGTTCATAGTATTCTTCAGCTGTCCTAAAGGCAACTAAAGAATTTGAAAGTCTTGAACCATATTTGAACTTGGCAGATACAGTGCATAAACTGACTACCTACCAATCTTTCTAGCTGGCACATATTACACATTGAGTGGTGTTGCTTCATTACCCCCAACAAAATACCCCAACCAGACCGATTTTACGGTCAAGTGATTAGAGCATCAGACTTGCAGTCAGGAGTTCTGGGAGTCAGGAGTTCGAGTCCTGGGCACGTCATACTGAAGACTTTAAAAATGGAACCTACTGCCATTGTCCTTGGTGCTCAGCATAGACCTTTTTCCAAAACGTAATTACAAAGGATTGTGGGATAGATTTTTGGTACGCTTTGCTGATGTCAATGTCATTTTGCCATGGCCAAAAATGATGCATACCAACATGCTATCCCAAAATTCTTTGTACTTGCTATTTGGAAAGGGGCTTATGGGCAATGAAGTAGGGAAAACAAGTCTGTGAGCCACAACTGGAAAAGAGGCTGTGGCCGGCTCATTTGGGTTAGAAACTGGGCCGAAAAGCTCCATCTAACCTAACCAAACAAACTAAATTCATGAAACTTCTGTTGTAGATAAGTAAATAAAGGTGGCAGTATTTGAAACAATGAAGCTATGCAAACCAAGTATTTTATGATTTAACCCCTTGTCTGGTCAAAACAACAAAATTAGTCCACAGTTTTCAGATCTAAATGCAATGACACTTCAAATAAACAAAAATTGCTGAGTTGGTTAATTTAAAAAGTCAACTCCTGATCACATAGCTTCATAAACCAACTGGCCTTTAAGGCCTTCACAAACATGGACACCTTCTCAACCTCATCTGACAGAAAATTTTTGCAACAAATTTGTGAAGTTAAAATTTGGGTCACATGCCTTTCTTTTCTCAGTGGCATAACTAAGGGGGAAGGGGTCAGGAAGGGGGAAGAATGGCCCCTAGACTAAGAAAGCTGGATGTACCACTGTCTTATCTTTAACATTTAATCTCTTGCACATGGTAAAAGAAGTTTGTAAATGAAAGAAAATTTTCACCTTGCTGGAGGACAGGAATTATAAAAGTTGTCACTTAATCTATGCAACTCTGATCATACTAGCCACTCTCTTCTTTTTCTTGGCCCAAACCAAAATTGTTTTCAATGCACTTTACAAGGGAAGGGGTGATCTCTCAAAGACATAGCTAGGAAAACATCTGTTCAAATCGTCATTTACAACAGCTGGTGATAACATTTTTCCATTCTAGCAGTTCTATGAAGTAATGATCTTATAAAAGAGCAACTGTTTTTAAGTAAAAACACTAATATAAGAAGAGATCTGAGGATCAACCAAAAAGCTGATACTTGAAAGGTGCATATTTGATGAAAAAGATTGAACCATTTATGTTGCCCAATTTGATTGCAATAATATGTACGCTACTTGTACAGCAAAGAAATCATGAGTCCATAAGTATCATGACTTGATCACTCCTTCCAAGTACCATGACACCATGAAGGAACAATATGATTGTGATGGGGAGTGACCTGCAATGCCAATTCTTCAAACAACATCAAAACCAATTATTTGTCTTATCATTTTTGATGTTAAAGCAAATATATTACTAACAACCAAAGTATCAGCTGCAGTACGAACTAAAAAATTGAAAACATTACCAAAAATGGTGAACTAAATGCAAAGCTTCCAATATAACTGGGTAGATGAGACAACATTCTCTTTGTTAGTCATATGAATGACTACAGCACCATTGGTGCTGATGGCTCAAACCTGTTGAATTAATGCACAGTGAAGACTTCCAATACCAAGAAAGTCACTCCCTAAACAACCGATATTCTAACCACTACACGGACTGTACTTGTCATACATGGCTATTATTTCTTGAACAGATGTACCCACAATTTAGAATGTTTTAAATTCGCTCAGGTAAAATGACAGGGAACTTAATACTTTTTAGAATGATTACCTCTCTCTAAGGTGTATCCTTAAAGTGAGAAGCCTCTGCTGCCTTGCTTTCTATTTTTACAGAAATCAGAAAGTCTAGTTAGCAAGGAAGAAAGCAAGTTTAATGAGCTATGATAACACAATTAGTAAGCAAGAGCTTCCTCTCTGAACACAAGGAAAAAAAATGACCCTCTTCATCCTTACCTCAAGCAAGTCTAGTTTAGAAAGAGTGTAAGGTGACTCTACTGTTACTTAGCAAGTACTGTAATTCATCCTCCTGAAGTTGAGTATGTCCACATAGCCCCTGCATGCACTCACATTAAAACTACTGTTCTCATCAAACAAAATCTGTTTACACTAACCTAATCAACCTCACATGATTGACAATCTTGCACCCAGACAGTTTTAAAGGGAGTTCAGTTCAATGGGAAACAATGAATTTGTGAGACTGGTAGAAATAGAGGGGTGACACAAAATTGGTCAAAAAAGGTGTCAAAATTAATATTTATACAAAAAAAGACAAAAAATTGTGATCAGCACATGCCAGCCACCAATGAGAACAATTTTGAAGACAAGTCTGCAATGCATCTAGGAGAAAATAGCATTTCAAAATGTTTACACCTATGACCTCAGTGACCTCAGATAAACAAGTTAAATACAAGATTCAACAGCCACTACCTGAGGATATTATGGCTAACTTTCAAGGACAGTGAGCACTATTTGCAGAAGTGACACTTCAAAAAATATTCACAAAACAGCCACTAATGACCCCTAGATGACCTTTGACCTCAACTTTTTGAACACAACATGTACCCCTATGTCCAATGACCAATGTGTCCAAGTTTTGTTACAATTTGTCAACAAGTGTGCCCCTGAGAGCATTAAAGGCAATTGTGAACAGACATGATTGATTGACGGATAGACAGAGTTACGGTGGCAGATCATAATAGCTCAAACAGCTCTTTGAGCTGGTTTGAGCTAATAATAAATTATATTTTACTTAACTACTTGCATTTTGTAGTCATTGACTAGATTTCTTCAAATGTTTATCGGTGTACTGCCACCTGCACCTCTAAATTTATTTTTGACAGACTTCTTGATCCAGACAACACCAACATGAAGCTGATGTGCTCCATTTGCAGGGAAATTTTTGTTTGGTTTTTGCATCAATTGTATTCTTTGTTAGGTGTAGGGTTAAGGATGGGGGATAGTACTATCATTAGCCAGTTAGGAGATTCTTCTCAAACAGTGCACATACATCCCCAAAATGTAACAAAATTAAGAAGACACATTAGAAAATATTCCTGAAAAGTTTTGTAAATGTTAGTGAACATTTTTATACTTTTACTTTCTTTCATTTTCTCATTGTCCTTCAAGACTTGACTGACTCATGAAACCGCCAGTATATTAACATTAACTCTGCCTGTCAAGGCATGCAATGTTAGGTAAGCAACAAGGTGAAACATTGTATTAATCCAAACTGCCACCGCCCTCAGATCTTCTCTCCACCAAATGGATATAATGGATGCTCACTTGCTCTGAAAAATAAACAAATGGTTTGGTGTTTCAAATCTAGACATTACAACCTTGGAATAAAGTTGCTACATAATTTACTACACATAAGTGGTTCACTTGTCAGTGTTGTAATCGAGTCACTAGATTAGTGACTCGAGTCACCAGTTTTCAAACTTTTAAGTGACTCGAGTCATTGACTCAAGTCACTGTACTATTTCAATGGGGAAATTACTCCTGAATTCTGTTGAGTCACTATCATTTTGAGAGGAAGTGACTCGAGTCGTGACTTGTTACAACACTGTCACTTGTTTCTATTTAACTTTCAAGGGATTTGACTGTTATATGAAATCTATGTGAAAAGGAAATCTGCAGCTGGGTCAATGTTACACTGTCATGGAATTAATACAAAAACAGCAGTAAAAAGCTAAAAGGGGCCTTCTACTCATGCTCCTTCACCAGGCGCACAACCCTCACAATGTCAGGTTAGCCGGAATACGTACATCACCCAATGTCTGTCTCAAAAACTTGTACGTGATGGGGAAAATCCAAAGAAGAAGGATGTGGTCAAAAAATTCTCTCAGGAATAAGATATGACTATAAAAAGCAGCATATTACACAACATTTACTTCTCTGAACAGACTGTGTAAATTAATATCCTTAAAAACCACCACCATACAAGGACTGAATCACTGCCACTTTGAAATATGATGTTGACATATGTAAAGGTGAAACTGGCGATTGATACATTGAAACACTTGACTCTTTTGAAAGCTACACAACTTTTTAACAGATTAAACCTTAAATAAAAGGATACAGTATGATTTGTGTTGGGAATGCAGTAAGTATACTGATAGCACTGGGGTATAGTCAAAGTGGATAAAAAAGATACAGATATACTGTACATATAAGCACAGACCCAAAGCATCTGCAAGCAAAGATAATCACGATAAAAGCCACTTTTTACACAAATTTACTTCCATTAAACGATAATTTGAATGCAAATTCTACATCAATGTCCAAATACAAATATGTCTCTGTACCGACAAAATGCATTAAAATTCTTTTTTCTTAAGTTTGACCTATTACTGACATTAAAAAATTATTCCTAGAGAAACTGATTTATGAACAAGCGTCACCCCTTATACAATGCCATAGATAATTACATATTGAGTGAATCAAAGATTTACAACATTCCCAGATACTAGTGTTGAGATATATCAAAGATTATTATTAGCGGGATAATTTTTGCTTGAGAGGATACAAAATTAAGAATTGAAACATGGAGATAATTTCTGGTTAAAAAATGTGAAATAAAAAGTGTCATATATATTTTCTCTTTTTTGTTTTTGTAGTTTTCATTTTATTCACTTATTTACAAATTTCTACTTTTACCCTGCACTGATCTTACCGTAATGAATGCAAAGTTCTGTATTCTGTCATTATGTGATCTTTTTATTTATCTCTCAAGCAAAAAGGTAAAAAATTTGAATATTGCACATCACTACCAGATATAATATCTATCAGCTGAAGCAGACATTTCCCAGCAAAGGAAGTTCCAATACACAGAAAATAGCTGCCACAAAACCAGTGTGACCTATAAATACCAAGGAATTCAAATACTGATCAAAGCCTTCAAAATTAAACTAAAACCATGAAAAATGCACACAAAAAATAAACAAAAAAACAAAAACAAAGAAACAGACAATTATTAACTAAGTGAACTAAGCAGATAATTCTTAAAAAGTTTTGTGAAACTACTTTTCTATCAGGGTCTTTGATTTATTCAGTATTGGAAAAATTGGAAACAAAGTGGGCATACACAAGGTTGGGTTTTAGTACATTTATAACACTACCCACTGCTAACATAAAATGATCATTTGAATGTGAAAGACACTTAAAATTCAATACCAGTACTAAGTTCCAGTATAGTTTCAAGTGTCTTCAAATGACTCAATTAGAACATTTCAAAACCATAGGCATGCTTTCCTGTTTCACAATACATTTACCAGTCTACATTTACCAGTTTATCATAATTGTCTGTAAGTTTACAATGTCAAGAATAATAAATATTCCAGTTCAAATTTCAAGCCACAACAATTACTAAGCAATAGTGTAACCTTATTCAATATATGTATTCACATCCGGCTTGAGGGCTGTATATTTCTATGGTGTATGATACTTTGTACACACTGATACATCGCAGGTAACCAACAGTTGGGAAGCTGACCTCGGGGTCACCGAAATATATCAAGCTTTGATGACTTCACACAATTTTAAATTTAAGCTGTTTATTGAAATGTACACTTGGAAAAAAGCCTATAATAAAAAAGTTATCATAAGCCAATTTAAGGCGAAATGGGCCCCCCCCAAAACCTGGACAATTTTAGGTCACCCATTCTGAACGTTCAACAAATGGTCAAAAATTTGTCGCGAAATCATCCAGAAGCTGTCCAATAATTGGCAAAATTTACACATTTTGTCAGGATACATACTTTTGAAACCACATAGGTTTGTTGTAAATTATTCCACTTTGTAAATGCCACAAATCTGTTTCCAGTACACCTGTAGGAAGTAAGGCATCTTGAAATGCAATGCATGAGGGTAGCTAGCATGGAGCACTGCAATGCAAGATCCAACAGAGTGTCATGCTTTGGGCATGCACATACATAATCTGACGTGTTAAAGTAAGTTCATATACTGCATACACAAGCAGAAAAAAGACACCAGGTTTCTGTAGCATTTTTAGTGATGAAAAGAGGACAACAAGAAAGCTGCCAATTTCTTTTGGAAATATTATTTGTTCTCTTTCTTTAAAATGACATTTCAACATATTCTCACCTTGAAGACGGAAAATGTGCAGGTCGAAACTTCACAAGTGAGCTCTCACTCCTTGGATTTTCTCAAAAAGGTTATGATGAAGACCCTGACAGTTGCCATCTATTATTGAAGTTTCTTTTGAATATTTAACTTTCTATTTTTCTTCAATTGACAAACAACTCAATTACTTAACACAATAAATAAGAACTATTGACATTTTTAACAGGTGTCGGTTTTCGCTCTGTGCAGGCCAGCATCAGTAGTCTCCCAAAATGCATTTCACCAAGAGTGCTAAGGGTGAAAAAACTGAGCAATAACGGTCACAAATGTGACGTCTGTTTTCTACCTGCAAAGCATTTTAAGCATATATACTTTGTTGAACTGGTTTGAGAGAAGTTTACAAAAGGGTCATTAAAAGTGATGTTTCAGTAAATTTTGGAAAATTTCAAGGGAAATGGTAAACAGTTAACTAAAAGGTTACACCCCTCCTATATCCAACCCCACTGAATTGCCAATTCCACCTCCAATAAGTGGCAATTGCACACCCCATTTAATAGCAAATCTGACTATTATGCGTACACTCAATCACAAGCCCTTTAATTGACCACTCATAGCATACATTCATGATACCTACAGATATTTCATTATAGACTGCTATCCTTGCCGAGAAGGATTTCCAGTTGTTTCAAGGTTTGTAAATATTATGATCTATCAAGAGATCGGATTAAAAGTGTGTTTTGTTTTTATCTTCTTATTCTCTACAATCCAATTCTATTTTTGGCCTGGAAACTTGATGGTACTAGAACTTTTGAACAGCATTCATTGGTTACTATGCATAGCATCAATCAACTGCCACCTAATACTGAGTGACATCACACTCTGAATTTAAAGGGAAATATTGTGTTTGTTCGGCAAGAAAAATTCGTCCTTTTAAAACCAATATTTATTGACACAGGGTACAACAAATTATCCAAAATAAGGCAGTATGGTAGCCTTCTTTTCAAGAAGTAAGTTTCCCACAGGCAGAAATTCAGTTGCTTGTTGCTCAAGAATAATTTGTTCCCCCAAACTTTCAACATTTCAAATGATGCAATGTCCATGGCTCTTCTGGCGCAAAGTATTTTGAAGAGATGTAGCTATTGCTGGGGTTTATGTTTAAGACTGAATTGTTGGACAGTGTCTGAGCCATTTTATTTGTACTCTTTGTTGGAGCATTTTATTCACAATATTTCCCTTTAAACATACATCAGAATGTGTCGTACTTAATTTGGGGAGAAAGTAAAGAACACTCAATTTGTATCAAGTCATTTACATGAAATACTTCTGTTCTAACTTGTAGTTATAACATTCATGTCAATATTTCCCTGATGACAGGTGACCTTTCCAAAAGCTGGTTTCACTTTTCATCCAAGTAATAGAAATTTTATTACACTCGGTTTCACAGGTATACACCTCCAGAAGGCACAAAGTTTTATAAAGCTATTAGTAATAGTAGGATTACTTTGTTAGCAGCAACTTTCACAGTATGGCTATGACTGATATACACACAACATTTTCAACCTACAATGGAGGGGAAACCCCCAACATGTGGATCTGTTAAAGTAGGAGGAGCCTTTGGCATATAATTGTATGCGATAACATGAACACAACTTTGTGTTAAGTAGTATTAAATGAAGGGGAGATCCCCTTTGAATATGACAGCAATCACACACTTTAACTACTTCCTGCTATAATGAACAAATGGTTGCAATGAAAACTAACACTTCAAATAATTCATTAGTTAAATATGAGCTATCTCCTAAAGTACTTTGTCCAGCTGTGATGAAGGTTGGTTGAAGGGTTGAAGGGGGGTTTTTACCTTCCTCCATCCTCCCACTTTCATCCCAAACCCCAAACCTCTGCCCTCATAAAAAAATACTTTATTTTTTACCATGATCATTTAAACATGACCAGTTCCCTATGATGACAGTAAAATGTTTTCCTTCTTTCCATGGGAGACAGTTCTTTTTATGAGACTTTGAGAATCAATTATATCATTCAGACTTGCTTCAATTAACTTAACTTGGGTACAAAATGTTTTAAGTTCAACTTCTCAGAACTCAAAAACGGCACACTAGTATTGCAGGCATAGTTCACCAGAATCCTTGTATTAGGTTCCAGTTTCACAAATCAAATTGAACCTTTCCTGGAAATTATATGTTTAAAATTTCCAAAGTTGCACCATTTCAGGGAGGAGTTGAGAGTAACTAAATATTTCTGAGAACCAGATTTAAACCTAATTTCTTTTTCCAGTAAAATGTTTGGGGAAACTTATTCAGAACAAATTTTGAATAATCTCACAACTGGGAATCTTACTCAATAGTCACCCAAAAGAGGCTGAATATATCTTTATACCTTTAGTCGGAGAAGTGTAACTTTAAAGCGAGTCCCCACTGAAAATGTTATATACTGGAATCCTCTTTCAACAGATTGAGTTAGCTGTGTGTGTGGTCTAGTGGTACAGTAGAGTTTTCACACTGAAGGTGTGGGTTTGATTCTCAGGTTGAGTCATACCAAAAACTTTAAAAATGACATCTACTGCCACTGTTTGTGATTCTCCACATGAGCAATCCGAAAGGAAAACAATGCAATGACCCACAATAAAAAAAAAAAACCAGAATGCAAAAATGCATTGAGGTTTCGATGATACATACATGATCTTTTCAATAAAATGCTACATTTGTTGTAACAACTGGTGACCCAAAGTGACCTTTGACTCAACCTGTAAGTAACTGGTTTTTCTTTTAACCAAAACACTTCTATATTCAAAAAGCCAAATTTCTACTGTGCCTTAAGATATTCTGCCAACAAGGTTTACAGAGTTTGATGCCAGGTGATACCAGATGGCCATTGACCTCCACAAAAAACAACAGGTACAGTACTTTCAACTCACCATAACTCATACACACACTAATTGTGAAAAACATCCACGTTTCGTACCTTGAGCTGTCCGATACAGGTTTTCGGAGTTTGACCCCCTTTGACCCCAAATGACCTTAGACCTCCACCAAAATCAATAGGGTTCTTTCTTACATCATAACGCATCAACATACCAAGTTTGAAATGAATCCAAATTTCCTACCATGAGATATCGTGTAAACAAGGATCTCTGGGTTTGACCCCATGTGGCCCCAAATAACCTTTGACCTCCACCAAAATCAATAGGGTTCTTCCTTACATTATAACGCATCAACATATCAAGTTTGAAATGAATCCAAGTTTCCTACCTTGCGATAGAGTGTAAACAAGAATTTCAGGGTTTGACCCCATGTGACCCCAAATGACCTTTGACTCTCACGAAAATACATCGGGTTCTTTCTCACATCATAACGCATCAACATATCACGTTTGAAATGAATCCAAGTTTCCTACCTTGCGATATAGTGTAAACAAGGATTTCAGGGTTTGACCCCACGTGACCCCAAATGACCTTTGGCCTCCACCAAAATCAATAGGGTTCTTCCTTACATCATAATGCATCAACATATCAAGTTTGAATGAATCCAAGTTTCCTACCTTGCGATATAGTGTAAACAAGGATTTCGGGGTGTGACCCCATGTGACCTCAAATGACCTTTGACCTCCACCAAAATCAAAAGGGTCCTTTCTTACATCATAACGCATCAACATATCAAGTTTGAAATTAATCCAATTTTCGTACCATGAGATATGGTGTAAACAAGGATTTCGGGGTTTGACCCCCTGTGACCCCAAATGACCTTTGACCTCCACCAAAATCAATAGGGTTCTACCTTACATCATAACGCATCAACGTATCAAGTTTTAAATTAATCCAAGTTTTCTATCTTGAGATATTGTGTAAACAAGGATTTCGGGTTTTGACCCCCTGTGACCCCAGATGACCTTTGACCTCCACCAAAATAAATAGGGTTCTTTCTCTCAGTATGGGGTATCTGTGTACCAAGTTTGAGAATTGTCAGATCTTCCCTTCTTAAGATATCGTGTAAACAAGCAAAGTGTCACAAACACACACACACACCCAAACACACACACGCACATACACACATACATACACACACACGCCATCATGAATGCATAGGTTTCTCTTTTCATCGAAACCAAAAACTGAGGATGACGCTAGATTGAACCAGAAGGTTGTAAAAACTTGAGATATGAAACAAAATCTGACCATTAAACATCATTTGATTCTCATTATGTGTGAACCAGTTAAATATTATTTACTGATGGATCAAAAGATTTAAGGGCACACCATTTTTCTTTCTTTTACTTAAAATGGATGTTTTGTGTCCTAGACAACAACCACCTATATTTTTGAAAGGAGTGTTACAGAACTTCTGAGAAAAAGTAACTTTGCCTCCCTACAATCTTTCTACACCCCCTTGTGGTTTCTGGCAATATCAAGACACATGACAGGTAGGGAATAATTTAGCCACAGGTTATTTTCACAATGATTTGTGGAAGGGTTTGTCCTTTGTTGGTTCAACTGCAATCAACATGAAAGCAAATGTTATTGGCTCATTTAACATTATCAAATGATACATGTTTCTATCAACTGCCAATATCTAAAACTGGAATGCAACTACTATAATTCAAAACAATATAAGTCTAAGGTGTATTTTTTGCCTTCAGACATATTTTCATTTTTTGCTGGTTCATATGTATAGTTATTTTTTCTGTCTTTAGGTGTGACATTTTGACTTTATAAGGCTTACATCGTGTGTATTTCCTCAGCATTTATGACACAGTCTTGTAAGTAGGTTATGCACTAAGCAAAGTTTTAAAATCTCTTCTCATTGCTTGTCCATTGAACTATAAACAAAGAGTGATGTGTACCCCTTTGTGAACAAAATTGCTTCTTTCCCAGCAATAACACACCATCATTATAATTTCATTGTACTTGTAGCTTATGTCTTCTTCCCCCCTACATGAAGGGAGGGGGAGGGGAAGGGGAATATGTCAATGGTTTTACCAATCTGTCATAAGAACCAACTAAAGGAGAGGGTTTGAACCAGATATAAACTTGATAGATGCTTAACGTTACCTACCTATCAATCAACAATACTGGACATAATTATTGGAACTCATCTGAACCAGCTGCATATTTTAAGCATACTTTCCCCTCAACCCCCTTATTCAATGTTGAGAAAAAGAAGAGTGCACTTTAAGCTTAAGTGAGAAATTTTTTTTGCTCTTGAAACCAGCACTGAGATTGGGCATAGGGGTTTGCCCCAAATAATTTTGTCCAGGATTGTAGCATAACAACAAACCAGAAAGCCAAAAGGCTTAGTGATTCCTTGCTGCTGAAATGTAAGGCCTTTTTTCACATTGACATTGCTTTGCAATGTTTTTCAATTAACAGGGCTCCATAATGTGCCCACAAAGTACACATGCAAGGCATCGAATCTTCCTACATTGAGATCCCCGTTGCCCGTCGTGAACCCTAATGACATTTGACCTCCACCAAAAACTTCTGGGACCATGTATTCACTATGTGCCATCTACATGACAAGTTACAGGACCCTACAAGTGACCTTTCTTGAAAGACTGTGAAGGAAAGCTTGTCAGGCTTTGAACATGCCGACTCCAAATGAACTTTGACCTTTGGGAAAATCAATAGGGATCATCTGCTAAATATGACCAATCCACACAATAAATGTGAGATTAGTCACAATTACCCTTCTTGAGATACTGTGTTTACAAGCAATTTCTAAGGAATTTACCTTTTGACCTCTCGTGACCCCAAATGACCTTTGACCTCCACGAAAATCGATACGGATCATCTACTCAATATGACCAACCCACACACCAAATATGAGCATAGTCACATGTACCGTTCTTGAGTTATCCTGTTTACGAAGTTTTCACCTTTTGACCTCTCATGACCCCAAATGACCTTTGACCTCCACGAAAATCGATACGGATCATCTACTCAATATGACCAACCCACTCACCAAATATGAGCATAGTCACATGTACCGTTCTCGAGTTATCGTGTTTACGAAGTTTTCACCTTTTGACCTTTGGTGACCCCAAATGACCTTTGATCTCCACCAAAAACAATAGGGATCATCTACTCAATATGGCCAATGCACACACCAAATATGAGATTAGTCACACTTACCCTTCTTCAGATACCGTGTTTACAAGCAATTTCTAAGGAATTTACCTATTGACCTCTCGTGACCCCAAATGACCTTTGACCTCCACGAAAATCGATACAGATCATCTACTCAATATGAACAACCCACACACCAAATATGAGCATAGTCACATGTACCGTTCTCGAGTTATCGTGTTTACCAAGTTTTCACCTTTTGACCTCTCATGACCCCAAATGACCTTTGATCTCCACCAAAAACAATAGGGATCATCTACTCAATATGGCCAATGCACACACCAAATATGAGATTAGTCACACTTACCCTTCTTCAGATACCGTGTTTACAAGCAATTTCTAAGGAATTTACCTATTGACCTCTCATGACCCCAAATGGCCTTTGACCTCCACGAAAATCGATACGGATCATCTACTCAATATGACCAATGCACACATCAAATATGAGCATAGTCACATGTACCGTTCTCGAGATATCGTGTTTACAAAGTTTTGACCTTTTGACCTCTCGTGACCCCAAATGACCTTTGATCTCCACCAAAATCAATAGGGATCATCTACTCAATATGACCAACCTACACACCAAATACGAGGTTAGTCACACTTACCCTTCTTGAGATATCGTGTTTACAAGCCAAAGCGTCACATACACACACACATACACACACACACACACACACATACACACACACACACACACACGACATCACCATCGCATAGATTCCTTGCCTGCCTTCGGCAAGGAATCAAAAATGGGTGGTGCCAGGATTTGCCTGACTGGGGAACAAACCTCCATAATATGGGAAGTGGGAGCAGCAACTTTAGGCAATGTCAACAGTTCTATAACACAAAAAGGACAACATTTGGTAATTTCTGAAGAAATTTTGAAACTTATGTATACAAAAGAAGTAGCATTACAATAAAAAAGTTTGTGACAAGTCATCATCCAGTCATTTTAAGCTTTTCATCTCCTTATTTGTAGTGGTCTCCCTGAAAAGACTACAGTTCTCCCCAACTAATGGAGAAGGGGGTGGGGGTATGAACAGCTGTTCCTGTTGGTTCCAAACCAGAGAGCCAAAAGGCTTAGTGATTCCTTGCCATCAAATACCTTACCTGCTTTCAAATTGACAGTGCTTGATAGATTTTTCTTTACATTTTAGGCACAGAATTTTCGCAATTTTACCCCTGGTGACCTCAAATGACCTTTGACCTCTACCAAAAACAATAGGCTTCTTTCTCTCAACATGACAAATCTATATACCAAATATGAAAAGTATCTGTTACTCTTATCTGGAGATATTGTGTTTACAAGCCATTTTCGAAGTTTTGGCCATTTTACCGCTGGTGACCTCAAATGAACTTTGACCTCTACCAAAAGCAATAGGCTTCTTTCTCTCAACATGAAAAATCTATACACCACGTATGAAAATTGTCCGGCAATCCTATCTGAAGATATCATGTTTACAAGCCATTTTCGGTGTTTTCACATTTTTACCACTGATGACCTCAAATGACCTTTGACCTCAGCCAAAAACAATAGACTTCTTCCTCTCAACATGACAAACCTATATACCAAGCATGAGAAGTGTCGGTCACTCCTATCTGAAGAAATCATGTTTAAAAGCCATTTTCAGGATTTTCCCAATTTTACCGCTGGTGACCTCAAATGAACTTTGAATTCTACCAAAAGCAATAGGCTTCTTTCTCTCGACATGACAAATCTATATACCAAATATGAAGAGTGTTGGTCTCTCCTTTTTGAAGATATCATGTTTACAAGCCATTTTCGGTGTTTTCGCAATTTTACCGCTGGTGACCTCAAATGACCTTTGACCTCAGCCAAAAACAATAGACTTCTTCCTCTCAACATGACAAATCTATATACAAAGTATGAAAAGTGTCGGTCACTCCTATCTGAATATATCGTGTTTACAAGCTATTTTTAAAATTGTCGCAATTTTACCGCTGGTGACCTCAAATGAACTTTGAATTCTACCAAAAGCAATAGGCTTCTTTCTCTCGACATGACAAATCTATATACCAAATATGAAGAGTATCTGTCACTCCTTTTTGAAGATATCATGTTGACAAGCCATTTTCAGTGTTTTCGCAATTTTACCGCTGGTGACCTCAAATGAACTTTGACCTCTACCAAAAACAATAGGCTTCTCTCTCTCAACATGAAAAATCTATATACCAAATATGAAGAGTGTTGGTCTCTCCTTTTTGAAGATATCATGTTTACAAGCCATTTTCGGTGTTTTCGCAATTTTACCGCTGGTGACCTCAAATGACCTTTGACCTCAGCCAAAAACAATAGACTTCTTCCTCTCAACATGACAAACCTATATACCAAGCATGAGAAGTGTCGGTCACTCCTATCTGAAGAAATCATGTTTAAAAGCCATTTTCGGGATTTTCCCAATTTTACCGCTGGTGACCTCAAATGAACTTTGAATTCTACCAAAAGCAATAGGCTTCTTTCTCTCGACATGACAAATCTATATACCAAATATGAAGAGTATCTGTCACTCCTTTTTGAAGATATCGTGTTGACAAGCCATTTTCAGTGTTTTCGCAATTTTAACGCTGATGACCTCAAATGACCTTTGACATCTACCAAAAACAATAGGGTTCTTCCTCTCAACATGACAAATCTGTATACCAAGTATGAAAGTTGTCGGGCAATCCTATCTGAAGATATCATGTTTACAAGCCATTTTCGAAGTTTTCGCAATTTTACTGCTATTGACCTCAAATGACCTTTGACCTCTACCAAAAACAATAGGCTTCTCTCTCTCAACATGAAAAATCTATATACCAAATATGAAGAGTGTTGGTCTCTCCTTTTTGAAGATATCATGTTTACAAGCCATTTTCAGTGTTTTCGCAATTTTACCGCTGGTGACCTCAAATGACCTTTGACCTCTACCAAAAACAATAGGGTTCTTCCTCTCAACATGACAAATCTATATACCAAGTATGAAAATTGTCGGGCAATCCTATCTGATGATATCGTGTTTACAAGCCATTTTCGGCGTTTTCGCAATTTTACCGCTGGTGACCTCAAATGACCTTTGACCTCTACCAAAAACAGTAGGGTTCTTCTTCTCAACATGACAAATCTATATACAAAGTATGAAAAGTGTCGGTCACTCCTATCTGAATATATCGTGTTTACAAGCTATTTTTAAAATTGTCGCAATTTTACCGCTGGTGACCTCAAATGACCTTTGACCTCTACCAAAAACAATAGGGTTCTTCCTCTCAACATGATAAATCTATATACCAAATATGAAAAGTGTCGGACATTCCTATCTTAAGATATCGTGTCTACAAGCAAGTGTCACAAACACACACACACACACATACACACAGTCGTGTTTTTACACACAACTGAGGACTTCATTGTTATCTCCGTTGTGTCTGCTTACTTAACCCTAACCTTCACAATAGACTGTCTATTGTTAGACAACCGAGGACTTGAGAAATCTTTTGAATTTACTACTGAGGACCTGGAAGTCTATTGTTTAGGTCCTCTGTTTTACACAAAGACAAACCCACACGCACACACACACACACACACACACGACATCACCATCGCATAGATTCCTTGCCTGCCTACGGCAAGGAATCAAAAATGGCATAATCTGCAAAGATATTTTATTATGTACGCCCTGAAAAATAAGAACGTTCAGTATGCCCTATAACTCTGATTTAAAGATCATGTTATAAAGTAGGGGAATTACTGTATGCAACTTACTCATGATATGTGCAGTATCGGTGGTTTCTGTTGAGGGTTTTCATCTCTTGGATCTCAGCATCAGATAGCTCAAAATTAAGGCTCTTTAAATGAAAAAGAGAAGTGAAGAGAATAAAAGAATGAATATTATAAATAAACTGGGTGTACTTTTTTCAAGATAGACTGATCTGACACTGTATGAAGCAGTACAGTATTTTCATTTCTAAAACTAAATGGACATAACATTGATGGCAGATTTGTGTAATTTTACACTGTTTGGAAATAAAGGTTCACAATGCTGGACTATTCATTAATTAAAGACCAATCTTGTAAATTTAACAGCTTACAGGAAAAACATGAACCCAAAGTATTTTGCTTCATTTAATTCTGACCACCATTTCCCATCACCTTACATTTTGAAATCCTACATTTTAAATTAAAGCAGTCTATTAATAATCAATGTATATGCTGACATGTTGAAGATAGCCTCACATTTATTACAGGATACAGCCTGACATAAGGAGTTCCATGTTACATAACCCCTGTTAGTTTGACATATATGGTCATCTTGCAATTTCCATCTATGGTCTTATATATGAATCTGGCAGCCAAGTAATGGTAAAAAATTGTTGGGGTCCACCAGTTTAAATTTTAGTAATAATTTTGGTTCTCAATACCACAGATACCTGCAAACATTACAAAACCCCATAATAAGCAGCTAAGTGCAGGTTTTGAATTAATACAACTGTTCATGGCACAAGTAGACACAAGAAATGAGAAGATGGACCCACATATGGTTGACAAATCTCTGCATCATTTGGTAACCAGAATTATGTACAGGGAGACTTGCATGTATCCGCAAGATGTCCTTACCAAAGTGAAGACTTGAAAGCAAATAGGACAGCCAACTTCAACCATAAAAATATGTAAAATGTGTTCTTCTATTCCTGTCCCTACCACAAATTATGTCAAAATTAAATAAACATATTTAATAAAAATGTTTAGAGTCATCACAAATGCAATCAGTAGACTCTTTTCCAAATCACAATTACAAAGAATTATGGGACAGAATGTTGGTATACATAACTTTAAGCTGCACTACAGTGCCATTGACTGAATTACTTTAAGCTGCACTTAAGCACCAAGGACAGAAATGACAAATAACACAGCCCTATCCCACAATCCTTTGTAATTGCTATTTGGAAAAGGGTCAATACAGTGACTATGTATAAAAGAATTATTACCTCAAAGTTTTCTTGAATTCTTGAAGGAGTCACACTCTTAGGAATGCAGATAACATTCTGCTGGAGGTGATATCTAATTAAGATCTGTGCCACAGACTTTCCTTTCCTCTTAGCAAGTTCCACCAACTTTGGATCTTCCATGAGGACTGGCTCCCCTTCCAGTGGACTAACAACAGAAGGGAGATGAGACAAACTTCAAATAAATGCATTTTTGTTGGTCTAAAAATGATGATCACATTCATCAAAAAACCTGTGCTATGGCCGAGTGGATAAAGGCGGTGGCATTTGAGGTGGTGAAGCTTAGCAACCGGGAGGTCTGGAGTTTGATTCCTGACCAGGTCAAAGTAAGGTGGGTTTTTCATCCAAAAACAATCTACATTTTCCATCTGAACCGGCCTTTCAAAAAAAAATACCAAATTTGATCCAAATTGTTGAATTGGTTGCCACCCGACGTGAAGTTATATCATAAGTCAACGGCCTCTCCCACATTCGTGGTCGCTTAGCTTCGTAAAACAATTACCCTTCAAGGCCATCAAGGCCTGATTAAATCAAACAAAATATTTTCAACAATTCCTCTTACAAAAACTTCTTACTAATTACCACAGAAGGTTGCTGATTTAAAACCCAGGGAATAGGGGGGGGAGGCAGCTTTGGGGGATATTTTCTTCACGGGGGCATATATTTCGCTACAGGCCTGCCTTTCATTTTTATCCAAAAGGTTGTTGCTTAACTTTGATGAGAAACAGAAACTACGTTTACAAATCATTTCATGATTTTTGACTAGCTTTGAATTTACTACTGAGAAGATTTCAAAACTGACCCCTTAGCTTTTTCTTATTTCTATTTAACGTTTTAAGTTTGATGGCTTCTATTTTTTAACTTGCCTTTCTAATAATTTAGTTTACTGTTTCTGCATATATTTTGTACCTATTACTGGTTTTGGTTTTTTGTCTTTTTGATCATTTTTGCAATGGTTTTGCATTATAAATAAACCTTAACTGTAGTGTGACATGTCAGCAAAATGCTATGACTTTCTTTATTAAAGTGTAAGCTTTCCTAAGGAAAAATCTGTTGGAATTATTTCAACATCTTTTATTGTTCTATATACCTTTTTACATCAAATACCCAACTTTGTCATTTCAATGTCACCACTTGTAACTTCTGTTATAGAACCTTATCCACTTATATCACTTTACAATATCATTTCTTGGAAAAATAATAAAACAGACAGAAGACTTTGTCACACTATGTAGTAGTTTTACATATCCATTTGGTTGAAAAATCAGCTGTCTGTATTTTTTGGTTGAATTTACAATGATTTTGTACTTGCATTTTTTCAACTGAAGAGTTGCTTTTCTCTCTTTGACTTCATTTCTTTGATTCAAAAGAGCTTTATTGTTTAATCTTCTCACCATACCCAGGTAAAGCAACTGAAAAAAATTAACCTGTGCAGAAAACTTTCTGCAGAACCTGACGAAAGTAGAATCTTACAGTCTCCACAAAGTCCTTTAATGTCTTGATACCTCACTTTTTGAGTGAATAAATACTACTCAAAATTGGAATCTAGTACGTGCCAACTTGTAAAATAAGGCAAAAATTACTCACTCCTCCCTGTCTGGAGATCCAAGGGGGCTGTAAGCTGTCACTGAAATGTTGTGAGATTTACAAAATTCTGTAAGTTCATCTTGTACCAGGTATGGTGACAGTTCCACCTGTTCAAAGTAAAAGTGAGTTCCCAGACTGTATTAACGGAAATGACAAAAACAAAAATGGTGTTTGACAGACAACAAGTTAGCTAGTAATTTCTAATGCCTTACACTTTTGCCAGCTTACTACTGACTGAGCCATGTGAAGGTTTTGAACCATTACCCTCTAATACTCCAGTTAAATGATTCAACTCCTGCAAATATAAGAAGGGTGTTCTTATGTATGGTTTTCAAAAATATTTAAAGTGTACATTCCAATCTTTAAATGATGTAGCAACTCCTCATGGCCTCCCAAAATATCAGGGTGATGTGCTTATCACTGGTCAGTCATTTTGGAAGTCAATATAGGTATTCAATGTCTTCCTATAGAATATAAAACATTTGATGCAGTGTTTCAAAACTTTGTAAATCTAAACACATCCATTCCTGAATAAATACAGGGAGCAGAATTGGACACACTGCCTATTATCTAGCTTTGTGCCTTTATCCCATCTGTCCACCTTTTCTCCTTTCATCTTCATCTTTCCTTCTGTCTCCTCTTTGCTTTCTCTTGTTTCCACCCAACTTCTCTGTCTATCACATATATGTAGTAATTAGTATAGCGGTTAACCGCTGTTTGTTTTTGCTTGTATAAGGTGTCCCCACCTCAATACGCTTTGCTTGTATTGGATCTCCTCCACTTTATCTTGTATATTTAATTTAAGTGATGTTATTATGTTTTGTTTTGTTAAAATGGAAATAAAGAACTTCCAACTTTAAACTTCAAACTTCTACTACACTTTTTTTTGCATGAGAACAATTGCACTTGAAGGTAGAATGACTCATTTTAAGTTCATAGACCTACTGATTGGACAGTTTCTATGGTATCTTATGTAGTGCATCTTTATTCACGGATTTAAAGTCTTATGCACTAACAACGGAAAAGTAACCAGTGTGTCCATTTTCCACGAGCACTGAAATGCATATCAATTGTTCTGGATAGCACACAGAGATGTGTATGACATTCTATGGACTGCATTTTTTAAATGCATGGGAACTACAGTAAGTCTCTTTTCATTTTGTTTCCATAGTGCCTACTAAGTTATTTATGCACATTAATGACAAGAACAGTACACATGTCAAATTCACACTTAACCCCCTGGTATTTGAGCCTCCTAAGTACTTCTGTTAAACACAGTAGAAATAGGAGATTGGAATCTATGGTTGTAATATTTTTGGTGGTTTTGCGTCCTGGATCATAGCAGCCTCTTTGAAACCATCAAGATAATGTGTATTGTGTGCATCCCACAATTCCATTTGGTAAACAATTGTCAAACTCACTTACTAGGAATGGTCACTTTCATTTGGTTTCAAGTAAATATGCACCCCAGATAAAGGGGCTCCATTTTAATGACACAAGTAAAGCAAAAGGCAATATTTAACAAGGTCAATTTGTTATAGTTCACCCAGAAGGTGCCATTTTCCACACATTAAGCTCAAGAAAAATCCACAGAGGCTTTTGCAAATAAACTGGACAATGCATTTTGGGATAGGATTCTGGTGGGCTCTGGTGTGTATTGTTTTAGGCCAGAGTAATATGCTATTGACAAAAGCAACACCTAAAACACAGTCCCACAATCACACAATCCTTGCATTTGTGCCTTTAACTTTTGGCTTACTACAGGACCAGCAATCCCCAATATCATCTATTGCCTCTGCTTTTTGGAAAGGCATCTACTATTATGGCAACTGTCTGCATATTTCAATTGGAGGGCAGCATGAATTGTCAGATTAGACTTGCCAAAAAAACCAACATTTTTAAAGCGTACCTCAAGTCAAAAAATTCAAAAATATGTATTAAAGACCATGAAAAGTACATTCTAACAGTCCAACTCCCATCTTCATAGGAAATTCCTGAGCTGAGATATAAAATGTTGAAGTTTATTCACTAAAACTAAAATGGTACACTGCGCAATAATTTGTGATGTCATTCTTGTACTACTCAAATTACAATCTTAGTATTTCTTTGTTTTGCTGAATGTTACTGCACCTTGTACCAAGATGTGATAGCACTCTTACCTGTATGAGGTGATGTAATTAATTAAGCCCTCTTTGTGCAACATGCTATGCAAGCAAACAGGAAGTGTCCAAGGTCATAAAAACATCTTAAAAAAAACAAAGCATATTTTGTGAGTTGGACCAGAAGAAAGTCACAAATTATTGTGCAATCGACCAATATGTTTTAAGTGAATAAACTTCAACATTTTACATCTCAGCTTAGGAATGTCATATGAAGATGGGAGTTGGGCTGTTCGAATTCATTTTTTTATGCTCTTCAATATATATTTTTGAATTTTTTTACTTGAGGTACACTTTAAACTAATAACAGCTTCCATACAAATCACAAGCAAGGATACATCTTACCTAACAAGATATTATGCAATGGGATTATAATTTCCATCTCTCTTGACAATTTACATAACTTATGTCTCACTATTTTCTTTCTAAGGAATATAATTTTCCTTCAAAATGTACTTTTTGTTTTGATTTTATGATGTTTGACACAAGAATAATTTCTAACCTCTCTGAACTTTACAAGAAAAATGCAACCCAACCTATCTAAACACTTATGCAAAGTTAAAGAAATCAGTCAAAAAATATGAAATGAGACATAATTAACACCTGGTTGTTTGCTATGGGCACTTTGTTTGGAAGAGCAATGATTTCTTTCATTTGAGAAATATTAAAATTTGAAACTCCAATAGATTTGACAAGTCCTTTCTCCACCAACTTTTCCATAGCCTGAGGAAAGGAGACAGAAAAAAATGAAAAGAAAAATTGTACTGATACACACAAAAACGAAAAAGTTTGATCAGAAAAGTATTATGGTGTGATATCATATTAATTTGACATGACACAGATGTTGGTAAATGAAAATTCAACATTCTAACAATGAATACATATATGGTGTGATTTCCTCAAACACCACAATGTGATGTAAATGGGCAAGATCGGCAAAGGTTAAGAAAAATGTTAATCTGCACAAATTAAAAGCAACAATTTTTTTCAATATGAAAAAAGAAAATAGTTCTGATATGATTACAAAAACTACACACCTGTTAAAACCAAATATTTGCTTTTTAGTTAAAAGGAAAGAAATACTCTAATCTCTACCATTCCTGGATCTGTTCACCTGCCCTTCTTCAATGGTCTCCCAGATCACAGTGCCTTAATGCAAATGCATTTGAAAGGGAGTTTTCTTTAGAGGATTGTTCAAAAGCTCTATTCCCTATGACTAATACTTAAACAAGCCACCCTGAACCAACAGCTTACAGTGCCTGTAAACTTTTGAAAAAAAATTGTGCCAGCAGCTGTGGTGAAACTTTTAAATCATGCTTGTTCAATATATGCTTGTTACACTGGTTCTCTCTCAACTGAGCAGTCTTAAGAAGTTAATATCTTATACATCCTTAGCCTTGGTTAAAACTACATAATTACATTCCCTTTTGTTTACTTAATGTAGATCATGAGATTGTGAAAAAAGTTTGTGCAATCAGACTGATATCAGTAATTTCATCTCTTATTGAACCCACTCAGAAGGTTTCATTAAACTGTATTGGTTACAGAAGGTTAAATGGAGTTTTACCGCCCAGTTTCCAACCAATTGCTTCAAGTCAAGACGGCCACCGCCTTTTTCCCAGTTGCAGCTTACTGCTTTGTTTTCCCTACTCCATTGTTAATGCTGGGCACCAAACACAATGGCAGTTGGTATCGTTTTTTTTTTTTTATATCTTTGGTATGGCCGAGCCAGGACTCAAATTTCCCACCACCTGACCACAAGTCTGATGCTCTAACTACTTGGACATGCTGTCAGTTCCTGCTTTATAGGAGAAAATATAAAGGTGTATTTTGGACATAATTGATCATTCTTAAGATAATGGTTTTCCCGACTTCATGTTTTCCATAGATTTTGAAAAAGCCTTCAATAGGATTGAATCAGATTTCATTCAAGAAACTCTTAAAGTACAGTGGGCATTTTAAATAATGCAAAGACTTTAGAAAATGGGTTTCTATCCTTTAAAATAATAGAATGCTTGTGTTAGCAACAATGGTTATTCAACTTAGTACTTACATGTTAGAAGGGGAGTCAGACAGGACTGCCCTTAAATTAGCCCCTATTTCTTTAGTTTACAGTATGTGCAAAAATTTTGGCACTAAGGGATTTACACACTAAGGAGGCACAAGGTATTTGTGCCTATGTCAATGAGTACAAAACTTTACACTATGCTGAGAATACAGCTTTTGCTTTGGATAATTTAAGTGAAACCCTGCAGAAGATTTTTAACATTCTTGGACATTCTCAATAAATTGAAAGTTGCCTCTGGATTGGCAATCAATGTTCTAAGTAAATACTGTTCCCCAATTGCTTTCCCTTAGTCCCCTCACACATAATTTTCAATTTTTATCATACAGCAGAATTTTTGTTAGAAGCGGAACCGTTACCTACTTGGGTGTACCTTTTACAAATAACAGGATAGATTTGTTTGAACCCAACTACCCTTCTAAACTATCTAAGCTTAAAAGTTCTCTTCGTTCTTGGTTGATGACAGACCTGATCCCTATAGGCTCTTGTAACATTATTATGAAGTCATTTAGCCTTTGGCAACTAGTGAAATTTATTTTTTTTTAACTTGGAACCTTAAGCACTAAGGGTCTGATCTACATTTTGTTGTAATTGTAACAAATGTGATATTTGATTATCTGAGCATTATCTTACTTCCCAAGTTATAGGAGCCGGATGTGGGGTTCCGTGTACAAATCCCACTGAAAATTTTGGAAACAAGATGATTTGGAACAATTAACAAATAAACATGAAAGGAAATTAAATTTTTTAATGAAAAAAATTACAAATAGCCAATCTCATCCAAAATCATAACATCCTTTACCATGGCTATAATCATTCTCTGGTACAAATTACATCATCTGAAACAATTTGAAAACACTGAACAGAGAGACATACATTTTACCCCAGAGTACTACATAAGCTGGACCCACACTTCGTGGGTTGAGCTAATAATAATGAGGACTCTCCCTGAACAAGTGCCCCTTTTTTGGAGGGTAATGAATTGTGTATCAATGTTCTGTTTTGTATATCCTATCACTCTGAAAAATGTCTCTGTCACTGCCACATCCTTAAAGGCCTAATCTCCTCACCCTGACAGTTCCAATTCTACTAACCTACAGTACTTTCTTATTTAGCCCCTCCCACAACTGACTAAAATCATTCGCATCTAGACACAATCTCAGTTTGTTGCTTCACATTGAGTACACAAGCCCACAATGTGTAATCCAAACATTCTCAGAACAGAAAATGCTGTGTAATATGAGCTACAGTAGTACTCTTTAATTTTTGAACCTGCTGTCAATCAAAGAGCTAACCCAACTGAGAATTTCTGAGTACTACTACAAAAATTGTGTTTTGGGGTGAGAGTTGACTGCCTTTTAAGAAGTAGAACAATACAATGCCTATGATGTTGACATGTGATCAAGTATTTTTAGTATGCTGTTCAAAAGTACCTATGATGTTGACATGAGATCAAGTATTTTTAGTATGCTGTTCAAAAGTATTTCTTAGTCCAAGCTGCAGTATTTTCTCTTTAGGCGCCTGCCAAGAATTGTGTATACAAAAAAATTTTAATTTTACTTACACATCAAGGTTTCACTACCTTGGTAGATTTGCAATATTGGTCAGAAAACTGTTGACCATTTATTTTGGGAATGTATTTTTATTTTGGATGTTGAAAATAGGCTCTTTAATAAGCAAATTTTCTTTTCAAAAGAGGACATTTTCTTTGGTTTTCAAGGGTAAGACCATGGTCTGTGTCATTTTTGATATTACCTTTTAAGTACTTTAACTCATTGCTGTTCTAGGAAAAATGAAAAATTAGATATAGAAATATTTCACATTGATGGCAGAAAGCTACCAAAAGAAATGCAAAATATATCACTGTGTACTGAAGATATGAAGCAGAACCTGAACATTGCTTGATGTAAATATTGTTAACATTTAGGAAATGAAAGATTGCTTTAATAAACACAAGGAAAAATGTTTAAATGAAATTCTTCTCTGCTTTTTGATGAAAATGTTAAGTGTGACAAATAATGAGGAACTACTGTATGTTGAAAGTTTTGCATATTTGCATGACAACTGCATGGCAAACAACACCTTAATAATGAGAACAACTTCTGTAGTGTGCTTTCTCATTGGAATTTTGACAATGCTCCTCTTGATCTTACTTGTTCTGTTATGAATTTTTAAGAGGAAAACAAGAAGATAACTGTCAGAAATAGACATTGCTTTAAAAAATCTAAAGGGCAAGGGATGTTCCTGTTAATAACTCCCCTATATGATACAGCTACAGGCCACATATATGAAAAGTATCGAAAAAGTACAAAAAAGTTTTTTTTCCGGCCTCCATGTTGCAAGGAAAACACACTATAATGTACTGATGTCCACTAATAATGATAAAAGAAAAAGGGAAACAAAGGTGGAATAGGAACCAACTTACTTGCCAGGTCTCCGTGAAGTGAACATCATTATAAAGAGCTTTGCCATCTGGTCCTGTTGGCCATCTCTCACCAGTGTTCTATGAGGAAGAAAATGGAGAAAAAAGGTATACACTGTCTGCAAATAACGCTCAGACCCGTTTATCTTACGTGATGAGTTACAATACTGTACACGTACAGAGAGAAAAATACTTCTCAATTCCTCAGGACTTTATTAACAGAACATTACCTTTATAACTTTCTGTTTCTTCAGGACCCCCACAACCTTCCAAGGCATTTTGTAGAACAATCTTAGTGCCACCTTATGGTGGCACTCTACAAAATTATAAATCCTGTCTCTTCATTCAGATTCAACATAGCCTATGTAGGTGGAACTGTGCAAACTGTTTGCCCTTCCTTTACACATAAGACTAGAAAAAGCAAAAGAACTTGGGAATACAATTACAATGGGAGGCAAACAACAGGGCCAGCTTAATTCTGCAGAATTCTTGTAAGGCATTCCTATTGGTCTAGATTCAGTTGTACATAATGCTCCCGACTTCTATTTAGGCATAGTTTTGGTGGTAGATTTAATTATACTGTATATGTGAGCCACTAGAACAAATCAATGACATAGAAATAATTTAATTGACAATAATTGATGTTGCACCAGTTTGCTGTTAGGAAAGGGAAAAAAATGTATATTTCCATATAAGGAAGTACAATATTCCCACAATTTTTACATGATGACCTGTAAAGAACTCTATGGCAAGCTACTAAATGTC
Source organism: Holothuria scabra (assembly GCA_037179385.1). Taxonomy (NCBI): domain Eukaryota; kingdom Metazoa; phylum Echinodermata; class Holothuroidea; order Aspidochirotida; family Holothuriidae; genus Holothuria; species Holothuria scabra. The sequence goes on along the minus strand of CM074187.1, from coordinate 7,217,585 downwards.
CCACCAAAAGCGCTAATCTTCCTCCAAATGCCAGAATTTCTCAACAAGGGGCTGCTCAACCTGCTGTGTTTTTCGACCCATGCTGCTGTTGGAACATCATTCCGAATGTTATACACTGGTACATTTTGTCATGAAAATGCAATAAATATCATTGCATACTTCAGAAATGGAGGCCTTTTATCTTAACTAAAGTATACAGCAAGTGATTCAACTACCATTGAAACAATTTGTGAATTTTTTACATTTGCATGTTTATGCATTATTTCCAAAATCACCAAAAGACTAATGAAATCAACACAAATAATTAGAGCTGAAGTAAAGGGTGTGACTATCTACAGTGATTAACAATGGTAGGCACAATTCAATCTGTATGCTAAAAACTACTGAATAATCACATACTGTAATACCAAATGGCCAGTGAATGAGATATAGATCCAAATATTCCAGCTTCAATGATGTCAGACTGTTCTTCACACCAGTTTCTACATCTTCTGCTTTGTGAAAAGTTTCAAACAGCTGCAAAAAGGTACAAAAGTGTGATCATTGATATCTTCTTTCCTTATTGTCAGATTACTTGTAAAGTTAGGGCTCCCAACATTTTAGAATTCAAAAAAGGGATGAAAACATTTTGGGAAGTGGGAATGTGCACAAAGTGATGTACTCCAAGCCTAAAGCCAATAACAGGTGGGGTCTAGAGGCATGGTTGTCTGCAGGTATGGGCAAGGGGGGGCACTTGCCCCCCCCCGGAAAATCAAAAATTTGAAAAATCAAAGCAAAAACCCGAACAAAACGTGTTTTCCAAGTTTCTATGCAAAAATAGGCTTTAGAAATGCCATTTCCGGCGATCTGGGAGGCATTGTGGGCTGAAATTTTTGCATGCTTTGTGTCAATTCAAAGTGACTTGGAGGTTTTGCCCCCCCTCACTTTTTTTCTGCGGACGCCAATGTCTTGAGGCTCACCTCAGGGTCCCAGGTTGGACCAGCGACAAAGTGCTTGGGGTAGTGAGTTCCAGATGGTGAAGCTCCAGGAGGCTCATAACCTCTAGGTGTACTTTTAGAGACTTCAGGAGATACTCTGAAGTGATTTTTTTCATATACTTGAATACATTTGTATTCATTATATTCTACAGTAGACCAACGTGCCGCAGCCATCTGCAATGTTGACTGGGAATGTTGACAGACAGTTTAATAGGACACTTAGTACATAAATGGGGTACGGCCACGAGAATTACTGGATAAAGCAGTAAGGTGGGAACATTGCATGATTTAAGGTAACTTTTTGCTAAAAGTGGGAGAGCTGGAAGCTACGTAAATGAAAATGTACATTACATTAAGATTCATATTCTGTGTAGCCTACAGAAGGATAGAAAAAGTTTTCTTTTATTTGAAACATTAGTTCAACAAAGAAAAACTGCCTTTCATTGAAAAACTCTAATTGTTAACTTCTCAATCTGTCAACCATAAACATAACAGTTTGTTACTGGTTTGCTTCTCATGAGCCATGAGAAACAAACACTGTTGATCTCTGACCTAGATACCACTCCTCACCGTACAGCTACTGTAAAGGCATACTGCAGGGCTCATTTTGAGTGGTCGTCCAATTGTCCAGGACAACTAAAATTTCAGACAGACTTCCAAAAGCTAAAAGTTGGTTGTCCGATAAATAACCAGAGTTTTCTTGCAATGAATTATAAAGCAGCTTGCTTTTATCTGCTTGAAGAAGTATACTGCTGACTGCTGACTAATCAACTCTTTCAACTTTTTCCATGTATCAGACTTTTTCTTTCAAAAGTCACATCTTTTTGTTGTTCGAGACCAACAGCCAGATACAAACACAATAACTGTTTTGCAATTGTGCCAAAAATGATTTGGCACCCTTATCACCAGCAAGCTTAGATGTTGATAATATTGAGAAGGTGCACAGGCGAGTTAAAAGGATGATACCTGAAATTACTCATTTAGGTTATGAAGATAGACTTTTTGAAACTAATCTTTTGCCTTTGGAAATGCCTAGACTTCATGCCGATCTCATTGAGCTTTTCAAGATTGTCAAAGGTTTAGAGAAATTTGATGCTTGTATTTTTCTGAACAACCCTCTGATTGTTGTACTCGTGGGCATCCTTTCAAGTTTTATAAACTCAACTGGAGGTTGGACATCAGGAAATACTCAATTAGTCAACTTGTTATGTTTGAGTGGAAAAACCTGCCTCTTGAAGCCGTCACTGCTGAAAGTGATGATGGTTTTAAAAACAAAATGGATCCAATTTTGACTAAAAGGCAGGGGCTGTATAAGCCAACAAAGGGTTGCCTGCCCCAGTGTTCAAGATTCCATCAGCTTCATCTGCCGATGGGAATCGGTAAGTTACTCAGTGAGGTATTAGAGCAGCCCATTCCCTCCATATTTCCTGCCTTCTCTGCTCTAATACAGTTTTGCAGAAGAGTTGCACGCTTTATCAAAGTTTCTGCCAAGGGTAGCAAAAGGGAAAATTTGTTACTCCCTTTCAGAAGAAGGGTAATTCCCCCCAGCCTCCATTTTCAGTGCAGTAATATAAATTGCAACAATTTTCTTCCTTCCAAATTCATCCCTACTTCAAAGACAATAAAACAATTCTTTACAGTACCTTGCTGGTAACAAAGAGTTGATCTCTGTTGACAGTTCCATCAGCAATCTTGGATTGAATAGCTTCTCCTACTTCATTTTCATTATCATAGCAGTAGGCGCAGTCAATGTGTCGATAACCTGCATCAATTGCTGCCTTCACAGCAGAAGTAACTTTGGCAGGTTCAGACTGCATAGTAAATAAAGAGGAAAGGGAGACAATTAAAGGTTTATAACATAATTTCAACTAATTTTCATAATTTCTGCAGTGTTTTCACACTGTAATTCCTGCTCCTACTACAGGAGCTTTGCTAGCCTGTGTAGCACCTCTGTGGCTGCCACCCCAGGGGCTTAGGCTGGTCTTAGCCTGGGTGGGTGCGTTTTTGGAGAAGGTTGAACTCAATTCCAAAGAGGCCTGAACAAGCGTGTGTAAAGGCGGAAGAACAAGGTCTCCTCAATCCATCCTGAAGTCTGCATAAATTGCACCTTTCGATGCGTCAAAGGTTTTCTCCACAGGATTAGGATCCTTACTTTGTCACTACGTAAATGTGCCGCTCTAGGCAATGTCCCCTTCCCCTTAAAGAAATTTTTGTTAATTCAAGGTTGCCTAGATGCAAAATGGTGCAATATTTGGGATTTTTTAACTTATCATATGGCAGAAAATGTGAATTCTAATTTATGGCCAAGTGAAAGGGGAGAGCATTTTATCTAAGAAAACAAGATACTTTGTGAACAAACCTTCTGAAGACCCCCTAACCCCTTCTGTTTTAAAAATGGTCATGTGGCAGAGTGTACCTAGTTAGAAATGCGAGAAGCCCGCCAAAATGAGTTCAGTAAAAAGGATTAAAATTTAGCCATTTGTATTAGAAAATGAATGCAATATTGTAGATGCAACACTCGGTTGAAAATGCCCCTCACCCCATCCCCTACAGAAATATATATTAAACGTCTTTTGAGATAATTTAAAAAATATCTGATTATTTTTTAGAAATTGATAGGGGGAATCCCCTGTGCCCCCAAGTATTGCTGCCACTGATTGACAGTATGATTATTTTCGTCCTCAAATTGGATTTCGACACTGGAGAAGTTCCCATCCATCAAATGTCTGTTTCTTTAATGTAAAAAGTAATGGCAAACAACTTGAAAGAAGTCTCCAAAATGCCTTCCACAAGAAAAAGTCTCAATATAAAATTCTCACTGCCAAATCTGACCGTAAGAATATAAGCAACTATTCCAAGAAAATTCTGGCAATACCATAAAAGAGTTTTTTGCCAAGCTTAAAAGTAAGGGCAATTTCCAACGATCTATGGGGTATTTTTATCCAGATGTTTTCTAGTATGCATAATGCCAACTGTTGGTGGCGCTTCGTTTCGATAATCTTCCCGAAGCTCTCAGCCCTCCCCCTAGCTCAACATTCTTTGTGCCCATCTGTATATACTGCATATGACGTCAGATAGTGCACCACCTAACCTTATATTTTACTTAGTTCATACAGATATTTGCCAGTGAATTCTCTGAAAGCTGCAAAAATGTTGCAGCTGAAGGGTGCATAATCCTTACAAACAGGTCTTAATTCATCGATATTCCTCCTACTGTACATATACTGTATTATCGCCTGTTCACTCCTCATATACGTGTAACGTTGCGTATACGAAAGCTATCAGGTAAATTTATATGCATCCTCTTATACAGTAGGCACAAGACTGATGTGCTTGGTATAGACTGCGGTCGGGTATAAGGTTGTCTTGCTTAGCTTCTTTTTTTGACTTTTTTTCCCATCTCATTTTCTTCTTCTTCTTTGGAATACGTTGTAGATTCCCAAAGGGCACAAATGCAACAGAGTAAGAGAGAAAGGGATCAGCCAGCTGCCAGATGGCACCTGAAGGTGTCCAGGGTCTGCAAATTTTAAACGGAACTCCACCTGGTTTGGGGAGGTGCGCTCCCCTGCACCCCCTAGCCTATGCAGATGCATCCCCTCAAAATAAGCAACAAGCTTAGCCTTAGAACATTAGGTCTAAAGTGAATATTGATCTGCTTTAGTAATAAATGCTTCAATAGGATTTCTAAAAATAGGCTAGACTTATATGGTATTCAATTAAGCCTAGGCCTAAAAAGGGGTACCCTGAAAGCATCTGGAGTTCATGAAAAGGGCAAGAGCAGTCACCCCAACAATTAATGTAGATTGTCCCACCTCAATGATTGGCTGTTGAGCGTCATGTGAAAACAATGTTTTTCTTCAAATGTAAAATTTTCTAAGTTACTGCTTGGTCCCTGAATATGCAATATTGAAGTTCAAAATATGATGAAAGACACTTTTAAGACAAATAATCTTGGAGAAATTGTGGTACTAGCTGTTGCTTCAAAATAAGTTTTGGGGACTTCTTTTGACCTTGGCCTCTTTTATTACTGCTACATCAGGCTACGCTACTTAATTTGGAAACTTGTAAAATTTCACATGGATTTGTCAGCAATCATAACATAACATTCTCGCAATGTTCTAACTTAGGCTAGTTGGTAATAGGCCAACTTCTTTTTTCCAAGAATCAGAGAGCGTGTAGGCCTAGGGCAAACTTTGTCTACTGCCAAGTTGGTATTTGCCTATGAGGCCTGGGCTAGAAGTAGCATTGATGAGTGGAATTTCGCACATGCAACTTTAAAAGTTAGTAAAATTCTAGAGCTGAAGATGAAATGTTGGTTGCAGCTGCAGCAGGCTTATGTGTGCTAAATCTGTGACGTCTTACAGGGAATAATTTATCCAGTATCACATTGCAATTTGCTACACAAACAGGCCAAGTTGCTACACAAATGAAAAATTGTGCAGCAATTTTCTGTGTGCATAACCATTGCATTTTCCAAAACAATGTGTGAACCACCACAAAAAACTTCAAAACTGCTATGCAAAATTTGAACGCTAAATTATTCCCTGTCTTATCTCAAATCTGCAGAAATTTCAAACAGCTATCTCCAAAACTTTGCTTTGAATTTGTGACATCATGTCAACAAGAACAACTGTTCTTGTAAGTCATAAAACTGCCAAATTTGGAGCACTAGGCCTACGTTAGGTGTCTACAGCAAGCAACCAAAGGATGGCGAAAAATATATTTTGATATTTAAAGGATTCCTTTAATACAGCACGGAGTAAGCTGGCACACTCCTGCTAACAACAGTGAAGATAAATGGATCAAAGAGTGTGATTTCCATTTACCTTGATTCAAGAATCAACTGTTGCCTTCAATAAGGATTGAATGCAATTAGGCCTAATCTGGATTCTGGGTAAAGATGAAAACATAGCCTACCAACCTGTTTTGGCTTTGGAGTGGATTAGCCCTCGAAAAGAGCTGTGTTTGTTACATTGAACAGGGCTTGAGAATTTACACCGGTGTGCTTACTTTGGCAGTGTGGAAAATCCAGTGTTTTTTTACTGTTAGGGCTAATCCTAGCCTAAAAATAAAATGCAATCTGACAGTATTGTGCCATTGCCAGACTTCATTGCAAATACGTCGTGGCTATTGACCCGGACGCGTACGGCTCCATTTCCGAATGATATTGATAATTGTCCCGGACGTAGACTATTAGCTGTGCGTAAGATGTATACATAGGATATGTAGTGTGTAAGTTACTTGCAGGCAGCTTGCACGGTACACAGTGTAGGCCTAGCTGAACTGGTCCACAGGTCGTCCTAGCGTTATATAGTATATAGGCTAGTATATATATATAAAAAGGAATATATATATACTATATACTATATAACGCTAGGACGACCTGTGAACTGGTCTAACTTCTAAGTGGAGGAACCATGATTCAGTGGAATGAATTATCCAAAAGCAAACAACCCTTGCATGTATCAATGGACATTGTAAAACAGTTATGCTGCAAATGAAATACTGAGAAAGTGCCTTAAAATTTCACTTATTTAGTCCAAGGCACTAACCTTACACACATTACGTCCGGTTTGTATTGGAGTAAATGTTTAAGTACAGGGTCAAAGTGGTGGCGCTCTTCCAAAATGAGAAGTTACGTCCGGGTCAATAAGACAAAATCTGTCACAATAGAGCCGGACGTCCGGGTAAATAGGCCCCACCTTGCAAATAGCATGCTGCATGTCGCAGATATGATACCTGCACAGAACTGTATAGCCTAACAGTTAGGCTACATCATAAAAATGCTTACCTTCCACGTACCAAGACCAAGTATAGGGATTTTTAGTCTATTGGAAAAAGTTATGTACACATTTTGGGACGCAGCATTACTGGCCATTTTACAGGTTCCTGGATTCTGTAAAACTGTATCAAACCAAGTCCGACGACTGCACTGCCTGGTTTCTCTTAAAATATTGCGAGTTGAGTAGGACAGGGCAGACTGGATCATTACCAAACATGCCAAGGTCTCGAACAATATTTTCATCCTAGCCTATCATCGCTGTTGACTCATGACTCATATCATGTATCTGACCTGAAATCTTTCAGCTAGCTATGGTCTAGGCTAAGCTAGACCTCGTATGAAAGGAACATGCACACGTCCAGCCAGGATGTTCAAGTGGAACCGGTTTCCAGATCTCGCAGCAAGTGATGGTTGCCAGATTTTCCTACAAAGTGCCAAATCAGGAACCAAATTGAGTGAAAAACGCCAAATTAGAAAAATTACACAGGGTATCATTTAATGGCCCGTACAGCATCAACTTGAAGCAGGGGCGGGATTTGATTTCTGAAAGTGGGGGAGGGGGACAAATTCGCGCAGACTACCAAAGGGCACCGAAGGCGCCCCGGGAGCGCGAAGCGCTACCCCTAACGGCGTGGGGTCCAGGGGCCCGCCTTAGGGCCCCTGGTGAGGTCCAGGGGAAAAGCCCCGGTGGGGTACAGGGGGCGAAGCCCCCGGAAGCTCCTGGGTATTTACGAAATTGTAGGCATACAAATGATGTATTTTATCTTCAACTTTAAATTACAGATGGACACTATAAGAGAACACAAATATCACGATTTGACTTTCTTCAATTATATATCCTTACTCCATATGATTAAAGTCGGCCGCAATCGATGAATGCAGAGGATGCGGGTAGGGAGAATGGATTACTTAAAATTGAGGTTCTTCAGGGGCTTCCTTCTTGGTGCCCCAGATCTTCTTTTCAGAAAGCTAGGGGGATTTTCATATGATGTGAATTCAGCCCTTGTCCTATATGATGGGGCGTGCGAACGAAAAATTCAACGTTCCCTGCCAGCACATCATATTGGGTCCCATTTGGGGCCAAATTGGGCTCCTAATTGGGACCCAATCAGTTTTGTCAGTGGGCTTTCATTAGGCCCCAACTGGGCTAACTTAGTCCAATTAAGCCCCATTGGGTCCCAACTTGGCCCCAAAGGGCTTACAGCATCTTTCCCATCTTTCTGGCAAGCCCAGTTGGGGCCTAATTGGGACCTGATGACAAAACCAACCTCAGCCCAAGCCCAACTAAGCCCAAGCTTCCCAAGTGAAACCCACTTGGGGCCCAACGGGGCTTGCTTGCTGGGTTTAAGACATCACAATAATGAAACTGAATGAAAATTGGAGAAAGGATGGGGCCACTGATCAGTGGCGTAGCCAGGATTGAATTTTTAGGGGGGGGGGGGGCTAGGTAACAAGTGTGTGTCTGGTACCTCTCCGAGAGTCAGGCGTGACAAGACTATCTAAGCGGAGCGCCACCATCAGTTGGCGCGGAGCGTAGAAGAAAATTTCGGGCTTTGCAAACCCTCCAGATGGCCTTAAACGGCACTTCCCACACGTTTTAAGCTGCATGTTCTCAACCTTGAAATACGAATCTAATGTCTGCCACTTCTCGAAAAATGAGAATAAAAAATCAATCTATGAAAAATGGTAATACATACATTTTTAGGGACCCCAAAACTGGGCATTTCTGATCTGTGGCCTGGGGGATGGGACTAAAGGGAACCGTTATCTTCCTTTCCCTTGGGAAAAATTATAGTAAACTTCAGGAGGACGTACCGTAGATCACAAATGCGGCAATATTTGAATGGGTTTCAGCTTTAATAGGAAAACCAAAAATAGTTGTGTCCCCCTCTGAGAAATTTTCTTTGCGTTAGATTTCCTAGAAGCAAAATTGTGCCATGTTTGGCAAGACTTTGAACTGATTATAGGCCTGCGTTTTAGGATTTTCCTTTTTGGCGAGCATGAAAATTTCAAAATACTCATTTTTAGTCTTTGTAGATTTTACAAGTGACATACATACTACCAAAAAACACTTTTGCCGGTTTTCAGCGGGGTCTAGATGTAAAATGGTGCAGTATTTGTTCAATCATCTGTAGATTTTCTAGTCAAAATTAAAATACTACGAGTAAATCTCTCAAAATATTAAACAGAAAATATTAAATATTAAGCAGAAGTATGGATCATGTGGGAAACATATGAAATTCGGACCTTGTGGACATTTTACAAGTCCGCCCGGACGCCAGTGCCAACTAGTAAAAAGAGGACTTTTGGGAAAAATCGTTCTACAGTGGCACTTGTCATAGGCAGGAGTGAGGCACGACATAGGCCTACTTGTTAAGGATGGAAGGGAGGAATTATTAGAAGGCAGTACCTTACCCTTATGGCATATTTTGTGTATGATAAAGTATAGGAATCGTAGTGTAAGAATGGTCTCCGGTGTATGATTGCCTTTGATTTCAGTAAATCAACCAACCATCCGAAAGGTAGAAAGGGTCTTAACCTAACAAAGTCGCATTCGAGTTTGTCGTCGAGATGTTCGTTTCATCTTCGAAGTGAAATGCAATAAACGACAGTGCAGATTATATACGTTATCTAATTTAGTGAAAGTAGGCATTTTGAAGTTATTACTTGATTTCATACGTGCGCACAAAATGTGTTTTACATACATTCATGCATGTTTTCTTAATTGTTACACATTTTTATTAATTTACTGTTTTTGAAAGAAATACTTCAAAGTTTATTTCCGTTCAAACATTTTTTTCTCAATTACTTTATCAGGACGCCAAAAATCTGGGGGGGGGGGGGCTAGGCCCCTAGGTCCCCCCCGTGACTACGCTACTGGGTCACTTTTATAACCTTAGCTGAATAACGGTGCCCCCCCCCCCCCCCCCAAAGACATTCTTACCGAAGTACAAACATACTGTGGTTTCCTATATAGTCTTTTTCAGGTGACTTTCACAGAGCCGTTACCTGTAAAGGGGCGCGCGGAAAAAAATGATCATTTACCTCATCTCAATAGTGAAATTGAAATAAAATTAGACAAGGAGTGGTCCCTTTTCACTACAGCTGAAAAAGGTGACCCCTGAGAATATTTGTACTGAGTAAAAACGTACCGTTGGTTTCCTATAGAGTCCTGTTCGTGACATTTTTTATAGAGTTCTTATATGTGATGGGACGTGCAGAACACTCCAAAAAGGACTAGTTATGAGACATCTCAAAAGAGAAATAATGGAAATTAGAGAGGGGTGGACCCCTTTTCACTTCAGCCGAAAAAAGGGTGGAGCTCCAGATTAGAGTAAAATAAGATCATCATCCTTTCAAAAAGCTTGGCACTTGTAATTGGTCAGAGAAGGGGACCAGAAGATGAGCCATATATTTCCAGATAAAGTTTTATTTGGAGTAAGTCTTTTTATGGTACAGATAATTTTATCTGAACCAGGTATAATGGGCAGAATATGAATTTCATATGTGACCTAGATCTCAGGCTAGACCAGATCCGAACCTCATGTATAAATTATAACAGGGCTCAGTTTTGGATCAATCCGTGTCTATGTCCATGCCCTTTCTACTTTAGTTAAGAATCGTGTTTGGGACTTGTCCACACTCCCCACGCAGACATTATACAGCAGCATAAAAATGTTTGAAAGCTCCAAGTTGATTCGCATACCTGGCACTGGTCCACATCAAGTTTCATCTGGTTTGATATGTCGATAAAAAGTCAACTTGATTTGTATATATTTATATCTGGGATGCGTCTATGTCAAGTAATAGCTGATTTGATATGACCATATTAATCTTGATGGCATTGGTTTATGTCAAGCAGTGGCGGATCCGGGATTTGCAAGAAGGGAGGGGGGGGGGAAGGTCACGGAAAGTGCCACCATCGGTTGGCGCGGAGCGTGCAAGAAAATTTTAGGGTTTACACACCCTCCAGATGGCAGGAAACAGCGCTCTTCCCGTGTTCTAAGGTGCATGTACACAGCCTTAAAATATGCATCTCATGTCTGCAATTTCCCAATTAGTGAGGAAAAATGCGCAATGATATACCACCCTTCAGCCAGTTGTTTCACTTTTCAGGGACCACAGGAAATGGGATTGGCGAGTGATGAAAGTAGGGTTGCCATATTTATTTTCTGGCTAAGAGGACATGGATTGCCATCTTGAGGGAGGGATCTACTGGGAGAAGGTTTCCCCTACCCTGTGGAGTTTTTTATGATTTGCAGGATGTCTAGATGCAAAATGGTGCAATATTTGTTGTTTAAACAGTGTTTCTTTAACTTGAAGTTTGGCGCCACCAGATTCTAATGAATCGGGGGGAGGGGGGGGGGGTGAAGGGCTCATACTGACATATGTCTATGAGTAGACATAGGCCTATACTATCTACTCAGGTTTCCTCAGTAGTTTTTCTTTTGTGGCTAACTGCTGTGCCTAACTGCTGGCGTGGAGGAGGGGTGTAAGGAGAGAGGTTGTCCTCCTTCCCTTTGAAATTTTTTGAACATTTAACTACCCTTATATCCAATCAATGGTGCTAAATTTAACATCTTTTGAAGTCAATTTGGTATTCAATTTTCATGTGCGTATGGGTAATACGTATAAGTGTATGTTGTTTTAGAATTTGCTCTGTGACGGGGGCGGTGGCTAGGTTTACCATACCTCTTTCTGGAAAGGAGAAAACACACCAATCGCCGTCCGGGAAGGGGGGGGGGGGGTCTGTTAGAACGGGTGGCACCTCTCCCCCTTTGGATTTTTTTCGGTTTTCAAGGGTGTCTAGATGCAAACTAATGCAATATTTGTTGCTTTAACGAGAGTTCCTTTAAGCCAGATCCTAAAAAGTCTTAAAAAATAGTCAGAATACTTTAAATGTAACATTAATTCGCTCAGTGATCTGGATAGATGCGGACTTGGAGTCGTTAGGATATGAGTTGGAACCGCGGTAAATCTGAAACCTTTCCGTTATGCTGTTGGGCACATAAGGCCGCATTTACTATTTGGGGACCTTCGCACAAATAATTTGGTGGGCCCACACTAAAATATTCCCCACGACTTCTAGTGGCAATAGTCTTCTGTCCTTCCTGTATCTGTGATATGGATGAGATTTCACCCTTCGAAATAGTGTTAACTAGACCTACAGTGTTCACTGATTTATAGAATAACCACATTGTGCGTACCCTTTATTCCTTTGACAGTCCGTGGGTAACACTGAAACCTACTTTGGGTTACGAAGACCGTTAGCTCTTCATTGAAAGAGATGGCTTACCTTGGGGTGGCTGGTACTGTGGTACATTTCATGTGAACCGAAGCATTACGCCAAGTGGCTGGATTATTGTTGTCTGTTAATGTCACCTCGTACAAGATAAAGCCCAGTTAGGCTTCAGTTATTGAAGCGGGCACAGCTGGGCTTCAGCTGGGCTTCAGCTGGGAAAGGCTAGCCCAGTTGGGCCCCACGTGGGAACACCTGACAAACACGGATGGGTCCCAGCTGGGGCCCAGCAAGTAGCCCAGCTGAAACCCAGTTGGGGTCCAGCTGGGCATGTTGGCTGGGAAGTAAGTCAGCTGTTTAAATGACTTTGTCACAAAATATATTTCCTATTTTTTACAAGGTATTTTTTTCTACCAGGGAGCTTTAACAACCTGATTCAGCAAATTTTGTGTAGTATAATCTATTTGATAACTTGCTTGCGAAATCCATAATTTATGGTGCTCCGAAACGGCCGAAAAGTTTTCATAGAGATCAAAGCTTCATTAGTTCTCCATTTTCACGTAGATTAAATCACTAAGGGGCTAGAAAAGCTTGAGAAAAAATAACATCAACGACGCTGTTATGATATCACTAAAAATTTTCCCAAAATATATTTCAAAAAAAAAAAAAATAATTGAATGTCAGGCTCACAAAGCCAGGGAAGTGCCATTTCCATAGAAGCATTTTAAACAAAATTTTTTGGGCGTCTTCGCGCCAAATAATGGTGGCGTTACACTTGGATAATGTGCCTGCTAAAAGTGACATCGTTCGGCAATAAAGCACTTTTCTCGAAGTGAAAAGGTCTCTGATTCGATTGATTAAACGTTCCCCCTGAACATTTTCTGCAAATGTCTGTGAACAAAAGTATTGTTGTGACTTTAATGGTTTTCGTCATTTTAGTCATTGCTCGTTAGTGAAATATTCTTTTAAAGACCGGAACAAATCGTCACTATTTCCGAACTGAGCTCTTTACGTTCATTTGACAGAGAAAAAATATCCAACAGCGTTTATAAAGGAAGTGATCAGTGTAAACCAGTTAGGCTATATTCATCACCTGTTCATGAGCGGGTTTCTCACCGTGAATTCTCTTAAAGTGTCGGAGCTTGCTGACAGCCCTTTCGTTCATCTATGTCGTTGACCAGGTCAAACCGAGAGCTTTTAAAGGATTAAACATTAAAAGCGGTAGGGTATAAGGTGAGACCAACAGCATAGGTGTTTAACACAAATTTATTTTTTAGCCATCACGACGCCAGATGCAGGTCAAATGCACAAGACTATTTACCTAATGTAGATTGTTGCCTGATAATTTGTTGCCAATTTACACTGCATAATATTATGTCAAACCTACGTGTTAACTTGACTTCTTTGTTTGTCTAACAGCCATCTTTTTGCCATGGAGATACGGACTAATGTTTAAACAGATTTTCCATTCAGTATATTACTTCAAGTATCATTATTTTCATGTTAATCACAACTAAATCACATTGAGAGGTAATCGGTAATAGTGACGTTACACTGCTCAGTCAATTTACAAAAATGATAAGTTCCATCCAACCATGATGTGGCATGGCGGGACCGAAATTGACGAAAAACATAAGGGGTTGAAAGCCGATATTTGGAATTAAACAATTATATTTCAGTGTTAAATGGATACATTATCTCTCTGGATAAGTCGAAGAACGCTAGTCTAGCCAGCCTCCTGACAAAAGGTTGATTTAGTGACAGACAGTATTTTTGGCAGTGCCGTGTGCAATGGGAGAGGGCATGTCCCCTCACCTCTGTAAGTATTCGAGGGAAATAAGCTTGTCTGGGAAAATCCCGCGAAATCAGTGTGATTAAGTTTGACTGAGCAGCTGTCGCGCTTCCCTTTTATCCGTCACCCCGGCGTGTTTCCTTATGCTTTGAAGAAGGAGGCATCCATTTTGCGGTTAGCCAGTTTCCAGTGCCCTTCTACTTGGACTCTCACCAGTCGCAGCCAACTCCGTAGTTCCTGTGTTCGTCACTTTTTTATATTTGGGATGGCGCGTCAATGACAGAGCCGCGTTAATATATCGCCCATGTTACAAGGGACATTGAGGTATCACTGATGTCATTTTTTCTTCGATGAATTGCCTTCTGACTTGGTGACTGCCAATATTGTCTGCCTAAAAGGTTTTTCGTTTCTTTTTTACAGCGTAATGGTTACATTGCATGAAGGTTTTTTCTGAGTGTTAGGCGAGAGTGAAAAGAGTTAAAAGTTATGAGTACAGGAACAGTCGGTTTCACCAAGCAGGTTGGTAGTCAAGGGGGGTCCTAAAGTCCGAGGATGAACCCATCCACATGATCAAAGCTTGAAAGACAAAAAAGTAAAGTATGGCTAAAATGTTATTACAGTATTACACTCTATAAACGGTGTTTGGGAATTACACGTTTTTCTTAACACTTTTTCAACCCACAATTTGCTAATTTGAGGCTAAAAACACGTGTCTACTTCCTAAACATTTTGTTTTCCAATTCGTTTATCTGCAAATCATATTAGGAATTAAAACTTGTCTACAAAGCCGTGGAAAATAAAGTGTTTAATTGCTATAAACGATTTTAGAATTTGTAACTTTAGGTACGTTTAGGAAAGAAACATTGTACCGTAATCTGGTGATTAGGAAAATCATTTTCTGAAAAGAAGAGGAGGGACACCTTGCCCCTCCCTTTAGAATCCTTGGTCATAATTCCTAAGATCTTCTCATGACACAGTCCTGGAATAGCGCGCCAACTGACACCGATTCCTAGTAAGTAATTCTTGAGTCGAAGGAGACATTGAGTTTAAGTCATCGTTATCAAAGTGGCCTATTTCTGCTTATCTCAATAGTTCCAACATGTTCAAGTTTTTTTTAGGTAACCAACATCAGAATGTTTCCATTTAATACATCCCTGCCCCCAAGAACCACAAGTCAGCTCCACACTCACTGTTTATATTTCTCTAGTTCGTAACTGTTTTAGTTTGTGTTTATATCTAATATTACAGAATTACTGGATAAGTGATGAGGGTGTGCCGACCTGTGGCCACACAAGGCACCGGAGTGGGAACCTTTCCATAGAGCGTTTTCCGGGGGGAAAATGTGTACAAATGTGTTAAATCAATTAAAAAATTCAAAATCTATAGGTGACGATAAATAATTTCCTCGGCTTCGCCCCTTCATCTCTTTTGCTACGGGTCTAAGAGAATGACGAATTTTTCAGATATTTCAGGACTAATTAGCCATCCATAATAAGTATTTTTTTTCTAAAAGTCCCCTCGACTCTCTGGCGAAGAGCCAAGGGGCGAAAACCAAACATTTACTCCCGGAGGAGTTCTGCTCTCTTAAGGAGCTAAACGTTCCAAATGGACAAGTACGCCCTCTCTCGACCCTCCGGCAAAGGGCCGTTCGGCGAAACCAAAATACAATAAGTGCTTTGTGACCCCAGTTAAAGTCATGACTCCACATGAACTGTTGGGAAACAATGGTCTAGCTTTTAACGTATCGATACTTGTACTAAGTGGTCTTATATATGGAGTCAATATGGAGTAAATATTTTCGGCTACTATCGAAACACTCATTTTTTACTAAATGTTATATTTCGAGAAAGCGAAATTCAATAGTCCCAAAGAAAACAACATTTTGCAATATTTAAAAAAAAATATACCAAATTATGATTTGTGTCGTTTTATTTATTCCATTTACAGACGTCGTTAGCAGAACACATCGTTGGTCCTTAATGTCCACTTTGAAACTGTTAAAAGATAAAATGATGATAAATACGGACTGAAATTGCCTATGATCTACGTTAAAATATACCTCTGTTGACAAAAGTAAGAATAACTCATGTTATATCCACACACATGCATGATATATTACAGTTTACAACATAACTATACAGGCAATTGCACATGAATATTTATCAACCCATTGACCAATGACAGCCACCCCTCATCTACCTTTTATTCTCTAAGGATGTCTTTTCATATTGACGAAGAATTAATTTAGGGAGCTGGAAATAGCAAATTGTGAGGATGATCATAATTTCGATATTTAGCAACGCCTTCAATAAAGAGGTCCTATTTCTGGGAACAAATATAAATATTCAGAATGCCGGTTTATTTTGAAATCAGATGATCCCTTAAGAGCAATACCTGGATGTAAGAATACATCTGCATTGAAAAATAGAGTGTTTTCACGTTATGTCACTATTGGAAACCCACACCCAATTCCGGGCAAAAATCAACACTCTGTTAGTGCAACACTCACACGTGGGTCGTCAGCTGCTTCCCAGCTAGCTACACTAATTGCATATGCAAGTTAAAATCGGTGGTGCTTGTGACGTAGGTAAAAACACTCCATTGGCACAAATATAAGGACCATTAAAAGAAAGACCGAAACGTAGCATTCAAATTATATCAGCTTAAATAATGTCCTTTGGTATAAAATTTATTCCATTGAGCCTCTTCAGAAAATTGTAATTGAAGATATGCAATTCTCCATTAACAATAGTTATTTATTTGATCGAATTCTCTTTATCGTAAAAATTCATTTAAATGTCTCCCAAGATGTCACATTTGCATAATTTCCTTAGAAACGCTTTGTTGAGGTAGGTTTCCAAATATCTCCCCCATTTTACACATATAATATGGATTACGTCATGTTTGAGAAGACTGAACTTACTACTCTGCAGCAAATTTTATTGTTCAGTTCTTTGATTCACTGTGTTCTGTTTCAAAGTCTTGTTTTAAAAATAGAGTTATCGATGTTATTTTAACTTTTCATTTTATTTATTCCCAAAAGTATGATATTTTCCGTGCCACAAATTTAATGTTGTTGCTCCTTCGATCAAGTCGAATATCCACAGAATCGATACCACTCATTTAAGATTATAACCCTTAGGTCTACATGTTGTCAGTGCTCTATAAAACTTAACAGAAGTCTTCATCTTATTTGGCCTCTAAACGTGATTGAGTAAGCCCAATCGTACAGCATTTTTTGAGTATGAGGGAGACAGCAAAGACCTCCTCAAATTTAATTTGTCATCTCACTACAGTAAAAGGGAGAAATCCGTCAACAACTTTGCTTCTCTTTTGGGTTCAAATGTATCAGGCAACTCCGGTCAATTTTAATACTTTTATTTCCCTCTCGTGCCAATTTAACATTGTAGCTTCTTTACCCTGAAGGGTGCATGCGTTTGTTATTACATCTACATCAGATGAACTCGCATTTTAACTCAAAACCCTTCAGCTCCACAGGTATTTCGTGTTCGAGCAGAAGTTTACGTTAGAGAATTTTGGGGCGTTGTGACAGGTAGAGGCCTAGGTAACCTGTCGCTCACTGTTTAGGCAGATATGGACAGTCAACAGGTGGGATAATGACAGAAAATATGGTGTGCCGAGGGTACTGATATAGGCATGAAACCGTCTCGTTTATCAGACCCGAAGGAAAAAAATGTTAGTTCCAGTTAAATACTATTTCACCTCTTATTAATGCTTTTTGAAACGAACCTGGGAAACCTTTGAACTTGGGGGTTAAAATTACATTGAGTACAACACAACTACACAAGCTGCAGTGTTATAACCATGTCAAGAGGAGCCTATGGGGAGATGAAAAAGTGTTAATTCAGTTTCTTTTTAAAGTGAAAAAAAACTGACTCTGTGGTGCCAATAACTCTATGGTTACAATTCACAAACTGGTTAAGAAACAAGTGTTTTGATGTAAATTTTAAAAATTTGCCCAAGTTAAGGTCACAATTTGCCATGTTTCAAGGGAACACACGCGCTTCCCTGACGGATCAAAATTGTCTCCCGGCTCCTCTTTTTACATTTTAACAGCCGACTTCTTAGCGCCTCTGCAGACCATTCTCACCCCCTCTGACATAAATCCAAGCTAAGCAACTGCCTGAGTGAATCATAACCTTTCGAATGGAAAAGTGATGTCCGTCCGATGTCTGGAAGGGCATCTGACCCATCCGGTTCGGACACCGAATTAATGACGGCCTAATTCAATCAGTCCATGCATTATTCGGGTGCCAATTTATCTCTAGGCGCACAAAGATTAGTTCACTACCTGAGACGCGACCCTAAGTCGGCCAGATATCGGCGGACCCAAGCCAATGCACAAAAATTAACTCGCATCCGGCAGTTGATAGTACCTAAAATTCGATGCATGGAAATGACGAAATCGGGTTCAGTTGATAACTACATGGGGTATAAGAGGTACCAGTAAATTTCCAATTGCCGGTGCCTATAGAAATCGGTCAGACAGTCTAAGCTGCCAGGCTGCCTACTTGTAAAGTTCAATGGCTTTTAAGGAAAGAGGCAGATCTTGTCAGTCTTTCTGATCTTAAGCTCAAAATCTCCTTCCCGTTTACTCATTTATTTACTTTTTCTCCCCTCTTTTACCCTTAGTTTTTCGCCTTTTTAATCAGGTTATCTTCAGAGCTCTTCTTCCGGGTCGAAACTTTGACCCAAGCCGGCAGATATGCTACTGGCACACTATTACAACAGAACGGTATGAGCCTTTTTTCTGTAAAAAAGTGAAGTATCCAGCATTTGTTATTAAAGATGAACGTATAGCAGGTATAGAAAACATTTGATTACAGGAATGTACAGGAATGTATGATGCAAAATTTATGCGTTTTTTGATTAACTTATGCGGCTTCATCATATTGTTAAGAGAACACTTTTCAATTTAGGACCTTCTAAGACAAATAGATCTTCATCCACACACAACATACCCTTCCACATATTAAATTTTCTTGATTATGTAGTGTTTTAGGATTACACTTCCTATAACCTTGCCATATGGTATAACAACAATCCAGACATGAATATACCTGGTCATTTCCCTATGAACAAAGAATAACAAACCAATCCAATCTGTGCGCTGTCCTACCTGTTGCGAGATGTTTAACCTGTAGGACAAGAGGTTGATTAAAGTATTGTTCGCTCACTGGGATGTCCGAACAAGTAGAGTAGGAAAGTCAAAAACATGTATTCCTTTCTTTTTCTTTCCTTTATTGAAAAAAATTAAAATGACCTTTCATGAGATCAATTGTAGGACTGATTCAATTGAAAAATTTTGAAGAGTACACTAGCATCAAATCTGTCCCACTTTCCTTTCAAGGAACGAGTCGTGGATTGAACCATTTTCGAAAGAGGGGTGGGATCCCCCCTCAAAACGTTTCACCATTTAAAATTTCGTGTTTCCATTGACTTAACATATTTTGACACATTATTTCCGTAAAAATTTTTCTCCACCCCTTCCAGCCATCTCCCTGCCTAAAGTCCTTTGCCTGGCTATACCGGTCTACATAGGGGACACCCAACGGACTAACAATTCACAAGTCTTAGAATAATGAATCTAGTTAAATGTTCTATTAAATATTTTCAGCATCTACTCCTTTGGTATGAAGTTGAAAAAACCCCGAGTTTCATTCAGAATTCTTCCTACGACAGTAGGGTCTGTTTTCATTAGCTAGCATTACATTTAAAAGAAAATAAATTAGTCGCAATCAAAGTTTAATTTACCAAGTCAATTCGTTGAATGTGAGGTAGGCCTGTTCCTGCTATTGAATAGCTCGATAATAACAATGTATTTACATTTTGTTGAATTTTTTTCATGTGCTTATTAAATGATCACACGATTTATAGACAGTGAAACCAGACTTGCCTGCTCCTTGTGTCTATATGAAGTGCACACACGACATAGGCTTAACCTCTCTGAACCTTCACTTTATAACTAGCTGTTTGTAGTTGTTGTAAATTGAAAAAAAAAACATGGGTTTGTCTAAAATTGAATCCCAAGTCTAGAATTCGGATAAATTATAGTTTTGAGGTTGCAAATGTTGAAATTTATTTACTTAAACCAAAATAGTCCATTGCGCAATAATTTGTGACTTTCTTGTTGAATAACTCACATTACCTGCTTTGCTTCCTTTCGACTGTTCGAAAAAAATTGTTTAGTGACCTTGAACAATTCCCATTTTCCTTCTTAGCATGTTGTACCGAAAGGGCTTGTTTTTTGCTAAGTCAAATAACGGTAAGATTTCGATCACATTTTGACACAAGCTGCAGTAGCTAAAAAGGAAGTAGCTTAAGTAAAAATACAGCAATGAAATAACAAGTTATTTCACAATTTTAAATTGAGTACATAAACTAAAAAATTTATATCTCAGCTCAGAAATGTCCTATGGGATGAGATTTGGACAGTTTGGATTTATTTCTCATGTTCAATAATAGGGCCTACATGATTTTTCGAATTTTGAAAAATAAAAGTGCTTTAATCGCTAAGTCCCTGTCATGTGACGTCATATGTCTAGGCCTATAGGTTAAATTGCTAGTCCAGAATTCTGTGAAAAAACGTACCACCAAAGTATTTTGGTATTACACACGCCTCTTATACGTAATTCTTTACAAAGGGATACATTCCTGACAATAAATTTTAGAATTAAATAAGTCGTTTTAAAGAGGTTGGAACTTCTATTAGGCCTGTATTTCATATGCAAAAGTCTAAGAACTAACCTGACGTCGTTCTTATTGGTAGTAGGATCCCTGGATTAAAAGCAACCTCCTCACAACGTTACTGCAACAGACGTGTTCGAATTTTATATCTGTGTTAGTGACCTTTCTGTTCAGGTCAACTGGTAACAAAACATTTGCTGAGCGCTGCGCCGGACGCGCATCGAATACTGTTTTATGTGTGTATACTTCCCTTCATTAGTTTAAAACACGTAACAGTGTTTTCCGTTGACTTTTGACCTATTGCGCAATACTCCTCATTAATAAAACTTCTAACTGGTCTATTTTAGAAGCAAAGACCGTATTACTTAGAAAATAATAGGCCTGTGAGTTTACAAATACATGCTCAGATGTTAGACAATAAACAGAGTCTGAAAATGTTCATTAGTCTTTGGTTTCATTTACTTCTTCTGATATGATGGTATAAAATAAGTGTGATAACCAAAGACAACGGGTCATGAAACAACAACGCCACTGCGTTTTGAGACTCACTTCGAGAACATCTCCATGCATGTTTACATAATTCGGGAGATTAAAGGGACAATCCTCTCACCCCAAACTACACTTCTAGTATAGGGTAACAGAAACTCTCAGTTGGCTCAGCTTTTTGATTGACTGCTAATTCAAACAATGCAGAGTACCAAAGCTTATATTTCACAGCATGAACTGTTCTGAGGGTGTTTTGATAATACACCTTGAGCTTTCTATACTCATTCTGAAGCAACAAAATGAGATTGTGTCTGAATGACGGTGAATTTCAGACAATTGTGGGAGGGGCTTAATTAAGAAGGTTGGGAGAATTGGTACTGTTTGGGATGAGAAAATTGGGCCTTTAAAATAAAAATAGTACGGTATTTCGCAGATGTTACCGGATAATTCACACTTTTCTTGGTTGGGCTTAACGTTGGACGTTTTTCTTGTTATCTCGCCTTCTGCATATCAGCTGTGACCTACAGCATGGCATTTTTAATGCTGCTATATGCTGAATACATGTTATTAATCTCCTTGGGATGTTATTGTTTGGTTCAGCGTAGCTAACAAAGTAGTGAGTGACAGAGATCATTAGAATGTAAAATATCATTTAGCATTGAGTATGCTATAAAATTAGCATGTGTCATGGGGAGGGTTTTGGTTTCACGGGGGGGGGGGGGGCACGATTTGAGGGAAAAGTCTAAGGATAAAGAGAAAAAACCGCTATTTTAGGTGTTTTTGCATGGCAAGGCTGGGTCATGGGGGGTGGGGGTTCTAACCCCAAAACCCTCCCCGTGGCTACGCCACTGGATCTTTTATCTTACAATTATGCATGGAATCATTTTTAGGGAAAGAGCAGTCCCCCAAATTGTTATAGAATAGTAGCCTATCCTATTCCGGGAATGATTTTTGCAAGTCATGTGACATTATTTGTCTTCCTGAGTTGTGAGTTTCTTTCATGGGGTGTAACTCACTGTTTTATTTCATATATGCAATATGTAAGTCTTGATATTTAAAGAAAGGTAGTGGACGAGCAACAAAGAGGTATGTGCGAGAATTACCTGTTGTTTCATAATAATTCGGTGACTGTTCTTGCCCTTTAAGGATCACATGGTTTCCTTTGCATCACCAATACATAAATTGAACAGCGTATAGTATCGTTTAAAGTGTTCGAATATGAAACACTTTGCACCCCGCCATTAACCTCTTTTATTGTTTTATCACTGACATGAAGTGAAAATTACGGTTACAAATATCGTAGTACATGTGGACAGAAATTCCTCCACGTCACCAGGATTTCAAATCAAATGCCTGCTAACCTTACCATCAAATAAAGGGTAAAATTATAAAAGCTCCAATATTATCCACGTACTGTTAATTTCCTGTTGGTCGGAATACATTCTCGATTTAGTTTGATACACTATAGGCATCATCTCACCATGTTGGTAGATGACTCCCGACGTGTTTATGTGGTCTTTCTAAGATGTGATACCACTGTTTATCTTTGTATGCTGTAAACTATCAGGGTTAAAACAAGTTCCGATAAGTCCACTGGTTCATCTAACTCTAAAAATGCTGAACGTTTTCTCCTGCCGATGGTGTAGGTTTGACAACACCGTTCCCATAAAGTAACCATGGCTGTGTGCGTTGTTCTAACTCTGTTGAGAAAATTTTGACCATCCGTTCCACCGTTTTGCTTCACGAAGTTGAGCAGTGTTGTAATGGCAGCCTCGGTTAGTGAGTCAGGAGGGGTAAATTCCTCTCCTAAAATACGTGAAAGAAGCCGATAAAGTTGGCGACGCATCGAACGGACGACTCTGGAAACTGTTGGACGTCCCTCGTCACACATGCCTGTGCGACATTTTTGACTGCCACTGCGTCTTGAGGGAGTCGAGATGATATCACGAGAACCAGTCATGGAGTGTCGACTGCTTCCACGATTGTTTGTAGAGGTCGATGTTCTCTTGGACGACCTCGAGTCCAACGATCGTGTTCTCGATCTTGATCGAGTTGATCTCTCCTCTCTTACAGACTGTTTTGGTGTTGTTTTTTGGTCATCATAAATTTCGGTTCGAACAGTCTCGCCTGTTAATTGAGTTCCAGTCGCGGTGTTAGTATGAAACCGTTGTATTGTTGTTGCTTTAAAGTGTGAGCCCGATGAATACAGGCTGGCGTTAGTAGGAGGGACAAAAACAGGTGTGGTATCGTCGTCATCGGATAGTTTAGAACTATCTATATGAGATACAGGGGAAGCAATGGTTGCCATGGAAATAATCGTAAGAATGGACACATAGAACCATAAAGGGGCCATCCCGTCAACAAGCAAAAAGTAAAATGTAGTCCTGGTCTTCAGCACACCAACGTTCCCTCTATGTTGCGTACGTTCTCAGTCTGTGGCAATTTAGAAGTTCTGATTTTCCAAAAAGATTTTCAGATCAGCTTACGGTCTTCAAATAGATCTGTTGAAAACATGCCTGAAATCAAGAGAAGAGAAAACGTATCTTTAGAATTTAGATTCAAATCTTAAAATAAGGGTCGCAGTCTCACCGAAGTAGTTTTGCATGTTACATATGGAGTCGATATACTGTTCACACCAATGTGAAAAAATTGACTTTAGGGGATACTGTTTAAATTCGTCTCACGTAACTATGTACTCAAAACAATATTTCAGGAGCCATTATCTCAGCTATGTCATATTTAGCAAAGGCATAAGGACAGAGTGGTGATTATGATGTATTTATCTGCAATACAGAAACCATTTTAAAATTCGGAAACATCGAGTGTAACTTGTCTTTTGTATGGTCAACAGTTTCAAAATTTGTTTGACTTCATCAGCAGACCAAGCCATTAATGGGACAAGCTCCTTCCTATAAAAATGTCAGAGGCGCACCCCTCAGTTATGAATATTTTCTAATGTTTTTTTTTCAGATATCTGAATAGCTTTCCAAAGAACAATACCTTCTTCCAGGGACCTTCATGCATAATGAAAAACAGTATAGCCATCATACGCAGGCTCAATTCAGAGAGGTTTAGCCTGCAAACGAACTTTCATTCTGGTGTACAAACTCACCGAATTTAATTACTGTAGCCCCAAGAGATTTTCGTGAACGGAATGTGGGGATAAAAATGATTAAAGGAATTTGAATGAAGATGTCCGATTGAGCCTAATAGCCTATGACGCCAGCAATTACTGCCACTATGTACCAACTGTAGCAGGCGTAAGGGACACTCCATACTCAAACAGCTGGATACAATTCATTTCATCTCCATCATTAAAGGTGACGTACTTCTATATCCTTAAGACTGTCATTTCAAATGGACTCTTACGGACTCTTACCTGTATCTCCTTTACTAAAGAAATGCTAAGGGATTAACTCGAACAGACATGGAGGCAGCCAGTTAGAATTTCCAAAACACAGCTTTTCAAGCAGTGTATTGGTTTACAATTTGTAACTTCCCCATCTCGAGTGAAATAATTCTAACAAGAAAATTTCATTATGACTGAGAAGTCGTGAGGGTCTTCCTCTTTTGTTGCTTGCAATAATTGTCATAACATTTATTGTTCCTGGGGAACTCTACTGTCTTGGGAACCTCTCTTTAAAGTGTTCCTTTCGGAGCATAATAACAGAAATCAATGTCGACCAACCTAAAGACAAAATTAATTGTATCACGCAGAGCAACCTGTTGCCGAATGGATGTCAATAAAACTTTCTGTTTTGATAGAAAAGTACAATGTGTTTGTGTGATGTGGATAAAGTGGGGGGTGTTAGATTGATATGAAGTTCATCTTCAAAAAGCATACAATAAATCTGGACCTAGATGATAATGGAAAACAGTTATTTAGTAGCACCCGTAGAGCGGAGTCTGTTTGTTCAGCCTCCTCTGCAACTACCCCAAGTAAATACTAGAGAAGGAACACTTTCCGACGGGCGGCCTATTATCCACAGATATTAAACAGTTGCAATGGATTGCAAATTGTCATCAAAGAATGGTTTTCAACTGTTTGAACATCAGGACCGACGACTCTACCTGGACAGCTTTCAGATTATCACTAAAGATTATTTAGTTGAAAAACGGCTGTCAATAGCACCGGGATATTTTTCGTTGTTTTATATTCCCAACCTATGTCTATACTAGTAGGTGACCAAAATGAGGTAGGTTCCGTGCTTTGCATCAATGGTAATTGATACACTATTCCATTGTGCCTTCATTACGCCATAAAGGGGACCAAAATACCCGCTGCGATGAGAAAATCGTAACATTTGACAAATGCAGGAGGAGGATTACCTCTTCGACCTCACCTTTTGTACTTTTTGCGAAAAATATACACCTATAGCGAGGAAATCTTTTGTGCTCATATCCTATTTCAGGCGCTCAGTGGAGAGTTTCCTCTCAGCTTCCTTTCATCCGTGACATGCATATCCCTCACTTTGTGATGTCACTTTTATGTTTTATCGATTTATCCCCCGGTCTGGCCCCCTACGAAGCCAATGCCAGACTCAACTTGTTGACAGTGTTTCTAAAACATGTTTCTTGTATCTTGCCATATGTACACACGAGGATAGAGTGAAATTTCAAGATGTATAGGACTAAGCTGATTCGAAAAATAAATAGATACATCTCCCTCCGCTTAAGGGGAATGTAAATTTCTTTGGTGATGTCAACCATTTTCAACATTTCATAGTTCTTATGACACGCGTATCCCGGTTAAATCGGTTTTACCGGTAAAACCGTTTAAACCCTATGACCCTCCTTTTCTTTCTCTCTGGTATTGGTATATAATACATTCCCTTATTTGGTCGAACACTACTTAACTTGACATAAGTTTGCTATGATTACTCAACACAGAATAAAGGGATGCCAATCAATGGGGAATTCATTAATATGCATATATGAGGGATGCTTTCAAAGTCTGTCCCTTGCTTTCACCCTTTCCAGATGCTCTGGAACATTAGGAGGAAAGTTGCTTTAGAAATCTGTTAACCACATATTACGGCGCATCAGGCATTTGGAGGATGACCCTGGATTAGTACCAAATGCCAAATGCAGCTGGAAGTCATTCAAGCATAGGCAAAAAAAAGGGCAATCAAATGTTCTGCTTGCTGAAACAATTTTCCTGTTCACTTGTGACTGCAGATGATTACAGGGGGCTAGTTTAGATTCACAACGGTGTGAAACTTCAAAGGACTTGTCCATCTCTTGATGGGGTAAAAGGGAGGGGCAGACAACCAAAGGAGAACCAACTTACATAGCAAGTCATGTTAGAGAGTTTACACTGGTTGAACTATGCTGAAAACATATGAGCTCTATCATCCACTGAAACAATGTTTTTATGTTTTGAACTTTCGTAACATCAAATCACCTTTGATCTCCACCAAATCCATCAGACATTATCTCTAATGTTGGGTAATTCAAATGCATATGGAATATATATAGACATTACCTTGTTTAAGGCATCATGTTTATATTCACGTTGACCTCAAAGGCCGTTTGGTCTCCAATTAAAGTAATATGGATCATATACTCAGAGGTATGCTCATAGCATGGGACCCCTAGTGGTTACGTATCTTTATAATTTGTTTTTAAAAGGTTTTCATGCACATTTTGATCTCTGATAACAGCACATAAAATGATGTTTGGCTTATGCCAAAGACAAGCTAATGGATCATTTAAGGAATATCTACAGGGTTAGTACGCAGTACCTTGCGATTACTCTCAACTGAAAACATGCATTTTGGTTTTCAAAATTTGACCAACCCGAACGAAGGAATCATTTCCTCATTAGAGAATTCTGCCCCTTGAAAGTAGACCTCGTGACTTGGCTGATAGCGTAACGACTCATTAGCCGATTTTACAATAATAGAAAAAAACCAAACAACCACAGGCGGTGAACTGGACCATGTGATCTACAACAATGTAGCTTTTTATCAGTTGCGTAACCAGGAAGGACTTCAAGGACAGGACAAGTTTGTCTAGGCTTCAAGGGAGTGGATTCTCTTATGATAAAATAATGTAGATCCTACACAATCGCCGCTCAACGGACATGTCGTTGTGGTTAAAAGCATAGCACTACATAATGAATTCAAACATAAAAACTATAATCATGGATTTTGAGCCTTAGTGAATAACACGACATACCGATTATTGGACTGGATACTTTATCCGATTGATCGATTCCCAATCAGAAAGGATACCTAGTAGAAAATAAGATTTTTTAAATTCATTAAGTGTGTCCGGTATTGCTGCTACGTTGCGGGGGTTCCATTTTTGTGTTTTTTCTCTTTTTATACGAGCATGACATGGGTAACGTTTCGTTCTCGACTAACCAAACAAAGAAAAAGAAAATAAAAGAAGTATTCAATTTTGTCCAGTTGCGTTTTGCTTTGTGATTTATCGTAATATAACACGTTTTATTTGATGTTTACAAGGGGTAGAGTAAGGAAGTAATGCTGAGGTATGCTTTTTTTCAGTCGCTGGAGAGTGATGCTTTGTGTGATTTAAAAGCGCGCCATCATTTATGTATGTTTCGACTGTCAGCTTGAGGTTCACATTGTTCTTTGTATTTCTGTGGTAAATCTTTTTTACAATCGCAATGAATAAAATAGTATGACCATCATAAATAAAGAAACAGGGCTGATGATAAAACAACCGAAAAATATTATCAAACTTGACGTATTAATTTTTTTCAGTAGGAATACAGGTCTACAATAGTATCTGTAACAATGTTATGGTGTCCATATATTCTCTAAATATTTTTGTAGTAGTGTTCAAGGAATTCTGCCCGTGTAATATCACGCGACTTTTGTATAGAAAATATTTTTGTGCTCTGATTTTGCTTCGTGCATTTTTATTATTAGATATGTCTTTAGCGAATGTGCGCTGCGCGCTTTTCTATATTATTCGTCAAAAGTTTACTGTACCGCAATTGACCTTAAGTATTTGATGTCAAAACAGAGCAAAAAGTGTTCCCTTTTAGGAGGGAAGGACTTATAATTGCCAGTTACACCAGCAGATGCAGATAGCTCCATGATTTGTTAAACAATTCGATAATTCGGTAAGTCTAATACCCACGTATGGCAAAGTCTCCTGCGACCAGATGCTTTATTGTTTCCCTCCAAAATGAAGGCTGTGGGACGTCAATACATAATGTCTAAACAACTATGGTGTTGCCGTGCGAACTTATTCGAAAAACAGCTTCTGCGCGTAGAAAATGACGGCCAGTATGCCGGACTGAAAGAAGCTAACCTGACGTGTCATAACTCTACAGGAAATGTTCCGGCAGCTGTTAAATTATCCTCAACATATTTGGAATGAGGTGTGGGAGTAAGAAATTTGTATCACATGATCCAGAGCCCCTTTTAAAATTTGGAAATGCTATTTTCTGGGAGTTCTAACCCCAATTCTAAATAGATATACAAAAGTATATGTAAAGACGTGATCATTTCTAGCACGTAACAATGTAAAAAATGTTTGTATGTTCTCGTGTAACATTCAGTTGTATTTCTTCCTCCATCTTTTGTGTGCATTGTATTCTAGAATGTCAGCCCTACATTTAATTGGTGTAGTTTTGTAGTATCCTTCTTAAAGTAGTCTTACATGAACATGTCTGCAGGGTACTAATGGAGAGAACTTACATTGTCGAGTGGGTGTATATCAAATGGAATCAAGAAGTAAGTCGTTCCTATCGAAGTACTCTGACTGATTACTGTACTTATAGCAGACCTACTTTAGTTTATTACTTTAAGTGCATTCACCAGTCTTGAGGAAAGTGAACCCCAATTTTTTTAAATATCTCTTCGAAAAACTTTTGTTCGTGCGTGTGATCATTGTTCTAAGCCAGTGGATCGATCGAAACGTAAGACGAAGAGCTCGATGTCCGTAGGAAAGGGATTAATTGACAAAAATATTTACATAATAAAATTATAAAAGTATCTACATTATTTAAGTTTCTGTTTACAAACCATAAGTCAAACATAGTGGATGGAAAAGTACCTAATTGTTGAATAAGGGGAAAATTTACGTTCCCCTTAACGTTTTCACACACTATTTTAATGGGAATACTTTAGTGTATAGTAAAATACATATGGGGTTACGTAATATACCTAATTACTTTAATGTTGACCAAATTACGGACGTCTATCTGTTAACACGTACAACTAATTGACTATTGAATTCACGTACATGTATATGTTTTTCCTTAAAGGCGAAATATATAGTTATGTATTTTATTGTTTTTCATTTCGCCTAAACGTATCAAGATATACAAATTTCCCCTAATTTTCAATCTATATATATATGCACGGACTGCGTGGTTCAACTTTTTATGTTTGAATTAGGTGGGCTTTTATTTACATGCACTCCGGATATAGTAGTGCGCCTTGAGATCAATGACTAGCTGTGACATAAAATTCGTATTCGTGTTGTAAGTCATATCAAATTAATTTTTCTTCATATAAGGTCACCGTTTAGGAGACTTTCCCAAGATTTTCAATTTTGGGAAGAAAAGACGCCGACTAAAATTAATTTTGACGACAATGTTGAAAAATCTGCTGTGATAATCATCGCTGTAGGAAGCCTAACCAATTACCTCTCTGTGATCTGCGAAATCCTAGTGAAATCGATGGTAGGTCAAATATCAAGAAGTTGTCAATAACGTACCGTTCTGAATTTAGCTACTGTTGATAAAATTCGAATGATGGGCACAATAAATGGAAAAGTCATGACGTTGCTAGGGGGTATTTCCGCTTGCGACTAGAATAAGGGTTTGAATATGTATAAAGTAATCGATGCACTGTGAATTGACCTCACTTTCTGGTTTCTTGCCGAGATAAGTTAATTCCATTCAAAATTCGCTTTATCATATCTCCATCTTAGGAAAAATCTACCATTGAATCTGCTATGATGTTAACATGCAGTTTGACCTACGTGGGTACAAATATAAAAGAGCATTTCTTCCAAACTTTTAAGATGAAGACAATCCATGACGATGGCCCCTACAGTTTTCATTATTTTAATGGATAGTTTTTTCTCTGTAAAATGAATCAGACCTCAGTTTTGTATTGTTTTATCAAGATATCACACATGTTATAAAAACGACATGCAATACAACAAACATGGTAATATTATGTTCCCTCTTCGTCAAACAATACTTGTACGATATCTTTAGTACCATCAGGTAAATAAACTTATCGGTTTCATTTTTAAGGAAACTGTCAGTATTATCTAAGAAGGAGATAAGAGTTGGTTTAGTTTATAGTGAAGAATGAAAACTCTGTTTACGAGCTCTGCTGTCATGATATTGAAAATTTTTATCGTTCCATTTCATCGAATAAAGTTAAAGGTGTCGGTTAGCCATTATCATTTTCACACTACAACATAGACTAATGAAATTCGCTGCCTCGTTGAGTCAGTGGCGTAAGCAAGATTTTCTGAAGAGGAGGGGGGGGGTGTCGGGGTATGAAATATATTGAGTGATGGCCGGCCTGGAAGAGGGGTCTAATTGGGGGCTTTTGAGGGAGCCTAGAGGCAAAATCGTGCAAAATTTTCGACTTTGACAGGGATCTTAAAAGTTGAATTGTGGTGATTAATGGGGGTAAACCTAAAAAAATGAATCTTTCACATGCAATGTAATACCATGCATCCTACCTTTTTGAAGTAAAATTTGTTTCTAAATTTGGGTACTTGTATGAGTCAAAATAAAAAAAAAATCTGTGATCGGCATAGGCGAACAGCAGCATTTCACCTTTTGTTTAAAAAACCCCCATAATTCCGCCACAAAGACTATCTAAATGGAGCGCCACCATCAGTTTGCGCGGAGCGTACAGACATTTTCGAAAATTCTGTCCCTTTGATCGCTGGAAATAGCATATACCAGCCTCACACGTAGAATCTGAGCAGTCGCTATCTTTTCGTCGTTTGCAGTAAAAGTATTACTTCAGAATTGCAAACTGCAAAGTGATCAGAAAGTTATTAAAAATACTTTGACCCCAAAGGGTAAAGACTACATTAGCGGAGCGCCACCATTTTAGCGTGGAACATAACGAAAAAATTGAAAAAATGGCTACCCCTCATGTGGCCGAAAGTTGCGTTTTTGCTTTGTAAACGGAATCGATACACTCTTCATTTTAAGCTTTCAATGGAATAATAAAAATATCAGAAACTTGTCATGTGATCAGAAAATTTCCACATAAAATGTATCACTACCATTAGACAAAATGGTCTTGAATCTTTTCGCGAAAAAGCTATACAAGGAAACTGAGAATATGCTAATGTTTCTCTACTGTGACTTTTGGGTAAATTCGAGATCCACTGAAATGAGGAAATTGTCTATATGACTTCCGAACTCTCGGCTATAAAATGTTTTCTCCTAGCATCTTTTGCATGATAAAAATGGCAAACCATTGTTCACCGCACCTGACCTCGGCTCATGCCCCGTCTTGCTCGTGCCGGCCGGGAACGTGTCTAAGAGACGGGCCCCTTCCCTTTAACAAATTACAAATTTGCATATTTTTAGGAAAAAAGGGCATCCGTTACGGGGAGCGGGTTGAGAGGACAATACCTCTCCTTTAGAGATTGGGTGTCCTTACATGCAAACAGCTGGTGCCACATACGCTACGTTTGGAAGTAAAATCTGTGTTAATAAAGTACGTATACTCTGAGGATCTACAAAATTGGTTTCCATGAATTGGGGTGGGCATGTCTCAATGGTCCCCTGCGTACGCCAGTGCGTGGAGTTGTGTGAAACGCGAGGGATGCGCAAATCGAACTCGGCATAAATAAATTGCACCTATTTACGTACAGTACACCACATGCATATAAAAATTAAGCCTTAACCTAAGCATTGGGCTATATTACCCGAGAGAAGTTTTTGCTCAATAATTAAACTATTTCCAATGAAGCTGCTCGAAAATACGGTCTCAGCTTTCTCGAGAGTGGAGAACGTTTTATTTACCAACCGTTCGAGAAACAATTTACAATTAAGTTTTGATTACACGTAGAGATGACGTGAATTTGAGGTCATTCCCCCTATTTTTTAATATTAAAACAAGGATGAGAGAAAAACAAGGTGAATTTTTTTCTTTTTGGAAACAGAAAAAGCAAAGAATGTTTTTTAATTATGATTAAAATAGAAATTATAAGTGAGAATACGTCTAATTTCTAAACACTGAATCAAGTTTTACTGATAGTGTACGCATGCATCTGAAAATGAAGTGAACATGACACAGCGTATGTAATTGATATTTGTGTTTTCGTCATTTTCTGACACTAATAGACAAGACTGGACATAGGAATTTTGTTTGCGATTTGTGTACTAGTCGATTACACATAATAATTGTCATGCAAGTGACAGTTTGATCATGACGTCTAGATCATTACAAGACATAATCCTACATCAATTTATACCTTTATATTTCATAACTGTCTTTTGCACATGAAATAAAATAGAACAGATTTTGCATACGATGTTTTCACAGTGATAGAGTGATAAACTGTACTAACAAAACTAATGACGGGGAAGTGATAGGTACTGCGTGGCGTAGATACTGTATATGGTGCAGCAACTTCCTGGAAGGATCAAATGGCAGAAAACAGCTTTTCCTTGTATGCAGGGTTTTGAATTTCTGTGCAATCTGGCGCGGTCTCAAGGGGACGGTTTCCCGGTCTCAGTCCGATTTTTCGCCACATCGACAGTAAACAATACGCGTAAAATTAGCAAACGTTAATCTAGGATCCATACCTAGAAAAGGGTACCAAGGAACACCCTGGAAAATCTCTTAGACAATTTCAAAACTTCAGTACTATAGGCCTATGATAATAAAATGTTACGGTTGTGAAAACATTCTAAGGGAACCCAACAAAAGGGACCCCCCCCCAAAAAAAAAAAAATAAATAAATAAACCTTAAGGGTATATGGAGTCTAAAATGCGTCATATTCATGAGTTTACTTGAAAAATACCCTCGTTGGTTGGCCTCGACATATGAATATTCACACTGCACGACGAAGCCCATCTGTAACTTTGTTCTAAGACCACTCTCCCTCTTACAGGCAACAACAGAAAATCAATTAGACTTTCTATAGAGTGCGCTAGAAAACAGGACAAAATCACACACTGAAATTCCTTTCACATTGTTCTGAAGGCATCAAGGCAATCAGACTTGTTTTAGTGAACTCCTTGTTGCATATTTATAATTTATGTTTCTGTTATCGTATTTTTGATAACTGTTTAAAAGCGAAGCCTAGAGTTTATACCCATATTCGACGAAGATTTCTTCCGAAAGTTGGTATAAGGTAAACGTAGCGGCAGGAGTTACATTAGTCCTATATGCGGGTAAACCGTTAAACGACTCCGTTGTTCCTTGAAAAACACACATGCACCAAGTCCTATTTGCTTTTTCTTTCAGCCGTATCAAATGCAATCATCGTCAAACAACTTATGGATGTTATCCACGCGCTCTACCTTCTTCCGTGGATGACCTAAGTTACCCACACTAAGTATTTCCGATATTCCTTGGTAATTCCTCATGATAAAAATAAACATTAATCTCTTCTCTGAACCGAGCTTGACACGTTAGGCCTAAGTTGAAACGACCTAAGGCTACTGGAGTTAATTTCTTGACTAAATAGCCCCACAGGTGATATTTTCATTATTTATAAAAGTTAACCGGGTCTCTCCTAAGGCTAGTCTTCTGGCTATTTCAACTTGTGGTGATCCAAGTACAAAGTGGAACAATAGAAGACCTATGTCATCATATGACAATCGGTTCACAACAGAACCGAAATCTCTTGAGGTTTGCGGACAGGACGAGGGATATTTTTAGCGTAGTATACATACAAGGTGGACTTCTTTAATTCCCTGTAACAGAAATTTCTCCTCATAACCAATTCGAGCCCTGTTCTCAAGGTGCTAGCATCGGATTTCGGCTTGGTTTGAGTACACCCAAACAGATAATCGTTCTAGAGTATGGCAGAACGTGGCTCTTAAATAATGCTGTATATTAGTTATGACGTCTTCACAATTGGTACTTACAAATAAATATATATAAGAAATACGTTGTTATGAAAAACACAGAATATGCAGGAAAGACAACACAAATAGGGCTATTAAAGGAGCTGGATAGTGGCGTACTTCCAAAATAAATACCAAACGAGATGATATACTCTATGTGCGGGTCTAATTTTAAAAATGCTGGTCCCAATACGCTCTATATTCTTATTAAAAATAATTTTGCAAAATAAATTTGCAATAACGCTCCCATATTATTTCTTGTGATATTTAAATTTACACTTGCAAGACATTTTACATTTTTTGTTTCTGAAATGCTAGTTTATTTTTCTTCTGGCATCGGTAATTTTGAATCGCTTCTACTTGCATGTTTTGATCGATGCATCTAACCAGTCAGTAGTGCACACAACTCAAACGTAGGCTATCAACAAGTATATAAGCCTTGCACATTTCAATGAGATTATAGTTACAGGACACACTCTTATTTTGCGCATCATCAGCAGGAGCTTCATGAACAAAATTTTCGATATTGTTGGAATTGAAACCGTTTTTCGATCAATGAGATTTTTTTTTTGGTGGGAAGCCTAGACTTCAATGCTAGCCTGACTGGCTTTCGTTAGTACTGTCAACGACAGTAACAATTAGTGCACTGTTACACCAGACAACTGCATGCATGGCTTTGAGTAGTACTAGATCTAATCGATAACCCAAGAAATAAAACCGGAAGTGAAGTAACAAAGTCGGCGGATCCGGGTATTATTCTACTTTTGCGGCTACCTAGTTCCTTCGTGTAAAACAACTTATTTAGTTGTTCCTTTTGTACAAGGATAAGCCAATCCTTAAGTTCCAATGTCAGAGTGGGTTACCTTTTTGTGTTTTAATCAAGTGGTTCCTGCAATCATTCTCCCTTTTGAACGATTTTTATATAGACCATTTTGTAAATGGGGAAGCGCTCTGATACGTCGTTTCTTCCACAAAATGCAACTGACAAAAACGACACGTACAAAAACGACACGTACAAAAAATTTATCCCAAAATTCTTTTTTACTTGGAATAGGGCGGATTTCCTGTAAGTGGCAAAATATGTATGAAAGTGTTCATCTGAGTTTTTGTAATTGAGAGTTTTGATGTTGAAAATTGGTGGATAAATTGTAGGCATTGCCATTAAAAGATGTACATATACGGTATCCAGTAACTTGTAGGCATATCGAGTAACACTTTTATAGCAAGCCAATCACACAATTGAGTTTGACACTTCAATTGCAATTACAAGCAGTGATTCCAACAAGATCTGACGCCCAATTGACCAAAAGCCTGTGGGTTTTGTCATATTTTAAGGCCAGCTAATAAAGCACTTGACAAATTTTGACAAAAGCTAACATTCCCAACCGATTCTTGAGGTGAATCCTCAGGGTGTCACATTGGAAGATGACACAAGAAATACAAAAGACAACAGCTTTCTTGTTAAGGGTTCAAACATCTTGGAGGGAACGTTTGGTAAAGATTGGTATCACGATACTGGTATTCCAAACTCTGCTAGAGGTTTTTACATTGTTGTTCTTGCCAAGTTAATTTGAACACTTATTTTACTTTGTGTTTCGCGAAGAGTTCCCCGGCACAACTGCCTAAAGGTTTTTTTTTTTTTTTTTGCCTTTTTTAAGGTTAGTACAAGGACCGGGACAGGCTACAGGTTGCTTAAGAAAAAAATCTATCTTCAAGATTATGAGGTCGTGAGATGACCTGCTTTAGGGGAATCTAAATTTTCTCCTAGGAGGGCAACCATGTGATTGACCATTTTACTTCGTACTCCTGCCATGCAAAACGTCATGGGGTTTTTGTGTTTAAAATAAGTGGCAAAGGGTTTTAAAGCAGCGGTGTATTATTAAAGTTATGCTCTACTTGATTGGTTTTTGTATGCCTTGGTCCTCTTGTGGCTTAAAGCCCAGTTCTCTCACTCCAAACAGTACCAATTCTCCTAACCTTCTTACTATTTACACAATTTTCTGAAATTCGTCCTCACCCAGATACAATCTCAGTTTATTGCTTCAAGGTGAGTATAGAAAAACTCAATTTATATAATCAAAAAACTCTCAGTACCGTTCATGATGTGTTATATGAGCTTTGGTACTCTGCATTGTTTGAATTAGCTGTCAATCAATGAGCTGGGCCAATTGAGAATTTCGGTACCCCCATACCAAAACTGTAGTTTGGGGTGAAAGGTCTGGCCCTTTAAGTTTTTCTATAAAGTTGCTACAAATCTTTATTTACCGCATCACGTGTCCCTTATTCGGGAGAACATTGGTTTCGTCAAACGGAAAAATTTTCCTGAATGATGTATGGAATTTTGAGTGTGATTTTGGGGGGAGTTCCAATATCTACCCTTACCGAAAGAGTCGGATATTCTCACTGTGAAAGATTAAACAGAGAGCAAATAAGTGACGATTGTACTGTTTGAAAGCAAAGATTTGCGTGCATTGTATACTGGGCGTAAACATTAGTCACCCTGTCTTATGAACCAATTGAACGAGACAGCATAAACATTATTCAAATACGCCGGAAGTTACAGACTTCTCAAAAAAATCCAGACGGAAATGCTGAGACGTTGGAAAGGAAATTTTTTAATTTATTCTAAAGCCGGAAAAACAGCTCTTGGCTGTTTCAGTATAAAGTCATTCAGGTTTAAATTACTTGAAGGAAGCCACTCTCTTAAATCGCAAGATTTGGAATATTGGAGTTTAAATCTAAAAGAGTGGAATTAGTGACCAATCGGACGTTAGATTGGTCACTAATTCCATTCTTTCACATTTACTTGAACTCTATTAGCCTAATTTAAAATCTATTGATTTAAGAGAGCATATTTGCAAAAATTCGCAACATATCAAACTAAAGATAAATTAAAAGGTTGAATGATATATCAAAAGGTCATGTTTGAAAGAGAAAATTTCTTTCCAAATTAGGGCAGGAGAAAAGAATGCACCTGTCTTGTATGTCAGTATGTAAGGTATATGAAGAAAAAACTCAAAGAACAAATAATTGCAGCCCGAGCAAAACAAACAGTCTGTAAAGTCTCTCGCTTTTCTGTTTCAATTTTGACTGTTTGCTAGTACAGTACGCATTTGCGTTTAAATTAAGGCCTATTATACACGGCTATCATGCCTTAGTAAAAATCATTACCCGAAAATGTTTTCAAAAGACACAAAATATCATTAATATTCATTTGCATTGGTTTTCAGAGAGACGTTTCATTAGGTTAATGCAGCACACAAGTACTGTTGAATTGCATTTGGTTTTCAACCTTCACACACACAGAAATGCACTTCAAACTTAAAATTAAATTCAAAATTAAATTCAAAATGTTTTGAAACTAGTAATGGTCACTGTAAAGATCTCATGTCTTGTGCAATGAAAAAAAATAAGGGTGTAATTTTTAACTTATGTGGAGTTCGTGTTACTCTTAACTTATGATGGCACGACCGAGACTGCGATTGGATAAAGTGTCTTCTTGCCCGTCTAGCGGACCTATATTACCCCTACACCTATATTGGCTGCACTGGTAATACTAACGTACTTCAAAGGAGAAGTTAGTTAGTTAGTTAGTTAGTTAGTTAGATGGAATTTAACGACACACCAAAACGAATTTGTTATATGGTGTCAGTCAACTAGATAAAAAGTTCAAGGTGTAAATATCTTTTCACGTACGGTTTACTTGCATGAAGTTTGGTTTCCCTTCCGTCGCCTTTTACGACAGGCCGGAAATACCGTGGGCATAATCTACAACCTCCAGTCTACAAGGGGTTTCAAAGGAGAAAAGAATATCGGACACAAGCTATGAAGGTAAATGTTCAACACCCAACTTTACTCACATGTACTGGGCGAATGTTAAGAACGGCAGCCTTACTACAAAATGCCTATTTCAAAGGAAACGTGGTTGCAAATAAATAATTTACACCGCAAATGTGTACCAATCAGGAATAAGTTGGAAAATAAAATTCTTATCTCCCCCCCCCCCCTTGTAAAATTCCCTTCGACAAATATTGTTTTTCAAAGTACATAAGCACATAAATACATTAATTTTACCTATACCAATTTTTCAATTTACAACACAGTTATCCCAGGGGTTAAAGAAACGAAAGAGTGAGACTAGTATGTCATTTAAGAACATTCATTCAAAACATGATTCGGCAAACGGATAACTACCGCTACTACTTGGTCGACGCTTGCGGGTTCACCTTGGGAGCTACTAACCCCATGTCTTCACCCTGGGATATACTACAAGAAAATACCAAAGGAAACGAATAGCGGTTTCTAATATCTAACCCCCAGATATCAGCGGGGGTTTAAGTTTGTGGTTTCATAGAATGAGTCCTCGACAGGAGTGACGAGGCGAATTAGGATTTCCGTACGACGACCGCTGGAAAGGGAATCGATATGAGCCACCGTAAATGACATAGCCGCCGTCGCGTATCTTTTAAATTGATATCAACCAAGGAGGTGGCTTGATGGGAGTGACGTCAGATCAGGTTAACTACATCGGCGAGGGATGTTTGAAGACAAATGTTTAATACACGTCGTTTAGGCCTAGTTGTGACTGACGATGCATCACTAGCATAATGTGTTTGCAATTCGTTTGTCAGCAAGACACTTGAAGCAAAATTCCAAACTTTATTATTCAAAGCGTTATAATCTCATCAATATATTTTGACAAATGCTTCGCTCTCCGAAACGTTGTACATTCACAATCGTATTGAACTTTCCATTGGCAGCCATGGTTTAATAGCCTTCATCTTAATTTTAATATTACGTAACACATTTATTTCCCCCTGTACGTCGTTTTATGTTTAATATTGTTTATAACTGTAATAGCCCGCTTCGTTGTTTTTGTACATATATTTGATTGAGAAGAACAATAAAAAAAACTTTCCATTGTTTGAAAATATATCAGTCGATTAATATAACTGTTCTGCGAAGCTTCAAAACAGTACATCTCTCATAGTGAAAGTTATACGTTTTGGGAATGTACATATCTCGCTACTCAATTTTTAAATTAGTCCTTATTCCTCCTCACTCAAATAATTGTTTGGGTAGAGTTATGGGGACATGCTATAGTTCAAATGCAGCAACGCCCTCTTCATTTTTCTCCACTATCTCCTTTGCTAGGGTCATGCACCAGAATAAAGTTTGTTAATCACCGAACCAAAGACAAAATGAAAGAAAAATGAGAATGACGCACCCACACAACAAGCTGTTCAACCGGGACAAAAGTTACCGTATAGATTTGAAACCTTTCATCGGAGAAAACAGCAATAATCTCGGAATACAGTCAGAAATGTCCCTACAGTCATCAAAGAAATTTGGGATTATATGAATCATTAATTTAGCGAACAGCTTGCAGAGAGAGAGACACCTTCTCTCTCTAGACCACTTGTCAATATTATCTTCAATATTTGGAGCACCCGGAAAAATTTAGCTGATTGAGAACACTGTTTATAAGTATTCAATATTTGAAAATATGTTGCTGGTTTACGGGATTTTCCTGACGCTCTGAGAAAAAAATGTTATTATGATTCAAAACAGGTGTATTGCAAACATTGCTAAACAAATATGTGACCGTTCAAAGAAGGTGACACACCATTAGTTTAACCTGCGTATTTATTTGATAAAGACTCCTATGCGACTCTCATTCATAGAATAATGTAAACGTATTAGAGCTTCTTGATTGTTCCTAACAAAATTTTCAAGTGGTGATTTTCGCACAACTACTTATTTATCTCGTCGCGTTATTTAACACTTGCTGGTGGTTTAACATTTCTCAGCAGGTAGCACCGACATTATATAAGTGGAAAATTTTGTTCGCAAGAAAACAACATTCTGAACAGCTCATAAAAGATTTGTTATTCCATGTTTCAAGTCGATACTCAGTCTGGCTGACAAAAAGGGAAACATACTGTCAGTTAAATACACAAGGACAAAAACATATCACCCATAACTGAGGTTAAACTAGAAGGTTTTCAGCTGACTGAGGCATAAAATTAGTCTAACCAACTAACC
Organism: Holothuria scabra; assembly: GCA_037179385.1. Lineage (NCBI taxonomy): Eukaryota > Metazoa > Echinodermata > Holothuroidea > Aspidochirotida > Holothuriidae > Holothuria > Holothuria scabra. The sequence goes on along the minus strand of CM074187.1, from coordinate 7,177,507 downwards.
AGACCACTCGTTTTATATTTAAACTCTATGAATACCCTTTGTTACTCTGCGAGTGTAAGGTTTGTAGACGATTCCGTAATATCTTGTCGGAATACTGCCTTCACATCGCTTTCAAATTTAGACTGAAATCTAAGATTAACTTTTCAAAGGTATAGTGGTCAATCATCGTAGGAAGATATGTTCACGTCCATGATTCATTTTCAATATACTCGTTGAGAAGAAATAGACAGTTTTCACGTACTGCCATAGGTACTTTCACGTGTAGTATTTCAGTTATGTTTGAGGGCAACCCCGATATGCACGCACAGATTTACCCTCAAACATGGCGGTTACCAGCTTTTATTGTGACATCAGAGGAGAACGATTTACTCCTGCATTTGCATTGCGTCAATCAGGGAGTGTACCTAGCAACTCCCTTTATAAAATAAGAAACCTAGACATGTATCTTTGGTCTTTGTTGTGAAATCTTTCATTTTAATCTTAATCTTGACTAATAGTTCAAATTCCGCAAAATGAAATACATTATAAGAATAGCCAGCTCGTTTTGTGAATATTTAGTATTCAAATATTTGGGTGGACAGACTTTACCTCAACGACAAAGCCCTGAATATATTTGTGAGGAGTTTATTTCTTAAAAACAAAGTTACCCAGCTAAAGTTCTTGTCGGCCTTTTGATTTGCCAATTGTTTTAAAATTCAGTCGTTCCAATCTTCTTTTCATGAATGACTACTTCAATGGTCATGTGATAAAATACGTTTTTACCTAATTGTGAGTTTTATTAACAAAACTCCTCATTTAAGACATTAATTCGATGTTAACATTTAAAACCACGTTGGTATATACCTGTAAAGGAACTACATTTAAAAATAAATTTGGAGCCTGACAGCTTAGACCCTTCACAAATTTAATCTATAAGACGATCTATCAGAGGAGGATGCGTTGTGAGAAAATATGATCGTAATGTCGTTGACTCATGCAAGCACTATTGACAGGATAACTATTTGGAAATTATTTTAAACAAATCGGCGTTTGGGTTGTGTTGAAGACTTGAATAATGAAAGTTTTCCTTCAATTTCCTTGACCGTGACCTTTGACAATTAAATCTTTTTTTCTGAAAACCTGAAGGGTACACAGTCTAGCAAAATTTCATAAAATCTATGATCTGCAGGAGGGATTCTTCCATATACGGTAATGAGGGGTATATCTTCTTACATGAGGGTCACGGGGGGTAGAGAAAAATATTAAAGAGTAGGAAGCACTGGTCATAACTGGTTTCTCGTGAGCAACAATAAATCCGACTTTTGCGTCATTCTTTTATCTAATCAATCTTGTTAACGTTAAGGGGGTACTGTTACAGTAATTAGGTCAAACTAATTGGCGTTCATCCTCAACACGGCGGGGGAAGAGAGTGGGATTTTTGAAACTTTCTCAGCCTGGATCTCCCAGGTCAGTTTTATCGACTCTGTGTTTCTTTTGACATCATTAACATTTGTCATCCTAAGGGCTTTGTTCTCTTTAGCTATAATTTCAAACCTACTCTTGATGAAACCCAACCACGCTTTTGTTGTTCTTTCGTGTTCCCTGACATAGTACTTGCAATAGGATCGATTGGATCCCCGTCGATCTTTAGGTACTCCTAGGCATGAAAAACTTGGAATGAAAGTACATGTTATTGAAAATGGGGTACTTTACGTGAATAACATAGTTTTATCCGTATAGTTATGGTTTTGTTTCCCCCATGTCCCACATGCTAATTAAAAAGTGGATCCATGACGTCCACATGTATTCAGTGTCTTTATTTTTTTAGGCAGTCAGAAAGGTGGGGTTATTGTTGAATACCAGGAGATTTGATTAATATATGAATGTGGAAAGCAGATCTTTAATTACGATTTCTTAATTACCTTGCGTCCTCTTGAGTGTCTATCTTGCGTTTCCTCGACATGACAACGCAATTTAATTGAATCCTAGTCAGCCCGTAAATAATAGAGTCATGCTTGAAGGAAAGCGTGGTGCTGCTCTCTCCATCAGACCAAAGTGTCGTCCCCTCTGACCAAAATCCCTACCTCCGCCATTGTTGGTGCCTTTAAAGGTAACTCTATAATGACGCATGTCTATGGACTCCAGAGTCGAATGAACAAGATCAAATTGCACAATTAAGTTTTACAATCTATTTTTACAAAAGTTTGCAAATCCAGTTACAAATAGAAAGACCGAGGCCTTTCCGACTTGATTCAATCGGTCAGAAACTGAGCTCCCGAAACTGAAACTTCATCTAATTAATAAAATAACAAACTAAATTTTGCTGAATTTCCAAGTTTTGGAAGGTAACCTAGCGAAAACCCCAAATTTTAAGCATCAATGGCAACACCGGCCATCATGCACATGTAATTACTTGTTATTTCTTAACCACTACATTTTCAACATTTGGGAATTGCACTCTATGGATTATAAATTCAACACTACATATCATCATTTACAAATGATTACTAAAGTGGTTCTAGGACAATTATGAATTAGGAGACAGATAGGTCGCAACATTTTTCTGTGCAAGTAGTAGTATTGCACTACTTCAAACTGACTGTCTTATCTCGGTCAATAAAAAATACACACTTTACACCCTTCAAAGCTGAAATGACCAGCCCCGACATCTTCATGAATGTGGGCCAGCTTGTCTGTCAACTTTCAGCAGTATACTGTCAGTTCTAATGAGACCATTCATAACGCCTTCCGCATGCATGATCCTGAAAGTCTGTCATTTTATGTAAGAATACGACTTCCCACCTAATATATTAGTTTTCATGATGTAGCGACACGCACTCTAAATGCCCTCGACCTCACTAACACTTAAAAGTTATAGTTTGTTAAATGTATCTTCATATTTAAAAAAGCTGTCCACGTGGTTCTAATTCCTATAATCGGTTATCGGTTATAATAGGACAAGGTCTGCAGATGGACGTCTGTTAACGTAAATATTTTGGGGCCAAAAGACCATCTTGTACAAGAATTCTCAATTTTTCTTCATTTTCACCTTACAGTTTAGACTCAACAACTGGGTCTATATTGCAGTTTAGGTTGTTATGAAATAGGGCGTGCTTGTCTTACGCCAATAATGATTCTCTGCAGAATCAAAAAGTGCCATATTTCCCCTCGGGTCTTGAGTTAAGTTTCATATTTTTTTACATATTTACAATGAAAATTGAATGTTTCCAAACAGGTGAACCAAATCTATTTTGAATATAATGAGTTCATGAAACTGTCGCCTCCTCTAGCACCCTTACCGAGGAGAGCACTTTTCAGCTCCCTATCGAACACAATTCCCTATGCTAACGCTCCTTTAGTTATAAAAGCATTAGAGAGCACATTGTGGAGAAGTATGAGAAATTTTAAGCTCATACTTACTGAAGACAGGACAATGACAGGTAGTACCCACGTTCGGTGCTCTTACATCCGATAAGTTTTTGTATGTTTTGACAAAAACGGCATCCATCGTAGTAATTTGTTTAGGTTTGCTGGTCTGATATGTCTACAAGCATATTAAAGCTACTTCACAGTGTAATAAGTTATGGAGAAAATCAGATGACACTGTATTCCTTTAAGACTTGTTAACAAAGTACATGACGCGAAGAACTTCCTATTATCTCGAATTTGTAAACAATTTTTATGGGAGAACACCACTTAGTAAGACATTATTTATTATATACGGTCATAAACTGTTGCTAAATGGTCCTATTATAGTAACTCTGCAATCGATTTAAATTCCGAAATCCAATGGTCTAAGAGACAGGAAGACCTGCCATGTGATATGTTAATTAGTTCAATCATTCATGGGGCTTTCTGACCTCCACGTATTCGTACCTAGAGCCTGCAAAAATTTTAGTCTGGCCCAGTCGTTTTTTTTGTGCCATTCGTGTGGTGGATACAAATTTTGGTCTTGAATGTATATGCTCTGATAAAAAAAAATGAAAATTCATGACACAATCATAAAGTACAGTTAAATCTGATAATTGTACCGACTGAAGGAAACTTACAAACTTTGAAAAATTTTACTTGAGTTGCGATATCCATCTTCAAACTTCAGAAGTTCAGGCTTATATAGTAACAACTTGGACGTGATAGTTTGTCCATGTTTAGCTTGTACACACTGAGAGCTCTTTATTGAAGTACTGAAAAAACAGAAAGATGTCAAAACCTTTCCTTTCTGGAACAAACTCCACATCAATTCATTTTTAACGATTCCATAAACATTAAAGACCTCCAAAGTTCAAAAAATCCAACTGAGTCATTAGAACAGGTGTAGACAAAATAGTCAATACAGTGATATTATGCTGACTGTGTATGGTGCGTTACTGTAACGGGAAATGTAGGTGTGAGATGTAACCAAAATATGTGAAAGTTGAGTGTCCTGCTGTTTCAGTTATATTAGGTAGGTTCTTACAGGTATACTGGTTATGCTGCCAACAGTAGAATACATTTTTCAGACTTGCATTGTGCTAAATATGTGTAGTAGTTCCCGCTCATCTTTCACTGAATAATGTCTAAATATTTTGAAAACTCTTTTCTTGGAGCTTTCATTTTGAGAATCTGCAGAGTGGGTCCGAATTCAAAATATGATTAAAGTTTGAGAATCCCCTCCCCCCCCCTCCCCCAGGAAAAAAGAGCGCAATCACTAGGTCGTTCTCGGGGTAGTACACGGGACCACTCATTCAAGGACAGTCACCTATGCATTTTTCGGAAAGTGAATGGTAAGGTTAAGTTAAATAAGACAACAAACAAGGAGAGTGTTACACATTCTAATTGATTTAAAGAAAATCTCATCATGGAGTGTAATAGCAAATGTAGTATTGCCGCATCACGTTCTTTTCACAAAAAGTAGGTACTGTTGACAACATTGTGTGCTTTCAAACTTGAATCCCTCTGTCGAATAAGTTCCAAAGATACCATTTTAACTTCGTTTGCACAGGGTAACGGGAGTCTAGTAGAGAATATAGCTTATCTACACTTGTTTCAAGCTTTGAGCTAAGTATAGGCTCAAAAACTTGTTACAAATGCCAAATTTGGCACGTTCTTTGGAATGTAGTCTCAGATTTTATAATTTGTTGACACCATATATACTGGTTATGCAGTAATGACGCAATTAACCCGTCCTAAATAGAACATTCTGCATGAAACAAATGTAATACACTGACCCACAAATGAATGAAGAAGTCTAAGACATTGTTGCAGCTATGTAGAGGTCCTCCGGGTTTAAAAGTCACCATATTGCGAACGAATATTTTAGGGCAACTGGTCAAAAAGTAACATTCTGTTTAACTAACGTTTTTAATAAATTTGACATTTTCGGCGTGGAAGTACCTAAAAGACTAATTGTTTCCATTGTCAGGAAAATGGTTTTGTTACTCATGTCAATTATTTTCTTGGTAGTAACTTTATTGCTAGCTACGAACGTTGGCCTTCCTCATACGTTATTACTGATTGCAAACTTAACTAATCGCGTAATTTGTTGTTCAATAACGGTAAACATTTCATCAATACTCGAACCAGGCTTAGTAATACTCCATATCGGAAGAACTTAGTGACACCTTCGGGGGGGGGGTAATTTGTCAATGTGTACAGACAATGTCACTGAAGAATGAAGAGTAGCACTTCAGGAAGTACATTCAATCTCCTCAGCGGAAAGCTTCCATTCTCACATCATAATCATGCATAGGGTAGATGCACACTGTTTAAAAAGATGTTTCTTGATTGGCTGTTGCCATTGTATTGTATCGATTGTATTCTTTGATAGGGTTAGGGATTAAGACTATCGTTACCCGGTTAGGAAATTTCTTGTTAAACAGTGCGTATCTCCCCGAATCATTTTTTCGACGTTACAATAAAGATGGTACTTCTTATAAGCTTCCTCCTATGGGAGGAACTCATGAGAAGTGAACCACATTAAACGTGCCGTTCTCATCAAAAATGCTAGCAGACATTACATAGTACCCTCTCACTTGTTTGACATGTGCATTAATGCACATAGTTAAGACAAAGGGATTCATAATCGGTGTGTTGAAGAAGTTGAGAGATAAGGTACAGAGAGGACGTACGAGATAAGGCATCTAGGCAAAGACATTTTTGAGAAAAACCAGGGAGTTGCAAAGCAGCTCCCTAGAAAAACAAACCTTTGAGACGGTAATGGATGCTGCAAGCTAATCTTTCCATCTTCCCTTTTTTTATTATTTCAGATTTCAGTATTAGCCAAGATGCTTACGTAGGGAACGATTTAAGTGGACCATAGCTTCCACCACAGGGTAGCTCCAGAAGAATATGCCCCCTTGTGTTATGACTTGAGGGTCTAATCGTCAGTTCATAGTTACATCTATGCTGAGGTGACACTTGGAATTGTACCCGGTGAAGCGTAACTTGACCGACATATTTCCCAACGAATGAGTTTATTTGAAGAACCGGTTCACATAGAGCAAAACCAATTTACTCTTTAAGTTAGTGCTGATGAAGGTCATTGCACTATAATCACAAATCTTGTTGGGACAAATATTGAGAAAATGGTTGTGCTGGAAAATCCTGAATCGAGGATCATATTTTGCCCGAATGGTTCTTTATGCAAAGAAAGAGAGCTTGAAGACAGCAAACTGTCTTATCAAAGAAGGATGTACAGATTTATGAAAAAGTGATGCTTCAATGCAGAGATAAATTAGGGTCAGAACACAAACTTAACTATTTCAAACCTAAAACAGGGAAAAAAAAACCTTCTTGTTTCTACGTCTATGAAATTGACAATTTAATTAGAGGTATCTTTTCAGGATAGAATGATTTTACCGTTAGAAAAGTTCACAGTGTCTTCGTACTCCCTTAACTTGTAAGATTTAAAATATTGCAGTTTACATCTACAAGAGTGGAATTAGTGACCAATCGGACGTTCGATTAGTCACTTATTCCATTCTTTTAGATTTATTTAAACTCTAGTAGGCTAATTTTTAATCTATTGATTTAAGAGAGTATAGATAGTTCTCACAGCGGTTTGCTAACCCTTTTCTGTGACGACACTAAAACTACTGACAAGTTCTCTCATTTTAGTGTTTACTATCATGAAGGAGTTTAAATGATTCTCCTGGTGTATAGATAAATTGAAGAAGAAAGCTATCTCATAACTTTAATTAAACTGTCCAACAAGTGTAATTTAACTGGAAATGAACAAAGTGTATCTCTAATATGAAACCTTGAGTACTTGGGCATCACATGCGTTTCATTTGTTGTCACAAATGGTAAAGACTATTGCGAAAGATGCCAGATGACAAACCCATCTACACTTTGATGGAAAGAAAATAAAACTACCTCCATGCAATGGCCATGACTCTATTTATTGGTTGTAATACACCCCGACTGAGCGCCTTGCATGCTCGCAATAAGCATCTTATCTACGAACGAATACAGCCTGAAAACCGTCGTGTACTGTTGTGTGAGCCAGTCATTTTAGCAAATTGATTTACGGGAAGATTATTCCCTCGACGACAAACCAAAACGAATATTCTCTGGGGCATGATTTCCTATAACCAAAATACAAATATATCAACCAAGTTTGGCGAGAATTTTAAAGTTCAAATAACGTCCTCCGTCGACCGATGTAATTCATTCGCAGTAGTAGCATAACCGGCAATTTAGGTGTTATGCCGTGATAAGAGGTGTAGGTATTGATACGGTTTCGTTCAGTTTGATCTTGTAACATCTGTATTAGACAGATTTTGGAAGGTTAGCGCTGAAAAGAGTTAATATAGACAAACATCGATCAATGTACATCGAATTGGTTATGTCCGCTAAAAGTCAGTCATACATGCTTCATCTGTGTGATGGTTAGAGCTCGGAAACTAGCCTGGTAAACTACGGTACTTTGTGTCACAAGAAATTATGATTGAATCTCATAGCTCCCCAGGATATTTACGTAAGGCAGCATACTGAAATAAATAGGGGAAAAGTGATAAATTTAAAGTCTAACTAGCCTTGTTGAATCAGCTGTATGATTGAAATAGATTTTACAGCATGTTTAAATTTAATTCATGTTCAACGTATTATTAATTGAAATCACATGGATTCATTTTTTTTATCTGTAGCCGCACCTAAAGTAGTCAGTTCGCAATTTGCATTTATAATGAATGGAAAGTTGCTCAATTGATTCGGAGCTGAAGGATCGTTTTAAGGAAGTAAGAGCCAGAATTACAAAAAAAGAGGTTTTCAGGCGCAAAGGTGATCAGATTCGAAAACCCCGGGAAAAGTTAAAATGCGATAATCAATAATGTAAAATTTTACAAATATGCTCACCTTATTTGCTAACGCAATATTTCCATGTTGGTGTAAGATCTGGAGTTGTAATTTAAAGCCATTTATCCTTACAAATTGGACGTGCAAATAAATTCACGTGTATCCCTTCAGGTGAGTACTGACATGGAATTGAATCCAGTGGAAATAACGTCTCACATGTGTTGCATTAGGTTCAATGTTAATTAATGGCTCACGTATGGCACGCGGTTAGAACAAACGTGATGCGGCTTTTGTTACCGAATCAATCATAACCGTACTAGCAGTCTTGAATGAAACTTCTTACAGGGTTTTCACCTTCACCCAAATAGTGCTAAAATTGAAGATGATGAACTTAGAACACACACAGGCGCACAAAAGGGCGTACTGAGCAACAGCTACCGATTTCCCCACTGACATTGTTAACATTCAACCAATCACGGACGCAAACGGTGCTTCGCATAAAGATGCATGCGGCGATCGCTGGGTTCGTACCGTTCATTTGTTTGTACGCAATGTTATTGTTTTGTTGACGGCCCTGCAGGCATTTAGCTCCGTGCCAGAGGCAGTAACATGATCGGTATTAATCTGAATTATTGTGCGTTGAACTTGACAGGACCGGATTCTTGTACGGTATCCTCTAAGTATTTAAAACCGATGATTCCACGCACACTAGTTAGGGAGGACAATTGGTGTAACGGATCATTTACTGCTACTTTCTGCTAAGGATTTTTAATCCTCAGCAGTACGAGGTAGATCGGGATATTCTTAATATAATCTACAAAAAGGTAGAAAGGTTTCATCTGTATGGGCATTTCCGAGTTCTGACAAAAGGATTTTTTTAAAAGGACTGTCTGATTTCTTCGTTTCAAGGAAGGATTTGTGATTTGTGCCCTTGGTGATATTAATGCGACATCATTACTCGGTCCTGTAGTCAAGAGTATGTATAAGGGCTAAAATGATAATCACTTGACCTCAGTGCATAAAACCACTAAGTAATAAACAGGAAGAACGTGAAATACGTTTCTCTACAATGCATTCCTGGCTCAATACTTGCAGCTACTTCTTGCGAGAAGAGTATTGCCCTTTGATCGAGGAGGATAGGTCTTGAAAAAGTTGATCTCCAAGCTTGCATACGTTAGTCAAAAGGACAACAAGTGGTCCATCATCTCTGTAAGGTGGTCTATTATTCACAGATACATCTGCTTAGATTGAATCCTCGCCCAAACAAAGTTACCAGTTTTATATTAGCAACAGGACTTTTTTCTACTGGGGAGAAAAATATAATTTGCGTCAAAGACGTGAGGAACCCACGAGAGGACAGATGTATAACTGTCGAACGTTCCTGCTCCAGGATATCTTCTTAAAGCAACAAACTAAGGTTTTGTTTGCACAAGGAGAAAAAACGAAGTATTAGGAGGGTTTTCAAGTGTCGGGAGGATTGGGACTGCTTAGGATGAGATAATGACGGGGAATTATATGGTCGGAGGGGCGCCTATGAAGGATCAAAATACCTGCTTGCCATTTTTTCGGGTTTTTAACAGTCTGCTTAAACTCGCTCCTGCAGGCCATTCTCGCTCCATCTGACAAAAAAGCCAGCTGCGCCACTGGGGTGAGATTTCTCTTTTAATGGGTTAATAATTTTGATTCCACCACCAACAGCTTTCATCAAACAGTACATCCATAATATCAAACTTTAGCAAGGATAACACAGTTCGCTGCTGAAATTTAACATTCCTTAACATTCCCTAGTGTTTCCTAACAAGTTCTGTTAAGTACTTTCATGTAGAGCAAGGTATATCTGCCTACAAAACTGTACAAACGTCATGTAATAGCGCCAAAACGTTCTAAAAATTTATTTAGAGCTTACCCTGCTTACCGACTCGCCAGACAGACTGAAGGCAATGTCAAGTCCATCGATGTTTAGTTCAAGATGTAGCATTGGACGTGCACCAATAGTACTAATTTATTTAATACACACTCCTTTTAATTACATTTTATTAGTTAATACAAGCTTATCACAATGAACTAGTTTAAACATTACGACGTTTTAAGCCTCTTTAGTCTTCATGTACGCTCCATAGAGATGATTATCGGTAACTACGATGATTCAAGAAAAAGTTTTAATTGGAAATTTATCAAATATATCCTCATTTGCTACACCCAAAAAGTTGCTACTTCGCACATGACTAAACTTCCTTTCTTACTCCTTGAAACATCCACAATTCTCTGCCTGATGATGTAATCGCCTCAGGGAGGAAATGAAGCACACTGTAACAGACAGCTTTCACATATGAATAATTGATTGTCGGTACAAGATGTAGCAAAATACACTAAGTGTCATATGACATTTGGGTCAGCTAGCAGACCAGTCAAATGTGTGTTGATTGGGCATAACTGCTTCTTACGCAGTGTGTATATACGCAATGTGAACATACTTGTATCACTTCTTAAGGGCGTAGATCAGGGTTGCCCAACCTTTCGCAGCGGTGGGCCACATGTAATGATTATGATGGACGAGGGGCCGCATTCTATACTCGTTTTTTTTTTCAATTTTTCCCAGCGCCCAAGGCAACAAAATGCAATCATTGCTCGTAGGGAACACTGATTCATTTTCGTTTTTGATTGAACAAATAAATAAATTTTAGCAAAAATTGATGGTGTTGGGCAGAATATTCGGGCAAATTTTGTTTATATTCCTCCTGAATCATTCTCGATCCGCCCCTGTGGACAACACTCCAATGTAGCTACATGTAGCAGATATTTGAAATGAATTATTTCATTCAAAAGTAAACATGCCATAGCGGACGGAGAAGCCTAAAGTAGTCATCAATTAATCTGCTTATTGAATAATTTTGCAATGTAGATTATTTCTGACGGGCCGGACGCAACCTTTTCGCGGGCCGTAGGTTGGACAACCCTGGCGTAGATCATGCATCGAAGCCGAATACCAATTACACCCCACACCATCTTTCATCTTATTGAGTGTCTATGTTCAATTCCTTATAAGCAAAGTCACAGTATGACAAATGTCGCCCTGAGTTCGCTCCTTAACTTCTTCACTGGATTGTAAATGACAGGAAAATTGTTTAAAGAGCCAATCCTCTCACTCCAAACTGCAATTTTGTAGAGGTTAACAGAAATTCTCAATTCGCCCAGCTCTTTGATTGACAGCAAGTTCAAAAATGCAAAGTACCAAAGCTCATATTACACATCCTGTACTGTACTCAGAGTGGTTTTGGTTGCACATTTGGGTCTTGTTTACTTACCCTGAAGCAATGAACTGAGGTTGTGCCTGGATGGGGATGAATTTTAAACAGCTGTGGAAGGGGCTTCAGTAAGTAGGTAAGGAGAACAATAACTATTTGAGGTGAGAGTATAAGGTCTTTAAAAACAAAACAGATGAGTATTAGAACATAAAAAAACATTACCAAACATTTAGGTTTTATACGAATAGTTGTTTATATTCTTTCCTTCTTTCCCTATCTCATTCTAATTCTTTTTCCTTCTGTTTAATATTTTTGGGATAAAGAAGAGGAACTGTAATTTCCAAATCATAGTCATCAATGAGATATTAAAAGATTGAAAAGAAACATCTTTGAGCTCAAAAAGAGCTGGAATAGTGTTACACCCTGACATGTTGAGTCCAATAATTAAAGCAACTCAAAATTTGTTTTCTTGGCAATTAACATGTTCGTAGAATCTGGCAAATGTTATTTGTTCCACGCACGTGGTTAGAACCATACGTACTGACATAAGTTCAAAAACTCTGTCGCAAAAGTCTAAGAATGGACCTAATGAGAAAAAGTCTCTTAATCACATTGAAACCATCTTTCACCATGAAACGGAAGTTAACATTTGCAGGACACATATATGTAATTTAGGCACCCACCCGTTGAGGATAAAGATTAATAGGTCTGACGCAGTATTAAAAAGATATTGTAATTTTTCCTGACCATTTAAAGAATTGCTTGAAATATTGCATAGTTTAATGAGTAATGAAGGAATGCTAATGCTAAGAAAATACTTTATATACCGTTCAGCCCGAAAGTTTTGGCAACTGAAACGCAATGTCCACTCCATGAATTATTTAACTATAGTACTTCTGGATAGCTAACAAAACAGTCATTTGTGAGTTTTTCTGTTTATACTTTTAATCAGTTGGGAAGCAGACCTCACATTTGTGACCGTTATTGCGCAATCTTTGCACACGTAACACTGGCGGTGAAATGCATTTTGAGAGACCGTAATGAAGCTAGCCTACGCAGAGCGAAAATGGACACCTGTTCAAAATATCAATTCATAGTGTAACGTAATTGATTTTTTGGAAATCAAAGAAAAATGAAAAAAAAAATATTCAAAAGAAACTCGTTTTCGTAGAAAGCAATTGTCAGGGAGTGAATTTTGGCTAGAGTCCTCGTCATAGGCTTTTCGAGAAAACCAAAGGAGTGAGAGCTCATCACTTAGGAAGTCTCAAACTGCACATTTTCCGTCCTCAAGGTGAGAATATGTTGAAATGTCATTTGAAAGAGAGAACAAATTATATTTCAAAAATAAAGCGGTATCTTTCTCTTTATCCCCAGTCTATCTTCACTAAAATGCTACACAGAAGAAGGTGTCCTCGTTCTGCTTATCCATACAATATATGTACATCCTTTCGCATCTGCGCGCCCAAATCATGGCACTTTGTTGAATCTTGTATCGCAGTGCTCCACGCCAGCTACCATCATGCGTCGTTGCGTTTCAAGATGGCTGACTGACTACAGGTGTACTGAAGACAGACTCGTAACATAAACGAGCGGGATTGACCGTCTTCAGGAGAGTTGGAATAATTTACTAACGAAACTTTGTGAGAAAGTATATTTCCTCACTAAATGTATGTATTTGTCAATTGTTGGACAGCTTCGGGAGGATTTCGGGACAAATTTGTGATAAATCGCCCAACTTTCAGAAAGGGTGACCTAAAATATCCCGGGATTTCTTGGGCCCTTCTGCCGACAATTTCGCCTGGAAATGGGTTTATGATAACTTGCCAAGTTAGTTTATTTAATTCTCTGAAATATCCGGGTTTTCTCTAATTTTTTGATTTTCAAATATTTATCCTCAAAAGGTTCTTAAAAGTTCTGAAAACGTTTTGTTGTATCAGGGGGACCGTAAGATAGCATTTATAACAAAAGGGATCTTCAGTCGCCATGTGATTTCTGCAATTTCAGATTACTAATATGAAGAGTAGATTCTTCAATAATCCGCAAACTTTTCAAACAGTTTTACAAAAAACCCAAATGCAAACTTTTGTGAAAATCAATTGCCATATTTTCAAATATTTGTTTAAAATGGATAAGTTTTCTGGCGAAAATCGCGTTCTGTTTTACGGTAAAGTTAACGCTAAAAAAGGAATCGGAGATTTTGATTGCTTGCAAGAAGCTAAGATAGCCCTAAATAGATAGGTTCCAGGAGTTACCACTTGCTGTTGGATTTCAATATATTAGAATCTTCAGAAGTATAGATTCAATTGGAAACGAATGATTATTGTTACTGTCTTAATTCCGTAGACTGAAAATCAAACTAAAAGAGTGAAATACGGTAAGGGACCAATCTACGATGGATTGATAATCTTCAATGGAATAAGACTGAGGGACCAATCTAAATTTAGACTGATAATTTTAATTCGAATAAGATGGATTTTCAATCTATTAAGATTGCTTTTTCAAGCGAAGTTGCAAATTTGGTCCCCAATTTCAATCTTTAAAGTTAAGAGAGTACGCGAGTAAAGATTAATTCTCAAAACTCAGTGAAAGCAGGTACGGAATTTGCGAAAATGCAAAAAGGTAAAATAGAATAATAATGATAAAGTTCTTAACCATCATGCTTTATTCAAACCTCCAACTTTCGTGAATAAAATAGTAATTTTCACTCTCACACTGTACTGAGGTTACAATGTCAATATCTCCAGGGCAGCAAGAGATGCCGGTCTGGTTTCTCCTATTACCTTTAGGAGGAAAAATGTTTTCCTCTTACATGTACTCGATAGAAAATTAAGTTATTAATAGAAGTTGTCGGAATAATTGATTTACAGATGTCTTTCGCCAAGAGGTGAGAAGTTTGGCGCTCCTTGTTTGAATATTTATCACGTGACTAATCTACTACAAACATGTTTTGTAACTGTGATTGATTTCGCCCGTGGACAACAACACCGCAAGACTGTTACAACTGTAGGCTAGAAAGAACACAAAAAGTGATGTACATGATAAAACATTTTGCTAAGTCCAATCTATCGTCAAAAATTAGTGACGTCTGCGTAATTTGGTGGACACGTTATCCTACAGCTAACTTTTACCTTAGACCAATCCATTAAAAATTTTAAAACTGCCTTTGGGGAAAGAAGCCAGGTTTTTCCGTTAACCACATCATTTTACTCTATTGTAACATAAATTGCAATGTCATCTCTTTCAATTCTTAGACTATTTTTTTTATTGCATGCATTCTTTTATCCTTTACAAGATTTTTTCTAATATGGGAAATAGAAGATTTGCACAGGGTTTTGAGAACTTTAAACCAAAGTTGTGAAATTCAGAGCGGATATGTGTCACGTCAATCAGGGTTGGAAGCAATTAGATCATAAACCTTAATAGCAAAAGGTCAGTGTAGTTTATACATATTCTTGTAATAACCGTCAAATAAGTGCATGGTCTAATTGATGTGTTATTGTGATGAGGTTATCGTCCATATACTGTCCATTTAACACTGACCACAGAGTGATAAAATTTATTGAACTTATACATTTCTTCTTCTATTTTGTGGCCTAAGTACAAGAGATGGTTGGCTCTGGAAACTCCCTGGATCTGTAGCTTTGTTTATCTTCTCAAATTTTTGTTAATTGCAACACCAGGAGCCCGAGACACGATCATGGATTCGAGTTTTCTCCAGGAAAGATGCTAAAATGCCATACAAGCGTTCAGTAGTTCGGACGTTTTTTCTAAGTTATAAGTATCTGTCTAAATTGACCGGTATGAACAGTGACATATGCAAAGCGTTAGAAGAACTATGAATGTAAGATTCTTCTCCCCCGCCTTCAAGGGATAAAATTAAAATTTATGAATATCATTACAATTATTTCGCAGGTATACTGTAACTTTATAGAAACCACGCCTTGATATGACTACAAATTAACCCTGGTTTTTAATATTAGGAATTCGTTTTATCATCATATCGACGACCTAAATCAGGTGTGAGATAAGATAAAAACTGATTGTGATGCAATTTCACATTAGTAAAACATCAATGATAACATTAGGTAAGTCTAACAATAAACAGTAAACATTAGGTGGATAATTTTCCCCTTCACCTTCATGGCATAAAGGTGCATCTGCTGTCGTTCATGTTCTGATGCTGAATTTAAATTGAAGCTTATTTCAACGTTCATGTTCAGCTCGGATAAGATGTCTTTAGGTTGAACTTATCTTTAAGTTGAATTTGTCTTGGAAGAAAAATCGACACTTTGCTCAGAGTGAGTCTATATAGACAGCCTGTGTTTCTTTATCAGAGCTGTTGTCAGTACTGAGTTTACATACGACAAAAATGTGTTGCTCTTCCAAATTTCTTCCAATAGGTGTCTATATTCAGCTATAAAAACAGTGTTATCCTCCTACCAGCTGTTCTGTGTCTTCAGTGGCGTATCATAGGCCATGCATTAGATTTAAGAATGCTCTCTAATAGGCCTTTTGAAATGAAGAAGATTCTCCGATTAACAGGTGAACTGACATATGTCACAGTTCGTCAGACTTTTTCCCGTTGCTTATACATTCTGATGGAAACTAAATCTGACAGGGGTGTCAGTGAACGGATAGTAACTGTTGCCCTGCATAACCCTTCACAGCTAGTTACAATTGTTTCGATTTCAAATCACCGTGAGTGGTTATTAAAAACCTCTTCAAAATTTGTCCATTTCGGCCATTCTTGACCTTTCGTGGTTTAATCCTGTTTTGCAAGGTGAGTTTAATGGCTGCCGACTTGGCGGCTTGCACTGATTGATACAGGTAATAATCGTGTGTTGGTCTGTTGTCGCCACCAAGACCCACTTTCTGATACCCTAAATCGTTTGCCTCTCACATGAAACAAAAGATGCATTTAGTTGGCATCCTAGTATGATGGAATTTACTCTTGACGCCATCACACTGCGTAAGAAGGTTTTGAATTCCTCTCGTAAAATGAAGATTCCTTATCCTATGCCTATGACATGTCTTTGATACACTGTTTAATGATATTACTTAACCAGTGGATCCTACCAAGTACTGTTTGAAAGAGAAAATATAATGACACGTCGAGGCTATTTCAGAATAAACTTAAGCTTCAATTTTAGCCGAGTACATGTTTAAACAGTTTCTATTGGATATATATACACAATAGCCAAGTGACCACATGGTATCACCATCAGTCAGAGCTGATCGCAGCCATAAGATCCTACATAAAAACGTTTTGGGTTGGTGATCACCTGGTATGTTACTTTTCCGTCCAAAAACACGTATTCTTTGAAATTCGTATTTTATTTTTCAGTCCAGAAGAGGATGACGCTGTAAAAGATGAAAGCAGTTAAAAATGTAACGTGTGAGTTTAACCTTTTAGAAACTTTTCCTAGCAAAACAGTGACCTCAAATAATTTTTGTTTTTTAATATTTTTTATACAATTCCCTTTTTGTCCAAAATAACGTTTTTTAAAAATGTTTCTAAAGTTTACAAAACAACGTCCTTAAAACCTATTCTAAGGACGTTTTTAAAACAAAAATTATAGTTACGTTTTTAAAACGTTCAGAAGACATTCTTGTGTTTGCTAAAGATAGATGATAATTGATGAAATGACACACATTGGTACAAATTGAAATAGATGATAACGGATAAAATGGCATCAAATACCTAATATGCATTTCACAATCGCAACGCCACCGATTGTAATATAAACGAATCCGGACAGATTGTGATGGTCTGATTTTAGTCGGCCATTACTGGGGTCCATTACCTAATTTCCTTTCTTACCTGTTCCATGAATGGTTGTACACTGAAGTGTATCTTGGTTTTCACAATTTCACTGAATATGAGGATTTGAAATTCACGTGAAGACAATCACTAAAAAAGCGCTAATCGGATTCGTCTGTATGATATGTCAACAGGCGCGGATCCCAGGGTCCGGGACTTTTACGGCCTCAGCCCTCCCTTTTTCACCAAATCAACAACGAAAGACATGGGTAATTTGCAAAGCAGCTCTCTCACACCCCTTTCTTTTCTTAAGTCACCACCCTCTTTTGAGAATGTCTGGATCCGCGCCTGGTCAATAGCCTTGGGTAAAGTATTGGTTAGTCCCGCATTGAAGAGGACGTTGTTTGCCTCTCGCAAACGGTGACGATTTGTACCACAAATAGAGAAGACATTTTAAAATTATTTCTCTAAAATGGACATATTTGTATACCACGCTGCTAGAATTCAATTGGAGGATTGTGCCAAAATAACCCAACCAATTGGCTTGTTCCCGGGTTTCAAGACATACATGTGTTAATAACTGTTATCCAGTGATGAATTTTATCACAACCATCTATGTTCTACTGCAATACAACAATAAACCTTTTATACTATGTCTGGCTCAAATTATCTGAACTGGAAGCTCTCTGATAGACACTGGATTATTATTAATCAACTAGGAATGGCTAATACTTGGTATACTCGTGCCTGATCTCAAAAGTACAATATAAATTTGCCCCTTCGTATTTAGGAAAAGGTGGTGTTAACTTCTGCATGGACATAGGTTGCCATTTTGTGGTTGTCAGATAATGGCAAGGCCAACTCGTATCAGATATACAAGCTAGCTACGACAACCAAATATTTAAGCAGAGAGGGCCTAGGGATTTGTTCTTCCATCAAAGAATATTTTTGAAGTGTCTGGTCACCAACCTAGGCCTGTCTTCAAATCCCCTGCATACCTTTCACTTACGTTGAATTTATTACTTTCCTTTTCATATTTTTGAGCGTTCAGCACACTCCTAAAGACAACCAACCATTAAGTGTTTTTACATATACTTGGCATTAAGTTCCTTTTTCGAGTGCTTTATTATACATCTCGGTATTATCATTGTTCACTTATCACGTGACCGCTTGTGAAATAAAGCATACAGAAATTCGAGTGTAGGTGGATGTGAAATGATATATACATTTATAAGTAAGAGACACTAGAGAGCAAAGCAATTCATGGATCTGCACTGCTGACAACTGATCATTCTTATCTATCTAGGTTTCATTTTATCGATGTAACTCCGATCACGACGGCACTAAAATTTCATTCTTTCTTCTGTCAGATACTTCATTACACATAGCTTGTATTCTTCAGATCGTATTAACTCCAGCAGTTTTACAACAACCATCAAATCGACGGCAAATGATTCAAGAAATACTGTCGGCAACATTTATAGTTTATACTGTGTACTTATAAGTATGTCCACATTTACTCTTACTATTTCCTTAGGAATTCATTATCACTCTTTGATTTGATTGTTGCAAAGAGAAATTGAAATGATGCATATAACTGAAGCATTCGTTAAATAAAGTCACGTCAAGATACCGAGTTTAAGACAGACGACATCTCAAAATCCATCCAACTTTGCCTAACTTTATAGGTAAAAGAACTAAAGTTCAATCCGTCCAAACTGATCGAATTCATCCCTCGCTAGCACATAAAAGGATGCTAGTTCAGTGGAAGTTGCTTGACATTTCACGATGGCAAAAAACACATTTCATCAGTCAGAACCATGCTAACACTTTCTGGGAAGGATACATCGTCTTTGCCATTGTTATATGACTCATGTTTTACTTGAATATTGAAATCATCTAACTTTTTTACCACAAACTCACACTGTATTAAGCTCGTGGTTTAACTTACAGTGACGCTTAATAGAAATCATTAAATACGCCCTGTAAATTTTTCTGAAATCCCATCATGAATATTTCGATGACTCCGTAGGCACACCTATCGGCAATATGATGCCGTCGACCTTTTGTTTACCAATTTTCATACTTAACTTTTCTTGGAAATCCAAGAGAACTTATACTTGGAACAGACTTCACATGTGAGTGCTATATGTGTGGGGCATTCAGAGTTCACAGATAACTGTCTCGAGATTGTCGAGCGAAATTTTCGAAAGGTCAATTAAACGGTCGTTAGTGCAAGGTAAAAAACATTCCTACAAGTTTAGCCTATATCGAAATAATGGCTCGTTTCCTTTGGTGATGTCTCAATTTAGGTACACAAATCCCCTTGATGGTTTTCTTTTGGAAACGTTCGTGTGTGGTATTAGTGAGTACTATCAAACGACTGCAATTACACCTGCCGAAAATTTATTTCATACAAGTTCCCAAATGTTTTAACTACTTTTAGGCACGTTTTTACTGTCGAAAATAATTTTCAAATGCTTTTGAGATGGACTCTAAAATATCAGATTTTAATATTTAATTCGATAATTTTTAGAGTCCAGGGTTAGAGTGCAATGGTTCCCAACCTTTAGGGTTGAAAGTACCCCTCATGCATCCACAGTAAGAGAGTGGAGAAAGTTGGTGTTGTAGTAACCCTGTACGACTCAATATCGAAGTTAACAAACACGCATTTTACAACAGATGTGTGTGAGTGTGGGGGAAGGGTGAGTATAGGCCTAGCTAAATGTAGCATCTAATTAGTTTTATATGAAATAACTGTTTTTCCATGAGAACCATAAAAAAAATTTTTCACGAGGCCCGCTAACACATTGATTGACAGCTTAGTATAGTCCCTATATGGCACTATATTTAAAACTATCTAAGATATTTTCCATGTATCCCCTGAGGTATTCACGTGTACCAATTGTGGTTTTAGTACCGTACCACAGGCTGGAGACCTTAGGTTTAAAGCCGACTGAGTGTTAGGAAATAAGGTTAGAAATAAATTTCTTAGCCAATACACTTATCTCCCAAATATATAAGTGAGGGTAAATAT
Source organism: Holothuria scabra (assembly GCA_037179385.1). NCBI lineage: Eukaryota > Metazoa > Echinodermata > Holothuroidea > Aspidochirotida > Holothuriidae > Holothuria > Holothuria scabra. The sequence continues at coordinate 7,157,211 of CM074187.1, read as the reverse complement.
GTTAAACACCCTTGAACCTTTTGGGGTAAAGCTGGACTCTCGGACTCAAGTTACACGACTGACTAAGTTATTAACGGGAAGAACCGGATGTTGGTCTTCCAATTGGTAATAAGGATTTTATAGCTGGCGGGGAAGGAAAGAATAAAAATAAGGGAGTGGTACTCTGTGACCCCAAACAGTTTACAATTCTATATCGTTGTGTGTGACGGAAGTGTAACCTTTAAGTAACATCACTCTCACTTATTTTTTTCTATCTTACTATCTTGAGATCACAAGCCGCAGCACGTGTGACGCCACCTATAATATTATTCATATTTGCATGCATGATTAAAACAAAACAATACAACGAAAAAAATTGTTGCCTTTTAGGTGAAGAAATGACATCCGCGAATGACTATTTTTTTTTTTTTTTGCACAAAAATATTATTTATAGAGAGCAATTTCAGACGTCAAAGTAGGATTTTTGCCGGTTGTTGAAAATTATCAAGGAGACAGAGAGACTGCAAAGAATAATGCTTTCTTGTAAAAGTAGGAATTTTTGCCCACAGGTCTGTGTGGGCGAGACTCCACTCGGACAAACAAACGTTTTACTCGTCAGATTTATGGACCGAAAAAAGTTATGACCTGCTACTTGCTCTGTTCAGCGGTCTGACGGTATAAAACTAACATAAGGTTAATACAAACCTAGAAAATTAAAACACAATGCAATTTCTATGATAATAAATGTAAACACAAGCTGAAAGTTCAAATTTGTGACATCAAAATTGGCGGGATTCACCAAGTAGCCTATGAGTTGTGTTATTCTTTAGGTTACAGTTTTTTCAAGGTCGCGTGTATGATTATTGCTCCTTGAGGGATTGATTTAGGAAGTAAGATTGCCTCATTCTATAAAAAAATATCACTCACCAAGAGAGTAAAGTGATGAGTATCTGAAAGATAATGCAAAGAAAGACTCAAAGGAAGCTGCTCTCGACACGGGGTGAAATGTTTCAATGTAAACAAAATTTAGTCAAAAAGTGCCTAAATCGACCAATCACGTAGTCAACAATATTGACTAATATTTGACTAATATTTGACCCAGTAGAATTAGTTTGTAACAAATACTAAGCCTCCTTGACTAAGTTTTGATTAATATTCTTTAGTCCATTACAACAAAACTTGTCAGATATTATCAAAATTAGTCAAATATGAGTGACAGACTCACTGGGCATGTTAATTCTCCCATGAGGAAAATTTGTGAAAATGTAAGCGTCTCAAGATGCGATTTGATGCAATATTTGAGCAAATGGTTATAGGGAAATTACCAAAAATGTAAGCATTTCACAACAAAAAGCAAATACTTGATTTCTTACTTGAATTGATGAAGCAGAAAAGTACACTTCTTTAGCCCCCCTCTGCCCCTCTTTCTATGTTCTTGAAGAAATCTATCACTTTGCAGAACATATCGGTTTTTTTTTTTCAATGAACAATGAGTAACATTTGGGACGGTCAATTCTGATGCCTTTTATTATACATAAGAACGAACGGCACCAGACATTTTTTGAGAAATGTTATGCTTTAAATGTCGGCTTAGGACAACTCACATGCTTTTGGTAACATTTGACCATTTAACCTATACCAGCCAAATTATTAGGGTGTTATGACAAGTATATGTATTTCTCAAGTCATTTTTGTCGTTTTTGTTGTTTTGAGATTTCAAAGTGTCGTAAACCCCAATGACTCTCATCATACTGTCATGAGTAATCCGTCATTCGTGATGAAAATTTTCCATGCCATTCTTCGAAGTGTCATTCATTATTATTCTGTGTGATGTCCTTCTGAACTTACGGGGTATACAAAGTTCGTGTGACCGAAGCCTTTTGTACTTCTGTCTTCTTATCCGCAGTGGTCACATCTTTCCATTGCTTTGGGATGTGATAACATTTTGACGATTTCGATCTTGTCTGTGACTGAAACTAGTCGATATGACACCATGTAGTTTGAATATGCCTAAAGTTATTATACATTACGTTTATATCAAATGAACTATCATTTTCTTGGATTACAAGTTGAACGTGAAACTATGAACGTCGAAGCGAATTTCAGTATGACACTGAGTTTTAGAAACGTTTCAAGCGTTAGAAGCGATCGTCATGAATCCATCAAAATTAGATTTAGAGATGTTTTATCAAATAAAAAGTGCTAATCTCCTACAGTCATGCATACTTTTCATTAAACTGATGAACCTAGGACACCAATATGGTGTCTGTCATGGGTACTCCTCATTAAGCTGATGAACCTGGGTACCCATAATGTCTGCTTCAGATAAGTCATTATACATTACAACGATGATTTCCAATGTTACAGTTATCATTGGTCTAGTCAAAATTGACTACTTCCTTGGAATATTGCAAGAATATTCAAGATGGTGAATGAGTTTACCCCTCAACGGCGTTGTATTTTGAAGAACTTACTTTCACAGATAATTAAACAGGTCCCAGGATTGCTTTGAACCTGATGACAAAGTGCCCATGGATCTAATGTCGTAACACTTTCCAATAAATCTCCTGACACTACCCCTCTATTTTCAGGTTAAACTTATAATACTTGGAATGTAGTTAACTTTCAAGATCTAAAATGTTTAATTATTTACAATTATCTATAAACATTTAAAATGATGTAGTTGGTTGGTATGCTTTTTGTACTAGGTCAATATATAAAGTGTTCAGGCCTTTCGCACTCCATCTAAATTTTGAACCTGTTAAATATGAAGGATAGTGTACTCTCCATTTCGTTGCATGTGCGGTGCAATATTGCTCTAATGAATACACGAACCTAATTTTACTTTGACCGGACGACTACTCGAATTAACCCATTCACAACATCAGAAGTTTTGTAGTGGGATCTGGGGTTTTTGTCCTTCGGCGAGTTTTAGGTCGTTTTGAAAGCTATGCATGTAGCATGTACAGAGAATGTAGAATATATCGCGCGAAGCATTTTCCACCAACATTTTGTTGTTATTCGATAGCTTTTGGATGCCTTCGGGATTTTCTTCTAGTTCCTTCAAAATCTTGTTGTAGGTATTTTGAATTTTGTGCCCGAAACCCCTTAGAGTTCTCTACGAGTTGTTTATGGCCATTACTTGTAGTCTACAGGAAAAATCGATAGCAACTCACTACAAAATTTTAACTAGGCAACTATAGGGGGCAAACTATAGTGTTTTGGCAAAGACAATTAAAGTAACGACCATAAAGGCAATTGTATATAAACCATCGCGATTCAAAACTGTTCTACAACAATATAAAGTGCAAAAGAAGTGACCCGAGACTTATTTCAAGGCAAAAATTTAATTTCACAAATTTCCGGCGTCCCATTTGTTTTCCAAGTAACTTTTATGATATTTAAGTTCATGCATATTGCTGATCCAGTGTAGATCGAAGAGTGGTTCCTATTGACTTTCACAAGTAAGTGAGAGAAATATTGTCACGTGATTCTCATGAGCCATTCGTGAAAAAGAATATTCTACTACAGTTATCCAAAGTGGGCGACTGAATTTTCCCTTTAAAATTGACTATTTACAATTTTTCCGGTACAAAAACTTTGAAGTTTGAAGGCAATCCATGTTGATGTTTCCAATATGCGTGTCATTAATCTGGATGTCATATATCAGGTACTGTCGATTTAGCATTATAGTAATTTAAATTGACGTTTCTGTAAAAGTATTAAGGAAATTTCGTCTTAACGCCACAGACAATATGCAGATTCCATTTTAAGCCCGAACATCGAATTCTCACAGCATGCATAGTACTTACTATCTTACTGTACATGGTTGAAGAACATTTCCAGTTACTACTGTGACGTGCTACTAGAATAACAGTAATTTAGAGAAGAATACAATTAGCCTACACTGTAAAAAAAATTCTGTAGATTTACAGAACAAAAAAATAAAGATATACATAGAGAAAACGGAAAAAGTACTGTCAATTTGTTACCAAAAATTGACAGAACTTTTTCCGTTTCCTCTTTGTATTTGTTTATTTTTTGTTCTGTGTTCCTAAAACTGTCTGTAGACATTTTTTACAGTGTATTGCTCGCTTAACCTGACCCTATCACTCACAAAAAGTTGTAAAAAGTACTAGGAGCAAGAATCAAGACCGATGACCCCGGAAATGATAGTATAAATTCTGTACTCCTTACCAATGTACACAATCTCAGGACAAGCCAACCCACTGAGATGTCTCCACTATCTATGTCCGGGCCAAGGCTAGCCTATCGTGCCTGATAATTAAGCTCTTGCTGAGGGCCACATCCTGCAAGTATGGAATATTCGTTAAACACACGGAATTTATCAAATTCAAGTGACTCATATTCTGATTGCTTATTCTTTACATAAAATTATTATCACGAGGGCCCGACATTCCCCCGGCTTTTCCTGGGCGCCAGTGTCTACATATTTTCCCACACTTCTTTCGTCAAAGGAAAAAATGACACTTTAGAACGGAACTTGATCGCGCATATTTAAACTATATTTTATTACATTTCATTTTATTTGTTGTTATTAATAGATATTGCTACGAGAAACAAAAATCTCTGCAGAAATGCGACTTTTCAAGTTCCTTACCTGACAGACACCTGAGCCTTTTGTCAGTGCTAAGTATTATAACATTTATTAAAATTACTATTCATTAATGCAACTTTTCACATTATGAGTAGCTTCAATTGCTTGCCTCTGAGAGGTAAGAATTTTGTTAAGTGAATGACTTATCGATCGACGGTTATTTTCAGCTTTGATGATGTAATTCTTTATGATTTAATTTCCGGCTTCATTTATATTGAGTAGATTCAATTGGGTAGTCAGCCACCCACCAACCCAGCAGAGCATCATTGAAATATTTATGGAGACTTAAAAAGGTTGCGTCGTGAAATAAAAACTTTTTATTAATGTGGTGTACGGAACGTACGTATTATGAAAATCTTATTATAACCGACGTCTATCATGGCACGAAGGGGTGTCTGCAGGCGCTCTGAGTTTCCAGATATTTGCTGGTGTTAGGAATTGTATTTTGGGTATGTTTCTTTGATCATGACGTATCAACTTTAAATTTAAAAGCAAATATATCCCTCTCTCTTTATCCACGCATGAACGTTAGTGCGTTTCATGCCTTTGCGTCAGTCTTTTCACAACGTATACGCTTTGATGCAATTCGTTCTGCAAAGAGACGTATTTGTAATGAGTGGTCTTGCTAACATATTTTGACTTGTTCAGAAACTTAATTTTGTGAGATCTTTTTGCAAACATTCGTTACATTCTCGTTCCAGATCACATAAATGAATATCAAGAGTTGATAGTGATGTTGGCATAATAAGGTAAAGACAATAATTTAATGGTCAAAACTAATAAACTATTAATTTGATGTACGTATCGTTGAAGCAAAATATAGCCACGTTTGCAAAAACCTTAACTAAGTGCCATATGCTACAGATTTTAACATGTCTGGGTAAAGTTCAACACTCCCACCCGCTCTATCACAATAAAAAGTGTACATGTAACCTTCATCAGTATTGAAATTTTATTTCCAAGTGATGCAAGAATCTGCTGTCAAAATGCTACATACAAGGTCGCCTTATTATTAAATGATTCTAAATAGGAAAAAATAACAGAAAAATCGACTGTCAAATTGTATATCTTTTTTATTGTACCAAATGTAAATGCCAATGTGACGTAAAAGTTGATTAGTTGCACAATTCATATTACCCACTGTATATTGAATGCCCGGTGAGTAAGTGACGTATTTGTTGATAACTATGACGTCACACCCCAATTGAGGACTAATAGAGTTTTTTCATGGTCACCTGACTTCTTTGTTTACCTGGTCTTTACCAGCTATAAAGTTCGTCTAGCTCGTACTCAAGAGGCATTGATTACTGTATTTATCTGCAACTTCGTTCAGTATGCTCCCTGTGAAATCCGAAGATGAATTTAAATATTTTGTGAACATTTATATCAGACATTGCCAATAAATTTGCCTATAGGCCTACATGTTCAAAGAACGTTAAGACAAAAAGTCGATTTACTTGAAGATCCTATGGTCCTTTTTCCATATGCTTTCCAACTCTATTTATACTAACGGACCAAGTAATTTAAAGCCAGTCAACTCTCACCCCATACCATAATTTTTGTAGTGGTCCAAAGAAATTTTCAATTGGCACACCTCTTTGATTGATAGCAGGTTTAAAAAGTGCAGAGTACCGTAGCTTATATTACACACTACATGTGCTATACTGTGAGTGTTTTGATAACACATTGGGGCTTTGTTTCCTCACCCTGGAGTAATGAACTACGATTTTCTCTGGATGAGGATGCATGAGATTTAGACAGTTGTGGGAGAGAAGTGTTACTCCAAGTAATAGCCAGTCCCGTAGCCAGGATTATTGTTTTTCGGGGAGCACCTGATATACTGTTCGTCGTTCTGGGGGTTGAGAGGAAGGCCTATAGGGAAGTAAAGAGGTAAATTTGAAGAATTAAAAATGGATTCCCTACTCTGATATTTTTTGGGGGTACTTGCCTCCCTACCCCCACCCCATCCACCGGATCTACTTGGTAATAGCACACCGGGTTGAACACAAGGTTCATCAAAATATGTTTTGTTCTAAATTATGTTTGGGGTAATGGTCACGAATCTTATTTTGCAGAATTTGTGATTTGTTATAGGAATTTGTGATCTGCTACGCCAAGACCAGGGACGGTGTCAGGGGTGGCAGGAGCGATCACCCCTTGGCTAAAGTCGCAAGAAAATTTGAAAGGAGAAGGAAAAGAAGGTAAAAGAAGAAGAGGATCACTCAACGAATGCTTTGTCCTTATATAAATACACTAGCGTTCCATCTTACAAGAAACTTGTGCTGCACAATCTGGTTTGTAAAGTTGAACATCAAATGTTTCTTCTAATCTGTGCAGTCTACTTTGCTTTTCTGTCCAGTTCAGGGAAACGACAAAGATGTAATTTATTTGTATTGTCTTCCGATAATGACATCTGAACGAACAAAAACTTCCCAATTGTAAAACCAGAGAGCTGCCACTCTAACGTTAGAGTGACAGCTCCCTGGTAAAACCTTTGTAATAAAATAGCGTGGAAAATTTTTGAAATTGGTTTACAGTGACCTTCGATGAACATCGGATGAAGTTTGTAAGTTTGTTAAGCCTGGTTTATACTCCCACAATGTTATGGGAAATCACCTTCTTCAAAATGTTGCAGTTTGTCTGAAAACCATGGTAACGTTTTAAAAATGCCGAAAGATTGGATTAAATGGCATCGAGTTAGGAATTACAAAGGAAAGGTATTTTAGAATATTAAAAGTGTGACCATTGTCCAAGACGCCGACTGGTGTATTGGTGTGATTTGTCGTCCAAACACCCTCAAAGAAGCAGAAATTTCGTTTTGGTCATACTCCTATACTATAAGGCACTACAGGGCTACGTACTTTGACGGCCAACATGGGCGATGAGATGAAATTGGAAGTGTGATGACGTTACGCGCAACGCTGTGACTTCGAGAATAATCTGCCTTTGAAAAGGATTTTGTTATCTTTTAATTTTATTTTCATTTTTTTTTTGTCTTTTTCATGCAATCTATTTTTATGGTAACCTTTGTTTCTAAAAACTTCTGATCAATTACATATGAATCACTGCTAAGGTAAGAACATTTAATTCATAAAATTTAAGACTTAAAGTCTTTCAATGAACAGAAAATTCCTTTCGGTGACAAGCATTTGGAAAACGTCTACCAAACGTTTGCCTGTTTCAAGCCAAATTTAACTCGACAGTCAAAATCAATACAGGTCATACATTACATAAAGCAACGGGAGTGATCTTATTGTAAGTCAAACTCATCCACAGGGAATTCTTGTAGATTTTAATTAGAAGGGAGCCGTTAACATGAGGGACTAAATGAGATTTACCGACCCGAAAATGAATAAGTCCAGGTTCGGAACTGATTTTTATCTGTGTTGCACGTAATGAAATAATCTCCATAATATAAAGACATAGGAGTGAACTTAGTCAATCTTTCATAGAGTGAAAAGTGTGAATTCACTCAATTAGAGTGTTAATTCTCTCAATTCACAGGTGAAATTCACTTCAGGAAGAATGACAACGCACTCTTTAACGAGCGCCTGCAGTAATCACTATTTTTAAGAGTGGTCCATTCAGAGTGAAACGTCGCTCTTTTAGAGTGAAATTCACTCTTTTTAGAGTGAATTTACGCTCTCTTTGAGCGAACTTTTAAACTTTTACATATCTAAAGTCGCGGTCACACTACACCAATTTTGGATCGGATTCCTATCCGATTTATTGGGTTTTTCTTAAAGTCTTCTCCATCTCTGGTCGGTAAGAGCCAACATTTTTTTCAACCATTGTACACATATGATTTGCTTTTCATGTCTATCAAAATAAAATGCCAACTGACTTTTTGGTGAAGACATACATTTTTTATCGGACAGCGTAGTCCAATAAAATCTCTCTATTGATGCGACGAAACAAAACAAAAAGCATACCGTAAATTTTATTTCTATAGCCTTGCGGTACAACCTATATATTTACACATGTTGGGAAATGTTTTGCTCTTACCGACCAGAGATGGAGAGGATTTTTTAAAAAAAAACTTACCGAATTGTTGTAGTGTGACCACGGCTTACCGAGTTAAATTTTACTCGTTTTATTTTTTAAGTGTAAGCACCAGGTGGCCGAATGCTTTCCTGCGCATCAAGAAAACAAACCTTTGACTTGGTTTGAAAAGTGAGAAAACAAAAGTGTAATTAAATTGGTGGACTTCAAGACTTTTATCGTTGATTTGGTTTACTTTTTTATTACATTACAAGATTTAATATCAGAGTTCATTGTGCCACACGAAAGAACTTAGTGCCTGGAGGAACACTGGAATGAAATCACCAGACATATTATCAGATTTTTGTCGAAACCTTATGAATCATATATGATAAGGACGATATTTATCCTCTGGCATTTATTGTAGATTTTAGGCAGATAGAACCTAAAACTTTTCTAAAAAATACAAAGCAGTATTATTGTTAACTTTTTTGTAATTACCACAAACAACTTAACATAAAAGACACATTTCTGTCCACCCTTAAACCAAATGGTGCCAAAAATGACGTGTGTAAGAAAGATATCTATATAAAGGATAAGAATAATCGCCCACAGTTATTTTGAAACCACAACCAAATCTCAACATTTCCTTCCTATTTCTCGTCAAAGTATCTTTCATAATATTTTAGTACTTCGATATTGCATAATCAAGGTAATAAATAAACCAAGCAGTGACATGTAGTGAATTTCACTTTAGGAGCAGAAACATAGTCACGTGATTCTCAAGAACCCTTCATGAAACGGGATGTAATATACCAAAGTAAGTCCAGTTGAAGAAATATAGAAAATGTAGATGCAAATTCCCAAATGATTGCAGCAGGAAAATCGACTGCATGAAAACGTAACGCACTAATTGGATATAGAGTTTGAGTCCCCTCATCAAGATTTCAGTTTCATTAACCTGCTATGATGTATTAATTAATGGGCTGTATTGAACCAAGAATTACCGTATCGTTTAAAACTGTGCAAATACGATCGTTTGATAAATGTGATACAAAACAACCAAAAATTTATCGGAAAATGGGAGAATTTTACTGAGTGGGGTATACCTATTCAAAAAGAGGGAATCTACTGTAGAATAATGTGCTCACCAATCAAGTATAATGAAAGACCTATAAAAATGGGATAGGCATTTTTCCCCTTATCCGAGTCAGTTGTAACGTATTGTTCAAACACCTACGAAAAAAGTATGTTGTTTTGACGGCAAATAGGTATACCATTACGTTCTGCGTCCGTCTTGATATCTCAAAAACATTTAATTCCAAAGACGGATGTCCTAAATAGCTTATTTGGGCGAAAATCAGTTTCTAAAACTTGGTTTCAATTCTTGATGGGTGTTATTATTTACCACATTCTCGTGTAAAATTGAGACCCTGACGTCGTCATGTATGTCTCAATCCAAAATCCCAAATCCGAGATTGTGTTGGCTCATTTTCACTTTCTCAGTAAGCATTATCGCTAAACGTAAGACCATGAAAAATCTCTTTGCGTAAAATTCATTGTTAAGACGGTGTCCAATTTAAAGGAGGAGGGTAGCTGCCAAAGCAGAATCATGCTCGGACCTGCCGAATTTGTTACGTCACATCCGGTTATGCTTCTTGTTTACCGATTCGATATCAATGCATTTCAAAGCCATATACATGCAGTCAGTTGTGCCAATTCACTTTTTACTACTTCAGCAGTAGCCTACACTTGTTAGTGTCGTTAACAGTACCAATGTTAACCTAAACTAATGATACCGTTAGGGCCTGGCCTAGGTCTACCACGAGAAACACGAGAAAACAAATTTTGAATTATCTTGAAAGTGCCTAATCAGTTATCCCAAGAAATAAAATAGGAACATTACTGCAAGAGAAATCTTTAATTTCGTAAATGAGAATATAAAATGCATTAGGATTTAGGACTGATATTTTTAAAATTGGCCCGCACAGAGGGCAATTATCTCGTTTGTATAAATTATTTATTTTGGGAGTACGCCACTCTCTTGCCCCTTTAATAAATACCACTTATTTTCTGTATACGTTTGGATAGGTCACTGATCGAAATCAGATATAAATAATATCAAAATGTGCTTGAAAACATTTAATGCCTAGATCATTTAGCCCTGAAGAGATGCATGGAAATTTCACCATTCCTTTTCTTCTCTCGTACTACGGATAACGCCGCTCTATATCTGTACCTAATATGGACGTTAAAGGGCCGAATCCTCTCAAGACAGACAGTTCCAAGTCTCCTAACGTATTTTCTTACGCTCCTCCCATAGTTGTCTAAAACCCTCACCCTTATACAGGATCAATCTCAGTTTATTACTCCGGGGTGAGTATACAAGACCCAATGTGTAATTAAGAAACTCTCGGTACAGAACATGCTGTGTATAAACTACAGTACTCTTCATTTTTATTACTTGCTATCAATCTTAGAGCTTTGCAAATTGAGATGACCATAACAAAATTGTAGTTCTGGCGAGTAGTGACTGACTTTAATACACACTGGGAGGCTGGGAACCCATATCCGCCGAACTTTAAACAATAACGAAGTCAGTATACGAAATCAGAGGGAGTGTCCGTGTAGTGGATGAAATATTACCACGACTGTTGTGGTAATTCATCGCAATTTGAATTTTCATTACATTTGGAAAAGATTTTCCTGGGGGATCACGATGTTCCCTTCCAAAAAGTGAGGGACATATACCCCTGGCCCATGATTCACAATCATTTCGCATTTGAACGCAATTTTAAAATTTAGAACAAGTGGAGGGCGCCTATCGAATTCTCTTCTCTTTTCTTAAAAGACGCAACGACCCGACAGAAATCACCTGACCATAATCTAGATAATATGTGAGTGACTCTCTCTCTCTCTCTTTCGTTATATTTTGTTTCCCTTCTCAGTCAAAGTAGTATTTCTTATATAACCTTGCACTTATTCTGACCTACTTTTCATACGTCCATTTAAGCGTAACATAATCATGTTTATATCGAATTCACTTGAGAGTAGACCCTTAAGTGTGTTTTGTATTTCTAGCCGGGAGTTGCTCCCTGTTTCTAATGAGTGAACAGCAAATAGGCCTACTTGGATATTTTCCCCAAGAGCAATTAGGCCGGATAAGACGGTTACTGCCTTCACTTATGTATGAGACAGTCTAATAATCAAACCTCAAACTTTCGGTTTAATTTAACATGGATGTGATCCTTCTTTGAGGCAGTCTCGTAAGTCACCTCAGCGAAGGAGACTCTGGTGGCAGCTCCCTGCTCGAACCACAATTTTACCGATAGTCTAGAGCAGGGTTGTCCAACCTACGGCCCGCGGGCCACGGTCCGGCCCGCGAAAAGGTTGCGTCCGGCCCGTCAGAAATAATCTATATTGCAAAATTATTCAATAAGCAGATTAATTGATGACAACTTTAGGCTTCGCCGTCCGCTATGGCATGCTTACTTTTAAATGAAATAATTCATTTCAAATGTCTGCTACATGTAGCTACATTGGAGTGTTGTCCACAGGGGCGGGTTGAGAATGATTCAGGAGGAATAAGAATAAAAAACTTTGTCCGAATATTCTACCCAACACCATCAATTTTTGCTAAAATTTATTTATTTGTTCAATCAAAAACTAAAATGAATCAGTGTTCCCCACGCGAATTGATTGCAATTCAGTGTTGCCTTGGGCGTCGGGAAAAATTGAGAAAAAGACGAGTATAGAATGCGGCCCCTCGTCCATCATAACCATTACATGTGGCCCACCGCTGCGAAAGGTTGGACAACCCTGGTCTAGAGAGATTTTCAACTGGCACATATCTCTAATTGATATCAAATTCAAACAGAGTGGCTTATACTGCACAGCATGTACTGAGAGTGTTCTGGTTACTCACATTAGAGCGTTCTACACTTACCAATGAGATGTCTTGAAGCAATAAACTGGAGTCGGGTCTGGATGAAGATGGGGTTTTGACAGTTGTGGGAGGGGATACGAGTAAGTTGGGAGAATTAGAATTGCCTGGGGTCATGAATAACTGGTCTTTTATTGCTGATCTTCCTTTTGATTGATTCTGGTCATCGTCGGGAAAAACACTGTTTTGCCTGTAAAATTTCTTAGCCTATTATATCTTAGATCATTTCTTTTAACATGAAACATGCAAGGACAACAAAGGGTCATAAAGTTGTTAATAAGGACTTTAGTAATTGGTGAAATTCAAAACGTTTGCATTCATAATGTAAATACGTTTAGCACTAAGATTTTGGTTTAATTGTAGAGGCAAAGGCGACTGTCAGCACGGTTGAAGTCGAGACCAGCATATCCGAGACCAAGAACGAGACCAGAAGGTTTCGACGCCGGGACCAAGAGCGACAGTACAAGTTGCTTAGGAAAATAAACTATCAAACGTTTTAAATACTTATTTTCCTAACATTATTGTCTTATGTTCTGAGTAATTGGTAGTTACAAAAGTACTTATTGGTTGTTAAAGCTCTACCTAACAACGGTACTTTTTGGACTAACATTAGCATTCTTACCCTACGTTTAGCAGGAGGCATAAATACCCAGCAGTTTTTAGAGTTGTCTGAGTGTAGAAAGAATCTGGGGAGGCCGGAGGGGTCAAAAGCTGCTTAGGAAATTTTCTTCACATAGAATAGAATGAATGGACTTGTTTCAAAGTTCGCCAATGTAAAGTAAGTGTTACGTCATAAAACATAGTTTGGAGAACTGGTAAAAACCCGAGGCTAAATGAGGGGAGGTTATATAAAAGTTTCAACCACTTGATGCAATGAAATCAAATATTTTAGAGGGGCACAAGCTTTATGTGTTAAATTGCATTATTTGCTTCGGCCTGATGTATTACTTTTTAATACAGTGATACTGAAGAAGGCCAAAATGTTGTTGGGTAATTTTCCTTAATCGTAGTAAGTTAAAGTAAGATTAGACATGCATCGTGTAGCAAGAATTATGATTCTACGGTGGTAAACTGTGTTATATTGCCAGCCTCAGGCGCTTAAAAATTTCAATGATAATATGTTTGGTTTGATAACGAATGACATATTAGAAGCATGAAGAACTTTGAATAGACGTATTCAGTACCGACAACTTTGTTATCGTGTTGCCAAGTTAAATAAGCAAGAACATAATCACGCCCATTGTATACAGTACAAGCTATAAAATTCTGGTCCATCCTTCCGTCATGACAGAGCTTATGATAGTTTGTTATGGTTTAAAGACAGAGAGTACTGGCTAGACACGGAAAATTTGAGCCACGGTGGAAGTAGAACTTGACCATTGTGAAAATCACTTCATTTTGTTGAAAGAGGCATGCTTGGAAAATTTGAAATGTACGGAACTCTTTACCTGTTTACTAATCTGAAAACTGAAAAAAGTTATGAGCGTCCCCCTCGTGTATATTATTTTTGGAGGGAACTTTTTGTTTAGTGAACAAATATATCAGGAACAATTTATCGCCCAGACAGTTCCAATTGTCCGTACGAACATACTTCTAGCCCATTCCATTGCCTTTATTCAGACACAATCCTCAATCCAAGTTTTTTGCTTTAGAGTATATCATGGTGTGCATAAAAGGCCATCACATGTAATCCAATCATGCTCTGTGTAGTATGAAATAATGCTCATGTTATGAACTTCATGCCAATCAAAGCACGCTAATTGTAGGCCTAATGACGTAATAAACGGAGGCGATTACATAAGTTTAAGGCCCACTTAAAAAAATTACGCACTAGCAAAAAGAAGCGTTTACATGGAGATGGACACTCTATGAATATAGTTACATATTTATATATTTATCATATCAAAGCAACTTCTACTTAGGGATAATCTGATTTTGCTTTTCACATTATAAAATCAACGGCAACTTATGCTGTATATAGGCCCTATGCCAATGTGCGGTTCAATTTGGATATCTACATATGACGTCAAAACCACAGGTGGTTGTACGCTAACAGTTGACATCATGCTATATTTCGAGAGCTTAGGAACATGGTTTCAATGTTGTTGCCCCACACGTGTTTTAAATAAACTGTTATCATCACTAGTGGTAAAGAAAGAAGTTATCAATGTTATGACATTGAAAATGTCAGTAAATGTATAAATGCCTTTCCGTGTCATGGTGTCCTTGACATATTGACGATGGGACCCCATGCAACGCCATCTTGTTGATGATAATATTGAAGTTTTCCGAAATGTTCAGCATTCCTACCCTTCGTCTACAGTATATATCTAACCATATCGGGTATGATTTGGTTGAGAACTTGAGAGTATGTATTGAATAAAAATTACTTTTGGCAAGTCGGTCTATAAGTCGATCGAAAATGATTCTTATCGCTCAACGGTAACTGTGATTGATTTGGGGTCACTTGTAGTACACTCGGAGTACAGTTATAATGGAAAAGGTTTCCACAGTTCAACCAGTTATCCTACATTTTTATGTCCGAATAATGGTATCAAATGTCTTTAAGGAATAGATATGGATAAAAGAGTGAAAGTTCCATAGTTTACGTAAAAGAGCAAAAATTCACTCCAAGGAGAGAGAAATTTACTCCAAAATGGAGAAGTCTCATCCTTGATGAAGTGTATACAGGGACCACACTTACAATGAGTGATCCCGGTAAGCACTCACTCTTCCTGAGTTATTGGTGTGTGATTTTCATTCATTCATTTATATATTTCGTCCGTACAAATATAAACTGAAATACAGAACCGGACAGGACACTAGAAAAACAATAGTTTAACGAGCTAATGGTTTTCAATCAGTGGGAGTGAAATAACACTCTAATGGAGTCAATTCACAATTTTCACTCTATAAGGGACTGACTAAGTTCACTCTTTTGGTTTTAAAATGAAGTTTGAGCCATCATTGTACTTCTGCACATATACATGTATAGGCCTACAGCTATAGAGGTTCTTCACGTGACGTCACTGGTCAGATGTTTCTTCAATGGCAACGTCGCTGGCCGTACCGTCAATTCAAGTGAGGATATACGTTACGTATTTGTGTATGTACAAACTGTATCGGAGAAGTTGTTTCGGATGGATCCTATGAAGTTTTTCAGTGTAAGACTGTACCTCCCACTTATCGACGTTTTTCAGTGTAACGTTTTCTGTGAATTAACGCCATCCAATATTGACAATGTCCGATAAAACAGTGTGCTCAGATTCAGCCTTTATTTCATCAATTACCTTAACCCGGGAGGCGTCAACTTCAAGTAGCGAACAGTAATGCCGTCTACAGTATGTGGACTCGTACAGTACATGAGCTGTTGAGGAATTTGCGACGGCCAGACCATAAGTCACGTGGTTTGATGACGTCAGTGGAGAACCTCTATAGTGGTAAAAATACAAGGGGTCTGGTATGCCTTATTAAGTTGGTGCCTGTAAAAAGTTCTGCTACTTATATATCGTTGTATAAAGTTGAAAGTATCAAAATTATCGAAATCACCTCATTGTAATTTCCATGGAGTTTCAAAACATGTCACCATTTAACCATCGGCGTCCGCAGAATTTTTTGTAAGGGGGGGGGGGCAAGGTAATTCATGGATGATTGAATTGTGTACACTATCTAACTATTTAAGCGGAGCGCCACCATCGTTTGGCGAGGAGCGTACAAGAAAATTTTGGGCCTTACAAACCCTCCAGATGGCCGGAAACGACACTTGGCGATTGTTATAAGCTGCATGTACCCAGCCCTGAAACAGGAATTTCATGTCTGTAATTTTTAGATTTTTAGAATTTTCTATGTAACAAAATTGTTGAAGGGAAATCTACCTCTCGGTCACGGTCTCGCACGCCAATGCACGATAAAACTTACAACTGTCAAACAGCCTACATAGGCCTATATCCGTTACCCAATTATGAATCGTACCCCCCCCCCCCCCCCCCATATTCACCTTGTATATCCCAGTTACATACGTGCGTCGACACTTGAGATCAGCACGGGACCAAACCAAGACCAACGCATTCATCAATAGTCGCATGCCATATGCACACTACATACCTGACAAGTAGTACAATTTTGGCAGATTTTTTACAATTACAAATTTCCAATAGATATCACGAATGATGGTCCCCAAATTACGATTTCACTATTCAGCATACCACCCTCTCTTTTGCTATTCCTGGTCAAATGTTCAATATTTCACAAGTAGAAACTGACGCTATAAGTGAGAATATTTCGATGATCTATTTTTAATTTTTTTTTATTTCAATTTTTAATTAATTTTTTCACAAGTTTGATTTTCCAGCAAGTGCCCCCCTTGCCCCCCCTTCCGGACGCCCATAAATTTACCATATTTTACCGGTATAGGTCAAAGTAAATGAACTGAAACTACTCGCTAAATTTTACGTAAGTCCCAGATTTGGAGAAAACTGAAACTGAATTATGTGGGCCAATACAATGAAAGATCAAATTTATACGTTCAATTGTGAAAAAAGTTACACCTATGTGTACGCGAATTTGTATGATTACTCCAAGTTTTCAATTTAAGCATAATTTTTATTTTTCCAGTTTCAGAATAACGCAAACTCAACCCTTTTAAGGGCAAAATTCCTTTTCAAAGGAGGTTGTATCGAGCTCTCAAAAAGTACAGTGTGACTTGAGTGTAAAATATGTACAGATGATAAGTCCCCAACTGTGTGCACAAGGCCTTTATAATTCACCACATTGAAGGATGTACATGATTTACCTATATTGCATTCTGATAGGATCAATTAGTTTCCCATGCAGAGAGAAGAAATGTTACAGTATAAAATTTAGATTCATCACGATCTTCACCTCGCCCCTACCGGGATACTAACTCAACTTAGAAATGCAGGTTAACCCTGTAGGATCAATAGAGCCTGCACTGTACAGAAAATAAACAAAAACACCTTTATGTATACCAGGAGGCCATGATGCGATTAAATTAGGTTTAGAACAAAACGTAATTGGAAGTAATATGAAGTTGATTTGAGACATTAATTTTCAGTGAGGTGAAGTTGATAACGGATTGAGATGTGTTAAAGAGCAGCC
This sequence comes from Holothuria scabra, assembly GCA_037179385.1. Classification (NCBI taxonomy): domain Eukaryota; kingdom Metazoa; phylum Echinodermata; class Holothuroidea; order Aspidochirotida; family Holothuriidae; genus Holothuria; species Holothuria scabra. The sequence goes on along the minus strand of CM074187.1, from coordinate 7,139,572 downwards.
CTAGTGCTTCAAAGCTGACATACAGTTACGGTGGTCCAATAGACGACAGGTGTTTTTGATAGCGTGACCTAAAGGTCAAATCAAGCGTAACGTAAGGAGAAGGGCCATGTGCACCCATTACTTGTCACTACGAGATGATTTATTTGTAATTACATAAAAGGTAAAAGTGTTCATGCTTAGCTGAATTTGAATGCACTTTTTGACTCAGATGTTTATGATCATACTGTATTTTAGGTGGCAGGGTGGAGACAGTGACATATTCCCATCCAACCAGGGCCCAAAAGTGGATTCTTGCATATTAGGCTGCCAAAGCAGTAACCTATGACCTTAATGACGGCTTTGAAAACCAACACATGGGTATAAAAGTTCTGGCAACTTCTTCCAAAATTCTTAGCTTCGCTAAAATTATCCTGTTTCCCCAGAAGTGTTGACCGTCCAGGAATATGCCTTATTGGTTCTTAAAAATCACATGACAGTGTGTTTTGCATGAGACCCGAAACTAAACAACGTGCTGATTGGGAAATAAAGTGGGTCCTTTTGTGATACAACTGGTCGATCGAAGTAAGGTCGGTGGTTTGGGTTACCTGCCTAGAACTCTTGAATTCAGTCCACAAATATGGACTATATTTCATACTATTGGCTAGTCTTTTGCATCTTTCAATCGTATGAAATCAGACGTTGAGAGATTTTTTTCGAGAGCTACCCATTCCTAAAATGACCTAGCTAGTCGAGGCTTTGAGGTGCACTCTATTCAAGGTCAGCGAAGGTGGATGGCGCTACAACTAAAATACCAGAAAAGCCTGAAGAAAGTTGCATGCTGACAGCTCCCGCATCAACCTTTCTGGCATTAATAGCAAACGCTCAATGCAAAAAGTGGCAAGTCAAATAAACCTCAAAATAGCGAACATTCGAAAGTGGGATATTAAAAGTTATGTGCCACGTTCGAGGCCAAAACTCTTTTTAAGTGCCAGTCTAGTATTTACTTCAGTGAATAGTGTTACACAGTTAGGTAATGTCTAGAGTGTTTTGAGTACAGAATTAACTGTGTATCTCAGTCGTAAAGTGTCCAATCTAAAGAGCCTCGCGCTTCATTCCAAAATTTCAGAATTCTGTTTGTTATAGTCGGGGTGGTTGGAGAGCTAAGGCGTAAGGCTCAAAGTCGTCCTGCATTATGAACTTGTGGTGATTTCAGAGAGCAGTCATTACAGGGTGTGCCAAGTAGTCAGATTTACAAATTTCACGAGTCGCCTCGCAGACTTGCTGGCTCTTGATGAGTCACCTATTCAGTTTCAGTAATTTGCATACGGTAACCAATTAGTCCTAGATTCAATTCATTTCAACGTAATTTCGTCTTTAAATTCCGCGTCACGACCATTCCGAAGGGCAAAATTCCTACAGCTTTTCGTCAATTACGCTCAGGCGGCGCAGAATGAAATCAGAAATTATAAACAAAAAAAAGCTGATTGCAAGATTAGAGCAAAGGGGATCATTAATTCAAAATTATAGACTAACAGTTCGTGCCCGGAAATGCATTTTCATGGAGAACTACGCATATGCTGAAAGCGTTGAAGAAGTAGATTTGTTTACCAAGTTTGAAAGCGGCATAAAATTAAAATCTGAGTATGACTCCGGGAACTCGGCAAGCGAACTTCCCTTCTAAATGGCTTGGAACCACATCGTTATACAATGTCCCTACAGCATTATATCACGTAATGAATTCACAAAACACCAGATTTTATGTGAAGTTTTATAAAAGCATGTGACTAGTTTTGCTCATTTTGCGAACCATATTTCAGCAACAGTCATTCATGGAAAAAAATTGTAGCAATAGGCCATGAGACTATGAGATATCGAAACTGCGAAAGTTAAGGATCCCATTCTTCAGCTGTTGGAAACAAACACTTTGTTTTTAATTTAAGGAATTGTTTTATGTAAAAGATACAGGCGATGCTTGTCTCTCTGTCTGGTTGCTAATATTTATTTACAATGGTTGTGGGGGAAGCAATATAGGTTACAAGGATAAAAATAGCACGAAGTGTCTACATCAAGTTACCTAATCAATTTAAAAAGTTTGTGCATGTTATTTGACAAAAACAGAAAAAAGATAAAATAGGTTAAAATAATAGAATTACATTTTACAAAAAAAAAAAACATTCATTACTTGTCCACAATTTCATGAATAACTCTTGAGAATCACGGGACTTTCTTTGTTCACTCTATTGTAAAATTTAAAAGAAATTCCTGCTTGATTTAACCTGAATTTTACAGTTTTGTGGGTAGGGTGTGGGTAAGGTCTTGGCTTCTTCGGGTGACGACTCGACTTCACCACTGTTGCATTAGCAATACCGTAAGATGAACTGTTCAAAGTTTTACCCAACCAAATGATCAGACAACTTAAAGGGTAAGAACACTACTAAATTTTATCACAGCTGTAAGATTTTCTTTTCATTTGTATCTTTCATAATAAGACTATATAAGGTCATCAGTCTTGCATATTTAAGATAAACCTAGCGATTCCTCGTAGTAATCTTCACATTTGAGGAGAAAAGTATTGACTCATACTTTCAACTGAGGGTCAGCCATTTAACAGGATAGTCTATTTTACTTCCTCAAGTCGGGCGACTGCAAGTCCTCTTTAAAACTCATACCAACCGTTTCTGGGGATATATGAAGCTTATATATGAAGCTTATGAAGCTGTTTTTTCTAATTGATAACTACTAACAAAGTGAAAATTTCCCGGGCAATATATAAATTCGATGTGGTGTGACGGACAAAAGAATCAATCAATAACCCAAATGATGCAGGTTCGTCCAATTCATTTATATTAAATTCAGCAGTAGTTGTGACATTATTTTGACAAAGCGAAATGCCATAACTTTTCAAGGATAATCAACAGGTGTTTCGGATACTGCATTTGTTAGAGGTCTTTGGAGACAAACAACTAGAGAAATTTGTTCAAACTGTTTGTTTTTAAGTCATGAACATGTACAACGATGAAAATTGTTGAAATTGAGTGTTATTAATGGAAGCATTAACACAAATGGTAATTTGGTTTAGCTACTCGGTCGGTTTTCGCCTAGGAGTAGAGGACTTCAGAAGTGGAAAACATTTAAAAGTATGGTATGAAATTCGATAAGATATAAGAAAATCAAGCTACATTAATTGTAATTGTTTTAGCTTATCACTCGTAACGCAAGAATTACTTGCTTATAAATATACTAATCTTCGTTTATGGATTCACAAAAGTTATCAAAAATACTGAATGAATGTGAATCATGGACGACAAAGAATGAGTAGTTGGAATTTCGCCTACAATTGAGTAAGAACTTTTGAAGTGATCTTAAAATGTATAACTGTGAAAAAATTACCGGTACAGTGAAAATAATGCCAGCTGGAATTTAGAGTATCGAACGTTATTTTACAGTTTTACGTTACACAGTCAGATCTTATGTAGTGACTTTGCGAATATGATCATTCACTCCTGAACACTACACTTAAAGACTATTTTAGTGTTCAGGAATCCATAGGCAGGCTTCATAGGTAGGCAATATGTAGGCTACGGTTAATATTGGATTAACGCACAGTTGAAAAACAACAGGTCGATCACCGAAATCCCATCCGCCACGGTATTAAAGTCAAATAACGATTTTGATCACTGTAAACACAATTGTATTAATGCAGAAGTGAACTGTAGTAATGTTGACAATAGATGTTTCCAATGTCACAATGCATACGGTGTCTCTCTTTTCGTTGAACTAAGGAGTTGTTACATTAGAGCCTCTTTCTACAGCTTAACGTTGCCCTGCAATGAAAAGACGTTCCGTACATTACAGATTTAGCTCTCTTGAAACCTGGATAAACTTATCATGTCCTTGAAATCCTTGCTTATTAAACAACTGATAAAAAGCCACATTGTTACAGATTACATGGTCCTGTGAGCACCTCTTGTTGTTTGAGGGTTTCTATTATTCAAAAGTCGGTCAAGTGATGACATCGGCCAAGTCATGACGTCCACCTTTCAAGGGACAGAATTCGCCCATGTACGCGCAGGTCATGTGGCACGTAATGTATTAACCTTGAATAGCGAACATATCCACCGGATAAGCGCTTATATCCTTTACGTATAGGGCCGCTTTTGAGTTTGTGTCTGGTAATACTTCTTTCATCGTCATGACCAACATCTTTAGTCATATACACAATATTTTCATCTCGGACAAACCTTGCAAAGGTTTCCTTAAAAGAAAGGGTTTAAGTTTCAAGTTTTGATATTATAGGGGGTACTTATTCTTAGACTTTTCTGTGAAATGTGCACTTGAATCCAATGTTTGATTCTCAAGATATCAGCAGGTTAACTTATCACAAGTTCAACAAAAAGTTAACTTGAAACAAGGACATACGGCATCATATCTTCACATTAATGGGCAGCCTGTTTTTCTTTAAAACTTATAGTCAATTTGCTCTCAACAATTCCATATTATGAGAGTATGATTGCATAAGTGAGAATTTTACAAACTTTGAATTCCTAACAGGTCCTGTTCCTGTTAGGCTGAAAGTCAACAACAGTCTGAAAAACATAGGGAAGCAAAGCATTCCTTGTCAATGTGAATCACCTCTGCTGCCCTGAAGTCACCTTGGAGCACAAATCCAGTAACTTCTATTCATTTATATTTACTTCTTCTCTGATTTTTTTTTTTGGGGGGGGGGGGGGACGTCCCCTCGCTAAGAATTTTAGGGCGGCGGACGTCCCCTCGCTAAGAAATTTAGGGGGGGATGTCCCCCCCTCGTTTCCGCCGCCAGTGGCTGTCACTATGGTTGAATCAAGCACCATAGTCTGCATGTAAATTGACTATGTTCAGACTGTTGTGTGAATAAATTGTCCCTTTACGTCCACAAATGCCTTCACATGGAATAATGGGCATCAGAATTTGCTCTTGGATCCGGATGTGGTAGTGATCACAGAGGACAGGATATTAATGAATTACTTAGATTGAATTTAACGACCCAGTTTCAAACCAACTGATTCAAGTCGAGCTGGCTTTCTTCCAGTTGTGGCTCACGGGTTTGTTTTCCTTACGGCAGAACTACGATTCCTATTTTAAAGTCATCGGTATGAACCGGTCTGGACTCGAACTCCCAACTTCCCGACTGCAAGTCTGATGCTCTAACCACTGGACCATACATTCGTTCAGATATCAGTGAAATCGTGATCAAGATGATCTGCTGGGATACAAATAACTGGTCTGATCCACACAAGCTTATATATCACTTTAGGAACTGAATATGATTGGTCGTTCAATCTTGATAACGTTTATTTTTGTATGATTTTCATTCACCTATGACTGAGCTAAAAATACGTAAAATTCTGAATCTGGTCACTAACCAGCACTAGGATTAACAATAAATTGCGGACAAGGTGCTCGCTGTGACTATCTCGTTATCGTGATCAATTGTTTATCGTTTCCAGGGCAAACTACGTATGTACGGGCAGGGGACAACTGCCCCGACCCCCTGAGATATCAAAATCATATATAAACCACGTGATTGAGGATAGTGCATAGGCATTGTTTGAACCGTTCCAACACTGCAGCCCTGAATTCAAGTGATTGCAACTGTGATTGGAAGGAGAGGGACTGCCTGAGACCTTTTTCGTTGGCAAAATGATGAAAAACGCTCTTAGACTAACAGGGACGGCGTCAAGGTATTTTAATAGGGGCAAAGCTTGTGTTGAGGGCTCCTTTTCTTCTTTCTCCAATCTTTTTCTCATTTTCTTGAGAATAAAGCGGGCGGTCGTCCACTGAAGCCACTGAACCCCAAAATAAGTACGAGATAAATCGAGAGGAGAATAAAGGTAAGTTTAAGTATAACTATTCATTTTATTAACGTCGTGATTCTTTTGGGAGGCACAATAATTCGAATAGTACTTTAAGACAATACTGAAAAATAAAACATAAATCCCCACAAAGTTCATTAGCTTCCCTCGCAAACTGGAACAAAAATAAAATGGGCTCAGTCTGTCACTCTTGGCGTTCAATAGCATCAATCGAAAATTCATCAACCAGAGAATATAAAACATTTTCCTCCAAAATTCCTGTATTATCTCTAACGCTTTCGAACTCTCAAATTGTATTTTTAGTTATGAGCGTCATATCTGACGTAGATGCACTAAATTCGAATAAGTGCCACCTAAATTTAGTTTCGGAATTTCCTTTCCTTAAAGGAACTGATAGCTCTCAGGATAGACGGTGAACTCACATCTTATTTAAAGTGAGTGATTCCTTTGATATGACACTCACATCAAATGAACAATTTACGGATTTTTCCTTGAAACTAAGAGAAAGTTTTTGTGATCAACATTTTCTTCGAACCTTTCCATGAACGTTCTTCAAAGCACCAAATGGTTGAACATGTTGAAATTTGGAGGTATAGTGACTTAAAAAAGTAGAAATTCTTGGCGTCGATTCAACGTAAGGTCCGGTATAAGGCACTTTCACTAGAGTAAAAAAATGAGTTGGGAAGTGTTCATATATTATACACAATTGTACGTTGTTTTCACTCCAGCTCCACCAACTATTTGACCCGACGTCAAGCTGTCTGACCCCGAGAATACATTTATCAGGCAAACAAAGTTCTCACCATAAGCTTTGTAAAATTGGGATTTACATTCCACTATTTACTTGATCTTCCAATTTTTAGTTAAGTGGTATCCCATATCTACTAAACTTTCAAGGAAGGCGTTAATGAAGGGCGAAGGTCTGAAATGAAGGACGAATCGTGTATTTTTTTGTAATTGAATTTCACCTGATGGGTACTGAATATAGAGTGGGGATTGAATAATTTTGGAGGGGAAGAACTCTCATGTATTTCCCTTATCCAAAACAAACTGTATGGTTGAGTACTTATAGTCCAATGATAGCCTATAGAGCACAGACTCTCACGCCGGTGGTAGGCTACAGGGTTAAACTTCCAGAGAGAGTGACGCCAAAGACGGATAAAAATGGAAACAATTGTTCCATTGTGCGTGGTACCTCCGCGAAAATCCCAGAGTAAGAAAAGCGATGCAACCCCAGCAAATGGAAAAGGACTATGGGCGTCGCTATAGATCAAACCAGAAAATTAATATAGCCAAGCATACTACTATAAAGTCATGCAACTCCCACCAGAAGGTGGAACCGGTCCCCGGGTTGAAAATCTCTGCTCTTATGTCTTCACATTGAGTCAAAAACTCTTATCCATGCTAGCCACTGCTCAACGACGTAACACCAGTCTGATTATCTCTCATGCAGGCAGTCAGGACCGTGGCGGGCTGTATATATCGCACTTAAATACGCGTCGTTCTCTTCAACATTTCAAACATTCCCTTGATGTGACAATGGGAGCTCAGAGAATTGATTTTTTGTTGCATTACTAAAAATTAAACTTTAGTATACCTATACATATATATATATATATATTGGTGTTCTCTCCGTGGTTCAGATTCATTATGTGTCGATTGGAAGCGTAACATTGTAACCAGTTGGAAAACTAATGGTGAAAATTTCCTCGGGTGACCATTAACGATATGAGAATAGCCTGATGGCTGTAATGATCGGCGAGTTTGAAGTTGTTCTCGGAAGCTAAATGATCGCGTCACGTCCTTTGGGCTTTGTTGTAGAGGCAAAAGTTTTATAGCAAATACTCTAATTATTGAAGCATCACACACTTGTTATCTTTCTTCCATAGTCTGGTTAATCATAGGCTAATTCTCTGTAGAGATGGCTACAGGCCCACTGACTTGACTTTCGGGTTTTGAAAGTTAAAAATCACAAAATTGTATCAACTGTCAAAACAACATTTCTTATCATTTATCTAAAAGAATTCTGTTGATTGGGTGAAATTTGCGCAAAATGTACTCATTGAAGCAGGGAGTTGCAAAAGATAATGGCACTTGCCTGCGAACGTAAGTTAGTCTTGCGTGGGCACACAGCAGGACAATTTTCATGGGGGACTTTGAAGAAAGTATTTTGAACAGATAAATTGAGAGACTACTGAGTTACATATAGAAAAGCGTGAAGTGACCACGAGTATTTGAAGGGGACACCCCTTCAGTAAAATTAAGGGAACTGAGACTATCTGGCGATATGTTATCATGTAACAAATAAGGTGACTCTAGATGCATAGACGTAGACATCAATGGTTGAATAACGTAGTAGCATGGGAAAAGGGCTCTAATGTATTCCTTCTGGAAAAAATAAACCAGATGTTGTCTAATGATAGATCACTCGACTCTCGCCGGAAGATTCAAGGTCCAAAGCCCAGACCGAGTCCTACCAAAGACTTTAAAAATGGAGCCCACTGCTGTTGTGCGTGCCAGTGCCACAAAAGTAACAGAGTAAGAACTTGGGAACAATCCAGAGCCTCGTAAGTGAAAAAAGGCCGTTAGTGTCGTTAGAGAGTAAAACTCTCCTTCCTTCAAAAATCAAATCAAATCTTATAACTTGAGCCCACGTAAAGGTTCAAGGCCTAAGTTTAAGGACTAAAAATACTAAAAAAAAATAAAAATATAAGCGGAGGAATAATATTTGTGATTTCTCATTCCAAAGAACAGTTTTCTTTTTCATACAGAAATGTTTTCCTTTTTCTGCGGGATTAAATCAATCTCTAAGTATTTTACCGGACACCAAGTCTCATATTCAACTGGCATTTACTTTGTTAATCAAATTCTTCAGATCAGAAATCAAATTTATAATCACACATACGGACAGTTATGAATTCGTTGCACCCAGGACGACTAAATACTACGACCAGATTGTACTTAAAATATTACATTAACTGCAAGCACCCTGTCAACCGTCTAATTTAATTTAAACGTCAGTGGATTTTCATCTAAAGTCCCAGAAATGACGCAATGGGCGTACAAGGTGCAATCGAGTGGAAGGTTTTGACGGCGCGGCCGAAGGACGACTTTCCGACTCAAACATTCAAAATAGACTCGCCAATCTCAGCCATTGCAATGATTTCAGATTTATTAACAAAGTCGCTCAATATGACGATAGTTTAATTCGAAGGTGCAAGAAAGGTCATCTACTGTCGAATCGTACAATAGGTTTTTAGGTATATAAAGACCGGTCGCCGGTCGATGACGCACAGAATGGGTTTGGACAATGCAAATTAGTTTGTTGATGTGGGGAGTTAGAAATAGCTTAACTCATCTCTTAATTCGTAACAATAAGAAAATATAGCAGGACATCCGATTCATAATCTTTGCAGATAAGAGAATTATATGTCTGTTAACACTGAAATAAACCTGTTCGATGAAATCTTTAACAGAGAGATAAAAGGGTCGTTTCAAGTTTTGACATCTCGTTGCGAAATAGATTCTCTGACCAGCTCCCTGCTCTAAATACCCTCATTCCTCTGTCTTAAACTGCCTAAAGACTGTTGTAGGTTAGTCTGCTGAATAGACAACTTTGTCGCGTGATTATAAAGCTACAGTTTAAAGCATCATTTTCCCGCTAGGTGTACCGTAAAACGTTCGTTCGAAAAAAATCCAAGATCACCGGAAATTGCGTTTCTGAGCATTCTGAGCATTTTTTTTGTTAATGCACACCTAACGCCCTAAATATAAATGTCAATTACATGATTAGTTTTAGCTAGAAAGTAAACTTTGGACGTTAAAATATGATTAGACGTGCCTCACGTGCCCCCCCCCCCCCCCCCCCGCCAAAGGCAGTGCCATTAAAACGATTATGGAACTAGAATAAAAACCGGAAAACATACACCGAAGCCGTACATGCCTTTTTACCCACTTGCTGATAATTGAGCAGATTTCCTTTCAAGCCTCTAACATTGATGTGGCCCAAGAGTTTCATTAAAGAAGAAATTGTAGGAGGGTGACACGACACCCATATTCCAAACTATTGTGTTAAACACTTAGGCCTACTTAAGTGTAATCTAGGCATCGATATAACCTACTTTGATAGTAAAAGGTTAATCAGGGCAAGACCCTGCATTAATCATAGGATAATGCACGATTGGGTTGATGCAAGCGGTGCACGAGGAGTTGTCGATTATTACAAAGTATGAAGGAATTTATGCTAATTAGGCACTTATGTACTTAGAGGTAAAGACACCGCTGTGGCCTTGGGAACGCGTTTATTCATTCACATAAATTCCTTGGAGTATTAATATCTGTTACTCTCTCTCATCTCCCAACACACGTGGGATCTAAAATCTCCTCAAACTGGCAGTCTTAAAGAGGAAAATACAGTCTCCCATAGAAGAAGAAAAATTTATCCTTCACGTATTAGAATGAGAGCCAAAGTCACTAAGGAAAGATTGGTATCTTTACCTTTCCTTTCAAATGTCCTTCAAACTCACGATCAGGTGAACTCCTTACCGATTTGGGAAATTTCCAAATGATCGACAGAAGAAAAGTTCGAAGGGTCATCATTAATTCTCTTAGGACAGATGGTACTCACTTCTTCCAAATCATTGTTCCCCTTTTAGGTGACTTTATGAACAATTATTGGAACGTTAAAACAAGCGCGCGCCATTAACATAAGGAGGGTTGGGTACGATCAACTTTTACAAAAGTTTAGGTCCGTAGCCCTGTATACCCCAAACAAAGTAATAAAGCGAAAGGGTAGTAGACTGTCCTGTTTCACGATTGGATCGAAACAGTCATGAGACAATATTTTTTTCTCCTTAAATGTGAAATTTACTCTGAGTAACTGCTTGATTTACCTGGAGAATGGAATATTGAAGTCCTAGAATATTATGAATGATACTTTGAAAAGAAATATGAAGCAACTTGTAAGGTTAAGCTGTTGCTTCAAAATAAATTTGGAGTGAATGCCCTTGCTCTTTAGGGTTTATCACGACTGGTCATTTCCCGAAAAAAGTTGTATGATACACAACGGATGCGATTACCAATAATTCTGCAGAACTTGGTTAGAATCACGAGAACTTGGTCAGTAAAGTTTGTTGTCCTTTCAAAAAGTTACTGTAGCAAATGCTAAAGAATTATAAGACAGATGAGTAATTTCTGTATAAGTCGGGAAGTTCAAGTGATCCTTTCGAGACGTTTATCTTATTTCAGGGGACTGAGCCGAAGCTCGTGCGGGACTATTTGTTGTTTTCGCCTCGTAGCTTCCCGTCAGAGAGCAGAGGGGGACTTTGGTAAAGGTGGTCCTTGGTGGTTCTTGCTGAATAAGCTTCCTTAGACGAATGAAACTTGACTTTGGGTGCATTGGTAGTGTTGACCCGTTACATATTTGTAATTCAGACTCGTAGCTTATCTTTTTTTCTCGTAATAGCTCCTCAATATGAATTCATTACATACGGCAAGTTTAAGGTAAACCCTAATCAACCTATCTCGCAGGTATTCCAACACTTGGCCTGGTTTTCTCCGCTCATTGCTACCCATAAGAACATCTAAAGTGCACAATGCATCGATTCTTAAACGACAAAAAAAAAAAAAAAATGGAACAAGGGACGTATAACATGACGTTTTCGGGGTACAGAATGGGGAGGGGCATGACGTTATGGTTGTCCAAGACTTTAATAGAAACTATGTCCGAATATAAAAATGACGGTTCGTCGGTCATGTAAGATATGACAAATTCCTGTGTGATCCACCACATATCAAAAGTTAAAGTAATTTAGAATTCATTTCAATATGACCATGTATAGTATGTCCAAATCTGACTGAAATCTTTTAATACCTGACCTAAATTAACACGCGGATCATCTGCATAAAACGTCTCAACTACAACTTTTCTTGTCACGTTATTCCTGTAATAATTTTCTTGGATGATTTACAATCAACCTTCCCCTTCATTATTACTTTGTAATAAGCGGGTCAAATAATGCCCTCTTTCATTGTATAGTCACAATGCAATGATAATCAAGATGATTTATAACCAATACACGTGCGGATACTTCATGAAATAAAAAATTAAGTCTAGAGACTGCAGTTTGTTGGACATAGCTGGTTAAATGTAAAAGTCTCCGACGTTAAATTACAAGTAAACACTTTAATATTCCACATTTCGGAAGATTTGGCAAGATTCTGAGAAGCCCTCTTTTTAAGAGGCTTAATGCATCAAAAGAATATAAATTATGTCTCATAATAGAGATAAGAAGCAATATTTAATCATTTGTTTTTAGAGATTAACAGTTTTAACTGTAGAGTTGCAATAAGTCCCATTTACATGTACTAAAAGAAAACTGGAAGAAGCTAACAAACGTTTCACATAGTGATCCAGGCCTATGACACTACGTTTTGATCACAGAAACGGTAGTTAAATACGGTTAAAAACACTAACCACTAACATTAAAAATGTTAAAATATATTACAACGATTTCGACTTAAGTTTGTCGGCCAACAGACATTTTGCAGTTCCTACAAAACTACCAGTCTTCACCAGTCTTTTGGACAAAATGTGCCGGTGCGTCAGATAAACGTTTAAGGGATAATTTTTCAAAGAGTTTAAAATTAATCAAAGCGGCATACTCATGCTCAAAATGGTGAAACTTTTTAATTTTATGGATGTAGTTTGATGAATTTTAGGTGCTTTCATATTAAATCGCTTTCTAATTTCTAATTCTGACTTCCATAGTTTGTACTTCAAAAATCTGTTTACCAGGAAAAAAAAAGTTTTATTTCAAACAGCTCTACCACAAGCGAAATATATTTTACAAACTTATTGTTCCAAAAAATGGTTTTCTTTCTTATTATGAACAAATATGAGATGCTTGTCTTTACAAACAAGAAATTGGTATAGAATGTAAACCTTACCTAAACCTTGTAGATTTCCTCGTCTCGTCTCTTTAATGGATTTAATAGAACGAAATGCCAATTCCACAATCAGGGAGAATATTAGGATCCCAGATCAATATTTCGATACAGTAAAATGCTGTGTCGCTTTGCTTCACAAATCCCGTCTCCGAACTTTGACGAAAGGTGGTAGCTTGTCTCACCCGCATGTTCATTTATAGCACCGATTCTCCATCCATTTATCTAACGTAAAATGACACGGTTAATCTTGCTTTCATCGCACAGATTCAAATTCATTCGGAGGTGACGCGATAATTGTACGCCTAATTGTCTCTTAGGAATCACGCTCATAATATCCGTCACAACTAAACCGCGAAATGAATCATGAATATATGAAAGCTTTTATTCAGAGTATTTCTATTAAATCTCTCGAGTACGTTTTGCTCTCTACATGTGACTGCTTCTATCACCATATCGTGTGCGATCTCTGTGTTGTGACGTCATCTGCAACCTCGTGACTTAGTATAAATGTTTATGATGCAAATACAATCATTTTTATACCAAATTTATGATTAAGCTAAAACTGAAAATAATTTCATTTTAATTGGTTTATTTTACAAAGGTAAGGAATTAATGTTGAGTGTGATTTTGTTCGAATAGGATTTGGGCTAACTTCAAGGTAAAGATTGCATTTCTCCTTTGTTAAACATGAGAACGTAAAAACTTTGATTGGGCTTAATCGTTGGCGTGTTTCACGTGTCACACTTTGTGAAGGCATAATATTCCACGCTATTGAACAGCCTACAAATATAATATCAACAAGGACTGATTCAAATATAGTTTCTTTACCCGTTCAGTCAGAGGCTGGAACTTACCCCCCCCCCCCCCCAGAACATCACAGATTTCGAGGACTCAAAGCATTTTAAGATCTCAGCAATTGGGGTTTTCCGACGAGACGCCATTATCCAACATGGGTACACTAAACCTTGTACGTTTGACTCCACCAGTTTTGTACAGTATCCTTCTAGATCCTGATCCAGATATAGAGATTAATACTTGCAATTTCACTTTGAGAAAAAAAATGAGATTTATCGACTCTCACTCAGACTTGTGATAAGTTTGTAAAGTTTTCTAATAGAGAATATCAATCCAAGGTTTGGTCTATTGGTAGAGCATCCGCCTCACCATGGAGGCCTGGGTTCGATTCTCAGAATGAGTCGTTACAAAGATTTAACAAACAGAAGTCACTTGTCGTCACGTCGTTGTGACTGATGTTCCTCAAAAGTCATGGAGTAAGGAAAACAATTCAAGGTCTTACAACTGGGAGAAAATACCGTAGGTATATCCAGATTAAACCAGAGGGTCAGACGCTCAGACGTTAAACTCTAACATAACAATTAAAAAACTTAACCATTCCAAGTTGTCAAGGTTTAAGTTAAGTTTAAACGCGTTTGTCTGTTTAATATTCAGCAGTATACGAGACATTACATGTATAAAATAAAACAAGGATCATAATACTTTACTGTTACACTCAACCTTGGCGTTGAATAATGTTTGTCCTCTTGCTCAATGGCATGTACATTTAGGACATCAACTTAATTTTAACGTTGTTCCACAATGAATATGTACCTACAACGTTAAGCGATTACACTTTTGTAAAAGCTGGTGAGTATGAACGGAGTGATTTAATTCTATTGCTTACGTCTACTAAATGATGCATTGCATTTTTCATCCGTAATAGTAAACCATTTTCAAATAGTTAAATTGTGCTTTAGTTCTCCTGATTTATAAATAATAAACTACTCTTTAACATTACTTCACTCATTGTCCATAGCTGGATAACCAATCTTCAGTTCCATCGTTTGCTTAGTTTCATGACTTCAAATACAATATACAAGTCCTCCTGACTCCCCGCAAAGAAAAGAACCTTTTGACAAAACTAAACGTTGACTCCCGCAGTAGTCCTGCTTTCCAAGGAAGCTACGTGCAAGAGGACTAACATTTAAGACTTGCCGACCTCCAGACCACTAATTACATCAATGGTCTGTCATACGAGGCTCTATTCTGGGCTGAATGAAACGAATAGATTCTACACACGATCTTAGCCAAAAGTTCGACGCTGAACTGTCTCGTAAGACAAATGCAGGAATATAGAACCCTCACTACACACAGTGACAACAGTTGTTAAATTTCATAGTTCTGCAAGGCGAAGGGTGACAATCCAAGAATTAATTGATTGATTTACAACGCAGTACCCCTTGCATATGTAACAGCTTAAGGAAATCTATGTATTATTTTATACCCCAACTAGATAATATAGTAGTGAGGTTTAACAACAGACGCAATGGGGAAGTCAAATACGAGCAATCCAAATCTATAACGCTGAAGTCACATTAACGCCGATGTCCGAGAAGACATCAGGCCGAGCATCGATTGGGACCAAATCGGCCGGATGTCGGCGTCATCGGCAGGCGCCCTGCAAATAATTGGCCGACGAATTTGCTTCGCCGTCAAATTTTTAGACATGGGGTGGTCCCGGTGAAGTTTTAGCCCAGAGTTAAAATTTTCAGATGAGTTACCGACGTCATTAGGAGATTGGCACCGGTGGACACATCGCCAAAACATCTACTGGAGATCGTGGGGTCGCCGCATGGTGCTCTGCTAGAAGTAAAAGCCGGTAGGGTGAGGGTATTTGATGTTGGTCGGTCCCCGGCAAGATAAAGTTTCCAAGGGTGTCTTCCGCCCGCCATACTACTTGAACTACTCCAGGGGCCCGCCCGACTATCGACAGACGCCTACATCAAGTAGTCAACGCAGATGGTTGTTGAAAGTAGGCAGGCACCTAAAACCCGTGCCCGAAGATTGCAACAGATGTCCTGTCGGCTGCCGCGCGATGAGTTAAGATGTTCGGTCGGCGGCCGGCAACTTTTTTCGGTGGTCGGCGAGATGAGTATAAAAAGCAGGTCTGTCTTGAGCATGCCTCTCATTTATTTCTTTCGTTACGTATCAGAACTGAGTCCATTGGAATATCGTTATCGCTTAAAATTTTTGTGAACAATGGAAGATTACATGCAAAATGCACCCTCAAAGTCCAGTGGAGGAGGGAGAGAAGAAGACGAAAGGGAATATCTTCCAAGGCATCTAAAAACACCAGAACCAGCAGTAGGCTCCAGTCTTCTAAGGTAGGTAGGTAGATGGAGTTCTACAGCCCAGTTTCTAACATATTGGTTCAAGTCGAGCCAGCCACGACCTTTTTTCCAGTTGTGGCTCACTGGCTTCTTTTCTCTACTCCATTGTTCATGCGGAACATCAAGCACAGCAGCAGTAGGTTGAATATTTAGAGTCTTTGGTAAGGGTATGGCCATGTTGGCCGGTGTGTTGTTTGCTGTAAATGATGCCCAAATCTGTTATGAAAATTGATGTTTCCCCCCAAATGAAAACCAAGAACAAAGACGGAAAAACATGTGTATTGGTGGGCATCCGGCCGAACATCGAGCGATATGAAGGGTGACCGTGATATGCCCGATATGTACCATGCCGGTTGCCGGGCAGGGCACTGTCGGCAGATGGGTTAAAATCGGTCGGTTGTCCTCCTATGTCTCGTCGGATATCTGTCGATGCCCTGTCTGTGTTTGGGAGGTGATTTTAAGCCTACGGGAGGTGACCGGAATAATGTGACCACATCGAAGACGTCGGTGAGAATGAGTGAAAATCCCCCAGCGCCCGACCGATTTCTAGTACTCATCGATCAGAGCAAGGCGGTAATACGACTAAAGGAGGAGTAATGAGTGAGTTACAAGAGTCCATAGCCTGTTATGAAATCTTCAACTATCATAGATGTTCGAGGTGGATGGGCACAGAGGTTACTGTCCCCCAAAATTTCTGCAAGATTTAGAAATTTGGACAGGTTTGGGAAAAAATTCGGGCAAGGATGTGACAAAACTTTGTGCAGCTATTTAAAACTTAAAAATTTAGCACTGTTTTAACTACGCAGAAAAGTCCTTAGCTTGCCCTAAATCTTAAAGAACATACCAGACAAATGGCAAAAACATCATAGCAAAGATAAAATATTTATGAAAAGTCAGCAAGAGTACGATATTAAAGTTCGCTACATATTCGGACAACTCAAAAGCTGTTAATCGTGAGCCTTACTAGAGCAACACATTGCTCGAAATGGTCGAATATCCGAAAAGATATTTGTCGCAACACAAAACAGTATTGTAGTCTTTAACATTTAAAAAAGAAACAATCATTAAAAGAAACAATCATTTTTAAATTTTGTCCAAAAAATGCCCAAAGTGCCCAATTAGGCCTATCTGAATTCTATGCAAACCATATCCGAAAAAACTAACAATTAAAAATAAGCTACATTCAAAGTAAAAGTTTTATAGAGAATAAAAATAACTACAAAGATTTGAGACATATTCGGGCCGCTTGTGGAAAATTTATTCCTTAAGCCTAGTTCCATTCCTTTCTGATGTCTTGACTAAACTTTGCCCAAAATGGTAAAATATTCGGGCGAAGATTACAAAGAAACGTTTCCGGAGTCTTTTCGATTGCAATATTAAACTGGACGGTAGGATGTTAAGGTCCATGCAGTGCCCAAAGGTTTGTGATCTATCATGCCCCGACAGCAGAATTCGTGCAATGGTAATGAAAATCGGGTAGGCTGTTTTTAATTACATTTAATAGTATAGAGTACTGTGAGAATTCCTTCCCGTTTGTTTGTCTGAAAATTCATTTGAACCCACCTTGTAACGTGACATATTTTCAAAGACCGTTAGAACTTGAAATTATTCATAGTCGTTAGTTCGGGCAATCACATAGAAAATCCGATCAATTCAGTGGACCTTGCAATTGATTCCAGCCAAGAACCGCACTAGAGTGAGAAACATCATGTTTTTAATCTTGTTGTGTACTTAATCCTCAGAAAATGTACAAGGCCATTTTATACTTCAGATAGTGGTACATTTTATTTGGTAATTTCCTGAACACTTAGCAAGTTGCTGTTATTTTCTACTAAAATGAAAATTTTGTTGTACACAAAAGCTCATAATAACGACTGCTTCGTTCCTATTTACAAGCCTGTGAAATGCCATCTCAGGCTATGTGTTGGTTCGCATTTTTTTTACAATTTTCTGCATGCTTCGCGCCAACTGGGGTGGCGCTCCGCTTAGTTTGTTACTTAGTTAGATAGTAATTTAGTTGGTTATTTAGTTGGTTAGTCCGTCAGTTAGATGAACAGATTGATAACACAGTTGTACTTGCTTCAGTACACATTTTCGCTTTTTGTCAATATTAACAACTATCTTTCATTGATAGCATGGAAATCAAATGGTAGTGGTAAAATTTAGTTTGTTATTTCCCGAACACTCAGCAAGTTGATTTTTTTGTACCATGGATTGATTCCATTGCAAAACTCGAAACAGCCACTACTTAGATTTTACCCGCAATCACGGGAAACGCTATTTTCTTCTTTTGGATGGTTTCCAATTTTTCAAAAATTTCTGTACGTCCTCTGACAACTAATGATGAGGGTCGCTTAGGCAGTCTTCTTTTTAGGCTTACATTTTTCGGACATAAAATCTTCTGTCCCAAACTAAAATGCTCCCGTACTCCTGTGTTAAGATTTGAAACCTCTGGAACACATGCAAGGGCAAGGGAACAATGAAGGCAACATCAGGCTGCTGTAAGTCCACTCTATCCCCTTGTAAATGATACATGCTTCAAGCCCTAAAGTTTTTTGGTAACCTTGGTCCTGACCATTTGCCCAGTGGCGAAGCTACCATATAGTCAGAGGGGGCGGTTCCCCCCCCTTCACGGACTCAAATTGCCTGTCAGCGCCCTTTTTACTCTTTTTACCGTATTGAAGCATATGTATCTGCCTTCATAAAAGCGCCCTGCCGCCTATTTTTCGCCCCCTCTGAACAAATATTCTTGCCCTACAAACTTTGAAGCGCCCCTGTAGGCCATTTTTGCCCCCTCTGACTGAATTCCCTTCCGCCGCCACTGCATTTGCCCTTTGGGCCGTGGACATGAGCCACCCTGTTCACAAGCTGTTGTGCTCTGGTGAGCGGTTTCAGAGGAACTGGAATTCGTCCGGGTAATAGCTAACCACAAATTTTAAGTATTAGCATCTGTGTTATACTACCCTTGCAAAATTGCTTAGAGGTACGTTGAAGGACCTGACTAAAACAGGGAGGGAATCATACCTTTTCATGCCAAGATGAGGCAGCCTGGGTATTGAAGACAATCTTTTATATTTTTGACATAATTTCAAATAGATAATATCAAAGAAAAGTTTATACAAATCTTAAGCGGGGAGGCGAAACCTATGACTACACTATACTTTTGCTTACCGTAGCCAATAACATATACCTTTAGACTGTATATCATGCCCCGAGGTTAAACGAAAATGCACCCATTTTTCTTGCAACTGACAGGTATTAGCAATTAACAATTGAATTGTATGAGGTTCATGAGAAACAAGAGGAGGGTCGATAGCTTATTCATGGAAATAAACATGCAGTCTATTAGGCAGTTGTTTCTCTCCAAGTTAATTGCCTTGTCTATCATAAAGAGCACAGCACTGCTACAAAATCGATGCCAGATACTGATGAAATTGTAATCCAGAGGTGGACAACCTTTTCATTAAACTGAAAAGATAAGAGAAATTCAAATTGACGAGACGCTCTTAACCAAAGATCACCTGTTGATTTTAAGACTACAATTGAGGAGGACTTTCAAGGAATATAAATAATCTTTATTAAAAAAATAAAATAAAAATAAAAAAGTAAAAATGAAATAATCTTAATATAGTTTTTTTTGTAAATAATGGCAAAACATGCATGCCAATGTGCAAAAAGAGACATTTTGAAGGTCGGGAGGGGATGCTGAACTTCAAGAAAGGAGGACGTGGGAGGGCAGGCTAATACGCGGTCCTTTGTCCAAAATTACATCTTGTGGTGATAAAATATCTTCGCAGAGAATCCTCTGCCCTTACCCAGTAATTTTACGCACTGAACACGAATATGAATTGTGATCATTGTTCAAGTTTTTTTACTTTGTAAAGTAAAAATGCTTTCATGTGATTATTAGTTTCTATTTTCTTCACCAGTACACATATACGTTTCTTTTTTGGACAAAGCCAATCGTTTAAAGGGCCAATCCTCTCACCACAAACTACAATTTTGTAGGGGTTAACAGAAATTTTTAATCGGCTCAACGCTTTGTTCAAACAAAGCAAAATACCATAGGTTATTTAGCGGAGGCGTCAGGGGAAGGTGGTGACCTTACCCCTATATTCGAAAGAAAATGTTAAGAGAGAAGAAAAGCAGCACTCAAATTAAGTTTTGGTCCTCCCTATCAATATAGGCCCTGTCCCTGTTATTATTTATCACCTCGAGTTTTGCCTCATCCAAACGTCTTCACTTTTTCAGTTAGTTATGCTAGTGAAAAATTTAATAACGTTTGTCGATGAAAGAAATGAAGGATCATTACGCTGGATGATAGTGGCCTACTCTCACACACGACAAATCTTAAGCAAGACTAACGAAAGGGGTGAAAACGCCTTTTGGGCAAACTTTTTCAAAGGGAAAACAAAAACACAAGAATGAATTAAATCAGGGTCAATGTTTTATGTTCTACAACATTTCAATTGGGCTCCGTCTTTTTCTCGACCCCTTTGACTACATTTGAAAAAAAAAAAAACTTCTCACCCATTGACAGGTGGGGGCCCAGACATTTGAATACCTCTGAACGCCATATTGAATATTCCCCTAATAAGCAATATGCTAATTTTCGCGTATTTGTCTCATTGTTGATGTGGCATAAACCAGGGAGTTGCAACTCCCTGCATAACCAAAGGGATCATTGTCCCTCTTGGATCGACGCCTGCTTTAACTTTTACTTTGTGACATAAAATATTCATGTATGCAAACTTCGAAAAACAGGAAGTCAAAAAAAAAAACTTCAAAGGCAACTTAACGATGATGTAAGATAAATTGAAACATAACACACTATACCACATTTTTGTAAACATTTTAAATACTTTGAGTGAATCGTCACAGTTGTCAAGGTTTCCTGGTCGTAATGTTGGTCTTATGAGAGCTCCTGCTGTTGCGTCATGTGGCTTTAACACTGAGACATTTTGATGCCCTTGTAGTAAAAAGCACAAGTGTAAAATTTCATCTCGAACACTTTTGTACTCAAATAACTTTTTTCCTCTTATCTAAAACTGTCCTTCTTTCAGCAATCCAGTTCTAGTACTGGTATTTTTTATAATTATTGTGTTTTTCAACAACGCCCGTTGCACTAATTTTCACAGAGAGCTGTTCACTAGCGTTAAAACTCTCTGATGACAAACTATAGAACAAATGTGTGATCAACGACAAGACTTGATTGCCAATTCCTTGCCCTGGTGAGAAAATGTTACTTTCGACTTGTGGATAACACTTTTTATTGGGGGTGTATATTTTCCTGTAATGTTGGTAATGCTCTTAGCCTGGTATTTTACAGAAACTGGGTAATATATGAACAAAGAGGTCCTCCGTCAAGGCACGTTTGGCAGTTTGGTATACAGTTAGTATTTGGCAGAGCATGGCCCTGCATTTTGAAAGTCAAATGCATTTCAAAATACAAAACGATCCAGCAAAATCCTTTTGAGGAGAAAATTTTAGTACAGCACGGTAGTTGACTGAAAGATCGAAAAATTTATTTTTGAAACCTCTTTTTTGGAACTTATTTGAATTAGTATAAATCATACAAAAGTCACTGGTGTATAGGTGCTGAGGGGCTGAAAGGGGTAGGGGTGGGTGGCCAGGAAAAAATTCCCACTGTCAAAGGTGTCTCTTTACCATGCAGTAGGTAGTAGAATGTAGTGCCGCTGTTTAAAATTTTCATTCCCATTATCAAACTGGTAATTTTTACCATAAACGCCAGAATTTCCCTTTACACATTGCTAGACCTTTCAGTTAGTGTGGAACGCCTCATAGGTCCGCGTATAGCAGGATAATGAGAACTCTGGTATGGGTGTCACCCCACCCCCACCAACACCGCTGTATCTTAGTTTAATGCCTCTTTCCAAAGAGATCATACGTGCTTTTGCTTAGATAGTTGGCTCACTGGCTTGTTTTAGCCACTCCATTGCTTACGCGGACGGAGCATCACGCACAACGGCAGTGTGTTCCATTTTAGAGTCTTTAGACTCGACCTGGGAATAGAACCAGGACCTTCTGCGTGAGAGGCGTATGCTCTTACCGTTAGACCAAACAAGCCTCCCATGCTCAGAGGTTTCGAAGTTTGGGTAACGGGTAACCAAGGTTACCACTAGCTCGGGCCTGCGAGCCTCATGGAGATCGACTAAGTAAGCTGGAACGTAATTTTGCAATCCCAAGTTTGCTCAGTCAGTTAGTTAGATATAGTTTTACCCTCAGGTTTAAGTCGAGCCGGACACGGCCCTTTTTTGCAGTTGTGGCTCACTCAATTACTCCATTGGTTACACTGAGCATCAAGCACAATAACAGTAAGCTTCGTTTTTAAACCACTTGGTATGACACAGCACTTGAACTCACAACCTACCAACTGCAAGTTGAAGTCTGATACTTTAACCACTTAACCATGCCCTGATTGGTCAGAAGTTGGCAAAGCACCAAAGTATTTATATTATATTGGTTCTAAGAATCCCATCTATGATTTTACTATGAATGGTGCAAATTTTAACGAAGTGACTTCTGAGAAAGATCTATGTGTAGTTATTAAGGGAGATTTAAAGCCCTCTGGTCAGTGTGCAGCTACTGCTGCAGGGCATGCATAGGGTGCTTGTGTTGATCAGGAGGAATTTTAAAAGTTTTAGTAAAGACTTTTGCTAGACTTGACATTAGGAGGTTCAGTTTCTCTCAACGGGTTGTTAATGAGTGGAATAGCCTGCCTGAGTGGGTTGTTAACTCCACATCAGTGCACCGTTGACAAGTTTTTTCATGACTGTGATAGAATCTGTTCTTTCTGGACTCGTTAGGTGTTGGTGGTTTGTTTTTTGTTATTTGGGGGGCTTTGGATTACAGGGCATCTTATGGGGCCCTTATAGCCCTCCTTTGCCCTTTAAACTGTTATGCTATGCTATGCTATGCTATGCTATGTTATGTTATGTAAATGAATGTCACGACCTTAACACGAGTAGGCCTGCTGGTAGGTTACGGTGAACTTAATCGCGCCTTCAAAACTGTGGTAAAGTTAGACCCCCCCCCCCCGGTGCCATCGGGTGGACAGTGAAAATTGCTCATCGCACCATCACCAACATGTGACGGGAAATATGAAGGAAGCCGGAAAAGCAGGCCCAGGTGAAATTAACCGTGACAGTAGCGGTGCCAAAGTGTCAAAATTGGGGGAGGGGCATACTTAGGACAAAGGATAATGTTTGGGGCAAACATTTTGTGGTGCAGGGAGAAACTGAACTTGCAAAGTGCCTGGGAGTGTTCCTGGGTGTGGAGATTCAGGGGCGAAACCCCGAATTAGAAAGCTTTGGGCTTTTAGCATCATAAGCCTATTTCAGTCTGGTTGATAAATTCAGTCTCTGGAGAGGTATATTATTTTTTCCAGTAAACCCAACTCCCTAACTGACCCAGCTTGAGAGATATGGGGCAGCTAGGTGCAAAATGTGAGGTTAAGTGCCCTTAGCTCGATCTTGCCTGATTCCACTGTAACTTCATCACTGCTAATCGCGGACCTTATTCTTCTTTACTATGGATGGGTTGAAATGATTCATACTATCCGGCAGGTGATCCTTCCCTCACTCCGGGCTCTGATCATGTTGGATATATATACAATAGGTGTCTGGCTTGTAGCCACGTGGGCCCTGGCCCCGGGGGAACAATGAAGGGACACATGTGCTTTTCCAAACTTTCCAATGAAAGTGTTTGATTGCACTCAAGGATAAAAATATTGGTAATCAGTGGCGTAGCCACGGGGGGCCTATCCCCCCCCCCCCCCATTATCTTCAGGTCCCCGGATTTTTCGTCCTGAAAAAGTAATTGAGAAAAAAGTAAAATATTTGAACGGAAATAAAAACAGTAACGGCGAAACAATTAAGAAAAATGATGCATGAAAAAATGAATGTAAAACACATTTTGTGCGCAAGTATGAAATCACACTTATGAAAACATTTTGTAAGCACGTATGAAATCAAATTAATAAATGAAATGAAATGACATGAAATGAAATGAAATGAAATGGAATGGAATGAAATGAAATGAAATGAAATGAAATGAAATGAAATGAAATGAAATGAAATGAAATGAAATGAAATGAAATGAAATGAAATGAAATGAAATGAAATGAAATGAAATGAAATGAAATGAAATGAAATGAAATGAAATGAAATGAAATGAAATGAAATGAAATGAAATGAAATGAAATGAAATGAAATGAAATGAAATGAAATGAAATGAAATGAAATGAAATGAAATGAAATGAAATGAAATGAAATGAAATGAAATGAAATGAAATGAAATGAAATGAAATGAAATGAAATGAAATGAAATGAAATGAAATGAAATGAAATGAAATGAAATGTAATGAAATGAAATGAAATGGAATGAAATGAAATGAAATGAAATGAAATGAAACGAAATGAAATGAATCAAGTAATCACTTAGATACCATATATAATCTGCACTGTCGTTTCTTGCATTTCACTTCGAAGATGAAACGATCGTCTCGACTACAAACTCGAATATGACTTTGTCAGGTTAACTTCTTTCTGTCTTTTGGATAGCTGGTTGATTCACAGAAAACACTAAGACAATCACACACTGGAGACCATTTTTACACAACCATTCCTATTCTTTATCATACACACAATATGACATACGGGTAAGGTACTGCCTTCGGATGATTCTTCCCTTCCATCCTTAACAAGTAGGCATTTAATTTGTCGTGCCTCACTCCTGCCTATGACAAGTGCCAGTGTAGAACGACTTTTTTCGACAAGTTACTAGTTGGAACTGGTGTCCGGGCGGATTTGTAAAATGTCCACAAGGTCCAGAATACAAATGTTTCCCACGTGATTCCTACTTCTGCTTCGCGGTTTGATATTTTGAGAGGTTTACTCGTAGTATTTTAATTTTGACTACGTGATGTACAGAAGATTGAACAAATACTGCACCATTTTGCATCTAGACACCACAAAACCAGAAAACATTGTTTCTAATTTGGTAGAATGTATCAGTGTTGTAACAAGTCATGACTTGAGTCACTTGCTCTCAAAATGATAGTGACTCGATAGAAATCAGAAGTAATTTCCCCATTGAAATATTACAGTGACTCGAGTCAATGACTCGACTCGAGTCACTAATCTGTTAAAGAAGTCGATTACAACACTGGTATCTATGTCACTTGCAAAATCTCTACAAACACTAAAAATGGGTATTTTGAAATTTTTCATGCTCTTCCAAAAGGAAAATCCCTAAACGCAGGCCTATAATCAGTTCAAAGTGGAACCATTTTGAATGTAGGAAATCTAACGCAAAGAAAGTTTTCCAGAGGGGGACACAACTCAGTACTTTTGTTTTCCCTACAAAAGCTACGCCCTCCTGAAGGAGCCTGTTCCCTTTAGTCTTACCCCCAGGCCAAAGATCAGAAATTCCCAGTTTTGGGGTCCCTAAAAATATATGTTCTACCATTTTTCATAGATTTATTTTTCATTATCATTATCAGTGAGAAGTGGCAGAAATGGGATTCGTATTTCAAGGCACACCCAGCTTAAAACACGTGGGACCGAAGTGCCGTGTTTCCCGCCATCTAGAGGGTTTGTAAAGCCCAAAATTTTCTTGTACGCTTCGTGCCAACTGATGGTGGAGCTCTGCTTACATGATACTGTAGTCTTGCCACCTTGTTGCGTATTTACAACATTGAATGAGAGCAAAGAATGAGACAAATCTTTGTTACAGTTAATCTCCAGTTTATTCACTCCTTTGTAATCTCCAAATAATGTACCTGAAAGAAACTTTAAAGCCTGAGCGTTCCTTTGAATATTTTATAACTGGCTATAACTGATATAATTGGCTATATACGGGCTTTGGACGGATGTTTTTAACTGAATTTGACTGAATATAACTACATATAACTGAATATAACTGAATGTAACTGTTCAAAGAGTTATGCCTCCTCAGCGGGTAAATGGAATACAAATTCACACCAGAACACTTTAGTTCTTACTCCTTCAAATCTTATTGTCTGCCCACCCATGCATCGGAGGCCTAGCAAAAATACTTTAATCAGAAAGGTCACGGTTAGCCCTGGTCAAAAATAACGGGGAACAAATCCCTCTTCTAAACACATAAAATGGGAAGAATAAATCCCTCCTCCAAACACAGTGAAACAACTGACAAAATAGGAGCATTCTACAGATTTCTTGGACCATGATCGTGACACCAAGGAAACGGTATTTAACAGACTAACGAACAATTGAACTCTTTGCATAAATTGTACAGAATACATGAAGAGGATAGGCAGATAAGTTGCAAGTTACACAACACGCCTAACCCTCGTAGGTACCAATCCCCCCACTTGCTAATGTCACTCCAATTTTTAAAAAGGGGGATCGGAGTTCACCTTGTAATTACAGGCCAGTCAGTTTAACTAGTGTTGTGTGCAAAATTATGGAATCCTTAATCAAGGACTGTTTGCTAAAGCATCTCTTAGATAATGGGTTACTCAATCTAACTCAGCATGGTTTCCTACCCAGTAGATCTTGTGTTACAAATTTGCTAAGCTTTCTTGAGGATGTTCCTTTGTCTCTCGATTCAGGTTCCAGTGTGGACGTCATTTACCTTGACTTCCAAAAAGCTTTTGACAAAGTACCTCTAGGTAGACTCATGGTAAAATTGCATAGGTTAGGCATCATAGGCAAGTGCGCTCAGTGGATCAATTCGTGGCTCAATGGTAGGTCTCAGAGAGTTGTTGTCAATGGAAATTTTTCTTCCTGGAAAGAAGTCTCAAGTGGTGTACCACAAGGTTCTGTTCTTGGCCCACTTCTTTTCTTAATTTTCATAAATGATATTGATAGCTCTATCACTTCCAGTATAAGTAAGTTTGCTGATGATACAAAGCTCTATAGGAAGGTTGGAGGAAAGGATGATTCTTTATTGCTTCAGAAAGATCTGGATAGGTTATTTTCATGGTCTCAGACTTGGCAAATGTCTTTTAATGCTGATAAGTGCAAAGTCCTCCACTTTGGTTCTAAGAATCCCCACCATGATTATACTATGAATGGTACTAATTTGAAGAAAGTGACTTTTGAGAAAGACCTTGGTGTAGTTATTACAAGAGATTTAAAGTCATCTAGGCAGTGTGCAGCTACTGCTGCAAGGGCAAATAGGGTGCTTGGGTTGATCAGGAGGAATTTTAAGAGTTTTAGTAAAGAAATTGTGCTAAATTTGTATAAGCAGCTGGTTCGACCCCATCTCGACTATGCTGCACAGGCCTGGAGTCCCTTCTTTGAAAAGGACAAATTGCTTTTAGAGCAAGTTCAGAAGAGAGCTACCCGACTCATACCTGAGGTTAAAAATCTACCTTATTCCCAAAGGCTTAAGCTGCTTGTGGGCTTACCACTTTGGAGCTGAGAAGGATTAGGGGGGACATGCTCCAGGTATACAAATTTCTATCTGAAGGGAATCCTTTGTTAGCTTGCAGTTATTTAAAGGTCCAGAGTAATCCTCGGGTTAGAGGCCATTGCAAAAAGCTTGAAAAGTCTTTTGCTAGACTTGACATTAGGAAGTTCAGTTTCTCTCATAGGGTTGTTAGTGAGTGGAATAGCCTACCTGAGTGGGTTGTTAACTCCACATCAGTGCACCGTTTTAAGGTTAATATTGACAAGTTTTTCCATGACTGTGGTAGAATCTAATCTTTCTGGGCTCTTTAGGTGTTGGTGGTTTGCTTTGTTTGGGGGGGGGGGGTTGGATTACAGGGCATCTTATGGGGCCTTTACAGCCCTCCTTTGCCCTTTAACCTGTTATGTTATGTTATGTTATGTTGTTTCCTACGCCTCCTGTTAAAAGTTCCATCCTGGTACCCCCACTTTTGGTAATGGCAAGGGGGCGAAACGACCGGCTACCGTCCGAAAATGTTTTACTGAAGGCAGGGAGGGTTACGAGTAAACATAAGTTGAGATCGCGGCGAGGCCCATATAAGTTTATCGAATCTACCTTAGTCTGATGAAATGTACAGCTTGCTTCGTTACATTGTCCAATATGGCTGCCTCCATGAAAAACCCACACTTTTCCAGAACGTCAATTTATGTTCACATTGTAGTCGTTTTCTCCTGTTTATACTTTGCGTCTGCAGGTACACATGATGACTCTACGGTATTCAGTGCAGGAGGAGGGCAACAAAAGTTGAATGTTGCTGCTGCTAAACCAACTCGGTAAAAATATTCAAGTAGCCTACTACCTAAGTCATAGCCTAACGTTAACGTTAGACCTAACGAGTAACGTTAGGCTAGCACTAACGTTAATGTTAGATTGTTAGGCCTGCGTCACTCACTCTAGACCTTTGACTTGAGTATGACCTAGGCCTAGGTCTATGTGTTAGTGCAAATTACAAAGCACATACCTTCAGGCTAATTGAAGCTACGAACCATTGAACCAGCACATTTAACAAGGGAAAGGGACAAATTGATCTTATTCCTCTAGATTTTAGAAAGGCATTTGATGTTCTCCCACTCCAATGCCTCCTTCTCCAACTAGCCTACATTGTGTAATTACAGGATTACTAGGAAATCTAGTTTAGATTAATGGATGCCTTTAAGTTCAAACATTCCTTTCTGAAGGGCTGAGTTGTCCAGGGGCCGAGATGTCTGGGTGGCCGAGATGTCTGGACCAAGTTGTCTCAGGGGCCGAGGTGACCAGACACCTCGGGGTCCGTTAGTTTCGGCCCTCGGTAGTTTTCGCCCGTTACTTTCCGCCCCTAAAAATCTTGGGGTGGAAAGAAATGTTTGAACTAACATGTGATAAAATAATTGTTAGGCCTAACTTCAAATTTCAAATCCAAATACTGTACAAGACAACAATGAAATTTGTGGCTAGGCCTAAAACTTTTTCAGTATCCTCATCAAAAGCTATCGCAAAGAATGAATTTTATGACCTTTTCTCTAAATGTCAAGTCTAGTCACAGACTTGTATTTTTTTACGTATAAGTAGTCCGCTTGTCTGTAGGTAGACTTATGCTGAATGTGTGAACAGTTGTTCACAGCACTGAATAACATATACCTGTTCGTAACGTATAAGTATACTTACGTCTACAGAGAGAATGTTGCTTGGAAAGACGTCAACATGGCAGTAACGGGTGTTCCATTGAATAGTAAAAGACATCAATGAAGTTTGAAACTTTAAGGAAAAGTTGATGGAATCTTCATTTGACAAAAGTATCACTGATATCATGTTCCATTCCATTACTTTCCGCTTCCCAAAAAGATGTTTTCTGCTAAAAATAAAAGGGGTGGAAAACAACGTTTTTGAGGCGCGGAAAATAGCGAGGGCATAAACAAACTGTAACCAGACACCTCCAGGGAGACCTATTTAAGTTACAAAATTAAGCTCTCACTTGGCAAAGGGCCTTCAATGTTTCCAAGTGTAAACTACTGTGTATGACAGCCTCTGATTGTTGTGATCTGGAAGAAGTCGCTTCAGAGGTTATTTGGTCTCGTTTAAGACAACAAACTTAATTTCAATAGGCACATTGAGATTGAAGAGATCACAAATAAGGCCACCAAGCTGTTGAATCTGTGCCGCCATAATCTTCACCTGTGTTCTATGGAAATCGAAACTACTGTTTACTTTGCTATAATCGATCTTCATCTTGAGTATGCTTCCATGTGTTGGAATCTTTTCACTAAACTGAAAATTGTTGTTTGTTTTTTACTTGCATTTGTTGCTTTGTGGCTTTGTCTGTATTCAGGTTCACAGTTTACCGGTATTTCCGTAAGTACCGGTATGTACCGGTACCAGTATGGTACGGTACCACCAACCTAAGGATACCGAAGTATCGTGGAGACTGGTACTCAACTGTAAGGTGAAAATCTTTTCTCAAAATTACAGCATTTGAATTAGAATGATACTAAAATGTAACAAAAATCCATTTAATAAATGCCCCGTGTCTCTAAACTTTACAATATAAACAGGGAATAGTCACTTGATAATCATTTTGCACCATTTCAGTCACAAATCCCCCCTACAGTAAGAATTTCGGAAATTGCCGTTTAACGTTACTTTCGCAGAACTACAGTAGTACCCTCCACACTGAAAAGGAACTTGCTTTCTTTCGACATTCTGCGCAATCTCAGTACGATCCCTGCCAGCGCTAGCCTCCCCTTCACATTGTGTATGTAGCCGGACACAATTAGTCAACTTTGAGGTGAAAATCTTTTCTGAAAAATGAAGCATTTGAATTAGAATGATACTTGAATGAAACAAAAACCCATTTGATAAATGCGCAGTGTCTCTAAGCATTTCAATACAAACAGGGAACATTCACTTGATAATCGTTTTGCACTATTTCAGTCACAAATCCCCCTAAGAATTTTGGGAAGACCGTTTAATGTTACTTTTGCAGAACTAGTACCTTCCACACTAACTGGGCCCTTGCTTTCTTTCGACATTCTGCGCAACCCCCGAACGATCGCTGCTCATCAGCAAATGCTTTCACACGGTGTATTAAGAATAGATACCATGCATTGATTGATAGAACTCACTTTGATTACGATAGCACACAACATTATACGAGTGAGAAATTCGTTGTAAGCAGACAAAAAGATATAGAATTGCAAGCTCTGACATGAACGTTGCATCGACGATTTCTGATTCTAACACAGTGATGTAATGGGACTGTTCCATAACGCTCACTGCCTGTGGAAGAAATACTTTCGTACGAACGCAACGAACGTTCTTTCAGAAATTTACACAGTGAAGAAATGGGACTGAACACACAGTAAATCCCGCTTAAAACATTGGCTCGTGTGTTCAGTTCACCTGATCAACTCACTAGCTACTGAGGAACAGTAGTGTTATTGTACAATGGATTGCTGCGTGATGCATTCGTAAATTCAATCATGAAGCACTTTGATTTAGTTTTGATAGTGATAACTCGGCGGGAAGAAGGCTTAATAAATCGGTATTTTATGGAAATATTTTTGTAAAGTTCTACTTAAAAACTTTTGGTTATACTTTAGGAGGGGGATGGCATTATTTGCAGAAATTATTTTTGCAATCTTCATTACAATTCTAAATGCTCTTGTCATCTTGTTGGGTCTAGCTCCGGTGCGGACGTGTGGCGCTGATTTATTGTCTGTCCCGTATTTATCCGACACTAAATTTGCAGAGAGGTTATTTCTTTTTTGTTTACCGATTTGTTGAGTGTGGGGTGACTAAATGTTATAAAAAATACTGAAACGGGAGGCAGGGATTATCAGAAGACTTCACTCATGTCAATGCATGGCATTTTTATGGATATTTTGCATGTGATAAAAATCCTACTTTTTTACTCTTCTGGTACCGGTACTACGGTATTACTGGTACCATTTGTGGCGGTACCGACAGTACCAATTATCAGTGGTACCGTGAAAGCTTAGTCTGTATATCAATTTAGCTCCAGTTTTTTTTTGGTTCCTTGCGTTAGCAAAAGGAACCTATGTAGTCAGGTTGGCGTGTGTGTGTGTGTGTGTGTGTCTGTGACGCTAGCTTGGGTACGCTGTAACTCAACAAGGGAAAGCTGTATTAAATTGAAACTTGGTATATAGAAGTGCCGTAGGTGTGCCCTATCGTTTTTGGTGGAGGTCAAAGGTCATTTGGGGTCACCAGAGGTCAAAAACTAAAAACCTTCTCAACATGATATTTCAAGGTAGGAAACTTGGATGGATGTCATACTTAGTGTGTGGGTGTGTTATTGTGTAAGGATGAAATCTGATATGTTTGATGAAGGTCAAGGGGTCATCTGGGGTCACCAGGGGTCAAACACTGAAAAACATTTTAACACAGTATTTTGAGGTAAAAAGGACAGATTTCAAACCAATCTGTGTTTGGTTACGGTCAAAGGTCATCAAGGTCACTGGAGGTCAGCCACTGGAAATGTTATTTAGAAAATGTTGTAAGCTAGATAAAGATAGGTTCAATAGATTTTTTATCTCACCTGGTTTTGCATGCTTACACACCCAAACACCTTAGAAGTTTGGCCTTTACATTCGTTCAGCAATGATTACTTCGGGTTGTACACAGATTTTGGATCATTCAAAGTTGTAAGAGGGCAATAACTGAAATCTGTAGATTTCAATGAGCACAGGTCACACTGCATTAAACTGGTCTCTCTGCCAGTGGAAGCAATGCATGGGTTATACAGTATGTCTCTTTAATACTTCTGTGCTCTGTTGGGTAACCTAATCCTCATTCTATTATCCCACCCCATTAATCACTTGCTTTAGGCTTAACTGCTGAATAAACCCTGTTTTCTGTGTAGAGATAGCAAACAGGACAAATGGTAGATTGTTTTAAAGTAATAGCAAGTTTTATTTGAGAGCAGGTAAAAATAACTTATGAGAGAAGTACAAGGGGTGTTTTTCTCTCTCTAACCACATTGTGTATTGTTTATTGGTGATAATATCAAGTTTGATTACAAGCATAAATACATGTGGAAATGAGGAAATGTTTTTGAAGGATCACCAAGCATTATACAAGTTCAATGTAAGTAAGGCCACAAAAATTTAATCATTGATATCATGTAATATAAGTACTAAAATACCCCTTGTGAAGATGTTACAAACATTGAGTATGAGCTTTCGCTTCTCTCTATTTTGAAGACTGGCTGTACAATAGTTCTTATAATATCCAGCAAGGAACCACAGTGCCCATTGGGCTCTTGTTGTTTTTTTGTTTTGGTTGTGTCAGTCTTGTAACAGCAGTAAGTGAAGTACGAAGGGTTAGTTATGTAGACTTGACATGTGAAAATATTGACGAGCATAATTGTTCCTGCCAGGTGGCTAAGACTATAAGCAGCCTGCACTCAACATCACTTGCATCTTGTTTGTAAAATTCACTGGAGGTGTATTTTGACACTTAACAGCAAGCTACAGTAACTACCAAAAGTTTTGCCAATTTGCCTTGAGTGCACCAAATTAATTTACCCAGCCGCTGGACAGTTATGCTCACCTGCTCTTTTAGTGATTAAATAGTTACTGAGTTGTTCCTATTTATTAAGAGTGCATTTCATTGTTGTAATCAGTTGGTCAATAATAACTTCTGAAAATCAATTTGCATTTATTTAAGAACCTGTTTATGCAGTAGAGAGATCAATGGAGCTTATGTTACCAACTGGGGTGGATATTTAGTCTCCCCTGTTTTTGGCCAAAAACATGAGTGTCCAGTGGTATACTCTATGGGCATAGAAGATTGTTATGATGGTCTGTTTGTAACAGCAAGTATTCCACTTTGAAAATATTGGAGAAACTTTGCTGATGTCGGATGATTTGGGGAAACACAGGACAAACTTTGAATAAGAAAGATAGATCTTAATGTATGTTGGTCTATGTCATATTAAATATGTCTAAAAACCATTTAATCAGTCAACTATGGAAAATTATCATTGGATATCAGGCAGGCCTTTTATTTAGGTGACCATAACTAAGAAACACAAACTGAACATCTCCCAGTTGTATGATTTTTGGAGTTAATGGGAGCTACTGTATTTCTCCAGAACCAGGAGCTGTCATTGAAAAGGATTGCATATTCAGCTTGCAAATTTTATGGATTTTTCATGTTTCTTTTTTGCATCATCACTTAGAGCAGGGTTTTGATCAGAGGGAGGGGGGAAGGGGGATTTGTCTCCCACTTTCCAGAAGAAGGTGAGTAGTGAATCTCCCCCCCCCTTTTCATTTCCATAAAAATTAGAAAATTGTCAATATTTTAGTTTACAAAGCACTGTCAATTGGAAAAAAAAGACAGGCTTAAATTTCAGTGGCAAGGAATCACTAAGCCTTTTGGCTTTGTGGTTTTATGTGATATTCTTGCAGCTTTTTCCATGTATAGCATGTAGTTAGATGGCATTTTAAGACTTTTTTTAACTAGTTGGTTTAAATCAGGCAGGTCACTGTTTTTTGGTTTCGATGATAAGAGAAACCAATGCATTCATGATGGCGTGTGTGTGTATGTATGTATGTATGTGTGTGTATGTGTGCGTGTGTGTGTATGTGTGTGTGGCACTTTGCTTGTTAACACGATATCTCAAGACAGGAATGTCTGACAGTTTTCAAACTTGGTACATAGATGCACCATATTGAGAGGAAAAACTCTATTGTTTTGGTGGAGGTCAAAGGTCATTTGGGGTCACCAGGGGTCAAAGTCTGAAAACCTTGTTAACGTGATACCTCAAGGTTTGAAACTTGGATAGATTTCATATTTGGTTTGTGGATGCATTATAGTCAGAAGATGGTCCCTATTGTTTTTGGTGGAGGTCAAAGGTCATCTGGGGTCACCAGGGGTCAAGTCTGAAAACCTTGTTAACGTGATACCTCAAGGTATGAAACTTGGATAGATTTCATATTTGGTTTGTGGATGCATTATAGTCAGAAGATGGTCCCTATTGTTTTTGGTGGAGGTCAAAGGTCATCTGGGGTCACCAGGGGTCAAGTCTGAAAACCTTGTTAACGCAATATCTCAAGGTAGGAAACTTAGATTTCATATTTCGTATGTGGATGCATTATAGTTAGAAGATGGTCCCTATTGGTTTTGGCGGAGGTCAAGGTCATCTGGGGTCACAGGGGTTCAAAGTCTGAAAATCTCGTTAACACAATATCTCAAGTTTGGAAGCTTGGATATATTTCTTATTTAGTATGTGGATGTGTTATGGTCAGGAGATAGTGCCTGTGGTTTTTGGTGGAGGTCAAAGGTCATCTGGGGTCACCAGGGGTCAAAGTCTGAAAACCTTGTTAACGCAATATCTCAAGGTAGGAAACTTGGATAAATTTCATATTTGCTATGTGGATACGTTATAGTCAGTAGATGGTCCCTATTGTTTTTGTCAGAGGTCAAAGGTTACTGGGGGTCAAAGTTTGAAAATCTTGTTAACAAGATATCTTAAGGTAGGAAGCTTGGATAGATTTTATATTTGGTATGTGGATGTGTTATGGTCAGGAGATGGTACCTAATATTTTTGGTGGAGGTCAAAGGTCATCTGGGGTCACTGCTGGTCAAAGTCTGAAAATCCTGCTTATGCAATATCTCAAGATAGCAAACATGGATAGATTTCATATTTGGGTATGTGGATGCATTATGGTCAGGAGATGGTTTCCATTGTTTTTGGCAGATGTGAAAGGTCATCTGGGGTCTCCAGGGGTCAAAGCCTGGAAACCTTTTTAAATATGATCTTTCAAGATAGCTGTTTGTCCATTTGTCTGTCTGTTGTTTGTATGTCTAGCTATGGAATGACAAAATTATGTTTTGAACATGCTAGTATAGCATTTGAATGAGAAGATAATGGTGCATGATGGCATTCTTTGAAACGGAACATTTATGTTTCATCGAAACCTCAGTGCAGTTTTGCATTCTGGTTTTTCCAACTTGTGTGTCACTGTCTTGGCCTACTCCATTGCCTATGCTGAGCACCATGCACAATGGTAGTAGGTTCCATTTTTTGCAGTTTTCAATACAGTATGACCCCTGCCAGTAAGCGGACTGCAAGTTAGACTGCAAGTTAGACTGGATGCTCTAACCACTAGACCATGCATGTACTCTATTAAAATAAAAGTAAATTAAGATGTGGAATTTACTGCATAATTCCCATGTAAATCAAGCCTCATATGTATACTATCCTCCTTTGTTACATAGATATTTGCTATATGATGTGAACTCTGGGGAAGGCTTCAACCTAAGACGGGATGTCTACATGAGAATAGCTAACCTTGTCAAAGCTCTCAATGAGGAGGATCCTTGGATTCTAGTGCTACCTCCATGGGGAAGATTGTATCACTGGAAGAGTAGAGGGTTGAATCAGATCAAGATACCCTGGTCTTCATTCTTTGATGTACAAAGTTTATCTTATCACATCCCTGTTATGGAATATGAAGATTACATCAAAGGTATTTATGTGTAGATTGTTTTATTCCTTTGTTTAATATCTTGAGAATGGTGAATTATTGTGTTTTATCACAATAATTTTATTTGTTGCAGAGGTAAAATTTTGTGAATTGTTATACTGGATTTACGAAATACCATCTCTGTTGTTGAATTTTATTGAAATAGTTGTGCAACACCCAATTTACACTTCCTTTTAACATCCTCATTCCTTGGTAATAATTGTAATGAGATATGGAAGCAAGTGTTAGTACTAGTGTTTGCACCAGGTAGGAAATTCGTACCCCGGTACCCGAACTGTATTACCTGTCGGGTACCCGACAGTATACCTTGCAATCTTACTTAAGTGCATGGTATGCACATACAATTCATTTGATAATCATTTATCAAACGGATAGGCTAGGCTATGCACAGTATAGTAGGCCTATGCTGTTTCGTTATCTGGTATAGGAGCGGATTGATGTTAGAAACACGCATTGTGAGAATTGTCTCTGGAAAAGTGCAGTTTAACAAAAGCATGTTACAGAAAAAAATAAAAGCAACTTCATTTCAACATACTGTAATTGTGAATGAGATGTGGGTAAATACGTTTTGTTAGTTTCAATAACCATGCTATTTTATGGAGATGAAAAAGAAATAGAAAAATGCTACCAGGGTACTTATTTTCTACCCGGGTAGTAACAACGTCGGTCGGGTACCCGGGTACCCGATGCAAACACTAGTGAGTATGGGTATGTGTGTGTGTGTGCGTTGACTTTACTACCACAACGAGGACTCGAACTTGACAACACACCTGCTACTGAGGACTTTTTTGGTGTCCAAGGACCGAAAATGACTTCCTGGAAAGGAATTGCGTTTAAACGTTGTTAAAGAGCCCCCTTACTCCCTTGATGGACATTTCAAGCACGTACCCTGAAAAGCTGTTGAGTGTGATTTGAAAAATGACACAAGCTTCTGATTCCACTATTTTCCGAGGACGTGGACTTTAGTGACACACGTTCTTCATAGGACTAAAATACCTACCGAGGACCTGCACAGAGTGTGTTTATGGACTTAGTTTTTTTGCGAAAAGTTGGGTCCTTTTGTCAGTATGCAGAGCGCATGTGTGTGGGTGTTTGTGTGAAGAGGGGGGAGCTCATGACAGTCCTCCAAGCAGAGTTTAAGATGTTTATCATTCTTCTTATCAACAGTGACAGGAGAAGCACAGATTGACCTAATATACCATTTACAGAATTATGCAGAAGGATGGACCAATGGCAAGTGGGAGGAGAAAATAGATGAGAGAGATTGCATTGATCTTCCTTTGTATAAGCGAGATAAAGAAAAGAAATACAGAGGATGGTTCTGGGGTTATTCTGAGAGTTATGCTAATGAGTTCAAATGCCTTTCTGTTCAAGCAATGGCCAAAATGATGATTCCAGTTTTACAGCATAATACCTCAGCCAGGTAAGTCAGGGCAAGAAAGTAAAAATGTTTAGAAACGTATTTCATTTGTAGATGCATGAACTCAGAATTTAACATTTTACAGTTGTTGTAATACAATGAAATGTTGTGTCAGTTGTGTTGTGTAATTCTGTGTAAACTTGAAAGCAATAGAGATAGTATGGTTCCCTGGAAAGATTTCTGTTGACCTCACTCAGTCCGTAGAGGACCTTTATGGTATTGTACATGTGAGGTGATGACAGGAATAACTCAAACTGTGGAGAAAAAGACACAGATACTCTGTGAAGTTACACATGGTTAGACTTACACATCTTCAGGGTTGTAGTTATAGCTAGCCAACTTTGAATCGTGGTTAAGTGTCTGATTCAGTGAAAGTGCCTCACCCTACCTCCTGTATGTGGCCTCTACCCTATTTTTCAGTCACTAATTTTTTTGTTTATTCCTCACTTAAGGAAGTAATTTGGGGGATAATTTTAGGTTGCATTTGGCAGATTTGTAGTGGGTGGAAAGATGTGTGATTGCCTGGAGTGTTGGGTGGAAAAAACAAGTGCCATCTTGATTAAATGTCCATCATATTAAGTCATGAGGGGGAAGGAGCATGTGACCCCTTTTTCTGAAAATTTTAAAATGAACTCAAGTAGCATTTGAGTGATATTTTTCTTCAAGGGATTCTTCAAGGGTGATATAAGGTAATATTCAAGTGATCTATTGACCTGCTCATACATGAAAAAAGAAGAAAGTCTACCATATTTTGCTTATTTCCAAAATTTTATTTTCGGGTTTCCAGTGGTGTCACAGGGGGGTGGGGGGTGGCTGGGGCAGGGTGTCAGGGAGGGGCAGCTGCACCCCCCTACATTTCCAGGGGGGCACAAAATATGGGTTTGCTTGGAAAGAAATTTTGTGGCCAAATAGGAGATTTCAGATATTTGAGAGAAAGTGGAGGAAAAAATAACGAGTAGCATTAGCCCCTTCGACAAATTGGGCGTAGAATGACATCAAACACGGGCAATTATTCTGCAAGGGGGCACAAGTTGAGTCTTCTGCACCCCCCTACACCCACCTGTTGTGATGCCACTGGCAATATCCTTCATATATATTTATTTTAACTGGCATCTCATTCCTGTTCAATTTGTTTTAGTCAGCTACATTATGTTGATTGTTTGCATGCATAGGATGATACCTCACCTAATTTAGAAAAGTCATGTGTAATGAAAAATGTACTGGAAGCAAACTCTTCTTTTAATTAGCAAATGCAATTTAAGAAAACTACAGTATATTGTTTTTGTGCAGTCTGCATGCAACCTTTGTTATGAAACAATGATTTCTGAAGGAAAGGGAATGTTTGATACACATATTCAATGATTTGCTCTTTGTATCTAATGAACACTTTTAATAAAATTAAATGCAAGATTTCAGGCCACAAAACTTACCAGAAAAAGATGGGTTCATCTCCATCTTCTGTCATCAGGAGGTTCAGTGAGATGTACAAAGAATGGATGTGTTTTAGTCTTTTTTAAGCTAGTGACAGCCCATTATCCCACTTCTATCAATTGTGGATATACAGTAAAGGTTATGCATCAATGGCTAATTCTTAGAACCCAAGATAATCAAACCTAAAATATTACTTCTATTTGTTCTGTACCATAGATCCCAATTGGAGTGAAATGTTCACTATCACATTTAGCAGTTGGAGAATAATGATCTCTCTGTCAGTCAAAAGTTTGATTATACCAACCATAAATTGTTAAAACCATTTGGTTAACAAACTTAAATTTATCATTATTAAACACCTTTCATTATATGAGCTGCTTTTAGGGTAAAAAAAAAAGGCCTGCCATGACCCTGAGCCACCAATTTAGCAATCACATGCCAAATCTGACCTTGAAAGTCCATATGTTGATAGACCTATGAAGTGTTTTTTGCAGTATTATATGTGGAGTAAAATGGGATTTAGCTTCTCATCAACACAGTTGCTTTACGTAGTTTCAGTTAAATGAAAATATAGTTCAAGTTTGCTTTTAGATACGGTTCAAATAGGTTCAATGATTTCCCCCTTTAAATGCTGCAATGTCTTTTACTGGTGGGGAATATGGTGGGTATATTCTATAACCCTCATTCATGAGAGCAAGTTCGATGGGTGAGAACTCATTATGAGACAAAAAGCATGCTCCCAAAATGAAAGAAAGAAAAGAACAACTGTCATGGAAGAAAATTTTACTCACACAGTCATGAACAGCAAATGTTCCTTTTCATGTAGTCTTGTGGTATTTTTCATTACAATGTTTAAAATTGGTTGCAAAATGAATTTGGAAAAATATTTGTTTCCCCCAAATTTTCCTCATCCCTTCACCATAAATTGCACAAAATTTTGTTTCTAGGCTTGTAGTAGAAGTGACGATACACATATGCTCAGAAAATAAATTCATTATTTAGTTTTAGCTTTCAAACAAAGAAAAAGCCCCTAAAATCATGCTGTCTGTAGGATATTTATACTCTTGTAAGTATACTGTGTGCATTTATTTGTTACAACCAAATGAGATAGAGAGCTGCTAAACTGCTATTGAGGAAGTCACTGTCACGCTGGCACTTCTTAGAAACACCGGATCCTCTTGCATTGGTGGAGAAAATAGTTCTTTTTCATCAGCATAGAAAATGATTAGTACCAAATGAAAAGTTAAATGACGTTAACATATTGAAAATTTAATATGCTTCTGTGTGTGATGGACGGTTGCCCAGTTGTGAAAGTTTACAAGCTTAGTTCTAGTCCTTCAGAC
This sequence comes from Holothuria scabra, assembly GCA_037179385.1. Lineage (NCBI taxonomy): Eukaryota > Metazoa > Echinodermata > Holothuroidea > Aspidochirotida > Holothuriidae > Holothuria > Holothuria scabra. The sequence goes on along the minus strand of CM074187.1, from coordinate 7,099,489 downwards.
ATTGTTGCAGCTCAGGGAAATATGAATTGAGCCGAAACAAGTAGAGATCAGCTTCTACAAAATTGACTTGTACAAAGTCCTGCAGATGCATAGATTTTTCTGTTGTGGCTGAAGGGTGATTCAGATGTGTCAATCAAATTGATCACAATTCATTCATGCATTGTGCATTCTCACAGATCTTTGTTAATTTACACCCAGCATTAAAAAAAATTAACTTTTTTGCACAAGTCTTATTAAAGATTGGTTTTGCATCTGAGATCAGGTGAGAAGAAAAGGTACGAAAAAGGCTGCTTTTCTGTTTTACCAAAAGCATTGTGAAGGAAGCTAGAAATAATGTTTTTATTTTATATATAGTAGTGTGTATCCTTGGAATTTATATGCTTGAAGATCCTTGGCTCCTGAATATCAATAGTATAAAGTATTGTTGAAGGTATTTAATTATGAACAAAAAATATTTCTTTCAAAATGTGATATCTATGTTAGGGTCGTTGCCCAATCTATACACACTTAAGTTAAGCTTAATTAATTTATAGCAAGATTAAGGAACTATGGCAGATTTAATTTAATAATTTAATGAAGCATGTCCTACTTCTGGTTATATAAAATTTGAATTGGAACTCATGATATTTAAATAAAAAAAGAAGTGTATTTAGGTTAAAATATTACTGTTTTCCCTGACAAAAATGAAAGAAACAGCAGATCTTGAGTTTAGGTTTTATTTGCCCAGTAAAGTTTGGGGTCAGGCGTCTACATATCAGTGGGAAGAGTTTTAAACCCATTTTGGCAGGCTTTGACAAAAGTTTTTCTTTCTTACTTGTTCGACGGGCAAGCTGTTTTCTCAATCTACTTGCCTGCATAGATATCTTCTTGTCCAATTCAAATCTGTTGAGAACATAAAATTTTTAAAGTCTAAAAGTGCAAATGCTGTTTTGCGCCACTCAAAAATTTAAGGCTGGGGGTACTTGCCCAGCGGGCTGCAACATTGAGTATGGCAGTTGCCCGAGTGATTTTTTACTTGTCCCAGGCTGTCTGGCGGGGGATTCGTCGAAGCCTGATTTTGGTTCTTTGATAATTTAGCAGATGGTACTGTATGTTGCATTTGATAGACTAAAGATATGTGACACTTACTTTGACATATGTGGGCCTAAATTTTGTGACAACCTGATTTTTAAGATATATATGCTGAAAATGTTGGTGACAATAAATTCATGTTCAAATTTTGCAAAACAATTTCAACATTTTTGGATCCCTTTCAATCAAAAGTCCTATGAGAAAACTTACTGGAGGTTATTTCTACCATTCTTACATATTTTACAGTCACCTAGTGCTTTAGTAGTATAAATTTGTTCCTCCATTGTCTGTTTTTACCCATTAGCAGTGAAGGTGGGAGGAATGGAAGGGGGTTGAGGCCTTTTAACCCTTTACCGTTGTGCTATTTGCGGGCCTCGGGAGTGGGCGGAAAAGCGGACGTAGCCTGCACGGCATCGGCTTCTGTAGGCCATTGACCCCGTGACAGTAAACTACTGTCACTCTCGTTGTTGTGGCCGAATTTTCAGGTGGCTACTCGCAGTTTCGAGCTCCGCGTGAAACAGTAAAGATGTGTGACAGCCGAGCTCTCCGAATGGGTCCAAAAGGATAACATCAAAAACTAACTGATCCAATTAAGCAAATGTAAATTTCGGTGTAATTCCTGATTTCATGAAATACAGGTACCTACATTATTTAGAGGTACTGTATTCTAATGAGGATTCAACTGGGTATTTTACCTCTTGGCCTACAGAAGCCCTCCAATTGTAACCCTTGTTGACTTTAATTGTTGCTGTAGCTATGACTTTTGGCTCCCATTTGTGAACATTTGTACCTAGACATTTCAATAGAAATGCAGTCACACCATCTTGAATACTAAGTGCAGTACTTAGACTATCTTGCTTCATGATTGGCTCTTGAGAATCATGCACATTTTCCTCCTCAACTGTGAAATTTACTATCGGAGTAATTGCTTGGCTTACCTTGAACATTATGTCCTAAAATAGCGTGCAAAATATGAGAAGAGAAGTAAAATGAATTGTGCTGTTGTTAAAAAATTTTGGGTGACTGGTTTTGCACTTCTTTAGTACTTCTAAGAGGCGCCCAGTTCCTTTGCCTGATGTATTCAGTTAATTTCTGTGACACTGATGTTCCTTCCTGCAAATTAGTGAAGTTCCTCAGTCTTTTTATTGACAACCACCTTTCATGGAATGGTAACATCCAGGCCATCTCAAAATCCACCCCAAAGAGTTGCATTTTAGCCCACTTGTGTCATTATCTACCTCATATTGTATAATAGTTTAATTCATCCTAATTTTCCAAAGTGTGCTTTTCTCTGGGGTGGTGCCTACTGCTCCAGGATTTATTCCCTTTCAGTACTTAAGAAGAGACCTCTTCACCTTAAAGTACTTGGTGATCTCTTTAAGTACCTTTGACTTGTTTACAAATGTGAACATTCTTCATGTTTTCAACATTCTTCACCACCAAGTTGGTATTTTTTCATACTCTTGTGGTGATGACATTCTTCCCCAAATATCTCTAGACTCTTGAATTTCTTTGATGAAAATAATATTCTTGGCACAAACCAATTTGGTTTTCGCCCTGGAAAAAACTGTGAGCTTATGCTATCCAAAGTTCACCATTTTATTTCTTCTTCACTGGATTCTTCGTCTTGTAACCTTGTGGATGCTGCTTTCCTTGACTTCAGCTCTGCATTTGACAGAGTTTCTCATAATAAACTTATTTCAAAGCTTCACAAGTTTGGGATTAGAGGTAACATACTGTACTCTTCTGGATACAGGACTTCCTTTGGATGCGCCAGCAAAGAGTGGTCTTTCAAGGGGCATCTTCTGATTGGACAAATAACTTTAGTGGAGAGCCACAGGGATCCGTTTTAGGCCCAATACTGTTTCTTACTTTTGTTAGTGACATTTCCTGTGGCCTCTCCTCAACAATATTTCAATTTGCAGATGATCACACTATTATCAGACCTATCACCTGCCAAGGGGACAAGGATATTTTACAGAATGACTTGAACACTGTTTTTCAGTGGTCTGTTGATTATGAACTTCCTTTAAATGCTTCTAAATGTGCCATCATGCATATCTCTAGGTGTAAACCTAACAACATTGTCTTTCATGATTATTTTCTGGGAAGCAATCCTCTAACTGCTACTGAAAATTATCAACTCCTAGGAGTTCGATTTAGCAGCAATTTTTCTTTCAGCAATCATATTGGTCATATTTGTAAATCTGCCTCTAGACTGGTAGGATTTGTTTCTCGTTGCACAAACGGGATGCCTTATGACTCTTTCTTATTTTTATATAAAACTCTTGTCTTACCTGTGCTACTGTATTGTGGTTCTATTTGGCATCCTCTTAATGTTTGTCATTTAGATCGTATTGAGGCTGTCCAAAGGAGGGCAACCAGAATTTTGTATCGAAGGAAATTTCCAAATGACTTGGTGTCTTACGAAAACAGACTAAAGTATTTTAATATTATCAGTATCAAGCACAACCTTGCTTTACAGAGGCTTGCTCTTGGTCATAAAGTTGTTCATGGGCATAGTCCGGCTGATTTTAATGAGTTTATTAGACCTAGCATTCATGCACCTGGAAGGCTTCTTCATTGGACTGCTAAGACTCAAGCTTTCTTTAATTCCCCTTATGTTCACTTTGCAAGACTTTGGAATGATCTTCCTTTGGAATTGCAGGAAATTCCATCTGCTAATAGCTTTCGTAAAAGACTGTCCGATCATTATTTATCAACTTACTAGATCATCCTTAGCTAGGGTAAGGGGTGCACTTACTTCTCAGTGAGTGTTTCAGATCTCTGGTCTATACCCACTTACCTGGTACCTTCACTTTGTTTGTACCAAATATGTAATGTAATGTAATGTAATGTAGACCTACAGTATGTTCCACTTTGGACATGAAAAACACACACATATTACACATGCCATGAATTCTCTTTCCACTCTCTCATTTAAGATTTATTCTCTGTAACGAACAATTCATTATACTGGTTTCACAGTTTGGAATTCTTGTCCCATGACATTCAAACTACATAGTTACCCTCTGAACCCTTTTTTTAAATCCCTCAAACATTTTCTGGTGAGTTAAGTTTTTTACTGTTTTCTCTTTTTTCTTTTTCCATTGTATCAATTGTTTTCTTCTCTTTGTTTTGTTGTGAACCTTTGTCCCAATTTCTCTGCTATTATGATGTGCTTTACAAAGGGGGAATCTTCCCATAACCCCCTTGCAGTTTTTAAAATGTCCTCCAGGGTCTGTTTTCTTGAATTAATTGGTGCTGTTCATACTTGTTATTGCATGAAACTATAGACTCAAATGAATGTTGAAATCAAAACTATTGGCATTAATACTAAAGAATGCTACCAGCAATGGCAGATTTTTATGAGGCAAAGAAACAGCCCCTCAAATTTAACTTTATGTATAATCTAGTTGTACATTTCTGAGTACCTTAACAGCACAACCATAATAGCAGTACTCGAAACTTTTTTGAAATCAAAAACTGCAACTTGGTTTGGTCATGTGAATTGGGGAGGGTCAAGCAAAACACCTAATGGAATAAAGAATTTGGAGTAATCAAAGGGTAACCTGAACCCTTACCTTTGCAGCAGCTTTCTTGTTTTTCACACTGTTGTTAAGTACAAATTTCAATGCAGTCAGTGTAAGTGCAGGAATCATACATACACTTCTCTGAGCGTACTAGTGTGACTACTGTACGTGCATGTGCAAGCAGCTAAAAGCGGTTTTCATGTTACATTTGACCTTATGACCTTGCCGGAATTGGTAAATTTACAACTTGTCTATCATTCTCCTTTATTGGCTCTTAAATATGGAATAAGCAAACTTTTCATTAAATTCATCCCACAAGAGGCAGATTTTTGGTTATGTTTATGCTCTCTGCCTTTCAGTTGGATGAGATTCTCTCATTTAAATTACAACTTTCATTTCTTTAGATCAGTCTTTCTTGATCGTGCTGAAAAACTGCTCCATGATTGGTTTGGAGGTTCAGAATATTGGACTGTAAGTTGCAAGAATATGCATGTTAGTCAGTCAGTGGTGGCAGTTCATGCATCTAATTCCAGCTTATGGGAGATTTGCTGTTTAAACAACTGAAAGATTTGTTAGGAATTTAAGAAGTGTTCAAACATAAAAATCTACCATATTTATTACTTTTCTTTGCACAGAAAGTTTTGAGGGTGAAAACATTTTGACTTTTTCATTTCATCAAGCCATTAAATTTTATGAAATGGATAGTGGTTGAACAATGACCTACCTCTTTGAAGTACTTCATGCCCTGTCATATCTTCCCTAATTTGTTAGAAAAATGAAAGTTTTGCATTTTATATGAGTCATTCATAAAATGTATTTGCTGCAGAGTACTCTCTAGCTAATAAGGATCACCTTTGGCCAAGAAAATAAGAAGCTTAATTGGTGGTGATGACATTTTTATTGGCTTGCTTCCAACAGATGTAGGAATTTAGTTTCAAATTTATTTTTGGACCAACTATTGATGTCATTACTCAGAAGCCATATCTAGAAATAGCTCCCTGTTGATTGATTCCAGCTAAGGGAAAGTATAAACATTTCAGATTGTTTTGGTCAAAAACAGCAATTCTCCACTAAGCTGGACATCAAGTACTTTGGAGTTTTGTTGTCACTAACACTTTCTTCTTTCAAATCATCTGACACCATTAACTTTTCTTTGTCTAAATTTTTTTTAATATTTTTTCATTTTCACGGTCAGATCAATTATGCTAGATCGTGCAGAGGAGTTGCTCCACGACTCATATGGGCAGGTAGACTATTGGAAAGTGAGTTGCAACTTAATGGAAGTTTAAAAAATGTATAGAAATTCTTCTTCAAAATTTGATGAAAGACTAATACCTTGCCATGGTACAATTTTCTTCATATTAAGTAAAGAGTAGCAATGTCAAAATTTACAATGTTAATTAGTTTAGTGTCCAGTTTTTCTTAAAAAAATACAAGAAAATCCTGCAAGAAGAGAGATTTTTCTTTAAAATAGAATGTCAGTCTGTTATTACTCTTTTTTTATGTTGTTAATGTTTCATGTTAACTCAACTCTGAAAGTAAATGACAGTTAATTTATTTTGTGAAATAACAATAAACTATTTATTTACAGCATTGCCCATTTCTTATACCCTTGCTGTTTAATAGCAATTACTTTCACTGTATTGTTAGAAAAAAAATATCCATGTAAACCATCTATGAAGCCTCTTGTTTCAGGTCCTTCTTGGTACTGTAAGTGCACTGTGTAATTTACACAATAGTGTGCATGTAGTTGGGAAAATGGGCTGGGGGGGGGGGGTGAGCATATACTTTCAAATATGAGTTAATTCAAAATATTTTTTAATTTTTTCATGCCCTGAGGCTTATGAAATCAGTGTCTGACTTTGTAGAAAATTCATAGTTTTCATAAAATGCATGCATGCATGGGTCAAAGAATGTCACAGAGAAGTAGTTTTGTTAGAATGAAAAAAAAAAATCACTCAGAGACATAGACAGGGGAACTACAGTATTTGTACAGTAGTTATTTTTCATTCCACAGTAAATTATTGATTTTTGCAGCTGAGCATTGCTAACTGACAGTAGGGTCTCTGTGATTGGCTTTCTATTTGCTCTAAAATAATCGCAATAATAAAAATAAAAAACCTGTATAGAAAGGAAAAATTATGGACTTCATTTTTTCTTTTATGTACAGTAATATTGGAAAGTGGTGATATTTGTGTTATGGGATTTGTCAGTTTTATTAGAGTAAAAAAGGTATCTAGGAATCACACTTGTAGCCAGAGAGGTATGAATGTGTGGTGCAAATCTTTTCAAGTGTAGCACCACAATCAATTGACGTGGAGCGTACATAGAAATTTTGGCAAAAACATACTTCACACGTGACAAGAACTGGCAGATTCTGGCAAAAACATACTTCACACGTGACAAGAAGTGGCAGATTCTGTGTCTACTTCTTTCTCAACAGTCTCTCCTACTTTGTTGGGGTTATTTTGTGAGCAGGTTGAAATTTGCTGAACAAGATTTGTTGGTAAATTTATAGCTGATTTATGGTAACAGTTGGATTTTGTTAGGGTCAGAAGGCCTTCTTTCTAGCAAAATTATGGGTCAGTAAAATCAGGCGAGGGTCATTTCCATTCAGTGCCAATCCTTGTTTCGTTTCCTTTGGTAGCTACAACCCTAGTAAGAATCAAACCTGTGAATCATTGATCAAGATCGTTGTTTGGGGTCAGTTGAAAAACATCAGTGATCGCCACCATGGTACCATTGTACTCTCTTTGGCTGTCTGTTTACACATGTACTGTTACAGTAGGAATGCAAATTTCTTTGGCAGTGGAATATACAAACTTTGCATATCTGCCCAAGAATGATGCTTTCCAGGAGGAATCCTGTTTACAATTTTGTGAACCTCACTTCAAAATAAGCAGTTAGCAGTCGTGTTTTTGGAGTTCCTTTGACATACAGTGTTCTTTCTAATTGAATTTTGTAAACCTTACTGCAGTACCTCAATTTTGCTATCTCTCAAATTCCTGATTTTCTTTTGTACATGTTTAATCAGTTATTGTCTCTGTCTAACACTCTGCTTTACCTCACACCTTTTCCTCTAGGCTAGAAGGAGCCTTCGTTTTGCCAAGCATCTGAGAGATATCGGAGACGAGTTTCGCAGAATTCACCTTGACTCGACAGATGAGAAGGACAAAACTGAGTTAATTGATGATTGGAGAGAAATGAAGGTAAGGCTTCACATTTCAGTCAGTCTAAAAATAATTTTAAATGTTTTAATCATGTGGCAGTGTTATAATATGTTCAATTCAGTTTGTATGAGAAAAGCCAACCTCTCTTGTTGTATTGTTTGGAGAGAAAGAGAGCAATTGAGGACAGGCTACTAACCAAAATGGCTGGAGGGTCTATCTCATTGAGAGGACAGAGCCAATGCAACTCTGGATGTCTTCCCTTTTATAAATGTATTACATAACAGATGTACAGCAACAAGTTGTAAGTACAGTAGAAGTAACATGCCTACAGTATCAATCTCTAAAATAGTAATCATTGAGATTAATATAACCTGTAGGTTGGTACCTCAAACCTGGGAATTTGAAAATTGTTCACACGTGCGTAATTACTAATGGACCATTCCATTATTTTGTAGTCTAAGCAACAACAAATGAGCTGCATATTCATTGCCAAACCAGTTGTGTGTGCAGGCTAGGACATGTAGGCCAACTTGCCAGACCTACTTGTAGCATGGCCTATCTCCCTTTGCATTCAGCTATTTAATGTGTGCCATTTTTTGAAAGGGCTGCCAGATCTGATTATAGCATAGTCAAAGGACAGATTGAATTGGTAAAATGTGGAAAAGTATCCTGATCACATTCCATTTGCTGGAGAAGTATTCTAATGGCCAAATACATGATTCTTGTTCCTTTTCAATGGGTTTAAGCCCCATTTTTCAAGTTAAGGTTCTCTGTGGTATTTGTGTTTGTATCTGTCTGAATTGTAAGTGTTATTTTACTGTGAGTGTGAGATTGGAAATTTTTTTTTGTGAAACTCTAAGCAGATGATGATGTCATGGTTTCACTATGTATTGTTGTATGTGTAAAATTGTTCCCTGTACTTTTTAGCTCACACATGTACACAGTACATGTGTGAGGTTATCAAATGGGGCAGATGGCATTAATTTCTGGACAAAAGTTTCCTTCTTCTTCATGTGTGGTGATTTGGGGCTGATATTTTGGTGTATAATTGCTTGGAAGTAGCGCAATAAAACCTGCCTGCTTGCATTCTAATCTGGGAAATTTAAGTTGTGTCTTAAAGCTGTTCTTGAAGGGCTGAGTTCATTGTGTCTGCTGGGCATTTAACTGTTTTTTTTATTACACTTAGCAGTGTGCTTGATTGTATTCAGTTCTTATTTTGCACATAGTTACACAGGCTGTTTAACCTGGTTCTTGATAATACAGCTGTTGAACAAAGCATTCACAGTACTACATACTCTATGTTTGTTTTGGTGATCTGTATCATCAGCTGTGGTCAGCTATTGTAGTCTGAAGGGAAGTAGGCTTTAACTATCTTGAAGAGACTTCTCCCATTTCTGTTCAATTTATCATGAACTGGCAAAGCCAAATAATAGCATTGTAACTGTTTGGGGTTCAACTACAATAAAGACATGCAGTGTTTACTTGTGGATTTGTAGATGCAATTAAATGAATTTTGCAATATTTGAGCAGTTGAAAAGTACACCATATATAAGTTATTAATTTTATCTCTACTGCCTATAATAGTACACAGTCCAAGCTTTCATGATTTAAGGAAATATGCAGCAATGTTAAGATCTGCGAAAAAGCTTTTTTAAATGTAGATTAACATACAAAATTGCAAATATTTTACCTTCACTCTTCTTTATTCCCTTGTATTTAATTTTGTATTAAGTAAGGAGATTTTGGAAGCAGATGACCTCCCCCTCCAGAAAAAAAAATGGTATTGTAGCATTTGTGGACACAGGTATAACTTAGGTACACAAGGTATGGCAAAATGTACACAAAAGGGTGACTGAACGAGAAGTACCATTTGAAAGACTTTCACTTGTCATTTCAAACTATATTTTTTGTAGAGGACCCAAACTATTCCACCCTTTTGACACACTTCAATTTAGTTTTTTTGATTGAATTTGATGTCTTTTAAAAACGCTTTTCTTGTAACTCCCATAAACCTTTGTTTTAAAAAGGTGAGGAGGTTTTGTGAAAGCAGTTCAATAATTTATAAAATTTGGTCCTTTGAGTGTTTCTGTATTTGTACAGACAGAAAGAAATTGTGTGATTTACACAGCAACATTGTTGTTCAAGTTTGCTATATATGTGTTTAGTGATTTTAATTCACAAAACTTTGGAGAAAAAAGGCCCCAGCTCATTTTCCTTCCATTAAAATTTTGCTTGAAGCTGACAGCTGTAACCAAATTGCAAGGTGTTTTTTTTTTTCAATCATTTTATCTGAAGATTGGCAGAAAATCCCTCTGGCTAATGTGTGTTAGACATGTAAGTAGCTAGTAATGTTCATGACATCCAAAGAATTTACCTGAAGTAACTATGTACCTGTCTTTGTGACAACTTATCCACAAATTATCTGTATCTGTTCTACCTTAAAGGATGTATTCAATCAGTTGACACTTCAAAGTCTTATTTACCTTAAAGCTGGGACTGTAGATGAGGTACAGGATACTATTAATAGTCATAGTTTTACTGAAGTTTAGCTAAACATGATCAGTTCATGTTCAGTTCATATTATAAGTTTAAATATATTGTAGTTAGTTAGAAAGAGTTTTACAGCCCAGTTTTCAAGTTAAGCTGACCCATGGCCTTTTTTTCCAGTTGTGGCTCACTTGCTTGTTTTCCCTACTGCTAATAGAATCACGCACAATGGCAGTAGGTTCCATTTTTTAGAGCTAATATAAGCTAATTTATTGTATTTAAATGTAATTACCACAGCTTTCATTAGTTTACTCTAGATAGCTTAGTTTAGACAAAAACTTATCAAACATGTACATATACTAAATTTGAGAAACAATCAGAATCTTTTGTTATTTCATTTGCAAAACAATCAGAATATTTTGTTATCTCATTTGAATAAGTTAGACTGTTTTTTCTCCTTTTTCATGCATACAACCATTAATAAATTATTTTACGTACATTTCTATTGCAAAGATGATGATGGAAATAAACTCTTAAACTGTAAAAGTTAGACTTCAATAAGAGCTGAATAGATTATAGTATCAGGGAGGTACAGTATGATTAGATGGAGATCCATCAAGAACTTTTCTCTTTGAGACGTAATAGTTGCTGACACTGATCTCTTTTGTGTGTTGTTTTTTATGACTCAATAGGCTTAACACTGAGGTGTTAGCAGGTGTTATGAACTACATTCAGTCTGGTAAGTCGTCTGCTATATGTTGAACAGCAAATCAGCAACTTTGTTCCTTGTCTTAATATTGCCAGTCTCTTAAAGATGTTAATTAATTTGATGATTTAGATGCATTTGGACGCCGGTCACAACCTACTTGTTTTGTTCTCCATATTTTACTCTATTTAGGTGTGCCTTTAAGACCATGCAGGTGAATGCAAGTGTTAATGAAAATCTGATAGCAATGTTTAGTTTTATTCCTCTTTTGCTCATTTGCATAAATCATCAGAATTGGTTCATAGCCGAGATCATTGTGGTCACTAGCAATACTGTAGCCAGTTGTTTGAAATGCCGGGATATTGTCAGGCACTGCTTTGTCGGCAACTACTTACAAATAACAGCATAGTTCCACATAATCCCTTTAGTTGGAGTCACCGTAGGTATGAATGAGGTTGCCTAGGTATTCAAGTGTACCTCAAGTTAAAAAAAACTCAAAAATATATATTAAAGACCATGGAAAATGAATTCTATCAGTTGAAATCCTATCATTGTAGGACATTCCTGAGCTGAGATATAAAATGTTGAAGTTTATTCACTTGAGTTAAAATGGTAAGTTGTGAAATAATTTGTGATGTCATTGTTGTACTATTCAAATTACAATCTTTGTATTTCTTTGTTTTGCTTAACATTACTGCATCTTGTACCAAGGTGTGCATACCGTGATATTTCTTCTTGAGAAAACAACATAGACACCCCAGTAGACCAAAGGCAGTGTGGGGTGTAACTGATATCTGAGTTTGTCACGTGATCTCTGCCCTAAAACGAGCTAAGCATTCATTGCGTTCACACTACGTGAAAAGCAATTAACACATGCGTGATTGACCTGTTAGCTAACCTAATTAAGTACCTTTTTGTGTATTTTAATATTTCTGTTACTCTCAATCAATTAATCAGATGTGAAATGTGACCATATTAAGTGTGGGTTTAGTGAGCTTCATTTCCTCCCTGAAGCTAATCACGCATAGAAGGAGAAGGTAACAAAAAGTAAGAAGAAACGTTTCATCATGGATAGGACTCTCACTCTTATGGGGTGATTTAATTAATTAAGCCCTCTCTGTAGAACATGCTGTGCAAGTAAACAGAAAGTGTTGAAGGTCATAAAAACATTTTTAATTTTAAAGGGAAACAAAGCATGTAATGTGAGTTGAACAACAAGAAAGTCAAAAATTATTGCGCAATGAGCAATTTGTTTTAAGTGAATAAACTTCAACATTTTAAATCTCAGCTCAGGAATGTCCTATGAAGATGGGAGTTGGATTGTTAAAATTTATTTTTAATGGTCTTTAACATATTTTTGAATTTTTTGACTTGAGCTACACTTTAAATGAAGGAATTCCAGGCCCTTTGGTTCAATAATCCGCAAATAAAGGATTTAGTGTCCACTTTGAAATCAGCCTAATTGGATTGGCATAAATTAAAGATTTGATGGATCTCCATCTAGTAACGCCTTCCTCATGGGTATGGGGTGTGTATATGTGTGTGTATGTGATGCTTTTGCTTGTAAACACAAAATCTGAAGAAGTGTATGTGTGACTAATCTCATATTTGGTGCGTGGGTTGGCCATATTGAGAAGATGATACCTGTTGTTTTTAGTGGAGTTCAAAGGTAATTTGGGGTCATGAGAGGTCAAAAGGTCAAAACTTTGTTAACACAATATCTCAGGAAGGGTAAGTGTGAATATGCTCATATATGGTATGTGGGTTGTTTGTATTGATTAGATGAGTTCTCTTGATTTTTGTGGAGGTCAAATGTCCTTTGGGGTCACAGAGGTCAAATGGTAAATTCCTTAGAAATTGCTGGTAAACATGGTGTCGCAAGAAGGGCAAGTGTGACTAATCTCATGTGTAGTGTGTCGGTTGGCCGTTTTGAGTTGATGATCCCTATTGTTTTTGGTAGAGGTCAAAGGTGATTTGGGGTAATGAGAGTTGAAAAGGTCAAAACCTTGTAAACACGATTTCTCAAGAAAGATACATGTGACTACGCTCATTTTTGGTCTCTGAGTTGGTTGTATTAATTAGATGAGTTCTGTAGATTTTTGTGGAGGTCAACAGTTATTTGGGGTCAGCAGAGGTCAAAGTCTGACAAGCTTGTTTACACAGTATTACAAGAAAGACAACTTGTAGGGTCCTCATACAGGTTACTTGTGTAGATGGTGCATAGTGAATTAATGATCCCTATGGTTTTCTGTGGAGGTCAAAGGTCATGTGGGGTCAGTCACTATTAAATTCTGATAGCCTTGTTTACATGATATGTAAAGGTAGTAAGGTGGGACAAATTTCAAACTTAGTATGTGGGTGCATTATATTTAGGGAAAGGAGCCAGTTGTTTTGGTGGGTGTCAAAGTTCATTTGAGGTCACTAGTGGGCTAAGTCTGAAATTCTTTTTTTCTTGGTATCTGATAGTAGAAAGCTTGGATAGATTTCATACATTTTATTTGGATGCATTATGGTGAGGAGCAGAATCCTCTTTTTCTTGGTGGAGTCATTTGGGTTCACAAGTGGTCAAAGTCTGAATACCATGTTTACCTATTTCTCATGATTGGAGTCTTGGATTGTGCAAAATTTCACACACAATGTGGGGATAGGATATAATGAGCATAACCCTAGTTCTAAGTGATCAAAGGTCATGTGTGATCTCAATGTAGGAAGCTGGGATGACTTTCATATGTACTCTTTGTGGGTACATATGGGGCAATGTCAATTTGAAAAAACATGGACCACTGGCCATTTGAAGAAAAAAAAACAGGTTTTCATTTCAGTGTCAAGGAATCACTAATCTTTTTGGCTTTCTGGTTTTAGATTAGCTTAAGAGATAAAGCTCATTTGCTTCTCTGAGTTGATGCCCTATCTCAATCTTATTAAGAACCCTATCAAGTTTATTGTGGTTTATAACACTGTAGGTAGAAACACCTGATCTCTTCTTCAAGTATTGAGGATTTAGCATGCCTGTGGTACCTTGTCTCAACCAAATCCTTCATTTTAGACAGTTGCATACCATCCATCACTGAGAGCGTGGTGGCCTATTAGTTAAGGCATTGGACTTGTGATCTACAGTAAGGATTGCCAGTTCGATTCCCACCTGGGTCATTATGTTGTGTCCTTGAGCAAGATGCTTTATCTCGATTGCTTCTCTCCACCCAGGTGTTAAACGGGTACCTGTGAGGTAGCTCGTATAGTGATGCACTGTATGTGGCTGCTCCTATGGGAAGTCCCCCAGGGGACATGATGAAGTGGCATTGTGTCAGGTACAAACAGCAAGGGATGTGCACTTTTATAGTGTGGGTTTGACGAGTTACCAATGACCAGGGGTAATGATTGTGAAGGGCTTTGAGATGTTAAAAATACATATAGACACTATATAAATCCAATAATAATTGTTATTATTATTAGTTATATTATTATCAAAGTGTAGTGTCAGACTTAAATTTTAAAACATTCTTTACACACGTAGTAGAATTAAGAAGTGGGAGATAGGGGATGGTTGTTGTCCAATGCCTGGTTGCCACAGTATTGAATCAGTCGAGCACATATTTTGGGAGTGTCCGAAAGTAATACCAATTACATCTTGGATTAAGCGTGTTCTTCGGTTCCTTTGTGGCATCCACTTTTGCTTGACCATTACGCAGTTTCTGTATGGATTTCCTGAGTTTAATATTACAAAGGCTGCTTTTAATCGAATCTGGTTTGTTTTATGCATGTCTAAATTTATTATATGGAAAAGCAGGTGCATACATGTCTTTCAGTCGGAACTTCAACCAGCCGAGGTTGTTATCTCAACCATTATAAAACGAACTAAGGATCGTAGTAAAGCTGATAAGGAAAGATGTAATAATGAGAAGTTTAAGAGGATATGGATAAACGGCGATTCATTTGTTTTCTTAAACCAGGAGAAGCTTTCCTTCAGTTTATAACTATGATTAATGAACTATGGAATGGATATCTAATACTATTTATGTGCTTTATTCAGGGTCGGCCATTTGTGTGTTCACTCCTACGAATGATGGGTATTCGCCTGCTTATTAGGTGATAATGACTTAACGAACCTTTATGCAACTGTAAATAATTAAAAGTAACGATCTTATGTAATGTTTTCCATGATTAAGCTGTAGATTAAGTTAAAATTGTCTGTGTTGTGATGTTCTCTCTTATTTATTTGATTTCATTTTTCCAATTTGTAAATAGTGTAAATATGCTCATGACTGGAAATACAGTTTCCCTTCAAAAAAAAAAAAAAAAATTTTTTAAATTTTCAAAAGACTCGCAGTAAGGAAATGTATATATCTTTGAGTGAGAAATAAAGAAATTTTTTTCCTTGCAGTTTAATTATTCTTGTAAATTTGCATACAACTCAGGACATGCTCAGCTTGAAAAGTGTATCAGTTTTAAAGTACTGCACCAGCCATTTCTCTCTAATACAGTGTAAATCTGAATATACTGTACAGTTTGTAGTTTTAAATGTAAAGAAGTTCCAGTACACAGGCTAAATAATTGGATTTGTATCAGTAACCCTGGCATCCTCATATTACCATATCGGACCATTTCATCAATAGTGGATCCTCCAATCAGGGGCACAAGAATTTTCTTACACCCACTCACATTTTCTGTGATTAGTATATTCTTTGAAACATGTTAAAATATATCACCATTTTGCATCCCTGCTCTCATGCTAAAGCATTCATTTTTCAAAGGAAAGGAAGTTACTCTCTCTCCCTTGAGCCACTGACCCAGGACAGTCCTAGCCCTGTTGAAATGTCTCAGAAACCCCCCTGATTTTATATCAAGAAAGAATGTCTGAAATTAACAAAGAATTTGAAAGAAAGGAACATTGGAAGTTTAGTTAGCTTGTCATAACTTTTCCTGGGTTAAAATTTTACAAACTGTAAATTTACAAGTAAATTTAGGGTTCTAAGAAATTAACTTTAATCTCAGGCTTTACTTTTAGAAAAAAAAATCATGATTGGTAATGGTTTTGACAGACATTGTAAGGTGGTTGTGAAAATTTGGAAGAGGTCACAATGGTGAGGGAGGAAGGGAGGGGGTGGGTGACAATCAGTAAAAGGAGCAACCAGCTTTAGAAGTATCAGATACATCTTGTTAAAGATGGATTAAAAGAAACTCTAAGGCACTGGGCTCCCACAACACCTTTACAGAGTAATTGTGGGGCTCCAAAACCCCTTTCACAGAGGTATTGTAGGGTTCCCATACCCCTTTACAGATTAATTGTAGGGCTCCCACATCCCCTTTACAGATTAATTTTAGGGCTCCCATACCCTTTTTGTAGGGCTCCCATACCCCTTTCACAGACTTACTGTAGGGCTCCCATACCCCTTTACAGATTAATTGTAGGGCTCCCACATCCCCTTTACAGAGTAATTTTAGGGCTCCCATACCCTTTTTGCAGGGCTCCCATACCCCTTTCACAGAGTTATGGTAGAGCTCCCATACCTCTTTACAGAGTAATTTTAGGGCTAACATACCACTTTACAGAGTAATTGTAGGGCTCCCATACCCTTTTTGTAGGACTCCCATACCCTTTTTGCATGGCTCCCATACCCCTTTCACAGAGTTATGGTAGGGCTCCCATACCTCTTTACAGAGTAATTTTAGGGCTCCCATACCACTTTACAGAGTAATTGTAGGGCTCCCATACCCTTTTTGTAGGGCTCCCATACCCTTTTTGCAGGGCTCCCATACCCCTTTCACAGAGTTATGGTAGGGCTCCCATACCTCTTACAGAGTAATTTTAGGGCTCCCATACCACTTTTCAGAGTAATTATAGGGCTCCCATACCCTTTTTGTAGGGCTCCCATACCCTTTTTGCAGGGCTCCTATACCCCTTTCACAAAGTTATTGTAGGGCTCCCATACCCCTTTACAGAGTTATTGTAGGGCTCCTACATCCCCTTTACAGAGTAATTGTAGGGCTCCCACATCCCCTTTGCAGAGTAATTGCAGGGCTTCCACACCCCTTTTGCATATGTGTAGTAAAAAACACAGACTTTCTAGTACAGAAAGTTTTGCAATGGCCATCCTGGTGGGAAATACTTTTAGTTGATAATATTCATAAGTACCTGCAAATATTACAAAGTCATGTATGATTTGCAAATCAGAACAAATACTGTACTGTAATCACTTCAAAATTTGAAGAAGATAAGTTACATTTTCATGTGCTTTTGAAGAGTCAGTAAACTTTGAATATACCTCCAGTGAGCTGGCAAATATTCAAGTATGAGTACTGAACGTTGTGTTAGTTACTGTAACAGAAAAACTCTCAAGTGAGTTGATACCTGTCACATAAGTTTAACTTTATGTGTAGGTTTGCAATAGTAGCCTTGGTTTAATAGACTGACCATTTATCATACTGTGTTAATGATAGAGCAGTCAACAGGCAGTGCAATTTGCATTGGTCCAGGAAAGGAAGATAGCAGTGTACTTAATTCATACGTACAGTAAACAAGACTCCATAAGCTCAATCTTCATCTGTTTTGGCTGCTGAATCCTACAGAATAATGCTGAAAGTAGTCTGCTTTCTTCTCTTTGTTGTCAGCAGTGGCTGTTTCTACCAGGAAGAGGTGAGTGATTGCTTTGTGAGTTGTAGTCTTTTTCTTAGTGTAATTCTTTTCCTAATTGTGAAGACATTACAGTACATTGCTTTCCCCCTTTGGTAGCATTGACCTTTTACTAAAGGTACTGTCCTCCTATTTGTGTACTGTAACTACAATCAGAATACACAAGAAGTACAGGGTTTGCACCAACAACAGATATTGTAAACCATAAATTCCAAACTCTTCTTCCCACACTGTTAGATGCACTTGCTCCTCATGGAGGATAAATTGAAGGGGCATGATTTGGTATGTGCATCATTTTATTTGGTGATATGTGCATCTTTTAAGAATAGGTAACTGCAAATTCCACTGGGACAAGAGGTCAGGAATGAGTTCATTTTGGCCTAATACTTTTCTCTATGTATTGTTTGTAACAATTGATGCACACTTTTGCTTCCTTGGAAAATAAGTGCACTAGTTGCTGTTCCATTGTGCATATACAGGAATGTAATGGCATGTATTTAAACCTGTGCTTGTGAAGATTCAAAGAACCGAAAAAGTTGAACAATGATATTTTTAAGATTTGTTATGTTTTTTATCACACATATTTGTACTTCCAGAAGATATTATGTTAACTTGTTTGCTTCCAAAACAACTGAACAGGGGTCTCCACTCCTGACCCCCACTCTCCCACCCAGTATTGGACTTCATAGTCAAAATACTATGTTTAGTATGGAATCAATGATTGTAATGATTTGGCTCACAAATTGTAAGACACACTTTCTAACCAGGTGTGGACTGATGTTTGTATGGAGGGTCAAACATTTGTGAGCAGTGGTGCACCCCTTCTTTATGCAGTTGATTCAATATTTCATAGACTTTGATGCCCTTTCCTGTAGAATATAACCTATGCATGTTTCACCTATTGCATTGCTTTGATACAACGTGGTTGCAGCCTATGAGATTGGCCCACAAGATTGAAGGTCTGCAAGACCAAAAATGTGAAAGGGTTCACAAGGCCAAAGGTTCACCAGATGGAAAATCAAAAGGGTTCATGAGACCAAAGGTATGCAAGACTGAAAACAAAAGAGGGTCTACAAGATTGGAAATGAGAAACGGTAATCTGAGACTGACATTTAAAAATTCACTGACCTGCATTTATTTTCAGGCTGGCAGGCTTATTCTCATTTTTGGTCTGGCAGACCTTTTCTCATTTTTGGTCGTTTTCAGTCTTGCAAACATTTTCACCCTTCTAGCCTTGTGAAACCTTTCACACATGAATATCAGGTCTGCACACTCCTATTGCCCAAATGAAACAAATGTTGGAAAAATAAAATGCAGATGAAATTTGTGCAATAGGAAGGTGTTTTTTTAGATTGAAATACTCTGGTATGACTATTATCACCCTTTAAGGCAGGTTTAAGATCAAGAAAGGAAACACACTGTTTGCAGGACTTTTGACAAATTTATAAAAAGTTAGTATCTGTAAAAGCTCTTGAAATTGCGTGTATAATGTACAATTAGGTTTAGTTTGTGAGGTACAGGGCCATATATAACAGCCTTATTGATTTAATTTTCTAAAAATGTGATAAATATGTTTTTCTCTAAAGAAAGGAAAAGTTCTCCTATTATCGATTGATGGATTACGATGGGATCAGTTTGGCCTTGACATACCAAGTCTCCAACAACTCGAACATCATGGAGTTAAGGCTGACTGGCTTGATGGTGTTTTTCTAACTTACACTATGCCCAGTATGTACTCATTGGCAACAGGTAATGTAATTTCATGTTTAAATTAAGACCCTAATACTCTTACCCCATGTTGTTTCAATTCTTTTAATTAAAGCAGCTCATTAAGTTGCTATCAGTAACATAATGAGAGTGACAAAGGGTCTCTACCACTTGACAATTCTTACAATTGGCATAATGAGTCAAGTTTCATATCCAATAGTTGCTGAAAAAAGCTTAACTTTTGAATTTTGAGGTGCCCTGATTTGTAACAGTTTTGTGCATAATTTGAAAAAGTGTCTGGTCACACATTTTTGGAAATTGAATTGAGCTGTTGAATACTCACTCATAAAACAGTTATTTGTATTAGGATATGGAGGTTGTCTTAGTTGGACCATTTGTCATTACTATGTGAAGAAAATTTAACAGATTTGGAAAAAAATTGTTGCATTTATGATTACACATCCAAATGCAATCTCAGTTTATTGCTTCAGGGTGAGTATGCAAGACCCTAATATGTAATACAAACACTTTCTGTAAAGTACATGCTGTGTAATATGTAAAATAAGTTTATTATTATCAATTTATTCATTTAAATGACATTAAAAGGTCATTTTCAGTGTTAAATCCTTTAAACCTTCATTTGGGCTCTATGGTACACGTACTATATCATGGGAGGAAATAATAGGGTTCACATCACAGATTTCCACCCAAGAAGTTTCACAGTTGTGACAATTCTAATTCAGCTTTACAAACACTGCCAATCAACATTTTCCAGGCTTTGCTTAAAAAGTTGTAGCTATTTTGCCCTGAATAAAATGGCAGGTGTAATTTCAGCATTTAAAATGCAACCATCTTGGCTTGATTCTCATAAGTTTTTCATTCATTTACACTCATTTTGGGCAATATTTGTGATACAAATGAGTGGACTCATGCATCCCATTGAAATGAAAAAGTTGATTGTAGCACTAGTTGCTTTTCAAGTTTCCTACTTGCAATATTTCATTCCCTGCAGATATATTTAAAGGCTTTTACAGGTTGTAGAATATACTACATATTTTCCCTAGGCATATTAAATTAACAATATCAATGTACTGAGTGTGTCTTTAGCTTCCTTTTGATTCCAAAATTTTAGGTATATGACTTACCTGTAATTTTTAAAGTTTGAATTAAACCCACTCAAATTTGTTGATTTTTACATTATTTAACCAGAAATTTTCTAAATTGAATGTCACTCATTTCTATGCATTGCAATTTTTTTCCCAATCAGGCATTACTACAGATAATGCTGAAAAGTTTGTTGTTGAGTGTTGCATGAATTTCTCTTGCCATCTTTGATTGCTCAGCTTGATTCATGTTTGTGAACCAACAACTTTTAATGATAATCCAATTTTTTTTTCTTATTGATGAAGGCAGTCAATGAATCTACAGTACTATGTGATTGTGATGTCATGTTTATGTATGTATGTGTGTATTTGTAGGTGTGTGTGCATGCTTGTATATGCAAATTATGTGTGTTTGTGATGCTGCTTGGTACCATCATAACAATAGGAATGTTTGACACTTTTTAAATTTGACATGTAGATTTTCATGTTAAGAGGAAGAATCCTATTGATTTTGGTGGAGGTCAAAGGTTAATAAAGGTTAATGTCTGATGTTGCCTGTATAAGCACTGTCTGACAACCAATTGTATTGTGACAAAAGGCCAACTTGCTATGTTGAGATAGTACCTTTTCCTATAGTCACGTGGCATTCAGAGTGCATAACTAGTTCTGCAAGGCTCACTATGGCTGTACAACAACCCAACTTGGTTCCAGTGCCCAGCATGTTTAAAATAAGTTTTTTTTTGAAAAGTACTGTAAGATTCTGAGCATATGAAAGACTTAACCAAGAGAACAAAAACATCAGTTTGCAACTAAAAATAGACCGTCTGTCCTCTATTGACTATGTACCAGAGCTTAAATGCCAAAAATCTTGTCAACTAGATACCTCAAGATTGGATTGACTGACACCTTCATTTATACACTCATAAAAGTGAAATTTCATACATGTGATTTCATATGTGGTAGCCTATGTGGATGCATTATCACAAGAAGGGGGAATTTGTTTTTTTGTTCAAATGCAAAGAAATAATTCTTGGTGACAAAGTGACATCAGGGCTTTTGCTGTCTTGAACAACCTGGAAAGGTCATGATGGTTTGAAAAAGTATTCCAATTCCAGAAAAAATCTTGAAATTAGGAAAATTAGATGAAGTTATAGTACATGGAAAACTCAAGTTAATTTTCACAAAGTGACCTTCTTCTCCTGGCACTTGTAATGTCAAATTCATTGGTGTCTACCACTCAAATTTTAAAATTCGAATTTTTAAGAGGAAGGACATAAACATTTCTTATTTGTCCCTGGGAAAATCCTGGAAAAATCATGAAAATTGATTTCCCAGAAAGTGTATTCAAGCATTGCTTACACTGCCTGGAACTGATAGTGATCACATTAAGCGACAAGTTTGTGTTCATTTGACGGTTAAATCAATTATAAATCATCTACTGTAGGTATCGTTCTGGCTGCAAATTTTTCAACAATTGTATTACCCATACTTCAAATGTATCATTCTGGCTGCAAATTTTTCAACAGTTGTATTACCCATACTTCAAATGTTCTTTTGATGTTTTAAATTATTGTCTGTGATGTTATTTACACTTGATCGATTAGGTATAGGTGATTTCTTTAAAAAGTGCATTTTATGGGTGATTTGTTTGAAAAGTGATAAAAGAGAGGGTGGGATTGGGGGTGAATAAACAGGAGTCAAGTATTGATGAATAACAAGCTGGTTGATTTTAACATCCCAATGAGAGACTTCAAAACAGTAGCCACGGGATACTGATGCACATGATCATGTTGATCATTCATTAATATAAGAACTACAGCTTGCTTAATACATGAGTATACCCAGCAAGGGGTTAGAATAATTTTCATTCGCCATCCTTGATATGCATGAGAGCAATCCATCTTCTTTACTCATCATAGGAGTACTGTAATCTGCTGAGCCTAGCACTGTATGTTGTTTGTGTTTGGTTGGGCTTATATTACAGTTTTCAATGCTGCAGGAAGCAGGAGCTGGTTGAAAAAAAAAAAATGCTGTGACAGTTTAAACATCCTGGTGTTATTTTGAAAATTGTAGATGTTACAGACTTCTACTTGCTTTTAAACATGAATCCGTCCTCTCTGCATGGGCATCTCTGGTCACTATGGGTCACATCCTGAAAACCTTGTCACTATGATATCTCCATTGAACCCTTTACCGTTGTGCTCCGATCGGGGCATATTTGCGCGCCTCGGGAGTGAGTGGAAAAGCGGACGTAGCTCACCCCGCATCGGCTTCCGTAGGTCATTGACCCTGTGACCTTAAACTATTGTCTCTCTCGTTGTTGTGGCCGAATTTTCGGGTAGCTACTTGCAGTTATGAGCTCCGCGTGAAATAGTGAGGATGGGTGACAGCCGAGCTCTCCACATGGGTCCAAAAGGACCCAAACAACGGTAAAGGGTTAAAATAAGCCTGTGGAGTGTGTTTACTGCAAAGCTGATGCCACTGTCTCTGCGTGTGTGCACGTAACCCTTTAGCCGACTGGTGCAGGTATTTTAGATTAACCCTTAACCATTGTGCTCCGATCGGGGCATATTTGCACTCCTCGGGAGTGGGCGGAAAAGTGGATGTAGCCCACCCCTCATCGGCTTCCGTAGGTCATTGACCCCGTGACCTTAAACTATTGTCTCTCTCGTTATTGTGGCCAAATTTTCGGGTAGCTACTCACAGTTTCGAGCTCCGCGGTAAACAGTAAAGATGGGTGACAGCTGAGCTCTCCGCATGGGTCCAAAAGGACCCAAACAACGGTAAAGGGTTAAGAAGCTTGGATAGATTTCATATGTACTGTGTGAATTCATTATGGTTAAGACGAGATTGATGTTGTTTTTGCAAAGGTCAAAGGTCTTCTAAATTCGTCATTGGTCAAAAAGCAAAGTTTCCAAGAATCCCTAAAATCATCATCTTGAGGCACAACTCGAAGAGGTCAAAATGTCAATATTTCCCAAAGTCAGACAATGAGCACAAAAATTCCCAACATCCTAAGATAGAGTTCCTGAAAGATATTGGACATCATGGTATCATTAGGAAAAGGACATATAGGCTGCTGAACCATCATAACAATAGATTTACATTCTTGTTTTGGGTAGAGGTCAAGGCTGCATATTCATACAGGGGAGCCTCTTGTCTGGCTTTCCACAGGACAGTCCACTCCAGCTTTCAAGCACCATGTCCTCTAATTGGGTTCACACAGTGCTAGACGTTATATATTCCTCAGTTGTGAAAATTCTGATGTTAAACTTCATAAAAAAAAAAAAAAAAACCCATACATATCAACTTCTTTACACCAGCCCAGACTTAACTCCTAAACAACAGGAGTAATACATCAATGATAAATTTTTTCTTTGAATCAACTCAAAATTCCTCTGCAAAATGTTAAAGAGGGATATGTAGATTCCTCCTTGATTTGGAAAACCGCTTGTTGCAGGCAATAATGTGTGCACCAATTTTCAGAGTAGAAGGTTAACTCAACTTTAAATCACAACATTTTGATTTCACAACTCTAATCAAGAAGCTTAGAACACTCTATAGGGCTATTTTAGGACATCTGGTAAGTTTGATAAGTCCAAATTTCCAGGATCATTACAAGCCAAATCATAGCGGTGCTTTACCGTCACGTTGCCCTTCTTATTTCCTTTCAGTCATTAGAGAATTGCCATTCTACATACATATTGTGTGAAAATAGAAGCATTTACTTTAGTAGTATTAAATTGCTTGTAAATCATTAAATTCATGTCTGGCTTGCTTCATGCCTTATCCTGTTTAGTATTAAAAGGGGTGCCCTCTCTTGATAATGTTAAGGTTGTGACCCCAATACATACACAAACAAACGGACGGGTAGTTGTTTAGGACTTGCTCTTCATATCTCCCTCTTGCAATCTTACTAAAATATGGACATTTTTCTCTTTTAAAGGACTTTATCCAGAATGTCATGGTGTTATTCATAACAAGTATTTCAATGCAAATACTCATACCTTAATTCCTGGATACGATGATGTTTTAAACATCACAGAATTCTTCGATACTGGAGTCGAGCCTATTTGGGTATCTGCCAAATTAGCTGGGAAAAAGGTTGCCTGTTTTATGTGGGCTGGGACAGCAGTTCCAGTGAAAGGAGTGCAGTGTGATCATGTGACTTATCTGAACTCATGGAATCGTGAAAACTATCTCCCAAAGGATCAAGTTAAGGATGCTGTTTTGTGGCTCGTGGAGAAGGACTTTGATTTAGTTTTACTGGCATTGGAACTTCCAGATGAGGCCCTCCATCAGGGTGGTGTTGACAGTGATCAATTTCATTTAGACTTGTGGGATGTTGACAATACACTTAATTGTCTACTAGATGACATTGACCAACGAGGTTTGTGGGAGACATTAAATTTGATAGTTGTTAGTGATCAAGGCCATGCTGTGGTACATCCTGAGAACTTTATCAGTTTAACTGATTACATCGATGAAGATGACATTGAGTTTAGTGTTTTTGTGAATTCATTGTTTCAACTTAAGGCAAGAGCTGGTGCTGAAACCAAGGTAAATTCTACTTTCAAAACTTTCCTTTGACGAAACATTGTCTAGAACATTGTTTACGTTTTAATACTACATGAAGTATTTCTGAAGTTGCAGGTTTAGCTGTAAAGTCGCAGTCACACTTCAATGAATTCAGATGGGATTTCTATCTAATTTTTTCAGATTTTTGTCAGAATCTTCTCAATTGCTGGTCGGAAAGAGCCAAAAATTTATTAACATGTGTAAATGTATGAGTTACACCTTAAGACTATGAAAATTAAATTTATGCTAATTATTTTGAAATGTCTCATTGATAGACAGATTTGTAGACTCCGCTCTCCAATAAAAAAATTGTATGTCAGTGTGACTCTTCAAAAAAGTCAGTCGGCATTTTATTTTCATAGACATCAGATGTAATTCATGTATACTGGTTGACAAATTTTTTGCTCCTCCTGACCAGGTCTGAGAAGATTTTAGCAAAAACCCCAAAACCAGAAGAGTCCGAATTCATTGTAGTGTAGCTGTGGCTTATCTGAAGTTGAAAGCCCATTGTGTACCACAGAGGAAGGAGGTGAATGGGATTGGTCTTTTAAAGGTTGGGTGTTGAAAGGATGACAAACTAATTTTATGGCAATGGCTGTTTATTCTACACTTCTACACTAATGCATGATGGTGTATTAGCACCAAGTAACCCATGTAATGTTACCATCAATATGCCAGTTTTGTGCACCAGAATTAATAAGGTGTTGTGCAAAAAAAAGAAAAACTGCTATTCAGTTTTAATGGTTATGTAAAGCTAATCTCAGAGTCAATGTAGGGTATAGTAGACTGAAGTTTCCTGGATAGTATTAAATCTTTAGGTTAAGTTTCAAGTTGATTCACAAATTTCCATCAAATTAAATCAAATCCAGGGTAGTCTCCCTTATTCCCCAGAGCCTATGAGTAAATTTATATCAATATTTACTCACTTTCTTCTGCTTTTTAGCATTATTAATTGTGAGTCAATTGGGCTGGAAATAGTTTTTCGTTTAACACAGTCATAGCTACATTGCATAGCATACTCATATTTGTTTTATTTCATGGAGTGAAAGGAATGCTTAGAGTGAAAGAAGTATAAGGAATATATATCCTCATCATGAATTTATAGGGCAGACATCCACAGATATCTGACTGTGTTTGCAATGCATAGCTACTGTACAAACACAGTGGAATTATGCTTTTGTACATACTTGATAATACTTGCACCATTTTGTGAAGGTGAGGGGTCATATGTTTCTCTTGAGCTCATACAATTAACTTAATACCTCAGTGGTTACGGTCAGATATTTGTTCTTGACATAAGTACAGATGTTGTTGATAAGTGACCAAGGTGTAAGTACCGAAAATAACAGGTTACACAACGATGTTCCATGAACAGGGCAATGCATAATCTGAGGTTAATGCGATTGAGTGATGAATGAGGGCTTATGCGAGTGATGTACAGTATGAGGGCTCAATCCTAGTGCATCCAGCAAAAGCATTAATCCCTGCGAGTGCATTATTCTGTCATAATGCACAGGTCCAGAGTTCTTTAGCCTTGTTCATTCATACACAATAATATTTTGATTTTCGTTTTGTTTCGTTTTGTTTATTTGTTTTATCACTTCATGCATAAGTAGAAAATAAGATGAAACTTAATAGAGGCACATATGCATGAGGTGAAGGGAAGTACACGAAAAACCCTGTTGGGCTTGGAATATGGATTCCCTAGCTAAACAAAAGACAAAGCAACATACAAAAACAGTAACAAAAATTCAACAGATATGTGACAGAGAAAATACAACTTGCTTTGTAAATATTATAATAGCCCAACCCTGAGTAAAATGGAACAGCCCAAGATGTGTTTATTCTGAAATAATACACAGCCAGCATGTAATTACAGACCTATAGAATTTGGGCTTAATTATTACAATGTATGAACGGACTTACGTTTCCTTGAAGATGAACTCATACCAATCTAAAACCCAGTACAACTTATATCTGCTATAAATACATGCTTACTGAATGAAATCATGGAATGGAAGATATGGTTTTTATAAACTATAGTCATCAGGTCATGACAGTGTTATAGGTCATTGAGACATGATCACTTACATTGAAAAAATTTTTTATCTTAAAATGATTTAGTTATTAGAATGTTTTTGTTATTTTCAGGTGCTACAGCAGCTGCGGTCAGCACATCCTGCCCTTCATGTCTATAAGAAAGAAGATTTTCCAAAACGTTTCCACTATGGAAATCACCCAAGAAACCTGCCTATAATTGGATATATAGACATAGGATGGCATGTTCATTTGGCAAGTCAACATTTCATAATACCATTGGTATTTGAACATTGTAAAAATGGGGCAAGTAGACATGTGGTGCCAGTGATATGTCAGGGGAGGAGGGGGATGGGCGATTAAGTTGGGAGTGGGGGACTAAGGTAGAGTTAGGGGCAGGGTTGTTGATTTTTTTAAATCATGATTTAAATAGGTGATTTTGACCTAATAAGTTGATTTAACTCGTTTTTTTTTCCATTAAAATCATGATTTTTTCACTTAAATTGTGGGTTTTTATTGTGATTTCAATCAATGGGATTTAAATCAAACAACATTGGTTAGGGGTGGGGAAGAGATGGTTGTTTGGATAGAACTGTCCATCATGTACAAGGTTACATATTTATATAGCTCTTGCTAATTTATTCAATATGCAATCTAAATTGGCTTTACAATCTTCACTACACAAGTTAAAAACATGTTTACATTGTGTACCTAGTAAGTGATTTTCTATCATGTAAGACCAGTTAGCCAGTGGATTTGTGGTAAGACCTAAAAAAGAAAGGAAAACACCATGGTCAGTAACAAATCTGTATTGCAGATTGTGTAGGGCATGTTGGTCATAAACTGGTGTTTTTGTGCAATTTAGCAACCCTTAAGTCAAATTTTATTGTAAATTGAAATTGCCAAGTCAAGAATCTGATTCATAACTATGCAACTATTTGTTTTGAAGAACTGTTTCGTTACAGAAAAGAAGGGTTTTCAAGGGTCTGGGGATTTTCAGGTTGCTTGAAAGATGTTTTAAGGTGCCTCATTAGAGCAAATGTTACCTGGCATTTTGCATTGCCATATCCATAAAATGTATGTTATGAAATACCATTATTAAAGCTGGGTATTATGGAGGGAAGTTTGCTTTGTTGGTCTGCTGTGTTTGTAGAAACAGAGTATAGAGAAGTCAGTAAAAACCTATATGCAACCAGAGAGGTGTAGACTGAACACCTCCCTAGTGTAACTCATTGTGGTACTGCAGATGTTTTATGTCAGCTAGAACCACAGACATCTATAAACAGAAATCCTCTTAGATTGCACAAATGAAATATAGTTTGATTTATTTCTCCACCTATTATCACTTTTTTTTGTGTATGAGTTTATTTAAAGACAGTATGATTGCAAAACCTGTCCATCCCTTTCTGCATTATACTTTCATAAAATGCACCATTTTTATTTAAAGACATATCAGTTGTACTTGTTTATTTTTGGTGCTGAGCATAAACAATGGATCTGGGAGAACCAAGCCAGTGAGTCACAACTGTTAGAAATGCTGTGGCCAGCTGGACTTGAACCAAGTGGTTGGAAACTGGGCTGTAAAACTTCATCTAATCTTATGGATTATTCTAGACTAAGTACAGTCTTCTTTCATTACCTTTAATGTTAGCCAGTTGGAATGAATGAACCTTTGTAATAATGGCACTCACTTTTGATTCTTTCGATCTATAGAAATTTGATCCTTCAAAGGACTGTTTAAATGCTTCTGATCATGGCTGTGACAATGAGCATATGGATATGAAAGCTATATTTTATGCCAGAGGTCCTGCTTTCAAGTCCAGTTATAGAGCCAAGCCACTTGAGAGTGTAAGTAAAGAATTACTTTGTGCAACTTGAGAGTGTAAGCGAAGAATTATTTTTCATGAAGTTTGAAGACCTTCAAACTTCATGAAACGTAACTCTTAGCTGAAGATGCTGTGTCTTTTGATAACTTTGTCTACCAATAATCTTTTTTGAGTTTTATTCAGTAAAAGTTATTGAAGAATAAAAAAAAAAATATGACAAAATTAAATTTTGAAGAAAACTTGTGGAGCTGGTAAGCCATTGGACTAAAAGTTAGTCTTTAAAAGTTATTCAAACCTCCCTTTGCACATCATAACTTTAACATCGTAAAATGAATGGGACCTTAAACTGAGGCTTAGATTCAGTAGATTACTGGTCATACTTTTCTCACTTCAAAGTAAACTTTTTCAAACATTTAATATTTGATACTTAATTTAGTCCTAATGATTCAGTGATTCAAGGATCAGATATAGATAAATAAAGAATATAGAACACATACGTTTATAATAAAAAAAAATATATTAATTGATTGCAACTTACCTTTCTTTTTTATTCACAGGTTGATATTTATGGAATGATTTGTGATATTCTTGATATTAATGAAGTGCCTAACAATGGATCTAGACACAGATATATAAATATGATGGTGGAGAAGACTACCAGCAGGATATCAAGAATTATTTTTTATTTGCTCTCAACAACAGCCTTCTTCTCTCTTTTGTTTGCTTATTTTATACAAAGGGGGTGGTTTGACAGAAGAAAAAGCAAGATGAATTGTGAAAAGGGTGCATAACATCGAGTGTCATTGTCCTCCTTGTTTAAATTAAAAAAATGAACAAATATAGCTCGTAATGCTAGTTGTCTTAAAATGTTTGCATTTTTACACTGCCTTATTTTTTTCCTTGTTCCTTTACAAGGGAGAAATAATGACAATCTGAGTTACATGAAAGTAATTGATGTTTAATTGTAAATATCTGTTAGAAAAACATAAAAATACATTGTTCTAATCATATCAAAGTTTAATATTTTATTCGTGACGATTTGACTGCTACTCTTTTAGTTTTCTTTGTTTCACTTAATAGTCTCATTCCTTTGGGATGGACAAATTCAGTGGGATTACAAGGCAATAATCTCAGTTTACCTTTCATTTACTTAAAATTAAAAATCAAAACAATTTTTTGGAGAGGTTGAGACTTGGTGGGAAACACCAGAGACTTGTTCAGTTAAAATTAACCATCACTTTCATCTGTTCACCCCTTCTTCCTCAGTATCGATGCGTGACATTTATTTCAAGATAGATGTCTTAGTGTTTGTTGGATGTAGTGTATTCTGTGCAAAGAAAATTTTAACACTGAAAAATTCTTTGATCTGCAGTAGACACTGAGGCTTGAACAAAGTAGCATAGTTCTGACAGTGTCAATTAACTAATTAACTCATACATTTCATCACATTTTAAAGTCTTTGTTTACAACTTATTAATTGGAGAATCAAACTAGTGAAAACTTCCAATAGTGACTGCATGGTTCAGAGCATTTCTGCATGAGTTGATGTGGATATGCAGACTGACTTGTGTAACATTTCAATAATTGATGAAATTTGATGTAAACATGTTTTTCTGGGGAAGCGATGTATTCTTCTTGAGCAAGAGCATGAACTGCTCAGAATTTGCACCCCTTTTTGTGATAATCTCAGTTTCATACTTCACATGTAGGGGCAGTGTTGGGGGGGGGGGGCTTTATGCTCGCAAGAAATTGTAAAAATAGAAGGGAAAGACAAGAAAAAAGAAAAAATAAGGACTCAGTTCATTCTTTTGCTCCCTATCAAAACACCCTAGCACCACCCTTGTGTATGTATGTAACCTGTAATTGTACTGTAAGTTGTGTACTTCAGTTTTTTAGGTATTAACTGACCAGGTTTTGACAAATCTGTTCTCATTACTTCATCAGCAGATCCATCAACAAATATTTACAAGTCCACTTGTCCTTATTAATATCTTGTGTATACTCCTAAACTCCATAGTACCATAGAGCTGTTGAAATTTTACTTAAATGTATCACCACAGGAGTATATCCTGGTAATTACAATATGCAGCATTCCACATGTTCCAGTGATTTGTTTCTTGTCCCAGACAGACTCTTCAAAGCTTGTTAGGTATTGACAAATTATTTGTCGTGAATGTTTTACTTTCTTTTGATCAAAAAGCATATTTTTTCTAGTGACATTTTTCTTGAGTAATTCTGGATTCTATACCTCTGGTACTGAAGAGTATTTTCCCAAGCTTAATTTTATTTCTGTGTGCAATAGGGCTGTCTTGGCCACTGGACACTGCTTCAGAGTTGCCATTTAGGGCCTGGAGTTTTCAGCAACTTTTCTTGCATAGGGATTTAAAGGTTAAAAATTAAAGGACTTTGCAATAGTACAGAATAATGCATAATCAGTGTTATTGCTGGATGCACTCGAGCTGTGCCCTTCCTGCTTTGCTTGCATTAACCAGTGATTGTGCATTATCCTGTTCTTATTCACAGGTCTACAGTTGTTTAACTGTGCTCATTCATATACACAAGAAGTTTGAATTAAAGAAACTAATAAGTATCAGCATGGTACATTCACCATATCAGACAGCAGAACCTTCAGTAGGGTGGAGCCTATTGATATGAATGCATTTATTCATTACCATGAATTTATGCCAGAATAATAATGCATGGTCATACTGAAATGGACAAATGAAAGTGGAAGTTTATTCCTAAGAATAAATGAATTATGGATCTTGGGGGATGGATATTCAGTATTATCAAAATGTGCACATAAGTCCTACTTTGAAACGTGTATCTTTGTCATTTTGCTGGTTTGATTAGATTTTTTTATTCCTGGGACAGCCATTTGTTTTGACATTTCTTTGTCCCGACCTCTCTATATCCTAGAAAGGCTATTTTAATAGGTGCATGAGGAGATGTGCTGGGGAAGGGGAACTTACCCTCCTAGTTTGGGCAAAATCAGGTGGTCCATTAGGGCAAAACATGAGAAGAAAAATCATAAATGGTACCATTATTCGGCCCAAAATTGCTCTCGTCCCCTGCCAAAGTAACCTCCCATACATCTATGGTAATTTTGAGGTCAGTGTCAGGATAAAGGCAAGTGTTAGGATGGTGTTAGAACAAAGAGAAGGCAGAGTGTAGGACAGTGGAAAAAAGACGTAAGTAACAAACAAAAAACACGTAGCCATGCAAACAGAAAAACAGAGTTTTGCAATTCACCTTCTACTAAATTTGTCAGATACAATTCTTGAACAGTAGCTGCAAAGGCTGGCACAATAGCTTGATTATGAATTTTATGTTGTTGTTGCTTTTTTGTGTGTGTGTTTTATTGCCACAAGGGCTTCAATAATTCAAAGTTGTGCTGCTTCTTTGAAGTATTGCTAAAATTCATGGCTTTGAATACCTTCTTTTCTTCATTCACCTTTTTTCACTGTCGTGTCATTGGCAGCTTAGCAGCATATCTTTAATCATATCTAAGTATTGACTCTCATTCTGTAAGCTAGTAAAACTGCAAGTTAATGCTGCTAAGGTTTGTGTCCCTAACTCAGTTATGAAGGGTAATTGCAGTCATGATTCACAGTCATTAATATTACAAACAGAACATTTTAACAAAGCTTAATTGTCTTCACATTCTAGTATTGCTGGTCACTGCTAGTATCATTTTTGAATCACCAGTGCAGGCAAAGGAAATATCACTAGCTATGGCTTTCTTTATAGGGCAAAAGTAGTTATCCCAAACTTATTTTGAAACAACAGCCAAATCTCATAATTGTCTTCATCCCTTTCATCTAGTATCTTTCATGATGTTTCAGAACTTAAGTATTACATATTCAAGGCAAACCCAGCAGATAGTCCTAGAAAATTGTATCGTTGAGGAAGAAATGTATCGATTGTCACATGGTTCTCTGGAGCCAGTCATGAAATAGGGAAGACTGCTACATGAATTCATATTGGAATGACTGCATTTTCCCATAAACCTTTTTTATCAGCATTGTGATGTTGTGCTGATATGATACCTGTACTCAGCAATTGCTAAAACAGCACTGAGACCTTGATCATTGCAAACTGTTTCTGTATTTGGGATCAGTTGTTAGGTCTTAACTATGGGAGTCATAACAACAAAAAGTGGTCATATAAAGTTGGGTATGTGCAGAGAGCAGGAAATTGTATTGGTTACAAAGATTATCTTTGTTTGCATCATGCAATGGTTTGCGCGTGCCCGTGCAGCAAGCTGTAGATATCACTTGCAGAAGGGGATAGCACATTAATGCACATGATCGTTATCACAGACGGCCAGATTCGCACACTCATTCCCAGAACTTTCAAAAAACGGATTTTTGCAGAGCAAAACGTACAAATGTATTTTACCCCTAAAAAAGGTATTAATACGTTAAAAACGTACTAGTTGGCAGCTCTGAAGATAGGACCTAGGGACCATTATTTGTTGTTGGTTCAGATAATCTACTTTATCAGTTGTGTTTCTGTTCATTTCAGAAAGAGCCAAACAGTGCTTTAGGGGGACCCTATCTTGCTGCTCACTTGAGACGACAGGATTATGCAAGAAATAACAGGAAAGATGTCCCATCCCTTGAAAATGCTGCTAAGCATATCATTAAACTTTTAAAGAAGCACAAGTTAAAGAAGATATTTATTGCAACAGATGCACCCAACTTTGGTGAGTACCTCTCTTGAAAGTTATTAGACATTGGTTGCAACCCAGACAGTGATATAAATATATGGAGAGGGGGAAGGGATTGTCTCTGTATTATATTCTGTTCTTTTAGTTTAAGTGCATCCTTGGTGTGTTTACTAAAGAAAAACAATGAAGCATTCGAAACACATGCAGTTGCCTGTATAAAAGACTATCAAACATGCATATCCAAATTGTTGACAAATCAGCTGTCAACATTTATTGATGTAACCTTTAATGATATGCACTTTGTTCCAAACATGGGGACACTTTATACTCTGTGACATCACATGCATTGATTCTATTGAATGGTAGAAAAGATCAAGAGATTCAGTGCAACATTTAATTAAGATATAAATCTGAACTCTAAATTATGATTTAAGGGGACGTTTTTGACACTATTAGGAAGTACCAATGGTAGTTTACCCAACTTGTGTGATAAGAGTAAAGGCTTTTAAGTAGAGTTGGGGAACATGCCCAAGTCTAGTGCCAGTATTGGGAACTCCAGAGGACCTATCATTGGAAAATTTGGAAATCAGCAACCCTCATGAGTCCTTGCAATCATAAAAAAGGCAAATTTTTTACATATTGTGGGAAGGAAATGTGAAAGATAATGGTCTTTAGAAAACTGGCAGATGATCAGATGAGTGGAGTCTCCAGATGGATCAAGAATTTTATTGCCTGTTAATCTTGTAAATAATCAGCTACTAGTTACTGCAATGTTGAAGAAGAGTCTTGCAGGCCCTATTCATCTACTCTGCCTTAAAAAGGCTGAAAATACATCTCCAAAAGTGTTATTTTTGGTTTCGATGAAAGAGAAACCTATGCATTCATGATGGTGTGTGTGTGTGTATGTGTGTGTGTGTGTGTGTATGTGTGTGTGTGGATGTATGTGTGTGTGTGTTTGTGACACTTTGCTGTTTAACACAATATCTCAAGATAGGAATATCTGACAGTTTTCAAACTTGAAGTTGATACATAGATGCACCATATTGAGAGGAAGAACCCTATTGTTTTTGGCAGAGGTCAAAGGTCATCTCGGGTCACCAGGGGTGGAAGTCTGAAAATCTTTTTAACATGATATCTCAAGATAGGAAGTTTGGGTAGATTTCATATTTGGTATGTTAATGCATAATGGTCAGGACATGGTCCCTATTGTTTTTTGCAGAGGTCAAAGGTCATCCGGGATCATCAGGGATCAAAGTCTGAAAATCTTGTTAACACGATATCTCAAGATCAGAAACTTGGGTAGATTTCATATTTGGTATGTTAATGCGTTATGGTCAGGACGTGGTCCCTATTGTTTTTTGCAGAGGTCAAAGGTCATCTGGGGTCATCAGGGGTCAAAGTCTGAAAATTTGTTTAACACGATATCTCAAGATCAGAAACTCGGGTAGATTTCATATTTGGTATGTTAATGCGTTATGGTCAGGAGATGGTCCCTAATGTTTTCCTGGAGGTCACAGGTCATCTGGGGTCACCAGGGGTCAAAGTCTGAAAATCTCATTGACACGATATCTCAAGATCAGAAACTTGGGTAGATTAGATATTTGGTATGTTGATGCGTTATGGTCAGGAAATGGTCCCTATTGTTTTTCGGGAGGTCAAAGGTCATCTGGGGTCACCAGGGTTCAAAGTCTGAAAATCTCATTAACACGATATCTCAAGATCAGAAACTTGGGTAGATTCAATATTTGGTATGTTGATGCGTTATGGTCAGGAAATGGTCCCTTTTGTTTTTCGGGAGGTCAAAGGTCATCTGGGGTCACCAGGGTTCAAAGTCTGAAAATATTTTTAACACAATATCTCCAGATTGGAAACTTGGATAAATTTCATATTTGATATGTAGATATGTTATAGTCAGGAGATGGTCGCTATTGTTTTTGGTGGAGTTCAAAGGTCATCTGGGTTCACCAGGGGTCAAAGTCTGAAAATCTGGTCAACATGATATCTCAAGACAGGAAACTTGAATTGATTTTATATATGGTGTGTGGATGGGTTATGGTTAGGAGATGGGTCCCTATTGTTTTTGGTGGAGGTCAAAGGTCATCTGGGGTCACTGGGGTGAAAGTCTGAAAATATTGTTTACATGATATCTTAAGATAGGAAACTTGGATAAATTTCATATGTGGTATGTGGATGGCTTATGGTCAGGAGATGGTCCTTGTAGTCTTTGACAGAGGTGAAAGGTCATCCGGGGTCACCAGCTGTCAAAGTCTGAAAATATTGTTAACATGATATCTCAAGATCAGAAACTTGGATAGATTTCATATTTGGTATGTAGATGCGTTATAGTCAGGACATGGTCCCTATTTCTTTTGGCGGAGGTCAAAGTTCATTTTGGGTCACCAGGGGTCAAAGTCTAAAAATCTTGTTAAAGCGATATCTCAAGATGTCTGTCTATCTATCTATGTAAATATATACCTTTATCGAGGTCAAAAGGGCATCTGGAATAACAAAATTATTTTTTGAACATGCCAGTTTAACATTTGAGTGAGAAGGTAATGGTGCATGATGGCAAATTTGAAACAGTACATTTATGTATCATCGAAGCCTCAATGCATTTTTGCATTCTGGTTTAAGATTCTTTTACTTCTGTTTCTGTTACTCTCGGCCAAACCTTCCTAAGATTCACAACAACTATAATTCACAAAGCAGAGGCACTGGCCAATTTTGAAGTCGGGTGGGCTAATCATAGGTTAACAGATTGAAAGTTGTGTTTGACAATAGGTTCCTGAAACTGGAACTGGAATAGGTGCCTTAAATCTTACTAGACAAACCATTAGTGTTCCAATGTAGGAGGAACAATTCTACTCAGCTCAAATTTTCACATTTTCCTTCCTTTACTTTGGTACTGAGCTTAAAGCAGCTACAGTATGCTTTTAGTTCAGTTGGTATGTCATTGTAGTGGCAGTTTAAGTGGCATCTCTTTTCTCATTCCAGTTACTTGTCATCATTTGAAACTGATTAGTTGTATATATTCGTAAGTTAATGGTCAGCACAACACCTTTGCCAGAAGTTCAGTTTCCCACAATATTTGAAACATCATTTATACATGGTTAACTGAAAGTAAAATGAACATGCAAGGTTTTTAATTTTCCCCAATTTTTAAGCATAAGAGTCCTTAGCTTTTGTTAGAACTTGGGGTAATCCAATGGAATGAAAAGGGACAAGCCACCACCCACAAAGACCTGATTTGAAGAAGCTAAAAATAAATCTTTTAATGAGAGATCTTTTGGCACATTTCAATGTCTTTTTCTGTTTTCAAGATATACCTCTTCAAAGTAAGATGGTTGCTTGAATAAATCATTGCCTACTCAAAAGCAATGACCCAGAGTGTTGCTAAATGACACCGCTTCTTTGTTAACCCTAGAAAAGTTATCTTTTAATTACTAATATTAGTGCCTGGTGTGCAGTATCAATATTTTCCAAGAAAAAAATTTCAAATTCAGTAATAGTTCTTTGGGAGATACCAATATGTTTCAAGTTAAGCGTAATCTGAAGATTAGAAAATCAATAGGCTAACATTAGCCATAATTGATAAGATCATCTATGATGTCACATATTTCCATATTTTGTGCATGTTTATTCATGAAACAAGTGTGACATCAAAATTGTGAATATATGATTAGTTAAGATAGGAGGAATTGTTGCTATTCTTTGTATTTGTAATGTTTTGTAGCATTACATATCAAGCATATGTAATCTTCATAACACCAGAGTTTTAAATAAATGGCCATTTTTTATTTACAGAAATAAAAGAACTAAAGGACCATCTATCTGGGTATGATGTTTATCATTACATTCCTCCAAAGGCAGTGTTGGAGAACTTCATGGATGGAGGAGTTGCAATTATTGATCAGTGGATCTGTGCCCATGCTAGGTAAGAAAAGAGGTATTGAGCTTTTCAGCAGCAGTCACACTACAAAGAATTCTGATTGGACCCCAATCTGATTTTGTGAATTTTTATTAATACTTTTCTCATCTCTGGTCATAAAGAAGAACCAAAAATTTGCCAACCTGTTTAAATGTGATTTGCATCAAAGGTCTGTGATAAATGAAATGTTTCCTGATTTTTTACATGACATTACACCAAGAGACAGATTTAATCAGACATGCATAGTTCAAAGAAAGCTGTCTCTCAATGTGACATCATGAAATAGTAAGGTAAATAAAAATTTCATAGTCCTGCAATACAAACCATACATTTATACTAGTTGGCAATTTGGGGATCTTTGCCACCAGATATTTTAAAACATACCCACAAAAAATTCATATTAAAATTCAAATTTGTTGTAGTGTGGCTGGGGCTTAAGGTTAACACCTTGTGTATTTGCTTTTCATTTTAACAGTTTGTATTTATTGCTTTACTTAATTCATATTATCCTAGTATTTATGGTTTGGGTTTGCTATTTTATGTATATAAATGTTATATATAGTTTTATTGTCTACACTCTGACATACCAGTGTATAGGCCTTCACATACCTCCAACAGGTTACTTCCCCCACCCTTACTCTGCTGTACCCCTTCCCCATCCCGTTGTATTGAATTGACATTCCTTCTCTTTGATTTTCCTTCATTTAATTGTCATTTCTTAAAGGGGAAGTTTAAGCAAAAATTTAATTTTCATATGTGAAAGATGAACAAAATCTACACAGTGTGGTGAAAGTTTCATTTGAATAGGACATGTATTTCTTGAGATTTCAGTGAATGAAGTCAGTAGATTTGTGTTCAAAAGTGAGTTTGAGGGCAGCAGAGCTTATTTCACTTCCTCAGATTGACAAGGAATGCTTTGTTTCCCTTTGTTAATCAGACTGTTGTGATAACCTTGAAGTTAATAGGAGTATGACCGCCCCATGGGTGATGCAAAGTTTGTAAAATTCTCATGTCACTTATGCAATCACATTTTAATAATATGGGATTGTTGAGGAGAAAATCCACTATAAAGTTTGAAGGAAAACAAAAGACTGCCCATTAATGTGGGGATGTGATGTCATATGTGCTTGCTTCAAGTTCACTTTTTGTTGAAATTGTGAAAACTTTAGGTGCTCATATCTTGGGAACCACACATCGGATTTCAATGCAAATTTCACTGAAATGCTCAGAATAAGTACCCCTCTAAATACCAAATCCTGTTGTTACCTTAAACCCTTCTTTTAAAGGAGTTTGTTTTTCCAAGTTTACCATGACTTAATTCGACACTACA
Organism: Holothuria scabra; assembly: GCA_037179385.1. NCBI lineage: Eukaryota > Metazoa > Echinodermata > Holothuroidea > Aspidochirotida > Holothuriidae > Holothuria > Holothuria scabra. The sequence goes on along the minus strand of CM074187.1, from coordinate 7,060,710 downwards.
TTAAAATATTGAGTTAAAACTAACAAAAAATTGATTTGTCATCATGGTCTAATATTTGAATCAGTCACTGTATGGATGAGGTTGTCCAGTCTTGCATCTGTGAGAAATTCTTGTACAAGAAAAATAGACTTAATATTTCCTCTAACTTGAAAGAGTATTTCCTCTCACTTGAAAGAGCTCTCCAATGTGATTCTGGCAAATAATCGGTTAAGTAAGAGAAAAGAAGAATTCAAACAAAAGATTAATATTTGCTGTTAGACTCTACTTGCCCTGAAATAGAAGAATTTGTTTCCCTCAGATTTTGTAGTTGTATTCAGATGAAATATTCAACACTGATTCATCTTGTTCATGTCGTCATTGTGAACAATTTATTTTGACACTGGCCTTGCTTTACCAGAGTTCAATTTGCCCTTTCTCCATATAAACGCCCAGGTCACACTACAGCTATATCGGATGGGATTACTATCCAATTTTTATGAGTTTTAGTTAAGATTTCCTCCATCCATTGTTGGAAAGAACCAGAAATTTGCCATCCTGTGTAAATGTATGATCGGTATTAGAGGACCATGAAAATGAAATGTAAACTATTTATTTCTTGACATCATGGCATAGTTAGTATAACTTAGATTTTTGCAGTCCTGCGATACAAATCATATATTTAACCAGGTTGTCTTTTTGTGACCAAATATGGAGGGGATATTAAGTAAAACTCACAAAAATTGGGAGTGAAATCCAATCCAATATTGCTTTAGTGTGACCTGGGCTTAAGGGGCACTTATGAAATTTCAATGTGTGATATATAAAACTTGAGTTGTAAGTGTGCAAAACTCCAACTAGATTTTGTTAAATTCAAATTGTCATCTCATTTGAAGGATATTATTTTTTTTAAATTTAGTCAATATTGTCATTTTTCTGTAGGTATTTTATAGGGACGGGGACATCTACATTTTCCTTCCGCATCCATGAAGAGAGACAAATATTAGGCTTTGATCCAAAGATGACCTACAACCGCTTCTGTGGTGAAGGGGAAGAAAGCAACTGTGATCAACCCTCGGTTTGGAATATACGTTGGTGACATTTGTCTTCACGCTGAATTATCTCCCCAATAAAACGATTTGCAATTACCCTTCCCACCTTTCTTCAGCTTTGTTGTACAGTTAATGTCCACCATGGTCATTCTCCATAGTTTATTTTTGTACTTTTGTATTATCAATATTGCTGTCGTGACATTAGTTGCTGAAGGTCATGTATCATAAATGCCTAGTCAAAGATAAAGAAAGGTGCTATTTAAGATGCTTTGATAGACTTTTAGAAAGATTGGTAACAAAGACAAGCTACTGACTCCTATGCAAGTACTCCCCTCCCCACTGTGTGCTGGGATTGTGGAATATACCCATGGCATTTCCTGCTTGTAGTTAGAGATGATAACAGGAGAGGATTTGAACCATTTTTCGCCCTATTTGAAACCAAACTTGAATTTGAACTGCATTGCACTTAACCTTTGTAAATAGCAGACACTTGGTAACATGTTCCTGTTGGTGTTTGGTTGATTCCCACCTAACTCATAATCCAATGTTGTTAAATCTTTATATTTAGTTTAAAAAGGTTGTGCTATTGCACCACAATGCATTACATGCAGGAACTTCACGAGAGCACACCACTGACAAGAGTCTCTGTTTGTCTTCATACTTCATTGGTGTAACATCAACTATGGTTTAATTGTTAGATTTTCATAACTTTTCTTACTTTTTTTTCAATAATTTAGAGTAGATGTATAGCAGTAACTCTCAAAGACGAAATTGTATACAATTCAAAACAAGTTGAAAAATGAAAAATAGTTTGGAGATGGAATAAAAAAAATCCTAAATTGGTATTAATTTAACAGCTGTATATTATGGAGTGCACCCTGAAGTCTTTTATTTTTCTTTTTATTACACTAACTTTCAAAATGAAACTTATCTAGCCAATAAAATCCAATGTTTTAGGAAGTGAAGCCTAATTAATATCGTATGCCACTAGAATTCAGTTGGAGAGTTTAGCAAAAGTTGCCCCCCCCCCCCAAAGAAGACCTTTTTTCAGGTTTCAAGCAAATGCCTTTGCCAAGGGCTGTTGTTCTGTCAGTAATGAAGTTTATCACTAACATCAATGTCTCACTGCAATACAACAAGAACAAATCATTAAACTGAATTTATCTCAAAATACAGTAGCTGAACGGTAAGCTCTTTAATAGGTTCTGTACTTGGGAAAGCTATAACTTGGTATACTTTTCTAGCATCATAAAACTGTGAGTAAATCTCTGTTGAATTTGATACTTGTCATGAGCTCATTTTTAAATTTGAAGGTGGAAGTAATTACTAATTACCTTGATTTCTCCTCACTGCCAAGAACAGTCCTCTGTGAAATATTCCAGGAATATTGACGATATTTATTTATTTATTTCTGTTGAAAAGGATGTGTGTCGCAAAACAACTATAAAATGTTTGACTTTGAGGTAATCATATATTTTACGGGTGTTTTATCCATATACTTAACAAACTAGATTTGAAGCTGCTTCTAGTACTAGGCAGACAAAAAATGAGGCATGGAAAGATGTATTTTCACACATGTTATTTGCATTTGCATAATTGACCAAAATAAAGTGTCATCCTCAAATCTAAAAGAAACAATTCTACTTTTTCATTTATTTGTTTCTTTTGTTCAATGACCTGCATAATGAGTCCTGATGTAACTTTTCTGTGCTACTGTTGCTGGTAGCATATCGGGGAGGTATGTAAAACATATACTTCAAAGAAGACAATGTATTAAGCGAATCTTTTTTTTTTCTTTGTTGCTGTATAGAAGATAAGAATTTCCCAATGTAGTAATGCATTGGACTACACCTGTCCCCTGAAATTCTGGCAACCCTGAAAGGTATTTTGTTCTCTGCCAGTGACTTGTCTGGCTACTGCCTGGCTGTCATGTACAGGCAAAACAGGCTAAATGAGTAGCACTGATCACAAATGCTTTTAGCAAGTCAAACCCTACAAGCAGTGTCACTGTGGAAAGAACTATTAAAACCCATAAATGCTTCAGTTGATCTCTGCACAGAAAACTGACACAATATGTGCTACAAACAATGGCACTTATGCAAAAGAACAATGAAAACAAGAAAACTACTTTATCTAGGCAGCTTTGCTTTTGAAGCTTCAGATGTTTATGGGCAATTTTCTTCTCTTCTGGCTGAAAAATCTGGTTTAGAGGTTTAGGCTCTGGACTGGGAGATCTAGATGTTGTCGATGAGGACTGCCATGGTGCCACTTTATCCAACTGTTCCAGAATGGTTCTTGAAGATGAGGAATTAGGAGCTACAGATGAAGCATCATCTCCAATCTCAGGGAAAGGATTCGCCAGAAGATGAATCAGTTCTGTGTGAAGTTTCTTATCATCTTGGAAGCTACTACTAGATGACGATGACATGGTCATCTTGTTCATGTTATTGTTTCTGTTCTGGCTTGGTTTTCTCTTTCCTTGAATCTCAGGAGAAGTTCTCCATACTTCTTCATGAGATGCAGATTGGAATGATGGTTGCTGGAAAGGTAGGTTGCCTGCCACACCTTTGAAAATGGAACTTTGTAGTATATCTGGCATCACATCTCTTTCAGAAATGCTAGAAGCTGATCGGTGAAGAGGCTCATCGAGTAGTGTAGAGTCCATGGTTACATGAGTGAAAGTCTCGCTGACGACATGTTTTCTACTTTCAGAAGTAGGAATCTGTCGTCTTGGCACATCCTTGTTTGTCATATTAGCCAAACACCCCACGTCAGTGTCTGTGGAATCACTTTTATCAGATCGTGTTTTCGTATTTACAAAGATGTTTGATAACCACAATTTAAGTTTGTACAAAATAGATGTATTTTCTTCCTCAGGTTGAGCGATGGTTACACCATGATAAACTATCTTTGCCATCCTCTTGTTTCTCCTTGCTTCTGTTGGCCTATTTTTATGCAATGATACACTTTGAGTTTGACTGATACTGTGTTCACTGGAACTTCTCTTTCTTGACACTTTATCTGGTAGCATGGTAACACTACTTTGTCCACTCTTCTCTGAAGAAGTGGCACTCTCATCTCCAGCTGAACTTAGAGAAAGTGATCGAATCATCGCCTTTGACATGTCACGAAAATTATCAATGTAATTCTTTCCCCGAACCAAGAAAGCTTTCCTTACCCTCATTCCTCTACTGAGCACATCGCGGTATTTCACCATTTTTGAAGTGCTCACCGTAGATACAGTGTCTTCACCCTGGCTTGTGGTGAAACCATCTCCGCGCGCAAATTGTTTATATTCGCCCTCAACAACGAGGGCTATCGGTGTCTGGTTAGGTGAATGTGAGGACAAGTTTTTAAGATAGATTCGCTCTTTGTGCTGATGGCAACACGAATTATTTACCATCGCCGCTGACTCAGTTTTATGCCATGTAAGATTCTCTGCTTTCATGTCCTCCGTCTTTTGTGGTTTACTGAAAGCATCTACAGTTTCTTTGGTACAAGTACCTTGTTTTAGTTTTTTAGTAGCATCCTCAATTTGTACCGCTAAACTTCCTTCGTCTAAAACGCTAACGTGCGTTGATTCTAAGGAACCCGAAGTTTCCGATGGATCAGCAGCACATGAACTATTCTGATTGGCACCCTTGTATCTAGAATGTCGGCAATCTTTTTTAAATTTAATTTTTGTCGGGTCGATATCCATTAAAACAGCAGGATCATGAATTTCTGTCAAATAATGGTCGAAGGAATCGCCAGGCCAGTTCTGTCGAGGGTCATTTTGATCCCCCATAGCCAATATAATCAAAGGGGGACAGGGCGTCTGTGAAGATTTTTCCCCTGCTTCTTGGTCTTCAGATGCAGAAGAGCTTCTCTGTTCATGATTAATTGCAATAAAGTCGTCACTTATTTCTGCGTAAATGTGATCCTTCCTCTTGTATGGCACTGTCGCAGTTGGCATCGAGGCATTAAATGACATTGATTGACCCGAGTCATGTGATGTTCCTTGGGTAGCCTGCATTTTATATTTTGATACATATTCTAGCGGCATCTTTTCCTTGCCGAGGGAGGTAGTGTTATTTTCTTGAAGCGTCCCATACTGTTTCAAACCAGAGCTCTGTGCATTATGGGAAGATACAGACGTACTTCTTGAATTTTTGGAGTATGAGCTCCTTAAACCGATGGATGCAAATTTTGCTTTTAATTCCTCTACCACGTTTTTGAAAGTTGCTTTCAGTTGGAAAGAATTGTTAGAAGTTTGCTCAAAATGATCCGGTCCCACTGATGTGTCTTTTTTGCTACATGTTAGAGTAGATTGTTCTTTGGTTATGCTCCCACGTGTTGAATACTTTTGGGCCGAAATAAAACTTATTAAACGAATGAAAATTTCGACCGGCATCGATCCCACGAAAGACAGCAAAGCTGCTACAATAGATATGTGCAAATCGTCACCATTCAACGTAAAATCTCGCAAAGTGTATTCAATGTTCCTAAAATTGTGGCGAAATGGCATACGGTTAGAGGGCACAAACACTTGCAGCGTTGATACAGTAACCACCACAAAAAGAACTTTTGACACTAAGATCATCGATCGGTCGAAGTGGGTCAACGATTTTCGGTGGGTAGACAAAAAGGGTGACGTCATAGACCAGTAACTTTGAAATACTATTTTGAGGAATATTCCGCATCGGCGAAACATGCTCCTGATGGCTGTGTCTACGTTAGAGCCGATTTTATGCAATCGTACAAAAACTACACGGTGCTCAGGTCCAAAAGAGTCAGCCGTTGTTGGGCTGAATGATGAAAGCCTGGAAGAAGTGTTGTACTTGTACCTCGACCCCGTTCGGAGATCCTTTACGATGCATGTCTCGATGCACCTGCAAATAAATATGCGAGGTATTACATTTTATCACAAAAGTGTAAAGTACAATATTGCTAGGTACCAAAAGGTATGCACGCGTAAAATCTTTCTCAAAACTTGTATTTAGAGTCCTCGGTATAATTCCAAGTAAGAGAAACTAGTAACATTTGCAGGCACGATTTTTTTTTAAGTTTCACCGTACACCATTTGAAGGTGTCTTTAACATCTCTTGAGTTAACCGCCTTTTCTCAAACTCTAGATCCGCCTTTGTTCTTAGAAAATGTTGCAGTAATATGAAAAATGTAGCACGCAGTTGCTAATAGACAACATTCACTGCAAGAAGGCTAAGTGTCCTGGCCGTTGACTTGCCCAGAGTCATAGACCATGGTGTCTACCACATACCTTGGATCCCCTTAACTGATCATAAAAAACTTCCAAAATAGACTATGGCCACCAGTGTAGAGAGCTCGCTCACCCCCTGTTCATGTAGAAACATTGTGTATTTTACTGTAATGCAAAGCGCATTCAAGTACCGTTTTATCTCCGATGAGTCAACCAGTCCTCTTGCTTTGATACATGGCTAGTATGTGTATGGGTGATTCCATAAAGGGGACAGTAGATTTGGATATCCCACTTTACATTGTGATGTACTTCAACTTTAAATTGGCAGTGCATAAAAACATTTTATTAGAGAGAGACGGTCTCAAGCACACACTTTAATGATGCCTTTTATATTCTAAAATCCTACTAATCATATCAATAACTTGTTACACTGTGTGCCAAAATATGGTTTTGTTACCTATGGGAGTGGGACACAAAGGGTGTGACATTTACAAATTTCGTGAAGCATTTTTTATTATTACGATGGGCTGTGTAAACCCCCTAAATTTTGAGTAGGTTTTAAGATGTTTTCTAGCAAACATTTTAGAGTAGTACTTTGGACTATATAAATCTCTACTAATTCTGTTTTTGCGAAATGGTTTAGCACTGTGAACAGAGTACAGATTCCCATTGAAAAACCAGTGTAAATGTTTGCTGTCCCATTGCAAAATATAAATATATTATTTTAATACGATTGCACTTATTTATATTTGAAAGTATCTTGATGTATTTCCAAGTGCCACATAGTTCATTTTCAAAAAACGCAAAATTTGCCCAATGAAGAAAGATGAGCATAGTTGAGTTTTGAGAAAAAAGGGTTTCTTTTAGTAAATGGGATACTAAACGGTGTCCCGCTTTTAAGGAGTACATTTTCCACAAACTCAACCCGATCTCCTCATCTTATGCATTTCATTCCACAGAAAATCATAAAGTGGACCATTTAAAACATTACATATCCATTTTAAGAGGACGTCAATACTGTTTCCAGTATTATGTAGAAAATCTGGTTTTGGTGTCGTGTTTACAAGGCTGGAAAAATGTAGGTAACTTTTATTAGGAATAATTGTTTTCAAACTTTTGACATAATTTGCACTTTTTCCTGTAACAAAATAAAATGTGCGTAAAGATAAAACTTCTAGTTAGCCTTTTAATTTTAGAACAGGAGATTTTACCCAACAAGTTGACTGCATTATTTATGGGATCATCCCTATACCTGATTCAAATCCTAAACTGTTATCATTGCACATTCGTTTTTGCTATTCAACATTAGCAATAAAAAGAAGCATGGACGCTCTAAAATTGGTCACGGATGTCGTTACGCAGGACCGAACTGATGTTGCCATCTAATTAATGTAGAAGCCCGGACGGCTGCACTTTAGCGTTTTAGGCCTATTTGAAGTGCCGGAAACCTTATTTCTTGTACATCGTTTTGAAAAAATTGGGTAGCGCAAGCTTAAATCAGGCAGAAATTCAAAATTGAAACTGGTTAGTCGGTGGCCACGCGAAGGGGACATAATGTACAATCCGCGCTTTATACATTGTAAACCGAACATATTCGATGGTCAGAAACTTGAAAAATGTCCTAGAATTTGAAATTTAAATTGTTTTCCTTTGTTTGAATTTGAAATTATCCTTCTTTCCCGCAAATGAATTTTAGATGGAATAGATAAATAAACTGTCGATAACATGTGCGCCATAGTCCACTGTTTGGGTCATGAATAATATTCAAAGTAAGCCGAAAGAGTTTCAGAACCTTAAAAATATAAATTTACAATTTTCTTCTTCCACTTGAACGAACATATAATCAAAAGAAGATCAATAGTCGGAAACGATCCACACAGGCAGAGAATGCAGTATCGGGGAGGGGGTCTGCTCACTCGGTCTGACACTTATTATTATAAGCCGGAGACATACTTTCAGATACTTTCTTTTCATTTATTATATCGTTGTTTTGTGGATTCATTGATGGCGAAAACTCTTTGTCATCATTATGAAAAGCAAGGCTTCATATCCGAGAGATAGCACGCACGGGTTTCTTATTTCCCTATTTTCTCCGGCCCATACCAAAGACTTTAAATACGGAACCTGCTGCCATTGTGCTCGGTGTTCAGCAAAAGCAATTGAGTTGGGAAAACCAGCCAGTGAGCCTCAACTGGGAAAAGGCCTTAGCCGGCTCGACTTGAACCAGTTGGTTGGAAAGAGAGCCGTATAACTCCATCTGACTTAACCTAACCTAAAGTAACTCTATTTCTCTCTGGTAAAATCCCTGAAGGTCAGTCTCGTAATCATAAATGTATGTGGCGCAACCAGCTGGAAGCTTTTCCCATATTTTTCCCCTTCATTACGTACACTATCAAGAACGGCGGCATCGGTTAAAGAGCGGGGCCCGGTGAGTTATGCGGTTACAATGCGAAATGTAGAAGCGTGACCTCGGTCACTGGACACTGTCCTGGCGTAGTGTACTAAGCTAGGGGCTTATTTTAGTCAAGGTCTGTAAAATGCAAAATCTGGCTTGTTTGGCTGAAAAATTGATCCCATTATAAGTTTAGGAATTTAATCATTTCGGGGAGCATGTTTATTAATTGATTTTCAAACAATGATTTTTAGTTTTATGGGGAAATTACATGAAAATACCACAGTATCACCATTTGCCACACTGATCAGTTTTTCCTGTAGCTGTTATAACGTAAAGCCAAAGCTAGTGTGCTCCTATACAACTTTATTTTGAACAAATTAATGGATATATTTTCATGTAAGGTTTTGTTTGAGAGTATGAGCCTTTAGCGTATTGTTTAATACGTTTTTTAGTCTCAGTTTCTTGCCCATTGGTTTAAGCCGGGCGGTCCACGGCATTTTTCAGTTTGACCTTTTACATATAATACACTGATACAAGTTAACGCAAAATATATGGTAGGCCTAAACTAACCTTCCTTCTGAAAATACCGATCATAAAGTTATAGTTAGGCCTATATAGCCTATGGAGGTTACGGAAATTCGTTATTATGATGTCATTTTACATTTTATTTGAAGTAGTGACACTGCAATAGCGGTGTCGTTACCTTCCTGTCCTCCCATACAATTTTGTGTCAATTTGAAGGAAACTAGCGAAGCCAAACTTCCTACGCCATTAAAAGTCAGAGCTACATATAGCCTAGTACAACAGCATTATAACAAGCCATTGAAAATAAGACTATAGATAGACATGAATCCGAATATGTGAGTAGTTGGTGATATGTAGATGTAAGCATGAAACTATTCAAAGCTCAGCAGCCCAGAAATTTACGGTGTAATACGTTGCATCATATCCTTCCACCCATATTCACTGGAGGGGACTATATGTCCCTCACCCGCCCATGATCGTCGCCTGTGTGCACGGTGCGTTTTCATGATCTTTGTTGGCACCGGCAAAAAATTTGCCTTCGTTGTCACAGTTGATGAAACATAGAAAACTTTTTTTCTATTATACGAATCGTTAGGTCTCAGAAATCAGGGAATCGCATCAAAGTACTTCCTGACTTCTACATTTTTTTGTTTTGGTTTGTTTGTTTGCTTTTTTGTTTGTTTTGGGTGGAACACCCAAGTTGATGCACCTTCGATCAGTGATGAAGTCGAGTCCGGACTTGGACTCGTGATTTCAGAACTTGACGTGGTTCATTTTCCCCCTTGAGAAAGTGCAGAGATTCGAGTCCGAGTCCGGACTCGATTCCTTGATATTTGAAAGTTGCCGAACTCGTGACTCAAAGCATCCGGACTCGACTTCATCATTGTCTTGATCCTCTTATTATGTCGGGACTTCTTCCTCAGGGGATGAACTCCCCATATCAGCAAACTCTAGATTCGCACATTTTTCGGTGATGGCGGCAGTGGTGGACTGGTGGTGTGTGAGAATTGTGTGAGTGTGGGTACCGGGTGTGTGCGTGCGGGTGGGTGGGTTTGTGTGAAGGGGGATGGTTTGTAGAGCTCTATTTCTGGTCGCTGGTCATGATTAAAGGGAGCGTTACATTTCACGACGCGGACCTCATCCACAACGGAGTCACGTCATTTGCGTCTATGCCGTTACGAACGCAACGAAGAACGCTTCACCAAGTTGTGAAATTACAGGGGCAACGGAGGGGGTGATGTCTTTACGTTGTAGCTGACGTCCGCGTCGTGCAATCTAAAGCTCATTAATAAGAATGATAATACATAAAACTTCCATTTGAATAGTCGCCCAAACGTTTGTCCGCCGCATAGGCCATTACGTAGTTCACGTAGTTACACTTGGGAGGTGTTATTAGCAAGGTCCTGGTTCAACGCAGGCATATTGATGTAAAAAGTTCTAAGCTTTGGTGACAACAAGAGAGTGTTTAATGTAGAGCTGTTTCGTAACTCATGGGACGTACAAACTTCGTTGAGGGATTCGGGGAACTTCTTTGTAATGGATCTGGGAGTTTTTTGTGTTCAACTCACTGCATTTGTCATTGCTCCCAGTAGATTCTCAATTATTGTACATGATAGAAATATGGATGGATACGTTCATTTTTGCCGGACTGCACGAAAATTCATTTGTGTTGAAAGTTGAAGTGACGTCAATTTATGCTAATTTTAATCATGCCAATTTAGCTACTCACTTTTCACATTGTTCAAGTACGTCAGAGTTTTCTCTCGGGAGAACAAAACAAGCAGCTGTTAATTCTTTGAAGCGGTCATTTCCGTCTCCGAAGATAGTGCCCATTTTGTCGTCGGAGAAATCGTCAAATTCTTTCCTGTTAAGTAAAAACCCTTTCAATATTTAGCAATTTATTAAGAGAAATGAAATTTTTATGTATCTAGCTTGTGGGACAGTTTGAAAAGTGATCTGCTCTTTTTCAGAATTATCGGTTGCTCAATACTTTGTCCCGAATATTTACATTCAGTCAAGGACCGACTAAACGGAAATTTCACACGGTATTCTTAAAGAGTGGCGTATACAAACCGAGCTCCGCACATATTGCACGGCGTTCCCATGTTTTCGTCAGTCGTGCATACAAACTGTCTAAGTGTCTAGCCAACTCGAACGAAAAAAGGGGTTAGAGCATCAAACTTGCAGTCGGGAGGTCGGGATCTCGAATCTTCGCCGGGTGTTACCGAAAACCGGGTCTTACCGAAAAACGGAACCTAATGTCATTGTGCTTGGTGCTCAGCAAAAGCAATGGAGTAGGGAAAACAGGCCATTACGAGACACAACTGGAAAAAAGGTCGTCGCCGCTCGATTTGAACCACGTGGTTGGAAACTGGGCCGTTAAACTCCATCTGACCTGACCTGACCTGACCGAACGAAAATAGAGGTTTCAGTCCTACTTTACGCCGGGCATATAAGAATGCAAATTTTTACACCAAAATGACAATTTCGACATAATCTACTGCACTAAATCACTCTAGAGATCCCCCCTAATTTTATTGATTGAATAGGAAAGAATTTTCTCACGAAATGTTCACGAAAATTCAAATTTTGGAACACGCGTTGTAGGTGAGGGATTGGTTTGTTTATCCCGACGATTTGGAGGATGTACGCATGTGCAAAGCCTCCTGCAGAGGGCGCTCGCGTGATTTTCCATGGCAAGATGGTTTTCCCGTACTTAATTCTTCAAGAGGCCCATGTCCCCCTCCCGTAGGCTACCGTGCTTAGACGTGTAGGAAGTTGGAATGGGGGATGTAAACCAGCAGTCAAAGTTCGGGGACGGATGTGTCGATGTGTCCTGTTTATGAACAAATGTCACTAATTTGTTCGGTGTGCGAACTAATGTCAAGTCAAAATATTTTACTTGATAACTACTCGGAAAATAAAATGTTTCGTATATTCGTTACACTCTGGTCAGAAATCTCGGTGTACCCTTCCCAGTAAAATTAAAAAAATGCATACATGTTACTAAAAGGTACCGGTTAGGTGCGTTGCCAGGATTGTGTCGTCATGGGAGGGAGGGGATTGCACGAAATGAGGGAAAAGTCTAAGGATAGGGAGAAAAAACCCGCTATTTTAGGTGTTTTTGCATTGCAAGGTTGGGTCATGCATGCGGGTTCTAACCCCAACCCCCACCCCCGTGGCTACGCCACTGGTACCGGTAACTTACCATTGATACGCTGAGCTTACCATTGATACTCTGAGCATTCATCTGTATCGCCTCGACGAATTCCGACCAATTTGACTTTCATCTTGTCTTGACCGCTCCATACATTACACTCTTTTCTCATTTCAAGTTCGATCTTGAAACGACCATTCTGTTTAAAGAAAGGCAATAAAAATATTGCGTATCAAGTAATATTAGGCTAGGCTTATGTGTGTTCTTCCTGAGTTGGATCATTTTATATTTCTTTGTTTTAATAGGTTTGTGGGTAAGTGCTTTGAAGCAAGGTCACAGCCCTATATTCCGACACCCCAAAATTCCGACAAATCAATTACGTTCCAATACAGGCTTGGTCCAACATCCCTATGTTCCGACTACTCGATCGTTGGTTAATATAGAGGTTGTCGGAACATGGGGGTTTCACACCTCCCTGGTAGCAGGGAGGTGTGATTAGACCTAGCTACACCTTCCTGGTCGTAGTATATGGCAGCAGGGAAGTGCGATCTAGTTACACCTCCCTGATGGCAGTTACCTCAATCAACAGGTTATTGTGTCAAAAATAAGCCAGTCATAGCCCAGCTAACCATTTTGAAATCATAATTTCATTCGTAACATTGAAATGAAAGAGGTTATCATCAGAAAATTTGCACCAAAAGACGTTACGCTGGTAGCTTATATAATGGTGACACTTCGTGTTGCCCGGTGGTAGGGCAACACGAAGATGTTTAGTCTAGTTAGATGTTGGTTAAATGACACGTCAACACATTGATGTATTAGTTTCCCCTAGATTGGTGTAGGGTAGAGGAACCAGTATTCAACCCTTTAAGGAATTTCTTGAAATTTTTCTTCCCTGGTAAAGTGGAATCATATGGCTCAAAATGTTTTTGTAAGATATTATGATGGCTAACATGTTACCATAAAAAATATTGGATTTAGTCTTTCCTTTCAGAAATAGCTCACCATAAAAGTTTAGATTTGCCTACCCAGTATTCAACCCCCTGTCACTAGTATTCAATCTAGGGGTTCAGTATTCAACCCCCCGATCATTACACCCAAAAAATTATTCCATAAAGTACAATTTAGATAAAATGTTAACAGGATGGAAATATAAATTGCCTTCATTACTTTTGGTCAGTATTTGATTCTTGAACAACATTTTGATGCAATTGAGAGGGAAATTCCACCTTGCTGTTATGTCCGTTTGCTTCTATTAGGTCAGCAGGGGCAAGTAACACACATTTCAGTGCAAAATTATTGATTCTACAATATTTTCTAAAAGACCCAGAATATTTTTACAGAACTATGCTAAATAACTAAACATTAGTGACTTCTTTGAGGAATGACCAGAAAATCCTACTGGATTTCATTCACAACATCTTTGGTTCCATAAATGTACCAGGGGGGTTGAATACTGGGTAGCAGATAAAGATTGCGGCACCAGTATTCAACCCTTAAAAAAATTCCCTCCAAATTTTTAGTAATTTCACTATGGTCCTTAAATTTGTTTATAAATTGCTACAATGATGAAATATTAGCCTAGACATTTCATTATTTCTTAAACCAGTCTCTTTGTAAATGGATGACAGGAAATTACATTCCTTTGATTTTAACCATCTTGCCTTACATGACCTTTTAAGAATAGCTATTTTCAAAAAAATTCCCCAAATTCTTGCATACAAATATCTCCAAAAGGTATTTAACTGCAAATCAGTTTCACAGAAGTGGATGGCAATTAAGCAGAGAAGTTGTTTTCACCTTTGGTATAATTTTTATGTGGGATGGAGCCTTAGTTCATTGAAAAATGAAGAATTATATCTTAGGGGGTTGAATACTGGAGGGGGTTGAATACTGGTGCCTCTACCCTAGGTAGGTAAACTTTAACGTCTTTCAAGTTTATTGTATTCAGGTCAAGTTCTCCTCTTTAGTCGCTTCTTAAGCAGTGAAAACTTTGGGCATATTCTACAACCCCGGCTAAATTGGGGAGGTTAGCTGTTAAGAAAGGTTGGTCAAAAGTAGTTTTGTCACCATGAGGAGTAGCCGACCAAAGGCTAACAATCAAGGCTTAGGCTGTGAGTTGGGCTAAAAACTTTCATAGCCCAGTAGTCTGATAAAGCCTACTATTAAAGAAAATAAAATGCATGCAAATGTATTTCATACCTTGTGCTTTGGTGTTTTCATGAGAAACATTACGGCTGGAATTATGAATACTGCCGATGAAGCAAGTGTAAGAGGTAAACAGAAGTACAGAAAAATTTCCAGTAGAGGAAGAAGAGATACACATTGTGTTTGGCTAGCATCAGAAATTGCTGGAAAGAGTGTGCTGTTCATGATGAACCCAGCGTAGAAAAATTTATACCCAAGATTTTAATATCTTAGTTTCATCCACTTGGGTGAGAGAAATGCAATGTTCAATTTTCCTTGGTACACTCCAACTTTGACTAGCCTAGGCTATAACTTTTTGGTATAATGCGCATGTTTTGAAATATTGCCCACATGTAGTTGTCTGACGCGCGAAACAGCAACCAGAGAAAATGCGCGCACCGTAAAATTGTGGTAGGCCCTATGATGGTTTGGGGCCGGGGGCGTCGGTAAGTGAGACATCACTTCCCATGACGACAATATGCTAGATTAAAAACAAAGGCTCGTATTCTAAAAATACTTTAGTGTAGGGATTTTTCACTTGTTTTAGCCTACACAGAAATATTACAAGCATAGACACCAAACTTCAAATGGCGTGATGACTTCTCATGGAAGTCGAAACGGAGGGCGGAAGTGGTGATCACTGATCAGTCGTTTTGGAAGCCAACTGGTAAATTGATATGTTCCGGTAGTACTGACGAATACTTGTGCTTTCAAAACATCTCAATTCTTACAGATAGGCATACGAGGCTTCACAAGCGCACTTGTTTGCATTCTTACACGCTTAAAACTACAAATCAACTACTGCGTTCGTTTCCAACCACTCAGATGTGTGCGTCAGTAACCTCGGACTAAACACAGAAAAATGTATTGTGCGCGAATAGCACTCACGATTAAAATGCACGAACTCTGGCCTCTGATCACAATGGAATTTGCCTACACGCAACCATGTTAATGAGCGCAGATTACCGAATAGAACTGTGCACATGTCATAACAAAGATATCATAAATGTAGATGCCAAACTCCTATCCCTACACTGTTAGACGCGCTGACTCCTCATGGAGGCTCAATCGGAGGGACGGAAGTGTTGATTTGACATGCGCACAATTCTGTTCAATGATCTGTGCGCATACTTATGGATTCGTGACAGAAATTCATTGTGACGAGAGGTCAGCGTTCATACATTTTTAATACAAGTGCTATATACCCACAATACATTTCTGTGTGTATAGTCTGGGGTAATTGACGCGCATATCTGCGTGATTGGAAAACGAACGCATTAGTTGATTTGTGTTAGCGCGTTAGAACATAAACGCGTGTATAGATTTGCGCTTGTGAAGGTACCAAAAAACTGACCAATCAGCAAGTCCACGAACTTCAAACCAGTCGTTGTGCGTTCATGTTTAAATGTTCTTAATTGGAAAGCAAGAAACTGTTCCATATAGCTAAATGAAATGTATTTAAAAATCGTCTCCTTATGATTTGAGATGTTTTTAAATCACAATTATTTATTCCACTCAAAGATATCAATTTACCTGTTGGCTTCCAAAACGACTGATTAGTGATCAGCACTTCCGCCCCTCCGAATCGGCCTCCATGAGGAGTCACCGCGCAAGTTTCAGTGTGGTATCTATGTTTATAAAATTTTTGTGTCAAATCAACACTTCCGCCCTTCGTCAGTTCGTTGTTATAATCTAAGGTCACACTACAGCGATACCGATACCGATTCCCGGACCGATACTTTCCGGACTAAAAATCGTTATCGGTCTGTAGGTCACACTAGCACGATCTGGAACGATTAAATAGCATCCCGCTTAGGGCTTGATTGTGACGTAATCTCCGACGTGGATTTGGCGGGAGTATGCTTATTTTGATCTCTCTGGCCAATAGTGCACCCGTTAATGCGAAGTGTATCGATGAAAAACGGCTGAATGGCCTATTTATTTTGCAATGGATTTACTAGTTCGACTTCCTCATCAACTTTAAGTTACGACTGGTTTTGCCAGCTCTTGCAAGAAATGGACCAGATTGCTTATAAACTACGTACCGTAGTGGTCGGGTAAAAAAAATCCAGAGTAGGTTGTAGTACGTTTGTTCAAAATTTCAAAAAGGTACTGAGTTCGACTGACATAGCAATTGCATGACTTCACGGGCTGCGGGTATATAAGATAGGTATGCAGTATGGTGCGTTTCCGGAGGATGTGATGTTGGACCTTAGATCTGTGGAACAAAAGGACAGGCCATATTTAAAAATCACAACTAAGCCAATCATCAAACAGCCATTCGTCAGCTTTGGTTTAACCAACAAAATGACACCAAGAAATAACAGGGGCGTATTCGGTTTGCGCATTAGGGGCGTACATTTTCCAACCTCAGGTCGTATCCATTATCAAACTCGTCCAGAAAGCAGTCCACTCACGCGAACGCGAGATTAAACGCATACAAACAGGTGCACACCCTTACATTGACGCGCATATAAAAAAAAATAAATAGAAGGCGCCTTGTAAATGTTGTATTTTTACTTTGAAATTGACGTTTTCTTGAAACTTTAGAGTTATCTGCATAGCACAATGTTATACTTTGTCTATTCTGCCTTTAGCCTGTTCTTGTTTCATGCCTGAATTGGAGGTTTAAATCTACCCAATTGAATAATTGGGGGAGGGGGTGAAGCACGCCCCTGACAAGAAGATCTTTAATACACCGTACTTTATTCTTTTGGGGGCGTGATTTGATGTTAATTGTGATGGATAAGGGGCGAAAATGTAAAATATCGAACACACTTAATTCTTGACTTCAAATGTCATTTCAATTTTATTTCGACATCATCAATTTATCATAATGAATTACAGTACTTGTAAGAACAATCAGTGGCTTTTTGGAGGTGCCTACCTGAGAGGTGCATGGCCGTTATGGAGGCTCACCCCCTAGTCATATTTTGTCCACAAAATAATCTTGAAACACATTTTAGGAACATTTATATGATGAGGTGGAGTGAATATTCCCGAAAAATGCACGTTGCATGCTCGCATCTGACACGAGCTCGCGCGAAGTTGCCAGACGGTTCACGACAAACCTACGTTCTTCAAGCGAGTTAAATGCTTGTGGCTTGCGGCCGCTACTTGCCTCAGGTGTTCTGGGGGAACTTTTGCCGGCAAATTCTCGTGCGGGAAAGGATCTTGTTGCACGCAGGGAAATTTCTGCGGGCAGGTCGAGATTTGGGTGAATTTCGCGTGGAACTTGCGTGTTCGATGCGTGGTACTTGCGTTGGTTTTGCGTGTTCTTCGTGTGACATTAGTGCTTCACACGGGAGAGTTTCATGTTAGCTCAGGGATACTTACGGGCAGCGTGGACTACCTGCGTTCCAGTTACCTTGTCACCTGCGTGGGAGTTGCCTGCAACGCGCGTCGATTGCGGGCATATTTATATAGCAGAGGAAGTCGCAGAGCGCCAGCCGTAGTCACTTGCAGCAACATTTCACAACACGCTCAAAGATATTACAAACAGATACCAAATCATAGAGCAGGATATAGGATGTAGGTTCCTTTATCCTGCTCTATGTACTAAACTTAAAATGGCGCGGTGACACCTCACGGAGGCCGAACCGGAGGGTCGGAAGTGTTGATCACTGATCAGTCGTTTTAAAAGCTAGCAGTTAATTGATATCTTCAGGTAGTATAAATACGTATGATTTTCAACATTGCAAATCTTGCAAACACCGTTCTTCAATAAATTTCACTTACATCTAACAGTTTCAGGCTTCTTCGCCGGCTTTCTCCTTAAGAACATTTGAACATTAACGCACAACGACTGGTTTTGAGTTAATTGGCTTACTGATTGGTACTTTTACCAGCGCACATCTTTGCACGCGTTTACGTTCTTACGCGCTTACAACAAAAAATCAACTCCTGCCTTCTTTTTCCAAACACGCGGAAGTACGCGTCAATTTCTCCGGACTGCACACGGAAAAATGCATTGTGCGCGTACAGAACTTGCTTTGAAAATGCACGCACGATGGTATTTCGTCACAATGGAATTTTCCGTCACGCATGCGTAATTGTGCACCGAGATAACCATACCGAACTGTGCGTATGTCATGCCCCTCCGATTGAACCCTCGTGAGGAGTCAGCGATTGTAACAGTGTAGGGATATAGGAGTTTGGTATCTACGCTAATAATATCTTTGTATGTCACATTGCGACGGTATCGGATTGGATTACTATCCGATTTTTGTGAGTTTTAGTTAAAAATCTCCTCCATCCATTGACGGAAACATCCAAACATTTGCCATCTTGTATAAATGTATGACTGGTATGAGAGGACCACGGAAATGAAATGTAAACTTTTTATTTCGTGACGTCACATTGGCAAATAGCGTTTATCGGACTACGCGTATCCGATTAAAGCTGTCTGCTGGTTAGTATAACTTAGATTTTCGTAGTCCCGCGATACAAAGCATATATTTACACAGACTGGCAAATTTTGGGGGGAGATTTGAAGTAAAACTCACCAACATTGGAGCGAATCCAATCCGATATCGCTGTAGTGTGACCCTGGGCCTAAAACTACAACCACACAATTACATTCCCTGCGGCACATGACCCTTCGAGCGTCGTCCAATTTGCTATTGTGGGACGCTCCTTCCAGATAAAACTTAGGGTTTCTATGTGCCTCACGTAACTTAAGGTTAACTTTAGATTTTTTGTTTTTGTTTTTTTTTTAATAATAATCAAATTTGAAAAAGGGGGAAGTTTGGAAATTTTAGGAGGTCCGGACGTCAGAACCCCCCCCCCCCCACACACACACACACGGCTCTGCCACTGCTGAAACTTTTCTGCCTTTTTTGACAATCAGTTGAAAATCAAGAGTTGATGGAGAAATTTTACAACTTTACTAAAGCCTTAGGGCATTCAATTGTGAAACCCGCAATGCAGCTGACCGGTATCACTTGATGGCCTGGTTTCACATAAATGGCAAGTCTCCGATTTTTTCTTTCATTTCAGAACCACGAGGGCAAATTACCCCCTTCCCCTTGTAGTTACACCGCTGTATTAATAGCAACTCGACAGTCAAAAACTGGGGGCTTATTACCCATCCTGTATAAATAGGCTATGTTACTACCAACCTTCATTTGCAAAATATCTATTAAATATTAGCTATTACTGATTACATGGGCAAATCATTTCTACTGAAATTTGGCATTGGCCATACCAACCATGGTCGTAGATCTGGTTGCACATGGTGGTGGGGGGGGGGGGGGGATCTTCCAACAGCCAGAACCTCAGATTGTGTCCGAGTTCGGACTCATACAAGCAATACACCAACACGAACGCGAGCGCACACTTTACACACACAAACAAACATGCAAACCAACTTACATCGATACGCATATACGCAAAACATAGACAGATGGCGCATTATAAATGCAGTTTTATTTCTTTAAATAGGCTCAAGTTGACGTTTTCTCTGAGCCCTAAGGGTTCTTTTCCACAAACCTATACTTTGTTTACTCTGCCTTTGGTTTTCGCAAAAGTTTGAATTATTGGGGCCAAAACAATATGCTTTCCCCCAATATTTTCAGGGCGACCCCCCCCCCCACATAAACGCCCTGATACCAACTTAAAAAGCCAAAAGAACATGTCATTAAGTGGTCCGAATCTGAATTATGAGCAGTTTTTCTCTATTCAAGTGGACTGGAGTAATCAGAAAAAGTACAAGCAGGACCCAAGCAGTATAAAACCATTAGGCTATAAAATATTTAGCGATCTTTTATTTTTAGATATACCCCTGATACAGTAGTATTCACACAAAAGAAAATTTGGAAATCTTAGCTACTACTTCCAAGCCGGAGGGGTAGGGATTTATGGTCTCATACACACCTATCATCAGATAACTTTCCCCCTGTCAGTTGAGTAGTCTGTGTGTAGACGGATTTTTTAGTTATTAAATGCTCAAAATGTTATCAATGATCAATGTTGCAGAGCAGTGACGAAGCTACAAGAAGGAGGGGCGACAGCCCCGGCTAAAAAAGTGAAAAATTCGGAAATTTGGCATTTGAGACACCAGTCAAATACAGAACGGTTTTCCCAACTATTCTTTCATAAAATTCCGAATTCTTACTAATAAAAGCTTCATATTTGTAATTATTAGTTTCAAAAAGGCAAACTTTTCCGCGCGCCCTAACTTGCTACCCTTTATGCAGTAAGTAGTGCGTGGTGAACTTTTTCGACCCACTACAGTGCCGTTTCCCTAAAATTTTCTTCAATAAAGGTTTTTAAAATTTTAAATATTTTGTCTAAAAAAGAGAAAAGTTTCGGGAGCTTTTTGAATGTCGCCGCGAAGCCTCATTCCGCACTCCTTAGATAACATTATGTAACAACAACGATCTTCAGTCGACATGCTATCTTAGATATATGCTAACAGGAAACCAAATATTCAAACTGAATGGCATTACAGGAAACCCTGAATCTAAACTATTTTTTCAATACAAACTCCATATTCACAAATGTGTAAAAGGACCCAAATTTTCGACGTGTGCAGTAGTTTTAGTGTTCAAACCTAAGACAAAATCAGATTTTTTTAAATTTAAAAAATGTTTTTGGTCATTGGAAAAAGGGAAAATTTAGCACAAAAAATGTCCCTTTTGGCCAATGGGGTGTGGAAAGGTACATGGTCCAAAATTGTTCCGCCCCGCCCCCTCCTGTCCACTTCCATATTGCTTCCTACGCCACCGAGATATTCAGACAGAGAATCACCGTACGTCCCTATTACCCGCTTTCTCTAAGTTCACCTCCCCCCCCCCCCCCCACCTTTTTTTGAAATGTCTGGATCCGCGCCTGACTTATACGGTACTCAGGTCACTGAAAATGACATTATCGAGCCCATTTGTGTTAAAATTTTTCATTTACAACCTACATATACGCCTACGAATAAATACGGTGAAGTAAATTTATATTTTGGTCAGGCTACAATTCGAGGATCCCCATGCCGCCTCCCACTCACCCATCCGCCGGTATAGCTGCGCCACAGTGACTGTTTATACACAGGTACATCTTCTCCTCTGGCCAAGAAATCTAGCAATTTAAAACATCCTAACACTCTTTTGCAACACCTCGAGTATTCTACAATTTCGGGCAAATACTGTGCAAGACTTATGAAGCTGGGTACAAGTTATTTCCTAAGATAACAGAGTCCTTATCTTTTGTATCTTTTCGTATTTTTATTATCCCATTGAATTTTCATCGAAATGTTTCCACAGCTATGATGTGTGTTTCATTTTTTAAATTTCTGAAAGAATTTTGGCAAATATGGTCTTGTTTAAGGAGCATTCTGTCCCTGTACACCAGACCTCGTACGCCTATGATTTGACTTTCGATGTCACCATATTTCATAAAGAATATGAAATCTTCAAAATTGTAACAAATTTAAGACAATACAGCGTGATGTACAAACAAGTAGGCAAAATAATCAATCTACGAAAGTACCACAACAAGTCTTGGGAATTTTAGGGGGCGCGCGCCGAGTGCTCCTCTCTTCATTATGGCTATGCTGAAAAATTAGTCAGAGAAAAAATAAAGAAAAGAAAAAAAAAAGAAAATAGGAGATAATAAAACTGCGAAAGAATGGAGGAGAAGTTACTGAGATAGATTAAGGATTCTTTTATAGGGGATGATAATATGGAAAATGACTTTCCAAGTTCGGGGAAGATTTAGGAGCTAATTCGCAATTTGAAGCAATTTCTATTAACATGCATGAAATTCTACAGCACCTTGAAGAAAAAAAGTCATATGCGAGAGTTTTATTTATTCATTATAGTTCTGCTTTTAATACTATTATCCCTTTTAAACTGCATTTTAAATTAATTAACGACCTTAAGCTTCCTGTTTCTATTTGTAATTGGATCTTAAATTTTCTTTTAAATCGATCTCAAGTTGTTAAAATGAGAACAAATTTATCTTCTGCTTTATTTTGAACGCTGGGACACCCCATGCCTGTCCTCTTTCTCCAAAATCATATTCCATATTTACTCATGACTGTAGAGCAGAACATCTCAAGTCTTTGGTAGTGAAATTTGCAGATGATACCACCGTTACAGGCTTAATATCGGAGAATGACGAGTCGCACTACCGGGCTCAGATAGATACCATTGTTAATTGGTGTGATGCGAACCACTTGTTACTAAATGTTACGAAAACAAAAGAAATGGTCATAGATTTTAGAAAAATTAAAACGCCCATTCTCCCTCTTACACTTAATGGTACTATTGTCGAGCAGGTTTCGTCATTCAAGTTCCTTGGTACTTGGAACTTCGGACGACCTCTACTGGACTGTAAATTCGACCGAAATTTTGGAAAAAGAAAAACAACGCCCGTACTTCTTGCGTAAATTAAAAGTGTATGGTATTAATCATTTTATTCTCATCAACTTCTATCGTGCAATAATCGAGAGTGTGCTCACTTCTTCTATTACTGTCTGGTTTGGCCGTGTTAACCAATGTGATCTCAATATCTTCTATTATTCGGTCCGCGGAAAAAATCATTGGTACCAGTTTTCCATCGCTGCACTCTTTATATGTAGATAGGGCTACTAAGAGAATGGAAAAAAAATATTAGAGATCCGAGCCACCCTGCTGATGGTTATTTTAACTTCTTGCCATCTAATCGTCGTCTTTGCAATTTTAAAGGAAACAGACGTTTTATAAATAGTTTTTATCCAGCCGCCGTGAATTTTTTTTATTCGTCTGGTTAGATTTCTGTTTTATGTTAGGTTTCGTGTTCCCAATTTTAGATTTTCTTTTTTTTTTTTTTAATTCATTGTTTTATATTTCTTAACTCTGTTGTTTTTTGAGCTTTGGGAACATTCCGATTTTCGATGCCAATTTTATTATTTGCATTGATTGAATAAACATTTGAATTTTGAACATGAACTACAATTATCTACCCTTGTTTAAAAGCTTCCGTATGATGTCCATGTCTCGCTTCCCCTTCCAAACATTGAAGACTTTTCGATTTCAAGATGGTAGACAAAAAGGTCAGAACGCGCAGCAAAATACTAGACTGCGCATTAACAGGACAAACTGCGAAAAACATTCCGTCCTGTTTGTTTTCGGAAAGGTCATCCAAGTTCGGGGAAGATTTAGGAACTGCAATTATCAACCCTTGTTTAAAAGCTTCCGTATGATGTCCATGTCTCGCTTCCCCTTCCAAACATTGAAGACCTTTCGATTTCAAGATGGTAGACAAAAAGGAAAGAACACGCAGCAAAAAAAACTAGACTGCGCATTAACAGGACGAACTGCGAAAATCATTCCGACCTGTTGGTTTTCGGAAAGGTCATCCAAGTTCGGGGAAGATTTAGGAACTGCAATTATCAACCCTTGTTTAAAAGCTTCCACATGATGTCCATGTCTCGCTTCCCCTTCCAAACATTGAAGACTTTTCGATTTCTAGATGGTAGACAAAAAATTAATGTCTAGTCTAGGAACAAGACGGTACACGTCGGTTTGCATGGTATATTCCCTTGAACCATTGATCATTTTACACGGCAATTTCTGATTTGCACTTAATCATAAACAAATATGAGCTCAATATGCAAATCTTGTGATATCATGAGAGCCATACATGACTAATGTTATCGTTTGCTTTACATCCTTCATTTCAAAGAAAGTTGTAACAAGAGTTTGTCATGAGGGTTTTATTTTGGAAGTTTCAATTGTGCCCTTAAAAATGATCATTATCAAATACCAAACCATAAATTATCTGATGAGTAATTAAGAGAAAATTAATATAGGGTTAACGAAAGAAATGTCGACATTATGCAACACTCCTCATCATTTTTTTTTATTTTGTTTGCACGAGCAACACGTTCTCGTAGAAAAAATTCATTAGCAATTTTGTACCATGAAAAATCGGCACTCAAACTGGGCGATAGAGCTTCAAACTGGGCGATTCTTTGACGTCATCCGACCGCAAGAAACAAAATGACCTTGGCTGGTGTAAAGCCGTAAACTCTAGTAGAAGCAGACCGGAAGTCCACCGAATCACCATATTCGGTCTGAAAACATTACTTTTTAGTCATTTACTATGCAAATATAAAACCTCTGGAATTTGTAGTACCATTTTGATCTGTTTCCTGTTTAGATATGTACAAAAACGACAAAATGAGGAATGAAAGTAAAAAGAATAATTCTCATCAAAATCTGCTGGCTTGCAAAATCTGGCAGAGTTTGTTTGAAATGTGATCATTATTTTCACTTAATGTTGACCGATTTTTCCCTTTCAAGGTTTAAATTAGTGTCAACTTGTTACGAGATTTTCGTTTTTATGAATAAAAATGCAAAAAATAAAAAAAAAAATTAGGTCAACTTTATTACGCGCAGTAACATGCGCTCCGACCATGTAAACCGCAAGAATTCACCAAGATCAGGCTTACCTGTCGGTCTCTGAACTAAGGCGTTTGTCCAGATTTCATGCCAGCCTTATTTCTAATGTGAACTTTGAAGAGGTTTGTCCTAATAACCGTAAAAGAAGAAAAAATAGGTACATTGTTGAGGTAAAATTACCTAAAAGTAGGTGTGACCAATTTCCACTAATTTCTTTTGCAAATGCAGGAGTAATGTCAAAAATTTGTATGAAGTTTTGTTATCCTAGAGAAAGCCTAGCATGAGGGAAGAATATGTCTGATCAAATTAAGTTTTTAGGTCTGGCACGTTGTAGTATTCATAGGAGTATTCATAACATTTTAAGAGATTGTGACTGACGGGAACATCGCAGTCACAGGGTATACGCCGGAATGTCTCTCTTCCCCGTGAAGTAAATAGGAATTGGTAAGGTAAGTATGACCGATTCTAGCCTTATAGTCAGGACTGAATCATCCCTCAGTTTGCTATAGGGCCATTTCCCCCACACCATTAGTTTAACTCGGTACAATTTGTTTTCGGCAAAGGAACTTGTATTTGAGATATAGAAAAATGAAACGAGCGAAGGAAGCAACATGACTGCATTATGCAGGTTTATTTTACGTACGCAAATACATGCACTACATTTAAATTTTCAACAAACTTAAATGAATATGAATGAAATATATTGAGCTATCATAATATTCATGAGGTAACGAATATAAATTTTAAACATTTCATAAGTATTTAAAACACAGACTTTCGTGAACACGTATATCTGCAATAGAATTCAAGATTCCTAATATTGAGTTTGACTGTGGTATCTGCACTAGGATTCAAGATAATTGTTACAGAATTCGAGATGGCTATGACAGCTGAAATAGGCCTATAATTCGAGGCAATATTAAATTAAAAAAAAGATCCTTAAGTAAGAATTTTTTTGATTTAGATATCTGAAATTCGTGCTTACATATTTTGAAACATCTGAAATTATTTCAGAAGTCTGCATGGAAATATCAACCGAAATTTTAGGAATGTAAAATTTGATTTGACATATCTGAAATTTATCGTTAACATGTGATTGCTCGCGCGTGGCCATTTATCTTGCATGAAATATACAGCAATATTACGGCCGAAAACGAAGTAACTTTCACGAGTTTCTCTTGATTTCTTTGGGGCTTTTAAGAGAGCGTTCTTCCCAGTGAACATTTGTCTTATTTTATCAGGGTTGAAGACTCCCCTCAACTTGAAGGACCAATTCTCTCACCCCAAACAGTACCAATTCTCCTAACCTTTGTACCTAAGTCCCTCCTACAATTGTCTGAAATTCATCCTCATTGAGACAAATTTTCAGTTTATTGCTTCAGGTTGAGCACCGGTTTAAAAAAAGATCAATGTGTTTAGTCAAAACACTCTCAGTACAGTTCAGGTCGTGAAATAGAAGCTTTGGTACTCTGCATTGTTTAAATTAGCTGTCAATCAAAGAGTTGAGCCAATTGAGATAAACCCCTACAAGAACTGTATGCCTAGTTTGGGGTGAGAGGATTTGTCCTTTAAAATGGGCCTCTGGGATGAGAACAAGTCAAGTATTGTCAATTTTTGGTATAAATTAATTTGTACTTTGCACATTCAGTATTTTATGTAATGATGTCACATAGAAAATTGGATGAACGCCATTGTATTTACAATAGTCTATGGAAAGGAATAGAGGAAAGCCCTCTTAACTCATGGTAAACCAACATAAAAGTGGAATACGTTGTGTGTGAGTGCAGGGAGTTGCTAGAGAAGGAGATACAACCAACAAATTTTTCCAGACAATATGTACTCGGAACATTATATCTTTTGAGGAGTCTCTATTTGATTGACAGGTCCCTTTGTTTCTATTGTTAAATCCCTTGTGACTAAGTCCTTTTAATGATCATTTCTTCCATTCTCCTTCGACTAATCCCTAAACAATGGCATTGTCTGTATATCCTTTGATATAGAGGTTTGTTTCCGTCAATGGCGAAGCTTATAATAACAATTTCTATAGAACGACTAGAAACAAACGGTTAAACTAGGTGCCTCAATTGCTCCCCTTTCGTTATTAGATGGAAGCATTGTTCAAGTCTATACCTTTACCTCAAATTTAAACAGTTTTGCTATCATTAAGAAACAATAAAATTAAAGTAATTTGCAGAGAAACTGTTGCTGTCTTCAAATGAAACAATAGATCGCGTCTCGGATAGCGTCAAATGACATAAATTTCACAATTTTCCATGACAGCTGGCAACAAAATGTTAACGAGTAGAGTGTAAGGGATACGTCTCTTCATTGGAATTTCGATAATGCGTCACTAATCTTTGTTTATCGAAGTATTGAGATAAGAATTTGGCGGATGAAAGCAAGATTATCTTCGGAAACGAACATTGTCTCAAAGAGACTGTAGAACGTTGTTTCTCCTTCTCTAGCAACTCCCTGGTGAAAGCGGACGTGGGTAAGTTGTGGGAAATGAGTGATTGGGCTAGAGTTGATGGATGGGTGGGACGTTGTGTTGGTTGGGAGGGTTTCTATTGTCATTTGTTTGTTGTTATCGTTTATTTGCGAAAGAGCACTTTTCGAGGTAAGCCCTCTGAATTTCCTAGAGTCTTTCCCTTCATTATCTGTTCATCGCATACATTCATATGACTGACATGCATATGTTGTTATTATTTTCACCTTGCCTTACGTCTTGAGGTTGTGATGAAACAAATACATGAAAACAAAATGCTTCAAAATGCAACATACACAACTTTAAGGGCTGTTATTCGTCACTCCAGACTACAAATTTAGTCTGCAGAATTTTCAATTGGCACAGCTCTTTGCTTAGGCGTGTTTTAATAGCCGAACAAATTTACTGTATGTTATTTAAGTGTCACATCAATATCTGTGAACATGTGCTAGTAGATCAATCATAAGACCATGGCACTGTCGAAATAAGACGAAACTGTTTAATGCGAAATGCTTTTAATCCCACTCCTTAATTTTCCTTTCTTCAGTGGTAGTGTTTAAACAACGAGTACCTTCTAGTCATGACACTGAAAAACAAGTAAAAGCTTTAAAAGTGGAAATTATATATTTCTTCAGTGGTTCCAGAAACTTCCACTCAATGGTCTATGTTTAAAGGTTTCTTAGCCGGATAAAGCATATACATTGATCATTCTATAGCGTACGATATAGAAGATAGATGGCTGTATAATGTGCATGACAATCTTATCCACTGCTGACATATTTCAACTCAGCTGATATGTATATCACAATTTTCTTTATTTTTTTATTTTTTTTATTAAGAAATTGTAGACATGAGATCCATATTGGCTAAGACCATTTGTAGTATCTTCTTTTTACCCAGTCAAGAATGGAGCTATACAGACAGACCAATAATGTAAATGGTCGGAGGGCCGTGAGGTTGGTCACGTATTGTCTTCAGTAGACGTAGTAGCTTCTTCGGGGAGCAGTGAAAATTTTGGTTTCGCCGAAAGCCCCTTTGCCAGAGACGGGAGGACTTTAGAAAAAAGTAGTTCCAAGCTGTATAGGCCTTGTAGCTTTGGAAACTCTGGAAGTGCTGTCTCCGGCCATCTGGATGGTTTATAGCCAGCATTTTTCTTCTTCTTTTTTTTCTAAGCCCGATAGTCACCTGACCCTTTATAATTTCTGTAGCCACCTACTGTTTACATTTAGTGGAGTAACTTGTAGCCAATTGAGAACCGTGGTGCCTATCTCATAATTTCACAATGCATGTAATGTATTCTGGTGAGATAGAATAACCAGGGAGTTGGAATAATAAAATTACTTCTTGAAGCGTCGAACTTTGAAAACTTCAACTCTCAAACACTTGTTTCTGATTAAAAAAGAGTAAACATGTAGCACCGTTTATCCATGGAATTTATGGAAATACTTCCATGGATATACGACGTACATCCATGCTCCACCAACCCTCATTTCGTGAGGACCGGCCTGCATTATTTCAATTACTTATCTCCCTTCACTATAAATTCCATTTTGAAGTACCAGAACACTTACAGGATAAACAAAGGTAGCTCCAAGGAACCCGATCTCATCATTTTATTTATGGACCCTAGAACGGGAGCGTATTAAATTTCCCAGAGCGATCGACCTAATGTTATCTGATACTAATAACATGCACTAACTAGGTTGATCCAGGGACATGCATGCCTGGTCGTATTTCTGTGCGGTTTTCTCTTCCTGGCAAATGAATCCCTTTCCTCGTGTTTTTACAAGTAAAACGATCTGTGTGCGCAGCATGCTAATTTTGTTTTAAACCAGCTAAAGTACTTCGCTTATCTTGTTTACCTGTTAATCTTCATCACATCTATTTTCCCCCAAATCTAAGACTTTTCTACAGCATGAAAATTAACTCGGAAATCGCTTACGTGTGGCCTTCAAAGCTTTAATGTGCAATGTCATTATTGCATTCCGGCCATAATCAATTTTTTGGAAGGTTATACGCTTGGTCCATACACTGATTTAGAAGAAAATTCTGAGATTAAGTTGTTGCTTCAAAACAAATTTGAGACGAATGCTACTGACCTTTAAGGAAAAAAGGTGCCGTTTAGGACCGAGGACACATACTGTGCAGTACTTCCTTATTCCAAAAGCTATTTTTTTTTTTTATCATCTCTAATTTCAGTTTTTTCGATGAATGGAATACGGTTTCCTTTAACTCCCAAGAGTAACATGCTTTCGAGTAGGACTCATGCATAGTGAACCCTAGTGGTTCCCAGCCATGTTCAGCTTATTGTCGTTTTTCACTCTGTGGATTGGCCAACCATTTAGTTCCCATGTTTCAACATAGCATTACTATAGTCAAAGTTGTAAAGTTCAAGTTCAAGATAAAATAATAAGTGCGCATGCAGCTTTAACCAGGTCCATAGCCAAGTGACGGGGCGAGCCCCCCAGAATATGTTTTCCCCCCGTAAAGACTTAGAAGTTTGCCGTTGACTTAATACCTTTGTTCACATTTGGCCTCGTGAAAAATTTTCACCCACTGGAAATGTTTTGCCCCAATCCTTTGGTTCCTTTTCTGGCTACGTGTCTGGCTATTAGAGGGGTATGGACGGGGTTACTTAAAACAGATATTATAAAACGCAGTACGGAGATGTTTTGCCCTGACAAACACTCAACCCGGTAACAACACAGACTAAATGTGAAGCCTGCATGAGGCTTAATTAGGGAGAGACACTTTTTTTTTATTTTGTTTCCTTTGTGAAACACCTTTTCTCATAGCCATAAGGTCTGGATCACGCACGTATCAAGGAGTGTGACGTTTTCGGAGGGTTGTTACAACCGATAATGTTAAAATTAACCGATAATGTAAAAACGACCGATAATGTAAAAAAACCCGATAATGTAATAAAATTCTTTGGACCCATAATGTAAAAACTGTTTTAACCAGGGTATCATGTGGTCTTACCTGCAGGTGTGTCTGTTTGCGAACTTACATATATATATATATATATATATATATATATATATATATATATATATATATATATATATATATATATATATATCTATATATATATATATATATATATATATATATATATATATATATAAATATATATATATATATATAGCGGGAGGTCCCGAGTTCGAATCCCGGTGGAGTCAACATTACCAATTTGATTTATATATTCCACGCAGTTGTCGTCAGCGTTTATTTTCACTTCATCTCTGCCTTCACAGGTTTCTGTATCTCTTCGGAGATCCGCTGGCGAATAAACAATTGTGTTCAGCTGGATAGCATCAACTTTGATCTCTGGTTGGGCTTGCGTCAAACGAGAACTAGTGCTGTTCCAAAAAATTAGGCGCCTGCTCAGGAGGTGAATTGCGAGTTGCTTCATCTGTTATTTGAACAAAGGCCAACCAAACTTGGCTTCATGGCTCAGTGGTTAGAGCGTCCGCTTTAGAAAGCGGGAGGTCCCGAGTTCGAATCCCGGTGGAGGCGGGAAAGGGAACAGATAGGTTCGTGACTGGGCGCGTGCGTATGTGAGCATGTAACTTGTGTTAATTTATCGGTCTATATAATTGACTTTGCTGTGTCTGACAGAAGCTTTCATCATGAGAGTAACCAGGATATTTTATTGGGGATGGCCAACTACAGTTAACTGATTTTCGGAAAATTAAGTACCCTAAGATGTAAACTGGTGCTGCTATCATCTGCATCATTAGTATCATTGAAGTCTTTCTTTTTGTGGTATTTCAAAATATTTTTTTCAGAATTCGGTAGGGGATATGGCCCCTGGCATCCCTTCAGATACGACAATGGCCTATATGTAGTTTATGATTGGGTTCATAAAATTTGAACTTGTCGCTCGAGCAGCCGTGGCGTTACGAAGGGGAGAAGAAAGTGGCGTGACATGAACAATGTATAACTAAATGGAAAATGCATATGTTTTCATTTATGCAAATGATACACACACATTGACACTCACATGTAAATAACAACTGGGGTCAAACTGGTGTGATAGGTGACACTGGTGACCTTTTGGTTTGAATCTGGCAGGCTAAGTAAGCTTGATATTAAACAGCGTTATAACCTGAGAACTCATATACTGAGCCATTTGTCTGATCAGACTAGTAAGCTACTTTCTGATCAGACATTAATTTCTTGACGTTTCTTCCGGGCTGAATTTTCTTGAGCGACACGTGAGAATTCATAAACCACGTATAGGTCATTGATGTAACTAGAAGGAGGCCAGGGGATAATGCACCCAATCGAATTCTGGAAAAAGTGTTTTTTAAATAGCGCAAGGAGGTAGGGAAGAAACGCTTTAGATCTCCAAACGCAAAATATTCCACTAGTATGCCTCAAACGTAATAGAGTTTGCAATGACGACCTTTTATGCCATTTGCCTTTGTTAATATGTTTTTTAAGCTTCTTTCATTCCTCCCCTTGACTACAAGCCTGTCCAAATGCCCATTTTTGTTGCCCTAAGCCCCTAATGGAACGATGTCACTGAGCACGCTATCTTAAAACGTTTAAAACACCCTGAACAACAAAAGCATCCTTTCATTAATGTAACTTATGGTAGTGCTGTAACTAAGGCAGCAGTTGCAGCAGTCGCGCAACACTTCTGATGTAATGATGACCTTCCCGTTGTTTTTTTTTATTTTACTTTTATTTTGGACACAATCATAGTCTACACTTTATTCATATACCTTCAACTCATGTTGGACTAACCAGCATGTGACTCTTTGACCGCGTGTTTGGTCTAACGGTAATGCATCCGCCAT
This sequence comes from Holothuria scabra, assembly GCA_037179385.1. Taxonomy (NCBI): domain Eukaryota; kingdom Metazoa; phylum Echinodermata; class Holothuroidea; order Aspidochirotida; family Holothuriidae; genus Holothuria; species Holothuria scabra. The sequence goes on along the minus strand of CM074187.1, from coordinate 7,028,552 downwards.
TCACGCCGAAGGTCAGGGTTCGATTCCCAGTTCGAGTCATCCCAGATACTCTTAAAAATGGTATATAGGCCTACAGCCGTGGTCTGTTATGCGCCGCATAAGCAATGAAGTCGGGAAAAAGCCAGTGCACCACACTGGAAAAAGCCGGCTCGACTTGAACCAATATGTTGGAAACTGGGCCGTAAAACTCCAACTGACTGACTGGACTGGACTGGACTGGACCGACTGACTGACGGACTAACTAACTCTTTGCACCTACAACAGTTGGACAGTGCTTCAGAGCACTGGTCTAATACAGGTTTTTGTTTTGAGGCTGTTTATTGTTATGACATGGAGTAGCCTAGTACGGGTGAGCGTAACCTTAATTATAGGCAATGTAATAGGACCAAATTAGCCAACGAGTGAAACTCAAAAAATGCAAAACTGATATAATTAACCAAAATAAGCAACGGTGAGCATACTTCACCCACCGCCATACCGTATCCAATCTTTCAGCCAAACACAACATGTATTACATGATTCTAATGTGGCACATTTACTGCGAAATTCACAAAAACTGAACACTGAACAGCAATTGAATTGAGATGATGAAAGGTTTTGAAGAGAGAACAGACATTTTACCCCACAGAACCACACAAGCTTTACCCCCACGTCGTGTGTGGTTTTCTATCCCGGTAAAACAGACAGACAGGCAGACAGACACACCCACACAACCAAATCAAGACGTAGGCGCTTTTAACGTGCTGAAAAACGGACACGACCAGGTGGCGAAACGATTACATATGGCCGAAAACCAAAAGGGTGAATAACCAACACCAACGAAACTAGCACCGCTCCCGGAAAGCCACAGTCCCTGAAAACGTCTAAACAAAACTCTTCAATCAATAAACGGAACATCACTTTCCCAAACAAAACCACGAACACTGCTCCCGAAGAGCCACAACCAACACACAAGTAACTGCCCCGAATTAGGGCCACCATCCCAAAGGGTCATGAGGGGTCGGGGTCCACCTCCATCAAGACGTAGAGATCGGTGTCTTTATCCTGATGGCCAGGACAAGACTGGCCTCTGTATTAACACAAATGCGAAACTTAGCATGTTTGGAACGTAGATCGTAAAGATACATATGCAAATAAGTGGACACGAAACAGAATAACTTAAATAGACTGCGGAGCGGAATTTACTATACACACAATACAACACGAGGCATAAATAAATTTTCCTTGATTCTGCGGTGAAGTATTGTTGGTGCAGATCATATTGTTAGTAGTTGGGTGCGGCTTTGAAATCGTAAAGTACGGAGACGCAGCTACCCACATGAGCTTTTGGAATGTTTTCAGTATATTGGCTGATTTTGTCGGTACTTCTGTCCAGCTGGGTGGACTGTGGAAAAAATCGGATGTGTATTAATATATAATATTTGTCCTATACAGAAATATCAAAGGGAAATACAAAGGGATTTGCGCGCAATCATCTTCAGTTATGTTTTGATTGAAGTTAAACACCAGTTCCAGATATGTTGGTTATTTAAAGGTATAGTTTCACAATTATGTTATTGTTCCTAGGTATGGACGCGATTCTAAAGAAACAGGATTTGGAATTGATAATTAGGACTTCTCTCTTTTCGTTACTTTGTGGAAGATTCATAATGCAATAATAAGTTGCTGCTTCAAAGTACATTAAACAGAAATTGCTTGAGCAGCATAATACAAATGTTTTAGGTGACGTTTGTTTAGATGGGGGAAAACTCTGTCTTCCGACTGAGGTGGAATTTCAGGATTTCAGGAAGGGAATTAAATACAGGTATATATGCCACTCAATAAAAATAGGAAAATCCCAGGCAGGTCAATATTGTAACACTTGGAACAAAAGCATTGAACACGCCCATATCTCAACGATATTTGACTGCCCATGATTTATAAAGCTGAAATTTGATTGGATCAAATTCACCAACGTAAACTACGGAATCATACAAGACATTGTATTGGTTCGTCATTCAATTTAGGCTGTTTGAGGTAGAAAACGGAACTGCGAAGTTCTTTTGAAATGTTGAATCGAAAAGAAGACAAAGGACGTCAGACGATATCAAGACCTTTGAATGTACCTAAGCTACATGGTAAGTTATCAACTGTAAAAATTTCATTAAATGCAATTTGAAGTTGTAGTGTAACTTATAAATCTTAAAACCCAAGTAGAATAGGTCCGATTTTCTCTGTATGTTGTATCAAATGATGGGTTCTTGTTAATGGAATGTGAAATACAATTCTGTCAAGATAACAGATTATTTTCTTGTTTTCTCAGACCTTGAAATGTCTTTCAATAAAAATATGCGCGAAGTCCTTCCATCCAAAACTTTTAACTTCAAACTTTCCATGATCAATTGAAACTTATTCGGTTAAAGGGCAGGAGCAGTCATCCCAAATTGAAGAAGTGTAGTAGACTGTCCAGTTTCATGATTGGCTGTTGGGAGTCATATGACAGTGTTATTTCTCTTCAAATGTGAAATTTACCAGAAATAGCTGCTTGGTTTACCTTGGATATGCAATAGTAAAATCATAAAATGTAATAAAAGACGCTTCGAAGAGAAATAAGATGAAAATTGTGTTATTTAGCTTTTTCTTCAAAATAAGTTTGGGGGTTGCTCTTTACCTTTAAGCTGGCAGTGAGCAAATTATCCCGATAAGGCTAATGGAGAGCTTGGATTGGTCAAAAGTAATTTCAATTATGTTAGAAGATATAATTTGACATATAGTTCCAATTTCAAAATAGATTTTTGAATCCCAGATTATCTCATCACAGTATGATATGTGTTGGGGGGGGGGGATTTAATTATACCGAGAACAACAAAAACAGTGTGCATTTGCCAAAAACCCTGCGCCTCTATTTTTCACGAGTGCTGCCAGTAGGCCCTATTTCGTCCGTGTATCCTGACTACTTGTCGCACGTTCGACAATTAGCTTAGGTGTCAGTCTTGCTATTTAGTAAGGAAAGGTCACCATTTTGGCAAGTAATCTTTGTCGCGCTTGCGGCGAGTCAGTTCTTTACCCCCTCCTCTTTATTGCTAAGAAACCAAAATATTGACAATATTTTAAGTTTTTATGGTTATAAAAAGGGGGTTACATACCTTCTTCTCGAGAGGTGGGGACAGATCCTTCTTTCCCACTCTAGCGGATGCACTTCCCATACATTCAATTCCCCTCTGGATAAGATTTCTGATGAATGTTCCGAGTAATTTAGCAGGTCCGTGGCTATTGTAAGTTGGTGAAGTGTTTTGCATGGGCTTCACATTGAAAAGCTCACCTTCTCTCACTTATAAGAAACCAATTGATCGAAAACTGGCCTGCGAAACTCCATCTAACCAACTTTCACTTCACAAGTGACTGGAAGCGGAACGTGCTGACTGATAGACACAATGAACCAATGGATAACAGACGCATATATGGTATAACTCCCTTAAGCGAAGCGGCTCAGTAGGCAACTTGGTATCTTTAACCTCCGCTTCACGACTCTGAAAGTTGAAAATTAATCTCAGATATGCATAGTTAAACTCAATGTAAAATGATGTTCCAACAGCAACAAAAGTGTTGCTTTTCCCTTACTCTTCGAGAATTGCGAGGCGAAAATACACCTCTTCTGGGCTTTCGAAAATCGCTAAAATGTTGTCGCCACAGTGCAACGCCTGACCGTCGGAAACTAAACCATTGTGTACCTTGCGCTTGCTTTCAAATTTGCTGAAATTTTGTATAGGGCATGTATTAGACCTTGGTCTCTATTTAATAAATATTCTTAGATTAGGGTCCATTTGCTTCTGTGTGGTTTATGATATATATTGTTTCTTTTTTGTATTTTTTTTTTTTTTGTAAAATGTCTCTTTTCTTATATCTATGTGGTATAACTTTGGTTAGTATGACTCCTTCAATCACATTGATCCTTATTCCTTTTCGACATCATTATTGTTTATATGCATACTGTATGTTTAATAATTGATTGTTGTTGATGATGTTAGTATTACCAATAAATAATGGATAAAAAAAAGAGAAAAAAAACTTACCCTCACTCAAAGAAAAATGTTGGCAATGCACAAAATGATCATTTATTGATTTTACAACAAAATTATTACTGTTCCAATTGAGGTACAGTAAGTTTAATCACTTATACTTCGAAATGATAACGTTAGGTGAACAAAATCGTAAAATGCCGATTTTATTCAAATTACCCGATTCAAATTTTGTGAGGTCACAAATTGGGGAATTCCCCCAAATAAATGCGCTAACTCATCTCCCAAACCAAATTTTGTGACCATAACGCATTCACTTACCACATGTGAAATTTATCCAAGATTCCTACCTTGAGATATCACGTTAACCACATTTTTTAGACTTTGACCACTGGTGACCCCAGATGAACTTTGGCCTCTGCAAAAAATAGTGACTATCACCTGACTATAACTCATCCACATACCAAATACGATATCTATCCAAGTTTCCTATCTTGAGATATCGTGTCAACAAGATTTTCAGACTTTGGCCCCCGGTGACCCCAGATGACCTTTGACCTCTGCCAAAAACAATAGGGACCATCTCCTGACCATAACACATCCACATACCAAATATGAAACCTATCCGAGTTTCTTATCTTGAGTTATCGTGTTAACAAGATTTTCAGACTTTGACTCCAATTGACCCAAGATGTCCCTTGAACTCTGCCAAACACAATAGGGACCATTTTCTGACCATAACTAATCTACAAACCAAATATTAAATCTACCCAAGCTTACTATCTTGAGATATCATGTTAACAAGGTTTTCAGACTTGACCTCTTGGTGACCCCAGATGACCTTTGACCTCCACCAAAACTATAGGGTTCTTCCTCGTTTTTGTCTCCACACATCAATCATCAAATTTATGATTTGTCACCCCCAAAATAAGGTGTGCCCAATCAAGAGCACCGCTTCATCAGCTCGAGCTATAAGGGTAATATAGACAAAGTTCCAAGAAAGTGGTATAATCTTATTACTCGCAGTGTTTTTTGATTGTCCATCTTTGGAATACGATGTGGACTACATGTAAATGACACTTTGTGAGGCTTTATCTCTCCCCCCCCCCATTCTTCGTGCTCTTTAACCTGTAACGTAATAGAACCTCTCCACTCCAACCTGTTAAAATGTTATGTTGCTTATAGAAAGGATGTAACATAACCCTGGTTTGGGGCTACAAGGAATCAATAAATTCCTCTATTTCATATTTTAGGTTATTAGCCTATCAAATGTATGAACTAAGTTTCCAATTTTCCGCTTAAAAAATATTAAGAAGCCCTCTTTTACCTCCTTATGAAATCTCTGATTAGATAGCCGAGCTTCTGCGATGTTTACAAGCGTACGTATGTGTGTTTGTGTGTGTGTGTGTGTGGTTGTGTAGTTTGAGTTCTCAGACCGGTTATGCTTCATTCCCTTTCTCTTCCAGGTTCAAGTCATTTTCATAGTACGTTAACTACACTGCTATTTGGTCTCTTTCATGACACCAGATTTGTTGAAAATGTATTTTAACGTGTGCTTTCTTATGTTCACCGTGTTCTACTTTTCGGCTTCGAACGCTCTCCCTCATCATACACGACGGACTGGGAAATAAACTGGAATCAGCAACTTCCACAGCTCTCCGACATTGCATTTTTTTCAAATCCTGGTGAAATACTCCCTGGCTTTATGGTCAACGAAACCCTTCAATTTGTTGGATTTCTTTGGAATGTGCCAAATTCTTGGCAAGAATTAGTTGGACATGCTTGCATCCATTACGGCCCTTTACTGAACATACTTTTTCCGGACATGCAGATTCGAAGTGGATGTGACCCGTTGGTGACATCACTTCAACAGGGACTCCAGTCAAATGTTTTCAATCATTGTATTTCAGCTTGGAATAAACTCGGGGTTGATAATCTTGCGCAAAGGCTGTTGAGTGCCTACGACCAATGCCTTCAGTATGATAGGAATAGTTCAGAGTGTAACCGTGACCCACTTGTGGCTGTTTTTGAGACCAATTTCCTCGAAAAGTTTTTTCGTATTGCATTTAAGTTACTTGACTGGTTGGGACCATCTCCATTCTCAGGTGACTGGTATGGACCCTGTTCAGCATTACGAATTTTGTTAGATGACAGAATGGATCAAATAGTCGACAAAATTAAAAAAATGTTGGCGTATCCTGTTGCATATACGTTGGAATATTTCCACCAAGTAAATATCTGCAACAGTGATGATGCGTTAAAGGATCTTTTGACGGTTTTCCGAACGGTTGATATTTGTAACTTTCTTTCTGGAAATCCTTCGCCGTATGAATACCTTCAGAAGGGTGACAAAACTTATCGACGCTGTCCCCAGTATTGTCCAAGACAGCGAAATGTGTACTGATGCTCTTGCCACGATTTCGCAATATTATGATACCTATGATGATTTCAGTTACCAAATCACTGGTCGAAATCTTAGCTCTGAGTCAAATAGAGTTCATCTTTGTGAAGATATTTTTCTTGCTCTCTTTGACAATTCTTCGTATACACCGACGGCCTACTCAGTCCCTTCCGATGAAGTTTCGGGGACAAATTTTCCCCCATCAACGAGCTGGTCAGTAGTAAGAGGGGCCACTATAGTCCTCGACCAATCAGAATCGAGTATTTGGATGACGTCATCAAATAATGAATATTCATGAGATAAGTAAGGTGAGGATAGTCTTGGACCAATGAGAATGGAGAATGGAGGATGACGTCATGAAATCGTGAATATGGATGAGAGAAGAAAGAGAGGAGTGTCTTAGAATGACGTCATAATGAATATGCATGAGGAGAGAGTGGATAAATAGAAGCACACGAGTGGGAAGAGCTCATTCTGTGTCTAGAATTCATAGTTGTATGATGGCTTGTAAATACGTCGAAGAAGATAGCGATACCGACTGTTCGTTTATCGAAGGCAGTGAAGGAGAGGAGGCCTTGATGGAGGAGGAAGAGGAAAAGGAGGAGATAACTTCGGAGAAGGATTGGACGTCCGGCTACTTGCGTGGCTATAGGACGGGAAGAGGGGACGTGGAGGCACGAATGGTAGAGTTGGAACGAGAGAAGGAAGCCCTCCTCGTCGAACTAGCAAATGCGAAGAGGAACTTCGATAGGTATAAGATGGAGGTGGACGAATGGATCTACGAAAGGCTAGCACCTCGATTAAGGGCTACCATGGACGTCATGGCGGGGATGATGGACCATAGAGTCGAAAGACTAGTAAACTGGAACCCCGATTTGCCACCGCTCGAGGGGAATCAGGAGGAGGAGGTAGAGGGCGAGATGGACGATCTAGGAGATCTTTTTCCAGATCTCCCACCCGTACAGAGACCTGAGGACGCTCCGCCACCGTATTCGGAGAACCCTCCTGCTCACTTTTGAAAAAAAAAGTGAGAAGGACTTTAAACCAAAAGGCTCTTTTCAGGGCCAACATATATTTAGGTGGGGACGGCTCCATTCTTTTTCTGTCAAACATGCTATTTATGTGTTGTATCGTCTTTTAGAACAAAGGAACGAGACATACGGACTCGGCTAGAGGTCTATCTCAGCGTCGTGTGAGACATTAAACGTACCGCTCCGTATTGAATATATACGTTTTGAATGATGTATTGAAAAAACTTTTTAAAAATCGAATTACAAATCTATTTTGTTTGTTTTTTTCTTTACAACAGTTCTGCTAAAGCTAACGATAAAATATCTGTTTCTGGCTTTTTTGACGATGATAATGGTTGTGGTTGTGGTTGTGCTGGTGGTGGTGGCGGCGGCTGGTCTATGAGCCATCGGAGCTGTGTTTTCTCCAGTTCTGTAAAAACTGGTCTCTTCATGCTGAGATCCAGAGGTTCTGGTAATTTTCGGGTCGAAGGAAAAGCAGGTGGGTCTTTTGGTAACCCCAATCGTCGAGTGTTGGTTTTGCAACTAGCTCCAAACAGTTGAAAATGTAACACGTAGTTCCTTAGATGTAGGACATTGTCGCACTGGTTACAATAAAACAAGTCAGCCATTTTTAGATGACGGGCGTAAAACGACAAGCTGTTTGTGTGGTCTAAACGCGACGGCAATTTTTCTTCTTGTAATTCGTAATGAAACTTTATTCGATCTTGTTTATGCGGATACTCAAAGACTTGTGATTGTGAAAAATCGATGCACGGCCTTTTAAAGTGCTCGGATGCGGTACAAACCGGTTTTATCCGGTTCGAGCCACCGCACAAAATACACGCGCAACAGAGAAGGGCGGAGCTTAGAACGTCGATTCACACAGACGTGTGTGTGTGTGTGTTTGTGTGAGCGCGCGGAACTCCAGACATGTATGACATAACGCGCGCTACAGGGGGCGGGGCTTAGAACGTCGGTTCACACAGACGAACGCGTGGAACTGCGCGGTGATCGACAGGTCGCGTCAACCAATGAGAAACGAGACCTGCGCGTGCGTCCTATTGTTACTGTTGTACTGTGTGCGTGTGATTGTTGGGAGAGTTTTCGCGCTCATTCGGATTTTGGTGTTTCGACAGTACAGACGTACGTGCGCGTACAGTTTATATACGTCGCGATAATTAGCTGGAAGTGAGGAAAATAAGATTTTTGTCGAATGGTAGAAGCAACGTTCGTTGCATGCAGTGCGCGTACAGTCAGTGCGGATTGTGAGTATAAAGGCAGTGTAGCGCGTGTTGAGCGTTCATTCGGAGTGTGGAGCTCGAAGAGTGAAGACGTGGCACGGGCGGTTTTGCTCGTATTACTTCTTTCTATACGGAAGTGTGCTGACGGTGTGAGTATATCTCGGGAGTAAATGAGGTGTAGTCGGTGGAAGGATATCGGTCGATAGTCACCTACGAAAGCCTGTATTACTCTTTTGATTGCGTTGCACGATCTAGTGCACGAGCCTTGAGAGTAAATGAGGTGTATAGTAGTAGTTGTCTTTGAACCGTTTTTTCGCCTTCTACGGCCTGTATTACTTTCCGTGTTACTCGCCCGTACTGTACACTAAAGTTTGAGAGAGAGAGTAAACGGGTTGGAATATAGCATCGTCATCCGGACTTGTTCATTCACGCATATTGTTAATCTCACTTTATATCTCATGACGCGGTGTATGCCCTGTAGTCTATACGTAGTGCATTGTCGTTCAGTTTGCCACCGGTCCACAGCGACATTCGGGGTGAGCTTATCGACTATAATACATTACGGCAGACGTCAATGACCTTAGGGTCTGCAGGCATTACATTAGCTTACGAGATCATCGAGATAACAATTCGTACAGAATAGTAAAAGAAGAAGATATTAAAGAAAAAGAAGAGTGAGATGATAGTGGTAAGGCACGCTTTTTTTTCCTTTTGTTCACGTAAAGTATGTGTTTTATGTGTGAAAAAAGGGGGATTCCCCCGAAATATAAATTATATGTCACACCATAGTCTCTGTACGTTTACGTACACGTGCACGCGCCTGTAGTGAGTACATTTCGTGTTGTCTTCGGGTTTATCACCGGTCCAAAGCGACATTCGGGATGAATTCTTTGACTATAACACGATTCGGAAAACGTCATCGACTTTAGGGTCGGCAGGTCGAGTGTTAACGAGAGACTCGTGACGATATTTTAGTCGTGTATACATGTAATGGTCCAGGAAGTATATAAATAAGATGTTTGAAATCGTCTTCTCTCATTTGTATCCAGGATTTCGAAAGATAAACATCGATTCTTCGTGCAATGTACAAAGCTACGCTTACAGAAAAGGAAATAAGGGAGGGGTGGGAAATTCATTGGAGTCAGAGGAAAAGCAAACCGTTTTTCTACAACACGAGGACGAGGGAATCAAAATGGATACCTCTGGTACGACGACCTCTTTCTCCCAGACGACAAGCGGAAGCGGAACGACGCCGAGCCAACTTATTAGACCGAGATTCGTTGGATCTGTTAGAAAGATGGGGAAACCCCACTTTTGAAAATGAACCGGTGTGGGATCAGCCTTCACCGCCTAAACGCAGAAGACAGGAAGGATCGACCCAGCCACCGACAAACCGTGAAGTGAAAGAACAAAGTACACAGACGGAACCGGATCGGCGAAACGTGTCCGTACAAGTTGTACCGACCCCTGCTGTAGAAGAGGAGGGGGAGGAGGAGGAGGAGGAAGAAGAAGAAGAAGATACATTAGCTCGCGCCATAGCGGAAACGATTCCCGAGATAAACGATCCCGAAAATGAGAATATTATCCCTGATACTCAACCTTTCAAACCAGAAGAAAACGGGGAAGATAACGAGGAGGAGAACGAAGGCGATGAAGAGGATGAAGAAGAGGATGAAGAAGGGGGTGATGATGATGACGATGATGATGAGGATAATGAGGATGAAGAAGAGGGTGATGACGATGACCCGGAAGAAAATGATGATGAAGAAGAAGAGGCTTATCGAGAAGAAGAAGAAGACGGTAGTGACGAACGAGAAGACGACGACGATGAGCGTAATGACGATGAAGAAGAAGAAGGGGGTGAAGGAGAAGAAATGGAAATTGCCGGTGATGGAAGTGAAGACGACGGTGAGGATGATGAGGAGGAGGAAGAGGAGGAGGAAGTTAGACCCAGGGATTGTTGGAGAGTCAGAAACGAAAGAAGGAGAAGAATCAGAAGATTTCAAGCGGATGCTGACGAGTGGATTCTAGAATTTCTGGACGAACCCATGGCCAATTTTATTCGTCATAGAGGCAACGTTATGATTGCGGTCTATGACATCATTCAAGATATCATCGAGGAACTCATGCACGGTTTTGCGCCCGGCGATATGGTAGGGGTTCAAATCCAACACCCTGCATTACGCGAAGATATATACGTACCCGTCATGCGTCGTGACCAATTGAATGCCAATCGTATTTTGGCCATCATCGAAATCGTGATGCAATCTAACGAAGAGTTTACTTTTGATGGACAGATGACATTTCACATCATCAGGATCCAAGACATGGTCGGTGGAAATGATGACGTCACCCAAGACTGGGTCAAATTTAAAAAAAGCGTGGTACGCATCCAGAATAAAGACGACATGTGTCTGGCACGAGCCATCGTCACGGCCGTAGCACATCATCGAAAGAAAACGGACCGGACCGTCAATTGGAATAACGTTCGACGAGGCCAATCGGAACAGACAGAACTCGCCAAAACCCTTCACTCACGGGCAGATGTACCGATCGGTTCTTGCGGCCTGGAACACGTCTCTCGATTCGAGAAAGTTTTACCGGAGTATAGAATCATCATCGTCACCAGAGGTCGAACGGAAGCCATCATTCACAAAGGCTCGAATGAAAAGGGGATACCAATCTTCTTATATTACCACGACCGTCATTTTGACACCGTCACCAGCATGAGTGGATTCCTGAACAGACACGCATTTTGCACCAAATGTCTCAAGGCATACAAGGACCCGAAATGGCACAAATGTTCGATCAAGTGTCATGCCTGCAGAACACCGAACGGACAGTCCTGTGAGGAAGAAAAAGACGCCCGGTGGTACTGTGACGATTGTCGTCGCCTCTTTAAGAACGAAACCTGTTTTCAAAACCACAAGAGCGGCAAGCCAACGACCTGTGAAACCGTTCGCCGATGTAAGCAGTGCAGCTTGACCTACTCCGAAGGCAAGAAGAAACACGTGTGTGGTGTGCAATATTGTCAAACGTGCCAAAAAGATCGACCACGAGGACATTTATGTTTCATGCAACCGATTCGTCCTAGTGATTCTCTACGGTCATGTCCGGATTACATCTTTTTCGATTTCGAATCCAGAGTGGACGAGACGAACGGGCGACACATTCCCAACTATGCCGTGGCCCATAAAGTGTGTGCATTATGCATCGACGAAGAAGATATCGAGAGGCCGTGCGAACACGAAAGACAAGTCTGTTTCAAAGGTGACGACACCGTCGAGGATTTTTGCACGTGGGCGTACTCGAATCCCGATTCGATTTTCATGGCACACAACCTGAAGGGATACGACGGTCATTTCGTCGTGTCCTGTTTTTCGAAGATGGGGATGACACCGACTGCCATCATCACGAACGGTTCGAAGATTACGTACATGGAATACGAATTGCCGAGAACGTCTCGTAATAAAAAGGTGGAGAAAATCGTATTCAAAGATTCTTTCAACTTCATTCCCATGGCACTTTCCAAGTTTTCCAAAACCTTCGGACTTTCTGAAGAGAAAGGATATTTCCCGTATCTGTTCAACACAAGAGAACACGAAAGTTACGTGGGACCGTGGCCCGATGCGACTTTCTATCACCCCGAAACCATGAATGCCAAGCAGAAGAAAGAATTCGACGCCTGGTACGCACAGCAAAAGGGAAAAGTCTTCGATATGGAGAAGGAAATGAAAAAATATTGCGTGGCAGACGTGGATCTATTGAGAAAAGGATGTTTGACATTTCGCCGCATTTTTCAAACCATGAATGACGTGGATCCATTTGCAGAAGCCATGACCATAGCCCAAGCCTGTCAGAAAGTGTTCCGAAAATGTTTTCTGGAAGAAGAAACCATCGCAGCCGTCCCTCATCTCGGATACGACAATCATTCGTTAAAGGCCTTGAAATGGTTGGCATGGCTCGGTCACAGAGATGGAATTCACATTCAACATGCACGCAACGGGGGCGAGACCACGGTGGCAGGGTACAAAGTCGACGGTTCTTGCGGTAACACGATCTACGAGTTTCAAGGTTGTCTCTGGCACGGATGTCCCACGTGTCACCCCGATCGCCAAAAACTAGTTCCAGGCTCTACATTGACCGTAGAAGATGTCTATCAGAAAACCGTGTGGAAAATCGGGGACTTACGAAGATCCGGTATGAACGTCGTGGAAATGTGGGAATGCGAATACGATCGAATGCTTTGCCGAGACGAAAAGATGAACGAGTTCGTGCAGGCTCTCGACTACAAGCCACCTCTCAATCCGAGAAATGCTTTCTTCGGTGGGAGAACCAACGCGACCTGTTTAAAGTACGAAGCCAAACCGGGGAATCCATCAAGTACATCGACGTATGTTCTCTCTACCCGTGGGTGAACAAGTACGGACGCTATCCCATCGGACACCCTACGATCGTGACAGAAAACTTTAGACCCTGGCAAGAATACGAAGGCCTCATTTACTGTCGGGTATTACCGCCCAGAAAACTCTATCATCCGGTGCTGCCCTATAGATCGGACAACAAGTTGCTGTTTCCTCTCTGTGCCAGGTGTGCAGACGAACGACGACTGGACGACTGCGAACACACCGACCGCGAAAGAGCTATCGAAGGTACCTGGGTGACGTTAGAACTGAAGAAAGCGGTGGAAAAGGGATACGTCGTGTTGAGCGTTTACGAAGTATGGCACTTTGCGGAACACACCCAGTACGACCCACAGACCCGTCGAGGTGGATTATTTTCGGGATACATCAATACTTTTCTCAAAATGAAACAAGAAGCGGACGGATGGCCCAGTGAGTGTCACACCGAGGCGGACAAGAAAGCATACGTCGACGACTACGAAAGGCGGGAGGGAGTTCGGCTGGAAACCATCGAGAAAAATGAAGGCAAACGATGTCTCGCAAAATTGATGCTCAACTCGTTTTGGGGAAAATTTGGTCAGAGATGTAATTTGCCTCACAAAACCCTCATCAACGACTTACGGAAATTTTGGGAATTGGCATCAGATTCTACAAAAGAGGTCAAAATTACCAGGATCGACGAAGACTGTATGGAATTGATTTGCACCGACAAAGAGGAATACGTAGACGGCGGAGGCAATAAGAACATTTTTATCGCCGCTTACACCACCGCACAAGCCAGGTTGAAATTGTATTCTTACCTCGAACGACTGGACGAGCGGGTGTTGTATTTCGATACGGATTCCATCGTATACGTCTCTCGTCACGGTCAATACGATCCGCCCATCGGAAATTACCTGGGAGACATGACCGACGAACTGGAAAAGGATTATGGTACGGGAAGTTACATCACCAAATTCGTCTCGGGTGGACCCAAGAATTATGCCTACGAAGTATATTCTACCAAAAAGGCACCACCAGCCGGCACTGCAAGGTACGAGGCATCACTTTGACAGCTTGCGTCAACGAGTTGGTGAATTTTAGCAGCATGACAACCCTCGTAGAGCAATTCGATCCAAAAAGCGAAGACAACAAAAGCATCCTCGTCAAGAAGGAACACGATATCGTGAGAAAACGATTGGGCCAAGTTTTTACTAAACCGACTCAGAAAGTGTACAGGATAGTGTACGACAAACGGGTGTTGAAACCCGATTTTTCCACCGTACCTTACGGGTACTGATATGTATAAAAGGAAGACGTCGAGAGACGTTTCATCATTCGCGCTCGAGATGTCATTCCACTATCACTCAGATTGTATCAAACCGATCGATCAAAAGCTGTGTCCACGACACTGTTTCTCCATTTATCGACCGCACGTGAAACACGTAAATCGGCACGTCGAGCGTCGAGATGTCCACCAGAGGTGGATGAACTCCAATGCTGATTATCGGTACAAGAGACATCGAGTATTATTTCGATATAGGAATAAATACGAGACTTCTAAGAAACAGAAAAAGAAGAGTCGAGCCGTACCATGGAGAAGCATTTCGGATAGCATTCGCAAGGATCGTATATCTTGGTTGTGGTACACCTATCATTCCCCATAAAAGGCACGAGGTATTCGGTAAAGTGTCATTTGAAAGGGGGACACCGAGGAAGATGGACGTCAAACTAGCTGCGAGAAAATCCTTCACGGAATCATTGGAAAGTACGACGACCGTAGATCACAAAAAGACTACCACCGGGCACAATTCTTTTTACACACTGTGCTTCCCATTGTCAGATTGCAGAGAGGAAGACGAATACCTGTTCGACCTTTTAGTGGAAAAGCTGAAGCGTGCTAAAAATGCACAGGTGCAACACGTCTGCAAAGGTTGTCTTGATGGTCACTTCTTCGTCACCGGGTATACTTTACACAACGACGTTTTCGAAATCGTCATGACGTTTGCTGCTGAGTTGCGACGTTCCATTGTCGGCGGTAAGGTACTCCGTCCCAGATGTCTTGCCAGGATATAAAAGGGAGATATCGAAAAAGAATTCGACATTCGTCATCATGGCTTCGAACAGTGCAGACGTATTTTTGGCTCTCGACAATACCGTACTCAACTTTCTCCAGGATGCATTCGAAAACTACGAATGCTTGACCTGTTACGGATGCGAATTAGACCATCCGAGCCAGAAGCACCATCCCTGTACCATGGACGAAACAGAGTACGGGTCGTGGGATTGGAACAAAACTCTGGCTTACGTGGACGAGAAGACGGTTCGAAGAACGTTTCGAGAGGTCCTGTCGCGTTTGGGTTTGAAAGAATGTGGTCGTTATTCGTTCGAGAGATTATTTCCAATCATCATGATGTCATGGCGGGAAGAACCGTGCGACAACAAGACGTTCTGTAGTGTGGATTCGATCGACCGACAGAAGCGTCAACGAACACTCGTCGACCACAAACTGGTTTTTCCCGAGCGCATATCCAACGTAGTCGATGCTTGTCACGAGAAAGCATTAAACCACAACGCACATCGTTACAGATTACGCATCCTGGCTTTGGAAGATGCAGAACGCAAGGGGTCCAAGAGCTTTGATCCAAACAGTGTCGTAGAGACATTCAAAAATGAAAGACAACACTTGGACGATTTCGAGACTTTCGATAAATGGAATACGTGCGAAGCCATTCAGACAGAAATGAATCGCCTCAAAGATATGAATCATCTTCGAAGGGTTTTGAAGAGATACAACGACATATCGGGAAGGCTACGCCTGGCCGAGAGAATCGTAAACAAGCCCATGGATCCGAGAGTCTAAAAACGTTATAAATACGATGTTTATTAGGACTCTTCTTCATTTCTCATCGAGACACCAAAGCGAGCAGACGGGAAAAAACAATGGCAGGCGTCTTAGAAAACAAAGCAGATTCAGTCTTGGAAGATGGATGGGAAGAACAAGTCACCTTAGACTGCAAAACGATTTACGTGCGCCCCAGTACAGGCGAGGTGACGTCGGACAGACCGTCCAGGGAAAGCCGGTCAGAACAAAATTTCGACCACCTGCTGTAGCACCAGGCAAACGAGAGGCCGAGCCTTTATTCGACGAAAAGAGACTGCCGTTGGGTGACGGAAAGTTTGTCACCGTCAACGTATTCAACGATCGCATCAAAGTGCACGTGAGAGACTTTTACGAAAACGAACGAAGCGTTTGGATACCGACCAAAAGAGGCATCACGCTCACCCCAGAACAATGGAAAGCATTGTGTCAACATAAGCAAGCCGTGGAAGACGCCATCCGCTCCAATATTTCTAAGCTGTCTGGAATCTCGGGAAAGAGACGCAAATGAACCGGTCGTGATCGTCGAATGACTCTATGGATCGATTTGTACCATTCATCGATTTTTGATAAAGTTTCAATGTTATGTATATATTTCATCGATTTAAATAG
The DNA here is from genome assembly GCA_037179385.1 of Holothuria scabra. Taxonomy (NCBI): domain Eukaryota; kingdom Metazoa; phylum Echinodermata; class Holothuroidea; order Aspidochirotida; family Holothuriidae; genus Holothuria; species Holothuria scabra. Next base: position 7,012,027 of record CM074187.1, on the reverse strand, counting down.
TCTTTATAACGCACATTGCTTTAAGATCGAATGAATCTTTATATCGTTCATTGCCTTTACATCGAATGAATCGTTATTGTGTTCGACATTTCACTCGTTAAATATCCTTTGCTCTGTAAACATTGTAACGACTTAAGGAAAGAATTCGAACAATAAAGTTTTCAAAACGTATATATTTTAACACGGAGCGGTACGTTTAATGTCTCACACGACGCTGAGATAGACCTCTAGCCGAGTCTGTGTGTCTCGTCTTTATTTAAGAGTCGTTGCGAGTTTGTGTTCATTACTTTTGGTTTGGTCTTTAGACATGTCTACAGAAATCCGAAAAAACATCGTGGGTCTGCGAAATGCAGCACGAGAGCTCAAACCGGGCATTAGTTCTGAAAAGATGAAACGCTTACAAAACAAAATTGTCAGACATGCCCGACAATTAGAAAAATCGAAGGGGCACATCATCAGAAAACCTTTGTTGGATATCAGACACGTTTTGTTTATCATGGCAGGAGCACGCGACTTTCGTCTTCCTGCAAGTTCTTATAAAACGATGAAAAAGAAACTCGCCAAAGCTCTTAATGCGATAGCTTTGAAATTAAAAATCACTCGTCGTTAGGTCGTCATGAGGAACGGACGCACTTCGTTTTTGCTCGGTGGATTAAGAAGAGCCACTGTAAAAATGCGCGGAGGTGAAGTTTACGTTGCCATTCGAGAATGGATCAGGAATGTAGACGGAAGTCTCAAGGCTGGTAAAAACGAATCAATTTGACGATCGACGAATGGCTCGCTCTTCAAGAACGAGGGCCCGATATCATTCACGTCATCAAAAGGCTTTTACATATGCAAATGAAGAACGTCAAACGGCGTATAAATAAAAGGGATTTCGAGTAAACGAATCATTTGTGATCGACATGTCAGAGGAAACGTTCGACGTCCGCCTGAAACATCCGTTCACGTGTTTGATAGCAGGTCCAACCGGCTGTGGAAAAACCGTGTGGTTATCCAGATTATTAAAGCATAAAGATCATTTGATCGATCCTGCTCCGTCGAACATCGTATGGTTTTACGGGGAATATCAACCCCTGTACGACGTCATCACTCGCACGTGTCCTGGAATAAAGTTTGTGGAAGATTTACCGGAACACATCGACGAGTACATCGATAAAAGTAAACCGAATCTCGTGGTGTTGGACGATTTGATGCACGAAACGGATCGGCGTGTAGCCCAATTATTTACCAAAGGAAGTCATCACAAGAATTTATCAGTGATCCTGGTCTTACAAAACCTGTTTCAGAGAGGCAAAGAAATACGGACCATCAGTCTGAATGCCCATTACGTCGTGCTGTTTAAAAACCCTCGGGATGTTTCTGTGGTCGATCATCTTGCTCGACAAGTCGTACCGAGTCGTACGAAATTTCTTCGCGAAGCCTACGCGGATGCCACGTCGAGGCCGTACGGATACCTGTTCTTCGATTTCAAACCCGAAGGAGACGAACGCGTCCGATTCAGAACGGATATTTTACCAGAAGAAGGAGGAAACGGCATGGTCGTCTACGGACCCAAAAAACGACACTCTTGAAAGAGTCTTTCTCTATTTGGTTCGAAGAAAACTGGATATCACGAGAGAAGACGTCGATGACCTCGTTCTGCTTAAAGCTTGGCATGTGGCACAGGAAGTAGAAGCACGGGAAGACTGGAAATCGCTTTTGCAAGGACCTCATCGAAACGACGTGGAAAGTTTATTCCGATACATCGAAAGAGACGGATCCCCGACTCACGTCGTGATCTTCTTACTGTTTTTCATCACGGTGGAAATGAATCGCGGACGTATAAGCATCGCGAATTATCACGATGCCTGGCAACGACTCAAAAGCTGTAGACTACCCAACTGCGACTGGGAAACCTGGAGTAGGTTATAAAGAGGAACAAGGCGCGGCAACGTCATCAGTCGAGGATGCAATGGCACTCGTGAAGGAACATTTCCCTCTTTTGCATTGTTTAGCGAAAGGTCGACATATTTCGGACATTTTGAAAAAGTCTGACAGAAATCTCATACTTTGCTTGTGCGAGTGTGCTCTGAACGTCTTATACGGTAACGTTCCCCTGACGGATAGCCAAAAGAAGACGCTCAAACGGTACAGACGCACGTTGAGATTACTCGCAGATAAAAAAGTGTCTCTGAGAGAGAAGAAGAAGAAACTCGAACAGAGAGGTGGTAGTGCCATTCTTCGACCGATGTGTCACGCCGTCGTCAAGAAATGGAACACGCCCGGAAAATGATGTTGGTGCCGCACGGTTCGGTGACACCTCAGGCTCCGATGGTGGACGGTTCGGGTGGAGTACATCGAGAAGACGTCACCAGTATTTTAAAAGACATAAGACGTGCATTCGAAGTAAAATCTACCAGGAAACAGAGAGAATTTGACGTGGCAATCGAAAGGATCCTGAATAACGATAAACTTTCTCAGGACGAGAAAGCCAAGGCTTACGGACAAGTGATCCAACAGCAGAGGTTTTGGCGTCAGAGACGTAACGAAGACACCTTACCGAAAGACGGAGAAAGCGATCGGTTGGCCGTCAATTTCATTTTGGATGCCGTACCAAAGACGTTTCGATCCAGAGCGGAAAGACTGGTTCATTTTTTGAAAGAAAGTGGCATTACATGGACCGACCGAGGAGAGATGATCGATCTGGACGGACAAAAGGTGACAGGATCGCACATCACCGATCTCGTAAACGATCTAATGAGACAGAGAAAAACCTCGCATCCCGTGGGCCGAAATATTTTAGCTCGGGATTTGCAACGTTTGAACGTACCTCACACACTCGTCGGAAACGAAGAACGTTGGGAAGCTATACACCGATCGCTGCCACCGACTCCGAGAGCGACTACCGAATCTACGGGACGTAAAAGACGAAGACGAGGTCGTGGAAAGAAGCAGGTAGATGCAGAGGAAGAAGAAGAAGAAGAACATGGAGACATGTACGGCGTTCGTACCCCGCCACCATCTCCGGATAAAAGCAGTTGGCTCACTTATTAAATGGTGTCACACCCGACCGCGACGTACATATGACGACATGGCAGGCTCCTGGAATAATCCATTCGTCCAACTTAGAGAATTTTTGAAAAATATCAGGTGTACCAGTGCTTGCTGCGGTAGCCGCATTAACGTCACCCATGATCGAGCAGACGGAGACGCTACCGGACATCCTCCGAAACATATATTACGACGCATCGCATCCGGCTGGTTACAGAGGCATCGCAGAACTTCTACGTCATGCGAGAAAGCAAAGACCTAATACCACGCTCGAAGAAGTGAAGCGTTGGTTGCAATCCGAAGACACTTATACGTTACATCGACCGGTCAGGCGAAAATACGTAAGGAATCGCGTATACGTTCACGGTATCGACGACCAATGGCAAGCAGATCTGGTAGATGTCAATGCTCTCTCCCGTCATAACAAAGGAATAAGATTTCTCTTGACTTGTATCGACATCTTTTCCAAATATGCATGGGTCGTCCCGGTCAAAGACAAGAAAGGAAAGACTATCGTCAAAGCTTTGGAAACTATACTGGACGGTCGACGTCCTCGTAAATTACAGACCGATAAAGGATCGGAATTCTTCAACAAGGATGTGAAACGTTTGTTGGCCGATCACGACGTCCATTTGTTTGCCACTCACAACGAAACCAAGGCGAGTGTCGTGGAGAGATTTAACAGAACGTTTAAAGAGAAGATGTGGAAATATCTCACCGCGAATAACACCTTACGGTATTTGGAAGCGTTACCTCGATTGGTCGAAAGCTACAACAGCGGTTATCATCGCAGTATAGGAAAATCACCGAACGACGTGAGCGTGAAGAACGAATTGGAAGTTTGGAATCGCCTCTACCCGGATCTCAGAAGAAGAAAAAGAAGGAAACGTCCGACGTACCGTTTCGAGGTGGGAGATCGAGTGAGACTCAGTATGAACGTGAGACATTTTCGAAAGGGTTACTTGCCCCGCTGGACGGAAGAAATTTTTACCGTGTACAAAAGAATTCCCAGAAAACCGGTGGTGTATGCCTTGAAAGACTGGGACGGGGAAATCGTCGAAGGTACTTTTTACGAAACGGAACTTCAACGCGTCGAAAAAGATGACGCCGACGTTTTCAAAATCGAAAAGATATTACGCCGGAGAAAGGATAAAAATGGAAATGTACACTATTTCGTCAAGTGGAAAGGCTACCCTGCAAAGTTTAACAGTTGGATCGATCGTATTATTAAACTGTGATGCGTGTCGTACGATACCTCACTCTAGACTTTAAAACTCGACGGTCGACATGGATTCGTTTTACGTGACTCTACCGAGTAACAGTTCTATGGACATTTTTCCCGATAACGCATTGGCGCATTATTTCACTCATTTGAGTAAACCGTTGGAACTTAGAGGGAAATGGGAAGTGGCCATGTGTGGGATTTCTTATGCTCGTTCGTGGTACGATTGGGATCACGACAGTGGCTCTTTTTGCGTGGTTCCGGGAAGCGGCGAAGATCAAATGGTATTCACTTATGGACACATACGCACCGACGTGGGTCCTGAAAAACTGGCCGAATTACTGTCGAAAAGCCACGAAAATGTCAGTTGGTCGTGGAGCGATTTGCAAGCTAAATTTACGGTCCGGGTGCGAACGAACGATCCCGCGTATTGTCGAGTGTTGGCATACGATCGCGCGGCTACCATCACGGGATTCACGTCACCGGTCGTGGGCATCATCGAAAACGCCGACGACGAAACGTACGTCCATTTCCGTGCGACTCGACCGGCCGATTTACATCCCATTCATCAACTGTACGTGTACACCGATATCATCGAACACCAACTGGTCGGTGATACCACGGCACCTCTTTTGAGGACCGTACCCGCCGGTAATACGTTTGGGGAGACGGTCGACGTGGACTTTACCAAGTTACATTATAAACCCGTGGCAAGATCCCTCGTCAACAACATCGAAATCGATATAAGGGATGAGACCGGCAAGCGAATACCATTTCAAAACGGACGAGTCATCGTAAAACTACACTTCCGACAAAAATTATGAGTGGCATCCCCGTATTCACGGGTCCTTATTATCAAAGAGGTCACGGCTTGGGAGCAGCCCTCGGTGTATTCAGAAGTGCCGTGCCGTTTTTAAAACCCATGCTCAAAAGCGTAGGTAAAAGCTTTCTAGCGGCCGGTTCCAACATTGCAAAAGATGTCATGACCGGAAAGAAACTGAGTACTGCAATGAAATCTCACGTGCAGAACGAGTTGGGAAAAGGAGTCAAGCGTGGATTGCAGGACATGATAGACCAAACGGGTTCAGGGGCTAAAAGACGTCGTTGTGTCAAGACGAAGAAGAAGAGAAAGCCTTCGAGGAAACCTATAAAGAGGAAACGTACGAGAAGAAAGGTCATTTCAAAACGGACCACCAAACGGAAAAGACGTGTTTCGGACATTTTCGATTAAACGATAATGGCAGGACATAGAGACTCTTGCGAGTGTAGCAAATCCGAGATGGATCTTTTCAGCGTCCCACCCACGCAGACCGTCATCGAAAGAGGAAGTTGGGAAAAGATCAACCCCATCGCAGGTCTATCCGTACCTTACGAATTCCAAATCTCGGGAACCGGTGATCAATACATCGATTTGGAAGAAACGCAACTTTACGTCAAGTGTAAAATCACCAAAGCAAACGGAGACGCCATTGATATAGATGCTGCCAGCACTCCGGATAAAGTGGGACCCATCAATTATACTCTACATTCGCTTTTCAAACAAGTCGACGTTTCTCTCAACGGTCAGGAAATTTCAGATTCGTCGTCGATGTATCCGTACAGAGCTTATCTCGAAGCCCTCTTGAACTACGGAGAAGAATCCAAAAAAGGTCAATTGTCTTCCGCACTGTATTACTCCGATACGGCCGGTAAATTAAACGCTGCTAACCCTTCCCAGGCCAATGGAAACGAAGGACTCAAAGCGAGATCAAAATTTTTTGACGGAAGCGAAGAAGTCGAATTGATGGGACGTCTGCACTGCGACGTGTTTCACATGAACCGGTACATGATGAACGGTGTCAACGTGAAAGTAAAGCTCACTCCGAGTCAGGACGACTTTGTGCTGATGTCGAGTGTCGCGTCACCCAGTTATAAGATGAAAATTACGGAGATAGCTCTCTACGCCCGACGAGTGACGCCCAGTCCCACTATTCTATTGCAACACGCCAAGATGTTAGCCTCCGGAGTCACGGCCAAGTATCCGATTCAGCGGGTCCAAATGAAGACGAAATCTATCCAGTCGGGAACCGCAAACGTCGTCACGGATCACCTCTGGTTGGGACAATTACCCCGTCGACTCATCTTTGGAATAGTGGCTGCCACCGCCTTCAACGGTGCTTACGATAAAAATCCTTTTTCATTCCAACATTTGAACGTATCGAGCGTCACTGTCAGGTACGCTGGACAACTGCATCCTTCCGATCCCATGAGACTGGAGTTTGCAGACGACGACGAACCGTCCACGAAAACGTTGCGCGGATACGATTCTCTCTTCACGGCACTCCATAAAAAAGGTTCGAACGAGGATTTCGGTATAAGTCGAAATGAATATGAAAATGGTTACACGCTTTACGGTTTCGACTTTACACCCGATCTTTCGGACGGTGCGCATTATAACCGAAAACAAGAGGGTAGTTTGGATTTGTCCATACGTTTCAAAGAACCCTCGACGGGATCCGTCATCTTGGTATGCTACGCCGAATTCGATAACATTATCGAAATCGATCAACACGGAAACGTTTCCTTCGACTTTGTGCGATGAATAACCGGTCTTTGACAAAAGTGCTCGAAAATGACATCGATACGAAATCCTCTTTTAAAGGCGTATTTGCTTCCGATACGTGTCCTCGTACCTTACAGCGAGGTAAATGTTACGTGATCAATACGGATCCGGTTGCTTTTCCAGGAAGGCACTGGGTTTGCGTGTACGTACCGCAAGGAAACGGTAGTGTAGAATATTTTGATTCGTACGGAAGACCGCCGACGACCGTGCCGGGTATAGCCGCTGCATTGAGGAATAGAAACGTCGTACATAATACAAAGCAAATTCAATCGCTTTATTCCGACGTTTGTGGACATTATTGCATTTATTTTTTAAAACGACGTTGCGGGGGTAAATCGATGCATCAAATCGTCCAAATGTTTACCGACAATCCGCGACGAAACGATAAGTATGTAAAACGTTTGATCCGTCCTTTGTTAAATAGTAACGAAATGCGTGTATGATGTGTTTAAGAAATATATTCGAATGTTTTAAAATGTTGTTATGTTTATCGAAGAATTGTCGTTGCAAAATGTTTAAAATTATTTATAATATTAGAAAAAATGAAAAAAATTTACGAATGTTTAAAGAAAGTTTTAGAAAAATGTTTCTTCTTTGTTATTGTTGTTGTTATAAAAAGTATTGTACGTTTTAAAAAGAAAAAATAATTCGTAAAAAATACTTGTTGCTATTGTAATGTTTAAGAAATATGCATTTGCACGTATTGCCATTGTTTGTAAAACTTGTAACCATATTTTTAAAAACGCTTATTACAAAAATAATAATAATAATAATAATATTTAAAAAAATTATAAATGGAAAACGTAAAAAAAAAAATGTGTTTACGATGTTTGTATCTTACAAAAAATGTTTACCATTATATCGAAAAAAAATTATATGTAATTAATAATAATAATGATACCATGGAGGAAAGAGTCACCGTCGGTTGCTTTCCACAGTTTCGGAGCGTTGGTTGGGGCTCCGAATGTGCTAGTATCCGAAATGATTTTCGTCGGAACGGCCATAGACCGTCTCCTCACCGTTATGGTAAAACGATAACTAAAGTAGTGTTGCACTGAAATGTCATTATTATTATTACTCATATTTTTTGAATGTATTTATGTATGTATGTATGTATGTATGTATGTATGTATGTATGTATGTATGTATGTATGTATTTATGTGTATGTGTTCAATAAATGATTCGAAAACGTATATATTCAATACGGAGCGGTACGTTTAATGTCTCACACGACGCTGAGATAGACCTCTAGCCGAGTCCGTATGTCTCATTCCTTTGTTCACACGACCTCAACATGTTTGGAAAAAAAGGGGGGGGGTGGGTGGCCGGTCGAACATTCATGACCCCCTTCTCTCATACATATTCATCATGACGTCATTCTAAGACACTCCTCTCTTTCTTCTCTCGTGACTATTCATCATTTCATGACGTCATCCCCATTCCCGATTCTCATTGGTTCAAGACACTCCTCTCTTTCCTCTCTCATCCATATTCACAATTTTATGACGTCATCCTCCATTCTCCATTCTCATTGGTCCAAGACTATCCTCACCTTACTTATCTCATGAATATTCATTATTTGATGACGTCATCCAAATACTCGATTCTGATTGGTCGAGGACTATAGTGGCCCCTCTTACTACTCTGGTCATATTTCTTCTATGAATCGCTATCTTTCTTAGAAGTAGACCTATTTGGAAATGTTTTCCTTTATATAAATCCTGAACCAGGTCAACTTCTACCTGATTTCTCTTTCATTGACACTGTAAACCTTCTTGGAGCATTCTTTCGATCTGACAAGCTCTCTGACGGTGTCGTAATAATGTGTGACGTTTTCGAGTCATTTCTCTCAGAACTTGATTCTCGTGTCCGAAGCATGTGTACTGCTTTGCGCAATAACGAAACAGCTACAGTAGAAAAATTATGTGCAGAACTCACTTCTAATCCTTGGTTTAGGAATACTCACCCTTCGTTGAGAGAGCCTACTTGGATCTACATGGTTGTTACGGGTGTGGATATGACACGGAAACTATTGGAATTAACCTGCAATATCTCAAGAGTACTTATGTAGTGCACTGGATGCGTATTTCCATTCCAACAATAATCTTCAGTCCCTAGTTCGTTTTGGTTTGAATGTCTACCTGACCGAACTCTTACCATTGGCGGATAAAATCTGTAAAGACTATGATTCGGTGGTTAACCCCATAGAAATGACGCGTTACTATTGTCATGGGAGCGTCACAGAATTTCGCAGAGTATTAAGAAGTTTTAGTGATTTGATTGTGTCAAGTTTGGGCTTTTCTGACAAAAATCAACTGTGTGAAACAATTGATGCTGGAATCGACGTTTCTTCTGGGCGAGTGAAAGGGGCGTTGGATGAAACAATGCAGAAAAAGATTTTATCTTTTCTGACAGACAGAGGGCGCTGCAAAGAGTCTGTACAATCTATTCAAAGGTTGTTGGTGTTGCAAGGCGCGGTCAATGAAACTTTTCCTGTTACCTACCTCACAAAATACACTGGCTACAGGGGCATCGATGCTCTGTGTGAGGATTTGAATGTGTTCTTTGACCCTTGATTATGTCAAGGTAAGTTGCTTGTAGGCGACAGAGTTCTGAACATGATGCTGAATGTAGCGCTGTGTGCCAGCGGCTGATAGAACTTTCAAGGGTGTGTCACAATATGCAATGTATTGTAAATATATCATTCTTCGATTTATTACATTTTGTGGCAGTCCGGGGGGATCTAATCTAAGGAAAGTAGGGAAAAATTCGAATTTCTCCTATTAGAAAATTCTGTCCCTTAAAATTGGGTGTCATGGCCATTTTTATACACTAGAAACAGTGTTGCAGCTACAGGGGTCAGGGTGATTGCACCCCCTCCCCCCCCCCCCGCGTCTGAATAGTGAAAAATTCGGAGATGTGCCATTTGTGACAGTAGTCATGTACAGTGTGGTTTTCCCAACTCTCCTTTCTCTCCAATAAAAGCTCCATTTTTCTAATTATTTATTTCAAAATGCAAAGTTTTGCTATAGGAGTAAGCAATTTGCAGTTATAATGCAGTCGTACGTGTTCGCTCATAAATCAGTTTGGTGCTTTTCCCCAACTCTGGATGTGAGGTGACAGAATCACAAGATCATCAAGTAATATTGGCAACAACAGTGCTATTTTCATGAATTTTTTTGCATTAAGTTCCAAAATGTCTCAAATATAGCGTAAGCTCTTGATTTTGAAATGTCGTCAGAGAGCCTAGTCAGTTTGTAGGCTTTAGATAACGTTGCGTAGCACGGTACCGCCAACAACGATCTTTGGTCCCCATGCAGTCTCGGAATTGCCAATAACTTGTCACATTTCCTTACGTAGGAAACCAAGGATCAAAAATTGTCTCCAACACAAGCCCCATATTTTCAAAATTTTGCTTAAAAAATTGTGTTCACACTTTAAATACTTTTGAAAATTTTTGTGCTGGAAAAGTGTCTAGCTACGCCACTGGATAGAAAACTACAAAAAAAAAAAAAAAAAAACAAGAGCACCAGTGGCGGGATTTGATCTCTGAAAGTCGGTAGGAATCGATAATGCAGAGGGTGCGGGGAGGGAGAATGGATTACTTAAAATTGAGGTTCTTCAGGGGCTCCCTCCTTGGTGCCCCAGATCTTCTTTTCAGAAAGCTAGGGGGCTTTTCATATGATGTGAATTCAGCCCTTGTCTATGATGGGGCGCGCGAACGAAAAAAATAACGGTTAAGACACCTCAATAATGAAACTGAATGAAAGGATGGGCCACTTTTAACCTTTTCTGAATAACGGGGCCCCCTAAGACATTCTTGCTGAAGTACAAACATACTGTGGTTTCCTATATAGTCTTTTTCAGGTGACTTTCACATAGCCGTTACCTGTAAAGGGGCGCGCGGAGCGCGCCGAATAAAATGAACTTTTACTTCTTCTCAATAGTGAAATTGAAATAAAATTAGACAAAGAGTGGTCCATTTTCACTACAGCTGAATAAAGGTGACCCCTGAGGACATTTGTACTGAGCAAAAACGTACCGTTGGTTTCCTATAGAGTCCTTTTCGTGAGATTTTTTTATGGAGTTTTAATTTGTGTTAGGCCTAGTAGTACGAAAGTTAAAGTCAAGCCTAGGGCTAGACTTGAAATCTGAAGCTGGTTAATGGTATGTAGGCTAGGTCTGGGGCTAGACCTAGGCCATTCATAGGCTTGAGTTATAACCCAAGATATGAAACTGTGGGTGACTAACATTAGGTTAGGCATAGGGCCTACCCATCTTACATATTAGTGCCCTTAAACTTGGCGGTTCTGAGGCATCGCAAAAAAAAAAAAAAAAAAAAAAAAACGTACGTGACAATTTCGTTTCCACGGACTGGGATTGGCCACAGGCCAGTACGCAGAAAAGGTTTGTGCGTCGCCCGGAAATCTTCCAACGCCACATGTTCAACATCGTGCACACGTCCAGTTTTTTAATTGAGAGGCATTTGATGTACCTATCAGCTCGACACACATGAAGTTTGCGTCGCGTCAAAATGTAGTCTTGTTTCAAGACTCTGGCTAATTTCCGTCCACCACACATCGGCTCCTAGAGAGCCGTATTATGCCTCCTTAACATTGCGCCCTCTATCGTGCTTATCTTGTGAACACTCCAAACCAGTTTGGAGGGTTCAAAAGATCAGCAGGATAGAGGGCGCAGTGTTAAGTAGGCATCAAAGATATTATAAACGTAGATACCAAACTCCTATCCCTACACTGTTAAACGCGCTGACTCCTCACGGAGGCTCAATCGGAGGGGCGGAAGTGTTCATTTGACATGCGCACAGTTCTATTCGGGGATCTGCGTGCATAACTATGGATACATGACAAAAAAATCCACTGTGACGACATGTCAGCATGCGTGCATTTTTAAAACAAGTTATATACGCGCAAACTACCTTTCTCTGTGTATAGTTCGGAGAAAAAGAGACGCGCACTTCTGCGTGCTGGGAAAATGAACGCAGTGGTTGGTGTTTCGATGTAAGCGCGTAAGAATGTAAACGCGTGTATAGATGTGCGCTTGTAAATATACCATGGAAACTGACCAATCAGTAAGCCAATGAACTTCAAACCAGTCGGTGTGCGTTAATGTTCAAATGTTCTTAAGTAGAAAGCCGACGTAGAAGCCTAAAACTGTTTCATGTAAGTGTAATTTGCTAAAGAAATGTGTTTGCAAGAATTGCAATTTTTAAAACCACACGAATTTATGCTACCGGAAGATATCAATTTACTGTTAGCTTTCAAAACGACTGATCAGTGATCAGCACTTCCGCCCCTCCGATTCGGCCTCCGTGAGGAGTCACCGCGCCATTTTAAGTTTGATATCTATGTTTATAATATCTTTGGTAGGCATCTAACAGTATTTATTAACTAGAGGCCAAGGTCTAATACATGCCCTGTGCAAAATTTCGGCCAGTTTGAAAGCAAGAACAAGGTACAAAATGGTTTAGTCTCCGACGGTCAGCCGCTGCACTGTGGCGACAACATTTTAGCGATTTTCGAAAGCTCAGAAGAGGTGTATTTTCGCCTCGCAATTCTCGAAGAGTAAGGGAAAAGCAATACTTTTGTTGCTGTTGGAACATCATTTTACATTGAGTTTAACTATGCAGTATTAGTGGCATGTCGCCTATATCTGAGATTAATTTTCAGCTTTCAGAGTCGTGAAGCGGAGTTTAAAGATACCAAGTTGCCAACTGAGCCGCTTCGCTTATAAAGGCATAGACACTGTTAATGTTAACCACTGTCTGCGTTTGACTTGTTACGACGCATATAGCGTGAATGTAAAGCAAGTTAACAAAACGTTACCTTAGCAACAGAATTCACTACGAAACCCTGGGTGTCGATAACGAATCGAGGCGGCAATATCTCGAAATAGGCCCTGCAGGGCTAGCTTCAACTGCGCCGTCAATTAAAGCCGTGTTGCCCTGGTTGTCGAGCATCAGCAAGAAAAGTAGATAAAGATCACATACCAGGATTTGGCAGAGCGCGCGGACGAAATAAGCCCTGTCTGCACTGAAAATTCCATAGCATGGCCTATTTCGAGATAATGCCGAGAAAACAACTAGCTGCACCTAACTTGTGTGTAAGATATGGCAAAAAAGAACGCGCTCCTGAGTGCGTGCTCAGACTTCCAAAAAGGCGCGTATTTTTCAAGTGTTTTGTTAAGGACGCGCTCGAGTGCACGCACAAACGTTATCCAATCATTATCTGGTTGTGGCAGCGCGTCTATGCGCTGCACATAACCCGATTTCGTTAGTGCGCGCAATAAAAGCACTTGCGATGTATTTTAAAAGCGTGCGTTTCATTCCAAGTTAGATTTTTAAACGCGTTACGGTGTCTTTGAGGCTTTTTCTGTGGACCGCATACGCAGGCAAGCCCTAAAAAGTAACAAACTGTTAGAGAAATGCACACATGGAAGAAACGACTGGTTGGTGGAGACACTGCAAATTCGTACCTCCTGTGGCCTCCATAGACCTATTTCCAAATAGCAATTACAAAGGATTGTGGGGTAGAGTTTTGGTGTTTGTCATTTTTGTCAATGGCATTTTACTGTGGTGAAAATTGACTTACACACAAAACGTATCCCACAATTCATTGTAATTGCTATTTGGAAATAGGTCTATGGTCGGACGTTCCGCCATTTTGACCTTGGACTCTATGCAATAAATACTCTTAGGTAGGCATAATACGGCTCTGTAGGAGCCGATGTGTGGTGGACGGAAATTGAAACAAGACTAGTCAAAATGAAGAATACGCTCAGCTAGCGCCTGAATAATAACAATTACGCACTTGTCTAAAGCGTTCCCGAAAGCGTCTTACTTTTATAATGGTTGCGTCCATATCCGTATCAGTTTAGTGTCACAGCCAAGCTCGTTGTTTTTTTTTCATAGTGTTGCATGGGGATAACAGCATCTTAAAAAAATAAATTTGTTCCAAAATCTTAGATAGGCCTACTGGATTAAAAGGGCAAGCGTTACAAAGATTGGGTAGCCTATTTCTCCAGTTCTAATATAATCCGGTGTCAGAACTGAAATATCCAAATGATGTTTTTTGGAATAAGGGGTGCGCCTGTTCCAAGAACTTGATTGGTCTCTGCCATATTCCCTCGCTATCTTACGAAAAAACTTCCGTCCCTTGGAATGAAGAAAAATCGCTTCCCTTGGACTTCAAATAGGAATTTCAAAGGATTGTGGCATGGAGTTTTAGTATGGTAATTTTTGTTAATCATGAGAGGAAACTCCCCTTAGCTCATTTGAATAAATTGAAGTACCCAAGCTGAAAAGATAAATCCTGAGAGCTATCACTGCTTTGTGTTCAGTGTAAGAGAAGAATACAACCACAATGCCTCTGTTGTGCTGGTCACTGGACATATCCTGATTAGCTTCATGGATCAATGCACACACACAATACTCCATTGAAATCGACTTAATCCATCTTTCCTGCCATGTGCTTGCTATGGCGGGTACCAAATTTGAAAAGTAGCTAAGGTGATTTTCCTAGCATGTGAGATTCTACTGTAGCATAAAAACAGCACAGATAAAACTTCTAGCACATAAATAGTTCGACTTCTGTAACCAACTTAACTTGCGCACATGTTAGCGATGAGAAATGCAACTCCGTGGATTGCCCTCTTGTTTTTGTTTTTGTTTTTGTTAATTTAAGTCTCTGTAAAGGGATGTCAACGTACATAAGCTCCATGGAGCTTCTTGTTGTCACTCCTCAGTCTCTTCAGTACCCTGTACATACAAATAATTCCTAATATATTTCTCTATATGAAAGACTGAAATAAAGTTCTATGAAACTGAAATTGAATTGAATTCGATTCCAGTCACGCTAATATACCTCGAAATTCAAATCAATCGCTAAAAATGTTTTGAAACTGCCTGCCAAGTATTTTGAGGTAAACCCAAAGATACGTCAATGCACTGCTGTACTTGGAAAATAAACGTCATAAGTATAATTTTCCGGCGTTTAAACAAGCCTGTAGCCCGCTTTTCCCTGGGAAGGGGGGGGGGGGTCATCACGCGCGACGGGACTATCTAGGCATAGCGCCACCATCACTTGGGTATTTTGCTTCACAGAATTTGGTTTGCCCTCCAATACCCCCCCCCCCCCCCGATTTCATGTCCTGGTGTCTACGACTCACTGGAGATCCGAGTGTCCTTGCATTCTGTACATGCAGATTGTGAGGATTTTTCTTAAAAGAAAGAAAAAGTCTTGGTTTGTCATGAAAGTCTCTGCTCACGGGAACACTTCCCCGCCTTTAATGTGTGTCTCTTAGGCTATCTTAGAACTCATTGGAGATTATATTTTCCCTGAAAAAGACAACACTGTAATGGACTAGGGGGAAGAGGCGGATCCAGGATTTGCCAGAAGGGGGAGGGGCAGGTCAGTTGTGGCGGAAAGGATAAGCATGGGGTGAACGCCAGCAAGACAATCTAAGCGGGGTGCCATCACTGGTTGGCGCACAGCGTACAAGAATTTTGTTGATTTTACATACCCTCCACATGGCCGGAAAAGCACTTCCCGAATGAGAATATCACGAAAAAATGGTGCGAATGTTTTTGCCTTCTTCACGTGAAGACACTAAATTTAATTTAATAGAAATGTCACATTTTGAGAATAGCAATTGTCCAACAGAATTATCTAAGCGAAGCGCTACCATCGTTGGGCACGGAGCGTTAAAAATTTTGAAAAATCACTACCCCTCAGACATCCAGACACGCCATTCCTCGTGCTGTAAGCAGAATCTAAGCAGTCATAACTTTTTAACTGTGGAGGAAGGACCATCCAAGTGAAGCACTTCCATCAGTTTGATGCACGGAAGATTTATTAAACTGGCAGGTAACCCATCCAACAGAAAAACAGCCAGAAATGGTGTTGCCTGAAAGCAGAGGCGTACGAAAGCATTTCACGTTGTGGGACAGAAGATATTTTTCCCGAAGAAAAAAAATACTATACTATATAAGCGGAGCGCCATTATCGGTTGGCGCAGAGTGTAGAGAGAATTCAGGAAAATCATACCCCTCAGACAGTCCAAAATGGCATTCCTCGGGCTTACAAGGATTATTGAAGCAGTTTTGACTTTTGGTTTGTTTAAAAACATTCACTTCAAACTAAATTCCATCCAGAAAGACCGCCCAACCGGAGCACTACCATTGCATGGCACGGAACGCACAGAAAATTTTGAAAAATAGGAACCTCAGACAGCCGGAGATGGCATTTTTCAGGCTTAGAAGGAGGAACAACGGAGTTGCTATTTTGATAAGAAAATTACCAGATAAAACGTAGCATAGAATATCCCTTCGGAGGAAAACCATAAGATGGAGTTGAAAACATCCTAGTGTAATTAACTCGATGGCGACTCTTGGCTAAATTCAGTTTATATTTAATTGATGAAATTGTTTTTGTGACTGCCCGAACTCCCTACTGTGAATGATTTAACTTCCTTTCAGTGACGAAGCTAGACTTTTTAAGGGGGTATGCAAGCACCAAAATTTTCCGAATTTGTTTAAAGTGTGAACGCTATTCCTACGGGACGGTATTTGAGGCGCGCGGTGCGAGCCGAAATTTTTACCCTTTTTAACAAATATTTTAAACTATGGAGCTTGTATTAGCAGCTTGTAGGGGGAGCTTGTTTGGTAGCTTTGGAATTCCTTGTTCACTAACTTACCAGGCTCCAAAACGTAAATTCCGCCCTGTGTAACTAGTACTTCTTGATTCAACTTGGTCGCCTTCTTGCAACTTTGAAAATTCGCATCAGAGCAAAACACAGACAGGAGGATGCAGAAGGACGTTGCCCTCCTGTGATAAGCACATGCGGGAAGTTTTTTTTTTTTTACTTTGGCCGCAAAGGCCTGATAAAAGCCCATAGTCATGTAGTCTTGTTTAAGACGATGGTGTTGTATCTTCCAGTAACTTATTTTAAAATCTCATAACTACAGCAAGTCCCCATTCCAATTTCTGATTCTAACTCCTCACCATCTATAGAAACCCATGCGAAACTAACAGTCTAGATGACAAGCCCCTCATTCTGTAAAACCTAAGAAGTGGAAAATTTACTAACCGTCTTGACCAAGACTAGCCATGCTGTCTGCCCTCAGTTCTGCGATAGCCTTTTAAAGAATAGGTCTCTCAAGACCTCTTTATTAAAGGGTTAAAACCACAGCATTCTTAAAAAGAGATAAATTAGTCACCACATAACTTGTGAACATGTTTTTCCGATAATCCTCTCATTTGGCTAAAAGGATTATCCGTCCTTAGAGTTAAATATCGAGAAACAGGACACTGAATCAAGAATTCCTTCCACAAATACTTAGTAAGAAGACTTCCCGAGTCCTCGAAAGTGGCAGAACTTCCTGTAAACTCTCCAAAGTTTCAAATCAAGTGTACGGCCTTAAAGACCGAGTTAAAACTTCCAAATTTTGTCTGAAGGCGGAACAAACCGAGCACTTCATCATTAACCTATCCTATAGATCTCAATCGGATAAATGTAAATAGCTCTAGGTGGGGGTGACAGTTTATAGTTTCCCTGCCCTTGAATCAGAATATCAGGCCTTATAGTCCTCAAAGGACCATTTAAAACGTTGAGGATATGGATACTCTGTACAAAACCAAAGACCTAAACCAAAGCATGCAGTGCACTTTACATCTGAAAATCCGAATCTGTGTCAAATGTTCCGCGCATAGCCTTTGAGAGGGCACCCAAATTAAATCACACTAGTTAATTTGTGGCTAAAAAGCGACCGTGAACTGGGAACAGCTCACGGGGAGAATGAAGACTGATTCCTCGATTCTCTCATCGAGGCGCTCTAAAAGAGAAATATTCTATCGAAAGTTAAGACCAGGATAAAGAAAAAAGTCTTGCAACTGATGACCACTAACATCTAAAAACCAAGAGCAGAAACATGTCTAGTTCAAGGTTTTAGAAACCTAACAGAGCAGTACTTAAAAATATTTGCGGTCTTTAATCCCCCCCACAGCACAAAGATGTTACCTGCCTAATTTCAAGACAGAATATCCATTAAGAACCCATAAAAATTCAAAACTTGAAACAAGGTACTGCGTAGTATGAGATATTGCCACTGCCTACCTATTTTAACTAACCAAACGTTGACATGATATCAGGCATAATGTACCTGTCTCAAGACTCAAGACACCTTTCATAACAAAACGTGACGATTTGTTGTCAGCACCCATTGTCGCTGAGAATTAGGTGATGATAGGAACTGTATATTTACGTATGCACTTTCGTGTGAAAATGAATATTCTCCCTAAAAAACGCCCAAACTGCATTTAAATGGAAAAAAGTCTGGGCCGGGGGGGGGGGGGGTCGTGCGCCCCCCTGACCCCCCCCCCCCCCCCCCCCGGCTACGGGCCTGGTTCAAAGGGTAGAGCAGTCAAATCCCCATAATCCATCATCCAATTGAATGTTTCATGCTTCTTCCAAAAGTTAGTAAATCCTGTACCGTAAGCTTTTGCCTGTTTATAACCCTGGTCCAGGCTGCAATGGCTGTAAAATATGCACTCCGTATATCAACACCACATTTCAGATTGCAGCAACCGTCAGATCGCGACCTCGATTAACGATTACTTCCCGAAAGAATGACAAATTCGCCTCCACAAATCACTCGAATAGACTCACTGCACAAACCATGCATAGCGGGCGACCGGTCTCCTCAGTTCGTAGGGGTAGATGTAACACAGGCATTGCACTTGCGCAGGGACAACTCTGAATTGGCTTACAAACATTGTTATTAGCAATGCTGTCAGTGTAGCTGCGGGATATAATAATACACATTGTAGAGCCTGTTTGGCTATGCGCATGCCAAAGTACATTTGACCTAACGATCCAGCCGGAAGTACCCAATTTCTCAACTGGTCCCCTCATTCTGTGTGTATATTGCTGAAGTCAAGGTAAATTTGCGCTTGACTAGGCTACTTTACAGGTGTACACATTTATCACAGTTACACATACCCACATTATTGTGTAATTCTTTACCGAACATATAATGTAGACGAATGACTGAATGGATGTGTTTAATTTCTTCAACAGCTCAATCAACAGGAACTGTACCAGAGATCAGCTGCCTGGCCATTGTACCGACAATTTTTGTCACTCACCTGACATATATGATGTAATTAACAAATCAAAGTATAATTCGTGTAGCAGATGACTGTCTCTATCAGCACTTATATCATTATTCTTTATTTTATGGTTAGATACACTTACGATATTAAACGAGATAAATTGTATTAGTGTTTTGTTAGTATAGACCCGAACCGAAATGTATATATATTTCATTGCACTTAAATTGTGTACACTTGCCTAATGTGTAACACTGTAAAAAACAATCACTCCTCACCACCAACTACATTTTTACACTCGATTTACCAAAATTCTCAAACCCTTTGACTGATATGAAATTTAAAAGCTCAAGTAGATCATGATCCTGTCACACAGTGTACTGAGAACGTTTCGATCACACATAAAGGCATTAGTTACATGCTAACCAGGATATACTGTGAAGCAATACCCTTATAGGATTGTGTCCTGATAATACTGAGTTTTAGACAGCTGTGGGCAGGTGGGGAGGGGGGGGGGGGCTAGAAGTAGGTTGGGAGAATCAGACCTGTCTGGGGTGATGGGTACCTGCCTTAAAGCTGAAGCATATTGGGTTGAATGAAGTGTAGCCTACCAGTCTTCCATGCCGTCATTGGCAATTGTAAATTAAGCTCCAACTCATTTTGTAGTTCTAATTTTTGGGAATTGCTGAACTTAACACAACTGGAAAATTGTTGATTTGCAAATTTATTTCCCGTCTGAGAGGAATATAGGCCCAATCAGGAGATTTATAGATGGGCTAAAAGTCTTTTCGCAATGTCGTCATTAGGGATGGTAATGGAGTATTTTCCTCTCTTCTCTTTTGGGAAATATAGTTTCGGATTTTGTAAGAGGTTTCATTTGAGCAGAGATAAAACCTTTACAAAGGGAGTAGGATAAGTGCACCTTTGAAATTTGGCTCGGGATTACCTCTACCCCTGCTCATCCTTAGTTTTTCACTACATGTTTTCTTTGTCCATATGTTCTCTAAAATAAATGGAATGAGCAGTACGTAGGCTAACCAACATGACAAAACATTCTCACTTACTGAGGGACATTATTCAATATTATCGACAAAATGTCAATTAAGAAAGAAGGTCGCTTTTCTAAAATTACAATTGAAGGAACGCATACGGTATGTTCAGAAATATTTTTGTTGTAGGTTACGACTCCGACAGGGTTATATTACAGGGGAAGAGCATTGTTGGTGACAGCAGAAGAGACTCATTATAGGTCGTGGGCCAACGCCGATTTGTCTGCACTTTCGTGCAACAGAATCCGACACGACACAAGTCCCGAACAGTTGGGTGCTAAAATATTAATTAGATCCATGAATTATTGATCCACACGTGCGTAACTGGTATTTTCGTAAGAAAATAGCGAAAATGAGGCTAGTTTTAAACCATTTTTTTTTTACGAAATTCAGCCAATCAGCGATGAGAATAGTAAGAGGAAAATGAGAATTGACAACTTTCAACCAGTCAGATTGCTCGTAAGGTAGGTACCGTTCACCGTTCCATTTGGCACTATGGCGACTTACATGTCTGCGGACCCAAGTCATCAGGAGTTGCCTGATTTTTGGTCGATGCATGATATTCCGGCAATAAAGAGCAAATTTATCAGGTTCACGAAAGGCACTTGGGACAGGTTTTCAACATTCGCTGTCGAGTGGCAGAAATTTGAGTCTAAAGAAAGAGAGGCAGCCTACAAGACATTCAAGAAAATAGGCTTAGGCCTACCGTAGGCTGGAATGAAATTCCACCTCTGCCTAAAGCAACCTATACTACGTTGGGCTGAAACTCGGATATCACAAAGAGTGCTATAAGAGGTTCTGTGATTCCCCCAAAAAATAACAAGGAAGGAAGAGGCCTTTGCAAGATCTGTTGCGAATCAGGGTTAGCCAATTTTAGCCACTCCAAATTCTGGTGGAAAATTATCTATCCAGGAACCCGACGAGTAAAAGGTCGAGAGATTCCGAAGATATGAAGCTTGTCATAGTTTACCTGAATTTATTCCGAAATGCAGAGTGGGCACAACTGCAGAATACCCTACAACTGTTTGAAGGGGGAAAATAAACTCTCCTACAGGTAATCGTTAATGTGGGAGTCCAGGGGGGCAGAGCCCCCTCAAGATTTGCAACTTTTGCACTATGAAAAGTAATATTTGAGCCAAAGAATAGCCGAAACGTTATAAAAGCAACTTCAATTTGTTTAATACTTTTAAAAGACTTATTTTGCGACATTCAATCATCGGGGAGCCATGCCCCCCCCCAAATCTCATAAAAAATATTGGGGCGGGGGACCCGCTTCCGCCGCCTATGTATCACTAGGCACAGTGGATCACATCATATGGAAGGAAATAATCACAAGGCCATCTTTTTATATTTACCCTAGTACCTATGCACCAAATAAAAGCATTTAAATGAAATATCTTTGGATCAGTCATCTGGTGAGCATTTTTTTCCTCTCAACATATTGTAAATTTCCCTTCTCACAACTGCTCGTCGGAACTATAAACATGCAAAATTCCATATTCAGTGTGTGAAGTATTAGGAATTCGAAGGGAACTACATAAAGAACACAACTTAGATTCATTATCCGTGATAAAACATTTTCACAACTGCGTGGAAATAGTATTTATGTGCAGGGCATAATGAATCGGTTCATAGTGGACCAGGGTTAGATGGATTTTATGGCCCAGTTTTCAACCTATTGGTTCAAGTTGGGCCACAGTGGATCAGTGATATTTCAACAGTATTCTCGGAGGGGTTATGTACATGTGAATTCTACGTTTCTTTGTAGAAATACCAGGTATGTCGTCATCTTACTACAGAAGCAAGCCTAGACGGACGGTTCACTGCTACATTGTTCATTTAATCCACTTTGCCCCGGTGATCTACTGTGCCCCACTCACCGTGAGTCTTATGTTAAAGTGAAATGAAATATCTGGGTGTCAGCTTCATTCCATAAGTAGTATTAAATTAAGTGAATAGGGAGTGTGATCCAGTGCTCACTGTGTAACTTTTCGTAGGACACAGAGAGTATCACTCTTTTTAATTAATCAATAACTTCAAAACCAAAGAATACTTTTTATGCAATGTGTTAGACTTCGGTACACATCACATCTATCAAATGTAAAGTAAGAATGATATGTGTATGTCCATTAAAGGGGTATGCCATTGACTCGAAAAAATCTGGTCAAGAGTGTACGTGCCCCACTCTCCCTTACAAATTATTCTACTCTTTATATTTTCTTTTTAGTAAGTGGGTTTAAATAAACTGGAGGATGCAAATCATAAAAAATTGTTTCATGTCATTGTTTTGATGTTGATGAGTTGAGTCAGAGATTCCTACCCATTATTCCTGCTAATTGGGTTTGATGTTCCCAGGGTCTAACTCTAACTCCATATAAGCTAGCCAAGCTTACGCCATACATCAAACAATGGGGATATTGAACCTTGGACACATAGACATTTCTTGGAACCAGAAGTATAGCCAAGGTGTGGTAGAAGTTCTGGGAGTTGAACCCCCTATGACCCACGCTTGCAAAGCAAAACAGCCAAAAAAAGGGGGGGGGGAGTGATGCGTGTAGACTTCTTTCATTTGAGGCACAAATATTGCACCATTTTGCATCTGGAGACCTAAAACACTATTTGTTCCTCCAGAGGGGAGGGGGAACCCCTCCTCATAGACCCCCTTGTCACACTTCAAAACTCCCGGAACATGTTGCATGTGCTCGCGCCTGCTTGGAACATGTCTTATTCTGGGAATCATCTTGAAATCATCGCCAATTATTAAAATAATAAGAAAACGTGGAACATGATCGAAGCAGCTGCCTGGTAACATTGAACCCCGAGGACATCGGGAAGACTCATAACTATAAGGAGGGGGGTCATAATTTATTTAAATGTACTGGAATCTGGATCCTTTCGCCGATATATAAGTCTCACTTATAAAAGAAATCATTATTAGGGCCGATATATAAGTCTCACTGATAAAAGAAATCATTATTAAGGCCGGAACCGGGAGAAGGGCACTCGTGCCACAGGGAGTATGTGATAAAACAGCACAAACTCTCAACTGTTGGTGATATGACACATGATTTTCAATAACCCAGAGATTTCCAACGTACCAGATTCGTGCGTGTGGATCGATGGTTACTTATGCAGAAGGGTCTATACTATAACCCTTATATGTTTTTTGAGTTGTGCCAGATTGTGTTGCACGAAAGTCAATTTTTAGGCCTTACATTCACCTCTGGCCCACGCCTATTAACTCAGAAACAATGTAACTTTGAAACAAAAAGTGAAACGGTACCATTTCTGAACATGGCCGGACAGGTGGGAAGGGGACTGCAGCTCCTCCAATTGGCCAAAATCTTGCTGAATCGGGCACTGTCTGGAAGAACTTAAGCCATGGTTGGGGATCTGGAGTCGAGCAAAAGTCACCCCCCCCCCCCCCCCGAGAAAGACTCCCGTACGGCCATATTTCTGTATCTGGTATACATGATCTAAAAACGACTGAATGATATCAATTATTTAAAAAAAAATATATCGGCTCGCTTAGCGAAATTGCCAAGCTTTGTACTTCATATTTCATTTCATTTATTTGCCTTTTACAATGTTACGATAGCAAACTATATCTAAAAACTACATATAAATGTCCAGAAATAGAGATAGAAAATTACACATTATCAAGATACTGTGAAGGGAAGCACTCTAAAATTTCAGAGGATTTGACGAGAAGGGTGCTCCCAAGAAAAAGAGATAGAGAGAGAAAAGAAAGGGCGACTTGATAAGGGCATCGTTTTTGCTGAAATATTGTGATTTGAAATTATCCACCAAATAGAGTCTGAAGTGGCATTGTAGTTTCATTAAAAGAAAAGGATAAAAATGAAGATATGACAGTCTGAGAAAGTACATATAGGGACATGTGAAATCGAAAAATGTCTATCTTCGACCTTAAAGATATGTCCGATTTGGCACCCTTGACCACTCCGTAATTGTCTCCCAACCCACATCATCCTCGCCCCACACGCAGTACCTTTACCCCCACTCTACCCTGCCTGCACATTACATGTTATCCTAACCTGACCCTACTCACCACTACCTCTTTTGATAGAAAGATACAAAATGAATGGCTATAGGGTTGCTACAATTACTGTTAAAATGAGCAAGTAGCATAGAGTCAGTAGTAGAATCAGTTAATATTTAGTGAATAATGGCAATGGTGCCCATCAGATTCGAACAGGCTATGACGTCACGCATATGGAAGGCGAGACATATGGTGCACATAACAAGTGGTCAAAGCCATTAATGGAATATGCAATATTCTTTTATGACTGCAAGCAACGTTATTTTTGCACTCATTTTATTTGGAATTTCATTTTATCTTTACCCGTTTCAGACAAGGGTAAGGGAAGGAGAGGTAAGAAGTCATGCATAATTTCAGGCTGCTCATTAATTAGCAAACTGTCG
The DNA here is from genome assembly GCA_037179385.1 of Holothuria scabra. Lineage (NCBI taxonomy): Eukaryota > Metazoa > Echinodermata > Holothuroidea > Aspidochirotida > Holothuriidae > Holothuria > Holothuria scabra. The sequence continues at coordinate 6,987,552 of CM074187.1, read as the reverse complement.
CGGAAACAAGCTTCATGCAAATGATGCTTTTTCTCAAGTCCTCCCGACTCTCTATCAGGAGCCGTTCGGCGAAACCACACTTTAAACTGCTTCTCAAAGAAGCTATACGTCCACTGAAGGAAAACACTTAATTGACCAACCTCACGGCCCTCCATTTACATCGTTGGTCTGTCATGTACGGCTCAATTTTAGACTGACTGAAAAGAACAGATACCACACATGATCTTAGCCAAAAGGCTGACAAGCGATCAAGCTTACACACCATAATGTACACCATCACGTCCTAGGCCTATACTTGAAAGCTAACTTTATACCATGTACATGTTAATCAACATGTCATTCTCAAGTTTAATGCTCAGTGAAAGGTCTGAAAAATTGTTTGTATTATCCAGGTCAAGGTTAAAATGGTTACCTCAAGTTATAAAGTTGTACGGTAAGTATACCTTTGTTGGGACGGAAATCGCAATTTTTAGAGCTTAAGAAAGATTTTCATTGCATTATGTCCAAGATTTAGCCAAATGTCATTGTAATAATAGTATATAACATTGAAAATCCAATCCAAATTCTGAAAAAAATGCTCGAAAAAAGTCATGAATAAATGAAGGAAAGAAAAGAGTATACTTTATTGTGATCCAATGTGACATCAACAAGCACAGGAATATAAGTCATCATATTTTGTGTGTATTTTCAGGTATCGATTTTAGTTTTAATGTAATAATGGGATAATTTGTGAAGATAAAGATTAAACCCGCTAGAGATAAAGAGCAAGCAATCTTACAGAGGGTGAACTTTATGGGAATTAATCACTGTTAGATGTACATTTTTGGCATCTGGAAATCAAGAAAAGTATACGAAGAAACATCAATTGACGTAATTTGCATCATGTGACTACTCTGAAATAGCCAATAATAAAGTACATTAAAAGAAATAGCCAAGTCAAGAGGTCTGTTTGGCTCTCTAGGTACCGAATTCATAATAAATAAAAGTAGCCTATACCTAAGCTTATTTGATCCAATTTTCTGGCTTTTGAGACCACGGAAGTACAGAAATAAGCATTTTCATGCGGGATTATCGTGCAGTGTCAGAAATAGCCATTTATCATGAGAATAGTCACTTGAAGAAAAACAAAATGGAAACTGCCCATTCAAACTCTTAAGCCATTACCACTAGGTTAACAGTTTAATTTTATTCTAACCTGAATGTTCTCTTCAAATGATTTTGAAAAATGTTGTGGAAGCTTTGGTATCTTTATAAACTCTTTTTATTGTCTATGGTGACAACAAGAGGGCTATTTGCGCTACAATTATTGTTGCGCCCTTTGTAATATCTTTTTTTGGCCTGGAGGGTGAATTTAATGTCAGTCTGTGTATTTTGTAAGCTTATAATCACGCTTGGTGTGGAAGCAATGAACTTAGAACGGCGACAACATTTATTAGTGCGTACAAAGTATGAAGATACGTTTCGGCAAAACCTATCCATATATTACAGAACATTACCTTTTTTCATCAGAATCAAGTGCAGATAGTACAGTTACTGGTGGCTGTTTGAGCATTTTGTTATCTGGATCTTAAAACAATGCTATTAAATTACGTCTTTTGCCAATAATGCTGCAAGAGTAAGGCATAATAAAAAACTGAAAGGGCGCCGACAGACGATCTTTGGTCCGTGGGGGGGGGGGGGGCGACCCCGCGCCCAACCATATGGTAGCTCCGCCACTGATGTGTGCCTCATCTCACATGTGATACGGTAATTGATTATTTTGCTTCGTCGGCTGATCGACATCAAATTTCTGAATGTGTCCAACAGAACGACCTACGCTGCTATGCAATAGATTCCTCCGCCATGTTATACGGTCTTGAAAAAACATGAGAAGTTGACCGTACAGAACTCACTGCTTTTGGGATTTGCTTGCCTGCGCTCCTCAAGGTGTAAATATACACCGCTCTTATCTCGTTTGATGACTCTGACCAGGCTGTTCCACATATGTGTTGCCTCCCTGTAGACACCGGATCTATTGATAAACAGTTTCTAGGTCTATCTGAACAGATGTCGGTATCACTACAGCAACGGTATCTCTCAGCTGCACGTACTGTACAATCCGATTACTCGCACCCCACTGAGATTTGAAATTGATAAAAAGTGCCAGAAAAACATATCCTAAAAGCTGATTGTCTCCCGTTAACCTATGTACTATAAATATATTAAGAACAATGGATGTGTTAACGAAAATTCTCAATGCCTTGCAAGTGAATTATTCTCTTTTCCACCTAAGCGCGAGTTTTAACGTCGAAAAACACTGAGAAGTATGACTCATAGTTGTTGAACGTGAAATCCACGCGAGTGTGTGTGAGAGCACGGAGCTATTACGTAATAGCTTCAGGGTTGTAAAGTACATAAAGAATACGCATTTGCCCCCACCGTTGTACAGAAAAGGACCAGGAAGAAGTGTCACTTGATATCAGGCTTATCTCGAGTAGCTCTCACACCTGGGAGTGAGACTTGCAAAAGAAAGAGCGTGACTCGCAAAAGAAAGAGAGATTGCGTAAGATTTTTCGACTTTTCGTATGCTTTTTGGGGGTATTCTGCGACTATTTTCAGAGTTTAAGGTATTGTTCTGCAGGTAAAATTCCCACAGAGTTCATCTATGCCACTTTTGAGGGTCTTTGATTGAGTTTTTAGGAAAATATAAACGTTTAAATGAAGCCTCACTTAGATCGGGAAAGTTATTTGTGCAGAGCGTAACTAATGTGTTACCGCAGTTACCCCTAGTGTTACTTCAGTTATCCCCATCTCCAAAATGCATTGTGTTCTGTACGATCGTCTTGGCATGAAACTGTATAGGAAGTCAGGCAAGGCAATAAATTACCTAATCATCTAGCCCTCGATTATCTATTAGTAGGTTTAAATTTGGTGATTGGCAGGGAGAGGTTACCTTTCAACGTTTGCCGAGATGTTTACCCTATTTCAATGAAGTAAATTAATGCAAAGAGCATTTTACCCCTTCGAGATCGCGTCAAGTTGCGTAAAAACAGCAGTTTTAATTCTCGTCTCTTTCCGATACCGCATGCCGTGTCTGAGTTACATCATGGGTGGTTTTAACATCAAAACTGCAATATTGTATGTAGTTGGAATGTTTTTTTCCCGAGTGTAACAAAATCATCCTTGTAGGCTAAGTCTTTAGTGATATTCTTTTCGACATATAGCACTCATGAAGGTAAATTAATATATGATTGACTTACTTATTCACACTAAATCATAGCTATACGTCCCGCTTCCTCGATCCCTGTACAAGTCATCCAGCTAGGTAGGCCACCCGTACTCAGTGGCGTAGCCAATGGGGGGGGGGGCAGGGGGAAAGTTGCCCCTTGGAAGATGTTTTGGGGAAAATTGTGGAATTTGGGAAATTTCAAGTTCACGAAATGATACTTCCTTTTCCGATTTCTTTAAAGTTTTCTCACTATAAGAAATCGTGAAAAATTTCTCATGCATAACTCGAATTTTCATGCAACGTATTTCCCCAGATCTCGTCTGTGTCACAGCAGCATGAAGCGCGCTTCACGCGCGTTCCCCAGAAATGCCCTCTCTGCAGCGGCGTGAAAGTTCCCTGTACACAATGTAGGGTATTTCATCAGTTCAGCGTATACTGTACAACACTGACAGGCAAGACCGTAGCATAGGATAACATCATCGAGCTATAGTTCCCTACGTATTGTTGAGCTAATGTTATGTTCATCAACTTGATGCACTATTGGATAATACGTTGCTAATGAATAGTAACATAATCATAGCCTCGTGAACGAAATATTCCCTCATTAATTAGCAAAATTTCCGTTTGTTTTTGTTCCACAACCATTATATTTATATTCGATTTAAGGCTGTCAGCAATACATACCGGTAGGCCTTAGAGTTTCCAAGTTTTCCTTTTTGAACATATTGTGAACAAATTGTCTTCTTGAAAGTTTTCAGGACAAGAAAAATATGGCATTCTAAGCATGTAGTAATGAGGCCACGGGGAGTGTCATTTCCTGCAATCTAGGGGTGTTTTTAGCGAAATTTCCCCCTGGCGGGACGCTTCGCGCGAACCCATGGTCGCGCCCCGCGTATCACTCTCACCCGTCGCTAAAGTTGACAACGCCCTGGGTTAGGTTAGGCGAGGTTAACAGCCCAGTTTCCAACCTATCGGTTGACAGCACCCTGGGTTAAGTTAAAGCATTAATGGCCTTCCATCCCACAAGCTAGTACCGGGCAGATTATAGACTGATCTTACTCTGTGTTTAGCCATGGATGGAGCTAAAACAATAGCTTACCGTTGTCTAGACATAGTAAACCCAGCAAACCTGGAAAAACGTATGATGTTTACCTTATTTTTAAAGGACTGGTTCGGAAAATTAATCTGTTTAATCTGTTCTGACAATTAATCACTGGGGATAAGGGTGACAACGGGCCCAAAATGACATCTGAATCCTATGTATATAGAAGGCAACTTCAGGATCTTTAAGCCATGTATTAACTTAGGTAACATTACATGAAGTCATGATAATCTTGTTATTAACATAAATTTATTTTGTATGTAATACATGCACCTTGACCTTGAAAATATACTGAAACTGAAAAGATTTGGGGAAATTTTCGAGCTTTGCCCCCCCCCCCTCCCCCCAGGAAAATATCCTAGCTACGCCACTGCCCGTACTCGAGTCAAAGCTTACAATATATGGGCTCGTATATGATTCTTTGATAAAGAAAGCCTTGAATGAAGGTAGCCTACGTGTTTCAGGCCACATTCACAACTACACGAATTCCCAGAGCGAAGTGATACAATCAAGAAATGACAATGATATTGGTCAAATTACCTTGAATTTAGCACTATCTATGTTCAAGTTAAACTCCTTGTCTGCAAATACCATATTTAAAAAATAGTTCATAATTTTTTAGAAAATAGTGTTTTCATTTGTTAGTCTATATTTTTCGCCGTAAGAACATTGGAACTATTGATTCTCTCGCATAATTGAGGAATATAACCAAAGGTTTAAAAAATTACTGTGTGGGAAATATGTAAACCAAAGTCAAAGGTAATTTCTCAAGCATGCCCCCTCCCCGTCAGTCCCGGCCCCTCGTATCGCTACCTATATGGTAAAAAATACTGAAATAGTTTTTCAAACATCATTCATTAAAAATAATTAGTCCCCAAACTCAAATTTTCTGAAAATTTAGGAGGAAAAACTATTTTGGTGGAACTTCCGGCATTGCATCCTCGAGGTAATTAATTAAAGGAATTTTTCAATGCCTGCATCTCTCTGTTTGTGGCCGGAGATGTTCATGAAGCACGGTTTTAAAGGAAGAGTTTTAGGTAAAAAAGAAAATATTATGTATGTTACTTGGGGGGGGGGGGGCAAATTCGGCAGACAACCAAAATTGCGCCGAAGGCGCCGCGGGAGCGCGAAGCGCCACCCCCTAACGGCGTGGGGTCCAGGGGAGAAGCCCCCGGAGGCTCCTGGGTATTTACGAAATTGATGGCATTAAAGTGATGTATTTTATGATGTATGTATGATGTATTTCTTCTTTTTAGAGAGCGCGGGAACTTTTCATGTGATGTGATTTCAGCCCTTGTCTATGATGGGGCTCGCGAAGCGCGCCGAAAAATTGTACGTTTAAGACATCTCAGTAATGAAACTGAATTAAAATTAGAGAAAGGATGGACCACTTATAACCTTAGGTGAATAACGATGGCCCCTAAAGACATTCTTACTGAAGCACAAACATACTTTGGTTTCCTATATAGTCTTTTTCAGGTGACTTTCACAGAGCCGCTACCTGTAAAGTGGCGCGCGGATCGCGCCGAAAAATTGAATTTTTCACTTCATCTCAACTGTGAAACTGAAATAAAATTAGACAAAGTGTGGTCCCTTTTCACTACAGCTGAATAAGGGTGACTCCCCTGAATATATTTGTACTAAGCAAAAACGCACCGTTCAATAGAGTCCTTTTCATGAGATTTTTATAGAGTGTTGAGACAATTATTGGAAGAATGTTGATTTTATTTAGTGTTCAATGCAGTACCTGTTCAAACGTTATACAACTCTATTACGTATCACTCGCGTAGCTCCGTCAGTTCCAGTTTGTATTTTTGTAGCAAACTTGAAAGCAACAAGACTAAGGCGTAAAATAACTAAGTTCTGGAAAAAAGGGGGGCAAGTGCACCCCCCCCCCCCGTAATCCCGCCTATGAATGTGATTGTATACTAAAAGTGGCATGAGAAATTTACAAACTTTGCATCTCTCAGGCAGTCCTATTCCAATACCTCAAGGTGAACAGAAGAGTTTGATAAAAAGGGAAACAAAGCATTCCTTGTAAAAGAGAGGAAGAGATAAGAGCCAATTAGCTCTGATGCCCTCAAACTTACTTTGGAACGCAAATCTACTGACTTTATTTACTGATATCTCGAGAAATACATGTCCGATTCCAACTGTACTAAACTTACACTGACCATGGAAGTACAGAAGTAGGAAGTACTACCTCCGAGGTATGACACGCCAAAAGGCTCACCAAATATGATGATGTTCTAAAAATACACGTTCATGAATTTAGTACATGGACGTGTAATTTTAGTACATGAACGTGTATTTTTAGAACATCATCATATTTGGAGAGCCTTTTGGCGTGCCATACCGAGGTAGTACTTCCATCCACTGTGCAGATTTGGTTTCTCATTCGCATTCCCCCTTTTTTACATAAAACCATGAAGACGAAGGATTGTAATTGTTTTCCCAGGACGAATAAGGGCAAATACCTGCCCATGGAAATAATTTTCTTTGGGCCTATTCAGATACACATGATTATGGGAAAGATGTAAAAGAGTAAAAAAAACCCGCGGTGGTTTCCTTAGCCCTAACTAACTCTTTTAACCTCACCATTATGTTGAAAAAGAAATCAAGTGTTGTAAAACCGATTAGAGATTCATTCATCCCGGTAATGTTTAACATTATGCAATACCGTAACTAGTGTAATTTCACTGTCATTATTGTGTAATGTGTAGTGTCTTCCATGTACTGGGTATATGTGCGCTAGTATACCAAAGGATAGGATACACACGCTTCACAATGGAGACCGGTAAAGGGACTGAGCGATCTTCCGAAGTTATGCAGAAAGTAGATTTCAAAAATGATGAACTTACAGCGAGAGATAAAGCATATATTTCAAAGATGACGGAGAGTCACAAATTGAAAGTCGCCAAATTGGTCCGTAAAAGAACTCTAAGGCGAAATACTTTTTTTGGAATTGGACTTGCAGCGGTAGCGCTTGGTGTTTGTATCCTTTCCACGAAATGGTAAAATGGGCATCTACAGACAAAGTTACAGTACAGCATAGGCTGCAATAATTCTATTGAACATATGGAGTGGTAAGAAAGAGTGGTGCACCATTTAAAAACCCTATCATTCTAAACAACCCTGTCATTCCAATCTTAATTGTTTCATGTAATAGGAGATGTGCAATTGATGAGCCTGGGCAGTTGCATAGCTCCCAGGTTTGGAGAGGCAAGATGTGGGTCCATCTGTCCATTGTTCGATTGCCGGCCTGGGGGAGGGATATAAGGACAGTGGCAGAGCTGGGGATTTCGGTCAGAGGGGGCGAAAATAATCTACAGGGGCGCTTCGAAGGAGTAAAAACCATGAGCCTCAATACGATCGAAGCCAAGGCTTTTCAGACTTTCCATTTGGTTTCCCTCACCTGGTAGAAGACTACTTTGACATTTCTCCTCGGCAAGTTTTTCTATTAAAACATGTTTAAATTTGCTATCCATGATCTTCCGTGGAAGAAAATTCGGGGGAAAGGGGAAAAGGAGGGAGTTGCAGCAGAGCGCAAGAAAATTTTGGCCCAAAATGCCTTTCAGATCGCTGGAAATGACATTTCTAAAGCCTATTAACCGCATATAAAGAGGGGAAACAGCAAGGGAACTGTTAAGAAATATTGATGTTAAGTTTCTTCGTGTTTTTCTTTATGATTTCTTCTTTTTTTCATTTTTTTTTATTTTTTTTCCAGCAGGGTTGTCACCAGCCCAATTTGAGTGCCGGCTAAACACCTGGCCCAATATTTGTGCCTCACCCTACCCCCCATGGAATCCAACTCATTTTTGACCCAGTAATTTTTCAGCTATTATGAAAATTTTATTTTTTTTTTCAATAATTCAATCATTTGCAGTGTAGAAAGGGAAAGTAAGAAATTCCCTCCCGAACCACTCATAAACGCTTACCGCCAGCCCTAGCCGTAGTATGGCAAGTTTTGCAAACCCTCTCAGTCATTCAGTCATACCATCGTAACGTTATGTTTATCGTAATCTGTTCGGACCAGGACTAACGGAGTTGCCGCTGATTCGATAAATCAGTACATCATTTATACTACAAAGAATAGAAGGGTGATAGCCGCCTTGCGATACTAAAAGTGTACGCAACTGCATTATGTGCAATGAAGATTTTTTACTTTCAACGTTCGCCGAATTTTGTAATATCAACCCTAAACGCCCCCAAATAGTTTGTTCACATTTTTCTCCCAAAAATCAGAAGTCTTTGAAATTGCATGCGATGTACCACACGGTGTGCTGTAGCAAAAGAGAGATTCGTGAAAGTGTGTTACGAAGAGCTTAATTCCCTCGTTCCTTTTTATGTTCATCATTAAGAATGTGGTTCCCGCCATGCATGCTGTAGTATCTTGCATATAACTGCATTATTACACTTGCACAAAATTAGCGATAGCATGCTGTTTCCAGCACATACATTACTGTGTAAATAAAGCGGTGTGAAGCCCACGCTGTATGTACAAAGTTTGAGAAGAAGATTGTCGTCAGTTGATTGTGTGAGGCTCCGCCTGCAAGATTATGAGTGACAGCGATACATGCCTGTGTGAGGGATCTACTCTTCCATGTTTTGAAAAACTTGGTAGGGGCATTGTGAACTGATTTCAGAAAAAAATGCATGTTGCGCAGCTTTTTAGACACGATCGTTGTATACCAAATACAGCGCTTTATACCAGTATACAGTAGTATCGCTGAAGCCTTACCGTGAAGGCAGGCAAAATACAGCGTGTATATATATGCCAAAGGTCATACTACCGTTACTATGTACTTTCACTTTACAGAGCTGAATTCATAATCCGACTATCACTCTTATGGTGACTTTTTTAATACTTCTATTTATCTTGCTGTCTCTGAATTTCTCAAAATGATATTCAGCTGACGTCACATGGGTATTGGGTGTGCTCAAAATTGTCACAAATCCCTGCCAAAAATAACGATTTCACACACTGCATTTTTCAAGTAGAAGATCATTTTTGTGCCGGTCGGAAGCCTCGCATTTTAGGTGTTGTACCGGTCGGCAATGTCTAGTGCCGGTTAGTCCCGACCGGCGCCGACTGGCGTGGTGACAACCCTGTTTTCCAGGGAGTGCAAGATCCCCCAAGTGCCACTACCTGCAGACGCGCATGTTTCTATCCCTCTCTTTCACATTCTAGTCATTATATTTTGTGTGTTATTGCCAGGTATCGATTAAAGATTTTAATGTATGAATGGGTTACTTTGTGAAGAAAAAGATTAAACCTGCTAGAGCTAAATAGCAAGCAATCTTAAAGAGGGAAGAAGTTATGGAAATTCATCACCGTTAGGTGTACATTTTTGGCATTTGGAAATCAAGATAAGTACACGACAAAACATTAATTGCCGTAATTTACATCATGTGACCACTCTGAAATAGTCATTTAAAGAAATATCCAAGACAAGAGGTCTGCCTGGCTCTCTAGATATGGAAAGGCTAAATAAAACTAGCCTTTTTGATGCAATTTTCTGGCTTTTGAGACCACGGAAGTACAGAAATAAGCATTTTCATGGGATTATTGTGTAGTGTCAGAAATAGTCATTTATTATGAGAATGGTCACTTGAAGAAAAGCTTAATGGAAACTGCTCATTGAAACTCTTAAACCATTTCCACTATGATAACAGTTTTATTTTATTTTAACCTGAATGTTCTCTTCTAATGATGTTGAAAAATTTTATTGAAGCTATTTTGGTAAATTTATGAACGCTTTTTATTGTCTATGTTGATAATAATCCCCGACAACAAGAGGGCTGTTTGCGCTACAATTATTGTTGCGCCCTTTGCAACATCTTTTATTGGCCGGGGGGGGGGGGATTAATTTAATGTCCAGTCTGTGTATTTTGTAAACTTATAATCATGCTCGGTGTGGAAGCAATGAACTTAGCAAAACGACAACAGTCATTAGTGCGTATAAAGCATAAAGATACCTATGGGTACAACCTATCGCTATATTACAGAAGATGACCCTTTTCATCAGAATTAAGTCCAGATAGTACAGTTACTGGTGACTGTTTGAGCATTTTGTTTTATGGGCCTTAAAACGAAGCTATTAAATTATGTCTTTTGCCAAAAATGGTGCAAGAGTAAAATATGTTAAAAACCTAAAAAGGGCGCCGACAGACGATTTTGGTCCACCCCCTTTTTGAAAATTATCGAATTTTAGAAATGTCTCCACGCATTCTGTACAGAAAATTCAGTATAGAACTGAATTTTTTGCCATTACCTAGAAAAAAATTGTTTTGAGAGATTTGCCAAAATAATATTTTGCAGATACTCAAAAATGCGCAATGACTTAAACCTATCCTAATCACAATATTCAATCATTATTTGTTGAGGTAAATTTTGGTGCTGTACCGGCACAGTTTGTAAACATCAACTTGGTACAGTATGTCTCCAGCGGTCCTACCATGCTGCAGGTGATTTCCAATATCTTTGTAAATCTTGCATAGCATTCTAGCCATCATGACAAAAGGGCCATAGCCTAGTGTTCTGGAAACTCTGAGACAAGACCCGACTTTAACTTGCGAAGTGGGCATTTATTTTCCCTATTGAACGCAGTGTTGCGCGATGTTATTACACCATTTTACGCAGTGACAGGAATATATTCCATACCTAACCTGCTGCGAAGTTTAGCCGATAACGATGTTGCGTAACATAACGATGTTCCATACGTACCAAATGTTAGGCCTAATGCCTATAGGGGCCTATGCATTGTACAGCAGCACAATCAGTTGAATGTGCTGTGAGATACGATTTACTGAATTTCTAGTTATCAGTAATTTTTCGTGGTTCTCTGAATACTTTGGAGATTTGAAATGCGGGTTTTTCAGAGGGCTGGGCGGGTCAGCGGGTTTGGGTGTCTAAATGCGGGTCAAACCCGCAAAGTGCGGGTCGCTTGGGAGGTATGCAGTTGATGGTCACCTGTAAACAAAGTCCTACAATATAGCCCAAATGTATGCATTGAGTATGTTCATTTCAGTTCATTTATTTATTTTGGGTTTATCACAACACAAGATAAAAACAAGTATCACAAAGTAAATAAGTGACAAAGAGTGTGAAAGGAAGTGCACATAGAAACCCTTTAGGGCTTGTCAGGAAGTGACACTCCCTAGAAAAAAAAAAATAAGTAAAGATAACACGAAGATGGATGATAAGACACTGAAAAACAAAAGAAAATTTGATAATAGACACACAACCCACCATCCCACCACATGTTAACAGTCATGAAATGGAATTTGCAATGGGAACCTAAGTTACTTTGGAAACAGTCCACAAATTTAACCTCCTGAGGAAATATGAAGACTTTCCCTGTTCATTTCACCCTTTGACAGGTTGTTTGAAGGTGGGCTGGGAAAAATATGGAAACAGAAAGTTCTTCCTCTGGGAAATTTTGGAGTATGTAGGAAATCCAAGGTATAGGTCAAATTGAAAGAATGATTGGAAGTTGAAATACTTTTGAGAAAAGACTTTTAAATTTGTTGGCCATTGCACTTCTCAAATCATAACTCAAAGTCAAAACAATAGTAGGAAAATGTATGTGCCATTTGAAATGAAACAATGCACATACAGTAGCTGCATGGTGTGAACTTCCTGGCCCAGTTTGTGTAATACTGTAGCCTTACACTCATATTTGTTTTAGCCTTCAAACCAGGGATAATGTGTTTCTTGGTGAAATCATGCATACAATCATTGACAAAATTTAAATTGCATCTGCATGACAGTATATGAAAGACACACCCTGTTTGGTTTGGTTGGCTTGATGTTAACCAGCCAATCAAAACTTGTGACAGTCTCAGTGTGATGAAGTGTGTAAAAAATCCCAGGCCTGGAAACAAATTTTCCCTCAGAATTTGTGTTACAATCATGCTCCCCATGCTTTGATCATTGGACTAAAGGATGGAGCCTGTGTTAAAACTCAGGAATTGCAACTCAAATCTCTGACTACTGCATGAGGATCTCTCGGTATCAGTTTTATGTATATCATTTGCAGATTCTTTCAAAAAAAGTTACACTGTGTAAGGCAAGAAATGCCAAAAAATATCCATAATTTAACCAGAAAGAAACCTATTTTGTAGATCTATGCATTCTTGATGTGTAATGTTCCTCTACCTAAACTGCCAAGATACAGTATTTGCATTGGACTGATGGTGAGGCTTAGATGCTAAATAATGACACTAAAATCCAGTACAGTAGACTGTATAAATCCAAATGTTCTGATATGATCAGTGGATGAAAATAACTGAAGACAAAGTCTGATATTGGCCTTCAAACTTATTTCTCTGTGGATATGTGACAGTGAAGGCAAGGGACTGAAGCGAGTCTACTGAAAGTAGAGGATGGACAAGTGCATGATTTTGCGGATCAAAAAACACAACACAATTATTAAAAAAATGCAGAAAAATGCGATTGCAATTGCCAAAACACGAAGTCACAAAATATTTTTGCTGAACCTGTTATTTGCTTACAGAAAGTAACAGTACCAGCTTTTCCATTTTTTCAATGCTGGTACAAAAGTCATGTTCTGATTTACTTTTGAAATGTTTTCACATGCCATGCTTACTAACTAACATAGCCTACAGTACAGTAGTACAGTATATAACAGTATGCCTGTACTTACCAACTGTTGGCCTATCTGTACACTGTCTGTTTGGCAGAAAGTTTTGCAATGATCAATTTGCAGGGTGCGATTCATCAAGCAATAGCCTCACACCCTTCTAGCAATAGCCTCACCTCCTCCCCTTTAATTACGCAGCATCTCTGTAGCATACTGTCTGTGTACTCATCAGCAGCTCCCTGTATTCACACATATGAAATTACACACAGAGGCACGTTCAGTGCAGTGCAGCTAAGCTTTTTTTGCAGTCTCACATAAATCCAGGTTAGCTGTACACACACTTCAAACTAGCGTATGTGAAAATAGTTGGAACAACATGATTTTGGGAATAGCTGCACTACTAGGATAAAGGTGTATAAACTGATAAGGCATAGCTGAGACTAAAGGCAGTCACTGATAAGAAGTTGAAGTCAGCATACTGTAAGCTATCATGATTGGCTCTTCAGGAGTCATGTGACAAGATTTTTTTCTCCTCAAATATGAAATTAACAGAAAAATGTAATATCATGGATTGCAATCAATAATGAAGGACAAGTGAAAAATTTTTTGGAAATCAAGCAGTGTTAGTATCCTTAGCATTGACAGGAACAGTTGTACTCAAAGAATTCCCAGGGTGAAGAAATAAAATCAAGAAATGGCACTGACATTGGTCTTGCATTCCATCACAGAAAAAATTGTATGGTATTGTGGTCAATTGGTCTCATAAGGCCCTTATCCAATGTTTCATGAGTCCATAAATAGTTTCTAAAAATTGTAGAAAGTTAGAAACTTTTCTGAGCAAAGTTGTGATACTTAAGCTGTTACAGTAGATTTGTACTGAAATGTAAAATCATAGCTTCAATCTTGGACAGAAGTCACAAAACTGTTGGGACACTGTCATAATATTCATTTATCTCAGTTAGTGGGCTAACATGAAACCTGTCCCCCCTCAAAATGTTGTGCTGAAGGCATCGCTGTGTGGCGTGATGAGCATAACTGTGGTAAGGGGAGAATGTGTGTCTCAATGAGTGTTATCAAAGATTGTTTGATGGGAAATACTGTAAGTAGAGTTGCAAGTAGAGTGAACAGTTCTGCAATTTGCATTGAACTATTGAAGTGCATGTTTGTACAGTACAATATGATAAATATATACACCACCAATGATGAGACATGTTTTGTGAAGTTGTACAGTACATCATTCCTTAACAAACTTGTTTTTATCAGATGGCTATTCAATCTATGCAGTATCACAAGAATCTTTCTTAGAGGATTTTGATGACCCAAATAAACCAAAATCTTGAGGACTTTGATGGAAGGAGGACTTAAAGCCAAGACACATTAGGAATGCATCACCACACTCAACCAACTGCAATTGCCATCGCTGAGCAGAAGAAGAGAGATTACAGTTCTTTTTTTTTATGAAGCCACAACCCCTCCACTTAAAGTATAAACTACAGTAAATGTTTTGTGTTTTCACTTTACCAGAGAGTACCATGCATAAACCTGAAGGACAGAGGGGAAAGATGAGGACATCATGGGAAATTTATACATTTTAATGATAATGGACTTTATGACAAACTGAAGGAGAATCATGCAGAACATGTGGTTCATGGTTTCCACTATGCCAGTTTTCTAAACAATTAGCCAATCTTTGATTTTGTGGAAGATATACTGTAATTTTAAATTAAACTCAGCATGTGTTGAAAAAAATATTGTGAAAGAGAGAGGCACAGAGACTGACATTTGTTACACAGTGTAAAAGGTTTAAATTTCAGAATGCAGTAGGATGCAATATGCACTGTACAGTAATTCTAAGCTCCTTTTGCACTCTTGATTGGGACAAAATGTTGATGACAAATTACTGACTGTTGCAAAATATCACCTTAAAAATACTATTGTATGTGCATATGTTTGTGTTTGAGTATGACTCACAAAAAACCCCACTATCATGGCACAGCACTGCTGTGGACCATCAACAAAAATACAATTTCTGCTACAGTGCATTCTAAGCATCAGAATAAGAATGATAATAGTGAATTCTTGAAAGTAACATTTAAGTGAAAACTATTTCACAGCTAAGAAACAATTGGTCATTATACTTCCTTTTCTCTCCAAAAACATTAGTTCATATTTTTGTAGGTGTATGGCATGCAGTAGTAATGCATCAATGATACATCAATTTCAACCTCATGCATCTGTTATTGTCAAGCTGTGTGAGTATTGTGAACATGTCTTTAGACCAGCCAGGATTTTTACTTACTACACAATATTTTACTATACTGAATGCACCATATATTGAGGTATTACTAGGGTTGAGCTGTACCGTGAAAATATTGGTACCGGTATTGTAGCACACACAGAACTGGTACCGGTTCTCAACTCAAGGGAAGTTGGGTTGGAAGGAGCCTAAGCCATGCACGGCCCCCATGTTATCCTGCACATTAATGCATCTGAGTGTTTGATTTGGTTAATTACTGTGCAGGAATCTATGCTCTTAATGTTTGTGTAAATATTTTAATCATCCACATATCCTAACAGCAATCTTCATGAGCGAATATAATGAGTACCGATGATTTTTTTCAAGTACCAGTTTTTCTTGAGAACTGGTATTACTAACACACCAAATATCTTTGGTATTTTCTTTACCTGTACTTCTAGTACAGGTATTGATGTCAGTACTGGTATACTGCCCAACCCTAGGTATTACTGTACAATTTCATATTTTGGTTAGGTTTTCTGGATATTTTAGTAGCAAATTGTATGAAGCACATTAAATTTATGGCTGTTATGTGAAGTTTGTTTGTACCTTTTGCTACAAGTGTAATCATAAATGTGACTTCAAATCATTGTTTTCCTAAAATGAACATTTTTTAGAATATGGAAGAAAAGTATTCAAAGAATGTGTGTGAAAACATACTTAAGTGCAGTTTGGTTTAGTATATACTGTAGCAAGAATTTGAGAAAAGTGAGTGCGTTTGTTGGGGGGGGGAGGGGTGGAAGGAGGGGTTGGGTACCGGAAAGGGAAACTGCAGCCCCAGCAGAATAGGGTGGCCATTCTCTGACAGAAAAGGAGGAAAACATTCCTTAACTTGGCTTACTATCCAAGCAGAGTGCCACTGTGAGTTGGTGTGAATTGTACAAGAAAGTTTGGGCTTCACAAACCTCTCAGATGGCAGGAAATCCCTGTGCTTTAAGCTACGGATATGGTTTGAGTTGAGCTATAGAATACTAAATAATCTCTGAAAATAGAAAAGAATTGTAATTAACATGTACTACATTGTGAAAGGAGGATAGCATGCATGCTCAAAAGCCAGATTGCTCCTCAGAAAGCTGTACACATGGCCACCTCACCGTACAAGATGGAGTTTGCTTTAGGGGTTAGATTGTTAGATTGTCTGCCTTGTACTCCAGGGATCATTGTATCAAATCATTGTGAAACTTTGCAGAAGCACTCAGAAATTTCTTTTGGCATGACCCTATACAGTGATGCTGACGTTTGCCAAAATATTGATATTATCTGGAACTATGTTATTCTGGATGTTGCTGTGCTCATGTCTGTTTTAGGTCTTTTCTGAGCCACCTGTCAGGCAGTGGTGCAGAGCAAGATGGAAAGCATGATCTGCCTGCTCAGTTTTTGATACCAAAGTGGCTTAAGAGGACCCCGATAATGATAAACTTAAAACACCAGTAAGAGGCTTACCATTCAAGGGTGGTTTCTCTTACAAGAAATTTACAATTTAAAAATTTTGTACTGTAACTCTCTTTGTCTTGGAGTAACAAAAACAAACCAAAAGGTTTTTTTTTTTTTTTGTTTGAAGGAAAATCCAAAAATAAAATGAGACTTACCTGGAAGTTGATATTTAATGGGGATTCTACCAACTCACACTTACTGTAGGTGGAGGAAGGAAGTACACTACAGTGTATAACACATTCATGTTGGTGTGAAGTTAAATCCCATCTTCAAGGAAAATGGTGGCAACAGATCTTGGATGAAGAGAAAGCAACTGTTTATGAAACTTTTTATCAACTACATTGGTCAGAAGGGTCGAAGATTGGTGGTGTGCATTGGGGGTGAATGGGGGGGGGGGGAAGATACAAGGTTTTGAGGTATGAAATTTTGCTGTTCTCAGTCACAGCTGGAATAAATGCTTTGAGTGAAAGCATAAAACTGAAAGTTCTTGGTACCTTTAACCAGGGATTAGCCTAAGACTTCTAAGAAAAGAGGAAATAAGCCTGAGACTTCTAAAAAAAGAGGAGATGATAGGCAGGCACCAGGCTGGGGACCCACGGCTTCCTTAAGGGTCCTGATGGCATGGATATCATTATAATACAAAATTTTGAGTGGATACAACATCAAGGGCTGATTGTACAAGTTTAAAGCTGGGATTTATTAAGACATTTATGGCAGAACCTTTTGGGGTCTTAAAAAAAAGGGGACCAAATGAAAATGAAAGGAAAAGTAAAACCCCCAAAAGTGGAAATCCTGTAAAAAGAGGAAGTATCGCATGACTGTAGCTAACTACCATCAAATTTTCCCCTCAACACAATTTGCACAGATCTTGTAATGATCTCATGAAGGATTGATTTGAATTAATGGAGTTTTATATCTCAACTTGTATGTTCTGGATTAATCTTGCAAAGCCCATTGCCTTTTTTTCCATTTTGGGTCAATGGATTTGTTCTTCCTACTACATTCTTATGTTCATAAAGGAAATACTACAACAAAGATGGGTGTGTTATTTCCTTTATGCACATCAACAAATTTAGAATTTTTCCTATTGATGTGGATACATATCTGTGACGAAGGTCTTGCCTTGGTCAGTGCTAATCTTGTTACAGCCTCTGTCATAGCTTGCTTTTTAAGCATGGTTAGGTATTATATATCAGTAAATTAGTGTGGTGAGGGATGGGTGTTGAACCTCATTTTTGAGGTTAAGTTCTAGGAGTGTGATATCTAGATATTTTGAGTTGCAATATTGGTGCATTTTTTGTCAACTTCTGTAGTTGTACAAACTAATGGTGAATAAAGATTTACAATACAATATTTTGTAATTGTTGTCACACAGTATGCCTTTTTTTTTTGTCACTTTCAGTTTTTTTTTTCTTCAAACCCTGGTTTTTTTTTTGTTCAAATAAACCTTCATTTTTGTTAAATATCCAGTCTTTACTTCTGGAACAAGGTTTTCCCTGCTAATTTTCTCCAATATTTATTTTGGATTATCCCAGACAAAGGTACACCAGCTATAGTATGTTTAATAGAGATGCTGAGTGTTGTCAGCACTTAACTCTGCACATGCTGTTATTATCCAAGCCTTCTAATGACTACTGCCCAATGGATCTAAGGGACTATGCACATAATCAATACACAATCTCATGTTATTAGCCAATCAGAGTGGCTTACATAAGCAGACATTGTTTGAAATTGCAATTTTTTATGCCCATCTTTAAAAATGCATTTACAACACCCAACATAAAATATATATAGTTTGGGGTGATTATGCCTGCTGAAAACGGTCTGTTGTATCAGCAAATTGAAATTCATAAGTCTGTGTGGACCTCAAGTGTAGAAGTTCAAAAGTATATCTTTTAGAGATGGCAAAATGAATCTTATTCTTTCAACCCACATTTGTCATAGCATGTTCCATAATTGAGATATTAAATATTAAAATTTCTTCACAATAAAATAGTCCATTGCACAATAAGCTACTTTGTTGTTGTACAACTCACATTACCTTCTTCATTTCCCTTTGAAATTTAAAATGATTTGAAGACATTGAACTATTCCCACTTGCTTGTATAGCATGTTGTACAGAGAGGGGTTATTAATTACATCACCCCATAAGAGAAAGAGTGCTGTACCCACAGACTTCCTGTACATGGACAGAGCATGCAACACTGTACATTGTCGCAACCATACGTGTGGGAAAAGGCGTATCAAGATGGCCGTCTGCTATAGTTTTGTGTGAAAGTTTGGACATGCTCAAGTAAATCAACAGATTTTGCAACAAAGTTGAAATATTTTCAAAATAATGGTAGGTAATTCCAAAAGTACACCACTTGTTGCAAGGAATATAATATTGTTTCTGATTCAAGTTAAACTTCTGTTTAGTATTACAGAGTTGTTGTAAAATCCTAACCAGAAAGCCAAAAGGCTTAGGGATTCCTTGCCACTGAAATCAGCCTACCTTTTGTTTTCAAATTGACTGTGCTCTGTAATGTACCCATAAAAGTACACATGCAAGGCATTGAAGCTTCCTACAAGAGCTAGGGTTCTGCTCATGATATCACATCCACTTACTATGTGTGAAATTTTGCAGTATCGAAGACTCCAACCATGGGAAATTTGTGCAAAAATGACATTGAGACTTTGACCCCTTGTGAACCAAAGTGAGATTTGATCTCCACCAAAAGCTGTAGGGATCTGTATGAGGATCCTTCACGTTACTTTTCTTGTACAGTAATACTATGCAAGCAAGTTTGTCAGACTTTGACACTGCTAACCCCAAATTACCTTTGACCTTCAGGAAAGTCAACTGGGATTACCATCTCAATACGGTCATCCCACATACTAAGGATGAACTTAGTCACATGCATTTTTCTTGAGATACCATGTTCACTAGGTTTTGACCTTTTGACCTCTCATGACCCCAAATGACCTTTGACCTCCGCAAAAATCGATAGGGATCATCTACTTAATATGGCCAACCCAGACACCAAATATGAGATCAGTCACACTTACTCTTCTTGAGATACATTGTTTATAAGCAATTTCTAAGGAATTTACCATTAGACCTCTTGTGACCCCAAATGACCTTTGACCACCATGAAAAACGATAGAGATTATCTCCTCAATATGATCAACCCACACACCAAATATGAGCATAGTCACCTGTACAGTTCTTGAGATATTGTGTTTACAAGATTTTGACCTTTTGACCTCCCTTTTAGCTCTTCGGTGCATTCATTCAAAAAATGTGAAAAAAAAAAAAAAAACAGGTAGAGAAGAAGAAATTGAAAAAAAAAGGTGAAAAATTTCTTCAGTTTTCAACAAGGCACAGTATTCTTTATTAACAAATTCATACTTGATACCACTGAATGTGTGATTGTATGATGCATTGGTCAAACCACGCAAATAAAATTAGATGTCGCTGTAGCTTTTCTTTTAACTACAACAGCAAGTAAACACAATGTAAGATCCATGACCTCTAAAAATAAAAGATTCTGCATCAATGGTGCTGAGTAAAAATTCCTTTACTATTTCTGCAATGATCTGCCACAATCCCTCCCTAACCCATCACTGTTGTACCCTGTCCCCAAATATTTAAAACCCTAAAGAAAAATATTTACATATGAAGTGAAGTAGCATGTAACAAATTACTTAAAGTAGTAAATTCCTCTAGACTATTTCTTGCCATTGAGGACTATCTACCCATTAGAATGAGAACATTATTTACATAATAAGTCTTATTAACTTACAATTTTTTACTTTCTTCTTTTACAAATTTTTATCTCATAACAGGGCATTAACAGGAAAGTAAAAGCAGCCATGATTGCTGCCAAATAATCTTTATAAAATACTACAAATGGGACATCATTCATGTTAACAAAGTACTAGACATAGTAGGTGACAGGTAATCTCTGTCCAAAACTAGATTTTTGTCTGCAATACACGGGGTACCGTATCACTTTCAACATGGGGGTTGGTGGGGGGGGGGGCACAAATGATCAAAGCATGTTAACTACACACTATAATGCATATAATCAAAGAAGGCCACTTTAAAGATAAAACCTAACACCTCACCTATTTTGACAATATTTTTCTTACTACAAAACCTCAAACAACTAAAGTTGTCAATCAACTTCAACTTTTTCAAAAAGATCATTCAAGGACATTAAACACTCCTTTGGATACAACTTTATGCATACTGAAGATTTTAAATGGTCAGAATCATGGAACAGCCTGCAGCTAGATTAGTCATCATTTGTGATTGCTGCTCACGATAGTCAGGATTGCTGTTCCAGCACTTCCACATCTGCAAATTGATTTCCTGCAATCCCTTGATTATTTCCCATTACTGATTAGACTGATGGACTTTGGACCTAAATAATGTTCTGATTTACAACATTTTCTACTTTGGTGACAAAATCCCACTTGGAACTATTATTTCACAACTCTCTAAATAATGTTCAACATTAGTGAAAGATGTCTTCCAATGTAATGAAAACATTTCAAATTAGCAAATATATACTGCACATTTACATACAGTAACTAGCCGCTTTGATAAGGCACTGGAAATTAAAATGGCTCAATGTGTGCAATTGTTTGTCTCAAGTTTTGACTGGCACTACTATGAACATGCCAAACACATTACCCCTCCCTATCCCCAACCTGAAACAACCCACAACTGCTGGTCCATAGGCAAGGCATTTCTACATCAAGGTTCTGATGCTCTCATGATATCACTTTTTTGGATTCTGATATTGTCCAATAAATACATCGAAATGACCTCATCTCTATGTCCACAATTTCATATATTTATGTCTCCAGAGTGAAATTAGGATGTACAACCAGGAGTGGGTCTGCTTCTTTGATAATTTCACTGTCTCCTCCTTTTTCATCTGTCATGCCAGTCTGCGCAAGTTCTATGATGATGTTATCCTGAAAGAAAAGCAGAATAGAAACATTTAAGAAATAGCCGAACAAATTTTCCTCTTTCAGGAGAGCAAATCACACAATAATGCTCTCAATGGTCAAAACAAATGCTAATCTCTTCTTTAGGAAAAATTATTGATTTTTGTACAAAGTCAGGATTTGCAATTACTCAACAAACTCCTCTAGGAAGGTCACAAATTTGGTGGTTTTGATTTTACTTTTTGAATTACACTTTGATTCCTGTCCCAGTTTCTTTGGTTATACTTAAGGCAATGCTGATTTTAAATTCAACTTCCCCTCCATATCCACACACTCATTTATTGCAAATAAATGGAACAGAATTAAAAAAGACATTGTGAACATTCAATTTGACAATTATTTAATGAGATTAAAGAATAAGCGAGTTTGGTAACTCATTTTGGTGGCTACGCACATGCGCACATTTTCCAAATTGTCGGGATAAACAAACCAATCCCGAACCTACAACACAAATTCCAAAATTTGAGTTTACATGAAAATTTGGTGAAATCATTTTTTCCTAATCCATCCATAATACAAGGAGGGATCTAGAGCTTGGTTTCATGCAGTGGAATGTGTATAAACTGCCTTTTGGGTGAAAAAATTTGCATTTTAATCTGCCATAAAGTAGCACTGAGAACCCTTTTTTTGTTCAAGTTGTTCAGACACTTAGATAGTGTTGTCTGCTTGCAATGACAAAAACAAGGGAATGCTGTAGGCTACATGCTGGGTTCAATTTGTATCCCGCAATGTGCCACACAATTCCAAGAGGAAACAAATTACCCAACTAGCTTATTAAACACACGCAATTACATCCTCACTTGAATGTACCTATGTACGTCAACAACTTAAAGCAACATTATACTTCTGAAAAGATTTCAGAGTTTGTGGATTGATCCTTTAAATCAAAACATGAAGGCTTGTCCAAAAAATTTTTGCAAACCTTTTGCTAACATCTATTTTTAAAGAGCCTGGCAATAAATGATACAAGCCTAAGTTGTCTTAAAACTGCAAGTTTTACAGTTTTGAGGGAATTCATCCCTAAACTCAAAGAGATTTAGCAGCCAAGAATGATTGTCATAACTTTTTAGCCCCTTCTACATCATCCCCTTTCGATAGCAAGACAAATGGGTGTTTTCACTAAGACAAATCACATTGTCAAAGAAAGGTTAAGTATCTGGTCTCCATCCATAAAAACTTCATCTCAACCTGTTAACAATCCCTTTTAAAATCTTTCCACAGTACTGGGATTCACACTTCACTCCTTTCCTACCAAGGTTTCCAGCAATCTCAGTGCTTCATCCCGTTAATTAATTGTACTCTTTTGCTGAAATGTTTAACGTGGGACTTACATGATGGATCAGCCTGTCAATCACTTTTTCTACTCTCTCCTTTCTCTCTAGTAACTCCGCCTCTGTATCAATCTCTGCTTCCATCTCCTTCAGATACCAGTTCACTACTGATGATTTTCTGACTCCTTCAAACCCTTCCTCTGTAAAACACAATGAATCAGTGTATTAATTAAATGTCTAGTAGGAGGAAATGTTCTGCTCGAAAACAACTTAAGTCAGATCAATGACAGTACAAGAACAATTTAACAATTTTAAAATGTATTGTTACTGGTATCATGAAGTGTAAATAAATGTTAATTATATAACAGGCTTATCTAGAAGCTCTCCTGTTGTATTTTTGAATACTGCTCCTAATTATAAGCTTTGAAACAAACTGGCCACAAATCATGCAAACTATGCTGGGATTCCTAAAACAAAGATTTAATAAAGCTCTTTAGCTCTAGTACCTATTACAATAGACAAGTGTAGGTTATGAAGCCTATACAGGACAAGTACAATGATATACTTAGTCAGCTGGAAGGGGTTTGACAACACACCAACAGCACGAATGTAGTGTCAGCTAAATGAAAAAGTTAAAGGCCCAATTCTCTCACCCCTTACAGTACCAATGCTCCTAACCTTCTTCCTTTAGTCCCTCCCACAATTGTCTGAAATTCACCATCATCCAATTCACCATCATCCAGACACAATCTCAGTTTATTGCTTCAGGGTGAGTATTTAAAAAAACTCAATGTGTATAACCAAAACACTCTCAGTACGTTTCATGCTGTTGTTTTAGTTTTCATACTATGCTTTGTTCGAATTAGCTGTCAATCAAAGAGATGATCCAATTGGGAATTTTGGTTAACCCCTAAAAGATTTGTAGTTTGGGGTGAGAAAGAGGATTGGTCCTTCAAGTTCAAATATGGTTTTGAATACTGTCCAAGTTCAAGATCCATCTCACATACAATTAGTCTCACCCTTTAGTTGCCATTTACAGCTGACAGGGAATACTGAAGACATTTTCTACTACTGCTCTCAGCCAGTAGTGAACTTAAAATGATATTGCACTTTTGCAAAATTAAAGTGTACTTCAAGTCTCGCATTTTAAAAATATATACATTAGAGATTGCAAAATGAATCTTACTAATCCAAGACCCATTGCAGTAGCCACTTCTGTTGTTGAGATATTGAATGTTGAGATTTATTAACTTAAAACAAAATAGTCCTGATATAGGTCTGAACAAACTTCCACACACACTGTACCCAATTTGTCATGTGCCTCAGTTCATGGCCCTTTTGATTTTGAAATTACCCAAGTGAAGAGGGGAACTTTGTTTTTGTTGTCAAGGGAACAGGGGAATTTAGAGGTAGTTGGAATTGTAAATAATATTAAGGTAGAATAACAAGAAAAGCTGGAATTAGGGAGAGACAGGACATGAAGAGAGAAACAAAACAGAAAGGTGGTAGACAGAGGAAAAGGAATATTGTGAGGGTGTGGTCTATGCCAGGGTGGACATGTCTGGCTTGATAGTACAGGAGAATACTGAATACACAATGGTTGAAGCCTACAGGTGTTCCTTTAAAGCTCCTGAGGGAGCTAGACAGGTTATGTTACCACAGGCCTCAGGAAAGCACAGAATGGACTAAATGTATGAATGATGTTACTTTCTTTTCCAGAGCTTACTTTCATGTAAATAATGTATTTTGTGCTCATTCTTTTGAGAGCAAAGAAAGCTGAATTGAGAAATTATTCATGCAAGCATAGGTGTGTTTGGTGATGTGTTATTTATGTTTCTAATGTTGACCCCCGTGACAAGTCGAACAGTAATTTATGGTGTTGAACACTCCCTGTTTCCTTGCAAAGTATGTTGTACAGAGAGGGCATAATAAATTGCATCATTCCATAAGAGTAAGCAAGAGTGCTATCACATCCTGGTACAAGGTGTACAATTTTAAACTGAGTGATTAAACTTCGACATTTTAAATTTCAGCTCAGGAATGTTGAATGAAGATTGCAATTGGACTGGTTGAATTCACTTTTCATGCTCTTAATAATACCAAGTTTTGAAATTTTAGACTTAAGGTACACTCTACATTAACCAAACATACCAACCGTAGGGTTACCAAAACTACCTTCAAATCCCTTCATGTTGCTAACCCATCTGCAGCATCTGCCAGTTTTGCTTTAAAAAAACTTCAGTATCCCCCCTCACCCTCTAAAACAGTTCCCATTATATAAGACAAGCTATGGCTCTTCTACCATCTCTCTTAAAACTTTATTCTGTAAAGTTCAGTTTCAAATTATAATACCTTTGCCTCTGTTTGAAATCTGTTCCCTTCGGATCCTGATCGTGCACTGAAGGTTCATCTGATTTAGCAATCTCGTGTAATTAAAGAGTGAAACATAATGATGATATAAAATAAACAAAAATCTTAAGTCATACCTTCTCTCTCTTCCTGCTGTCTCATGTAGAGAGCCAGAAGGTTAGAGGTCACTTTGTATTCCTCAAATGACATATGAAGAGGTTTCTTGTTAGATTGTTTACTGGGGCTGGTCTGCTCTTGAGTTTCCTCAGTGGGAGTCTGTTCTTCTGTATCCATTGATTCTGCCTCTTTCTCATTATCATTCACATCTATAATTTATAATGAAACCAGGATTGGTTTGAATAAACTTTTCTTGTATGAATAACGGCAGTTTATGAGGAATCCTGTTGGAATACCAATTACACAAGGTGCTAGAACATGTAGGTCTTATAGACTTTACCAATTTGAAAAATTCCAAGTTTTTTTTTTCAAATGTCCAGTTTTGTTGATATAAAAATACCAACTAAAAAAGGTGAATTAGTTCCAACTTTTGATGTTAAACATGTCAAAGTGCAAGAAGTTTGGTCAAACTCCACTGCTTCAACCCTAAGAGTGACATTCAATGGTTGGAGAAATTTTATGTGTATAAGTCAGTTTCAAAGTAATTAGTGAAGAAATTGATCTAGTTCCTCTCTCGATCTTGTTCACTCAAAATGAAACAAATCCACCCTTCCTTTTTTTACAAGTTCATATTTCACTTCACCAGAAAACTTTAATAAAATTTCTCACCAAACATTTCTTCCTCCTCCTCTTCAAAGTTGATGACTGGTTGCTCCACTCTGATAATTGATTTATTCAACAAACGGAAGGCTTCTTTCACATGCTTTGGTTGAACCTAACATATTAGAGATAAATTAGATGTATGACACTGATTTGAATGTCTGCATGAACTATAGGTCCTCAAGAGATATGGACACTTGGGCCATTTGCAGCACGACATGTCCATTTTACTTTTATATGCCAAATATTTGAACATTCAACTTTTCTGACTTGCAGGAATCATCAGTGAATAAAATCAAAACCATATGGATACAATATTTTCTTTCATTGGCAAACTGGTGATTCACACGTTTTGGGCAATTACCCTCTGTCAGCCTGAGGTCCACAGTCAGCAGCCCCATTAAGACACCACCACCCATATTAAAGGTTGTGTGTCATGAAAATGACAAAGGTGGGTATTTGATGGAAAACCAGTTAAATTGCAGCAAGTCCCATCAAACGATCCTCAAAAATTGACCATTTTAGAGGAAAATTTCTGATTTGCACCTAATCATGCATAAACATGGGCATGAGCTCAATATACAAAACATGTGAAGTCTACAGAGGGACATGCCACATTTTGCTAATGTTATCCCTTGTTTTGCAATTTTCGTTTCAAGTATAGTTGTAACATTAGTAAGTCCTAAGTGTTTTATTTTGAAAGTTTAATTGTGTCCTTGGAAACTATCGACTTACCAAAACATAAACTATATGATGAGTACTTGAGAGATAATAATTATAGGGTTGACAAAAAAAATGTCAACACTGCAACACTCCACATCATTATTTTTGCGTAAGACACAAGTTGTTTCAGAAACATTCAACTTTTAAGAGGCGTGTCTTGAGAACAGTAAAAAATATTGTCATAATTCCAATGGATTTTTACGTAGAAAACCTCGCTGAGATGTTATACTACCTTTAAAAATCTTTACAATTGTAACTAACAACTACAACAGGCTCTTTCAAAGATCTTACCTGTGGCCTTTTCATCATAGACATATGCTACTGTTTTCAAAGCTTGAAACAGCTCTTGCTGATGATAACTACACAAGTACAAACTCAAAAAAGCCCTGTGGCTGAAAATGATACCCCTGGGGTAGACAAAGAGTTTCAATTGGAAAGGTCATATATTCTGCTGCGCTAGGGATGTACTCAAGAAGCTATACATTGTTTATGTTAATATACCTATCTACATGTTTAAATTGTATAGACTCAGCCCTTACCTGGGAAGACTTAAATTTTCTAAACACATAAGACTGAGTCAAAAGAATGTGTCTATATTGAACTATGATACAGGGACAAGCCAAAAAAAAAAAAAAAAAAACAAGAATGGAGCCAGTCCTACTGCTAGTGTAAAATTCATACTTGGAGAAGTCTTTGTGCCAATCACGTCTTCTCACAGTGTTTACAAACTCCCATGTTGCTATGGTGTAAATTTCCCTTCAACTATCCATCAAGAATAACAGTTGCAACTGCATTAGACAACACAAATCACCCTTTCACAACTTACATGATCTTGACAATGTAACCTTGCCATCGCTTCAGACAGTCGAATCATACTCTCCAACTGACGAACAGTGATCCTCCAGGATGACATGGTGGCAGAACTGTCTCTCTGACGTAGATGACGGTACTCCTCCACCATAAATTCTTCTGACTCCTTTGTGATCTAAAAGATAAAAAAACATGGTATTGAATCATCTCACAATCTTCTCTTTCCTGTGAAGACTCCCCTTTCATGCAAATTCTTCAAAATTCCACACACCAAGTTGTTGCAACAGAAATTGTCTAGCACATGTATCCCAACCTTGGAGTGGCAACCTCAGTTTGGTCACAAAGTACCAATCATAGGGTTTCATAATAAAACAAACACATTTGAAAATTTGTCATGCCCATTCAAAGGTAAATATCCTTTATCCAGTAATACTGTACTGCTAGACATAAACTAAACCAGGCAGGGACAACCTCAGCAATACAAGAAACAAAAAGTTTAGGGAAGGAATTTGTGAAGGGGTTTTTTATTGGTTGAGGAAGAGGGGTCTTCATTTCAATTGCGATTTGATGCAATTACCTGAAATGGGGTCATCCCAACAAAAAGGTTGGGAACCCATGGTGTAGGGAACCCATGGTGTAGGGAACCCATGGTGTAGGGAACCCCTGGTCTAGTACATGTGTGTCAGGATGGTTTACAAACATGAAGTGAGTGCAGTAAACATCTTTTCAATGTCTCCAAAAGAGTGAACAATTCTCCACACTTTTCTTTCTAAATAGTTTTAATCGCTCCAAACAAACTACAAAAAACCTTTCAGCAACTTCAAATTCTAAATGATTATTTTAAATTCACATTACCTGAGGTTGGAATTGTCTTGCAAATGTAAGGTACCTCTGGATATCTTCCACAGAATAATAACGTTCCACACTCTCTTGCTGTCTGGCATGAAGATCAACAATGCGACGAGCAATGGCATAGTCAGTAACCTAGGATTATGGAAAAACTCATAACACCACACTGATAGATACTTTGAGGTGGCAATCTAGCTTGATCACTTTGCAAAAAGCTATAATCTATGCTGTGGTTCAGTCTTACTCAGTTAATCCATATTTTTGCAAGCAAGCAAGTTGTTGCATGTCCTGCCAGAATGACAAAGAGGAACACCACCCATGCGCATGCTATGATAAACCTCAAGAGGCTGGGGTCCAAGGCGTACCTTACAACCCTTAAGAAGGGGTCCAGGAGGCAAAGCACTGGATTTTGAGTACTTTCAAGTTTGTCTGTAAGACTTTTTTGAGTCCTCAAGAACAGACTTGTTAATTCCATGCCAAATCTACATTGGCTGCATGCAGCCTGTCAGATTTCAAAACCCACCTTAACACTGAGGAAACCTGCTGATTGTACACTTTAATATGCACACATTAACACAAGCCCACACGAACCCTTTTCAAGTCCCCCAAAAATCCACTACCTCAAGAAACAAATGAAAACATTGTCATGATTTGAGTTTCATTGAAAATCCAAACATGACATGGAAAAATCGGAACATAGCAAAATTAGGTGCAAAAAATCGAAACTGTTCCTCCTAATTCGGAACAGTTGGCAGCTCTGCAAAGGGAATCAAAACACTCCATGATGCAATGACAATAGTGTCACCACTTTAGCTTCATGACAGGTATTCCCCCTTACCTACTCATACCAGACCTGCCAATTAACTCGCATGAAAAGGATCAGACCACCTTATTGATTCGTTGGGGGACCTTCCCATTGGCCCATCATAGCTATTCAGTGTGTTATGCTTGGGCTACTCTCAACATCCACCAAGGTGAGGTTCATGTTTGCCAGGAATTTGATCTGCACAGAGTGAAGAATCAGTGGTGGTTTGACATTTTCTTAATTCTGGCTACTGGGCAATTACTTATGATGTTTTAACACTGGTCAGGTCCATAGGTGAGCCCTGAAGAGGCTGGCTGTCTATCCACATTGCATGGGTGAACAGAACCAGCAATTTGGTAAGCTCCTTGCAGGGAAATCATAATGGTATTTGCAGGATAATGTTGACATTTTGAGGGAATTTTGGCTTGTTCTATAAGGATATCATGTAAAAGTGATAGGAAATTTGACTTGACTACAGGGAAATAAATGTTGTTTCAACCATGCCATTTTGTACAGCTTATATTAAATAATTTTATAAAAAAAAAAAAAATTAAATAAAACACATCACTTGGGCATGTCATGGTAGGTACTTTCAACATGTCTCTATTGAATTCAAACCTGTACATATATCCAATTAACTTTAGATTACAAAATTGCAGTTTTAGTTTTGTAATAACCCACTTTGAATACTTACTAATAAAATCCAAGATTCGGATTTTACAAGAAGGAATTTCAAAATTGTTATTCACATGAAGGTCACTATGGAATAATGTTTGAATAAGGTCACCTTTACCTCATTACATTCATCTACCAAAATAAAGAACAGATCAAAACGGGACATGATTGGTGCAGATAGCTGAATGTTTTGCTTCAAAGGTTTTGACTTGTCATATCTTCCACCAATAGGATTGGCTGCTGCCAAGATTGAAGTTCTGGCATTTAATGTTGCCTGGATAGAAGAAAATAAACAAGATAAAATGAACTAAGCGAATCACAGACACCTTAAGTTGTACAACAAAAGATGTATCTGATGATTTTTTAAAACCTACAGGTGTTGTTTCATTTCATTTTTTAGGTGAAAAGTCAGCAAGGCTAACAGTTTGAGTACTTCTGGATAACACACTATTTCAAGAAAAGCATCCTTGAATGAAAATGAAAAAATACATTGAGGTTTTGATGATATATGAATGTTCTATTTCAAATAATGCCATCCTCTACCACATCTTCTCACTCAATTGTTAAACTAGCATATTAAAAAATGTCTTTGTTATCCAGGACAAACTTTGACCTCCACCAACAAAAATAGGGTTCTTCCTCTAAATATAGGGCATCTATGTACCAAGCTGGAAAATTGTTAGATGTTCCTATCTTGAGATATTGCAAACAAACACACACACACGCCATCACAAATGCATAGGTTTCTCTTATCATCGAAACCAAAAAGTGTTAGAGGTAAATGGAATACAAAATAAGAAAGCCCTATGCTTGAATATTCAGTAATATACTTTATGGATCATAATGCTCAGAACTGTTTAATTCCTCTACTCAATTCTGTGTCAAATACAAACTCTTACAAAGCTATTTATTGGGGTGTTCGGCAAAATTGCACCATTTGCCTTTATTTAATTATGCAGTTGTTTGTAGTATATAAATACAGACTGACTCTCCAGGACCTGTACAAACCCTGCCTTGATGGCAAGATCTGCTACATCCCTGTGATTTGGACCTCATATTTAACAGACATTTAATTACCTTGATGCCTGCTTTTGTGATGGAAATAGTTTGCTGTTCCATGGCTTCATGGATGGCTACCTGATCTTTAATGTCCATCTTATCAAACTCATCAATACAGCAGACACCCTGAGGAAAAAATAATATAATAAAAGCTACTTTATAACACACCCTCAATATAAAATCACAAAGGTATAAGGTCTACAAACATTTTCGATGGAAAAAATCATAACTTCAAGTACTTTGAGAGTATCACACAATACGTGCAGTTAAGGAGATTTGTCATGGCTACCACAATTTTCAGGGAAATTTTGTAGTTCTCAATTGCATATAGTACTTGATGACTGGTTTATTTCTCCAATTATCTGCTTTAATCAGCAACAGTTTTGATATTCATTCTGGTACAATGGACGTCCAACGAATTAAGGGTTTAAATGACAACTTCTAACAAATTCTGAAACAAGGGCAGACAAAACGGAGATCAAATTTTGAATGAAGCATCGAAGGACTAGATCCTCTTTCAGTTATTCTGAGATAAATAAACTACTAGCAAATGTCAACCTTTAAGACTATTTGCAATTGGCATTGATAACAGTTCTTGACAAGGTTGGGCATGGGATATTTTTTCCAAATGGCAAATGTTTCCCAAGTGGGTTGTATAAGCAGCCAAAAAGTAGGTAATATAAGTATTAGAATGTCACCAGGCTTCGACAAATCCCCCGCCCGGCAGCCTGGGACAAGTAAAAAATCACTCGGGCAACGACCGGGCTCGATGTTGCTGCCGGCATGGCAAGTACCCCCAGCTTTAAATTTTTGAGTTGCGCATAATGGCATTTGTACTTTTAGACTTTAAAAATTACATGTATTCAACAGATTTGATTTGGACAAGTAGATATTTATGTGGGCAAGTAGACTGAAAATACAGCTGGCCTGCAAGACAAGTACAAAAAAAAAAATTGTCAAAGCCTGATGTCATGTTATACGGAGCATATGCACTACCATGTGGCCATCACATTCAATTCCGAAAATAATTTACGTATGTTCAAGGTTTTGATAATGACCCATTCAGAGTCCAGAGTTGACAATGTATTTTAGGACAAAATACAAATTCTGGAGGCATATATCTTTCAAAGAGACATTTTTGTTAGTAAATTAATATGTGAGTAAGCTACTCTGTGTAATACATACACAAATATGGACTGATGGTTTCTGTTTGCAACAAAGATTTAATTTTTGAGGATATTTAAGCATAACTTTTTTATATTAATTGCACAATAGGTTAAAATAGCTAAGTTTCAAATGAAAGGTTCACATATATTCTTATTTAAATGAATGTTGTCTAATTTAATAATGAAAGAATTACATTATCAGCCAACATCAAGGCACCAGCTTCAATCACAAATTCACCAGTTTCTTCATCCTTAACAACAGCAGCAGTTAAACCTGCAGCTGAACTAGCCTTTCCACTTGTATAAACTGCTCTAGGGCTGAACTCCTCCACAGCCCTGCAAATGAAACGAAAAAGGTTAAGCATTCAACTTGATAATCAATATTATAATCATTTTGTTTGACAATAAACTTCAGCTTCAATGACACCAAAAGGTAACATCAAATTCCAGGGTTGAGACTGAGACTTCGAAAAAAAAGAGAAAACTAGCTCAGCTCAGCATTTAAATTTTGCGAAGCAATTTTGAAGATTTTTGAGGTCTTTCACACGCTGTTTGTGAAAATTCAAGGGGTATGCACACAAAAAAATGCTAATCAATTTTTCATTTGTGTAGCAGTTTGGCCTGTTTGTGTAGCAAATTGCGATGCGATACTGGATAAATTATTCCCTGTAGCTTGAGACTTAATTGAGAGGCAAGCACTGGGGCACTTTCTAATCCTTTTTTAACTGATTAGTTACCAGAATCAACAGAAATTGAAGAGGTGTTACGAGTGAAAAGAAACTTATGTATTATTGTCCAATGGAAATTCGGTATTATTTGTCTGGTCAAAAAGTTCTATCCAGATACAGGACTACACAGCTTTATCCATACAGTGACCAATTACAATGTCAGTTAGTTAGATAGGGTTTAAGAACACATCAACAGGAATTACAATGTCAGACCATTTGTGTTAATTTTTTTTTTTATTTTTGACTTTTTTTCATTTTATGTTTTTTTTTGTTTATTCTTGGAAAGTTTTCCAAATTTTTTATGACTGCTCCAAGTTTTCCAAGACTGCAGAAACCCTTGACTGGGAATGCTAATCCAAATTAGGAGGTTAGCAAGGGCTGCCTTTTCCTTGCTGATTTGCAAAACTAGAACAAGCAATGGATTGTCTTTTAAAGTACAGAAAGTTTACCAAAAAAACTTTTGCTGAAACTTGCCTACTCCACAGTTGGCTGCATAAATAAGAAAATAATTTTTAATACCTTTGGAGTGATATTGCCATTCGCAACTTTCATGCTAGTATTGGACAGTCTGTGTAGTATACTGTGTACCACAGTTCTATAATTTTTTAAACGGAAGCCCTCCACAGTGCTCATGCTAATAATACTGGTACCATGCCTCTAATTCACTGTTTCTTCTTGCTATTTTTGTTATTTGGACAAAGAAAGACCTTTAAATTGTATGATTCCAAAAATGACTGCCCTTTTATTTCCTGGATTCTGATTGGCATAAAGTTCACATGAACACAGGTTCCTTCTTGGAGAAACTTGGTTTTGCCTTGTCCATTGCTTTCCAATAGGTTGGAAACTGGGCCATAAAACTCCATCTAACTAACTTTCCAAATTTGCAGTCTTTATACTTTCATTCACAAACAATAATCCCACAAATAAATGCAAAGTATTACTGTAACAGATAATCTGTTCTCCCTTTTACAAAGGCTGTGCTCCATGACTCTATCCTGCTTTTAAGTGCTGTTTCCAAGTTCCCTGACTGCAAGAAACTCATTTTCTAGATTTCCTATACTTTCACGGTTGGATTGAAACCCTTCATGTGAGGGAAAGCAAGTTTAAAAATCATAACAATCTTTAAATATGTAAAGAATTTTTCAAGAAATGCAAAATTTATGTGTTGGCTTAGTCAATTAAGAGTGACTGGCTACAACAAACAGGGTTTACCAATTACATTTTCATTGCTAAAATTTGTAAAGCTTACTTCAACAGTTGACTTTTTGCTGTACTTGGGTCTCCTACAATGCAAACATTGATGTCTCCACGGAGACTGGTTCCTTCACCTGTGACCTTTGGTACACCTCCAAACAACATTAGCAAGATTCCTCTTTTTACTTCATCATTTCCTGTGGGATGAAATAATGAGTTATTTTAATGATGTATATCCAACGTCAAACTTTGTTTGTTTTGTGATTCAAATCTCCTTTGTAAAATTTTAATTTCTCCTTCACTGCAGAAATTGCATAAATTCTAAAAGATGGTTGCCTAGCCATATGCACAGAAAGAAAGTGAGAAAATGTTACCTTTCAATGTATTTTTTAATTACCCAAGTCAGCTAAATGGATTAAAGATTTCAATATCACAAAGAAGATGGCATGTAATTTGAAATATCCCATTGCTCAATAATTTGTGATATCCTTCATGTACATCTCGCATTATCCGCTCTTTGCTGTCTGAAATTGGAACTTTTGAAATACCCTGAAAGGATTTGTTTCACTGCAAAGCAAGTTGTACAGAGAGGGCACCTATAGTAAAGTCACTCTGTAACCTCATTATTAAGCCAGTGACCACAATTTAGCACAAAGTGCAGGGAGTTTCAAAACAAAAACAGAAGTACATTAATGATCACACACATTTTGCTCAATCTAGCATTTAACATTTAGTCAATATGCTTTTCAACACTTACATAACAGTTTAGTAATGTTTTATGATGGAGGAAATCGAACCATTTGGACTCCTTTTTCAAGCTAACCAGCTTACATACTTTTTAAATCTTTAAAATCTTTCATTCACAAAACATGTCTTTGTTTTTGCTGTAAAGAGGGAAAGAAGTACCAACCATGAATTGTTGGGAATAGACTTGTAATAAGATTGTTGTAAAGGCTCTTATCTTGGCTCATCTCAAAAACTTTCTGCCATTCTTGATCTGTCATCTGTTTTTTGATAGATTCAGCTGTCATTTCCTCATCCCTCATGTCCTTACCACCAAACTGAGAGGAGGCAGAAAAATGAAGAAAGACAATAGAGAAAGAAGTTAGTTATGTAAGGTTGAGCCACTCAGTTTCTTACTAATTGGTTTAAGTCAGGCTGGCCATGGCTTTTTTTCTTTAATGTTCCACAAGCTATTTTTCCCTATTTCAGTGCTTATGCTGAGCAGTAAGCACAATGGCTCCCCCTGTGGACTGATGAGTACAATACATACCCACAGAATTTTCCACCTGTCACAAAAGGTGACTAAAGGGACGAACTTGATTTTTTTTTCTTTAGTTGACACTATATAACACACTGATGTTGGTTTGTCGTTTAAACTCATCTGACTAACTAAGCAAAATGGCTATAGGTTCCAGTCTCCAGTATGATATGGCCAGAAGTGAACTCCAGACCTCGCAGCTGTTAAGTCAAATGTTTAACCCACTTGACCATGCAGTCAAAAGAGGAAGAAAGAGAGGATTAGAGAATGATGTAACCACTGTCTCTTCACAAGGAGCAACTTGTAAACTTAATCAAATTGTCACTCTGACTGGACATCTGATAATTGTTTCATTAAGGCATTACTTAGCATAATGTCAAAAGCAAAAATACAAATGTGTAATTTCTACTTGCCCAGTTCCCAAGCAAATGGAAATTTTATTCTTTTTGAACTACAAAACATGTTGAAGCACAGAATGACTTTGCTTTTATGAGAACATGAATGCACCAGTCAGAAAATGAAGTGTAGTTTGCATGATCCCTTGCTTTGCTCGTTACCATTTCAAATTTGATGTGTGCTAGTGATTGTCAAAACAGCATAAATTCTCACACAGCACATTCTGTAAGAAGTTTGTAAAAGTTGAAGATGTAAACTGACAATATGGCAAATGTGAAACAGTTAAAAGAGAAATCAACCCTAGAAAAAAAAAAAAATTACCCGCGGATTAGATGCAGTGACATGTGATCCAAGGAATGCAAGCCTGTAGGAGAGATCTCGTACACCAAGAGCCTTAAGTCCCCGCACCCCTTCATGATCATATCCTTCACCTCCCTTGCCTCTGGTACCAGACTCTGCTTGTGCTCCTGTTGATGATGAGAGAAGCATTGCTATATGACAACATTACCAATTTATCAATAGCAGTCAAAACTATGAAACTAGAAGTCTTAAACCAAACAAAATTACCAGATAGGGTCTTGGAAGAATGAAGTTTTTGCAATGATGCAGATTCAAGAAATTATGAGGAAATTATGTCATGAATAGCAAATGACAGCTTTGATTTGATGAGATACCAGTATCTTTAAGAAACCTTCAAACAACTTGAAAGAAAGAAATCTAAACTTATTATATAAATAGCGGTTCAATCATTCCATTAAACATAAATAAAACATAAACTAAGGTCACAAAGTTGTCATGGAATATAAGGTGGTCTGCACCGTTTCAGTGGTTGCATAATTTGTCTATGTGTGGGAAGTAAAACCACTAGTTTGACTACTAAAATAACGTTTCGTGAAATTTTGAGATTCGACTTAACATGTACTGCCATCTATAAAATGTTGAAAGATCTCATCTCAGAAAGTGCCACTTCTCCCAACTTGATAACTCTTAGTCCCTTCACATTGTTTCTAAGGCTCCCTATTGTACACAATGAAAAGGAGTTAGACAATTGCTTT
Organism: Holothuria scabra; assembly: GCA_037179385.1. NCBI lineage: Eukaryota > Metazoa > Echinodermata > Holothuroidea > Aspidochirotida > Holothuriidae > Holothuria > Holothuria scabra. The sequence goes on along the minus strand of CM074187.1, from coordinate 6,950,787 downwards.
AGGTAATATCATAGAAATCATGTATACACTTAGTCACGTAATAGTAATATGAAAACTCTCCATACATGTTGTCAAATACTGGCTTCTTTTGACTTTAACATCATTCAAAGAGTTAACCAATAGGGAAGTTTAATTTACTTCAAACATATAATGTACTTGGGTTTATGAGTATTTGTCTTTATCGAGTACAAGAGTGAAGGAATCATACCTGGCATAGCAAGCTGAGCAACATCAGGGACAACTATGAGTGTTCCTGTAAAGTCACACTTATCACCAGCCTGTGACAGCTCCACTGCCTCAGCTCTCAAGATGACTTCAACACTGTTAATGAATGGAGTAATTGAATAGCATTGCATTCTAAACTAACAGAACCTTTTAACCACATCTGCTTAAAAATTCTGAGCTTCTACACCTTCAATTAAGCAATAATCTCGTTCTATTTTTCTATAAGGAAGAAGTGGGGGCTACCTAAGCAAGAAGTTCTACGTGAAAAAAGCACCTCCTTTGGATCATAAAATAAAAGTCTGTGCGTGTGAGTGTGTATAATGCTTTCCATGAAATATTGTTCACCTGAAAGAAAGGTAAATTTAAACAGAAGATTTCTTTCCAAGCTCTCAGAAACTCCACATATTCTTTGGATGGGGGGGGGGGGGATACAATAAAAATTGTGAGAGACAGTCATCTCTGGCCCACTGAGGAGAATAAATCAGCCTGAGAGCAATCCTTTTATCATGAAATTTACTTCTATTCATAAACCTCAAGGTAAAGTCACTCTTAATGATACGATCATGGGAACTCACCTTTCAGTAAGATCGCACAAAAATTTTCTTTACATATGAAATACAGTTGCAAACATATTTGCCACAATATTTTAACCATCAAGTTGTCATATATCAACTTCGACCAAAACTACTTGGTCAAAAGAATTAAGGTGACATTTATGGACAACTTTTTACAGTTTGTAAATAAAAGGAATCCTTCATCAAGTTCTGTGTTCTAAAAATTTAACCAGCAAGATTTGAGATAACACACCTTCTTGGGATACTCCCTCTTGGTAGCTCTGCCTGGGTTTCCTGGATGCGAACTTTCTGAAAATCTACAAAGCGAGACTTGTTTGTGTCCAGCATAAACCTTTTGCGATTAGCACAGACAGGATTCCGACAAATAGTTGGCTGAAAAGTGTGAAAAAAACATTATCCCTTTATCATCAAAATTCCCAATATTCTTGCCAGACAACAATACTTTAGACATTATGCATGGTATGCTCTTTGCTACTTTACTAGGTATAAGTTTGTTGGAGTGAAAACTGTATGATTCTATGATAGGGAAATATGTTGGGTTAAATGAAGTTTTACAGCCCAGTTTCAAACCAATTGGTTACAATTGGGCTGGCAATGTCCTTCTTCCAGTTGTAGCTCACTGGCTCGTTTTCCCAACTTCATTGATTATGCTGAGCACCAAGCACAATGGCAAGAGACTAAGGCTCCATTTTTGAAGTCTTTGGTATGACCCTGCCATTTGTGGAAATTGAGAGACTAGACCTCCAAACTGCAAGTGGGATGTTCCAACCACTTGCCCATGCAGTTGGTTTAGGGAAATAGGAAAATCTGAAACAATCGGGAATGCATATACATTCCAGTTTAAAGCCAGTGCCAATCAAATCCAATACATTTACATGTTCACCATTTAATTGGTTTGTGATGCTCCTGGTAGGAAAAAGTGGAAAGAAGAGAATAACAATTGTGGATTCAAGTTGCATCAAAGCAACATTACAGAGGTAGGCTTCCAACAAGCTTCACAAGTTTTTCAAACAGCTTATCATCTCAACTAACCCTTTGCCTTTGAAAGCAAGGCACACGTGCAAAGCATACATGGGAAGGTATGGATGAAGTTAAGGCCCATGCCTTAATGCAATTGAAATTTTACTTTTAACCCTTTCATTCCTTCATAAAGGTTTAATGTGGTTCCCACTGCATACCTGTGTATACTTGAACTGCTGTTCAACATCTTTTATGACTGTTTGACAATCCAGGCAAATGAATGTCCCACTGACCAACTCAGGATGTACAGGGTGGGTCCGCACCACTTGACCACTGATACGAATCAGGCTACCGATCTTAGCTGTGGTAAGCTCACGGATTCTGAAATATGAAACAGACACCAACACAGTGTAACATAACATGAAATAAAAACACAAAGGGCAACACATTATGGTGTAAAAGCAACACATCTGGGCAATTAAGATCAGTCCTCCCATACAAAAACTGAAGGTTACCTTCAGCAAAGAATATGAATACAGGAACAAGCTATAAAATCAAAAAACAAAATGAAAAGTAAAAAAAATATGAAAACACATAATTTAAGGCTGCTGTAAGGAAAACACAAAAACTTTTCTCAGTGAAATATCCTTATTATCATTATATGGGAATAATTAATCCAGTAATACATAAAGGAGCAGATTGCTGACAGAATTTTGGAAAATTGTGTACTGGTTTAAATAAACACAACATTCAGGTTTTCACTGATTTTGCGACAAAAAAAACCCAGATGGTTATGCACACTGCTGTACAAATTTTGACATAAATAATTGTGAACACTGCTGTGAACACTACTGTACAAATTTTGAACATGAATAATTATGAAACACCTGCCATGCAAATTTTGAACATGGCAATGGAGGTAACAGTCTAATGAGAGACTGCGAGTAGATAATTGTGTTCACAAAATGAATACCCCCCAAATTAGAAAATACACACAGGAGAGGAGGGTCATGGTGTCCTGCGTTGGATTTAAAATACAGGGCTCGTAAAATAGGGTGCCTGAGTGCCCAAGGGCATCTTGTCTAATAGCTTGGGCAACACAAATTTATGAATTACACAGCAGAACATGCCCAACTGGGCACCTCAAGTCACTGTGCAGAATCACTGCATTGGAAGTTTCCAATTAAATAATGTAATAACACAACTACAGTGTATACTCAATGTACTGTACCTCTCAATGCTTGCTATGGTGATTATTACTGCAATACCATGGGCCAACAAAGTTATTAAATAAAAACGCATTACCACAACTTCCTAATTTCTTTAACCTTTTGATATTTTCTTTATTGGGCAACAATAAAGCTATGTTGGGCAACCAAAAAATACTAATTTACAAAAATTGGGTCGATAAGGCAACAAGACATTAGAAAATTTTTCAAGCCCTGTAGTATGTCTCAAAATAAGGTTGGGACAACTTTATGTCCCATCTATGGAATGGAAGGGGGGATGCAGAACCATACATAGTATGAATTTGACAATTACCTCAAGTTTTTGTATGATCTATCATTCATTTAATAGCTGATATGTCCCAGTACAAAGAAAGACGTATTAAGAAAAGAAAATTTCCTTTACAGCATTCCTGGAGCATAGCAGAAACACATCCCAACTGAATTCACTCTCAGTGAATTCCTTCATTTTGGAAACAACATTTCTGAGAGAATTATAATAGGCCATTCAACTTAGCTTAAGGTACACATGTAAAACTGAATCTAAACTGATCCAGTGAGGAGGACAAATTCTGATACTCACTTGTGTCTTGTGGGTACATCTTCAAATGCAACATAAAATTCTTTATTTGGTGGTACTTGTGTTCTATCTCTAGCAAAATTTCTGACTGCTTTACATAGCTGTGGGTACACCCTGAGAGGAAAAAAACAATAATGTTATAAACGCAAGCAAACAGAGTTATGGACAAGGCAGGGTCAAAGGTGAAAAATAAGTACAACATACAAATGCAAAAACGTATGTACTGTTAAACCTGGAGGCGGTGAATCAGTATTGTAGGTACTTGATGTACTGTAGTACCAGAAGTCATTGCATTTCTTCATGAGAGGAGGATAAAGGACCAGAACACTGTAAAGGGGCGGTGATCATAGGCAAATCAAAGATAGGGTATTGACTTGCACTTCTGCAGTGATAGCTTGATGTAATCACATATCAGTATTTCCCCAGTTAATTTAGCAAGTAAACATTTTTTGCTAGACTGGATAAAACTATCCTTTTTTTCTCACCTGTAGTATTCTTCTTGAATTGTCGTTGCTAATTGTTGATTGTGGTCTTGGACATCTTTAAAACTGACTGTCAATGTGTTTCGTTCTGGTCGTATCAAATTTTGAACGTCTTGCAGATATTTAAGCTCTGCTTCTCCTTCTACCATAAACCTGAAATGAAAACAGATTTTTGAATGGACACATTTTTGGTGTGACTGTCAACTTCACTATTCCTTTTTACGCTAAGGGAATGAAAGTCATAGAATACTGTCCTCCTACCACATACAATACATAGGTGAGCTGCCAAAATTTTTTATTATTTTGAAAAAAAATATATAATAAAAATTTACACGCCAAAAACATTTGACCTTCAATTTTATTTGAATTGCTCAAAACACTTTCTGAAAACACTTTAAACATCCGCCTACACATAGATGGAAAGCAGCTAGGTTAAACAAGGCCATATTCAGCAGGGTGGGGTTTTTCAATATACCAAACAGTATATCAGTCTATCAATCAATCAATATCAGGATATCAATTACCTTCTATTAAAATGAGAAATGATAGAAGCTAAGAGGTAACAATATCCAGAGTTGTCAGATTTTAGCTCAAGGTGCCGAAAACTCCCTCACTTACCCAAGGCCTATGTGTATCGATCACTAGAAGTATGCAATGGTTTGTTTCTGCCCTTGTTACATTCTGCTTCTCAGAAATGGTGTCTTTCCCCTTTTTATGTTTAGCATAAAAAAAAAAAAAAATGGTTTTTTAGGGCTGCACCAGGGCCTGAATCTGACTGGTGAGTTTTGGCCGGGACCCAGATAGTTCCAGTTCCAGCTAGATCCATAAAAGTACCTGGCCAGAACTTGAGACTTGCTTCAAATCACATACTTTCAAAAGTTGACTTAAATTATTAGTAAGAGGCAAATGAAAAAAAGATCTGAGAGTATTCTTGTGAGTTCTTTTTATTATTAAACTATTTACTATTATTAGAAATAACTATTAACTGCATCAATAACAAATGGCAGTTGTGGATTTAAGAGGGTTCCAGGGGGATCACCCTCCCCTTTCAAAAAGATTGAACTTTTTTAAATTCATGAAAGAATGATAAGGCCTTACTCACTACTTATTGTATATAAGCCTATGTGTTGTGTCATATTTGCTGAATGACACCCTTGTATTCCTTGACTTTGTCCCTTATTCACAACAGTGAACCCATACAGTCAGTTAGTCAACTCTTTCGTTTTTTTATTGATTGAAACAATTTAGTGCAAAGAGAAAGCTTAAAATATTGACTGCTTCAGTTCTGCTTTCAAGTCTGGGAAATGTCATTTCTAGTTGTCTAAGGGGCTGCAGTTTTCTAAATTTTCTGCACACCTGCTCAAACTATTAGTAGCCCTCCCCCTTGGATAGTCCTTCCTCCAGGATTTATAATGATTGAATACGGTAGGTTCTGCTTTACGAGCATGGAAGGATTTTAACTTCTAATCTCAGCTAATCTGAGTTGCAATTGTAAGTGCTGGTCTCAAAAGTCATTGCCTGTAAAAAACAAAACAACTTGCACCATTTTCCCCTTTTTTTTCTCATTCGCTAAGTGCTGTTTCGGGCAATTCGGAGGGTTTTTAAAGCCACATATTTTCTTGTACTCTATGTGCACACCCATGGTGGTGTTTAGTTTAGAGAGTCCTACTGGTGCTAGACCCCTAAATTTTTTCCATTCTGTCACGAGTGACCTTGCCTCTCTCCCCTTCTGGCACAAATTCTGGATTTTCCACTGGGTAGTCCTACAAATGATAATAGCAATGCTGTATCAAAAACATCACACTGTGATAATAAAGAGGTTGCAAACAATAAATAACTGAAATTGAATTATTGTTGTTAAGTTGCACTTCATATAGCTTTAGTATTGCTTACTGAGAAAACTCTGGAACACCCAAGTCCCAAAGTGAGATTAACTCCTGAGGTTCTCTACCTCTTTCTTACAGTCAAAATATTAAAATGTGACAGAAGCAATAAATTGCCAAATTTTAGTCAATTTATCAGAGCTTGAAGGTAATACTTCATGCTTAATTAGAAAAGTACTACATTATCAAGGTACTAAGCCCAAATCCTGTATTACACTGTACCCTGTGGTTCATTTCCTTTACTATATTAAGTAAAGTGAAGTGATGTGTGCATACCCTTCCATAGTTTAACATACTTTTTTACAACAGGCATTATACAATGCATTCAAATACCAGTTCCGCCCAGAACTGGAAAAAGTTCAGGCAGGTTCCCGTTGCAGTCGTATCCAAACTTACAGTTCCAGAGCAGCCCAATTTTTTTTTTTTTTTTTTTGGGGGGGGGGGGGAGGGGGGCAGAGAGTAATGGAATGGAATGTGATATCAGTGGTACCTGTGTCAAATGAAGATTTCATCAACTTGGCATTTAAGTTTTAAACATCATCAATGTCTTCTGCTTTTCAATGAGATACTCCTTACTGCCATGCTGACTTCCTTCCAAACAACATTCTCACTGTAGACTTTAGCATACTTACGTACAGGTATACAATGTTCAGTGCTGTGAACAGTTGTTCATACATTCAGCATAAGCCTGCCTATGGACACATGGACTACTTAATAAAAGTGTGCCTATACCTTGATATTTATAAAAAGATGAAGGCCTACGGCCTACAACTCATTCTTTTCAATGAGGATGCTGAAAAGGCATTAGGCTTATCCACAAATTTCATTATTGTCTTGTACTTGGATTTAAAATTTCAAATTTTTTTCGGAACAGAAAGTATCGGGCGGAATCTAACGGACCATGTATGCAATGTTCCATGAGCTATGATATGCGTACAAAGATCTTGGGCATGAGCACCGATTCTCTCCCGGGCCATACTGGCCACAAATTCACAGAAAGATCTTTGGTGAAAGATCTTTCTGTGAAAGGCCCTACTTTCCAGTATGGCATACTGGAAAGTAAAGCCTCTCACAGAAAGATCTTTGGCGTACGGAAATGTACGCCAACAAATTTGGCATTCAGTTTACACGGCTGCTACAGGGAAAATAACGACAGTTGGCATACAATTGCAACAATTGGTGTGGCGCATAACTCCAAAAGCCTCCACCTTGGGGTGATTCTTTGGCGTATGGCAAATGTACTTTCCGGTGTGGATCCCAGTGATGGAAACTAGCTACCCTCTGTGTGTCATATGCATATCTAACACCCCTAATACTATGCCTAGCCTAGGCCTACCTAATTGAATCCCAAATAGGCCTAATGCTAGGCCTAATGCACATCTTTGATGTAGGCTAGTAGGACCAAGGGATCATGGCCAATACAGGTCCAGTTGTTCTAGGCCTATTCCATTGTAAATAGCTTAAAGGGGAAATACAAACTTTTCAAATTTTTAAGGTAGGCCTAAGTGATGTCTTGTTCTCAAAATAAATATTTTAAATAAATATTTTAAGACAATTTTTTACAAACAAGGTTATACAGTAAATATCATTACCATTACCATTTTGAAACGACTTAGCCTAGGCCTAGGCTAGACTTGGAATGAACTATTCTGGAGGACATGTAATGATGTAGCCTAACGTTAGGCCTAGTGGTTAAAATCCAGCCCTAGCATTAATGCCAGCCAACAACATGTTTCTGCTAAACTCACAGCGGATCATATTGTATGAGACTATCGTAGGTGTAAAGTAAGGCCTATTCGTAATTTCCTTGGTGTATGAGGTTAGGCCTAGGCTAGGCTATGACAGCCTTTGTGTCCGCATAGCCTAACTTAGGCATAACTGTTAGCATAACTTTACTTACTCTTCCAGAAAATCTTGGAATAGCTTGTGACATTTTTCTGCGGTTTCGTCTCTCACTTGCGAAACTCCCTTACGCTGTTCTTCGACATCCATTACGATTTTATTTTGAGGGTTTGGTAGAAAGGCTCAGCAATTGTGTTCTGCAATACAAACCAACCTCACGCTGGAGATAACAACGTTGTGAGTTAAGTTTCAACAGTTACATTTAAAATGTGCTTTGACGATTTAAATGGATTGTGCATAGAACAGCCCATATTATTTTCTCGCGCGCTTTTAATACTACAATGATGTACTCTTGTGCATGCAATTTTTCGCGCCAAATATCACATGTGTATTATTGAAATTGAGATAACAAAACTTCCTCCCTCTGAATGGTAGACGGTACTTCATTTCATTACATGGCTGATATTACATCAATCTTTTGTTGAGAAAGCATATTTTAATTCTTAAAAGGTCCAGCTGATTGTTGAATTTCGCGATGCTTTGCTCGAATAAAATCGAATAAAGCATGAAGACAATGCAATGGAGTGCCCAGCTCACTGACTTACGGATGCTTGATAGACGTCAGTGGCAATTTGTATACTACGGAAGCCGAGAAGTTAGATTTCCGAAGAAAACGAGGGCGGTGTTGTCCATCCATTTTTGGGAAAACGTAGGCTATGAAATGACGTAAGCAACCACAAGAATTTGCCCGACGGGGGGGGGGGGGGAGAGGGGTATCCAGAGCTCCCCGACAGGGGAACCAGCATTTTCAAACCCCGAAAAAGGTGATCAGTTTCCGCCTAGGCCAGTGGTGTAGGTAGACATTTTCCAGGGGGCAAGCAACCAAATTTTCCGATTTTTACGAGCGAATGCGAAGTATAGTAGCCGCTTTATAGACTTGTTACAGTGTTTTTATTCTGTACCTTGTTGGTTTTGTTAGTTTGTAGGGTTTGTAAATTAAAAGGCGTTGACCATGAAAACAGATAATTTATTCAAGGATGTCTCTGGTTTCATCACACGATGAGGTATATGGGATATTTCAATTACATGGTTCTTGGAACGACCAGGGAGCGACTATATGGGGTTCTCAGAAGCCCTTTCTATAGTTTTTGTCAACTGCCGTTCTTTATGACATGGTCGCTACCCTTCTTTTAATCCGAGCAATCTGTTGACGTGAAAGTTTCGGCGTTGTTGTTAGAAAAACATTGAACGGGTGATTCCTTTTCATGACCAAGGAACTTATAACTGTAACAAGAGCGACAAACGTAAGTTATATTTTATTTTGTTGAAAACTGAAGACCGTCACAGAGGGTTAGGAATAGAGAACGGATAAGATAACGTAGTCTCCCGGATGCGAAAATTGCGCAATAGTAACTGCGTAGTTTTCTTCTGACCTAGACGTTTCAACTGTAAACTTGAATCGCCCTTACCAATATGCGCTTGCTTTGCCGGTGACCACGTGATCAGCCGAACGACATGTGATACAGTTGATGATATCAAGTGCTACCGCGGCTTAAACGGTCGTTTCTAGAGTTTGATGTGTTTCAGTGGAAAGTCAAATATGGGCCATGCGCAGGGCTTTATTTTTCTCTCTCTCTCTTTTTCAGGGCTTTATTTGCTTAGCCGCATCTAAATAACTTAGTTAACCTCAACCCAAGTTTTTTTTTGTTTGTTTTACATTTTGTAAATATTCTCACATTAGATTCTTTTCATTGGTGGCTGTGCTTGGCGGCATGGCATTATTAGATTTAGCAATATTGTAAGACAAATTTAAAATGGTTCCTTTGAGCAACCATACTGTAAGGGAAAAGACTTTCTCGCTGCGCACTTATCCAACCAAAGAAAGAAGAGGAGGGTGAGAATTTTAAACCGGTACTGTTCATGTAACCCTCGGGGCGGACGAATTTTTTGGTCCAGCTCATCGCTAAGAAAAAATAGGGGCGGAAGCCTAAAGGGGACTGCAGCCACAGAGGCGCTACGGAGGCTACTGTTTATGTTGTTGACAATTACAGTAATGGGAAGAGACATCTCTGACGAGGGTGCAGCAGTATAAAAGACTGTGTAGTTATCTCTCTCTGTTCATTAGCCACTCGAGATGATAGCTAATTAGTTACATCTCTTCTGATCTGAAAGTATATGCTTACTATGTTGGTGATCATGACGATACATATACATACAGGTGATCCGGTTAACTGCCGAACCGTAATATGCACTCCCCTCGAATAATACTGAGAACACTAAGGAAGTTTTAAAAAAGATGAAATTGTCAATTGATCATTGAACTCCCAATAATATGTGTGAAATTCTGACAGTTTTGGCTACGGTCGGAAATTATAATAAAACAATTCTTCTGCAATCTAAACACTTCTATTTTCTACATCTAGTAGAAAATATCATACACCACCTGTTTTGTTTAGTCAATTTTAACATCATATTTACGTATCACTCATATGTACTTTTCTAAACGTCGATCTTGTAGTGTAAACATTTCTGTGTCCCTCACCTCACACAACTAATGTTTCACCTGTATAAATTTTCAACACTAATATCCTTTTCTGAAATGCTCAAACCTCCTCATCATAACAAATTAACCATATACTACCTGTTCGTATCAGGGAGCTGCTAAAATTTATCAACTCTGTCAATATCACTAGAACCGTTAGACCGCCTCCATTCGCGAGTATGAATGCCTTGCATTCTGGTTTAAGTTGACACCATTCCTCTGGGGACATAATTTGCGGCGCGCGAAGTGCGCCAAAAGTTTTTACTTTTTCAAACAAATATCTGAAAGTGGGGAGCTTGTACTGGGAAAAATTTTGTACTCTGGGTTTCCCTTATAAGGTAATGTGAAAAGTTCGAGAATAAGTGAACAATCTGTATTTCTTACTTTCAAGCCTGAGCTTGCACGGCGACCAAACATCGTTGTTGGTTCACAATGATACATAAGGCCTACAAAGTGAGGCTCTCCGACGACATTTTAAAAGTCAAGAGTTTATATTGGAGAAAGTTTGGAATTTGATGTGAAGAAAATTCATAATGAAAATAGCACTAAGTTGGTGATTTTGTCAAGTTTCAAGAGTTCGGAAAAGTTTACCAAACTGATTTATGAGCGATCACTACTGCATTAGAAAACTGCTCCCGAATCATTTCATTGAATAAAAAATTTGTCCAATTATTGTGGTGTTCTTTGTCTGGAGTAGCGAAAGAACACGACAAAATTTGACAGATGGTTGTATTCTTTGTGAAAAAACTCATCAAAATTTGCTTGTTGTTCATTCTTTTTCAGTGTACCTCAAGTAAAAAAATTCCAAAATACATATTAAAGAGCTTGAAAAAGTGAATTTCAACAGTCCAACTCCCATCTTCAAAGGACGTTCCTGAGCTGATACATAAAATTCACCTGCAACAAATTGGTCCATTGCACAATAATTTGTGACTTTGTTGTTGTACTGCTCACATTAACCTGCGTTGATTTCCTTTAAAGGGCAGGAGCAGTCATTCCAAATTGAAGAAGTGTAGTAGACTGTCCGATTTCATGATTGGCTGTTGGGAGTCATGTGACAATGTTTTTTCTCTTCAAATGTGAAATTTACCAGAAATAACTACTTGATTTACCTTGAATATGCAATAGCAAAGTCATAAAATGTAATGAAAGATACTTTGAAGAGAAATAAGATGAAAATTGTGTGTTGAGCTTTTTCTTCAAAATAAGTTTGTGGGGACTGCTCTTTAACTTTAAAATAAAAAATGTTTGCATGACCTTCAACACTTCCTGTTTGCTTGCATAGCATGTTGCACAGTTGCACAGGGAGGACTTTATTAATTACATCACCCCCATAAGAGTAAGAGTGCCAACACACCTTGGTACAATGTGCAGTAACTTCTAAAAAAAAAATACAAAGATTGTAATTTGAGTAGTACAACAACGACATCACAATTTACTGCGCAATATACCATTTTATGTTGAGTGAATGAACTTCATCATTTTATATATCTCATCTCTGCTGGAATGTCTTGTGAAGACGAGAGTTGAACATATAGAATTCATTTTCACACTTTTAAGTATATACGGTACTTTTTTGACTTGGGGTATACACTGCAAGTCGAGTAACGAGAGAACACGACGAAATGTGTTTGATTCAGGGGTGGCGCCATGGATATGCCCGGCAGGGGGGGGGGGGATATTTCAAGGCCCCGACAAAGGCTACGATATGGCCAGGTGGGACGTGACTTGACGGAATTTGAGGTGCGCTTAGCGTGCCGAAATTTTAGGCTTTCTTTTTGACAAATACTTAAAAAATCTGGAGTTTATTTGCAGACTGGGAATGTTCTCTTCAAATGATTTTGAAAAATGTTGTGAAAGCTATTTTGGCATTTTTTATAAACTCCTTTTATTGTCTATGTTGACAATTATCGCCGACAACAAGAGGGCTGCACTACAATTATTGTTGCGTCCTTTACATCTTTCATTGCCCGGGAGGGTGAATTTCAAGTCAGTCTGTGTGTTTTGTAAGCTTATAACCACGCTTCGTGTGGAAGCAATTAACTTAGCACAGCGACAACATTCATTAGTGCGTATAAAACATGAACATATGTTTTGGCAAAACCTATCCCCTATATTACGGAAGGTGACCCTTTTTCCAGTGGCGTAGCTAGGAATTTTTTGGTGGGTGGGTGGGCTATGGGGTATCTGGATACTTTTGCAGGGGTCTGGAGTTTACTGTCTAAGCGTAGCGGCACAATCAGTTGGCGCGGAGCGTATAAAGAAAATTTTGGATTTTCACACCTCCCAGATGGCTGGAAATGGCATTTGCCACGTTTAATTGTCTTTAATTCTGATGAGAAAAATTTGTAATATTTCTCAGATTCAAACACACTTTTGAGACACTGATTAGCTCAGTTCATTACTCCACTGACTATGTATCCTAGGATTGCAAATCGGGAATCCTGCTGAATGTTGCAAGCAGCTGTTCCAGTGCACGCCTGAGTAAGGTATTTCCATAGACGTGGGGGAGCATTTCAGTTTGGGACAGATGATAGAGCGGAACGCCACCCTTGGTTGGCCCGGAGCGTCCAGAAAATTTGAAAAATCGTTCCTCTCAGGCAGTCGAAAGTGGCATTTCCCAGGCTTTTAAAGCGGGATCCAAGCAGTCGCTATTTTAAGTTTCAGTTGCAGATAAACGTTCTCTCCAAACTTAAATTCAGTCAGAAAGCCAAAACGGAGGGCCGCCATTGGTTGGCCCGAAGCGTACAGACTAATATTCGAACCCTCAGTTAGTTGAAAATGGCATTTCCCGGGCTTGTAGGGGGATCTAAGCAGTCACCATTTTGAGTTTCCTTTTGCAAAAAATGCTCACTTGAAACTTAAATTCTGCTATGAAGCGGTCTAAGTGGAGCACCACAATAAGTTGGGCGAAACTTACAGGAAATTTTGAAAACTCTGACCCTTCAGACAGTCAAAAATGTCATTTTCTATGCTTATTGGGGGTCTAACCAGGCACTATTTCGAGGAAACGTTTGCAAAAAAAAAACGTGCACTTGAAATTAAAATTCTGCTAGGAAGACTATCTACGCGGAGCGCCACCATGAACGCCGTTTCCCGCAGGGACACGGGGACGCGTCCCCACCAAAAAATGTCAAAGGTCGGGACATGATATACCATGTCTCCACCATCTTTTGAGTGAATTTTGGAAGTCCGACTATCCATGGTATCCTGCTGTACCGCGTTAGTCGTAAAAATATCAAGTCTCCATTCGCCGTTATCAAAATAAGAAACAAAACTAATGAATGGGAGTATGCAAAATATGGAAACAAGTCTGACACGTTAATTGGCAGCCTTACTTGTTGTTTGTTTCATTGATGCATGCTACCCGGTGGTGCTAAATTCAATCATGTCTCCAGCAGCCAAACACAACACCCGCCTTTGTTGAAATTGTGTTCAAGATTGAATAAGTATTCGGATGGTTCAAGTAGGAAGGTATGTCACACGAGGTACGTCGCTACCGATAGTCTTGGGTTGAATTGATTCCCATATGTGGTTCATGAGCTAGCAAACATTTATTGCACGTCTCAAATACAAAAAGTTTGACTCAGTAAATGGATAGGGGTGGTTTTAGAACGCTGGAATAATCAGTTAAAAAAAATGAAAAAAAAAAAAAAAACGTTTCCAAAATGCTGCGTGTAGCCGCGTGGTCTTTCAGACGAGGACGCTAAACGTAAGGAGCAGTCCCCCAAAAACTTATTTTGAAGAAAAAGCTCAACACATAATTTTCATCTTTTTTCTCTTCAAAGTATCTTTCATTACATTTTATCACTTTACTATTGCATATTCAATGTAAACCAATCAGTTATTTCTGGTAAATTTCACATTTGAAGAGAAAAAACATTGTCAAATGACTCCCAGCAGTCAATCATGAAACTGGACCAGTAGCGTAGCCAGCGGGGGGGGGGGTGGGTGGGGCAGGGGGGCAGAGTGCCCCCCCCCCACAGAAATTTTGGGGACGCGATGGGCGATGTTGAAAAAATGAAGGGGAGCCAAAAAAATAAAAAAAAATAAACGGCAAGAGGAGGGAGGGAATCGGGGACATTTTTTTTTACAGTTTTTCGGGGGGGGGGGGGCTCTTAGTCGTTACGATAAAGTATGCAGTCCCCGACGGCGACTAGTCTCCCCGATGGTTACATAGGCTATGTTATTTTTTGAGCCCACCCAAAAATTTCGCGCGCTTTGCGCGCTTAGCAATTTCACGATTCAGATTCAAAAGAACACTAACTCGGCTTTTAAAATATTAAGGAACATTGTGGAAAGTAGGCCCAAGGCTGCAATGATATGGGATAGTTAGTCTCCTTCATACCACCCTCTCGACATAGGGGCTGTGGAACTTGTGGTCGCTGGCATGGCCCGCCCCCTGTCGGGGATAACCTGTCGCCTTCTCATGGTCGGTTTAGTTACTTTGGCTTTCACAAGAGTTATTTCTGCGATAAACCCCAAAATGTTCGGTACGCTTTGCACACTCTTCCTCAGTTCCGTTACCTAGAGCTAATAAAGTACAAACCCTTCCCATCTTTTCATGTAAATTAATAAGTAGAATGAATGGATTAATGTTCATGTCGGGAATTTCATCTCATTCGCTAAACTTAGTTAATTATCTCTTGTGTCAGTCGTGCGGTACGGACTCGAAGAAGAAATTACAATATAATTTGTGTCCGATAGGGCCCAAATGCCGGGACAATTTATTGACCTATATAAGATTTAAATAAGTACAGATTCTTTCTAGTGTAGGCTAACCCCCAAAATTTTTGCCCCCTTTTCCACGGTTAAATCAGTGCGGAAATATCTTCCTCTAGCATATACAAATTTGATGTCGTATATGGCTCGCAATGACAGGTATAGTTCACAGGTTTTCTTCAAACCTCCCTCATCAACTCATCGACTGCATCCTGGCTGTCGGGGCTTGGGTCGCTACCCACCCTGCCCCTCCCCCGTTCGGAGAGTGGCCCTTCGTCGGGCAAATCCTGGCGCCAAGCCTGGAGGGAAGACACATTTTTCCAGTTATGACTTGTGTATGTGTAATGAAGCAATGAACTAGAAATGGAAGCTGCATTTTTTGGAGAGCGGCAACTATTTTGGAGGGGCTGTCAATTTCACTAGGAGGACGTGTCGGCCCTCTGAAACTCCCTATGGAGAACACTGGAATCTAGTATAAAAAGAACAAAATATAGCACCATATTGCATTTAAGCTCTTCGAGACAGCAAAACATTCCAGAAGGGGAAGGTGACACCCAGGGAGACAGGCCCGTGGTCAGGGGGTTCAGGGGGTTCGCACTTAGTCCCGCCCATACCTAATTTTTCTTATTTTTCTTATTTTTTTTTATTTAAATGGAGTTTTGATGTTTTTCAGGGCAAAATGTCAATTCCGCTGGTTTAGCCAAATAAATGTAAGCCTTATGAGTAGCTGTTTTGTTCCAGTGCGACACAATTCCCTAGGGCCCCATTGACTCGTACCGAGTAACATTCTTACAGTCACACACTAACCCTGCTAACTCTCGAGGGAATAAGGAAAACATTGATACAAGATTGAAAATATCCAAAAATTCCAACTTAGGTGTTCACCAGATCGCTCAATTTTGATGTAAAATCTCCTTGGGGCAGGAGGGGGAGAACCACACCTTCTCCCCGTTCGGTCGCTCGGCTCCTCACTTGGGCGCTTCGCTCCCTCAAGAAACTGCCACACCCCAGTGGCGGCGATGAAAAATGAAAAAGTTTGGGCTAAAGGTATGTTCAGTCCCTCAATATTTGTCAAGTGCTCCAATTAAGAAGCGGGGAGAATTTCGAAGTTGGGCTGAACGTATTCTTGCTTAAAACACTCGGGAAGTGCCGTTTCCGGCCATCTGAGGGGTTTGTAAAACCAAAAATTTTCTTGTACGCTCCGCGCCAATCGATGTTAGAGCTCCGCTTAGAATCATGTATTAACATTTTTCATAGATTGATTTTTTTTTTGCATTAATTGAGAAATATCAGAAATGAGATCCATATTTCTAGGCTGGGAATATGCAGCATAAAACACTCGGGAAGTGCCGTTTCCTGCCATCTGAGGGGTTTCTAAAACCAAAAATTTTCTTGTACGCTCCGCGCCAACTGATGGTGGCGCTCCGTAGATAGTCCCGTCGGTCAAGATTGGGGACGATGAGTCGACTTTGCCCCCCCCCCCTCAAGAAAATCCTGGCTACGCCCCTGAACTGGACAGTCTACTTCACTTCTTCAATTTGGGATGACTGCTCCTGCCCTTTAAATGGAATTCCTGATGGTAGGACCCCTACCTGGTCTCTAAACTTTTAGATAAGAGTAGCGTGTAAACACGATATTTATTCACTTTCGTACCGGTTTCCTAAGTTCACACTTGCCACTTCCTCCCCATCCACTGGCTGATTTTGCCCTCCAATGACTCCGAGGTGGTAACTCCATGGACTGATGCTGCTCATCATACCTCTAGTTGACCCTGTTGGCCTTCCTCAAGCACAATTTTCTATTTCATCTTTGTCTGCTTTGTTTATTTGTTGTTATCTGTTTGTCCGGTCTGACAGCTAATGCAGAACCCAAGCGGTCGAACCAGGAGGGCATGCAGGACTCCCTGTTCAGTCTTGTTAGTGTATGCCATTGTTGTTGTTGTGTTGCGTCAACTTGCGTGTAGCTCCCAACACATATGATTGGGACCCCACGCCCAATTGCTGTGCCCAAAGGGCGGTGAAGGAAAGTGAGGATGGACTATTTTCTTGTTTTATATCGAGCTCATTATGATGTTTGTATTTGATAAATTTATCTTCAGTAACTATTATTCTTGTATTTTTTAATATAGCTATTTTTCATGAGACATTTAAAACCGTGAAATATTCAAGTGAATGACCCGGGCCATTTTGATCATAATTGTGTCTGGGAAATGCAGTTTCCGGCAATCGGGGCGGGGGGAGGGGGGGTACATCTGTCAAAAAATTTCTGGTACGCTCCGCGCGAACCCATGGTCGCGCTCCGCTAAGATGGTCACATCCCCACCAATTTTCACCACTGGTTGGCGCGGGGCGAACAGAAAATTTTGAAAAATCGGACCCCTGAGACAGTCGAAAAAGACATTTCCCAGGCCTATTAGGGGATCCAAGCAGGTGTTTGATAAGAAAATTACCAGATAAAATTTATCACTACCAATCGATCAAATGGTCCTGCATATTTTCGGGGGAAAACTACAAAAGGAATTGAAAGCATGCGAATGAATTTCACTCTATTGCGACTCTTGGCAACATATATTGAAAATTGTGTGACTGCCCGAACTTCCGACTATATATGATTTTACTTTTGAGAAATGTAACATTACAGTATGTGTTTATACGAATTTTCAAGCAGACTTATGGGAAGACATTCTCACATTGCATCATTAAAGTATCGAAAAACAAATTAGCCGATTTTCATAACCATTGCTCGTATTTGGCCGTAGAGCAGGATAGAAGGCAAACGTTTAGGCACCTCCCGTCCGTCCGTTGAATTAGGCAATTGAAAACGTCCCAGAATTGTTTTAACCTTTGCCCGAAAATTTGACCATTTCATGCAACTTTTGCAATACTACAGTATGAAGTGGGGACGATGAAAACCCCTTTTTTACATTCTACCCAAATGTGTCGCAGATCTTTGTTATTGTCCATGAAAATTTTACTTTTAATGTAGCGTTTTCTGTTTTTCGGCAAATATTTGAAGCTTTCAAAATAATCGACTCTTTCGGGTATTGTGTTACATGCGATTTAAAAACAGGCTGAAGAATGAATTGTTTTTTCTTTAAGCAATAGGCTTCCCAAATGTGTCGCGATTTTTTATCTGTTTGATTTTTTAGTTGCTATGTTACCCTTACGATGATACCTTTCCATCAGTTTCGGGGAAATGCTTGAAAGCATTTGGATATTCGAATTTCGAGCATTAAACTGTGATTATCTCTGGAGTAAAAGTCACGAATAATAGCCTTTTGCGCTGCTCGAAGGTGTCGCGATTTTTTGGAATCTTTACTTGGTTTTTCATGAAAATATCATTCGACTTTATGACGTTTCTTTCCTTTTTTTCGGGCATATCTTCTTAAGATTTCGGCAACATTTAGGAATTTCCTGAAAAACCATGCCATTTTTTACAAAATTCAAGGCTGGTCCGAATTTTTTCCAAATTCCTGCCCGATTTTAGATTTTTCGGAAATCGTACGCCACTGGGTATGTCCACTACCCCAAGAGCTAAGTGAGGTCCTGTGAGGTAATAGTGGTGAGGTTGCGACCTTTGAGACTGCATTGACCCAACATGGGTTTGGTTGCTGCACTGGCCATGACTGGCAGCAATAGCCGTGAAAAGTGCAAATTCCTCCCAACAATATTTGACTCAGATATTCTACCCACCACACCAAGTATGGTTTTGGAACAAATTTGTGCATCCCCGGGAATTGCAAAAACCCCTACAGGATATAGAAACAGGCCAAATGCAGGGGCAAACTTGAATCCACATCAAGGTAGCCGATTTCAGCCACTCCAAATCTGCTAGAAAATTATCCATCCAGAAACCCGACGAGTAAAAAGTCAAGAGATTCCGAAGAAATGAAGCTTGTCACAGTCTATACCTGAATTTATTCCGAAATTCAGATTGGGACACAATTGCAGAACACCCTGCAACTACGTGGATCTATCGCAAGTGTATCCTTGTAGGCCTATAATAGTAGCCGGATAGCCCGGATTGATAATTATCATCGGGCAGCAAGAATCTATTTTTTTTTGCCCAGGTCGCCAGTGAAGCCGCTGCGGGATGCGGGTTGGGGCTAGGCGATTCAGTGGGGGCTCCATCCCCCACCCACCCCCGTAGTTACGCCACTGCCCTTTTCATCGGAATAAAGTGTAAATAGTACAGTTACTGGTGTCTTCTTGGCTTATTTTGTTGTCTGGGCCTTAAAACAAGGCTTTAAATTATGTCTTTTGCCAATAATGGTGCAAGTCAGAGTAAAGTCAGTGGAAAAAAACTAAAAAGGGCGCCGACAGACGATTTTGGTCCGTCGGGGGGGGGGGGGGGAGGGGCGACCGCCTCCCTGACCATATGGCAGCTCCGCCAATGGACCCAACTCCCTCGATTTCAAGTTTTCCAAAAGGAGCATTTAAATTTATATTTCTGTAGAGAAAGGGCCGTGAGATGGTGTTAGATGGGGTTTTCCTGTAACAATTGACCACTGTTGTCGGTTCACCTTGGAGAGGTTCAGACCTGGGCTAAATGAAAACCCACACTCATCACCACCGTGCAGGTCCATAGGTACTGGAGAGAAGTGGGGGTGGGGTTGAGTTAGCTTCTGGCGGTGCACAAAAATACTGCAATTGGTTAGGGTGATCATATACCTAAGTTGAATTCTGCCAATTTCACGGTGGCGAAATCGATCTCCAAACACATCAGTGCTGGTCATCGTCCATCAGTCCCCCCCCCCCAACAAATGGGGGGGGGGGTTGGGTGGGGGACGAGATTTTCCACAAGCCGAAACCCTACGTCGTGTGACCGGATTCATCTATAAGCCAAAAAGGGTAGAGGGGGATAGATGGCGCATCATAAATGCAACATTTGTATTTTAAATTTGACGTTTCATCAAAGTGTACCACAAATTTTGTTTGAGCTGCCTGTTCTTCTTATTTTCATGCGAATTTGGGGGAATGCGATATTTTGCATCATGGTGGGGCAATTTCCACATGCTCCCCCAAGATCGACGTTCCTACCGTTCCGGGTCTTCACTTCATTACACCTGCCCCGCCTGTATCAGACCGTTTCTGGTACTTTCCTAGCCTGCGTAGCGCTAGCATCATGTCTGTCTCTTCTACTGGCTACGGCGTTACGCGATAAGCCGAACGAATTAACTTCGCCATTTGCGGCGTGCGGGACAGCACTTGCCATCGAAAACGTGACTGCACAATACGAATAACAATACAACAATTCCATTGGTTGATATTGATCACGTGAAATCATGTTCTCGATCTTTCTAATAGTTACGTCACAAAAAAAACCCCGGCATTTTATCACGTGGTAGTGAAAAGTACTTCCATTAGTTAAGAGAATAATGTATAAAAAATCACGTAAATTACATAAAAAACCTTAAAATATTCCTAATTCAATGATTTGTGTAAACTAAACACTTTTCAAATATAATTATTCCATTTTTTTTTAAATAAATGGGTAAAAAAGGTGAAATAAACTGTAATTTATGATCAAATGGGAATTTTTAGGTCAAATTTATGGAAGAGTCATAGTGTTACAGTTTCATTGTTAGAATTGGGAGTTGGATATTACTATGCATGAAGGCCGCTTTAAATTACAATACGAAGTTTTACACGTGCAAATTCCATACATTCATCACTTAACGCACGCTGCCGAGAGAACGCGGAAGTCCAGTTCACGCAGCTACACAACTTTTGTATCATTTTGTAAACTAAAAATTAAAATCAGGTAAAGTAAAACGTTTGCATTAGAAGTTAACATGTTATTTCAAACGATTTTCGCCAAATTTCTCTGATATATATAGACATGAAAACGTTGGCTAATTAATAACATAGGCCTAACGTTACTGCATAATTAATATTGCATCGGCCTAGGCTAGGCCGAGGCTACCTTCCGAAAGCTTACCTTTGTCGAATCTTGGTAGTTGGTGTCTCGTAACTTCCCAAAATTTTTCTGAACTTTTGGTTGTAACTGAACTGATGATGCCTTAACCTACGATAGACATGTAGCCTTACTTACACTATTTCTAAATTCAGACTTGTGGCTTAGTCTAACGAACGTCTTCTTGTTTTTCTTTCTTACTGTAATGTTAGGCCTAAGCAACAACTTGTTTAAATATCTTACGAAATGGTAAGGATCCTTAGCCAAGCCTATGGCATACTGTAGACTGAAAAACGCCCAGAATCCGACTCTTTAACATAAGGTTACTGATTTTTTGCCACTGATTTAACTAAAAGGGATTCTTCCCATCACCGTTTTTCTTTGCTAGGCTAGGCTCTTCTTTCTGTTCCAAGCCTACTCGGAATTGATTCAATAGGAATTAGAATTGATAAAAGATGGGGGAAGGGGGGATGGCACTTCCTAAAAGTCTCAGTTTCAGACCCAGATGCCCCAGAATTCAAGGGTGGCCTAGCCTAGCTAGTAAGTATTCAATTCATCAACCCTGCAGAAATTGAATCCAACGGCTTTATGTACGTATGAGTCCTAGGCTAGATTGATCCATCTAGGTAGATTGATCCTTTTTTCCAAAGGTATGTTTGGCCTGGCTCAGTTACCTGTTGATTGTCTCCAGCGGCCTACTCGTAGAACCCGTTTAATGCATGACCTTCATGTCTGTCTCCCACATACTAGTACTAACTGTTATAAATTTAGCTTCTTGCCTCGAACCATTAAGGATTGGAATCATCTCCCCCTGAATGTAATGAGGGTTGCCTCTGTCCATAAGGACCCTATCACCTATATTACTGGGCATATTTAGCCTCTCGACGCATGCGTGGTGAAAGAATGTCCTTTGGATGTGTCACCTTTATTGAAGAAGAAGAAGAAGAAGGCTGTTAATGCTACTGTAAAAGGCGCGAGCCAGCAAAAATTGGAAAAATACAGGAAAGTAAAAGAGAGTGAGACCATGTTTAGGTGTGTCTCATCAGGAGTGCAGACTCAATCTATTCGACTACTGTGCTTGACTAATGTTCACAACGATAGTGCTATGCAAATAGACAGGTGCACATTTAAATGACAAGAGTGATTCAATTTCTTACACTACTATAAAGTATAATCCTAGGCCTAGGGCTAGGCCTAATTTGGTATGATTAATTTAAAACCTTTGATATTTTGTCTGAATGAGGCCTATCTGTATTAGGGCTGTGAATGGGTAGCAATTAATCGCAAAACAATCGCATGTGGAATAAATGTTTAGTACAAAGCTACATGCGATTAATCGCAAAAACCTGTTTTTGAGAGTTTTTTATCCATTTGTATATTCTGATGATCCCTGATTTGATTTAAATGGAACATTCTGGGCATGCATATTTGGACCTTGTAGGTTTTAGTTTCAGAATAATTTGGTTTTACCATGCAAGATACTGTTTATTATTTCTGCATCACATTCAGTATCAGTCACTGCATATTGAAATAAATTTTTTTGTGTAAGGTAATCACAATTAATCGCTAAACGATGGCAAATTTTTGAGGTTAAACGTTACAGTAAGTTATTTTGCAAAACGTTCACAGCCCTAATCTGTATCCTTTTTCAGTACCAGTGAAACATGAAGGGAGTGAATGAATTAATTTTGGCCGGACATATACTAGCCAGTGAAATTTTTGTAGGCTAGCCCAGTATGCAATCACACCTGTTTTACTGTTAATAATGAAATTTCCTTAAAACAGGATTCTTCGCTACAGTGCAAAATAAAATATTGGGATTTCCTAAAATTGTCACATTTTCATGTTAACGTGTCCAAAGTCATTTTCCACCCTGTTGAGGTGATAGTTTATTTTTGTCTGTTCAAAAATTTACAAAACTAGGCCCCTAATACATTTTGTATCACTTTTGCTTGGCTGCTCTGGGTGCTAATCTAGAATCCGTGCCCGGAAGTAGACATAATTTAACTCACTTCACAACTTCCAAAAGAGGTTGCTGAAACTTTAAATTTTTTATTTTTTTTTAAGTAAAAAACCGTTTTCTTTTTTTCCTCACTCGAGGAACAGCGCTATAAGTGTGTGCTGTGGAAAGAAGTGAATGGTTAGTGCTGTGGAAGAAAGAAAAGCATTGTTAGTACCGGGACCCGAACCCTCGACCCTAGCGGTATAGCGATTCTAGCATGAAGACCAGCGCGCTTGCCTACTGCGCTACGAGCGCCGTTGCCAGGGGATGGGTTAAAAATAATATAAGTACTGTCTAATAATACTATCTATTACATATAGCTATAGGTATACGTATTTACGTATACCTAAAGCTAACTGTATGTACTTGAGAGCGTATATATATGTACAGTATGAGATACGTATACGTAAATGTTTATATACCCCTACGTATACAGTTCCTATGCATGCGTACACCTGCATATGGCCCACCCTAACCCTATACCTATGCGTACTTAACCCTTTTACTATGCGTACATAACCCTAACCTTATTACTATGCGTACGTAACCCTAACCTATTACTATGCATACGTAACCCCTAACCGTACAGCTATGACTCAGTTCCGGGCACAGATTCTAAATTAGAGCCCTGCTCTGCCTGTGATTTTTTGCACTCACACTCGGTCATGTGACAGTGCATTGCCGATGTCCCAGTCAATTTTCTCCACATACTAATCATGGCAAGCCTAGGCCCTGTGTCCTTTGAAGTCTCTTTTTAGGCCATTTCTCAGCTGTACAGAAAGTATGGTTAATAATTAATCATTTAATCAATCTGTCAACTTATTTCCTTGTGTAGGTGAAGACAATGGCACAAGGTCCAGCAATTGGAATTGATCTTGGAACCACATACTCTTGTGTGGGAGTGTTTCAGCATGGCAAAGTTGAAATTATTGCAAATGACCAAGGTAATCGTACAACTCCCAGCTTCGTAGCTTTCACTGATACAGAGAGGTTGATCGGTGATTCTGCAAAAAACCAAGTTGCCATGAACCCAACAAACACAGTATTCGGTAAGTTAGACTGAAGCTCTGATGCCCGAGATGTATACTTGAATGACCATTAGTAGTCCTTGCTTGTGTCAAGTCTTTTGTTGACCTATATCCTTGACATCTTTTTGAGACCCATTGTAGAAACTGAGAAGAGAAAATTTACCAGTAAAAAGAATGAAAGTGTTTAACTGTCTATGAAATACTGAAGTGACTTGACATTCATTGCTATGCTGACAGTTTCCACAGGAATTATATCCACCAGTTTATCCACATTCTTTGCAATTACTGTACTTTGTTTATCCACATTCTTTGCAATTACTGTACTTTAAAGTAAGATACAAGATGTAATATCTTAAAGTTGGGGGACAAAGTTCTTGTTGATGTTACTGAACCTAGTTTTGGTTGGGTGAGTGTGTGTCTACTGTACCAAGTCCCAAATTTCATATTAGGAATTTTACAATAGTAATAATTAGTCAAATGCACAGCCCCAGCCTAGACCTGGTGTTCTTTATTTTCCAAAATATTGTGTGAATTCAAATCTCCCTGAAAATTTTTGATAGAAAAAGCATTTTCCGATGTTTTATATTTTGTCTTCCCAGAGCACTGATGTACCAAAATGAACATTGACAGGGCTCTCATTTAATGGGGGTGACTGAGACTGTAGTAACCCCCGCTGAACTATTTTCAAAAGTTTGCAGCCAAGTAGTGTTTCACACTTGTTTACAAACATTTTGAGACTTGAGAAACAAGTGTGGGAGAATGGATTGTGTTAAGCATTTTCTGCCTTATCAGTGAAGAAAAAATTGCCCTTGAAGCCCTTCTGTTTGGCTGTGTTGCCCCTAGATATGTCCCCTGATCTGCAAGGCCAAAATGGCAGTGCATTTACAAGACTAAAATAGCTGTCCCCACAAATCCCCTGTCACACTATTCAACACTTGCGGGTGACAATTTTTGCCTGCTGGTGCTCTTGTAAGTGAAAGTTGCCTGCAGCAAGTTTGAACATCCAAGTCTGGAAACTTGTTCTGGTGAACTGTGGGAGTTTGTCCACACACTGTAGGCTACACCAGAACACCAGCAGGAGGCTTGTAGTAGTCTCAAGTCAAGGAATGGTGTCGGTACTGCGGACTGGGAAGCAATTCCCTGGAGATGTTGCAAGAAAGTGAGGGTATGTTAAGGGCAAGTTACTGTCTCCCTGCTGATAATGAAAAATTGTGTAGCAACTTTTTGTGTGCATAACCCTTGCATTTGCACAAGCAATGTGTAAAAGACCTCAAAAATCTTAAAAACTTGCGCAAAACTTGATGTTATCCCCTGAGTCTGCATTGAGATTAATGTTAGAAAATGGAAACCACGGCTGGGAGAAATATTTTCTGTGGGAGAGTGTGAAATTTCCCGCACTTTCATGTACTACTGTATTAAAAAAGGAAAACTTGGGAAGTGGCAAGAGGCCTCCAAGCTTGCCTACTTGTTTCCCCCTTAAACCTGAACAAGATAAAAACCTCATGTCTTAATATGCTATAGTTAAAGCTTGCACTTGCACCTCCAAACTGGATACAATATTTTTAGTCACATTTCTTTTGTATTTTAGATGCTAAGCGATTGATTGGGAGGCGCTTTGATGATCCTGTTGTGAAGGCAGACATGAAGTTGTGGCCTTTCACAGTGGTCAGTGATGGGGGAAAGCCAAAGATACAGGTGGAGTTCAAAGGAGAGGAAAAGCTATTCTTTCCAGAAGAAATTAGCTCAATGGTTTTATTGAAGATGAAAGAGACAGCAGAGGCATACCTTGGCAAGGTAATTAGCTTTAGCAATGAAAATGGGAGGTTGATGAATTGGGCTGCAAGCGATTAATAGTGGATCCAATAATCGACTAGGGAAAGACCACCTTCAATTTACCACATGCCACAAAAATATGCAACACACCTTATGATGTGTGATGCAACTGTGAACTACCCAATATTCTTAATGTACATATGTTCTTACTGGCATACGTAAAACCATCCTTCAAAAACTTCATTTGACATGTTTCTGCCCTGTGGCCTTACCAGTTTGTGTTTCACTATGGCATGCCATATATATACTACCTGGGGGCCGTTCCACAAAGAGTTACGCACAATCTTGAGTTTGATTCACCATACTTAAGCCAACAGTAAATCATACTTAAGATTGTGTGTAACTCTTTGTGGAACGGGCCCCAGGACCTACAGTATGTGCCAGGTGAGCTCCGCTGCAGAAATCAAGTCGAGTCCCCTTGTGGATAGTACACTTTTAATGGCTGAGGAACAGAGAATAGTTCTGTGTATATTATATGGATAATTTTGAGAACAGTAAAAAAAAAATACAGAGAGGTTGGTAATTTTGAGCAAGGCTGTGGTAAAAATTAGTAGGAAAACTGTCTGGGCCTGGAGAGAGTAAGGTAAAAGAAAAAAAAAGGCCATTTATGTTATAGTAAACTTGTTAAGGCATACAGTGCAATGTAAAAGAGCCAGAGAGCTCTGACTTGGTTGCTTCCACTTTTACAGTAAAACGATGGTTGCAGTGTTGCTAGTTTGATATTGTTAATATTCTGAACAAATGTTTCAACACAAGATTGTCCAAACCTTGTCTTTGTAACAGGAATTGAATTTAAATGCCTGCTGCATATAGGCCTAAGTGCTGAATTTTAATTTACCAATTAAATTTGTCGTTCTCTTATTTGCATTGCTTTGGCTGCTAATTGTTATATGGAACAATCATGCAGTTTGCGGGAATTGCCACATGGAAACACATTTTCGATTAATTGCTGATTAATCCAAAAATGTGCAATTGATTACTCATTAATAGAAAATTGCCAGCCCTATTGATAAATTATGACACCCATTTTTCAGCCAGGCTTGGGGCAATTACATCTCAATGTAATCGATTACGATTGCGATACTTCATTTTTTACGATTGCGATTATGATTACGATCACAGCTAAAATTGAAAGTAATTTGATTATGATTGCGATTACATTGCAATGTAATCATGATGGCAATCGTGATTACATTTTCTTTCCACATAAACAATGTAGTAGGCAAAACAATCCAGTACCCCCAACTGGAAAAAAGGACATGGACATGGCTCTAGATAAGCCGGGACGGAACCAAGTCCTCCCAAGGTAGATTTTATTGAACCCATGCACTTCTCAGTCATTTTAAGCTGGAACATCCAAGAAAGAGGGACAATTAAATTTTGTCATTCCAACAGAAGAATCAAGCACTGAAAAGATTGTTTAGTAACTTTACTTCTTTGTTCAATTCAGCTTCAATGTAATCAGTAATGAAGCCATGATTGTGATTACTTTGCCATTGTAATCGATTATGATTGCAATTACTTTGCAATTTTCACAAAAGTAATCGATTGCGATTACAGCTACTTCAAAATGTGTAATTGATTGCAATCGATTACGATTACCCCAAGCCTGTTTCCAACCTCTAGAGCGTGGGCTGTTATATGAATTCTAGAGGGTATGGTATTTATATGGCCATAGGCGAAAAAAGTTGTGAGCTGAGAGGCTCCTTCCTGGGAAATGTGACCATCTGGAAGGAAGTTAAGGTATTAAGAGGGAAATATTTTTAACTCATTCCCTGAGAAATCCAGCGCTGTTTATGGCTAGGTATATGAACTTGAGTGTTTTGAACTTTTCTGAAACCATTTGCAGTTGTGATCATGTCAATGTATCTATCTGCAGGGATTTATTTCAGTTTAATCACTTGGAATTCATTCATTGCTATCTATTTTCATACTCTTCAGGTATTTCAGTTTGCCTTCTGGAAGAAAGTTTTGAAATTGGTCGGTTTATCATGTACAGTAGTAGTGTTGGGTGATATTCACTTATGACTCATACTATAATCATTTCAAAATTATCATAAAAATTGAATGATGATAATTTTTGGGAAATTAATTTCAATAAAGTTTACTCTGAGTGGACTTAGAGAAGCATAAAGTTGATCAAAACTAAAATCATAATTATTTTTTCTGGCAAGACTGGACTTCAGCATAATCAAATGCCTGTGCCTTTTGACCATCTACATGTTTTCTTAGTGTAGGGGTGGCAGGTGCTATTTTTATCACAGCAAACAATGACCTTTACTAATCCCAATTCTAGTCATAATGTTGTGTGATTGCATTTTGATGGCACTGTAGTGTGGAGCTCTAGTGGACGCTGGAAAAGTGTCAACAAATATGGTGACAAAATGCAATGGAAAACCTTTAGATAAGAAAGAAAAAAAACATAGCATCTTCGTTTCAGAAGGTTGTGTTGTCTTGAATTTTGAGGCTGCAAGTTCATTTGCATACCATCACTCCTCAAATCGCTGTGAGAAGTCTGTTATTTTGGACATATAAATGAAGGATGGGAGCTCATAATTTAAAGGTTAATAAAAACAGTGCCTTTCCAGGTGTGTGGTGTGATTTGAAGAACATCTGGAAAATCTGCAACTTAAGTCCCGAAAATTGCAATGAAATTTTGATATATCACCCTACAGTATTATGCAGAGGTTTTGCACATGATCCTTGGTGCCTTCACAGTAAACTTAAGGGACTTTTTTTTAACTGGTTTATTCGTGAAGTAAAGTGTTCCTTCATTTTGTTGACTTCCATGTATTGAACTGGTTTCTTTTATAGGAAACTACGAGAGTAGTCATCACTGTACCAGCCTATTTCAATGACTCCCAGAGGCAGGCTACCAAGGATGCGGGAGTAATTGCAGGTCTCAATGTGTTGCGAATTATCAATGAGCCAACTGCAGCAGCTATTGCATATGGACTTGACAAGAAGGTAAACTTCTGATAATGTTTTTGTCAAATCTTGCATTCTGAATGCCGTTTCATTAAAAATGTAAATTCTGTGCAACGCTTTTACGTGTGCATGGTATATTCTTTTGCTAGACGTTTGTCCCAGGCCAAATGCATGCAGATGAATTGATCACAGTAAGGTGTACTAAGTGGAAAGTTAGGGTTATTAGTCATTTTGCATGATCAGTGGAGTGGATATTGTAAATAGGGCATGATGAATTTGTTGGGTACTGATACTCTGTTTTATTCTTTGATAGGTTGGGTCAGAACGTAATGTCTTGATCTTTGACCTCGGTGGTGGCACCTTTGACGTATCTATTCTAACCATTGAGGAAGGTATCTTTGAGGTGAAAGCAACGGCAGGTGATACTCATTTGGGTGGAGAGGACTTCGATAACAGGATGGTAGACTTCTTCATGGAAGAATTCAAAAGGAAACACAAGAAAGATATTTCCAAAAACAAAAGAGCAGTGAGGAGGTTGAGAACAGCCTGTGAGAGAGCAAAGAGGACATTGTCATCCAGTGCTCAGGCAAGGTTAGTACTTTCCTCAAAATGAAAAATGCAGTGGATGCCATGAGTGGAAAAAGAGGAGGCTCCTTCACAAATTTTGGCATTTGGAAGAAAGTTTGCCTTCTTTGTACACAGTGGGGAAATTTCAATACCATTTTTCCAACTCAAGTGGATGTCATGACATTTTTGTGGAAACTTTTAAAAGTAATCAGTGATCTTTATTTAAACATTCTGTAAGGGATTTTAACCCTATATTTCACATTATGTAACTGAAGCCTGACTGTGGGAGGGGGATATCAGTTGCAAAATATATAAAGAGCAGCTGGGTGGGCAGGGTGAAACTGGAAGTGTGCCACCATTTAGGCTTGGTGGAGCAGTACAAATGTTACATGACAGCAGCATTTAAACATCAACTTTCTGTTTGCCTTTACAGCATTGAAATTGATTCACTGTTTGAAGGTATTGATTTCTACACTTCCTTGACCCGTGCAAGATTTGAAGAACTTTGCAGCACGAAATTTAGGGAAACTCTAAATCCTGTTGACAAGGCTTTGAATGATGCCAAATTTGGAAAGAGTGAAATTCACGATGTCGTTTTGGTAGGGGGCTCTACCCGTATCCCCAAGATCCAGAAACTCCTGAAGGAGTATTTTAATGACAAAGAACTGAACAAGAGCATCAATCCAGATGAAGCTGTCGCTTATGGTGCAGGTGAGTTTTATTTGTTTGCTCATGATCTCAGGGCTTGAAAAAAGGCACAGCAAAAATGAGCAAATATGGCCATCAGTCTGTTATTTTGATCAATATTTTATGCGGGGGCTCAAGGCCATCAGCAAGGGTCCTGATGGCCATGGTGGTAGGTGCCATTGATTCTTTCTAGCCCTGTGATCTCTATGAAGCGAAGCATGGCATTTATCTTAAGGTACCTCCATCTAAAAACCACTCGTAATGGAAATAAAAAGATAGGCACCTCACCCAGTTCCATCAATTAGAGTGTTCGTTAAATTCATTTTGGTGGCAGTACACATGCCCACATCCCCCAAATCATCAAGGTAAACAACCAATCCTGCACCTAGAACACATGTTCTAAAGTTTGAATGTACTTGGGCATGTTGTGATTATTTTTGGTTTCGATGAAAGAGAAACCTATGCATTCATGATGGCGTGTGTGTGTATGTATGCGTGTGTGTGTGTGTTTGTGACACTTTGCTCGTTAACACTATCTCAAGATAGGAATGTCTGACAGTTTTCAAACTTGAAACATAGATGCGCCATATTGAGAGGAAGAACCCTATTGTTTTTGGCAGAGGTCAAAGGTCATCTGGGGTCACCAGGGGTCTGAAAATCTCGTCAACACGATATCTCAAGATAGGAAGCTGGAGTAGATTTCATATTTGGTATGTTGATGTGCTATGGTCAGGAGATGGTCCCTATTGTTTTTTGTGGAGGTCAAAGGTCATCTGGGGTCACCGGGGGTCAAAGTCTTAATATCTCGTTAACACGATATCTCAAGACAGGAAGCTTGGAGAGATTTCATATTTGGTATGTTGATGCCTTATTGTCAGGAGATGGTCCCTATTGTTTTTTGCGGAGGTCAAAGGTCATCTGAAGTCACCGGGGGTCAAGTCTGAAAAGTCTGAAAATATTGTTAGCACGATATCTCAAGATAGGAAGCTTGAGTAGATTTCAAATTTGGGTATGTTGATGGGTTATAGTCAGCAGATGGTCCCTATTGTTTTTTGCGGAGGTCAAAGGTCATCTGGGGTCATCTGGGGTCAAAGTCTGAAAATCTCATTAACACTATATCTCAAGATAGGAAGCTTGGGTAGATTTCATATTTGGTATGTTGATGTGTTATGGTCAGTTTATGGTCTTGGGTCACCGTGGGTCAAAATCTGAATCTCGTTAACATGATATCTTAAGATAGGAAACATGAATAGATTTCATATTTGGTATGTTAATGCGTTATAGTCAGGAGATGGTCCCTATTGTTTTTTTCGGAGGTCAAAGGTCATCTGGGATCACCAGGGGTCAAAGTCTGAAAATCTTGTTAATGTGATATCTCAAGGTAGGAAACTTGAATAGATTTTATATGTGGTATGTGGAAGGGTTATGGTCAGGAGATGGTCCATGTAGTCTGTGGCGGAGGTCAAAGGTCATCTGGGGTCACCAGTGATTAAAGTGTGAAAATCTTGTAAACACGATATCTAAAGATACGAAACTTGGATAGATTTCATATTTGGTGTGTTGATGGATTATGGTCAGGAGATGGTGCCAGTTGTTTTTGATGGAGGTTAAAGGTCATCTGGTGTCGCCTGGGTCAAAGTCTGAAAATATTGTTAACAGGATATCTCAAGATTGGAAACTTGGATAGATTGGTATGTAGATGCGTTACGGTCAGGAGATGGTCCCTATAGTTTTTGGTGGAGGTCAAAGGCTATCTGGGGTCACCAGGAGTCAAAGTCTGAAAATCTTGTTTAAGGGATATCTCAAGATGTCTATCTATGTATTGCTTTTGTGGAGGTCAAAAGGGCATCTGGAATAACAAAATTATTTTATGAACATGCTAGTATAACATTTAAGTGCATGAGAAGATAATGGTGCTTGATGGCAAATTTGAAACAGTACATTTATATATCATCGAAACCTCAATGCATTTTTGCATTCTGGTTTCATAATCCATCTATAAGTAGGGATCTCAAGTGTAGTTTACATGTATTGGGGTGTGTCAAAATTTTTGTCTTTTTGGTTTAAAAATTTGCATTTTAATTTGCAGTAAAGTAAGACTGAGACCCTCTATTTTGGTGTTGTATGCACATACTGATGAACATGTGAATGCGGCACACTATGTGCTGGCAGTTGAGCTTGGTTTGTATATCCCATGCTGTGCCCTACAATTCCATGTAGCAAGGAATTATCGATTTTACTTATTTTCCATTATATTTTGAATTTTTTCCTTTTCAGCTGTCCAAGCTGCCATTCTTGCTGGTGATAAGTCTGAGGAAGTGCAGGATCTGTTGCTGCTTGATGTAGCACCACTGTCTCTTGGTATCGAAACTGCTGGAGGAGTGATGACTGCAATCATTGAGAGGAACACAACAATTCCAACACGGAAGGACAAAGTTTTCACAACGTATTCTGACAACCAACCAGCTGTACTTATCCAAGTCTTTGAAGGGGAACGTGCAATGACTAAAGACAATGTGAGTTTTTTTTTTTTTTTTTTTGAATTAACATTTTACATGGAAAATTTCTGCCATGGTGCATGGTCACTTAACTGTAACAGGTCTGTTTTGCACAGTTTTTGGTTGTTTTATGTGCTACAAGGCAATTGTGTCTCTATTGACTTCTGGGAATATGTTCTTTATACATGAATATATGCATAACTGATGTTGAAACATTGCTTTTTTCTTCAGAATAGAAGTAGTTGTATGGTCTTTAAGTCACTAAGGGTTCTACACTTTTTTGAATGGATGGTTAGTCAGAGATGGAGTTTTGGTGATGACACACATGTCTTGTGTAATGCCAACTAGATAGAGGGTCAAAGTTTGATTTGCAGTACAGCTTGGTGTGATGGTGTCAAATACAGTTCAGACATGAGACATTGTGCAAAGCCTTCCCTTTGGCCGCTCGTTACCTTTGATAGGCAGGAAATAACCATGGAAATATTATACCAACCACACCCCCCCCCCAGCACATTTAGGGAGAACGCTCATCTGCTGTATTATGTTTTTTCACCATACCTTACATTCAATATAATCCTTTATATATGGTACCTGAAGAGGTTCATACCCCTTACATCAGTTTTGGCAAGAAGGGATTGTTGCTTATTGTATCATTTGATCAGATTTTGCTCTGCATAGAGAACATATCAGCATTACATAAACTTTGATCTTTTTGGGGGAGAAAGTAAAGCCATTGGCTTTGGTAGATATAGCCAGTGCTCTGGTCAAGTTCCTGATATAGCAACTTGATATGATCCTCTAAAACCGTCAGTCCCAGGGTTCTAGCTAGGAAAAATGTCAAACCGGGTGGAAGTTAATCGACATTTGCATCATTTTCACATGATGTTGGCCATGTCTCAAGATCTAAATGACATTTTCTGTGATCAGTTGCCTAATTTTTGATTATTTCCAATATCAGCACAATCATTCAGTTTAATGTTTATGTGTCTGATAGTGCGCAGTGTAGCCTATGTTTAGAGTATGCATATGATGAAACTCAAACTGGGCAGTGATTCAAACTGGCTGGCAAAATTTCAAACTGGGTGGCGAAATTTCAAACTGGGTGCTGACCTAAAAAAGTAAATCCAAACTGGGTGCAGCACCCAGTTTGAATGGCCTGGCTAGAACCCTGCAGTCCTAGATCAGATATGCTGTGTTATTGCATTGTAAAGTGTGTTATATCATAGACAGTATTGATATTTCATTGTTTCCCTTGCAGAACCATTTGGGTAAATTTGAACTGATGGGAATCCCTCCAGCACCACGTGGAGTGCCACAGATCGAGGTCACCTTTGACATCGATGCTAATGGTATCTTAAATGTGTCAGCCCAGGACAAAAGCACTGGAAAGGAGAATAAGATTACAATCACAAATGACAAAGGTGAGGATCTCTTGTACCTATCATTTTATCAGGCCCTTGAATTTTGATCCCTCTTATGAAATCACTGAGAGGAGCATGATTCTGTCTGCACCTTGAAAAAGAATGACAACACAGTAATAGGTGTATGAAAAAGCACACCAACCACTCTCCTTCATATTTTGAGTGTGATTTGTAGCTTGGCCGCCTGTTTTACATCTAATGGAGAAATGGGAAGAGGAAATTTGTATCACTTGTGGGAAGTCTTAAAAAAGGGTAAAAGGGTTTTCTGGGAATTAACAACAAATGCCTCAGAAGGGGCAATGCTAACTTACTGGTGCCACTGTTGTAATTGTTGTACATAATGTGGAAAACTTAAGCATGAGAATAAAATATTTCCTGTAAGATGTTGAAAAATTTGCAGAATAGAAAGTGTTTATTGCAGTTCTTAACTGCAGAAGTAGTGCACAACCCCTGGTTTACCAGATTTAGTTGCAAATTGAAGTCACATACGTAGGCAGTTTTGTTCTCAGGAAACGCTGGGGAAGATATTTCCAAGGCATGAAGTAAAACGTTTTTATGTCAAAATTATTTCCATGTGGTAAATTTTTACCAACATGTTATTTAGGGAACTTAAATTTGACATGCACATTTTCTCTTGAAGGTCGTCTTTCTAAGGAGGAGATTGAAAGAATGGTTGCTGATGCAGAGAAATACAAGGGTGAAGATGAAGAACAGAGGCAGAGAATTGCTGCTAAGAATGCTTTGGAGAGCTATGCATTCAGTATGAAAAGCACAATGGAAGATGAAAAAGTTAAGGACAAGGTGGCAGAGGAGGAGAGGCAGGAGATTATCACAAAATGTCAAGAAGTAGTGTCATGGCTGGACAAAAATCAGGTATGTTGATGGGCTGTTTGTTTGAAAATGGACAGCTTTAAAGTTGCCAAAGCATATCTGGTGGACTGTCACACTCCTTCTTGCTGAGGGGTTCATGCATACTGGCACACTGGTTTAATAATATTCCATTTACATATGGACAGGTTCCACAGATAGTAAGGTTTCGTGTGGATGATTCCTACTTGCAATAGCTATAACTCAGGAAAGTGTGCATTTGTAATCTTCTCTCCATGCCTATTTCATGTCCAAAACACAAAAACACACCATAGGCTTATACCAAGCTTATTTCACTAAATGCGCCAGTGGAATGGTTTAGCAAATCCAATGGTTTTGCAGCAAAACCCTAAATAGCAATGGGGTATAAGACTTCACTGCTAAACCATGGGTAGTGAAGGGGTCAAGAAAAGAAATTTTGTGTACCGTGCCAATTCACTAATTTTAGTTGTTTTAAATAAATAAATTCAGCACTTTTGCCTGAATGAATTATTGCGTATATATGTGACTTCTGTTAAGTTTTGACCCTGATTACATTGAGCCTTTTAATGATTGTCGTTCTGTATGAGCTCACTCTCACCTGATCAATTGACACGAAAGAAACCTGTCATGTCCGTCATTGTTTCAAGTAACTTGAATACCTTGAGAAATTTGAAAGTTTGTTACTCGACATCTGTATTTGTTGGTTCTATGATTTGGCTTTGTTATTTTGTTAGAAATGGTTAGAGAAAGTAACATTGTGAGATGGAGATATGCCCCACATTAAATATCTCATTTTCTTCATTTTAGACTGCTGAGAAGGATGAGTTTGAATACAAGCAGAAGGAACTTGAAAAGGTGTGCAATCCTATCATCACAAAACTGTACCAAGCTGGAGGAGGCGTACCAGGAGCAGATGGTATGCCTGGAGGCATGCCAGGTGGTCCAGGGGGCATGCCAGGTGGCTTCCCTGGAGCTGGTGGTGCCCCAGAAGGTGGATCAAGCAGTGGTGGACCAACCATTGAGGAAGTTGATTAAGTGGATGATACTGTGCTACTTCACCTACCCCCTACACACACACACACACACCTTTGTGGGTCCAATTTATTTAACCCCTGCTGGAATTGAATCTTTAAACCAGTCACTCCTTTCAAACTGACCAAGTTGATGGAATCTAGCCACTAAGTCAAAATAACGTATGCTTTTATAAGATCCTGTTTTTGATAAACCAGTTGTACTAACTAAGCCAATGATATTTCTGTGTTTGTTAGTGCATCTAAAACCAGACTTCTGTATGAATGGATTTGATTTTCATTTGCTCAGTTAGAAAATGAAAGAATACCACAGGTGAAAGAATCTTTGCATGACACCATCTCATGATTTTAAAAAATTGCCTCTCCTATGAGCATGCTATCTGCATGTTGTTGGTTGCTAATTCAAAATTAGCTAGTCTTTGAGATAATAGCAAGGTAGATTTCCAAAACTTTCTCCACTGACTTGTTTGTATAACGCTGTACTTGGCTTAGTGTTTGTACCAAGTTGCTATTTGACTGGATATGTTCCTACAATCGACTTATATCATCAAGTTGCTGCAATGTAACTTTGCTCAGAAATTTGTCTCCCAGCAATCTTGATCATTTCACATATTCCCCATAAATAATTTCATTGAGAACATTTGCTCCTGTGTAGAACTGTAGATTCTGGTGTGATACTACAAATAGTTATTCACAGAATGAATTTATCCTTGTAGGTTGGTAACAGCTAGCAATTTAATATAATACTTTGGTTAAGTCTGAAGAATGTTTCATTCATTGAAGGTTCAAAAAGGGAAGGGGGAAGTCCCTAAGGACTGGAGGTAAACACTTCTGCCCATCCATTGCCCTTGGAATAAAAAAATATCCCTTTCAGTCCTCCTTTACAGAAGTATGATAAAAGGAGGTTGGCTAATGGGTAGAGATTCCATTATTGTTGGGCTTGGAAATACATCCATCAAGATTGAGTCATGTATAGACTTGCACAGTGATCTTGGCCTAGCACAGATGGAGAGGCCAAGAGGTGAACATTGAAATGGTTTGTGAAAGTAGAATTATGTGTTTTCAGGAGATTTACACAAAGTTACATTTTTTACACCAGTCAAATAGCAACTCCTTGTATTGTAGTGTATTCAGGTTTAAATCAAACTTTGTTATATATTGCAAACGGTTTGGCTGTTTCATCCTGTTTTGCCTTCCCAAGTGCCAATATTTGCTTCAAACTTACATGTAGAATATAATAGAAACGTTTGATAGTCTATACAGAATGTTGATGAAAGAAAGTTTGTATCACAAACTTTTGTGGAGCCAAGAAGTGAACTTGAGATATTAAAGGTATTTAAATGACCATACTGCAATGCAGTTGTCATCAGAAAATATACAGTTCAATATTAACACAGTTGTCTCATTGTTTTCATTGGCTGTTATCTCCTTAATAATGAATAATCATCAAGACACAAGAGATAACAGTGTACCTCTAGCATTTCAATTTATATATATTCTGAAAGTTGCAAAATAATCGTTCAACTCCTATATCCTGTTAAATTGTGAACATATTTAAAAGTTATTCAGGTAAATCCAAACGAGTCATTGTGAAATAATTTCTTGTTGTAAAACTTACACTGTTGGCTTCATTTCCCCTTGGAATTAAAACTTGTTTTAATTAAATGGCTTTAAAGAGCGTCAAGACTGTTTTCTGTCAATTGGCATGTTGCTTTTTTTAGTCAAGACGCTCTATAAAACGACAGAAGTAAGACATCAAAGGGGCAAGAGGGCTCCAAACATTTCCTGAAGTAGTAGGTAATGTCAATAAAATGGGCTCATCTGATTTATTATTTCTCTCGAATGTTACATATAAGAACGTTTCAGTGTAAACTGAGCAACTACAAGTGGATTTCATAATTGCAGTCATGCGATCCTGGAAAGTCGGTTATGACGTAGAACAGTCTTCAGTACTAATTCATTAGTTATGACTACTGCTGGTTAATACCATTTTTGCACAAGCTGTACATGGCAATTTCCAAGACAAAGAAATACCGAGACTAATTTGAGTGGGAAAGGAAAGTGGGACCCATGGCTCTCTCCCAGCACACCTTTGGCATAGCCTGCTGTTGTGTTTGCGTATCAACTACATTCAAAATTCTTACTTTCGCCACTAAAAAGAATACTAAAGGGGTCTTTCATTGGCTTCACTGCTGAGCAGTCGACGTTTCCAACTAAGTTAGCGCATACCTACGGAGTACAATATTATACTGTTTAGAGATCTGGGTGTGTTATGATTTTGAGAGAGCGCCATCTTTCGGCTACTACAGATTCTGCTACCTTTGGCATGAAGTGAACATCCCATTCATTATAGGAAAATATGATATGTTAATGGAACTGGTTCAGGGTTAGTTGCCGCCAACCCTGGAGGGTGTCTATGGGGAGAGCCGCTGATCACACTGTCTTGTGAGCTCTAAGATGGTGACGTGGTCAAGACAACTTATTCGAAGAGCGCCACCTCTCAAGGAGACAAGGATGATTGACAAGGGAGTTGTTATTGGATAACCCTAGTTGATTTATACTTCCATACATATATAGCCTAGGCCTAAGATGCAGGTGTCAGAAGTAACAACTTGACCTGCGTAATCTTGTAGAGAGCTAGTCCTGTAGCAGAGAGCTGGATTAGGGAGAAAAAAAAAGTATAGGACATCAAGGAAAGCAGATCAAATCTGATTACCCTTGGAGATTTAAAAATCACTTGTTTTGGGAGGAGAATGGGTGGTGGAGAATTGCATGTTAAAGGAATTGGAAGACCAGTATTTTCTACAGCGATATGTAGCCACGGGCGCCGAATCAATGTTTATTTAAAGGACGACTAATTTGCTTCGTCGTTAAAAAGTGAAACCGGTTGCGATCCGCCCAACCAATTTGCATGGCTACAACGAGGGGGTTAGAGAAAACAAGCTCCATGAGTCGTCTAGCATGCGTATCAGAAGAAAGGAAGGCATAGGCGTAGGAAGCGGGGGAAGGGGGGCTGGGGCGGAAGCAGACTTCCATCTTTTTCATTTTTCCAATTCCCCCAAAAAGCAAAATTTCGGGCGCGCGATGCAATGTTAAATGCATTAGTTCTCGTTCATAAATTAGTTTGGTAAACTTTTCCGAGCTCTGTAAATGACAAAATCGGATATTTTCCATATGTGACCATATCATCAAGAGACATCGTCAGC
The DNA here is from genome assembly GCA_037179385.1 of Holothuria scabra. Lineage (NCBI taxonomy): Eukaryota > Metazoa > Echinodermata > Holothuroidea > Aspidochirotida > Holothuriidae > Holothuria > Holothuria scabra. The sequence continues at coordinate 6,911,784 of CM074187.1, read as the reverse complement.
TTTATAGCTATTTTTGTAAACAGCCCTTCAAAGAATTCCAAATTTTCTTCAATGAGAGCTCTTGATTTTGAAATATTTGTCTAAAAAAATAAAGTTTGGGAAACTTTTGAAATGTCATCCGAGAGTGTCAGTTCGTAGGCCTATGATAACATTATGTTGCAGCAACGATTCAGTCGTCGTGCAATCTAGGAGTTGACAGTTTTGTTCGCCGAACGGCTCTTTGTCAGAGAGTCGGGACGACTTTAGAAAAAGCAATCATTCTCAGACTTGCCACCAATATATGAAGGAGGTGCAAATTCTTCAGTAATCCCCGAAATCTTTAGATTTCCTTGCAGGAAATCCAGAAGCCAAAGCTTTTTGTAATACAAGCTCCATATCTACATATATTTGTTTAAAAGAGGCAAAACGTTTGACTCGCTTCGCGCGTCGCATTACGTACCTTTCATCAAAGATTTGCCAGAACTAAGAAAAAGCAATTTTGTATGTCAGTTACAGGGGTAAAGCTATGGAATTCCTTCTCTCAGAATCTAACAGGCTGCAAAATATTAAGAAATTTAAAAAGATATTAAAAGATCAACTGTTGACATCCTAGTTTTAATGAAGGTAATGGTTCCCCCACTATAGTATAACTCATGAATTACTTCCCATCATTTCGTTGTTTTGTGTTGTTAGTTGCGGTGCCTGCCTTGCAGGCAACCGCAACTAATGCAGTTACTATCGCGATGACAATTTCTGACTTTTCCGGCACTTTATTTCTATCTTCTTGTAGATGCTTTGTGGTATCGAAATACGGTTTAGTGCAATTTGTAGGGATGGTACTTCTCTTTCATGTTTTTAAGTTTTGGTGGAAATATGACTTTCGTGAGAGTGTAAAATTGGGGTTTTTTCATGTAAAATTTGGAAACGTGTTCTATTTTTAGTAACAATCTTGCAGAACAAGACGAACGACTAGACGAGTTGCGGTGCCGACAAACCAAGTCGTCTTATACTTTTAAGGTGATTTGACGACTGTTAGCTACTTATAGCTTTTGGACTTTGAGCATGGACTCTACTACTGTAACAAAGAAGTATATTTGCCTTTTTAAACAGGATATTCAACGAGGTTTCCCTTCATGGAATACTTCATTTTCTGTACAATTCGCGCCAACCTATGGTGACGCTCTGTTTAGAATAATCATCCTTCTTTCAGAGAGGCTGAATCCAACTCAATACCACAGAGTGCACTCTAATGGTCAACTATGCACCGACTCAATAGTATGGTCAAAAATTGACCAATCAATGGTTAGATCTGACCATAAATTAGTAAATTTTTACCAAATTTGGAGGTCAATGGTCTGACCATTGTTTAGGTCGGTGCATAGTGAATTAAATCATAGTCTATAGAGGGCGGATGGTCTGGCAAGCTATTGACAGTATCGCAGTGATGTTATTGTTCTCGAAAAACGAAGGTCACGTGGTATTCAGAGTGCACAGCTTTCGTTCAGTGTACACACGTCTACGCCGTCCTGTACACTTTCAATGAAAGAAACTGACGAAAATAGTGCTCTTGCAATATTTAATGATAGAATTTTAGTTTTGCCTTTCCCTTAAGACATATTAAATCCATGCTAAGCGATGATTTTGCAATAAACTAATGTGAAAATAGAAGACATCTCCATATACTGTAAGCTACGAAGTAACTATAACTATACCCACGTATGCACGTATGTAGTGTATCTTGAGTCGGTCAGTACATTGAGTCGGTCATTGCATAAAAATGTATGGCACGTGCACAGAATACAACGCTTATTGATTGACCGACTCATGGTATCACAATGCTATAGACGAATCCGATTAGCGCTTGTTTTTAGGGACTGTAGGCCGCCATTAGTGGGGTCCATCAGCCCAAAATCGTCTTTATTTATTACTTACATGAATTTCAAACCCCCATATTGAGTGAAATTGGAGAATTTAAGATACAAATTCGTGTACAACCATCCATGATGCAAGGAAATCGAAAGATTTAAAGGTGACGGACCCCAGTTATGGCCGACTGAAATCAGACCATCACTTGCTGTCCGGATTCGTGTATACGCTCACATACGCCTGGGTAAGTGTACCAGGCTAACGGTGGCCCGTTAGCTTCAAGTTCAACGGCGCCGATACTGCAAGTTAGCCGAGAACTTCAACCACAGTGAAAAATATATACCTACCGCGACCCTCTACAACAAACCGTCTTCGAATATTTTAGTCCATTAGAGGCATTTTTAAATAACTGACAGACGATTGGCGAACATTCAGATTTGGGTCGTTCAACAGCGTAGGCTTCAATGCTGCACATGATCACCGACCGACCACGGTAAGTCAATCCAACCGGAGCTTTACGGCTTGATCCAAGTTGCCTATCGCGCCTTAACGTGAACTTTTAGTAAACAAGTTTCTCGCTCTACGCAGCTTCGATCTCGTCATTTTTCATAATTCCGTCACTCGACCATTTCAGTGGACATCTTTTGGGCCTATTAGCAACGGGAACATACCTCTAATTATAATTTCTCTTGATCTTCGTACGTCAGGTCTCAACAATTTATGAAGTCTGTTACGCTTTTTCGAGTGATGAACTTCAAACACGATCCAGTCAGTGTTGTAACAAGTCACGACTCGAGTCACTTCCTCTCAAAATGATAGTGACTCGATACAATTCAGGACTAATTTCCCCATTGAAATAGTTCAGTGACTCGATTCACTTAAAAGTTTGAAAACTGGTGACTCGAGTCACTAATCTAGTGACTCGATTACAACACTGGATCCAGTATGCCTACATGTTTAGCCAGCTTTAGATGTCATGCATGCACAGTAAACTGAGCGAATGAAAGTTCACAACAACACGGGCTACATTTAGGCAATAGACCTAGAAATGTAAAAAATAAACATGATTTCACAACCAATTTCAGAGTGAAGAAGATTACATAAAAAAAAATTGCCCTTCCTTCAAGGATCGTCGAAGGGACGATCGAGGCAGGGCTTTGCTGCCAGGGCTCAGTGTGATACGTTATGTACATACAGTAGGCTACTCTAGAACTACGGGGTGTTTTCGTCAGTTCTCGCCAGATTCAAGTAGAATTGTAAGTGATACGAGGCGACATTGATACTTACAACTCTTGTGAAACTTAAAATTATTGATTTGGTCTCTTACAAGCTCATATTTTAGTTGCATTTTTGGAAAAAGATCCTTTTCAACATGTCAAGCCCTGAGGTTATCGTGCAGTCGTAGTCACTTCGCAGCACAAGCTGTGCACCCTGAATACCACGTGACCACGGAAAACGTACTGCCTCAACATAGAACCGTTAGCTTTTGTTACAGTACAATAGCTTGCCAGACCATCCGCCTATATTGACTATGATTAAATCAATGGTCAATTCGAGGCAAAGAGATGAAATGAACGAACGATTTGGCTAAAAATTTAGGAAAATCGGCCCATGTTTATGCAGGGTTTAGACTGTTGGCCCAATCAGCCTGGGGTCCAGGGGGCCGCTTTAATAGCCCCTGATGGGGTTCAGGGGACAAAGCCCTGGTAAGGGTCTATGGAGGGCTGAATACTTTTGTAGGGGGTGGCTGGAGTTTATTATCTAAGCGTAGCGCCACCATCAGTTGGCGCGGAGGGTACAAAGAAAATTTTGGATTTTAAAACCTCCCAGATGGCTAGAAATGGCATTTGCCAGGTTTATTTGTCTCTAATTCTGGTGAGAAAATTTTTTATTTTCTAAGATTCAAACACCCTTTTGAGATACTGGTTAGCTCAGTTCATTACTCCACTGAACTATGTATCCTAGGATCGCAAATCCGGAATCCTGCTGAATGTTGCAAGCAGCTGTTCCAGTGCACGCCTGAGTGAAGTATTTCCAGGGGCGTAGGGGAGCATTTCACTTTTGGGGCACAAGATTTTTGCCCGAGAAATGTAATTCTGCCTGTAGGACAGTCAAAGCGGAGCGCCACCACTAGTTGGCGCGGAGCGTCAAGAAAATTTGAAAATTCGTCCCCCTCAGACAGTCAAAAATGACATTGCCCAGGCTTGAAAAGGGGATCCAAGCAGTCGCTTTTTTAAGTTTCAATTGCAGATAAACGCACGTTCGTTCCAAACTAAAATTCAACCAGAAAGACTAAGCGTAGCGCCACCATTAGTTGGCGCGAAGCGTACAAAACATTTTCAAATATCCGACCGCTCAGACAGTTGAAAATGGCATTTCCCGGGCTTATATGGGGATCTAAGCATTCGCTATTTTGAGTTTCCTTTTGTAAAAAATGATCACTTGAAACTTAGATTCTGCTATGAAGCGGTGTAAGTGGAGCACCACCATAAGTTGGGACGAAGCGTGCAGGAAATTTTGAAAAACCTGACCACTTCAGATAGTCAAAACCTTTGCTTATAGGGGGTCTTAGAAAGTCACTAATTCGAGGGTCTGTTTGCACAAAAATTGTTCACTTGAAACTAAAATGCTGCTAGGAAGACTATCTGCGCCGAACTTCACCGTTGGTTGGCGCGAAGCGAACAGAAAATTTTGAAAAATCGGACCCCTGAGACAGTCGAAAATGACATTTCCCAGACTTATAGGGGGATCTAAGCAGTCGCTATTTGATCAGAAAATTACCAGATAAAATGACTGCCAATCGATGAATCCCGCATCATTTCGGGGAAACTACAAACCGGAATTGAAAACATGCTAATGAATTTTACTCTATTGCGACTCCTGGCTAAATTCAATATATATTGAAAAAATGTGTGCCCCATCTTCCTGCTATATATGATTTTACTTTTGAAAAAATTAAGGCCTATGGGGACCTTATAGCAGTCGCTATTTTGATCAGAAGAATCAGATAAAATGTACCACTACCATTGGATGAAATGAAGTAAATGATTTTTCTTCTATTAGTAACACTTATTGACAGAATTGTCACGTTACACGGTGTGTTGAAATGAATTTTCAAGCAGACTTACGGGAAGACATTCTCACCCTACATCATTAAAATCAGATTACCCGATTCTCATAACCATTGCCCTTATTTGGCAATAGTTGCAATAGTTGAACAAATCACTTGAAAGAGAAAAAATGGATTTTATGATGAATAAGTTAAACGTTTTCCTGATAACACCACAACTCCCTGACATAATTATAACAAACTAGAGAATAATTAGCTCATAAATATCTTGCGAACTTTCCATTTCCGAAAAGGGCAAAGAGATGAAACGAACGAGCTACTTAGCTAGAAATTTACAGTTGCGAAATGTCTTGAAATGTTCAAATCTTCATCCGAAAACCAACAATTTGACCCTTTGTGCACGGTCTAAATTTAGTGTCTACGTCACATAACATAAGCTGATAAGGGTCAACTTATAGTAAGCAGAAAGTTGCAACTTCCCGTATTAAAGGGCCAAACTTTTCACCCCAAACTACAATATTGCAGACGGATTGTTGGAATGATGAAATTCGTCTTCTACGGAATCTTTTACTCGACAGTTTATTCGTATTCATAGAACTGTCTTACTTATTGCTTTCATTAGGTAATCGTTTCATCAATGGCGAGTCATGGCCATACATAAACTTACTACAATGACAATATTTTCTTCCGTAGTAAAAGGACATCGTCAAAGAAGCGACAAAAAGTCCTTGCTATAGAATGCAATAAGAAACGTGTCTGGTTAATATGTTATGACAGACGAATCGCAGCTAATAGCTATAAATTATAAACATCGACATTTTGGTATTCACGTTTCATTATAGGACGTAAAAATGATGCAATGTATCTTTATGATTGATTACTGGATGGTTCGACACTATGATTTATGTAAGACAATATCGTTCAAGTTTGATTAAATGCTGAACTTAGAAATAATTGGGGAAGGGATACTAGTGACGTATATGAACGGGACTAATACCGGGGAGCTGCTACTAAAGGCAGCTCCATGCTGTGAGTTTTTTTAATATAGTTCTTCTGTCAATGCAACCATGGGACGACCCCCATGGTTTTTCACGGACACGGATGAGTGATATGTATGACTTTGCACTGAAGACAAAAGGTAGCACATCACCAATTAAAGGGGGTCCCGCCGAAGGAGGTTACCCTACGAATTTAACACCCTAGAAAAACTTTTTTTGGGGGGGGGGGGGGAGGGAGATTAGACCATGTTAGTGAAGAGATGTGTTCAATTTGTGATCTCTATGTGGTAGGAAAGTAGTCGAAGTAATAATTCAAAGAAAATTGAAGCTATTTCAGGCATTTTTTGCAATATATCCTTCCGCGATGCAAAACGGCATTTTGAATGAGTCAAAAGACAGGAACCTGACTACTCTATTATACAGGCCCTCCTAGCACGAACTCAACATCGTGTAGGCAAATAATGGTGGTGTTAGTAAAAGAGGGGCAGCAGACCCACTTACCAGAAGTTGTTTATCCTTTTCAAAACGTGTCTTCCTTTCCTAAGTCATTGTTGTGTATCTTCATATCCTTATTTTCTATCAGCCAACGAGCAGCAAGAACAACACTTCTAGGCCTAACATTTTCAGAAAAAACAGCCGTTTTATAACTTAATTTCCTCTTAAATTTGACAGGAATTACTTGGCTCTCTTCAAGTCTTATAGGTAAAGTTTTAATTGTTGTCACCACATCAGACGGGACATTAACAACATTTTCCTTAATACTAAATTGCCCTCCTCGAGGAAGCTCACGCAACTGCATAAAAGGTGTTCGCAAAGCGACCAACCTTTCTTCAAGACGATGTAATTTCAATTCTTCTGGTATCTCATACATTTTCATATTATTATCTCGACTTAATAACGGAACTCTGCCTTCTTTTATATATTTTAAACAGGTTTTACAGACCCATCCTTTATCTATACCTTCTTCCTGCTTACAAATATTAGTATTTCCACTAAATCTAACTAAATTCACCCACAGTGCAAATTCTTTATACCATAACTGCTCACAATAAAAGCAAACATATGTAGGCCCCGCCATAATTTTATTCCAAAAGCGATGTCGCAATTCTCTAATTGGACTCTCCTCTTCTTTTCTAAATTGACGCTTACGTATTTGTTATTTTAAATTTTAAAATTATCTGGAGAATATTACAATGCCTAAGAAGGGCCGTTCAAAGATTTTTAATTTAGAAAGGAAAGGTTGGCAACAAAGAAAAAGAAAATATGGGGGTGAATTTCAAGATAAAAGTTATGAAGGGGAGAAAAATGATGATATCAGAGTTGGGAACAAACAAAAAAAAGTTCTAGTGAATATCAAAAAAGTCAGAGGTGTGATGATGGGGAAAGTAGGGAACATGACGATCGTGAGGTATTATTTATACGTTCCGAAAGATCTACATGTACATTTTATTTTTTCGTTGTTGATACCTGCTGGAGAGAAAAAATGTTTAGGAAGCTTGTGTAGATAGTTTTAAACATGGTTTTGTGAAAACTGGGGGGTTTGATTTGCCGTCTATTGAAATAGGAAAATGTGTTTCAGTTGATAGTAGGCCGATTCGTGTGAGAAAAGTACGTGGGGATGGTAATTGTTTTTTCGGTGTTTGGCATTACTGGTTACAGGGGTATAGATAATCATTTTTATTTAAGACAAGTCATTGTAAGTTCATTGTGTAGTTAATCGGGAAAAACGTGACATTTATTTAGTCAATACAGGTGGAGTACATTATGACGTAGTGTTGGAAATAGAAGATATCTGTACATGAGAGCAGCGTTATAGAGAATTGGTTGAAGAGGGGTTGTGTTAATGAACATAGTGAAGAATTTTTCGGTGTTAAATGTAACATATTGAAAATAGGAGACATTTTATTTGAAGAGGAGCGTAATCAAATGTCAATGCAAAGTTATGTGAAGAGAGCAGATGTTTGTTTAAATGAGGGGAGTAATCATATATTAGTGAAAGGGTCTATGGGAGTGACTGAAGATAGGTATAAATGTTGGGAAAAAATGTTTAGGAAGCTTGTGTTGATAGATTCAAACATGGTTTTTGTGAAAACTGGGGAGTTTGATTTGCCGTCCATTGAAATAGGAAAATGTGTTTCAGTTGAGAGTAGGCCGATTCGTGTGAGAAAAGTACGTGGGGATGGTAATTGTTTTTTCGGTATTTGGCATTACTGGTTACAGGGTAGAAGATAATCATTTTTATTTAAGACAAGTCATTTTAAGTTCATTGTGTAGAAGTGAGTTGCCGGTACCAATAATGACTAAGGAAGAATATGTTACTTCTACTGGAATGGATGGGGATAGTGTATGGTCTACAGAGGTTGAAATATTTGCAGCTGCAAGACTTTTGGCGGAAACTGATATATATACTTTTATAGAATATAATGGTACATGGAAATGGGTACGTTATCCTCAAAGTGGTATTTTAAGTAGCGTAGTTAATCGGGAAAAACGTGCCATTTATTTAGTCAATACAGGTGGAGTACATTATGACGTAGTGTTGGAAATAGAAGATAATGAGTCTGTACATGAGAGCAGCGTTATAGAGAATTGGTTGAAGAGGGGTTGTGTTAATGAACATTGTGAAGAATTTTCCGGTGTTGAATGTAACATATTGAAGAGGGGAGACATTTCACTTGAACAGGAGCGTAATCAAATGTCAATGCAAAGTTTTCTGAAGAGAGCAGATGTTTGTTTAAATGAGGGGAGTAATCATATATTAGTGCAAGGGCCTATGGGAGTGACTGAAGATAGCTATAAATGTTGGGAAAATAAAGGTTTTGTGATAAAACGTAGTGTGGGTATTGCAAGTGATAGAACTAAAATGATGCTTAGAGAACAAATAAGTAAGCGTCAATTTTGAAAAGAAGAGGAGAGTCCAATTAGAGAATTGCAACATCGCTTTTGGAATAAAATTATGGAGGGCCTACATATGTTTGCTTTTATTGTGAGCAGTTATTTTATAAAGAATGTGCACTGCAGGGGCCGCCGAGACGGAGGGCTAGGGGGACTTTAGCCCCCGCACTTATTTTGCTGTGGGCAATTTGGGCCGCCTTAAACTGCATTTATGTTATTGGACATATTGGGCCGCTTCGATGATTAGCCCCCGCACTTCAAAATTGGATCCGCGGCCTCTGCACTGTGGGTGAATTTAGTTAGATTTAGTGGAAAAACTAGTATTTGTAAGCAGGAAGAAGATATAGATAAAGGATGGTCTGTAAAACCTGTTTAAAATATATAAAAGAAGCTAGAGTTCCGTTATTAAGTCGAGATAATAATATGAAAATGTATGAGATACCAGAAGAATTGAAATTACATCGTCTTGAAGAAAGGTTGGTTGCTTTACGAACACCTTTTATGCAGTTACGTGAGCTTCCTCGAGGAGGGCAATTTAGTATTAAGGGAAATGTTGTTAATGTCCCGTCTGATGTGGTGACAACAATTAAAACTTTACCTATAAGACTTGAAGAGAGCCAAGTAATTTCTGTCAAATTTAAGAGGAAATTAAGTTATAAAACGGCTGTTTTTTCTGAAAATGTTAGGCCTAGAAGTGTTATTTTTGCTGCTCGCTGGCTGATAGAAAATGAGGATATTAAGATACCCAACAATGACTTAGGAAAGGAAATAAAGACCCGTTTTGAAAAGGATGAACAACTTCTGGTAAGTGGACCTTTTTTATTCCTTGCTCAAGGTATGCAAGGAATCTATATGATGGTTACTGATGTGTGAGTGTATTTGTAATGCTTTTGCTTGTAAACACAATATCTCAAGAACGGTAAAGCCTGCCATCCATTCGTCCCTAATGCGTGATCCGCGTGCGTGTCCGCGTCCGTGCATGCGAAAAGTGAACATCCATTCATACGTGAAAACTTGCCCGTGACCACCCACGCTGCTAGCAGAACCCAGCCAACATGCCCAACTGGGCCCCAACTGGGATTCAGCTGGGCTAATTGCTGGGCCCCAGCTGGGCTACTTGCTGGGCCCCAGCTGGGACCTATTAGTGTTTGTCAGGTGTTCCCACGTGGGCCCAACTGGGCTAGCCTTTCCCAGCTGAAGCGGAGCTAGGCTTCAGTTATTGAAGCGGGACCCAGCTGGGCTTCATTTGTGTATCAGCTGGGAAAGGCTAGCCCAGTTGGGCCCCACGTGGGGAACACCTGACAAACACGAATGGGTCCCAGCTGGGGCCCAGCAAGTAGCACAGCTGAAACCCAGTTGGGGCCCAGCTGGGCATGTTGGCTGGGAATGCTATTTTCTGCTGCCCCTCTTTTACTAACACCACCATTACTTGCTTACACAATGTTGAGTTCGCGCTAGAAGGGACTGTATAATAGAGTAGTGGTTCCTGTTTTTTGACTCATTCAAAATGCCGTTTTGCATCGCGGAAGGATATATTGCAAAAAAAAATGCCCGAAATACCTTCAATTTTCTTTATGTTTGCAGAATGATTACTTCAACTGCTTTTCTACCACATAGAGATCACAAATTGAACACATCTCTTCACTAACATGGTCTAATCTTCCCCCAAAAAAGTTTCTCTAGGGTGTTAAATTCGTAGGGTAACCTCCTTCGCTGGGATATACCTTGAATTAGTGGTGTGCTACCTTTTGTCTTCATTGCAAAGTCATACATATCACTCAACCGTGTCCGTGAAAAACCATGGGGGTCGTTCCATGGTTGCGTGGACAGAAGAACTATATTCAAAAAAGGTCACAGCTCCCTGGTGTTAGTCCCGTTCATATACGTCACTAGTATCCCTTACCAAATTATTTCTAAGTTCAGTATTTAATAAAATTTGAACGATATTGGCTTACACAATCAGAGTTTCGAAACATCGAGTAATCAGTCCTAAAGATATTGCATCATTTTTACGTCCTATAATGAAACGTGAATACCAAAATGTCGATGTTTATAATTTATAGCTATTAGCTGCGATTCGTCTGTCATCACATTATTAATCAGACACGTTTCTTATTACATTCTATAGCAAGGACTTTTTGTCGCTTCTTTGACAATGTCCTTTTACTACGGAAGAAAATATTGTCATTGTAGTAAGTTTATGTATGGCCATGACTCGAAATTGATGAAACGATTACCTAAAATATATAAAAGCAATAAGTAAGACAGTTCTATGAATACGAATATAATGTCGAGTAAAAGATTCCGTAGAAGACGAATTTCATCATTCCAACAATCCGTCTGCAATAGTTGAACGAATCACTTTAAAGAGAAAAATGTACTTTATCATGAATAAGTTAAACGTTTTCCTGCACTCTTAAAACACTGGGCAATATTTTCGTTGGGTAAAACGCTTTGTTTAAATGTTGGTCAAACTTTGCTCATATAATGGTAAAAACGTTTCTTCGATTCACGTTTATTCCACTATCCAATCATTGGGCAAACTGTTAACAAGCTTACACTCAACGGTTGGGCATATATTTGGTCTATCTACTTGTTGGGTAATTAATTGCTAATTAGCATAATGTTTGCTCATTGGTTGGGCAATAAACTTTGCGCGTTCCGCATACGTAAATGTGATAAAAGCATTGGACACAATGGACATGTGAAAGTTAAGAACAGGCGTACGTACGTATTTCTCAGTGGTTCAAAGTCATTAGCAGCTCATCGAACGACAACTATCTCGCTGATTAATGTCTCAGATTACCTCGAGGAATGGAGCTTGGAGGGTTCTTGAGTGTGTTTGAGGCTAAATACGAGTACAAGGAGTTGTGTGGAGTATTTAATGTTTATATCGAAGATATAATCAACACGATTTAGGAAGAAACTGGTGCTGCTACTGAGCCATGGCCGAAACGTTCGCCTGCTCATCCAGGCTAGGCTAACATAGCCTAACACTATGTTTGGGTTCTGTAATGTGTCAATGTGAGTTTGATTAGCCTACAGACTAGGCTAGCCTACATCCTTTGGCTTACTATGGCAGCATCACGGTTTCCTAATCGTTTGATTCTATCATTGGATACTTCTCTCCTTGCCATGTGCTCATATTTATTTCAACACAATCTTCAAGTCTTCATGATGCCTTATTGTCGGATAATCTGAGCCTGATTTATAAATGGCCACATTTACTAGGGCAATGCACTAGGGATTAGCCCAACAGTTGGTTAAAGAATATGCCCAACTGATGTTGAAAAAGCACCCACGGTTATGGAAAAGATGATTAACGTTTAACCAACGGTTGGTGAATGCATTTGCCCAACATCTTAATAAAAGACGTGCCCAACAAGTGGGTATGTTTTAAATGCTCATTTACCAAACAGTTGGGTAGTTTCCTGCCCAACAGTTAGGTTCAAACTTTACCAAATTTGGTTGGTTAAAGTTTTGCCCAACTGTTTAGGTTGTTGAATAGATGCCCAGTGTTGGTCAAAAAGTTGGGCAAATTTTGCCCATTTTTTTTAAGAGTGTGATAACACCACAACTCCCTGACATAATTATAACAAACTAGAGAATAATTAGCTCATAAATGTCTTGCTACCTTTCCATTTCCGAAAAGGGCAAAGAGATGAAATGAACGAGCCACTTAGCTAGAAATTTACAGTTACGAAATGTCTTGTAATGTTCAAATCTTCGTCCGCAAACCAACAATTTGACCCTCTGTACACGGTCTAAATTTAGTGTCTACGTCACATAACATAAGCTGATAAGGGTATAAGTAAGCAGAAAGTTGCAACTTCCCGTATTAAAGGGCCAAACCTTTCACCCAAACTACAATTTTGGTACGGGGGTACCGAAATTCTCAATTCGAGCAGCTCTTTGATTGACAGCTAATTCAAACAATGCAGAGTACCGAAGCTTATATTACACAACATGAATAGTACTGAGAGTGTTTTGATTAGTTTTTCTATACCCTAGTTTAAGCAATAAACTGAGATTGTATCTGGATGAGGATGAATTTTAGACAATTGTGGGAGGGCTTAAGTAAGAAGGTTAGCAGAATTAGTACTGTTTGGGGTGAGAGAACTGGGCCTTTAATTAGTCTTAGAAGAGATGGTGGGTATTTTTTAGGTTATGGGTATTTTAAATGTAATGTATTGGTAGGTGTAATTTGTAACTATTTAATCATTACAAATCATCTTTAAGAAAACTGGAAGGGGCAGGGGATTGTTAGGATTACGCCAACCATAGCAATTCATGGAGGTATTATACCGTAGCCTAGGGGCTAGCATGGCAAGATGAAATGAATAAACTTTTAATAGGTTATGGTAGAAATTTTTTTCAATTAATGATGCTCTGGAATCGGTATATTACGGAGCCATTTTACACGATTTCAAGACATGGTCGCTGTAACGTTGTTACCGGAGAGGAGGGGGTGTAGGCTTAAGAAGGCTGGAACCTCCATCCCCTCAATGAATCGCCCAGCTCCCCACCGCCTGGTAACTTTGGCAAAAAGTTATATTCATGCTGGCCGATAAAAATAACCAATTTGAAGCGGTATATTACGGAGCTATTTCACACTATTTCAAGATATGGCCTCAGTGGCGTTGCTACGGAGAAAGCGGAGGAAGAGGGGTATAGGCTTAGGTGGACTGGAGTCCCCACCCCTCACAATGAATCGCCCAGGTCCCCACCGCCTGGCAACTTTGGCAAAAAATTATATTCATGCTAGCCGATAATAACACCAATTTGAACCGGTATATTACGGAGCTATTTTACACGATTTCAAGACATGGCCCCAGTGGCGTTGCTACGTTGGAGGAGGGGGTGTAGGCTTAGGTGGGCTGGAGCCCCCCTCAATAAATCGCCCAAGTCCCCACCGCTTGGCAACTTTCGCAAAACATTCTATTCATTCTCATTTAACCAATTCGGGCTATTCGGCTACCATGACATAAACTTCCGATAAACTGATAGATCCATGCAGGTGCAGAGTATACACTGCAATTGTACTGCACTTTGAATTTCGGAATAAATTCAGGTAGGCTGTGACAATTAAGCTTCGTATCTTCAGAATGTTTTGACTTTTTACTTGTCAGTTTTTGAGAGATCATTTTCTAACAAATTTGAAATGGCTAAAATTGACTACATTGGTATAGAGTACAGCATGTTGCTAGCATTTTCAATTCATGGAATGGTACAAATTTTGCAAAGAGGTTGCAGTTAAGTACTTCTTAAAACCCACCCAGCCAATTTATGGTGAAAATAACGAAGCAAAGCATGTACATTTTTAGCCAAATCGTTCCTTCATGTCATCTCTTTGCCTCAAATTGACCATTGATTTAATTAACTATGCACCGACCTAAACAATGGTCCAACCATTCACCTCCAACTTTGGTCAAAATTCACTAATTTATGCTCAAATCTAACCATTAATTGGTCACTTTTTACCATACGTTTGAGTCGGTGCATAGTTGACCATAGTGTTTTTAGAGTACACTGTGGTATTGAGTGGGATTCAACCTCTCTGAGAGAAGAAAGATTATTCTAAACAGAGCGCCAGCATAGGTTGGCGCGAATTGTACAGAAAATGAAGTATTCCATGAAGGGAAACCTCGTTGAATATCCTGTTTAAAAAGGCAAATATACTTCTTTGTTACAGTAGTAGAGTCCATGCCCAAAGTTCAAAAGCTATTAGTAGCTAACAGTCGTCAAATCACCTTAAAAGTATAAGACGACTTGGTTTGTCGGCACCGCAACTCGTGTAGACGTTCGTCTTGTTTTTGTAATTGCGTGTTGTTATTGATTGTTTATACATATTACGTACTGTATTCCTTAAGTCAGGGGAAAATGATTAATAAGTATTTATACTTCTTTTTTCTCCTTTTCAGTGCAATGATGTCAAACTCAGCTTCTTTAAACTATTAAACTGTGTATGTACATGCTGTACACTGTATATGTTCATTGCTGGAATAAATTGAATTGAAATTGAATTGAATACAGTTGTGTTCAACCTTGACAGGAAAATGGGAAAACTTGGGTACTTCTTGCAAGCCCGAGACATGCCATTTCCAGCTGTCTGAGCAGCTGTGATTTTTCAAAATTTTCTGTACTCTGCGCGCTTACTGAAGATAGTAGTCTTTCCAGAAATGCTTCCTATTTTATACAAGAGGCAGGAACCATTGCCCCCTAGTTCGAAAAAAGTGAAAAAATCGAAAATTTGCCATTTGAGACACCAGTCAAATAGGCTACAGTGGGGTTTTCCCAACTTTTGCTTCATAAAGTTCTGAATTCTTCTTAATAAAAGCTCCATATTTGTAATTGTTATTCTGAGCCGCTACAGTGCCGTTCCCCTAAAAATTTTCTTTAATATAGGCTTTTAATTTTTAAATATTTTGTCTAAAAAAAAAGCAACAGTGTTCCGGGAGCTTTTTGCATGTCGCCAAGAATCCTCAATCTGCACTCCTTAGATAACGTTATGTAACAATGCAGATTCTTCGGTAGTTCCCCAAATATTCAAATTTTGAATCTAAACTATTTTTTGCAATACAAGCTCCGGCGAGCTTCGCGCACCGCAAATTACGTTCCTTACACGTTAAGTAGTGTGCTCACTTAAGAAAAGATTATTTAAACAAGACGAACGTCTAGACGAGTTGCGGTGCCGACAAACCAAGTCGTCTTGTACTTTAAAGGTGATTTTATATTTTAGGGGGACAAAAATACCATTCCAAAATACTTGTATTATGTTTTGCCCAATAGCAGCTAAGTTTGGTTCAACACTTGTAATCCAGGAACATTTTTCATTCACTTTAGAAATGTGGTTGAGGTGGAACGTGGAACACACCAAAGAAATACTCGATTGCCGGCATAATGAGGTTTGCTCATTTTGAACTCATAGTTGACTGTAAATCAGGAAAAGATGATACAGCAGTTGATTTAGAACTGTAGAAAGAGCAAAACGTCTCATCAGATAACATTTCAAACGTCCTTTACAAGCTGTTGCTTGTGCATTCAATATAAGGTATCCCTAATGTCCCGGCTCCTTAACTGCTTGTACAGCATGATGGTTTCTGATAAAAGATGGTAAAGCGCCAAAGGCTCAAGACAGACCATTCGACCAAACAGGCGTTAGTCAAAACTGTATTTTAAGTAGTTCAGTTAATAAGGAAAAACATGCCATTTGTCTAGCTGTTTAGAGAATACAGGTAGAATACACTGTTATGGCGTAATGTTGGAAACGATAATGAATCTGTATGACAGTAACGTTGTAGTTACTTGGTTGAAGATGGATTTATGTTAATGAACAAAAGGAAAAAATTTCCAATGTTGAACATAAAGAATTTCTAAAGATTAATGGTTTTTAAAAAGTTCTGTACGCCCCGCACCAAGTTTACCCTCAGCTTACACAAAACTATAAGACAACTACTCTTACATCACTAAAATTTATTTCTGCCGCCCCTCCCCCTTGCTCGTACATTAACGTAACATCTCAAGCCCAGTCACAGAGAATACGTTAGGATTTGCCCACAAAAAATCAAACGCAAAAATCGTGTCATAAATATTTCTTTTGCTTGTTTTACGGAAAATATTGAAGGTCTCAGTTTCACTGAAAAGATCCGACTAAAATTTCGATTTCTATAAAGATTAATATAAAAATTCTGGTTGTTTAAGAAAAATTCAGGTTTTCTAATAAAACGTTGTTGTAAGTAACATCATATAATAACAAGTTAACGAGAATCAAAAGAATTTGTCGATATCTCAGATTTACCATAATCTTTACGAATGATGAAATAAAATTAAAAAAAAAATATAAAACAGCAAAGTAAAAATTCCTTTGTCAGCGTTACTTACACCTACATTCTCTCAACATAAATGTTAATATGATGATATTTCACTCTAGCCTTAGGCCTATTGTCACTGTTTCTCCAATTTATATTAATCCCGTACACATACGTCACTACTAACCCTTCGCCAGTAACTTCTTAGTTCAGTAATGTATATAGACACTTGAACGACGTTGACCTCCACAAATCAGAGAACCGAATCAATCACTTACAAATCATAAAAGATAAATTGCAACATCTATACGTCCCTTCATGAAACCCGAATACCAAAATATCGATGTCCCTACCCAGCCAACATGCCCAGCTGGGCCCCAGCTGGGTTTCAGCTGGGCTACTTGCTGGGCCCCAGCTGGGGCCCATCCGTGTTTGTCAGGTGTTCCCACTTGGGGCCCAACTGGGCTAGCCTTTCCCACCTGAAGCCCAGCTGAAGCCCAGCTAGGCTTCAGTTATTGAAGCGGGGTACAGCTGGGCTTCAGCTGAGCTTCAGCTGGGAAAGGCTAGCCCAGTTGGGCCCCACGTGGGAACACCTGACAAACACGGATGGGCCCCAGCTGGGGCCCAGCAAGTAGCCCAGCTGGAACCCAGTTGGGGCCCAGCTGGGCATGTTGGCTGGGTAGTTTATAACTATTAGCGGCGATTCGTCTGTCATCACATCATTAAACAGTCTCGCTTCTTCCTACACTCTATATCAAGAACTTCTTGTCGCCTTTCTGACGGTGACTTCTTACTACGGAAGAAAACTGTTGCCATTGCACTATATAAAAATTGTTTTAATAATTTCCATGCATTTCTTTTTCTAATAAAAATAATTATATAGCAAGTTCATGTATGGCCACGACTCGCAACTGATCAAACGATAACCTAAAATATGTAAAAGCAATAAGAAATCCAGGTCTATGAATAAGACTGCACTGTCCAGTAAAAAACTCCGTAAAAGACAAGTTTCATCATTCCAACCACCCATATGCAATAGCTCAACAAATCACTTTCAAAGAAAAAACGGACTTTATGAAAAATAAACGTTTCGCTGATAACACCACAGCCAGTGACATAACAAATAAGAGCATAACTAGCTTATAAATAAGTGCCTTGCTACTTTACCATTTACGAAATGAACCATCTGGCTAAAAATTTACAATTGCGAAATTTCTTGTACCTGTACAAAACTTCGTTGTATAAGCCAACAATCTAAACCCTCTACAAACGGTCCAAATTTAATGTTTACGTTCGTTTAACATAAATATAAAAAAAGGATAAGGCAATCATTTTTAATTGTTTTACAGTGACGTAAATCCCGGAGAAGGCAAGGGATGTCTTTGCTTCCTCAAGTAAAAAAAGAAAAGCCAAACTGTCATATGGCCCCAAAAAATTTTAAATAACCATTTCAAAATCAAGACATTTTTGACAAGAGATGAACTATCCATGGCCTTTAAAAAGACCAAATCAGTTGGTTTTCAAGGGCTTCGCCCCCAGCAGAAGACCCAAAGCAGTCCCTGAATGATTGTGCAAAACCTTCATTCATGCAGACCTCTTCCCAATATCTCAAACAGATCACCGCCCAGTGTAATAAAAAATGGTTGCTCTCATCACATACAAATATAAAACGAGATTTGAATGAACATGTTAAAACCCTACCGTGACTACTCTTTACATTAAACTATGTGTTCATGTTGACACTTCTTCATCTTATGATGTGCTCTTCTCCCTAAATGTATAAATATCCCCAAGAACATTCCCTCTGAATTTGGTTTTTTAAGCATTCTTCTTCAGTGGAGCTTCTGAGCAATGGCAGCTCGTGGTGTAAATATGTGGAGGGGTACATAATGAACTTACCATGACTTGTCCTAAATAAAGATGATTATCTTTTACCCCTGAAACCAGTAATGCCAAACACCGAAAAAAACCCATTACCACCCACAACAACGAAAAAATAAAATGTACATGTAGATCTTTCGGAACGTATAAATAATACATCACGATCGTCATGTTCCCTACTTTCCCCATCATCACACCTCTGACTCTTTTCATATCCACTAGAGCCTTTTATGTTTGTTCCCAACTCTGACATCATCATTTTTCTCCCCTTCATAACTCTTATCTTGAAATTCACCACCATACTTTCTTTTTCGTTGTTGCCAACCTTTCCTTTCTACAAAAAAAGTCTTTGAACGGCCCTTCTTGGGCATTGTTATATTCTCCACATGATTTTAAACTTTCAAATAAAAAATTTACCATGACCAGACACCTTGATATAACACAAATATTAATACTCGCTAACTCATACAAGTAATATTTACCTACCAATAACAATGTTTCCCTCCAGAAACTTACTTTATGAAAAAAAAAACAGTGAACAGTGAACTCCTCTAAACTATCAAATTTTTTACTCCACAGCAACCCCGACCATGTCACTTGGAAAGAATAAATCTCTACAAAGAAATCCTCATATAAATACCCAAAATTCACTAAACACCTCGATGAATTAAAAAAAAAAACAACCAAAATGATGGCGCTGTGTTAAATTAAACAACATATTATTCCCCAGAGTACACACGGACCTGGTTTTTCCGCAAGATTGTTACTAAAAATAGAACACGTTTGCAAATTTTACATGAAAAAACCCCCAATTTTACACTCTCACGAAAGTCATATTTCCACCAAACTTAAAAAACACGAAAGAGAAGTACCATCCCTACAAATTGCACTAAACCGTATTTCGATACCACAAAGCATCTAGAAGGAGATAGAAATAAAGTGCCGGAAATTCAGATATTGACTTCGCGATAGTAACTGCATTAGTTGCGGTTGCCTGCAAGGCAGGCACCGCAACTAATAACTGCATTAGTTGCGGTTGCCTGCAAGGCAGGCACCGCAACTAAAAACCTGTTCTTGCTCCCAGAAAGATGGAAAATTTAGCATCAAAAATTTACCTTTTTGTCAATGGGGTAGGGTATTAGTGTATGGTCCAAAATTGCCCCCCCCCCCCCTCCCTCCACTCTCATATTGCTTCCTTCGTCGCTGAAGGAAGGGATGAGAGAGAGTCCAACCGAAAGCGCCCTGTGGTTGCTTTAACCCTTTACCGTTGTGCTCCGATTGGGGCATATTTGCGCGCCCCGGCAGTGGGCGGAAAAGCGGCCGTAGCATGCCCCGCATCAGCTTCCGTGGGTGATTGACCCCGTGACCTTAAACTATTGTCTCTCTCGTTGTTGTGTCCGAATTTTCGGGTGGCTACTCGCAGTTTCGAGCTCCGCGTGAAACAGTAAAGATGGGGGACAGACGCGCTCTCCGTATGGGTCCTAAAGGACCCAAACTGGGCCAAACAACGGTAAAGGGTTAATTGGTCACGATAAGATCCTGTTTGTGTCAATAACTTGTATAAATAAATATTCTCACCAGTGCATTATACCTCTAGGCCGCCAAATTAGAACAAATACATGCACTCTGAAAGCGAAAGACTCTAATCCTGCCAACTGAAGGAGAAGTGTGAATTAACACTCCAATGGAGTAAATTCATACATATTAGGGAGTTCACTCATTTGCTTTGGAGTGTGCTGTACTTTGAAATTCATTGATCAATAATTTAGAGAAAGAAAGGGGAACGAAATTAAGAACCATTGCTGAAAGTTGAAACAGCTTTTAGAAACTCTGTGAGGATATCTCAGTTGAATCTTTCCAGCTTTAATGAGCTGTGTAATACTTTGATTCCAACTTTGCTGACAGGGGAAGTCAACCTGGGTCGCAAAGGAAGGGCGATAAATAGGCTTAGTTGTGGCAAGTAAATGGGGATCTGTATCCGGAAAGTTCAAATATTCACTGCAAAGAAGTATATTAGTAAATAAACAGTTTTGACTTAAATGTTGACAACGTTTTAGTTGTATTAGTTCTGAAGTTTTAATTTCTAAAATAAACGTTAAGGAGTCAAAACTGAATGTTAGGTGTAGATGGGTTTGAGGGGTCAGAATTTGCTACACTTTGTGAACAAATTTTGAAAGAAAAAAAGAACGAGAGACTACGAGCATCCCAAATTTACACAAGAAAAAAGTTCAAATTTGCATAACTTCAAAGATGAAAAAAAACTTGAAACTTGAAAAAGTCCTAAAAATGCAGACAAATTTTCTCACTCTTTCAGGAGGCTGAATGTGCGTCGAAATGGCACGTAGCGTTTGGAAGATACAAATCTTAAAGTTATGCGATTTTTCTTTATATCTGATACATTTTGGAAAATCTGGATGTCATCGCAACAAATATATTTGATATTGCATTCAACTTCTTTATGATTATGGTACCGCTACAGGGATTACGAACTGATAATCAACACTATTTGCGATACTTTGCATAAGATGAAGAGTTCTGCTTGATCTATAGGAATACAAACATCCAAACATCCCAAATTTTAAAGACAAACAGAACTGATGAAAGAAAAACGAAAGTGCCCAGATTACATAACATTCAGTGACTTGAAGATTGGTGGTATTTCTTATCAAAAATGAGTTTGTTTAAAATGAGATATCTTGAGCTAGGAAAATGGAATTGCTACTGAAGGCTTTAAATATTTTGTCTAGAATATTTTTCTCTTACAGACAAGACCCTGGTAAAACCACCAGAATATGTGTTTTTTAAAGGCATTCTCACCCCCAAACTATACCACAAACTTTGCGGTAGTCTACAGAAATTCTACACTGACACAACTCTTTGGTTGACAGCAAATTAAAAAATTATATATATTTTATTATTAATCAGCATACACTGTGTTGTGAGTGTTCTGACACACACTGGGTCCCCAGTGACAGCGCTACCATATGATCAGGAGGCTACCGCCCTCATTCGGTCGCCCCCCCCCCCCTTGACGGATTCAAATCGCCTTCAGATCCCTTTCAGGTTACATTTTTTCAGGTCCTATTCTATCGCACAGCTTCAGGCCATTCTACCCCCTGTGGGTCTTGTATACTCACCCCCCCCCCCGAAGTAATAAACCGGGCCGTGTCTGGATGAGGATGAGTCTTAGACAGTTGTGGAAAGGGTTTAATGGGACTGGGACTGTCTTGGTGAGAAGATTTGTACTTTCAAGAGGAAAAATAATTGAAGGAAAGGGGAAAAGCAATGAAAGTATTCGATAGAGCTAGAATTGTTTCAACTTGAAAAGGAGATGGAATTTCCTATAATTGAGAAATCGAATGGGAGGTGAAGCGGATTTAAACTACTTTACTATAATTCGTAGTAGCGACAATCTTAGTCATTGCATGAACTGATGAAAATACGAATTATGAATGGAAAATGTTTCACAATAATTTTTATACTGAGCTAGTTTTTTAGAAAATGGGGAAATAAAAGAACATTATTAATTCATTAACTTGATCGATATTTTCTTGTACAAATTAGCTTGCCCTGGCTCTCCTAGTGGCTGCGCTACTGTAAAATGTGAGGGAAAATTTTGGAAAATAATTTTACTATTTTATCAGTTGTTGATTCCTTGCCGAAGGCAGGCAAGGAATCTATGCGATGGTGATGTCGTGTGTGTGTATGTGTGTGTATGTATGTGTGTTTGTGACACCTTGCACGTAATTGCGATATCTCAAGATAGGAATGACCAACACTTTTCATATTTGATATGAAGATTTTTCATGTTGACAGAAAAAAGCCTATAGTTTTTGATGGAGGTCGAAGGTCATTTGAGGTCACCAGAGGTCAAAGTCTGAAAAGCTTGTAATCGCGATACCTCAAGTTTGGAATGACCGACACTTTTCGTGTTTGGTATATAGATTTGCCATGTTGGGAAAAAGGACCCTATCGTTTTTGGTGGACGTCAGAGGTCATATGAGGTCACTAGCGGTAAATCTGCGAAAACCTCCTAAAGAGCTTGTTATTGCGATATCTCAACTTAAGAATGACCAACGCTTTTCATATTTGGTATATAGATTTGCCATGTTGAGAGACAAAATCCTGTTGGTTTTGGTGGAGGTCAAAGGTCATTTGAGGTCACCAGAGGTCAAAGTCTGGAAAGCTTGTGATCGCGATATCTCAAGTTGAGAATGACCAGCACTTTTCATATTTGGTATATAGATTTGTCATGTTAAGAGGAAGTACCCTATTGTTTTTTGGTGGAGGTCAAATGTCATTTGAGGTCACCAGAGTTAAAAGTCTGAAAAGCTTGTAATCGCGAAATCTCAATTTAGGAATGACTGACACTTTTCATATTTGTATATGAATTTACCATGTTGAGAGGAAGAACCCTATCGTTTTTGGTGGATGTTTGAGGTCATATGAGGTCACCAGGGGTAAATCTGCGAAAACGTCCTAAATTGCTTGTAATCGCAATTTCTATGATGAACACTGTAGGGGTGCTATCACGATAGCAAGTTGGAGTCGAAGATCAAATAAAGAGTTCTCTTTCGGTAAGGAATCACTAAGCCTTTGGGCTTTCTGGTTTTCTTTGAAAAAAAAAAAATCCGTTAAGTCCCTTTTCCGGTGAAGCTATAACCTCCTGTGCATACGTCTTGCTCCCACGCATCATTTCATGCAGGTCTGCATCTAGAAAATATCGGTTATGAAGGGGCGAATGAGTTTTCAGAGAAGAATCATTTTCAGTCTCGAGACCTTCCAGAAATTGCGCTAGCATTTGCTAAACATCATGGGAATCACCCTGACAGCTACATGATAGGTAAAGATTAAAATTCACTTTTCAAGTTCAATTTGGTTTCAAATACTATGCAGATCGATTCCAGTCCTCACTTTTTGTCGTCTCTTACACAATGCGGGGATACCGTACGTTTATAGCAGTGGCGGAGCTAGGGGTTTCGGTCAGAGGGGGCGAAAATGGTCTGCAGGGGCGCTTCGAAGGAGTAAATACCCTGATCCTCCGCACGATCGAAGCCACGGCTTTTCAGATTTTCCATTATTTTGATTTTCACCTGGTAGAAGACTACTTTGACATTTTTCCTCGGCAAGTTTTTGTATTAAAACATGTTAAAATTTCTATCCATGGGCTTCCGCTGAAGACAATTCGGGGGGAGGGGGACTAAATTATTGTAGGGGGAAAGCTCCGCGCCACCATGAGTTGGCGCGGAGCGCAAGAAAATTTTGGCCCAAAATGCAGTTCAGATCGATGGAAATGACATTTCTAAGGCCTATTTACCGCATATAAATAGGGAAAACACTGAGTGAACTGTTAAGAAATATGTTAATTTTCCTTCGTCTTTTGCTTTATGTTTTCTTCGTTTTTTCAGGTTTTTTATTTATTTTCCAGGGGAGGGAAAGTCCCCTCCCCCTTGCCCCTACCTGCGGACGCGCATGTTTCTATCCTCTCTTCCATATTCTAGTATGAAGGCAGTCATTATATTTTGTGTGTTATTGTCAGGTCTCGATTTAAGATTTTAATGTAATAATGGGCCACTCTTTGAAGGTAAAGATTAAACCTGCTAGAGCAAAATAGCAAGCAATCCTACTGAGGAAAAAAGTTATGGAAATTAATCACCGTTAGGTGTACACTTTTGGCACCTGGAAATCAAGATAAGTACACGAAGAAAAATTAAATGAGGTAATTTATATCATGCGACCACTCTGAAATAGCCATTTTTTAAGTACATCAAAAGAAATAGCCAAGACAAGAGGTCTGCTTGGCTTTCTAGATACCAAATTCATAACAAATAAAAGTCTCCTAAACTTAAGCTTTTTTGATGCAATGTTCTGGCATTTTAGACCTCGGAAGTACAGAAATAAGCATTTTCATAGAATTATTGTGCAGTGTCAGAAATAGCCATTTATTATGATAATGGTCACTTGAAGGAAAGCAAAATAAAAATTACTCATTACAACTCTTAAATCATTACCACTATTTTAACAGTTCTATTTTATTTTAACCTGAATGTTCTCTTCAAATGATCTTGAAAAACGTCTTTTTGTTGTCTATGTTGACATTTTTCCCCGACAACAAGAGGGCTATTTGCGCTACAATTATTGCTGCGCCCTTTGCAACATCTTTTACCGGCCGGAGGGTTGATTTAATGTCAGTCTGTGTATTTTGTAAGCTTATAATCACGCTTGGTGTGGAAGCAATGAACTTAGCACAGCGACAACATTCATTAGTGCGTATAAAGCATGAAGATACGTTTGCGGCAAAACCTAACCCTATGTTACACAAGATTACCCTTTTCATCAGAATGAAATGCAGTTAGTACATTTATCGGTGGCTGTTTGAGCATTTTGTTATCTGGGCCTTAAAACAACGCTATTAAATTTTGTCTTTTGCCAAAAATGGTGCAAGAGTAAAGTGTGTTGAAAACCCCAAAAGGGCGCCGACAGACGATTTTGGTCCATCAGGGGGGGGGGCGACGCCCCCCCCCCCCTTGACCATATGGCAGCTCCGCCACTGGTTTATAGAGGCTTTGCAACTGCGTCACTGTACCGCCATGCTGGAGGACATGCATGCCAAATACACGTGGCTTTGTACCGAACGCATTGCACTGTGTGCACTGTGATATGCACGGTGTGTACAAATTCAACGAGCAAGCGCGTCCCGTATAGTCTACTACGTAGTACATGTACTCCAACATGGCCATCGGAGGGTATTATGACGTTATGGGAAAAGCCTCTATTCCACAAATGCCTACTCACAGGATAAAGGCGAAAGATAGGAAACCTTACACCTGAAGGACTTTTACCTATCAAACAAATTACCGTGGTTACGTCTCCTGCGGATGAGCTTAAAGGCGAAGTTTAAGCAAAAATTCCATATGTGAAACATAAACCATCTGCCAGATCTTCACAGTGCGTTGAGCCTTTCATTCAAATCGGAAATGTCTTTATCGAGGTATCAATAAATGAAGTCACAAGATTTGTGTTCCAAAGTGAGTCGAGAGCAGTAGAGTTTATATCACTTCCTCACATTGACAAGGAATTCGTTGCTTTCCCCTTTTTCAAACTGTTGCGTTTACCTTGAAGTTTATGGTGATAGCATCTCCCTGCAATGTAGGGAATGCGAAGTTTGCTAAGTTGTCATGCTACTTATGGAACTATATTCTGATACTATGGGATTGCTGTGGACAAATTGGTTGGTATGAAAGAAAAACAAAGGACTTTTCATTGATGTGAGGATATGATGTCATATGTGCTTGCTACAAGTTAACTTTTTGTTGAAGATGTGATAAAGATTACCTGCTCTTATCTTGAGAACCACGCATCGGACTTCACCGAAATGCTTAGAATAAGTACCCGTCTAAATATCGAAGCTTGACAACATATCAAAGGTTGACCCTTATTTCAAGATTTATTGCGACCAATCTAGTAAGCTATGGACCTTGGGTCCTCTACATTACATTTAAAAAAGGTTGTCAAGGAAAGGCCCCATAACGTGTTATAACTTCTGAATGGGACAACTGAACAACATATTTGTATGCCTAACTGCAAAATTCAGCCTGATTTGGTACAATGGTCTTATATTGAAAGCCTGCCTCCGGAAGCTTCGATCCTGCCCCCACCAGGGATCCGCCGGTGGATCTTCTCGAGAGACCTAACGCAGACCCCTAGACTCTACGTCGTACGGTAAATATTCGCGATTTGAACTCGTAGTGCAGGCTTCGGTTGACTTCGATCCTCGGGCCCATCCATTTCAGATAGCCTAGTTTCGCTCTTGCTTTTATATACAATGTAATAATATTCACAAATTATTACCGTTATCTTCATTGGGCCTCTATGAGCAAACAAGATTGCTCCTAATTAGTGAGTTGGACATAAGATGTAACATAACAATTGCACACGGTTTTGGTTTTAGTTGACTTCTCCTGGACCACTCCAGATAACCTTCGCCTGAGCCACTCCAGATAACCTTCGCAGCGTAAGACCTTATTGCAAAAAGTCTTCATTCTTCAGTCGATTGAAAAGATGACAAATAAAGTTCAGACACCTTTAATAGAGACCACTATCCATTAATAGTCGTAGCACCGAGCCGTGACCATACCAGGTATATCTATGGATAGACAGTCTTTTCAGAGGCTAGGAAGCGTCATGTAGAACAAAGAATCAAATTGAAACTCATGCTTATGATAACCTTTATATGGATACGCACAGCTGACCCGAGGACAAAGGTGATCAGAGGGAAGGGCAAAAATGTAGTTTTATTCAATGAAATGTTTGTCCACTAGGTAATTCAACCGACTTACCAAGCCCCACACACGGAACCAAGTTTAATCCTACTTGAATAGAACTGTTAACAAGCCCAGTTAGAATTTCTGGGAGTCCAGCTCTGTAGACTTCGTGAGATAGGGTACCATCAATGAAGACGTGCAATGATAGCCGTGATATAAAACCAGTTTCATTCATTCAACAGGACTAATTTTGATTTAACCATTCAACAGTTGTGCGATTTACCTCAAAGTATTGCAGACTGAACACCTCTAACTACAGGTAAAGCAATAAAATCATTTTCTACAGCAGAGTATACTAACTGTCGATGTGACATACTTAATTCCATTTAAAACACCCAAATAGCTTTCGACTAAGTGCGTCTTTCTTGCCTCACATGTTTTTAAATTTTAGTCTCAGCATTTTGTTAGATGACACAATCAAATTTAATGTAATTGCAGTGACACTTCTATTTGCAATACGGCCCAATATTTATGTAATTGGGCCTATTAGTTTTCATGTTACAAATTTGATTGTTAAATATGGACTGAAAAAGCTGTTCTTTGCGAGGAGGGGGAAAATTTGTACAACCACCCTGGATACAAAGGGTCCCGCGTTGGCTTACCCTTTTAACAGGAAGCTAAATTATTGTCCCAATTTCTCGGTTTTCAAATAAATTGTAGAGGAAGCTTCTAACAGGAAGCAAAATTATGGTCCCAATTTCTCGGTTTTCAAATAAATTGAAGAAGTGGCTCCCCCCTGCACTCTGTGCTTTACGTCCGGGTCACCATCCCGTCGCCCCAGAAACTCTGGAGTAGTAACAAAATTGTTTGCATTAAAATACAGTATTTTAAAATGAACTTAACAAGCCACGATGATCTGCCAACCTTTCATTATCAAACCACCAAACTCGGACGAAATGACGATTAAGAGTGACATTGAACAATCCCGATCGCAGTTGCTGTGCATATGGGCCATAGGCATAAAATTAGTAATTACATCTTTTTTTTTGTAAATCAATATGAACCTCTTCAACTTTTCAACATAGTCAGCAGAAAAAATCAATACCTTGATCAGGGAGCTTTGCTTAGATCGATGACAATTCTGTTCTTCTCTTCGCCTGTTAATTGTAAAGTTTCGGGTCTTGCACTTATCAAGGTGCTAAGTCATGAATGTAATTTTATAGAAGTTAAACGGCAAGAACAGTCGTCCGAAACCTTTTTTGTTATAAACAATCTAATCTCACCAGTTTCTTCTTATTTCTCTTCAAAGTATGATATGTTAGTACAGAACTATTTCATAATTATTCAAGGTTACACCAAGCAGTTACTCCTAGAAAATTTTATACTTGAGGAGGAAAAAGATCGTCATATGGCGAAAGTGTCAACCATGAAACAGGACAGTCTACTACACTACTTTAAGTCGGGGTGACTGATCTTGCCCTTCAAGATTTAAAGGGGAAGTTCAAGCAAAAACTTAATTTTCATATGTGAAAGAGGAACCAAATACACACATTTTATGGTAAAACTTCCATTCAAATAAGACAGTACTTCTCGAGATTTCAGTAAATGAATTTACTAGATTTGTGTTCCAAAGTGAGTTTCAGGGCAGCAGAGGTTACATCACTTCCTCGCATTAAAATGCTCTGTTTCCTTTTGTTTTTCACACTGTTGTGTTGACCCTGACATTAATTAGGAATAGGACCTCCTCGAAAGGAATGCAAAGTTTGGAAGGTTCTCATGCAAGTGATGCAACCACATTTTGATAATATGCGATTTTTGAGGAGAAAATTATCGCAAAGTTCAAAGAAAAACCCAAAAAAAAAATTATTGATGAGAGGATATGATGTCATATGCGCTTGCTTTAAAATTTTTTATATGGGAAAACTTTACCTGCTCAAATCTCGAGAACCAGACATTTGGATTTCAATACAGACTTCAACGAAATGCTTAATATAACACTAAGTACCCTCTGTTATAACATATCAAAACTTGATGGGACCTTAAAGGTCAAGAGCAGTCACTTTAACTTGAAGTAGAATAGCAGACTGTTCTGTTTCATGATTTCATGATTGGCTTTTGAGAGTCATTTACAACATTTTTTTCTCTTCAAACGTTTTCAAGACATAGATAAGTAACCTACAAATTAAAAAAATCATCTTTGGCTGTTATTATCACACAAGCTAAGAAGTTTCCTTTCATTAATCTATTTAAAAATAAAGTTTCAGAAAAGTAGCTTTTACGATTTCTGGGAAGATGTAAATGAATTATTTAAAAACAAGCGCTTCGACAACACATCATAAAAATCATAGATACTGGGCCCTCTGAAAAAGATGGTTATGAGATTACCAAATGCATTTCATAATTTTGTACAATTATTGGGCATTCTTTGGCAGAAAGGCTTTAAGAAATAGCAATTAAATCTGAGTTGATTATTAGTCTATTCTTTTTTAATTTCCGCCTTTTTACATAATATTTACCCTGATTAAGCAAACACTGCTACGAGTAACCCCAATTCATACGTCGAATCAAGTTTTGTTGTGTCGAAGCCGCGGTGCCGGTACTTATTCCAAAGCATTCCGGTGAAATATACATTGAAATCCAATTTGTGGTTCAAGTCAAGTTAACAAAGTATAAAGTTTCGTGACATTTTAAAAAAAAGTGAACTTGAATCAAGCAATGATATGACTTTACATCCTCGCTTTAATGAACAGACGTTTGTGTATCTATAAATTTTGCTCTTCGGGCACTGTGTAGTATAAAAGAGCAAAGGTGGATGAGTCTCTCCCACTGTCCTGGACTGATAGAAGTACGAAGAATGATGTTACGTCTGAATTATAAATTTTTCACACAATAACGAAAACAGAACAAAATTTATCAATTCCATATCGTTTTTCTGTAGAATCACACCCACACAAACCTCCATACAATCGGGGCAGTGCCTGAGGCCGGAATTAACCTAAGAGAGGTAGGAGCAGTCGCTCCTCACTTATTTTGAAGCAACAGCTAAATCATTCAATTTTCTTTTTATTTCGTTTCAAACAATCTGTCATAATACTTTAGGACATCAATATTGCACATTCAAGGTGAACCAAGCAGTTACCCTTTGTATTTTTTACCGTGAGGTAAAAAAGTATTGTCACATGACTCTCAAGAGCCAATCATAAAACCGGGCCCAATCCACAACACTGCTTCAGTTAAAGTGGCTGCTACATATGATCAAAGAGTGAAGCTCGCAAAATTGTATTTTTTATGGTAATTTCCGTAGAAAACAATGATTATGCAATATGTCTGTCCAAGTAGTTTCCCACCGTCCACCCGCAGGGATCGATGTACCGACAAACGTCGTTAAAAATGTAGCATACGAACAAATCAAATCAGGGGCGAGCGTCCGTGCCCTCCTTACTTAACGCTAATGTTTTGAATAAGTATGAATAGTAATAACTCGTGTGTAATATCTATAAGTGGTTTCAGCTAAATACACTCTTCCTAAATGTAGTATAAACTAATTTGTTATTTTTCACCTTGTCAACTCAAAACCCCGTGTCATAAACGGTGTAAAAATATGGGAATGCTCCACTGTAAAATACCTCAGCCTCTCAGTGCCTTGATTAATCAGAATTTTGACCCGAATTTTTTTGAGTTCTGTGCTTTCTGTTTGTTTAGTTCTTTTTCTCTCTGACGCTTTCTTCCCTTTCTTTTCTCTTCCTCTTATTTGTCCATTGTTTACTTAGCCTTTCCGCCCCCTTTGTTTGTTTATTTGTTTGTTTGTTGCTTTTTCGGATAGGTCCAAGGAGTTGTACAAACGTATAAACGGTTTTTTAAGCATATCTTGAACCATTTTCAGATGTAATCATTGTAAGCGAAAAATTTGGCGTATTGTTTGCCATCAGAGAGCTGCTATTTGGACTTCGATCAAACAGAAAACAAATTCAAAGACGACGTACTTTCAAAGAGAACACACAATGGTATCACTCCTCTTTAAAATAACGTATGGTAAAAAAACAAGTTGTACTGCGTTATTTCACGCCCCTCAACAGGCCATCTTCACATGCTGTGCTCTCACAAGATGTCGGTTTCTCTCTCATAGATTATACTATTTAGACCGAAATTTAATATAAATCTTTGAACGAAGGAAGACTCTTAAAGTGTCATGAAGTGTAATATATAAAAAATATTTGAGAGAATTTAAAGAATGAAAAGAATTAAGTTGGTCCAACTCGCTTCTTCACAGGTAGAAAGACTACAGTATTGCTGACAGATAAAAATCTAAAATTTATCCAACTGTAAACTCGTATAAAGCTCGGTAAGCGCATGTAACGCCTTTCCTTACGGTACCACTCAAACCTACTTTACCTCTGTTTTTTTTTAACACAAGTGGCAATTTACTTCCTTGTACCAAAATGTGATCACTTTGCTTATGCTTTCGGGGGACTCTCTGTGCAACCTGCGTGGGTAGCTCCAATGTATAATACGCTATCCATAAAGTAGTGGAAATTCTTAAAGCTATAAAAACCCCTTACACTTTCAGAGAAATGAAACAGGGAAGAAGTCTCAACCATACTGTACAGTGGACTTTTTCAAAATAAGTAAAATTACATTTCATCATTTTTATTCAAAATAAGTGAATGCATTTCAACATTTTTCTTCACATCAATGGTTAAAGCCATGGCAATGAAAATTGGATGTGTATGGTTCTTTTTCCAACCTGGAAAATAAACTTCCCCAAACTTCCCACTTTGTGAATAATAAAAGTTTTCCAGGGAAGGTTTCTGTATGCTCTAACATAGATGCAACCGGCACGCATGTACCTCATCAAAATTTTACTAAGAGCCAACTCGATATTCTATATATAACTAACTAATTGCTTGCTTGCTTGCCTGGAGCTCAGTTGGGACCCAAATGGGCATGTTGGCTGCAGGTCGATAGTTGACTAACATTTATCAATTAGATGTCAGAGTGTTTACGCATCAAAATAACTTCCATGCAATGTTCAGTACCGTGATACAAATGTGGCAGTTTGTGGAAGTGACTGACCTAACATGACCGAAATGTCGTGGGAAATACAAGGAGCTTTTACTGAAAGATAATAAATTCGGGATGTCTCTCATAATCATTATAGTGGTGTTAAATTGTTTGAAATAACTCAGTCATTCAACATTAAGATCTCCAGCTTTTAAAATTGGAGATTGTTTGAAATGCTTCTCAATGATTCAGCAGAAAATGTCCACTAGTTACATCTTTAAGTAGTTGTTCATAATCCACACATAAGTTAGTTGCATTTTTACCCCATGGAAACCGTACAAACTCATTGTGAAAAGCAGGATGGTTCCGAGGAGTGCTCTCCCCTTTGTAGGGATTTAGGACCTAACCTTAGGCACACACGTGAACTTATGAAAACCGGAAACAGATTTCAAAGTGCACACGAAATGGTTTATTATGTTATATTTGGGGTGACCCTCATCCCGATTTAACTTGAAGCAGATCTTAATTTTGGGCAGGGCTCTGTAAAAGATGGACTGCCATTTGAATCACCCTATAGGTAATGAGAAATTTGTTAAATTACACAACTTTACCAAATTTCGGGTAACCTTTTGTTTAATTACACATTTAGTGTTCAAAATTTTTTAAGTACGTCTTCCTTCGAATTTTTGTGAACGACATACAGGTTGTCTCAAACTAAGAAGCAAGTTGTAAAATCATTTAGAGCCTGGCCCGAGTTCGGGCAGCCACGTAGACATCTTTATTAATTCAATGACCCTAATTCGGAGTGACAGGGGGGTCAATTTGACTTTCAAGGTGGGGGTGGGGACATCTGGCCTAAATTTTTTCTCCTGTCCTGGTAAGGTGTACACAGCGGCGTAGCTACACATTTTTGCAGGGGGAGGAGGGTGGGTAAGCATCCAAATTTTACGATTTTTAAGTGTGAACACCACTCTGCAAGGGACGTAATTTGCGGCGCGCTGAAACTTTTGTCCTTTGTCCCTTTGAATATTTGAAAATATGGAGCTTTTATTGCAGAAAAATTTGGGATCTGGAGTTTCCTGTGAGGAATTTTGAAAGGTTGGGGGATTACTGAAGAATTTGTATATCCTGTTGGCAAATCTGAGATTGAGCGGCGACCAAACTGATTGTTGTTGCTACAAAATGTTATCCAACGCCTACAAAATGAGGCTCTCCGACGAAATTTTTTGAGTCAAAAGCTTATATTGGAGATAAATGGGAATTGTATGAAAGGAAATTTATAAAAATAGCACTAAAGTTACCGTTGTCACTTGATGATCTGGTGTCACATGTAGCAAACTTCCAATTTTGTCACATCCAAAGCTCGGAAAGTTTGCCAAGTTGAAGATATGTGAGAGCACCTCTGCTTAGGAATTGTAATTTGCGGCGCGCAAAACGCGCGGAAAAGTTTGCTTTTTTGAAACAACTAATGACGAATATGAAGCTCTAATTGGAGAGAATTTGGAATTTCATGAGTTGTCAAAACCACATTCTAGATTGATTTCATAAATGGAGCCACCTGCCCCTGTAGCTACGCCACTGGGTGTCTGAGAGAAGGGGACCCAAAGGCAAAATGGTGCTAAATGTTTAAATATTTTGAGTTACTAGGGAAACATCAAAGTTTTCAAAACATGGTCTTGAAAGTGTGGGTAATTACTTCAACGGACTATATGGTCAATGTGAATTTAAATACCGGGAATACTCAGGATTCAGGCAGTTCAAAATAAGGGGGCTGAACTGAAAGAAATTGTATTCATGGGGTCGTAAGGTGATTCTCTGTCTGAAATACCTAATTCTACCCTAAAGACCAAGCGGAGCGCCGCCATCTGAACAAAAAAATTGAAAAATCGCAACTACTCACAAGGGCGTGTCTAGACCTTTCTTCATAGGAGGGGGGGGGGCAAAACTGATAATAGGGAGCGAAACGACCAGCAGTGGCGTCAGAAGACATTTCATTCTGGGGGGGCACTGAGGGGGCACAACGATTTTATGGAGGGGCATTGCTAGACTCCACTCATGGCGTCGGAGGCGCCACCGAGCGCGAAGCGCGAGGCTCAACCGGTGGGGTCCAGGGGCCCGCCTTAGGGCCCCTGGTGGGGTCCAGGGGCAAAGCCCCGGTGGGGGTCCAGGGGGCGAAGCCCCCGAAAGCTCCTGGGTTTTAGCGTGTTTGTGAGGTATTAAAGACGTTATTTAAGGGTAATTTTATTGACTTAACACTGGTCTAAAAGTTACCTCCAGGGTAACTTCAAGTAAGCCTCTCGGTAAAAAACCACTGACTCAACTACTAAGAGCTTATCCGGCTGACACTTTAAAAAAGGGGTAGATGATCTATAGAAAGAAAGTTGATGGGCAATTCAATGTTAGTCTTAGTGGGGATCCAGGGGGCGAAGCCCCTGGAAGCTCCTGGGTCTTTAGCGTGTTTGTAAGGTTTTAAAGTTGTTTTTTAAAAGGGTTGTTTTAACACTGGCCTAAAAAATTACAGGGCAATTTCGAGTAAGATTTTATTTTTGGTAACAACACAAACGTTAGTGAAACTACTCTCAAGAGCGTATCAGGCTGACAATTTGAGGAAGGTGAGCTGCACCGTGACTATAAAGAGAAAGAAAGGCAGTTGATGGTCAATTAGATGTGATCCTCTGAAGGAAAAATGTAGGCTTAATCCTGCTTGAAGGGTTACCTGAGCTGTGCGCCACCTCCAATTGACGTAGTCGGAAGTGTGAAGAAAATTTTGAAAAAATGTAACCCCTCAGACAGCCGGAAATGACATTGCCAAGGTTTTTTTGGGATATTTTCATTTGGAAAACATGAAAATCTACTGCCTTTTCTTTTCAACAGAGGAATCGAATCCTAAAAAATTCATAGTCACACTCTGACTACAGAAGACATATTTTTTTTGGAAAATC
This sequence comes from Holothuria scabra, assembly GCA_037179385.1. Classification (NCBI taxonomy): domain Eukaryota; kingdom Metazoa; phylum Echinodermata; class Holothuroidea; order Aspidochirotida; family Holothuriidae; genus Holothuria; species Holothuria scabra. Next base: position 6,877,080 of record CM074187.1, on the reverse strand, counting down.
TCAAATCTCAGTTGGGGGGGCACACGGGGGGGGGAGACACGATTTTTCAGGGGGGGGGGGGGCACGTGCCCCCCTGGCCCCCCCTTGGTGACGCCACTGACGACCAGGCCCGAGAGCGATTGCGCGAAAGGGAGGGGTGGGACGGTGTGCCTCCTACCGCGATGTGAATCTTTTTAGTTTTTCAATGTGAAAATACGTGCCTCGACGCTTTAGTTATAATATATTTTTTATGTTTAAGAAGATGACCCATTATTATGTATTTTATGAACTTTTTTTCTAAAAAATAATAGCATTGAATCAAATTAGCACCTATTGCTGGCAAAAAATAGCCGATCGTTGGAAAAGGCACATCCCAGGCCTGTTTACCGTATGTAGGTGGGGAAAAAACTAACAATAGTGTAAAAATAAACATAAAAATATCAAAAATATGCTAATGGGGGCCCTCTCCCTTCGACCCTCACCCCCTAGCTACGCGTCTGCCTCACAATACGCTCCAGAATATCAACATCGTTATTTATTTTCCCTTGATTTCCATCGAAATGAGAAAATATTTACAAGATATATCTAAAGGCCAGTGTCAAGGAATTTCCGTGGTGTATGCGAAGTGAGGAAATTCAGAACAATGAACAGCGGAACAGGACAGTTCATGACAGCCGGCCCACTATCTAAGCGGAGCGTCACCATTGGTTGGCTCGTAGTGTGTATCAAAGTTATAGTTAATATTCTTTCCAGATCGCTGGATTTAGCCGTTTAAATTGGGCTTTGTGAATTAACTTTGAAAAATCTGGTTTAACTAGCTGCGCCCACAGCCTCTTTTTCAGCATCGAGTTAGATTGTTTCCCTCTACTCTGATGCTTATGCGGTACACTACGCACAACGTCATGTAGGCTCCGTTTTGAAATCTTTGGTATGACCCATCCAGTGCTCGCCCCTTTGGAAACTTTTTGGGTATGTGAGGGTCTTTAGATGCAAAATATTCAGGCAAAAACCAAGGTCTAGATGCATCCACCGTCAAAAGGCTGTTCACTGGTCCCAGGAAACAAATACCTAGGAACTATGGGGGTGGGGAGGGAGGAGGTAACTTGGCACGGATCTCCACCATCAGCTGGAGCGGGGAAGTAATTACCAAATACTTCTTCCTGATCGCAGGAAATTACCTCTTCCCACGCACTCCAACATGCATCTGAACCACCTTTGTCGTGAGATTCCAAGTTTGAAATTAATTTAAATTCTAGAGCAGGAGCCGTGGCAGTACAGCTATCAGTTTGGACAGATATTTAAAACAAACAAAATACAAGCAAAAAATTCTCGCCATCCCTGAAGAAAATATACTCAGAGGTCCACATCGAGTGCATATCAACGGTTTCTGCACACTTGATGCATACAAACCTTATGCATCAAATAAAAACATACCGTTGCACGACGAAATAAAAATAAAATCAGCGTACAGCCCTATTCTCCGTTATCAGCATCAACAGCTATACAAGGGCTTTAATTCTTACGTGCTGCATCACAATTAACACTTACAATATACTTGAGAACTGTAAGATATGTTTTGTGTTTCTCCGACATGATTGTTTTGATCGCTGTCCCTCTATACCAGGGGTGTGCATGTGGGTCTTGCCACATTGATCAATCTAACGGGGCAAGGATGGGGGCAAGGGGTGACATACACCCCTACACCTATATCTGCTCCACTGAGGCCACCCAGATGGCCACAGCAACATGGTTTGGTCCAAAGGTTTGCAAATCCCTGCTCTCTACCATAATAAACCACCGTTGGAAACTGAAACAGGACTAACGTGCCGACCGTTCACAGACACTATATTGCACACGTGGGCTGACGTGCGACTGTGTGAAAATAGGTCAATGGGCAACGTTCATAACCTGATGACATATTGACCGACAGCTATTTACATTATTCAAATCTTGTTGTTGAAGCAAGGGAGTTGAAATCCCTGTGGCGAGGGTAAGGTGGCAGAAAAGTAAGTATAGATAGCCTATTCACCCGGGCTTAATATGACATGAGGTTCGTGTAACTGTCTTTGTGTTGTGAGGGAAAGGATGAGCCTGAAATAGTCCCCTTGAATATTCTCGTAGATAGACAGTGTGCTTATTAATTCGTGTATTTGTTATTGTTGATGTGACGTAAGGGGTGGGCGGGGGGGGGGGGGGGGCTTACGAGCTCTATGGAATTTTTCTGAGTTTCCTCCTAAGTTTCTCTTTAGTTTTAATTCGTTGTATTATTTTTGGAATTGTGTTGTAAATCCATAGAATGGCTCAAAAAAAAAAAAAAAAAAACTAAACAACGTTAAGGAGTTAATCAGCTCCCCAATAAATGGCAACTTTTAAATAAGCCTCATAAGTCAGTATATACATCAACCTATTCATTTCCTGAAACACTACCGTATCTCATGTTGTAGAAGAATAGTAAGAATTTTATTGATGGAGAAAGGAAATGTGCTTGTTAATACCTAAACTTGTCTATGCGTCGAGAAACAATGGCGTAGCTTCCGGGGAAGGGGGGGGGGCATGAGGTGATTGCCTCCCACGCTCTGAAAAGAGAAAAATTCGGAAATTTGCCACTTGTGATACCAGTCAACTACTGTCTTACTGTACAGTGTAAATTTCTCTCCAATAAAAGTTCCATGTTTGTAATTAATTAATCAGTTTGGTAAACGGTTCCGAACTCTGAAAAAGCGAAAATTACCAGATCATCAAGCGATATTGCAAACTGCGGTGCGAGTTTCATGAATTTTTGTATCATTGAATTCAAATCTCTCCAACATGAGCTCTTGACTCTCAAAATGTCGCCGGAGGGCTTCAATTTGTAGTCTGGCCTTAGATAACATTGTGTAACAACAACGATCTTTTGTGGCCGTGCAATCTTGCTAATAAGGAATACAGATTCTTCAGTATTCCCGAACTTTTCCCATTTACTTATATACGGAGCCCAGAATCCAAAATTTCTCAAATGCAACATCCGTAGTTTGAAAAATTTGCTTAAAAGGCTAAAATTTCGACGCGCTATGCGCGCCGCAATTTACGTTTCCATGCACAGAAATGTTGTTTACATTTAAAACAAAAAAATCAGATAATATGGGTGCTTGCCCCTATTCCCCCAAAGATTGGAAACAATGCTTCGTTATGAAAGTGGAAAAATTTAAAGGAATAGTTCAGGTTGAATATAAATACACGTATGCATAAAAACAATAACTTGAGATAAAGGCATAAACACTCTAAAACGTCTAGTTAACTTGGGAACGAAACGCAATCTTGTCAAATTTTTGAAAAGTTTCTTTTCAAAATTGACTGGAAATGGTTAAAAAATGAAATCATTCGTTTCATTAATAAGCCAAATCTATTCAGAGATTTGACAAGATTCTGTTTCGTGCCCTAATTGATTAAATTCTTCTTAGATATTACCAGGGGTGGCGCCAGCGGCCCCCCCGCCCCCACCGTCGGGGAACACAACCCCCCCCCGTCGGGGAAGGTCGGCGTTTTCGTCGGGAGGCCTAAAAATAATAAAATTAATTAGTTAATTAATCAATTAATTATTAAATTGATTAATTAATTTCAATTAATTTCAATTAATTAATTAAAAAATCTAAAAGGACTGAAGTTACTAGGTGGGTGATCTTGAACACATTTCTTTGTTCTGCAATGCTAGTTTAAAGCATATTGGGATTCGAATTTCGATCACTTATTCTTAGCTCTGTTATACCTAATTCCATGTACCTTAATTGTCCTATCTCATCCCCCGTCGGGGAAGAGCAGCATTTTTTGCGGAAGGCCTAAAAATGAAGAACGTAAAGGACTGAAGTTACTGGATGGATGATCTTGAACTTTTATTCTGTTTGTTTTTCGTTTGTAACCCTATTTTTGATGCATCGATTTTAAGCCCAGTACACACTATGTACAGCGATATCGAATCGGATTACTATCCAATTTCTGTCAGTTTTAGTTAAAATCTCCTCAATCCATTTTCAGAAAAAACCAAAAATTTGCCATCCTGTGTAAATATACGATCGGTATGAGAGGAATACGGAAGTCAAATATATACTACTTATTTCGTGACATCACATTGTCAAATAGCTTTTATCGAACTACGCGTATCCAATAAAAGTTGTCTGTGGATGTTGCGTAACGGAATAATTGGTATAAGTTACTTTGAATTTCGTAGTCTACACTGGTTGGCAAATTTTAGTTTCTTTCCCACCAAAGATGAGGGAGGTATTAATTAACCTTCTCAAAAATCGGAGCGAAATCCGGTCCGATATCGTTGTCCCCGTTGGGGAAGACTTCCCTTCCCCGTCAGCCTGTTGTTGAGAGAAAATCCAATTTCATCGGGGATTTTTCATATACAGGTCCACGATAAAAAAAATGTGGGCCTGATAACTTCAGTCACCCCGACGATCTTCTTGGTTTTGCTTACTAGAAGACCATATTCTTCAAGGAAACTGACAATTCCAAATTTTCCTTACAAAAACGGACAAGTGGTTTTTCATGTGCAGGCATTACCCAATGGTCTTTTTCTAAAGTCCTCCCGGTCCTCTGGCAAAGGTCCGTTCGACATGCATTGCCCAATGGTCTGCCATCTGGCCTGTCCCGACAGCCCAATTCTAGAAACGGTAACGAAAATCGGCCAGGCCATTTTGGGCTACACATAATGATAAACAGTGGCTTGAATATGTCTCCCCTTAAGTCTGACTGAACATTCATTTGAAGCCATCTTGTAACGTGACATTTTTTCAAATACATTGGTAGTAAGATCATTTTGTCTGGAGCTCGGGCAGTCACGAAGAAAATTTCATCTTTTTAGTGGATATTGCAACTGAATATAACAAAGAATTCTGGTAGAGTAAAAAAAAAACAGTATCTTTTTGCATAGTTTCCCCCGAAAAGAGACAAGTCCATTACATCTAATTGTAGAAGTACAGCACCTTTTCTCTGGTAGTTTTCTGTTCACTTATCACGTTGTTTATTTTTTTTATATTTAAGTGAAATTTCTATTTTAAAGGAAAGTTCAAAATAACCACTGCTCAAGTGTGGGAAATGACATTTTCGGGTGTATGTGGTGTTAGTTTTTTTAACAATTTTATTTACGTTCCGCGCCAACTGATGGGTGGCGCTCCGCTTAGATAGTGTTTTGGTCGCAAAAATTACTTAACAGAACAGTGCATGCCTGCATATTATTCTTAGTTTTGGGACAGTATTACAAAGTGAAAATTCTATTGCGAAAGAAAGCTCAAAATAATGACTATACCGGTACTTTGTTTCTACTTACCAGCCCGACCGCGGAAATGCCTTTTCCTGCTTTCTGGAGGTTCTTAATTTTTTAAAAATATCTGTGCGCTCCACTTGTAGTTTTTCGGGCAATATTATATTTGTCGGACAAAAGAAACAAAAACAATCCTGTCCTCTCCCAAACTGAAACACTCCCGTCGGCCTATGTCAGAACTTCAAATACATGGGAAGCCAAACTTTTTCCACGGGAACATTTACCAATATGGTTCGAGGGCATTAATCTACATGATGATATTCAGTAACCCCAACAAAGTTGTACAAAACTACAGATTACTCCCTACTTGATTTTTCTTATAAGAAGGTCAAATTCTTCCATAAAAACACGACAATCTGTCATAATATAAGTTTCAGATTGCTAAAAGTGGCAAAATTTTCCAATTTTGATGGGTACTCAGTACAACAAATAACCAGACAACTTTGTTAATCCCCCGACATTCTACCTAATTTGCTCTTGAAAGGTATATCATTTAATAAGGAACCCAATTTTTTTCTTGAAAGGCATATCACTTAATAGGAACCCAAATGTTTTTATTATAACCTTACCAAAAACCAAATTCTCTTTTATTAAATTCCAAAATTTATGCAATAAAATAAGCTCTTAATTTTCAAATCTTGGTTCAAAAAAGGATAAAAAACTTTTCGTGCAAACTTTAAGCCTCGTCTTGAGACTTTAGCACTTAGGACAAGAACGATTAAATGCATAACCCCAACAGAATAAAAAAACGTGTAAAACGTTTTTGAATTTGTTCATATCAAGGATAGATTCTTCAATAAATACCCCCCCCCCCCCCATTTTTAATTATCATTACAAAAGCCAAATTTCTTTCAAAAAGTAAACTTCAGATTTTTAAGTGTTTCTTTAAAAAAAAAGGTCAAAAATTTCGGCGAGCTGCGCGCACCTCAAATTCTATTAAGTTACGTCCCACCGGGACTAACCCATCGCCTTTGTCGGGGCCTTGAACTGCTGCCCCCCCCCCCGGTGGGGGAGCTTGGCCCCCCTGTTGGACAAATCCTAGCGCCACCCCTGGATATGACAAGAAATTTTTAGAGTGTATGAATGTCTTTAGAGGGCTAGACCGTTTCATCGTCGAACACACTTCCTGATCTATTTTCGAATCTCATTATAAAACATAACGGGCCAGAGTGGGGCGGGTTGGTGGGATTTTACCCAAGTCCCCCGTCTTTTAAGAATGTATTCTGTAAGTGTTGTTATTTGAAGTAATTCTTCCATATTACAGATGAATCAATAAGTCATGGCCGACACACCAGCAATAGGAATCGATCTTGGAACATCATATTCTTCTGTTGCTGTGTATCTTAATGGTAAAGTTGAAATCCTTGCCGATAAAAATGGTAATAAAAGAATTCCGAGCATCCTTGCTTTCACGGACACAGAGAGGTTAATTGGTGATCCTGCAAAAGATCAACTCGCCACAAATCCAGCAAACACAATCTTTGGTAAGTGATCAACATAGCTATGAAAGTGTGGGTGGGTCTAATTCTTTTCTCTCATACTTCGACTGTTTTGCTGTTGATCAAGCCATTTTGGATACAAGACTTCACAAATAATGTACAAATTTCCTTTATAGCATCTGTATGATAACACAAATTGGAAGCTATAACAGGATTCATTGTCGGATTCATGCACGGATTCACCCTCGCATACGCCGATTATAATAATATGTTTGAGGATAGCTTCATCTGGATCCTTTTTATGGAACGCGAAAGGGCACGCATATCTTGTTGTCTTAACACATTTCGTTGTCTAAATTTGCTCTGTCTAATTTCAAATTGTTGTTGTTGAAACTTATTTTGTTGTCAAAATTTAATTAGTTTTCCAAACTCATTTTTGTATAATTTCATTCCATTGTCTAAACTCAGCTTGTTGTCTTAACTTACGTTGTTGTTTTTGGGTGGTACTTGGAAGAAACGACTATCAACTGTATCACTGGGAACATGGGCAACGGGCAGGAGGGGACTATGTCTTCCCAGTGTTAAGAATCGCCAGTTAATTTTGATTTACTTCAAAGAGGTCATGTTCCCCTTCCCCCAATATTTACAATGAATTACTGCCCTTTCTTAAGAATGTAACATACCTTGATACAATAACCTTTTAATTTTTAGGAGGAAGCAAGTACAGTGATACTGTGGACCACACTTAGTCCCTAATTCCCCGGACAAAGCACTGTTGTTGTCCTCCATGCACGGAATATAATCCATGCCTTGGATCTTGGTATGTAACTATTATATGAGAACAAACCATGCGGATAGCAAACCTTGTAATCATAGCGGCCAGCCAGTGGCGTGGCTACAGGGGTTGGGGTGGCTGATCTGAAAAGTGAAAAATTCGGAAATTTGCCATATGGGGCATCAGTCAACTTCAGTGAGGTTTTCCCAACTTTTTCATCATAAACATTTGGACTTTCTGCAGTAAAAGCTCATTTGAAATTATTTGTGTAAAACTATATACGCAATCTTTCAAGCCCTTCGGCCCCTCCAATTCCAATCGCTGGCCTTGTGCATGTCTTAGTATACATGTATGTATTGATTGACATTCATAACTACATTCACATTCACAATTTTACATTTTTAGTTTTTCTAGTAAGAAGAAAATAACCGTCAAATTTCCGAACGGCCTTGACATTGGCTTTCCTCACTCCACTGTTCACATATGACGTCATTTCTCAATAAGTTGAGGAATGCATAAACAGTGATGTAAGGTGTACGTACGCCGTTGTGCGGGTACATACGTGTTGCCCGCGTGGTAAATTGAAGACGCCTGGTATATAATGAGCATCATGGTAAATTTTATTACATATTATGAAACAGCGCCACCTAAAACAACAATCTAAGTTAAGACATCAAAATGAGTTTAGACGACAAAATGAATTTGAACAACAATTTAATTTTGGACAACCACTTTAAGCGATGTTGCGAGTTTACAAAAAGAAAGTATGTTAAATTATACTTCTTCTTATGTTTCTCTTTATCCATAAAATTGCAGCGAGTGCAACGATGTATTGAAAAATGCAAAACCTAAACAGCTTAAATCGGTTAATATTTGAAAGCCCTTTTTTCAAAAACAGCTCTCATTATAGACCATTAAATGTTGAATATGCAATTGCATCGAGGTGTCACCTAGTTAAAAACATTCCATACCACTCAAACTTGGCTATCTCTCACTGTACAGCTGCAAAGCTCACCACCGAGAATTGCGTTCCTGTATAAGCGCTCGATAACACCATAGTTATTATACCTCTCCTGGTTGGGAAACTCCGCGAACTGACTGCTTATGTTGAGATTACGGTTTTCGTCAGTCACGTGACGTTGTTAGTACACGAGACCCTGTTGTTGAACTCTCCATACGTACTGTTTATACTTGCAGACAGGGTAAACTGATTTCTTCGAGTCTCTTGCGAACAATTATCAAAATGTTATGACTTCAATTAGGGCGTATATTATTGCGAAAGGTTTGATTAAGATTTCTGTCTTAAATTAGAACGGCCGTAAAGCGAGAATAACTGTACCCAAACTAAATAGTGGGACAATCGAAGGCTTGGCTAGCAACAGTAACTTGGTAAGCACACCCAACAATTCCGCGAAATTGCGAAGCACGTAGCAATCGCCCTGCATAACGTTGGACTAGTTGGATTAAACCATTTAAACAAACGAGTGTAACGGTTCATCAGACGAGTGTATTATACAATATTTATCAGTAACTATGGTCGTAGAAAATTTTAGGAAGCCCACCTAGCGTAATGAAGTAGGTCCACTTCACTCTTACCGCACACTGACTTCTGTATGATAAGCCTGTAAGGCCCACTTAATGTCCTCAGCGAAGGTTTCCAAACGCCAGGCCTCGGAACCAGTATTCGCTTAAAAGAGAAAATGAAACTCGAGAATATAGGATTTCTTCATCTATTCAAAAATCTTAAAAACTTTCTGATTAGGAGCCTTTTTGCAGTTACCTTTTAGCCCTTGGGTCAACTGTAATTTCACTTCCCAGCAGAATCAGTACATCACTCAATGGAGTCATATCGCTACCGATCGATCGTGTGCATCTTCAGAGTCACGTGACGAATTTTTTTGAAGAGGTCAACATGCTTTTACGGATAGTTACGGACGCACCTTACAAAAACTATGAACGTACAAACAGCTTTTACGTTTTTGCATTGCATACACAGTGTACGTTAGGAGTTTCCCAACCAGGGAAAGGTATAATAACTATGATAACACTAACTTACTTGTGCACTCTCAGAATTGCTCTACTACTGAAAATGTCACTGTCCTCCACTCTTTGGTACTTACTGCTAACAATCTTCTAGCCCTTCGTATAGTCATTGGCCCTTGCTTCTCTTGTTGTTAACGTGAACTCATTGCACAGTCATTATATGAGAAAGTACGACGGCAGGCACGGTACATTGTTTACATGCAATATATATACGACCACACCCTCACGGTAGTCTTGTTCACTTGTGGTCGTTGTGCCAATTCGATTAGCTGTTTACACCTTCGTTCTGACTGGTCTGCGCAACAGATGGCCCATGAGAGTTTGAATAATGTTTTTGTGGAGCATATTTTCTAATTCCCCAAGCTTAGAAGTTACTTTCACGAGAATTGAAAGGATGATGCGGGAATTTGCAGCTTTTACCTTCCTTTTTCTCATTTATTGTTCAAATGGTCATCTCAGACGAGTGAATTAAATTTTAAACTAAAGTTTTAATGTTTTTTCCTTTTCTCAATCTCACGGCTTCCCTTTAAATTTAGACAATAAAATGAAATCAAACAACAAATGAGTTTCAATAACGACAGCTTGAAATTAGACAACGTGAATTAAGACAACGAAATGTGTTTGGACAACAAAATATGCGTGCCTTTTTCGCGTTCCATATTATTAGCTTACAATACGACGTTGACGCTTGGCTGCTTAATGTTAGCCCGGTTATTTTATTTGGGAGATGCAGTACAACGGTCCGCAGGTACTAAACAATGAAATCAGTTATGCTTATAGGTTAGGGGTGGGGTATGGTTTTTATTAGGGTCTAGTGATTTGGTTATGGCTAAGTTAGTCCTTCTAACATTCTGTCGCACCTTCCCCGTATCTCGATGAGAATACGCCGCAACAAACATACATGGCAACGTGCGGCAAGCACGTAAAGTATAATATCTTTGTTAATCACAGATGTCAAACGAATGATTGGAAGACGTTTTGATGATAATAGTCGCCTGTTGAATGATTGTGTAAAAAAGTGGCCTTTTACAGTGGTAAATGAAGAGGAAAGGCCAAAAATACAAGTAGAGTTTCGACGAGAGAAGAAGTCATTTTTTCCAGAAGAAATCACGGCGATGATTCTGAAGAAGATGAAGGATACTGCTGAGGCTCATCTTCACACGGTAAATGACTTCTAACCCTCTTTATCCCTTACGAGAGAAATTGTATCACTTTGGATAGCTCGTTGTTCGAGGCTAACATAGTGTCGGATATAGGGCCAGTCGTAGAGACGAAGACTTAGGTAGAGGTCTTGCCGAGTACGGCGTAGCTCTAGCAGATTGAGAAAAAGAGTTCAGTTGATTTAAAATGATTTATTCTTGATTCAACTTCCCCATTAAACATAATTAAATATGTTAACTGGCCGGCATTATAACAAAAGACTATGTGCAAATTTACTCAAGTGCTCATCGTCTGAAGTCCGCTGTACGAGTGAGAGCTTGCAGGCTCGGGGCTTGTATTGTACTTCCAAGACATGAGGGTTGTGGGGAGATCCTAATACTAATTGCAGTCCCCTGATTGGTTAAAAGTTGTGACGCATCAAATTAAATACATATTAATGAATGTGCTGATCTAAATAACCAATGAGGAGGCTGTAAAGGATGCTATTGGTCACATCTTGAAAATATGGGATATAGCGTAGGCTACGACTATTCAACTGATATGGTTGAAAGATATCTGGTGAAAGGTGTATGAGAGAATTTGAGTACGGTATGCAAATGATTCCCTGCCGGAAGTCTTGTCCGAAAGACTATCTCAGCGGACCGCCACCGTCAGTTGGCACCGTGTCTAGAGGAAATTTTGAAAAATCGGACCCTCAAACAGTCGAAAATAGCATTCCCCATGCTTCCAAGTAGTTTCGAAGCAGCAGGGATTTAAAAAGACTTCTTATGAAGTACCCAAGCACCCAAAGTTTCCGACTTTTCTTTGAAGTGTGAACACCACTGCATTAGGGACGCAATTTGCGGCGCAAAGCGCGCCGACACTTTTGCCTTTTTGAAACAAATATTTGTGGATATGGAGCTTTTTTTGCAGAAAAAATTTTTGAATTCTGAGCTTCTTTTATAGGGAAATTTGAAAAGTTGGGAGATTACTTGATCGAAGAATCTGCTCTTACTATGTTGGCAAATCTGAGAATGATTGCACGGTCATCGACTGAAAATCATTGTTGCCACATAATGTAATCTTGAAGGCCTACGAACTGAGGCTCTCCAATAAAATTTTTAAAGTTACCGAAACTTTGTTGTCTATTTTAGACCAACTATTTCAAAATCAAGAGATTTGGGAATTTTATGAAAGAAAATTCAAAATATAGCACTGAAGTTGGTGATGTCACTTGATAATCTGGTGTCACAAATGGCAAATTTCGACTTTGTCATCTCCAGAACTTGTAAAGGTTTGTCAAACTGATTTATGAGGCAGCATTTATGGGTTAGGAATTGCACATTGAGGCTCGCAAAGCGTGTCGAAAATTTTGCCCTTTTTAAAACAATGAATTATAAGTTTGCGCTTGTATCGAAGAGAACTCGGAATTTCACGAGAAAGAAGAGTTTAGAATATCACAAAAATGGAAGATGTGTTTTCTGATCCGGGAAGTGTGTGTGTGTGTGTGTGGGGGGGTTAGGAAGCATACTTCCGCCCCTCATTTTCACTAAAGGGGGGGGGCTATCGCGCCCGTAGCCCCCTCGCCCCACTCCCTACGTCTAGGCATTGTAATCAATATGACAGATATTATCTAATGAAAGAATTGGGACAGGATAAAGGGAACTTTACATGGAATTTACTCAGCTTCCCTCCCATGTATTTCGGCATCGTGCTGGTCTGTGGTAGGTTCAATCCAGCATAAACTTGGAAGCCATGCATATCACAAATCCGTGCCCGTACATATGACTCATTTGGAGCAATTCTCCTCAGATGCAGATACGAACACCGAACGCATGAATGGGATGTCTCGCAGTGTTCTTTGATATTTTGTGAACGATTTTGCTTCGCACACTGGCGCACACGCTGATCATTGATCACATATGAATGGATGGAAGGCCTAAGACTTTTAGAATGCTCAAGTGGTATATATAAGATAAGCAATTAAATTTCACTACGCCCCCTTCGGGTAGTAGAATGGGGTCTACCTTGGGGGTCTACCCGATATTCCCGGGGTTCAATGTTCCCTAGGTTCGATGTTCCCCGTTTTCTTATTTTCTCGATGATGTGGAGATGTTTGCAGGGTTCTTTTTTCCCGCGGTTCGATGTTCCTAATATTTAGTAACTTTGAAATTCGGGAACAGCGAACATTGGAAACATTGACATAGCCCTTCCTCTTGTATGTAGCCCATATTTGTAACTATACCGCCGGTGGTATTATAATTATCTCACAGGAAGTAAAACAAGCCGTAATCACTGTCCCAGCATACTTCACCGACGCACAGAGACAAGCTACTCTGGATGCAGGGGCCATTGCTGGTCTGGAGGTGTTGCGCCTCATAAACGAACCAACAGCAGCAGCCCTTACGTATGGACTTCAACAAAAGGTTGGTTTCTGCAATAATTAAAACAAAGGATATTTTTGGAGTTTTATGTCTGTACTTAAAGGGCATGCAATAGCAGTCACCTCAGCTTGAAGTTGTGTAGTATAGGGCCCTACTGTCCAGTTTCATGATTGGCTGTTGAGAGTCATGTGACAACATATTTCTCCAAAAATGTGAAATTTACTTTAAGAAACTGCTTGGTTTACCTTATATATATTCAACATGGAAGTGATAAAATATGATGGGAGATACTTTAAAGAGAAATAAGAAATGAATTGTGACATTAAGCTGCTGCTTCAAAGTAAGTTTGGGGACTGCTCTTAACCTTTACATTATACTATCTTGCTAGTTTTGTAATTTTGAAAACGAAAATGTTTCAGAAAACGAAATGGATCCATTTTTAACTCCTTTGGGATATATTTTTGCCAGAAGCTGCCTTGAACCATCACACCACGGGACCACCGTTTACTGATAGGGGGAAAAACTTCGTGACCCCTGCCTTTCATTTCAAGCTTTGAGTACGGAATGAACAGATTCCAATGCAACAACAGCAAACCAAAGAAAGAAAGAAAGAAAGAAAGAAAGAAAGAAAGAAAGAAAGAAAGAAAGAAAGAAAGAAAGAAAGAAAGAAAGAAAGAAAGAAAGAAAGAAAGAAAGAAAGAAAGAAAGAAAGAAAGAAAGAAAGAAAGAAAGAAAGAAAGAAAGAAAGAAAGAAAGAAAGAAAGAAAGAAAGAAAGAAAGAAAGAAAGAAAGAAAGAAAGAAAGAAAGAAAGAAAGAAAGAAAGAAAGAAAGAAAGAAAGAAAGAAAGAAAGAAAGAAAGAAAGAAAGAAAGAAAGAAAGAAGGAAAGAAAGAAGGAAAGAAAGAAAGAAAGAAAGAAAGAAAGAAAGAAAGAAAGAAAGAAAGAAAGAAAGAAAGAAAGAAAGAAAGAAAGAAAGAAAGAAAGGAAGAAAGAAAGAAAGAAAGAAAAAAAGAAAGAAAGAAAGAAAGAAAGAAGGAAAGAAAGAAGGAAAGAAAGAAAGAAAGAAAGGAAGAAAGAAAGAAAGAAAGAAAGAAAGAAAGAAAGAAAGAAAGAAAGAAAGAAAGAAAGAAAGAAAGAAAGAAAGAAAGAAAGAAAGAAAGAAAGAAAAGAAAGAAAGAAAGAAAGAAAGAAAGAAAGAAAGAAAGAAAGAAAGAAAGAAAGAAAGAAAGAAAGAAAGAAAGAAAGAAAGAAAGAAAGAAAGAAAGAAAGAAAGAAAGAAAGAAAGAAAGAAAGAAAGAAAGAAAGAAAGAAAGAAAGAAAGAAAGAAAGAAAGAAAGAAAGAAAGAAAGAAAGAAAGAAAGAAATAAAGAAAGAAAGAAAGAAAGAAAGAAAGACAAACATCTCATAAAATAAATCATAAGATAGAAAGTTTACAAGAGATAGTTTTAGAAAATTTTTCACACTGTTTTAAATGAGGAAAGAAGAGTACCAGGCTAGAGCCAGGAGTACGCATGTGCATTTGGTCAATTAGTTGCCCAACTTGCACAATTTGACAACTAATTGACCATGCCGTGGTCAATTAGTTGGCGCATATGGTCAAAAAGGTGATGTTGGTCAATTAGTTGCCGTGGTCAATTAGTTTCACTGTGCAAATTTTCTAGCCTCGTCCGCTATTTATTTTTTCGAAATACAAAAAAAATACTCGCTCAAGGCTTTTACATATGCATGAACTCTCACTTTTGTTGTGTGCACCCCTACATGTTTTCAATGCACGACCGATTCTAAGATCTGACAGCAAGCCTCTGTTGACGGGCACAACAATCGTTTCTTTGTGCACTGCATAAGACCATAACGCATGATATTTTATCTACAACTTGCAACTGAAAAAGACAAGATGTGCCAGTTTGGGAGGGTGAGTTGTTTCTTCTTCCCTCATTGAGTCTACGAACCACTAACTTCATCGACGGCTCATTTAAGTTAGGCTAGGCCTAACATTAGGCTAACGCTAAGCTGGGTCTCACCTTATTGTTGCTTAGGCCTAGGCTAGGCCCAACTTAACAACTTAGTAACTTAGGCCTAACGTTCGTCTTAGTTAGTTTTGGGTGTGAGATCCAGCGCAAGGGTGTAGGCCAAGACCTGTAGCCTAGTCTACAGGCCTAGGCCTAGTAGTCTAGGCTATCCTAGGCCTGTAGGCTGTAGCCACCCAGTACGCATGATTCTGGCGGTCCGCTGGCGGTATAGGCCTATGGCAGAAAAATGCTGGCGGTTTAACGCTGACAGCCTGCTAACGCACCGACGGATGCTTTTGTACAGTTAGGTCTTGGCGGAACACCGCCAGCGGACCAACAGTCAGCTGTACTTCATGCACTGAGCTCATGCATTAACAATAATATCCACTGGATATTATCCAGGAAGTCCATTGTGATTGGTCAGTGAAATTGTGTGCACAACACAAAGGGGCTTTCAATTGCAAGCTCATTGTATGTAGTGTGAAGCTTCTGATGAAGTGTGTTGGCCTGTATATAGTCAGTGTAAAGGAATAGCAACTTCAGCATACAGTTGTTGAATGCAGTCAGTGCAAAGAACACTACTTTTGGCAAGCGATATTTTCGCATCCGTCATCGTGGAGTGTTGATGCCCCTGTTAGCAAAGGTCGGCGGTCCAACGGTGGCAAAATAGCCGACAGTGGACCGATGGAGGTCCGCCAGCTGAATCCCGACTCCCATGACGTCATGCAGTTGTTTAACCAATTAGCATCGCTCATGGTAGACCTTATACTGTTCTTTCCTTGGAACTTAAATACCTCATATGGTAACGATTAGTGAATTCTCTACTGCTGGCCAGACAAGTTCTTTGAGACAGCTATGACATGGCCATAAAACGGCCTAACCTTTGCTGACGGAAGGCCTAACCACTGCGGAATAATTACATTCCTTTCTGCATGGAAAATAGAACATGCAGGATTTACACATTTTTCTACTTGTGGACATTTGGAATGCTTTTAAGAGCTGTTACTTGATCAGTCTTATCCCAGACTATAACTAAGTGCTGTTGGACTGAACGTTTGGACTGTAAAGCTGACCAGATTGAATGAATGCCATTTTGCATGATTTCCTGGCAGTTAAAGTTTGAAGGAATTTTAATTCTGTACTCAGTCTGGCATAGACACCATATTGCTTGAAAAGGTCGTTATCTCCTTCGGGGCCATTGTAACAAGCAGTCTGTGTTTAGCTAACTCTCTTCCAAATGGACAATAAAGGAAATGAATGAAATATCATGATGAATGCAAAATCACCCTGTGTAAAATAATGGAATAACCCTATACTGCAAGCCTGTTACAGCTGGTGGTCCACTAGTGGACCACTGGCGTTCTCTAGCATTTTTCCGCCGGAGGACCACCGTAAAAAAGCTAGCCATTTCGACGGCTGTCCACCGGTGTTTTACGCTAGCGGCCCGCCAGAGTCACTGCTGTCGGACCGCTAGCATATTGCTAACTGGGCAGTTAGCAATGCTAAAGTTTGGAACTGTAAGCCTACAGTAGGCCTAGACCTAACAATAGGCCCTGGAATACAGTATGTCTAACTAGGCCCAGGGTAAATGTTAAGGCCTTACAGAAATAAGATCGAGGGTTAGCCTAGGCCTATCAGGGAATAATTTATCCAGTATCGCATTGCAATTTGCTACACAAACAGCCCAAGTTGCTAAACAAATGAAAAATTGATTAGCAGTTTTTTGTGTGCATAACCCTTACATTTGCACAAACAATGTATGAAAGACCTCAAAAATCTTCAAAAACTCTTATGCAGTTTTGAATGCTAAATTATTCCCTGCCTATAGATTAACCATGATGACCAACAGATCAGAATGGAGCCCTACAGTGGGTGTGCGCTGGGCAGTGACTGTCATCCAGACAGCACTTTACCTTTTCGAATACCTCTCCCACTCACTACAAATCTCCCAATTGATGTTGCAAACTAGCTAGCCTCAATTTCAATCCTAGGCTGGGCCCCAAAAATGAAAAATATTAAATTAACTTAGGCTAGCTGAAAAATGGCATGGGCTGTGCTAGTTGATCATGCTATTTGGGGAGTGAGTGGTTTGAGTTTTACTGCTCAGTCTCCAACTTGTCGGTTCAATTCAAGGAATGAAAATTTTCATATTTGGTGTGTACATTAGTTATGTTGAAAAGAAGAACCCTACTGTTTTTGGTAGATGTCAAAGTTCATTTGAGGTAACTAGATGTCAAATTATAAAAACCTTGTAAACACGATAGTGAGGAATGACCAATACTTTTCATATTTTGCATATAGATTATCATCTCAAATGGAAGTTTCTACTGTTTGTGTGACCTTGTGGTCAAGGGTCATTTCAGGTCATTAGAGGTTACACTGCCAGAACCAAGTAATTGGCTTCAATTTTCAAATTTTTGTCCCCAAGAGAGTTTGAAGTTTGCTGAACACACATTTTCCCCCCTAAAAAAAAGATTCCCCTTCCCCCCTACCATCTTGCCCTTCCAAAACATTTGCTTCCTCCCATTCTTTGCTTGGACAGAGGCTTGTGGAGGCTTGTTATCACAATATGTCAGGACAGCAAGGACAATTTTTATATTTGGTTCATAGATTTGCTATTTTTCTTGGGTGAAGGTTAAAGATCACTTGACCTCAAAGACACCAGCTGTTCAAGTCTCCTAAATAGCTTGTAAGCTTGGCCACCAGGAGTCTAATGCAACATCACCAAAGGTCAAATGCTAGGTCTCCAGAGGTCAAAATTTTAGGTCACCAGAGGTCAAATGTCAGGCCACCAAATGCCAGGTCACTAGGGGTCATATGCAAGTCACCAGAGGTCACTTACCAGGTCACTAGGGTCATTTGCTAGGTCACTAGAGGTCAAATGCCAGGTCAGTAGAGGTTAAGTGCCACGTCACCAGAGGTCATATGCCAGGTCACCTGAGATCAAATGCCAGGGTATCATCGGTCAAATGCCAGATCATCAGAGGTCAAATGTCAAATGAGATCATAAGTGTTTACAAACTTCCTAAACTTCTTTTCCTTGAAGTACACAAGTTAGAAGGATTTCATAATTGGTATGTGGATGCAGTATAGTTATTAAAAGATCCCTAATTGTTTTGAGGGAGGTCAGAATTATGCCAGCCATGACAAGGTAGAATTTCCTAAGAATTTCCAAGATTATCATCTGTGGTCACCAGAGTTCAAAAGGCAAAATTGTCCTTTTAGTGAGGAATCACCAAGTCTTTAGGCTGTCAGGTTTATTTTTCTTTTCTTTGTTAATTGTGGCAGGTATCACCAGTGCAAAAGTTCAAGTGGTCCAAATGCATGGTGAAGACAAGGTGAAGAATATGTCCAGCTAGAAGACTGTAATGATAAAGTTGATGGTGATATACTGTAGCACGCAGATGATCATTCATCTTTAGTCTAAGTAAGTAGACTGTACTTCACAACAGGCCAAGTAAATAGTCACCATGACATGAATAAGTATACCCCAGTAGATAATTTATTGGCTTCAGAAACTCAAAAGAGTACCGTAAACTATCAGTGAAACCATATTGCAATGAAATGCTCTCATTGAT
The DNA here is from genome assembly GCA_037179385.1 of Holothuria scabra. Classification (NCBI taxonomy): domain Eukaryota; kingdom Metazoa; phylum Echinodermata; class Holothuroidea; order Aspidochirotida; family Holothuriidae; genus Holothuria; species Holothuria scabra. Next base: position 6,858,431 of record CM074187.1, on the reverse strand, counting down.
ATGTTTACTGTCTGCACTGCTTCTAAGAACAGGAGAGGTTAATGTAATCAAATTTAGTATGCAAACTTAAAATTTCTGATTTGGAAATAGTTACTTGATACTTCATATGTTACTTAACAACCTCAGCACATTTCCCTGATTTTCAAAAAATATTGTGACTGTGCAACATTGATGTGTTGTTTATTTTCTCTTATAAATATAAGGTAGACCATATTCAATAACTTAAACATTCATTAAACAAAGAGTAAAATGAATGAACTTGAAAATGTTCCTCAATCCATTAACAACAGTCTGATGGATTTCATGGAAGCAGTTGTTTTCTGGTAGTCCTGTGTTGACCCATGATACTCAAAATTGGTTGCCACCCATCAGTTAACACCCATATTTTCTTCTTTAACAAAACCCAAAGGGGCTTACCATGGTGAAAATGGCAGAACCCCCAAATGGGTGTTCATGATTTTAGAAATATTAACAGCTTGAAAATGTAGTGTTGTGTGGACTGGTGCCAATTATCAGGCAGTGGTGACAGCCAATGAGAAATAATTATTTTTTATGGTGCTTAATGCATTGAAGTACTGTACTAAACACTTTAACCATCAGAACTGTCAGGTATGCAGATAATTTTCAGCATTGCTCCACACTCCCAAAACCTGAGGGGGGGGGGGGGATTAAAAATTAAACATAGTCACCGCTAGCTCACCCCAAAAAGCAATTTTTGTATTAATTCAAAAAATCTCAATTTGTTCACTTCTTTGATTGACAGCAAGTTCAAAAAGTGCAGGGAGCTGTAGTTTATATTAAAAACCATGTACATGTACTACAAGTGTTTTTATTAACACATTAATCATGTTGGATTATGTCTGGATGAGTTTTAGACACTTGTGGGAGGAACTTTTAAAAGTAAATAAGTTTTGAGAATTGGAACTGCTCAGGATGAGAGGATTCAGCTTTTACATCTTGTGTAATAGATAGGCCTATGTAAATTAAAATAAGTTTGTTGTGGGGTAATTAATCTATATCCCCCTCCTTACCTCCTAGCTATTTATGTTTTGTAAATAGTTTGTAAATATTGGGGCTTGTAGATCCCCAAAGGAAGGAATTTTGTGGGATTTATTTGCTCTTAGATAAAATATATTACCATCAGCAGTTTCTGCTTAACATTCAAACTGAAAATTTGGTTTCCTTATTTGAATTTACAGATGTGATACTGCCTCAAAGAGATGTTAAGGTAGTAAAAATATCTAGGGTTGAGATGATAGAGACCACAATCCATGAGGTATGATTTATATCCAGCAGGTTTGAAGGTTATATTATTGAAATCATTTTACTTTAAATGCATATTTTAATTTATAATCTAAATATATATTTCTTGGGCAGTTTGACCCAATTCAATATATTCCAATTGATGCCTGGGGAGGGGGGAGGGGGCAAAAGATTTAATCACTGTACTTTTGTAGGGTTGAATAGGGAATTGTACCCTCAGATCTGTGAAACAACACAGCTTCACCTTTCAACCCACCTACATGTAGAGGGTTCACTGAATCAATAAGAGAGAGAAAAAAAAACAAGACATTCTGTACAATGCAAAAATGAAGTAAGTACAGAAAATAAGTACAGTTTTGGTCAAAGACCAAAAGGTATATAACAGGGAAAGGTCTTAAATAAGAAATGTAGCTGTACACAAATGGTGGACATCGCACTCCAAAGAACACAGAACAGCCATGTCAGTGATAATACAAAAACCTGTACATTTGATGTGGGGAAGAAAATACAACTTTGCCAGAATATTTATCCCCTATTAATTTAGCTAAGTCTGTTTTGCAACTTTATACAAATTTTGGTTGGTACACTTTTTAGAGATATAGAGCCCCACATTCATAAAGTAGCAATAGGCTATGCAGTATAGTTGGTACAAAGATATTTAAATGAATATAAATTCCACCTGATGTTTTACTATTTTGCTACTAAAATATGCAAAAAACAACATTTCTTCAAGTTTTATCTAATTAGCTATATCATAGCCAATTATGTGTATCAAACAGATAAAAGCATTTATGATTCTTGACTCACTGCTGGTGTATGTACAACTTTCTGTAGAAAATGGATACCAACTGCTGCTTAACAGTCCCTAAAATGAGTCCCAAATTTATCATTCTAGTCACTTGACATCCCAAAAAATTAGTGTAAGAAAGTTCTCAATTCAGCATTTTTCAACTTTCCCTCTGTTTTACAGAATATATTAGCATACTTGACTGCCTGCTAGCTAACCCCAAATGTTACATAACTTTTTGTGCATTTTGGTATGTCTGGTAATGTCAATCAATTAATCAGGCAATAAGATGTAATCAGGCAGAGAAGGACAGTGTTTCAAAGAAAGATTCATCATGCTATAAAAAGCTGGACCCTCACCAGGGGACAATGGCAGGCCCTGACCGGGCTGAGCCGACCCTTGAGGGCTCAATGCTGGTGCTGGGGCCATTGATGTAGGAACACCTAAGACTAAAAACTTGAATTCATGACATAAGGTCTTCTCCCTACTGCCCCCTGAAATTAGTTCCCCCCTCCAGCCAGTTACCCAAGGCTGTTCACAGGCATGGGGATAATCTGTCTTGGGTTTTTTACCACAGTCAGCTGGTTCATAATATGATCCATACAATGTAGTAATTTCTACAACTGTCTGTCCTGCCAATGCAGTCTGATCAATTTTGTTTAATTATTATTAAACAAATGAGCACATATTTTCAAATTTTCATCAAGAGAGAGGAGTTTTACACTTGGATCAATTTTGGTATAGCAGTCTCAAGCAGTATTGAACAATTGAGGCTACTGTAGGCTCAGCCTCCTGAGATGCACAGGTGCATACAACTGACAGATGCTCTTTTTTAAACTGCAAAATGCCAAAGAAGGAAAATTGGTATGTAGTATATTTTACTGTATAATGTACGTCTCCGTATGATATGGGCAAAGTTCACAACACCATGTTTTTTGTGTACTGTAATTTTGCAATTTGTATTTGAAATTTATAATGGTGGTATGTAAAAGTCTGCAATTTTGTAATAGGTATCTTACTGTTATTTTTCAGAGTTTTGGAGAAATTACAAAATAGTGGCATGCAGCCAAAGACAACATGACTTGCTGTCAATTAAAAAGTTGTGCAACCTCCTACAAATCAACAGGGAAATAGCAAACCATCTTAGCATAATAACTTTGATGACAACAAGAACATCATCCAGCTGTACAGAAGACTTCTGAACATTGCTATAAATGCCCTGCCACCATGCATCCAGCACAAATTAGGGATTAGCAGGTAACTGTTAGGTAAACACAGTCGGTAATACAGAATAAATTCATTTCTTTCTTGACTTGAGACAATTAAAGTGGCAATTGAGTTCCCAGACAAATAATGGCAAAGAACAGGATGTGTGCTTCATGTTTTTCTCAGAAAAATATAACCAGGAGAAGGCTATTTAGTAGAAAAGACCTATTAAAATTGTATATAATGAACAAAGTTGAAAAGAGACAAGTGGAATATTCAGTGTTTCCTCTGTAGCTATAGGCAGTCATTTTGGAAAAAAAAAAAAACAGACTTACATTTCAGTAGCAAGGAATCACTAGGCCTTTTGGCTTTTTGGTTATTTACTGAGACCTTATTTGGGCCCCAAATCAGACCCTTGTTAAGGCCGTTGCCCCAATTTAGTTGGTCTTGAATATCACTTTTGAAAGTTGCGATGTCGGTTGGCCAAATTTTGCAAACACACTGGCGTTGCTCTGAAAAGTGTAACTGAACCCCATTTTGAACACTTATGGTCCTTTGATTCTGTCCCAAAGGTAAATACCCAGTCCTACCCTTTCTTAAGTTTGATTTTTATAACTAGTAATGTGTGGAGATATCACAGTTATAAATTTCAGCTTTGTTCTTGAAAGTGTAATGTGCTAGATTTTGGGGGCCACATTGGATCCTCCTTTAAGACCACGTACCAAAATTTTGTTCTGAAGTTATAATTTGGAGCTTGTGATGTCACTGTATCAGTCATTGTTGAGCAAAGTAAAGTTGGGCCCCATTTGGGCCATTGCAGCGTGGAAAATTCCTTCACTCTTAAGCTGGAATTTCCAGAACAATTATTCCAAAGATAGGGTATATTTTTAAAGCCAGTGTTTTGTTGGCTATTGTGGCATTATTGTCAGCATTATTTTTCAATAGTGCAAACTTTTGGTCCAGTTTAGGTCCTCCTTAAGGGGCAAATGCCCCAATATTTTTCTTATGCCTGGTAATTAAATTAACTGATTTTTATTGGATAACTGCTATGAATATCATTGCTGTTCCCAAAAATGTAATTGAAGGTCATTCTGGGGGTACTTTAGGATCCTGTCTATTCTCATGTTCCCAATTGCTGCCCTTAAGAAATGGGTTTTATTTGTCACCTGATTGGAAGCTGAGTGGAACCACCAGACCTTTTATTCCTAACAGAGTAAACCATTAGGGAGCTAGCTGGTCTGCAGCAATAAGGATGGTAATATAATCGTATCAATTGCCTTAGCACTAAAGAGAGAGATTCATGATTTGAAATTTGGAGGTTTGCATACTGCACTTCTTGACTGAGTGTGCCAGGTAAAGAGAATCATAATTGTTGCAAGTTATTAACAGCAGTATTTTTGAAATAAATGTGAAATGTTTCTTATAATTTTATTCAAAGAAAAGTTCATTGAATCACCATTTCATCATTTTTTGTCAGGAACATAACCCCATTTTCAGATTAGAAATCTCAGTAGAGGATGAAAATGTCCACATGCACCTTGCCAGTGCCCTATCACACCAACTTCCCTGTTTTTGATTGGTCCATGCTAATTTTAAAACAAGGTCTTTTGTTTCACTTAACCTTTGCAATATTTAGGCAATGGAAATACTTTACCACATAGAAGAAGTAGAGCTACAAAGGAATGTAGGTGAGGATGAGGAGGAGGGAGAAGAGGATGACATCCAATTTGACAAAATTAAGGAGAGCAAAAGATGATGAAGTGTTCAAATGGTATGTAGTAAATGAGACCAATACTCCCAAAATTATAGATGAAGTGAAATTTGCTTTGTACTACTGTTCTGCCTTCCCTCCCACCCCACAAATGAAATTCACTGTTCTATTTGACATGCACTTTCTAGATTTTTTAAACTACATGTTGACTATAGTGTGTCAAATGTTTGAAGTATTTTCCATCAATATTTTGCTCAAATTATCAATAAAAACTGCCACATGCAAAAGACATCACAAAGTTTATCATACAAAGTATGGGGGTATGTTCACCCTGCACATGTACTGAGCTGTGTGTCATAATGATGAAAGATATCTTATGCACAAGATGCTATCTTTACCTATTTAATGAAATATACTTGTTGTACACATGATTGACCATAAAAGTAAGACCAAAAATATGTGTTCTGGTTCAAGAAAGCTTGTTAGGAGCTCCTATAAATTTGTAATTCATTAATCACATTAGACCTTCCCCACCCCCTAAAATTGTATCGCTTGAAAGTTTCGTACGGCAAATGTTTAAGAATTACAAAATTGCTATAAAACAAACAAGTATTACCCTATAATTTGTTTGCAGTATGGCAACAACAACATAATGATGACTGTGTCAGTCAAAAAGGAGGGGAGAAGAGGCATAGAGACAGTGAGTTAAGGACAGCTGCACAGTAACTTGAGCAACAATCAAGATGGCAAGAAGGAGTCAGAGGCTGTCGGCAGAAATGTAGTAACAGGTTACCTTGCCATTAGTGGTTAAAATTGCTGGATGGCTTGCTTACAGTATGACTACATGTAGTTGTATAAAACAACCACAGGGGAAGGGAAACTAACCATTTTTTTTTTTTGTAAAGTCCATACAAGTACTGCATTTATCAATAAATAAAATCAGATACAACCCTTACAGAAATATCAGCAAGCTTGCCACCAGCTTGTCAACAAGCTTGCCAACTAGCTTGCTTGTAAGCTTGTTTTTAGATGATTTTTAGATGATATCTAGATGATAATTAGATGATAACTAGCTTGTAGAAATACAATATAAGATTGCTGCAAGCTTGCCTACTAGCTTGTTTGCAAGCTTGCTTGCAAGCTTGTTTTAGATGATTACAAGCTTGCTTGTGTAAGGGGCGTGGCCTTAAGACTCGATACCAGATATGAATTGGACATGACTATTTCTTGCATTGTTATCATTACTGTAAAATATTTGGTACAGCACTGGTGTAGGCATATTACAATCCAGTGACCTACCAGGAAGTAGATTAAACCAGAAGGTTAGAAGTTGAGGGTAAAACCCTCTTGTCAAGAACTGTTAATATCAATGCCAATTAGATGTCTATTCAAGGACAATAGCCCTGAGGTTGACACTTAATAGCAGTTTATCTAAGATCAAACTTAAAGGGGATCTAAATAATCCTGCAATGCACCATGAGTAAATTAATCCCATTTTTGGTTTCGATGAAAAGAGAAACCTATGCATTCATGATGGCGTGTGTGTGTATGTATGTGTGTATGTGCGTGTGTATGTGTGTGTATGTATGTGTGTATGTGTGTGTGTTTGTGACACTTTGCTTGTTTACACGATATCTTGAGAAGGGAAGATCTGACAGTTCTCAAACTGGGTACACAGATACCCCATACTGAGAGGAAGAACCCTATTTATTTTGGTTGAGGTCAAAGGTCATCTGGGGTCACAGGGGTAAAAAACCAAAATCCTTGTTTACACAATATCTCAAGACAGAAAACTTGGATTAATTTCAAAGTTGATATATTGATGCGTTATGATGTAAGGAAGAACCCTATTGATTTTGGTGGAGGTCAAAGGTCATTTGGGGTCACGTGGGATCAAACCCCGAAATCCTTGTTTACACGATATCTCATGGTAGAAAACTTGGATCAATTTCAAACTTGGTACGTTGATGCGTTATGATGTAAGGAAGAACCCTATTGATTTGGTGGAGGTCAAAGGTCATTTGGGGTCACATGGGGTCAAACCCTGAAATCCTTGTTTACACAATATCTCATGGTAGAAAACTTGGATTAATTTCAAACTTGATGTGTTGATGCGTTATGATGTAAGGAAAAACCCTATTGAATTTTGGTGGAGGTCAAAGGTCATTTGGGGTCACATGGGGTCAAACTCAGAAAAACTTGTTTACATGATATCTCATGGTAGAAAACTTGGATTAATTTCAAACTTGGTATGTTGATGCGTTATGATGTAAGGAAGAACCCTATTGATTTTGGTGGAGGTCAAAGGTCATTTGGGGTCACATGGGGTCAAACCCTGAAATTCTTGTTTACATGATATCTCATGGTAGAAAACTTGGATTAATTTCAAACTTGGTATGTTGATGCGTTATGATATAAGGAAGAACCCTATTGATTTTGGTGGAGGTCAAAGGTCATTTGGGGTCACATGGGGTCAAACCCTGAAATCCTTGTTTACACAATATCTCATGGTAGAAAACTTGGATTAATTTCAAACTTGATGTGTTGATGCGTTATGATGTAAGGAAGAACCCTATAGATTTTGGTGAAGGTCAAAGGTCATATGGGGTCACATGGGGGTCAAAACCTGAAATCCTTGTTTACATGATACATTATGGTAGGAATCTTGGATTCATTTTAATCTTGATAGGCTGATGCGTTATGATGTAAGAAAGAACCAGATTTATTTTCGTGTAGGTCAAAGGTCATTTGGGGTCACATGGGGTCACACCCGAAATCCTGGTTTACACTGTATCTCAAGGTAGGAAACTTTGATTCATTTCAAACTTGATATGTTGATGTATTATGATGTAAGAAATAACCCAATAAATTTTGGTGGAGGTCAAAGGTCATTTGGGGTCACATGGGGTCAAACTCCGAACTTCTTGTTCACACACTTTATCTCAAGGTAGGAAGCTTGGATTGATTTCAAACTTGATATGTTGATGCGTTATGATGGGAGGAAGAACCCTATTAATTTTGGTAGAGGTCAAAGGTCATTCGGGATCACATGGGGTCAAACTCAGAAAAACTTGTTTAGGATAGCTCAAGGTACTAAATGTGGATGGATTTCAAAATTGGTATGTAAATGAATTATGGTGAGAAGATGGTCTGTATTGTTTTTGGTGGAGGTGAAAGGTCATCTGGGGTCATGATCGGTCAAACTTTGAAAAACTTGTCAAAATGTGATATCTCAAGGTAGGAAACTTGGATGGATTTCCTAATTAGTATGTGAATGTGTTATGGTGAGTTGAAAGTACTGTACCTGTTGTTTTTGGTGGAGGTCAATGGTCATCTGGTATCACCTGGCATCAAACTCTGAAAACCTTGTTTGCAGAATATCTTAAGGCACAGTATGAAATTTGGCTTTTTGAATAGAGAAATGTTTTGGTTAAAAAAAGAAAAACCAGTCACTTACAGGTGGAGACAAAGGTTATTTTTGGGTCACCAGTTGTTACAAGAAATGTAGCATTTTATTGAAAGAGCATGTATGTATCATCGAAACCTCAATGCATTTTTGCATTCTGGTTGTTAAAACTTACTTTGGCCAGCACATATATATATTTGAACCCCTGACTGTTGTTGGACTTCTATTGAACAAGACTGGTATAAATCAAAGCTGTTGTTCATTGAAGCAGCTAATCGGTGTTTTTCCCAGCCTGGATGTTCACAGAAAAAAAACTGGGGGGTGGGAGGAGGAGGGTTCAGTTGACCAAATCATGTTGATGCTTTCGATATACTGGGATATAGACTCGAATTTGCCAAAATATGTATGTGAACTAATTATAATTCCACCAAGCTTGGCACAGATTGTGATGAGAATATTTCAGTAGAAAATGCCTTCTCAGCTAAGCCATGCAAGGCATTCCCACTATTCATTTTATTACTTTGACATGAGGTGGACAAGTGCTTTGAAGTTTAAAAACCATGATTAATCTAAAATGGTCCTCTGTGACCCTCTGCTTTCTCCCATCAACGTGCAGGAAGATAGTTGGCTTCAGCAAGCAGAAAAAATTGGTTTCCTTTCATTTGTTTGGGTGACTTTCCACTGCATGTGCAGGTAATTGATACCAATCCTGGGTCCCCGTCCAAATGCCTGATTTGCAGGGTATGTGGTTCATAGAGTTCTAAAGCAACTGTGTTCATAATGAGTTACATGTTGTGGAAAGTTTGTTGTGATGTCATAAAAATATTGATGTATTTTCTCTCTCCCCATAAGTCACCCATGCTAGACAGTGATTCAGTATAGAATAACACTGTATAAACACTTTTCATAAATATTTATGGTTGCATTGACACTAAAAAATCTTTCACACAGCTGCAGTCTCATTTAGTGTTACTTGTGTTGGATATCTTGAGGCAGTTAAATTGCCAACATTTCTTATTAATAGACATGTAGATACCTGCAAAGGGTCTTTGGAGAACAAAAGTAAGCAGAAATTGGATATGTTGGCATCATAAATTTCTTGTTCCTGTAACAGGTCTGCTATAGGCTATGAAAAGTAAGTGGTATCTATTTCAAGTGCAACTGGTATTTCTTCATACTTAAAGGCCTGCAAGTTCAAACTAAAGAAAGTGTGATTGGAATTATTTCAGTTTCACATTCCAGTTATTCCTACTAAAGCAAGTGAGTTTGACACAATACATACTTTGTCCTTCACTTGTCATTTTGTTCTCATTCTTCATCCATATTTACCTTAGAAAATTTTCTGGACTCAACAGCTAAACTTATTCACTGCTTTTTGAAGTACATTAAAGCCTGTTTTGTTTTTTAGCGTGCTACCTTCGTGATCTTTTTACATTAATTTTTATTTTCTGATAATTTTATGGTTTGTATAAGTTTGTTGCCGTAGCTTTTACATTCTTTATTCATAGTTTTAATCCTTATTACTGCAATTTGTTTGTACTGGACATGTTTTTGTTTTTTTCTGTACAACACCTTGAATTGGTCCCTTTATCTTTTACTGCATGAGGCATTCTATGAGTCTGGCTTCTATTGTAATCCTTATTTAAAATCACATGAAGGCAATACAGTAATACTTTAACCATGTTATGTACAGCTAGGATTTTCACACATTAGGCAAGTAAACACATTGGTGTAATGCATTTTCTAGTGCATATGTAAGAGGTGAAGTCTTGCATAGTTGATGTTTTAAATTCTTAGATTCTTATATGATTAACTTTCGTGTACCAAGATCTACCTCATAGCATGCACGAAATGAAACTTATTCCCAGATGTTTTAAGTTGTTTCCACAGTACACATAGTTTGATGTCAGAAGGTAAGCCTTTTGTCTAGAATATGTTCTTCTGCACATTAAAGTAATTCATACAGCAAGATTTATGTGTGTAATAGATAATTAAGTTAAAATTAATTGTTGGGCTGAAGTTATAAGTTTGTTTAAAATGCTAAAGGTTAACATTTGATGGATTGGGGAATAATGGCTGGAGGGACAACCTTTCAGGGTATGCTGGGGAAACTCTAATAAACCTGGATGTCACTGGCATATCCTGTTTTAAATTTCAACCAAATTTCTCTCTTCAAAGCTTTTCATGATTTAAGTTGAAAATTCATTTTCGTAAGGTTTATGAAGCTTTGTTTGGAAGATATTGACCATTTTTGACATTTTAAATTTCCACAGTCATTATATACTGCAGGGTTGATTGCCACATGATTTCAATTGCATGGCTGTCAAATACTGTCATTTATTTAAAAATTGTGAAATTTCAGTGTAAAACTTTATAATTGTCTGTAGAACTCTCTTTTTTTGGTGCCTCTGTTAATGCAACTGTTGAAACCATGTAAAGATGTTTATGTAAGTGGTTACACAGTTACAGGATACAAATTATTTTTAGGGTAGACTCTGTATAAAAATGTTGAATAGGGATTGGTGTTTCCTGTTTAATTTTTGAACACATCAGATTTTTTTATAAGAACCATTATTCTGTCAACATCATGTGGTTTGAAGGATGATAAACTTTATTTGCATAGTGAAGTGGCTTGTTGAAAATCTTGAAAAATATTGAGCATATCTTAATGTGACATGCAGTTTAGCAACTTCTCATTGAGGATCACCAAATTCCACAGGCAAGTTAAAGAAAATACATGAGCTTTCTTCTTTTTGGTTTCATGTTGATTCAATGAGTATTAATTTAACGGTGGCCAACATGTAAATGTTGATTTATTGCAGTATAACATGTAATAAATAGTTTTGCCAAATTTCAGCTGTATTAATGAATAAATGTTTTGCGAACTTTCACCCAAGATTTGTATCATGACAAAGGAAAATAAAAGGGGGTTTTTCTTTTATCCATATATTTTTGTGTTGTGAAATTGAGGTTGGTTCCAAGGGAAGTGGGATTCAGTATTAATGAGCAGTAATGGTACTTCACCTCTTACATAGCAATGGTGCTAGTAGTTGTTACTCCTATTTTAAAAGGAGGCTTACCAATGTTTCAAATATGGGCTAAGTGTATATTTCCTAGTAGGGATGGCACAGGCACAAGACTTCCATTGCAGGACTTTCAACCCTGCAGCTCTGCTATAGCAACTGCAAATATTGCTGTCTAATGGCTTCACACTTCTCATCATCTCCAAAACAGAAAGGTTGTGTTCCATCACATTTTTGTTGATGATGCATTTCAAAGTCAGGTGTCCAAACTTTTCCTTCATTTTCTTCAAATAAAAATAGTTGAATTTACCTGAGTTTTCTTTTGATTTACTTTGTGTCACCATCTCATTCTAAATGTATATTCTAGCATAAATGCTTCTAATCAAGGTTACTAGATTAAATATAAAATGTGATTATAAATAGAATGTGGAAAAAGCAAGAAATCAAAATTAGAAAATTTATTAGTTATTTTGAAGTACACCGTACTTGAATGGTTTATTAGGACTGAAATTTCATTAATAGTAAATCTTTCAGTTTGCCACAGAAAGATCTATTCTTTCTTTTGAAAGAGAGCAATTCACTTTTGAGAGCCAGCATTTAATGTGACAGTGATGTGCATGGGAAACAAAGTCACAACTCAAAATTCCTTCCTGCCACTGTACTTTACTTGAGAAATATGGGAAATTCTCCCATTTTAAAATAAAGTAGAGGCTCTATAGTCAAGACTTCAAGGGAAGCAACTCAAGTAGCTAGTTGCACTTGACTGGGCCAAGAATTTATATTTCCTTGCCCCATTCAAGACTATTTTAGCAACTTGTGTTGTACAAACTGGACTGCATCTCTGGGGGATCAATGACTTTTCCAGAGGGGGTCCAAAGTGTGATTGCCAGGGTTATGATGAGGGGTGGCCACCTCAGTATTAAGCGATACTTCTGTCCCCATAATTTTACATTTTGGAAAAAATCTCCTTTGCACAATCTTGTCCAGAACTGTCCTCGGTACCAACTATATGCCCATTTAAGCATTTTAAAATGGCCATGAAGGTTGGCATATTTGATAGCAGTCTCAGAATAAACTGAAAAGGGATGTAGCCCTTCAATGCACTAAAAGTTATTTGATCCCCTCTTTGCCAGCACTTCATTCAGGATTTGTTGTAAGTTGTTATTTGAACCCAAAGTTGTTGGGCTTCTATTGTACCAGAATGGTAGTCAAATCTGCAGCTAATTGAAACAGCTAATTGGAGTAATGTAGCAATGGTCATGCAGGTGCTTTAATTGGGAACCCCAGTTTTTCCCTACAAACTGGGGTAGCTATGACAGATCTCCTTGAAGGCTAATATTCTGTAATGTAGTTTTTGCTGGTTGGCTACAGCCACAACAGCCTCCAGGGTAAAATCTGCTAATTAACTGCTCGACACATGCTCTGCACAACTGATTTCATCAGCTCGGAAACCAATTTTAGTAGCAAGCCAGAGTACCCAGTGGAAAACCCATGTTAAGTTGAGCTGGATTTAAATCCATGCACATGTGAATTATACTGGTTTACAGCAACTGGGGTAGACCACTCTGCCACTCTACGACCCAATCCCAATAACGACCCTGCAGGTGCTTGTCAAGCGTTCAAAGAGGAATTTCTTTGAAAAAGGCAACGTACCTCGACTTGGGATGTCCACGTATTGCAACAATGTTGCCACAATAACTGCAATTCAGACCAATTGATCCTAGACTAGTAGTGCCACACCCCTTTCACTGTGATTGTCTCATTTACCTTCCGTACTGCAGAATTTGTAGACATGCCAGGAGCAACAATAACAAACCACCTTTACACATATAGACTTGGTGCATTGGTGACACACTGACGTCACCCTCAGGGGCAAAACAGTGAAACGTGGCCGCACGCACAAATATTCATCCTGCACAAGTAGCAGACTGTGCGCATATCAGACTGGTTGACAAATCAGCTGTCTGCTTTGGTTTGTTTTGCCCCCAAAGGAGGGCGTACTTTCAGCTCTGTGACATCATTTGCACAAGGTCTAAGCTATTGAAAAGAAACAAAAAGAAACAAATGCACAAGACATGGCTCCACTATATTGTATCGCTCTATTGTTTATTGAAACCTTCAGATAAAAAGTCAGCAAGTCACACTGTGACAAATATAATTGACAAATATTATTCGCAGAGGCAACATATTCTGTAACTTTGATAAAATTGTGATAATGAATTCTTGAAGTCAAAATCAACTCACTTTAATGACATAGTGGCAATAAAATCAAAAGCCTAAGGTTTCCAGTTTTATGGGCTGTATAGGTGGATCAGAAGACTTCTAATCTGATCTTCCCAAACCACCCCACCCCCCAGCCCCATGCACACACACCCTTTTTCTAAGTCAGCATAGCAACTCACCCATAACACGAATAGGGACATCAAATGTTCAACACAACTTCACAATATTAACCGTTTAGTGCTACATGGTTAACAAACGTTTCCAGTGCTTAACTGAATTGTTAGTAGTTTGAAAGTCACGGTTTCAGCCAGCTTCAAATTTTAACCTTTTCAAGAGGCATCAAGTGATCAAAAGAGGTGCAACATTTGCATTATGTTGCAGAAAGGAAAGTTATGATAGACTATCAGTGGCAGCACCAGGATGTCAAAAGTTGACCGGGGGGGGGCAAAGGAAAATGTCTGTTGCATAAAAATCTTTTATAGTGCAAACATGTTTCTAAAAGGTACATTTATATGGTAATTTGGATTTTCAGTAAAGAATGTCATATGGTACCTGACAAAGATTCAATTGTGTATTCAGAGCCATCAGTAGAGCAAATTTTCATATGTATGTTACAATTAATGCATTCATTAAGTTTTGACAATAATGGGACACATGACAAATTTCTAACCATACTGGATATTTCACCTGAGTGCGGTTTGGTGGGTTAATCAAATTTCACCGAATTTCTTGCTTAAGTCGCAAAAGTACGCTCCAAGAAATCACAAGGTTGATTCAAGGCAGCCAGCAGAAGATGTAAACAAAGGCAGAATAAAACTGGTCAGATGTGCCACATATGTTTGCAAGGTGTACGTAAAAGGCAAACATAACTGCTTTACAGGTAGGAGATAAATTTAGGTGGTCTTCAGCTGCATTCCACGGCTTTTCAATGTTTACACAACCCTGTAAAATACCAGAATAGGTGTCCATAATAAAAACAGTAGACTTTTATATCACCAACAGCAAATTTTAGGAAGATATGCAAAAATAAATAAAACTTTCAAAACAATAACACAAATCTAGTCACTTCATTTGCTGATATCCTGAGAATGACATGTCCCATTTGAATGAGAGTTTCACCAGCTTTTGTAGAATTACTTCCTCTTCACATATGTAAATTAAATTTTTGCTTAATTGAACTTTCCCTTTAACCATCTAATCTAGAGAGTGAATGAATTTGTCCTGCATTACTTCTTATGTTTTTATATCTATTTTGTTTATCTAATACTTGCCTGCTATTCGGGATTTCATCTCTCGTTCCCTTTGGAGTGAGACTGGGCGGGGAAGATAGGCACTGAAGCCCTCCACTGAGCTTGTCCTCTGTGAGGTCATGGATGATGATATTCCCATGCTGGTGGCTACTTCCTTGTAGATCCAAAAGAAGTTACCTAACTTCTAAATTGAAAGCAGGTAACTAGAGGCAGTGTTTGGTTGCATGGCCCTTTTTTTGAGTGTTTTCACAACCCTGTAAAATATCACGATGCTTGTCCATAATAAAGACTCCGTACTTCTTCATACGACTATTAGCAAATTTTAGATAGAAATGCAAAACTAAATAAAACTTACATAGTATGGTAAAATAATCCATACCAAGTGTTTTTCTTAAGCATTATGCAATTTACAAAAAGAACATTAGTCAATTGCTTGCATACTGTGCATCTGATCCAAAGCACACAATAGCCTCAATTGTTCAATCAGTATTTGAGGCTGCTACACCCAAAATGGGTGCCAATGAAAGGCTTTTCTCCCTTTTTTGTCTTTTTGAAAATTTAGGCTACTCATTTAATATCTTCATTAGACCTATCAAATACAGAACCTCATTGGAATAACAGGGCAGATGAGTTGTCTTTATAGATTGGCCAGGTGAAGCAGCTCTAGAAGGGACTACACCTGCCTTTGATGTTGCCTTGCCCCCTTTTTTGGGTGACTCTGTTATCCCTCCACAGGCCTCGTAATATTTCTGGAATTGTTCTATTTTGAGAAAGAAGGGTTAACTTAGTGTATGATTTCATGTGCGGCAAACATATTTTAAGACTCTGTCACAAGATTGCACAAACAGAAAATGAAGACCAAAAATTGCAGTCTGTTCATGTATTAAGTTAGTCCCTGTTTAGTCTCTTGTTTTCATGACTAGAAATGCCTAGTGTGAAGGGTGTTCACCCACTAAACTAATTAGTATCTGTTTTTCCCTGAAGATTGCTACTCATGATCACTGGTTCATTACAAAACAGCAAAAAAGCTGAAACTTAAAAGTACAGTCCCTATAACAAATGTTCTACAGACACAAACTCATTAGTAATAGAAGCGTAAAGAAATAAAACTGACAATGAATGGATAGGTAATGTACCTTCAATCCAAGAACAGAAAACAGGCAAAAAAAAAAATATATATATATATAGGGATGATTGTAGACTAAAGATGCAGCATATATAATTGCATCCCGTCTTCTCACACTGATGAGAACTGGGGAGAGGTTCTGCATACATGATGGACTATGGCCTGGCTATGTCTTGATGTTCACCAGCTGAAAGCTGGAAGGATGTTCACCAGCTGAAAGCTGGAAGACATCTGATTTGAGACCTCTGAATGCCCTGCAGGATCTGACCCTGGTGTACTCCTCAGTCACATCATTTTGTCCATTAGTAATACTTTGTATCTGTTTACTCTTTACAGTGTGTTTCTTCTCTGTTGCATCATCGTTCATACTAGTCCTGTTTGTCTGATTGCATTCTCTCGTCTTATTCTCTCATTTTGTACGTTCTATTAATTGTCTGTTGTTATTCCTTTCACATCTATTTGGTGTTTTAGTTGTTAGTCAGTCTGTTGTTCATCCATTTCTGTCTATTCCTTGCACATTTACTGCCGTTCAACTTCCGTTAATTTACAACTCTTGAGATATGAAACCACCATACCTTTTGCAACAGAATGACTGAATGAGTGTTTTTCAACTGGCATATGCTATACAAAATCATGTGAGATGTGACATGCATAGCATTTACGTGTTATCAAATTGCAATTAAGTCTGTGGCATGAGAAAATTACAAGCTTTTGATTCCCCAATGAGAGGTGCTTACTCTATTAACTTCAAGGTTTACACCACAGACTGAAAAAACAAGAAGAAATGAAGCATTCCTTGTCAGGATGACAAAGTGATATATAACCTCTGCTATCCTCAAGCTCATTTTTGAACACAAGTCTAGTCACTTTATTTGTTGATATCCTGAAAATTACATGTCCCACTCGAATGAGAATTAATTGCACCGGCCAGCTTGCGTAGATTTATTTCATCTCCACATATGTAGGTTAAATTTTTGCTTAAACTTTCCCTTCACCCATCTCCTCTCAAGAGTAAATGAAATTATTCTGCATTATCAATTATGTTTTATATCTATTTTATTTACCTTATACTTGCCTGATATCCGGGATTTTATTTCTAGTTCCCTATAAATTGTGGCCGGCTGGAGGGAGGTGCAGAAATCCTCAACTGAGTTTACTCTCCGCGAAGTCATGGATGTTGTAATACCCATGCGGGTTGCCCGCTCCTGGTAAATTTTGAAAGGAAGTAGCTCTTCATGGTTTTGGGCTGCATTCCCCTCTTTTTAGTGTTTTTTTCACAACCCTGTAAAATATCAAATAATCCATAAAACCAGAAAGCCAAAAGGCTTAGTGATCCCTTGCCATCAATGCCTTACCTGCTTTCAAATTGACAATGTTTGATAGGTTTTTCTTTACATTTTAGGCACAGAATTTTCACAATTTTACTGCTGGTGACCTCAAATGACCTTTGACCTCTACCAAAAACAATAGGGTTCTTCCTCTCAACATGACAAATCTATATACCAAGTATGAAAATTGTCGGGCAATCCCATCTGAAGATGTCGTGTTTACAAGCCATTTTCGGTGTTTTCGCAATTTTACTGCTGGTGACCTCATATGACCTTTGACTTTTACCAAAAACAATACAATTTTTCTTCTCAACATGACAAATCTATATACCAAGTATGAAAAGTGTCGGTCACTCCTATCTGAAGATATCGTGTTTACAAGCTATTTTTGAAGTTGTTGCAATTTTACTGCTGGTGACCTCAAATGACCTTTGACCTCTACCAAAAACAATAGGGTTCTTCCTCTCAACATGATAAATCTATATACTGAATATGAAAAGTGTCGGACATTCCTATCTTAAGATATCGTGTTTACAAGCAAGTGTCACAAACACACACACACACATACACACACACATGACATCACCATCGCATAGATTCCTTGCCTGCCTACGGCAAGGAATCAATAAATGTAGACTCTTTCATACCACTAGTAGCAAATTTTATGTAGAAATGTAAAATAAATTTTGATGGTATGGTAAAATACCACGTTTTATAGTACCAAGTTTCTTTAGCATTATGCAATTTAAAAAAGAACACTGGCCAGTTGCATGCATACTGTGCATCTGTGACAAAGTCCACAATATCCTCAATTATTTGAGGCTGCTATACCAAAATGGGTGCCAATGAAAAAACTCTTCTCTTTTTTGTTTTTTTTTTTGAGGGGGTGGGGGATTATGCTACTCATTTAACATCTAAATTAAACCTTTTAAATACAGTACCTCATTGTAACAACTGGAGAGATCAGTTGCCTACAGTAAGGTTTGACAGTTGGAGCCGCTCAAGAAGGGATTCAACCTGCCTTCTACAGTATGTTGTCTGGCTGATTTTCCAAGGTCTCTGTCATACCACCTTGTACATAATAGTACTTCTCGAATTGTTCTATTTTGAGAGAGAAGAAGAATAACTAGATTTATGATTTCATGTAATGAAAACATATTTTAAAGCTCTGTAACATCTCACAAGATTGCACAAACAGAAAGAAAATGAAGGCTCAAAATGGCAGTCCTGTGATGCAAGTTAGTATCTGTTTAGTCTCTTTTTTTTCCTCTGCAGACTTCATTTCATGACTGGAAATGCATGGTATGCACTGTGTACATGAATAGTATCTGTTTGTTTCCAAAGATTGCTATTGCTCACTGGATCATTACAGGACAACAAAATAGCGGAACCTTAGAACTACAGTCCCTATAATCGTGTTCTACGGACACAAACTCTAAGTAACAGAAAAGTAAATAAATATAACTGACAATGAATGCATATGTAATGTACCTTTAATTGAAGAAAATGAAAAACACATGCAAAAGAAATTGTATTGGGTATTGACAGAGACTGATGATGCAGCATAATTGTGACCTGTCTTCTCACATGAGAAATAGGGAGAGGTTCTGTGTAAATGATGAGCTATGGCCTGGCTATAGGTCTTGATGTTCACCTGCTGCATGCTGGAAGACTGCTGATTTGGGGTCTCCCAAGGCCCAGTCTTTTCCCTGGTACTCATCCTCAGTCACACATCTTGGAAAATATATCCCTTACATAATTTTGTCAAGAGCTGTTATCAGTACCAATTAGATGCCCATTCAAGCATTTGACGATAGCCCTGAAGGTTGACACTTGATAGCAGTTAATTATCTCAGATCAAACTTAAAGAGGATCTGCTGTAACCCTTCAATGCACCATGAGCAGTTTGATCCCATTTTGACCAGCATTGGCCAGCACTTATTTGAATCCTTTACTATAGTGTTGGGCTTCTATTGAACAAGAATGGTAATCAAAGCTGTTATTCATTGAAGCAGCTAATCAGTGTAATGAACCAGTGGTTAGGTACTTTAATTGGCAACCACAGTTTTCCCAGAAAAACATGCATGACAGATATTAACCCTAAAGGTTAATATTTTGCCATGAGGTCCATTAATTAGCAATACTTTGTTTCCATTATGTTTATTTCTTTTCTGTTGCTTCATCGTTTCTAATCATTGTTTGATAGTGTTCTCAGGTATTCATTCGTTTGGTATGTTCAATTGATTGTCTGTTGCCATTTCTTTCACTTCCATTTGGTGTTCGTTAATCAGTCTGATGTTCGTCCGTTACAATACATTTACTGTTTATTTTCAACTTCAGTTAATTTATAACTCCTGAGATGAAACCCTGACAACTTTTGCCAATGGATCGACTGAATGAGCATATTTCATGCCTATATGCTGTCTGCAATCGGACATAGCCTTTACAATGTGCCACGAAGGGCAATGCCATGCAATGACCTCATCCACATGCATGGGCGTCCGCAGAAAAAGTTGGGGGAGAGGGGCAAAATTTCTAGGGAGGAGCAAAACCTCCAAGTCACCATGAATTGACACAAAGCATGTGAAAATTTCAGCCCAAAATTCAATTTCAATATCAAAACTCTTTGAGATAGTCAGCTTTATACTCCTACCATGACAGGGTTTTAGGAGGGAGATGAATCAAGCATGCATAAAATACAAGCATCAAAGTCCAGTGAGCCAAATTATTCTGTACTACAGTAAACTGAGCAGTATACATGCAGAAATTGGTAACTTTTCATGTGAAAATATCAGTGATCTATTGGGATATTCTTATGACATGCCAACAGTTCTATATTTGTATGTGTGTTTAAACTTTCCATGTACTATTTTTAATTACAATATTGTATCACTAACAAAAGATATGCATACAACTGTTAAGGATATCATGAGGGAGTAAAACATTCACAGAACAATTAGTGTAGTTCTGTACCACATTGCTTGGGGAAATATCTGAAATACATTGTTTAAATATGGTTGAGACATATGATGCCTGTAGTGATCTAAATTTGAATGATCACATTGTTCAATTTTGCAATCACCTCAAGTTTGTGAACAGATGCCAGATGGCCATCAACATTTTCACATTGTCTGCAATTAATCTGAAATGCGGGTGAATTAAGTCACCACATTTTTTCCATTTCAATTCTGATAATTACAGTACAAATGTTCTGTGCATAACAATATTTTTAAGACATCTTAGTAATGGTCAGGTGGTTACCGACTGTTTGCCGATTTTAAGTAATATTGGGAAATAAACATTTCATACGTATCCATGCATAACAAGTATTTTTATGTGATGATGTAGCCCAACCAATTATAACTTACGGATTATGGACTCAATTTCTCTCCTGGAACCCTTCTTAAATTTCCTAATGTCTGCAGGAGGTGGTATTACATCTGTAAAAAAAAGAAAAATGCAAGTTTTAATGCCAAATTTGATGTGGTGCTTTATTCAAAATTGGCAATGCGACTTCGTATAAAGAAATACTTTAACATCCAAAAATTGAGATAGCACAAAACCCAATAGTTTACCAGCTGCTGTGCCAACAGAACCAAATTTGGGCAATGTTCATGAATTTGTTTTTCAATACTATAATGACACAGTGTGGGAAATCATTTAAAGTTGGAAGTTGGCTTGAACACATTATCACCAATTTAATACAATTTGAGTTTAGCCAAGAGTTGCAATAGAGTGAAATACGTTTACATGTTTTCAATTCCATTTTTCCTGAAAATGTACAAAACCATTTCATCAAACAGTAGGAAAACTTTTCCGTATATGCTTCCCACCCACCAATGGTGGCAGCACTTTGTTTAGATATACTTCATAGAACAATTTTAGTTTTAAGTGAAAATTTCTTCTGCAAGCGGAAAACTCAAAATAGCGACTGCTTATATTCCCAATTCAGACCCCCCCTCCCCCAATGATGGATCTTTTTTAAACTGTAGTGCATCTACATACCCTAATGAAATCCTTCCAACTTTCCTAGCTGCTTCAAGGTATGATGTAATAGAATTTTGTTACCCCTTATAATCTCATATGACATTTGACCTCAGGTGACCTGGTATTTGACCTCTGGAGATCTAGCATTAGACCTTTGGTGATCTGGCATATGACCTCTACTGACCTAGCATATAATTCATGGTGAGCTGGCATTTGACCTCTGGTGACAAGGTATATGACCCCTGGACACGTGGCACATGATCTCAGGTAATGCGGCACATGACCTCTGGTGACCTAAAACATGACCTCTGGTGACCTGACACATGACCTCTGCTGACCTGACACATGACCTCTGCTGACTTGGTATATGACCTCTGCTAACCTGGCATTTGATCTCTGGTTACCTGGCATTTGACCCCTGGTGACTTGGCATTTGGCCTCTGGTGATAAGGCATAAGACCCTATTGACTTGTCACATGACCTCTGGTGATGTGGCACATGATCTCTGATGACCTGGCACATGATCTCTGGAGACATAGCACATGACCTCTGATGACCTGAAACATGATCTCTGCTGACCTGGCATATGACCTCTACTGACCTAGCATATAATTCATGGTGAGCTGGCATTTGACCTCTGGTGACAAGGTATATGACTCCTGGGCATGTGGCACATGATCTCAGGTAATGTGGCACATGACCTCTGGTGACCTAAAACATGACCTCTGCTAACCTGGCATTTGATCTCTGGTTAGTTGGCATTTGACCCCTGGTAACTTGGCATTTGGCCTCTGGTGATAAGGCATAAGACCCTATTGACCTGTCACATGACCTCTGATGACCTGGCACATGATCTCTAGAGACATAGCACATGACCTCTGATGACCTGATGCATGACTTTCAAATTCAAATTTTACAACTGATTAATAAACAGATAAGTGATAACATGCATTCATTTTGAAGAAATAATCCTATATCCATCCTACTTCATGCCTAGCCTAGATGATTCCACAGAACTAATGGTTTTCAGAGTTGGCAATTAATTGGGAATGTCTGGCAATGATCTGGGAGAATCTTCCTATGGATTTAGGGAAAATTAACACCTTTCTTGATGTAGTTAAGTTTTATTATCAAGTCCAAGTTCATAAACATTTTAAATTGAAGGGGAAAAGTATGCAAAAGATCACAATAACTGTGCACTTGTTGAATTAGATTTATGACAAGATACTTGGCTGTATGAATATGTGTTCTGTTCGATCAGCCTCTGATGCATGTTTTCCAGAACTGTTAATGTGCAATACCAATAAAATGCCCATTCAAGCAATTGAAAATAGCCCTGAAAGTTGAAATCTGATAGCAGTTTATCTCAGATTAAGCTGAAAGACCAGTGATTTTACCTTTCAATGCACACCATGAGTAATTTGACCCCCTTCAATGCCAGCATTTTTAACAAAAACACCCAGTCTCTTAAGTGAGGTATCTCTTGTTGGAAAAAGGGTATGATGACAGGTTTTAAAGAAATTGTGGGAAAAATTTTGGTTCTTTTCACACAACCCAAATGAAAAGCCACCAAACTATGCCAACTCCATCAGTGATAGCCCCATGGTGATGTTCATGATTAAGTATCATCTATGCACAAAACTTTTGCTGTTGAAGCAAATGTTAGGAATATGTTTGGAAAACCTGTAGATGGCCAAATTGCAATCTGCCTGGATAATGAAAAACAGTCTGTGTATAAGTTGAAATTGGCATTCTTTGGTGGAAAAATGAAGGGTGAGCCTGAAATAGCCCCCTCTTATATTGACTCACAGGTTAAGGTATACTAAAATTTGCATACTTTTTAAAAAAGGATGACTCAGACCAGGAAAGCCCAGTTTCCATGCCTGATCACACTACTCATGTGTGTTTTCATGTGATATGCATACAGTTGAACCAACAACTGAAAAGTGTGGTTCAGTGGCTTTCAGTTTCACATTGTCGATTCTTTTGGATTGTTAATCATTGTCAGGTATAAATATTTACATTTACTGAGGTTATGAAACTACAGTATATCTAAGTCTCATCCAACACCTCTATCCCTCATCCCATAAAACTAAGGAATGAAACATACTGTTGGCTTTTTAGATGGGGAGACCTTCTGAAAACACACATCTTCACCACCTTCCTCTTCCTTTTCCTCTTCGTCTTCGGTGAAGAGGCTTTCACTGCCTAAACCATGGTGCTGGGAAAGGTAGAAATTATGACTTGTACAGAATGCATGAAAAGTAAATGGAATACACCAAACTCCCCCTCCTATAGCTTTATTGCCTTAAACTTGTTCATTTTCATATTAATAATTCATCTTGTACATTGCATGGTTATTTTCAATTTTCAAATGATTAATAAAGATGAAAAACTTGACCCCAACATTTCCCAGCAACTCACAAAAAATATGTTGTACAACATGCATGCCAGAAGTAAACCAGTTGAACAACCAGAATGCAAAAATGCATTCAGGTTTAGATGATACATAAATGTCATTAGGCATAAGCTACCTCTATGCAGTATGGACACTGTTTGTTTACACAACTCATCACGCTTCAGTGCCAGCACAACCAGCCTACATGTGTCCAAAGAGATAAGCCTATTGTCCTGGTCTGCTGAGGCAGCTCTGGTTGCAAACTTGGCTTGCTCTGAATAAACAGTCTCTGCCTTTATGAATGAGGTTTTCAATGGGTCTCTTTGTTTACATAGTGCTGGACATGGCAGCTACTATTGACAGAAAGCTGATAATAGGAAGTCGGGTTGACCTTGCTGTAACATCATTTTTAAACAAAAAGTGGGGTGTCGGGTATAAATTGTATAGAGGCAACCTTATGCCTAATGGTACCATTTCAAATTTGCCATCATGCACCATTATCTTCTCACTCAATTTTGTCATTCCAGACAGACAGACGGACGGACAGACAGACAGATAGACATCTTGAGATATCGCTTTACAAGATTTTCAGACTTTGACCCCTGGTGACCTGAAATGACCTTAACTCCACCAAAAACAATAGAGACCATCTCCTGACTATAATGCATCTACATACCAAATATGAAATCTATCCGAGTTTCCGATCTTGAGATATCATGTTAACAATATTTTCAGACTTTGACCCCAGTGACCCCAGATGACCTTTGACCTCCATCAAAAACAATAGGCACCATCTCCTGACCATAACCCATCAACAAACCAAATATGAAATTTATCCCAGTTTCCTATC
Organism: Holothuria scabra; assembly: GCA_037179385.1. Classification (NCBI taxonomy): domain Eukaryota; kingdom Metazoa; phylum Echinodermata; class Holothuroidea; order Aspidochirotida; family Holothuriidae; genus Holothuria; species Holothuria scabra. The sequence continues at coordinate 6,833,873 of CM074187.1, read as the reverse complement.
TTGAGATATCTTATTTACGAGATTTTTAGACTTTGACCGCTGGTAACCTGAGATGACCTTTGACCTCCTCCAAAGACTACAAGGCCCATCTCCTGACCATAACGCATCAACATACCAAATATGAAATCTATACCAAAGCTTCCTATCTTGAGATACCCTGTTAACAAGATTTTCAGACTTTAACCCCTGGTGACCCCAGATGACCTTTGACCTCTGCCAAAAACAATACGGCCCCCTTCTCAATATGGCCCATCTATGTACCATGTTTGAAAACTGAGATATCGTATTAACGAGCAGTGTCACAAACACACACACACATACTGTACATCCACACTTACACACAGGCACATACACACATGCATACACACACACGCCATCGTGAATGCATAGGTTTCGCTTTCATCGAAACCATGCAAAAACCACCATGAAGTAAGTGATGGCACACAGGATCAATTACTTACAGTATAATGCAGTAAAGGGCTATATCCCCTCTCAGTTTATTCTGGGAGAAACTGTAATCAAATGTCATTCTTCATCGCCATTTCCAAATGCCTAAATGGGCACATGGTACTGCTCGAATAGTTCTAGGTGAGATTCAGCATATTTTTTTTCAAAATGTGCCCATGTTAGAAAAGGCAAAAGGACAGTAAATATGGAATACCTCTTGATGCAATTCCTCTTCTTGGTGTGATCCATCCTCTTGTGGTTCTTCACCCTCTACAGCACCATTCAGAATTGAGAGAAAAAGCTGGAATGATAAAAGTAAAACAAACAACTTAGCTATTAATTTCCCATTTAATAACATTGTGAAATATGTGTTACAGTATCCTGGAGGGTTCCTGAGAACTGAATTGCCAATTTTTCTCTGGGTCTTACTTTTCTAGACACCCACACAGGTGTCAAGAAAAGTAAGACCATGATGAAAATCCCTCACATCCAGTTTTCTGGTGTAGTTTTACATTAATCTTAGTCTGAAATATGTATTGCAGTATCTTGGAGGTCTTCCTGATAAGGATGTCGACATTACACACTTTTTCTCCGGGTCTTTCTTTTCTAGACACCCACACAGGTGTCTAGAAAAGTAAGACCCTGATGAAAAATCATGCAGCCATTACAGTATCTTTGAGGGTATTATGTTTCTAGGTCTTTAGGTCTTTTGTGTCTAGATCTTACTTTTCTAGACAACTGAAACTTGATAGCAGTTTATCTCAGATGAAAATGAAAGGGATCTAACCCTTCAATGCACCATGAGTAATTTGATCGCAAATTTTAAGGAGTTAAGGAGTTAATCTTTTGATTTCTGAACCTTTATCTCAAACTCAACCGTTGAAACATTTGTAAAATGAATTAAATGATGGGCAGTTGTGCTAGTCTTCATTAGTGTTACGAACGTTTGTGCAGTATAGTATATATGATATTGCGCAATAGCAAACAAAAGTATACATTGGGTGCAGGTTTTACATCACTGTTCTGTTGCACTATGGGTAATTTCGGAAAAATATGGTGCTTTGCAATGCTTTGCTTGACTGCCTTTCAGACTTGCCTCGGAAAAACTCACACTACGTTAGACTTGGTCTTTAATGATGCCACATTGCTTGGAATAATTATATTGAATTTCTTGTGCTGTCTAGAAGGCTGTACAATTGCTTCCCTTTAAGGGCATGAAACTCAGGGTGGCAGAGTTTTTATGCAAAGTGTGAGCAGACACATTTGAGAGCAACAGATCTGAATTGTCTGTGTAATTACATTGATTATGTAATATGCTCCTTTTTGTTTAGATAATTAAATTCTGTTGATATTTACTTGGACTGTCAAAGATATGGAATCCAGGACCTGGTTTCTGATACTGTGAAACTCAGAGTGAATCCAGAATAAGTGCTCCCTACTGATGTACCCTGGCCCACCTGCATGCTCACAGTCCACATTTGCAATATGTGTAAAAAGTGTTGTTTAAAGCTTTGAAGTTTGCAAGCTGTGGGTTAATTAAAATAGTCACCTGCAATGATCCTTTCTGCCATAAGTGAGCAGGAAGAATGCTTGCTTCAGCTAGTAGAACAATTGATTTCCTTATTCTTTGCTTATGCCTAGGTGACTTCCAGTTTCATTTATTGATACCAATACAGGGTCCCATTCAAAATGGTCAATAGACTTATAAAGCAACTGTCTTTGAAATATCTCATTGTATGAAACTTAACGGCCTGTAACACTACATACTGTATTGTACTGCAAAGATTTTCAACCCCAAATCTACTCCAATTTTTTTGAATTGTACCACTGTAAAATTCTCAATAACCTATCCTGCTTTAGTCTTTCAATAAACTGACCTGTTCAAATTATAAAACTTATGTCACTCAACATAGTTAAAGTACTGTAGGTTCAAAAACAACTGATTTTACAGACAGAAAACAACAGAAAACGTTATCTTTGAGCAAAATGTCATGTTAATGGACTTACGATTTTCATTTTAGGTTGGTCATTCCTAATCTCAAATATGAATGCCACTGTAGAATGATTTTTTCTACAAGTCCTCTTTTACTAGTTGGCACTGGAGTCCGGGCGGATTTGTAAAATGCCCACAAGGTCTGGATTTCATGTGTTTCCCACATGATCCATACTTCTGCTTTGCAGTTTAAATATTTTGAGAGATTTACTCATAGTATTTTAATTTTGACTTCCGTACGTGAACCCATGACTAAACAAATACTGCAACCGTTTTGCTTCTAGACACCGCTGAAAACTGGAAACTATTGTTTCTTTGGGAGTATGTATGTCACTTGTAAAACTCTACAAAGACTAAAAATGAGTATTTTAAAATTTTTCATGCCCCCTTAAAAGAAAAATTCTTAAACATAGGCATATAATCAGTTCAAAGTTTTGCCAAGCATAGCACCATTTGGCATCTAGGAAATATATTGCAAGGATAGTTTCTCAGAGGGGGACACAATTACTTTTGGTTTTCCTATTAAAGCTGAAATCCATTCATATACTTCTGCAATTGCAATCTACATTCTCCTGAAGTTTACAATTTTTCCCAAGGGAAAGGGAGATACCAGTTCCCTCTAGTCTCATCCCCAGGCCACCGTACAGATCAGAAATGCCCATTTTGGGGGTCCCTAAAAGGTGTATGTATTACCATTTTTCATAGATTGATTTTTTATTCTCATTATTTGGGAAGTGGCAGACATGATTCGTTTCTCAAGGCTGGGTACACACAGCTTAAAACACATGGAAAGTGCCGTTTCCACCCATCTGGAGGTTTGTAAAGCCCAAAATTTTCGTGTTCGCTCTGCGCCAACCGATGCTGGCGCTCCGTTTAGATAGTCTTCCCATGCCTTACCCTTGGAGGAGCCAGGCCCCCACTTGTTACCTTGGCCCCCTCTAAAAATTCCATCCTGGCTACGCCACTGGTTCCCAGCTGGCTTCAATTCTAGGGTACGTCCAACATTCAATCATGTTCTCCTTTATCATATTATTTTAATGGTCATAGCAATGAAAACGTTACTCCTAAGATGAGCTTTATAGGGAAAGAAGTTGATGGACAATTCAATATGAGACTAGGAGAGGGTCAAGGGGGCGAAGCTCCCAAGAGCTTCTCGGTTTTAGCATGTTTGTGAGGTACTTAAGTCACTATTAAAGAGTACTTCTACTGTCTTAACACTGCTCTAAAAATTACCTCCAGGGTAACTTCCAGTGACTTTTTGGTAAAAAATACACTGATTCAGTTCTACCAAGAGCTGATCCAACTGACATTTTGAAAAAGGGGAGGATGTACTATCAAGAAAAGCTGATGGGCAGTTCATGATGAGTCTCGGTGGAGGTCCAGGGGCAAAGTCCCGGTAGCTCCTGGTTTTTAAGGGGTTTGTGAGGTATTAAGGTTGTGATTTAAGGGTAATTCTTTTTGTCTTTATACTGGTCTAAATTACTTCCGGGGCAACTTCAAGTAAGATTTTACTGGTTACAAAACTAGTGAAACTACCAAGAGTGGATTTGGCTGACATTTTGAAGAAGCTAGAGGGGAGCTGAACTTGAAAGAGAAAGAGGAAGCAGTTGATGTGCAGTTAGATGTGATCCTCTTAAGGAAAAATGTATACCTAATCCTGCTTGAATGGTTACCTGAGCTGTGCGCCACCGTCAATTGGCATAGTCGGAAGTGTGTAAATTTTGAAAACGCAACCCCTGAGACAGCAAGGAATTGCCGCATATCCATGTGTTTTTGCAATATTTTTAGTTGGAAAGTATGGAAATTACTGCCTTTTCTTGTCAGAAAAGAACTGAACCTTAAATAATTTCACATAAGGCATAATGTTGCCTCTATACAATTTATACCCGACACCCCACTTTTTGTTTTAGAAGTGATGTTACAGCAAGGTCAACCCGACTTCCTATTATCAGCTTTCTGTCAATAGCTGCCATGTCCAGCACTATGTAAACAAAGAGTCCCACTGAAAACCTCATTCATATAGGCATCTAGACTGTTTATTCAGTGCAAGCCAAGTTTGCAACCAGAGCTGCCTCAGCAGGCCAGGACAATAGGCTTATCTCTTTGGACACATGTAGGCTGGTTATGCTGGCACTGAAGTGTGATGAATTATGTAAGCAAACAGTGACCAGACTGCATAGAGGTAGCATATGCCTAATGATAGTTACACTCTTACTACAGAAGACATACCCTTTTTTGAAAATCTATAATCAGTTGGGCGGAGCACACCGGCCAGGGGGGGCACACTTTTTTTCAGGGGGGGATGTGCCCTCCCAGGCCCCCTTGGCATTCGCCACTGCTGTTACCTAATAATAATGCCGAGGTAAAGTGTATTTTTTGCCGAAGTACTAGGTAATCCTTTTTACTTCAACAATATTTTCACTGACATATAGCCAATTTGAGAGGGCTGACTTAGACTCCGCCCCCAAAACTGACCATCATGGTTAACCTTTTATTTCAGCTCTTAAAAATACACAAATTCTGGAAAAAATTTTAATTCGGAAGGTACTCATACAAAGCACCAGAGTGCATGTAAGAACACAATTTTTCTAAACTTTCTGCTTTTCAAACTTCCCAGAGGGGTACACATCCTCAGGCCCCTCCCCTTATAGACCCTCCTTGACCCATGCAAGTATTCCTTCAGCATACTGCATGCATGCCCCCATACCCTTAGTTCATTTCAAAAATTTGTTGTACCAAATCAGAAAAAAAAATCATGCAGGCATTGCTGCTTTTGTACATGTGTTGAGTGAATGAATGGGCAACGACAGAGCCTCTATTGTAGCGGTAATCTGGACATTTCCTTAGAAGCTTCATGGATCAATGCACACACACATCAACGACTTAATGGGCCAATCCTCTCACCAAAAACTACAATTCTAGTAGGGTTAACAGAAATTCTCAATTGGCTCAGGGTCCTTGATTGACAGCTGTAATTCAAACAATGCAGAGTATCAAGCATATAATACACAGGATGAACTGTACTGAGAGAGTGTTTTGATTTATACACACTGAGCTTTCCTATACTCACCCTGAAGCAATAAACTGAGATTGTATCTGGATAAGCGATGAATTTCAGACAATTGTGGGAAGGGCTTCAGTGAGAAGGTTAGGAGAATTGGTACTATTTGGGGAGAGAGAACTGGGCCTTTAATGGTGGATGCAAAGCCTGCCAGCTAGCTGTGCAGGTCTCTTTCTCTCATGCAGTCTCAAGTTGAGTGGGTGATCATTTTCCCAGCTCCTGAGGGTCCCCAACCAGGGCATAATCTCAGCATGGACTGAGGCATGGAAGACTGTCCAAATCTGCAATGTTTTGGCCAATTTGGGAAGGGGTGCTGTCTCGCCCGGCCATGGGGCTGCCCTGCTGGCCCATGCAGCCATGTTTGGACTTGAACGTGACGGAACCCTCAACGTCTTTGTTATGTTAGGCGTAGTAACATTACCATTGATTAGGCATAGCGTCAGAGGCCTGTAATACTATTAGTATTACTATACTATGGTTAGGCTAGTTGAAGATGGAGATGATGACTAAAGTTAGGCGTAGCCTAGGCCAGCTAAGTGTATTAAATTTGTTTTGCTACATTAATACAAAAGATATGAAACGCTTACCGTTTACCAAGTTTTATGACTGGATCTGGCACTTATTCGATCAATTCTTCCTTTCACAAATCTGTCATGCTAAATGAAAAATTGATTTCATTTGAACATACGTAATACCACTCCTAAACCTATGAGTAACCAGAACGAAAACGTCATAAATACTCAGCAACTTATTGACCGCTAATTATGCACAGCGAGAAGTGGTCCTTTAAATTCAAATAATAAAACAAAAACATAGTCTGTGATCTCCTGAAATCACGAAATTATCAAATTTTGAGGTAAAATGATGCAAAATATTATTTTTAACCTAAAAAGTACCAGAACTATGCTTTTATTTTAGCGTACATTAATTAAAAAAAATTTTCAATAACATGATCATTTTCCGTGGAAGAGCCTATCGGACAGGCTATACTCAAATCAACTATTTGACCTTTCAAATGCGCCCTCAACTTTTGGTTTTCGGGTATCTGCGTATAGCCGAAATATCTAGTCAGGAATGCTAGAAAATGTTGATTTTTTAAGTAATTTTTCACCAGTGACTGAAGAAAGCTGTTTATTACATGCCCAGAACAATTCTAAAAACACCCTTGTTAAAATTTAATATAAATGCACTTTTAATTAACTTTATTCCTAATTTCGAGTTAACCTAGGGTTAGCTTAGGGTTAACTAGGGTTAGCATTTTTTCTAAGACAAAATGATTTTTCGGAAAAAATTTTTCTTCGCTTTTATACAGAAGACTGATCACTTCAATGTAAAACTCACAATTAATTACAAAAATAGGCAGATTTTTTCAATTGATCGGTATTTCCGTAAAATCGGGGCAAAGCAACTAATTGACCATAAATATGCTCTTAAAATTTGTCAAAAATACCGTTCAGAAATTTAATATTTCCCAAAAAACCAATTATCAAAAACGCGTGAAACTTGGCAGAAGTGTGTTTGACAAGTTATTTTATAAGACGAGACCAAATTTACCCATGTTGAAAAGGTTCCTGCAAAATGCCCATTATTTAACGAAACCCTATGGCCGTCAAAAAATTGCCTCAGTTATGCTGTTCGAAATGCGCCTGCATACTAATAGTTCCCGAGGGCTTTGTGAAATCAATTTTCACCCCCTCCTTGGTGTAATTTTGACAGATTTGTTCAGCGATATCTAAAGAAGAGATTCAAAGAATTTCTCTTTGCTTTCTTTGGGTATATTTGGCCCCCAAAACGCATTTTCCCACGTTTGGAACTTATTGACCAATGCTATTACTCAAATCTGTGGTCAACTAGTTGCCGCATAGTAATACACTCCTTTAACTGCTAAGTTACTTAAATTTGGAGGATTGTTCGCAGGATTTAGTGGCTAAAGGCAGACAATTTTCCAGGGGTGGGAGGTTTTCAGAATAAGGCGCAAACTATAAAGCTGTAATAGGTAAATGGCAAATTTCAAATTATGAAAATGCATATACAATTTCTCCGCCGGCTCTCATAGCACCCGGTCCGTCCCAGGGCACGGACCTGACCGTTCGTCACAAAGGAGAAGAAGCTGTCTTGTTGGGAGCAGTGGCGTAGCCACGGGGTGGCACGGGGGTGCACGTGCCCCCACAGCAAAGGTGTACCCGCTACGTCCCCCCCACGTCCCCCCCACGTCCCCTCCCCCATCCCATTGTAATCTGCCCGCTCAACATGTTGTGAGCATGCGCACTTACATTTTATCTGTTGAAATGATGTAAGGTGAGTTGCCAATTTCTTCGAACTACGGGCAGCCTTTCACTTGCCCTCCTGGTCTCGCTTCGTGGCCTTGAAAGCATACACCGGTAACTACAGTAAGAACGGGTTAATCAGTCAGCCACCTGTGTATCCTTTGTAGAAAACTATATATGCTGCGGTCTCACAAAATCACGGTGAGTCAGGTCAAAATGCCTATAGCAGCTTGGGATACATGTGCACTCAATCGTGCTCGGAGGCTCTTCGTGTGTTAAGTCTCATCTAGCTCCCAGAACCCTCTCAATGTGAGACATTAATGCAACATGAATACTGTCAAAAGTTCACAAACTTGTCCATTTTCAAAGAGGAGTCTTGAAGAAAAATTGGAAATCAAACGATTAGGACCACATAGGCCTCAAATACTGTCTGTATGGTCTTCACGTAGATTTTCACCCAGCTGGTAAACTAAGTACGAATGATGATAGGTTAAACGCTTTAGCTATGCTATCAATTGAAAAAGAAGTTCATAAGAGAAAATTCAAATTTTAATCAACGTGTAAATGAAATGTTTGCTCATCTCAAAGACAGACGAATGCATTGTCATAGCCACGGGAACCTTGAGCCAGTTGTAAGACTAAATTCAATGAAATAATGGGGAAGTTTGCAGTCAGTTTAATGCTCATCAAATGCCAAGTGAAGGCAGAGAAATGCTTCGTTCTGTAATCCCAATTTTGTAAATATCGCGGAGCTTCCGGGGGCTTCGCCCCCTGGTCCGCCGCCGGGGCATTGCCCCTGGATCCCACCAGGGGCCCTAAGGCCGTAGGTAGGAGCCTTTCGCGCTCCTACGGCGCATTGGACGTCGTTGGTTTATTCCCATCAATACCGATTTCCCCCTCCATGCATTTAGACCACCAGCCGTCACTGGCTGTCAACAAAATGTAGTTTTTAATAGTCTCACCATAGTTATCCCTGAGTTATATGTTGTGCCCCTATAAAAAGTCTGTGCCCCAATGCCCCCCCCCCATGGTGAAAAATCCTGGCTACGCCACTGGTTGGGAGCCTGCTTAACACCCTTCCCGTACCCCGCACCATCCCTACCCGACCACTCACAGGACAAAACTGACCGTTTGTATTCTCATAAACATGTCAGGTGACACAATTTTATTAAACTGAGTAATTAGTGATTCCGGTTTTGCTGTGTCTAGTTGTTTGTATGCCAGGACATAGCTGTAAAAGTTCTTATAAGGCTGACATAATCATAGGGTAGTTTAAGCTATTAAAAACTCTCTTATATTTGCCATTGTTTAATTTTTTTCAATGATATTTTTTCCGGAAGTGTGCCCAAAGACTGGGGTAAATTACTTACTTCAATGGCTCTTGCTACCATGTTTTTTTCAGTGAGGGTACATTCTGTACAATTAATCTCCAAATAACGTCATTTGATAGACAATGATTTGATTTCAGAAATTCAGCGGAGCGTCTTTGTTGCCGCTGTCTTTAAAAAAATCTGGTCACTTTCCTACCGTCTGTAAGTGTATGAAAGCGAGTAAGATTCGAAGGTGAAATCCTCTATGTTTGGTAGAGGCCTAGGCGGTGACAGTACAAGGAATAATGTCATTATATATCATTATATGTAATCAATGTGGTCAGATATATGAGACTTAACGCCTCTTTGCTATTCCTCAAAATGATTACAGAGTCGAATGGTTGCGTTTGGCCCATCAAATGCCTTGACTTTGTCAGTTTCACGGACCAGTGATGCGCTACCTCTGTACTCGTTGATATGCATAATTTTCAGGATTCTTTATTCATATATCTCTCCCCTCCGTCCCGAATTTATTTGACCCCCTTTTTATGATGGTTAAAGCCCAGTTGTGAATGGATATGAACTTAGATAGATCATAGTGAATCAGCTAGTTGCAAATTTCTCATTTAAGTATTTCCTTTGGTTTAAAATATCCTAAAAAACTGAAATAGTGTTACTTTAAATCATTTTTAATTCCCATTCCAAAATTACTCTATCATCTGAACACAATAACGCAGGTTTGCATTAAATACGTGCGATATACATGGAGCTCTAGAGTTTTGTCTCTTTTACTTTTCTTTTTCTTACTTTCTTCCCTTTTCGCACTCTCTCCAATTCTTTTCTTACAGGGGGCGTAGATATAGTTTCTGGATGGGGAAGGGGACAAACATTTTCCAACAGCCGGATCCTCAGAATATATCCGTGACCGGACTCGTCTATATGAACCATCCACGGCACACGAACGCGAGAACACATCCACTATATACACACAAACGAACACGCATACACACATTCACATCGATACGCATATACGCAAAACAGATATCGCGCATTTAATTAAATGCGATTGCTTTAAAATAGGTTTAAATTGACGTTTTCTAGAAGACCTCAAGGTAACTGTACACTCAGTGGCGTAACTACAGGTTTTTATGTTTGTTTTTTTTTTCTTGGGGGCGCAAGCACCCAAATTTTCCGAATTTTTACAACGGCTTGAATACCAAATAATTAGGAAGGTAAATTTCAGTTTCCTCTATCAGGCAAATATTTGAAAATATGAAGCATGTATTGCAGAAAAACTTTTGATCCTGGGTTTCATGGAAGAAAATTTGGCATTTTGGGGACTTCTAAAGAATTTGCATTTCCTATTGACAAATATGAGATTGCACGGCGACCAAAGATGGCTGTTGCATTCATGAAGCCTACGATTTGAGGCTCTCCGACGACATTTTAAAAGTCAAGAACTTACATTGGAGAAAATTCGGAACTTTAGGAAAGAAGATTTATGGAAATCGCACTGTAGTTACCGGTGTCACTTGATATATAAATCTGGTGTCACATACTGACATAAGACAAATTTTCGATTTTGTCATCACCATATAGCGTTGAAAAGTTTGCCCAACTGGTTTATTGGCGAGAACTACAGCATTGGGAAATGTAAATTTTGCCTTTTGGAAACAAATTACAAATATTGAGCTTTTATTGGAGAAAATTCGGAATTTTATGAAACAGAATTGGGAAAACCACTCTGTAGTGTCACAAATGGAAAATTTCCCAATTTTTTTTTCATTTTCAGAGCCGGAAGGAGGGGAAGCAACCGCTCCTTCCCTTGAGACTTCAGCACTGCGTACACTACAATGCTATTTAGTTAACACTTTCTTTATTTTTTTTTTACTATTGTTATTTTAGTGTGCCCGAAATCTGGGGAGCAAAACGATATGTTTACCCACCAATATTTTCATTTGCTGGGGTGATTTTCCCTTCCCCCAGGATCGATATCCCTGCTTTCTTAAGTTATTTCCTTTCCTATTTTGGAGAGGGGTGTGCGGGGTGTGTATTTTTTCTTTATTTGTCATGTGGAGTGGGGTGTATATGTGTCGGTGATGATTACGAGACCTAAGGGGGAACCCCCAAGGCAGTCTAAATTGACAGATAATACGAAGTTCATGAAACCAGTAAACTTGTGGAGTACAATGTAGCAAATATCAACGTGAGAAGGGTAGTCTCAGGATGGCCGGGAATATTAAGCTGTAGTGTGCAGGACCTATGTACTCAAAAATGACCCAGGGTGGGTTCCATGGCGGCAACATCTGTATGGACTCATGGTGACAATGTCCCTAAAGCTACGAGGTTTAAGCAAAGGTCTGCATGAAAAAAATGTCTCAGGGTTCACTTGGTAAGAGGCTCATTGGGGGGGGAGGGGTTAAGATGAGGGAAATGTCCTCTTGGTTCTACCACTGGTGCCCAGTAGCATCTGGCGTGTGCCCATGTGTGGGAGATTTGCAAGCTGTACCCTTCTTTTGCAATTTTAGCTCGTACTAAATTTGACCATATTGGTGAAGAACGAATTTTTGGTAAAAGTTCCCATATTGCTTTTATGATCCTTTCATTGTAAATTGGCCAAATGGATCGCCTAACATGTAGATTGTTCAATGTGGTGGATTGTCTTATTGATACTCTGTGAGTGGTCCCTTCATGCTGTTCAGAAATTTGGTCCAAAAGAGCCATTCGGTCCATCCTGTAAAACATTGGAAAATACTTAACCTTTTCGCCAGTTACTTAAAGTTTAAGGCTTGCCACAATGATGTCTGGTCAGTAGCTTGTGTGCAGTATTATGAAAGTTTTCATTCAAGGCCCTGTGTGGGCCCAATGGTCCATTTTATGGACTTTTCCAATGTGTGTCCTCCTCAACAATGTTTTAAGAATGATCTTGCAATAAGTCATAATAAAACTTGGTTAGTAGTACCTGTTCAGGGTAGAGAGGAAAAATTGGGTCCATGGTCCATTATGTACCCTAGGGCCCATTTTGAGACATATCGCATAGTTGCTAAACGCCTTCAATTAAAGATAAACAGAGTTGATGGCTTTCAATGATGGTGCTAAACTTGTGTTAACCTGTTCATGACCTTCACAAACTTTGACTCAAAGGTGAGGGCACTGTGCAGCCGGAAAGGGTGGGGGGTGGATTTGATAATAATCAGACCTTCTTGAAGAGCAGTTATTTTACAATGCTTAGCTGCCACGAATGTGGGAGGAGCCGCTGGCTTATGAATTACAACTTCACGTCAGGTGGCAATTAATTCAACAATTTGGATCAAATTTGGTATTTTTTTTGAAAGACCAGTTTAGATGGGAAAACTGTAGATTGGACTTGGATGAAAAACCCACCTTACTTTGACCGGGCCAGGAATCGAACTCCAGACCTCCCAGTTGCTTAGCTTCATTGCTTTAAAAGCCACTGCCTTTGTCCACTTGGCCATAGCACTGGATTTAGCCTCACACTTTTCCTTTCATAGGCATTTTAGGCCTTTTGGGCCTTACATTGCTATTATTTTCTTTCAAGAACATATTCAGTTTCTTTGGTGTTCAACCTCATCACTTCAAAATTCGCTCTGTGTCCCTGAGGGTTCTGTTCCACTGTGGGTCCTGGCTAGGGCTCATTTAATGAAGTCTGAAAAAAAAAGTTCATTGACCGATTCTTTTGAACAATGTTTTTGCTATGTTATTGCTATTCAGTTAGAGGAACTATCTGCCAAGCTTTTTGAAATTTTGGATGTTACACCACAGAGGCACATACTGTAGGCAATTAATGGTACCCATTCTGTGAAATATTGTTTAAAAAACAGGGAGGTAACATTGATTTTGTTTCACAGTTGATAGACTGTCACTTGCTAATGACAGGATGCTTCGTGAAATGGTGCACCAGTCTGAAAGCACTGGTCCAAGGGTTCACACTGCCAGAGCTTTTTGAGCATTCAATGAAGAACCACTTGCTAATTATGTGTACATAGTAAAATTAGATCAAGTGAATACAGTAAATATTGTTGCTGATTATAAATCATCATAGCATTTGACATAAAACAATGATAAGTTTCAACAATTTGGAACTATTTCTTTAATTCCAGTTGTGAATTACATATATTGAGCTTTCTTTAGTAAAATAACTGAATAGGGACAAAAAATGAAGATAACACTAAACATCATTCATGTAGAAATACCATTGCGAAGCTGCCATGAATTGGGTGTACATGATTTAGGGTCATAGAAGTCAGTTGAGGTGTATCTTATATGACACTTACAGTATACTAGAAAAGACACAAACTCATGAACCTCATTGGTCAGACTGCGGCCAAATGTATAATGCAAAAAATCTTTCTTGTTTTAAAAATAGGAAATATGCAAATCTGAATGAATTGTATACTGACAAGGGTTCTTCAGGAATTTAATATACAGTATGATGCACATTATCAGGACTAAAGTTCTAAATCTTCCAAGCTTGATGCTCATTGCTGTATAAATACATGTGAAAAATGTCAATCACACATGCTTCTCATTGGAAAAAAGATTGGAAAGCTTCGAGAAAAAACCTTGTAGTGTTTCACTTGTAATTAAACAATAGAAAATGCAAATTGAACTGTGTTGTTTGTTACCAGCGGGCCACCAAGCAATCTGCCCTTTCTCACCGGATTGATAGATAAATGCCTGGGGTGGGAGCTCGGAGACCCACAGCTACTGGTAACAAAACAGTTCCTTTCATGGAAGTTATCCTTAGAATTTTTAATTGTCAGTAAATACAATTTGAAAATTATATTAGATAGAAATTTTTAGTAAACTAGAATGAAAAGAACACTTTTAAAGGGCGTGGTATGAGCAGTCATCCCGAATTGAAATGTAGTGTAGTAGACTGTCCAGTTTCATGATTGGCTGTTGAGAGTAATGAATGTGACAACATTGTTCTCTTTCAAATTTGTAATTTACTGGAAATAACTGATTGGTTTTGGATCCTTGAATGATGCAATAGCCGATTCGATCCAAAAAATATATAATAATGAATGATACTCTGAAAGAGGAATAAGAAGAATATTGTGCTATTTAGCTGTTTCTTCAAGGAGGTAAGTTTGGGGGGGGGACTGCTCTTTACCTAACATGTGTTTGAGGACTAAGTGGCCATGGGCAATACTTTCGGTAAACGTTGTGTAGGCCGATGGTTAAGGCCTTGGCCTTTGAGGGCCTAATTGATGGATAGCCTAGGCCTTGAACCCTGATGATAGCCGCTAATGCACACCGACTACCATTACGCCATATAGAGCTCAGGGCCTAGCTGGCAAAGCTCCACTACTAGGGCCCAGCCTAGGCTGAGGCCTAATTTAGGCATAACATAACGGGATATTAGCCATTAAGGAGATCCTTCATAGGTACCACTGCACAAAGTTTTCAGGGGAAAACTGCAGTTCCCAGTTAGTAGCCCATATGCAGTACCCCATAAAACTGGTTCTATTGCCTCAGTGAGTAGCAGATTTGATTACCTTTTCTGGTACAATAGAAGTCCAACAACTTTGGGGTTCAAATAAATAACAACAATCCTGACATAGGTGCTGACAAAAGGGGAATCAAATTACTATGGAAACTTTTGCACTGAAGGGCAGCATATCCCCTTTCAGCTGATTCTGGGAGATAGGGCCTAGCCTAAAGTGCTATCACAAATGTCAACCTTCATGGTGTGATTTTCAAATGCTAAAATGGGCATATAATTAGTTCTGGAGTGAACAGTTCCTGGACGAGATTGTTCCTAAGATACTTTTTCCGACATGCATGTCTTTAGGCCGAAGGTTAGGGTAATTGGTCCCCAAAGTAGCTACTGACTTTATGCCTAACGTTTGGGCTACCGCCTAACTTAGGCTAGGCCGTTTTGTGCATAGGAATTAGGGATCACAGGTCGTCCTAGCCCTTGAACAGGGCTGTGGTGTTACGTTAGCCCCACATGGCTTAAGCTCATTACACGTGATGTGGAGGGTAATGAACGTAACGTTAGAATAGCCATGTAACGCAACACACAGCCCCTGTTCAAGGGGAAGCTAGGCCCTAGGTCGTCCTAGCGTATATAATGGCCCAAAGCTTTGAAGCCGTCACGGTCTAAGTCTAGGGCCTATACTCTTTAGCCTATCAAGGAGTATTTCATATTTGGCTTTTGCCGCTACACGGGCCTTCATGACCTAACGTTGGGCCTAAATATAACTAGCCTCTAGCCTAGGCCCAGGGTAGGTTACAAAAGGTCCTTATTAAACTAACGTTAGTTACGGCCTAACTAACGAGACGTAACGTAGCCTAGGCTAGTTAATGTTAGGCTTCAAATTCAATGCCTAATCAGTAATCTGATGGGGTGATCTGAATTCGTCTTGAATTCATTCCATACAGGCATGCAACATTTCCTGAAACATTCCCAGATAGGAATCGTAACCTAGAATCACCGAAAAATGATTTAACACGACAGACTTTGGTCACATTCGAACTTGAAAAACAGAAAGCTACTGTATTGCATAGCATGCGTTACAGTATCGGCCGTATGTGGTACGTAGTATAGCCTAATTGTTAGTCGCCTGGAGTATGCAACAAATATAATGTTATGAGCGTAATAAAAAGGTAAGTATACAGAACGAGCCCTAGAATTTTGTATAAACTTAGTATTTATTGTTAAATTTGTATAACATTGTGACCGAAATGTAATTTAATCTGTCAAAGGTGGTCTGCTTTGGCCGAAAAATAGCTGGATCTAAAATTAAATAGCCGTGTAACAACTCCAAGACCTATTTACTGTGCGGAAGATCTTCTTAGGTGGGTGTACAGCAAAAAGAATAGAGTCCATTAATGGCGTGTTCCATTTTTGGGAAAAATTGTGATGAATTTGGAGTTTTTTCACATCTTAAAAAGAGCAAAAAAGTTTCTAAATGATTGCCTATTCCTATTATTTGTGCTTCAGTTTGTTGATTAAGTAGGTTAAAATTATGATTTTTGTCATATTTTTGTTGTAAAACGTTGCGTGAAGTAGTCCTGACTTTGTCGTGGCTTTTTAGGTAATTCCCCGCCGAAATTGTCCTTTTCAAAAAGCATGATTGGGACGTGGCGAGATTGAATTTTAATCGGGTGTCAGGCCCCACTTTATTTCGGGAGTTTTATAATTGTGAAAAATGGCCCATATGAAATGCCTTCCAAATTGTCAAAGTGAAAACAACTTATTGACCAAAATCTGATTTGTGCAGAGCATGCTCTCTATGGCGATAAAGCAACTAATCGACCTTCGCACTAGAGAGAGTGAGAGCTAGGATTACGATTCCTGTATTGAAAAATTATGC